>CM060693.1:12476280-13831532 GCA_030686995.1 Artemisia argyi
TACTTTTAAGAGATTTCTGTCGAGTATTTGACACTAGCTTAGAGACCCGTTGACACCGGGTAATATTTTAGAGAAATAAGGAATGAGACGATAAGAAAAAGGATAACGTAAACATGTTGCATTGAATACCATGTGTATCATAAACGACAACTTTCAAGAGGTTAATATTCTTGAAACGTCAATTAAAATAAAAACAAAATGTAATTCTAAGCAAGCCAACAAATGTAAACATGTTACATTAAAATGATGCCAAGATTCATACGTTACATGAAATATAAATCTAAGTTTCATAAAAAGTTAAAAATTAAATTTATGAGACTTTTCCGGATCAAATGCTAAGTGTGCATTATCCTAATCAATGCAATCCAAACTCTCCTCGCCACTATAAGAAGGAACATCATTATTATCATCTTCTTCCAAACAAACGCTTGACGGATCATATTCCTTCTCATCTTCAGAGATTTGGCGATCACTTTCTTCCTTTCTCAGTTTTGTTGTCTCATCGGTCCATGACTTCTGCCACTCGTTAACATCAAAGTTTTCGTCTTCTTCAGATTCAGTATACTCATCTTCTTCAAATTGAATAAACTTATCTTTATCCTTGGCTGCACGTAATAGATGAACCTGAGCAAATAAGTTATTTGAAACTGTTGTTCAAAAGCGAAAATAAGTTTCTACATACCTTTGCTTGTCTCTGTGACACTTGAAACTTCTACATCAAAACGTATTTTCCTAAAGTTACACAAGCAATAGTAATCAAGAACAGCTCCTAAACGAAGTGCATAAAAAATCTAATTTGAATGTTTAAACGTATGAATGTGTACTTACTTTGCGTTGTTCTTTTGTTCTTTTTCGTTGTCATCGTCCTTCTGCACAACAGATCGGATCCTCTTGTTACTTTCAGACATTGTATACGAATTAGAATGACAGTTTTTGTTCTTTAAAGATTGCAAGCAACTTGTTGTGATATGTGATTTAGGGATATGGTGTTAAATAATGAATTTTTGGCAACTGAAAAGTCATATGTTTAATGAAAATGCACTTAATATTTCTTGGTCAAATCATTCAAACTAATTAGTGGAAGGAAAGGTTGAAAGTCTCATGTTCATGCATGGAACCTTAGTTGCAACTTCATACACGAAATTGGTTTTTGAAATACGTTTGCAGAACTAACATCATTAAATATTGTAAATACAATAATTAGCTTCAAAATTTAAATGACACCTAAGGTTATATGTATTATGTTAGTATAATATGTTGTATAGCTTAGAGACCCGTTGACACCGGGTTATTTTTTAAAGGAATAGATAAATAAGATGATAATAAAAGTAGTAACGTAAATTTGTTAAATGTAAAATATGTGTGTCACAATCGATTTACAACCATAGCGTTGGCAATGTAAAATAGACTGACTCGAACATAAGATGATGTGTGATTTTAATGATTACACCGATGATACATACATTATACAAACATGAAAGTTGGTCAAAGACCTTCCAGTACTTCTTTATACACGACATTTGTTGTGGTTTTGGAGAGGTTACCATCCTCATCACAAACGACAACCTTCAAACCGCGCTTGCTTTTTACTCTTGATAGTGCAACGTATAGTTGTCCATGTGTAAACACAGGACGGGGCAGGTACAAACCAACTTTAGAAAGCGATTGCCCTTGGCTTTTGTTGATTGTCATGGCAAAAGATACTGATATCGGATATTGTTTTCTGACAATCTTAAGAGGCAAACGCTTGTCTGACGGAGTTAACCTCAACCTTGGAATAATAACCTTTTTTCCAAAGTTGGTTCCGTTAATGATCTGCGCCTGAATAGATGTCCTTGTTAATTTAAGTACTTGAAGTCTTGTACCATTACATAAACCATTCGATTGGTCTATGTTTCTTAACAACATAATCGGCACTCCGACTTTTAAAGCAAGTCTGTGGTTTGGAACACCTGAGAACTTCAATCCGTTTATAAATTCTGGAGAGAAAACGGATTGATCTACGATGGCACCACGCTCACTTTTATCGACGTTGTCACAACTTAAGTACACCATTTCTTCTCCGGGAAATTTGCTCAATAAATGTTCGTTTATAGTGTCAACCAACTCATTTGTGGGTGCCAAAATAGCCTTTTCTTGGAAGTAGGCCGGATCATGTATGTTATCCAACATGTTTGGATAAGTAAAGTCAATAATAGATCCTATGGGGTCATCAGCAGCATCTATTAGAATTTCTTCCGGCACATCTATCTTAACTTCTCCTTCGTTAGGTCCTCCAAGCTTGCCGTCTCCCACATTCAATATCCATTCTGCAAATTCTCTTATCTCACTAACATCTTCGGGTCTTGAACCCACAGTAAGCCTCATGTTATTGGTTAGCTTAAGAACTTTGCAGTATTCCCAAAGGTATGATTGCTTCAAAGAAGCACCAACAATGTCTTGGCGTGATCCTTTGGGAATTACAGGAAGAACCTGCCTAAAATCACCGCCAAACACCATCGTCATGTTACCAAAAGGCTCATGGCACTCATCATACCGGTTCCTACGAAGTATGTCTCTCATAGACCGATCTAAGGCCTCAAAACAAAGCTTATTTGTCATCGGCGCTTCATCCCAAATAATATGCTTGCACTTTTTTAACATTGCTCCAAGATCGCTTTGAGCACTTATATTGAGCAAGTGGAGGTCTCATCAACATTTATTGGAATATGGAACCTCGAGTGAGCAGTTCGGCCTCCGGACATTAACAAAGACGCAATACCGCTTGATGCAACGTTCAAGACTATGTCACCTTTTCTTCTAATGCCGGCTGCAAGTGTTTTCCATAAAAACGTTTTACCGGTACCCCCGTAACCGTAAACAAAATATATACCCCCTGTTCTACTATCAACGGATTTCACGATGGTGTCGTATACGCCCTTCTGTTCCGTCGTCAATAAGGCGTACAAACGTTGATATTCAGATTCCATCTCAACGGGGTTGTAATCAGTTTCATCATATATAAGTCGATTTCCAAATTCATTGATGTATCTATCATCAGGATATGACATCTCAGGCCAACGCCTCAAAGAACTTCCTCTGGCTCGCATAAGTTCTTCAATGTAGTACAAAGCAATATTTTTTTTTCGTCATCACTAACTATCAAATCTGCATATAAAATATGACATGTTAATACTTAAGTCCTTATAAAGGTAGAAAAAGAAAGGATGTAAAATAACTGTTGCACTTTCAACATGTTGGTAGTTATAAGAGAATAATAACACTTGTTGTTTCAAAGCAAAATATTTTGTTACAACAGACGATACAAATATGACATGTTAAAATCTAATTTGTTAACATACAATCCTAACTACTGCATACGAAACAAATGTTATCAGACCATAAAATTATGACACGTTAATAATTACTTTGTTAAGAGCTTAAACAAAAATAAACGATGTAACATAACTCTTCATAAGAAAACATATTGGTAGTTAACACACCCGCATTATAAGTTTTAAACAAAATCAATTATCAGCAAACATAATAACAATTGTTGTTTAAAAGTAGTACCTGGGATCTTTAAAATCTGCCTTCTCTTGTATTGAACATCTTCTGCCAGCAAATGCCATGTTTCCAGCCAAACTGTCAACGGCGTTGTAAGTTCCTTTTGAGAAAGCAATGTAACAAATAGATCACGAAGATGTTTAGCGGACGCCCAATGGGCTGCGTCTTTAATACTTTCAACATACTCCTTATCGTCCTCCAAAAGTCCAGCTGCGTAGCAAGCATCTTTGTACGTTGGATAAATGACACCGTTAACCTTTCTAATATCGGCGTGATTCCGACACCCTTTTGCACTGTTTAGCAGCATCCTACAATAGTAAGCATCTCCAGTTCCTATAGGAACACTATGAATTCTTCCGATGGATTTACCTTGTTTTCTATGCGTCCAAATTCTTTTTGGGGCATTCCACACAAACTTTGTAGGAAACTCAGCGTAAGTTAACTCCCTTGCCGGCGGATAGTCTTCATTCATTTGCATCCAACCATCAAACATAGATGCGGCAACAGTTGGCTTTTCAATAACTGCTTCAAGGTCTGCGTTTTCGTCATATACAACTGGCTGCTCGCCTTCAAGATGAAAGGACAGCCTCTCAACGTTCGGTGTTCTATAATGAACTTCGAAACGAAATATTCTCCAAGCCGCCTCGCAGGCAGATAGGTACCTAAAATCCAACAACGCCTTAATCTGAGTAACTTGTTAGAAAGAATTTACGAATTCCTAAAAGAGTTGTTTATTCATTTTAAAAAACCAACTTGACATCAGATTCGACTTCAAAAAATTACCTGCAATCCAAGTAGGCTTGAATCTCATCAACAGGTTGATCAACTTGTTCACCCTCTGCTGTGGTACCCGGCTTATACAACTGTGCCGACACTCTATCCGGACCTTTGTTGATATACTTAAACAAATATTTGATCGAACCGGTCTGGTTACACCACTCAACATTAATGTGGCATTGATAACGTGTGAGAAGCATAGCGTTATACGGGATAACAAAACCGTTATGCATTTGATGACCGTTCTTTTCCACATACTTTCCGTCGTCCCTTCTTCTATAAACAGGATATCCTTCGGCGTCAACGGAACTGCGTTCTGTGAATTTTTTAGGAAAGTGTTTTGTACATTTACCGGCATCCATACAAACCTGATTTAGATCATCTTCACCGCAAGGACCATGCATCATAAAATCAGAAACCAACTTGTACAAATCCGGGTCCTCGTCTTTATCTGGTATCTCGATGGAAATGTGTTTATCAATCTGATTAGCATTTGGGACCTTGTCATCCTTGTGCAAGAACAAACAAATATACGCGTGAGGAAGTCCTCGCTTTTGGAACTCAACAGTGTACACAACTGCGAAAATTGTGTAACATTTAGTTTCAATAATATAAATGTATAAAGTTGGTGACGTAATAAAAAATTAATTCAAACAAACGTATAAATATATATAGTAAATTCTGATGTACATTACCTGCCTGAACGCGTCCAAATAAACGTCGTTCTTTCAAATCAATCATTAACTGGTCCAACTTCATTTTAAACACTCTTGTAAGGGCATCAGGGCGATCTGCAGAAGAAAGGTTGTGCTCGCGCATGTATCTTGCAATCTCCGGCCAGTTAGGGTTGCATGTAATGGTAATAAACAAATCGGGACAACCGTACCATCTACACAAGGCCATGGCATCCATATAGTTTTGTTTCATGAACCTTGGTCCACCGGTAAATGAAGAAGGCAAGATGACGGGCTTTCCAAGGGTAGTGGGGTCGTTGTTACCAGTGGCAACACTCTGACGATTGTTTGAGTACGTATCACATCTAAGTTTTGTCTGTTTTGATCGATGGAAAAACAAACGTTCCGTCTCAACCATAGTGTAACCATCCACAAGAAATTGCTGAAACAAACGACCTCCACGTGTAAATAAATTTTCTTGATTTGGGCGATCCATTATCTGAAAAGCTAACCACTCCCTTAAAGTGACTGTTTTGTCCGTTTTTTCCACGGACGGGTCGGAGTTGGAAGACCGAGCAGGACGCCTGCCAGGTTTCTTTCTATGCGGTATACCCAAATAATAACCATCTTGCGCCCGTGGCATCAACAAAGGGTATTGTAAAGGAAGGCACATAGGATGGAAAATGTTGATACGTTCCAAACCGTCACAATGCTTTTCTATCACAATATCTCTATCTTCTATACATGTATCGAAGTCACCTACAATAAGACCAGCAACCTCATTTGACGTTGGAAGATTGTAATTTCGTCCATCTTTGCCTCGCTTTGCAATGAGCTTTATTTTTATATTCTGCTCGTTGTCTTCGTTGTACCGGTCACGCGCTCTTCTAAATGTTTGAACCAAATCACTGGAGGAGTCTAAAACATCTCTTAACTCAGCAATCATGTTTCTATCAATACGGTCATTTGAATTGGTTTGACCAGACGACGAAGAAGCACCGCTGTAAATGACAGAAGTAATGTCATTAGACCTATCTTCAGCAACTTAAAAACAACGTTTTACTGAATATGCATAAACAAATTCAGAAATGCAGTGATGCATATTACCTTAACGCTTTTGCTCGATTCTCAGTTTCGTTATCCGTGTCATATATATACAGCTGAGCAAATTTAGGAGGAGCACCTTGTTCCGGAATCAAGCTACCAATACTATGGTACGTTTGTCCATGGAGCCGGAAAACGTATGGAGCACGGCCTTGGTTTTTTATTTTTTCATCCACCTTTCCACCCATTGATGCGAACGAAAACATGCTATTGTATGTTCGGACATTTTTTTTGAAATTTTTACTCTTAGCATCGTCATTGTAAAACAAATCATGCAACTGCTGTGGAGCAGGCGGTGGTTGTTTGATAAACACTTTTCCCTTGCCACAACATATACTATATTATTTGTTACTTGGATTAAGGTTTCCTTTTCTCGCTTCCGCCTCCCATACCAAAGCATGACATTCCGTGCACTCAAACGTCGGATCACCATGATCAAAGTACTCTGCAAATTTAATAAGGTTATTAATAACCGTTAATGTATAATTTATAATAATTTTGATGCATGAGGCGTTGGTGTATGAGTTAAACGAAGTACCTTCAGATACACCAATGTACTTGTCATATTCTTTCGTAACATCCCCACCGTCAACATTAAGATTAAATCTGACCGGCGTTTGAGACCGTAAAGCTTGTCTGTTAGATCTCTTTCTGATTCTTGATGATTCACCCACTTGATATGTTGATTTTTCCGTTCTTATACCAGGAATGGTTGTTGTTAGGTTAGGCGTTGATATTATGTTGTTGCGTTCATTAGAACGACGAATAGATGGTGTTTGGAAAGAAACTGAAAACATTATAATGGTAATAATTCAAACATAGTTAAACATGTAACAATGAAATAATGTACTAATTTTTTTATGTTTCAAAACTTACCGTTTGAAACATTAGTCATAGGAGTTTCTTGTGTACGTGTGGCGGCAACTGGTGTAACTTGATCACAAATTGTTTGCAAAGCATTAGACGTGCTTCTACCACGATTGACAGTGTTACTCGTGTTCAAACCAACGGACGTTGTTGATACTATATATAATTTAATTAACAAAGTCAGAAAATAATATCATTTTTACAAAACGTATATTATAAGACACATGTATATGTTTCTTACATGTTGAGTTTCCAGAAGGTGGCGTTCTGATGAAGGCATTGGAGGAAGGAGTTGTTCTAACAGTTTCTGGTTGATTCGCAATAAGTGAAAGAGGACCTACGAATTTTATGGTTAAATGATGTTTTTAGACATATATGATCGTTTAGAAATAATTTGAAATAACAAATATATAGAATAAATTTGATTGAAAACTTAAAAACATAAATGACAGTTTTAAAAATACCGGTTGAAATAGCGTGGAAAGGATTTTGCCTTTTTCGCGTTGAAGAGACAGTTGATGGTTCATTATCACTGCTTGCCATAGCAATACGCGTAGGTGATCTACGATTAGCATTGCCACCGGTGTTGCAAAGAACAACATTTTCAGAACCTGAATACACAAAACATATTGTGCTAAGGAGAAGCTACAAATATTACGTGTATGTAAGGTATAAGACAAGTAAATAGCTATTCTAACCTATTGAAATTCCTGAAGTTGTAGTTCTTTTAAGAGCTGCGGCGGACGAACTTGCAAGAATATTCGTTTGTTGAATTGGCGTATACGACATACGACCTGTATATTTTGTGGAAACGTTTGTTCGTTGGTGCGCATTTTGATGAATTATATAAAGTATTCGTAATATAATGTAACAAAAAAACAACATTAGGATATTGTAATTATTAAAAAGGCAAGACACAAATGTGTTTTTTTTTAAAAACAGTTAGCATAGTATAAACAATAGATATATAACCTAATTGTGATTGAAAAGTTGACGTAGAAGTTCGCCTAACATCTGTAGCAGCAGGTGGAGTTAACGGTGATAACTGAGTTGCAAGCGGGACGTGAGAATTTAAGCTCAATAAGTTGTTAGTTGCTTGATAATGTAGTCCTGTAATCACATAAGTAATGTATACGAATTACAATACGTTGTGTAGGCAACATAAACGATAAGAAGCTGAGCAATAATTAGTTTTTTATGTTGTCAGTGGAGAAGTAACTCACTGTTAGTAACGTCTTGAAGCGGTACTCTACTACTATAAGGTCTTCTTTGCTTGTGTGTAAAATGCATAGAGGAGCCTATAATTTGAAAGAAAATATTTTAAATACACAGATAATTGTATTAGCACTTTGTAATGTGTATAAATCAAAACATACGACGACGAAAATAAATTTATCAAAGTGTTTCAAACCTGCATTATTTGACGGCTGCGATGAAGAGGTATTTGATAACAAAAATGATGGTACATTTTCCTTTAGTGGATCATCTAATGCATACAAACATACTAAATTATCTATCATAAAACCAAGTTACTTCTTGTTTTTTTTATACATACAGAAACTTACATGTGAGAATCTCGGCCAAAGAAACTCTTTTGCTTGGAGGTGGTGTGAGTATATCTGACAACGGAGCTCGTTGGTTTGAATATTTAGGCGTGGGTATATGTGTTAAAGGAACACTTTGCTGATTGGAATTTTGTGGCTTTTGACCGGCCAAGTCTGAATTTTTACGTTTCCTTGCATCTGGTTGTTTGTTTTCTGCCATGGTTAGGATGGAAGTTTTAGAGTACCATGTAATTTAGGTTTCTGTGATTATCATTTGGTGGTAATCAAAATCGTCTTATAAAGCACATTTATAGTGAATGTATAATTGCAATAATAATTAGTTTTGAATAAAAAGATTTGTAATTGATTTTGTTGATGAAATAACATCTCTTTATTTTTTTAAAGTTAAATTAATTGGTTGAATGAATGATTTAATAACATCTTTGTAACCGAAACACATATTAATATGGTTTACTTACAATGAATGACATTAAAAGCAACTAAATTGCCAAAGGTAAGTGAATATTGTATGTAAAATAATTAGCGAAATTTTAGTAACCAATATTTATTCAAGGGAAGACTATGAGTAATTTTATTACACGAAAATACTACATAGCCATATTTTTATGGAAACATAGTGAAAGTATATAGATAATGAGATGTTGGAGCTTCAATCTTCACGGAAGAAGTTTAAATCAACAACATATTCATCTGTTATTTCATGACCCATTGCACGTAATTCGTTGATCAACCCATTTGCCTTTGAAAGCTTCGACGCTACACCTTTTAAAACCTTTTGACACTCATCAAGATCACCTACATTTACTTTAAGCCAGTCAAGCAGAATGTTAACATCAAGTTCATCTGTGACATTCAAAAAACATTGACAAATATATAGTTAGTAGCAAAACACATATGTATTCAAGTTTATTAAACGAAACATATGAAAATGACCTCCTTTATTTGGGTTTGAATCACCGTCTTCAAAGACTGATTTAAGAAACCTCAATGCCGCGTCCACTTTAGAATCTGCTTGTTCATCACGAACTCCATGTTGACTGTTTGGTTTGGGCTCGTGTTTTGGATCAACAAAGGTTGCATCATCGGAATTGTAGTTATTCTCATAAGCATGTGACTTTGTATCTTTAGTGTTATTAGGGTTTGATGAAGCCATGTATAAAATGAAGGATGTTGTTGGTATGAGAAGGTATAAGTAGATGATGAGTATATATATAGGTATTAGGTGTAGATGATTGATGCACGAATTAGGGTTTTTTTTCTTTTGTTTTTGTATTTTGTTTTTGTTTTTTAATATTGACACATATGGTCCATGATTATAAGCAACATGTTAAATATGGGTGTACATGTAAAATCTACACTATAAAAATGAGTTCCAAAATATATACATAGATTCAATGAAATGCAAAAATGATGTAATGCAAATATATTAATTCAAATTAACAATAAAAACATACGCAAAATGTGTGATAACATTTAACCAAAAAGAAAAATAAAACATGGGAAAATTATAAATTTAAAATCATGCAAATAATGTCATTATTTAGAAAAAAAGGATGACCACGTACAATATTTGATGTTTTGAGTATCAAAAATCGTCGTTGTCGTCATCCGTATCATCATTATCAGTCGGTGCATCTTCATCATCGATGAAGTCGGCTAAGTCATCTCCATCATCATTATCAACCGAAGAGTCGTCACTTAGAAGGTCCTCTAAACCAATGCCATCCTCGTCATCCATACCTTCTTCTACGGTATCGCTAATGTGAATACCATTATCTACTTCAATGTCATCATCGGTTTCTTCGTCAACCAAAGCAAACGAATGTTGATTGGGTGACGACGTTCTTGGTTTCTTGTTCAACCGACGGAAAGTGAGAGGTGAATCCTCGTCATGTTCCTATGTAAAAAGGTATACAAATTCAACATTAATAGTAATAATAAAAACAACACCAAAATATAGCAATGTAAACAAATAATATATGATGGTCAATGCCTATCTCTGAATGTCATCATAAGACCATAGTATTATTTATTTTTTTGGGTTAGAATGGTTATGCGTTTACATCGTCAGAAGAACTAATATTAACAACATCGTTGTTTACAACTTTTTCATCGTTAGTCAATCTTCCGCGATTCTGAGAGACGGGATTAGCCTGCACAATTGAAAAAGTAAATTAAATATATATTAAATTGTACATTACTCATGGAGCCAAATTTAGGAGGAAAATTTTTTGCCGCAATATATAAGTTTAATTCTTACCACGTCATCATCCGATATCTCAATCACCGGTATATCTTTTCCTGGACCATCTACAGAATCTAATGCTTTATCATTTTCTTGTTCTTTGGTTGCCTACATCGAAAGATATCAATATAAATTACATAAGTATACATATTGTATAAACAGTTGTTACAAATGATTTTTAAAAAAATTATTTTACCTTTGATGAATCATTGCTATTCACCATAGTTTGACCAAAAATAACTAATATATGAACAAATGTGTGGAACGAATATATGCATAGATTTATAGGAAATGAAGGTTCATATATTAGGCATGTATCAATAAAATTTTGTATTTTATTTGTAGATTACATATCAATTTATTTTTTGGTTTATATAAAACAAATTTGTTTCTTTTTTATGAAAAAAAGGTTTTGACAAACTCAAATTATTTGAATTACACGATATGCATCAAGATTTATTTTATTTTTAGAAAATATAACAAAAGCATGTATCAATTTAATATGATTTTGGTTAACTTGTTAGAGTAACCATAATGATTACACATTTGACAAATCATTTACTTGTATCTACTTCCCATAAATTTTCATTACATATCACACGGTTTGATATTATCCCAAAAAAGAAAAAATCTTGATCATCTTCCAAAACCGATTCATCAAGCATAATCGTCAATTCAAAAGGTAAGTTTTTTTTTTTTTTTTTTTTTTTTTTTTTTTTTTTTTTTTTTTTTTTTTTCGTGTGATTCATATATTTTAGATAACTAATTGATTAAGATACCCATTGGAAGTGATAACCGTATTTATAGTGAGTATAAAAGTCTTGTAAAAGGTACTTGCATGTGATGAATCGGCCATTGTTTAGGTTGTATAAACTGATCTAAACCCTGTTGCCGTTTTGTTTACTTTTTGCTTCACGATTGGTGTTAGATTTAACATATTTGAGTTTGATTAGTAGAGTAATCTCTAACTATAGATTTGTTATCATCTACATTATGAGAGTATGCTGGGGCTACAATGTTTTTAATAAGTTAAGAATGATAACGTGATTATATCATATAGATGTAGTCAAAGTTACTGATGACAAACATAGTTTATTAGTTTAAAGTTAAAATACTAAAGGTTTAGGTTAGTCAAAGATAATTAGGTTGATTTTGTGAACATATGTTGGTTCGGATATATGTCGCTAAAAATTACTTGCATGGGATAAATCGGGTAAATGTGAGCGTCTATCAGTCGTTAATCTATTATGCCGTTTGTTTACTTTCTGGTTCAATATGGCTGGTAGATTGAATCTACTTATGAGTTTATGTTTAGGTAAAACTTCGATAATAAGTTAGCAGGGATCAAGTGCTTCGGTGTTAGAGATATAATCAAAGTAACATATCATAATCATGTGTTATTAGTTAACATTTACAATGGTAAATTTAAATATAAGTAGGTTCGGATATATGTGTCTAAAAAAGTTGTTGCATGTGATTAATTGGCTATTTTTTAGGTTCTATAAGTCGGGTTAATCTATTATGGTATTTGTTTACTTTGTACTTCAATATGGCTGTTAGATTCAATGTACTTATGAGTTTATGTTTAGGAAAAAGTTTTATGATAACTTAACATTCATTAAGTGATTAAGTGTTAGACATGTATTCAAAGAAATTTATCATATACATAGTATATTGACAATGTATACGTTGTTGTAACAGCCTACATAGAATGGACATTCAGTTTTTGGTCGAACCAAACAAAAGAAACATCGGAACACAACAGGTATTTTGTTTTTTGAATACGTATACACCTTATAACTTTATTAGTATTACTTTAAATTTTCTTACGAAGTATGATTCTGAATTACAGATGCTTCCAACGTTCTTTAAGGAAAGATTGTACCCGCAGAACAGGTGGATATATTTAATTCATAATAAGGGGACAAAGCACAAGGTATATTGGAAGATCGTTCGTGGTAATCTGACGTTGTATTCACATGAGTGGAAACACTTTTTGGAAGACAGCAATTACCGAAACATAGCCATGTTTCATTTTATTCGTGAAGAACAGGACTTGTACTATGTCACGGCGTACAACAATGCCGGGTATGAATGCAATGGATACAACTTGGAGGATGTAGGGTATAGACAACGGATATGCATGATTACTTTGGAAGAGATTGCAGAAGGACCGGTAATTCCCAACTTATAATCATTACATAGTATAAAATAATTTGAAATCTTATTGTAATAAAACTGTTCGCTGATAGATTGTTTTTTAAAAATAACTGTTACGCAGGCTATTCCTCGTGGTTTCCTGTTAGACTCCGGTAATCCTCAATACCGTGTTCTTGTCGGTGGAATGCAAGTAGCAACTGTCACAGACCTTGAGATTGTCGGTGGAATGCATGTGTTCGAACGTCAGGGATGGCAGCAACTAACTGAAATTCAAAACATGGTTCGTGGCACCAGAATGCATTTTACTAACCTACTAAACAATTCTCTATCGTTGATGACATTTGATGATAATGGGTTGGGGACGCATCATGAGGTTTGTGAACGTATGGTTCCGAACGATCTAAAACCATTTGTCAAAAATCCAGCAGATACTAAAGTTTTGTTGCGTAAAAAATTGTTGTTAAGTATAGATACTTATTTGTGTGAAATTAAAAACATATGAATATGATTATTTTAATTTTTTATTTGTTTGCATGAAATGTAGAAAAGAGAATCGAACACATGTGCGAATGGGAAAGGCACACACAGCATGAGAATGAGGATGGTTGTTTTTACGCTCCAATTTTGGCGTATGTCACAGAAAGAGGACGTTTGGTAAGTAGTCCATTATGATTTTCATGTACTAATTTGCCCTGAATCAATTCTGCCTATATAGTTGAATATATGACCATATTTAGAATGTTGCGTTTAGTTTGTTATGAAGATGATCAGTAACTGAACATGTGTATTGGCCCGTCTACCAATAAGTTTTTTTTTTTATATTTTGATATTATTGTGTTAGAAATTTGGTATTATAGAGTAAATGTAACGGTAAACATTTAAATATCTTCTTATTCGTTAAATTTTGTAAGTTAGATGATATTTTGGACACATTTTTTTTCTGAATTTATACTCTGTTTACAACATATTGAGAAAGCATACAAAGTTTACTTTTTTGGTTGACAATCCGAGCTTGTATTAATGCAGAACATACACTTTAAGTTTGTCAAGAAACATAAGATGTGAAAGTACCACAACGCAATTTTGCGCTTCATGGAAGAAGAATTCTATGTCGATGTTGATATCGAAAAGCACAGTGACAGGCCAAAGAGCAAGAACCACGTGACAATCAACTGCAGCTGGAAGAATATTGTGGGAGCGTGTAATTGGTTTGATAACAAAATGGTACGTTTCAAGCTTGTTGATGAAATTGCAGACGGGCACGCTTCAGTGCATTCTCGTAAGCCAATTATGATTCCAGTGTTTGACATGTGTTAAGACTCTACATAATGCTGCACCAAACTTTGTGTTTCTGTTTCATGTATTAAACTGTTTTATTTTTAGTCTTTCAGTATGACAACTTGGAATATCGAATGTTTGTTTTGCGTTTTGTGATATGTGTTTCAGAGAAGCACATATGTGTGGAAATGGCAAACTTATGGCAATGAACAATATATGCTTATGTATTTAAGATATATTATGAATGACAAATGCAGAAATGGTAACTGCATATGCTTTGTACTTAGATTTATAATATATTCATGGTAAGTGAATGACACATGTGTTTTTATTTAAATACTTATTTTTTGGCCCATTGTAAATTAAGGTTTTAAGGTATGCATGAATGTGGGCTTAATTATACCGGTTATGTGGGCTTGTTGCATATGGGTTCTATTTTATAAATAAGCTTTATTCAAAACATATGTTTCTTATACTTTGGAAAATTTCATAAAAGCAAAGTAGTTTATATAAATTATCATTCGCAAATTGTGAAAAAACATAACAAAACATGAAGTTTGATAATGAATGTTGCTTGTAAATGGTAACCTGATCAAGGTGGCTTTACCATTGACAACAAATGTTTTAGACACGGAATCTTATTTGACCAATTCATGTAATTGGTATACTTATGCATAATTCATGGTTATAATAAAATATTGGATCTCGAAGCAGCCCTTCGATTGGCCTCGACATGTCCACTTATCATTCCATTTCTTTCCCATCTTCGTTCGAGCCACCTTTGATGATTTGGGTCAATGAGTGTTGGATAGCGACGATGAGCCAAGTAGATATCCAATGCATGACCAACTTGAATATCGGATAGCCAGACCTCAACATAGAAGTCATGTTCTATCCTACGAAGACTATCATGTTCTTCCATTGGGACATTCGGAACACGCAAGTAGTATGCGAACACATCAGTGTAATTACTTAGATGCTCGGCAACTAATCGTCTAATGACGGCGAAGGTTAAATTCTTTGTTGAAACATTGCATATCATAACTTCATCACCGCCCCAATAATCATAAAGTAAATTGGAAGTTACAACTCTACCACCATGATGAATGCATATGTCAATGGTAGGAGGAGCGACACAGCAGTCACTGTT
This sequence comes from Artemisia argyi, assembly GCA_030686995.1. Taxonomy (NCBI): domain Eukaryota; kingdom Viridiplantae; phylum Streptophyta; class Magnoliopsida; order Asterales; family Asteraceae; genus Artemisia; species Artemisia argyi. The sequence goes on from CM060693.1 coordinate 12,491,647, forward strand.
ATAAAGAAAAATTACACAATTAGATGATATGAAATATAGTTTTTTTTAATTAAATAAGAACATCAATGTACTTACTTGAAAGCCCTAATCCTACGATTACCATTGTTAAATCGCAGAGGCATTGTAGTATGCTGATGTTGTATGTGATGTTGAATCCATTTATATCATAGATACAGGAATAGAAATTTAGAAAGAATTTTAAAACTTTAAAGAAGTATTATTCTAATCAATTATATGATTCTGTATGCAACCAAAGTTAAGGACGATTTGCAAATATTCTAAATTTCACTTTCAATAAAAACATGAAAGGGTTAAAATTAATTTAGCCAATTATTTGGTTGGTACGATTTTGATAAATATTATGTCATACTATTTATTTGGCAAGTATTGCATGATTGCTTGAAAGACAAAATACATTCTAAACTTTTATTCTTGTATATAAAATAAGTATTGTTATAACAATTCAAAGTGAAAATATTGTAAATGCAAGCTACTTACAAAATTTGTAAGCGTAATGAATGTTATTTACAAACATTTATACACTATAAAAGCTATTTATAAAACAAACTTCTTTTAATCTTGGGAGATCAAGTTGTTCAATTTTTGCATTTTTTAAAACTTGGATAAATGGTGTTTTAGTATCATACGTGTGTAAATAAGTCATGGATATTTGGGATAGTTAGCACATGTTCGGTTTTGAAAAAAAAAAAAAAAAAAACAGTAATTATCCCAAGTTTATAGGAGTTTGGCGTTACATCTTTTATGTTTGGTAGTTATCATTTTTGCAAATTATTTAATTAGCAATTATGATTTGATTTAAAGAAAGTGTAAATTGACATATATTGTTATTTATGCTAATAGTTCATCTTCCACTAATATTGAAACATTGACAACAAAATTCAAGGTAATATATATCATACGAATTCTTATTCCTTTTATTGTTGATGTTATTATTTTTGATATATTTGCACTGAATCATATACGTGATTTGGTTGTGACTTACATTGACGAAGTGATTTATGTATAGAATTTCGTAAAAATTATATATTTATTTGAATAACTTAGCAATGTAACATACATAATACACTAATGATAATATTTAGTTTAAATTTTAGTGATTTTCATACATATAGTATATAGAAAGTTCTGTAACATTCATATGTAAATATACTTGGTATATAGAACGTGTTAATCAGATAATTTTGTATATTTTTGTAGTAGAATGGCGATTGAATTTGTCGTGCCACTGAACCACCACAATGAGTATCCAGGGAAACTTGAACTACCTGAAGTATTCCTAAGAGATGCGTTTAACGGGAACCGGTATTTGTATTTGAGCGGAATAAGAGGAAACCGCAAGAAGGTTATATTGGTTAAAACACGGAACGGACCTATTGAGATTAGAGGTCAAATGTGGAGTGATTTTGTGTTGGAAAACCTGGATGAGGATGTGAACTTGCTGCACTTTATACAGGAAGGGGATGACACATTTTACTTAACCGGTTATAACCATATGGGCAAAGAAACAGGAGGATATGAAGTAGTAAGGGACGGTTATTACCGATTTCAAACACGCGTGACGCATGGGCCACACATACCTCAGGTAAAATTGAATTTAAAAACTTATGTAATACATTTCACAGTAAACTCCTACCATTGAGTAAATTTTATTATTTTGGGATACATGATTTGATCTGAGAAATAGTTGCGTTACAGACAATTGTTGATGCTTTCTTAGCTGGGCTTGGAATATACACAGAAATAGCTATAATTTGTGGAGGCAATGAATTTGCTGTAGACGTTGTTCATGTTGAATCACAAACTAATGGTATTCAATATGAATACCAGCTGGTAAACGATTCGTGGAGCGCATTTTGTTATGAGAAGAATCTTGCATATGGTGATGTCGTGGTGTTCACCAAATTAACAAATATTAGGTACAACTTAATGGCATTCAACGCTGATGGAAGCGGTAAAACAAATCTGCAATTCCTTGGAGCAACAACGCTTAATTTAAATCAACCACAGTTAGACTATGCTTTACAAAGTGAGTTTTTAATAAACGTTTCATTTAAGTATCCATAATTGATGTTACTTAAATGCATATCAAAATTTCTATTAGTATCACATTTAGTTTAAATTGTTCCTAATGATTCTTGAACGGTTATTTACAGAGGATGAGCGGATGCACCATTTATGCAGATGGAACGGGCATTTAGAACACTTTGAGGAAAGAACTCATGTGTTTTATAAACGTTTTAATGAAATACTTGCATTTTCACGTCTCGTAAGTGTTAAGTATTAATTTTGTAATTATTATTTATGGGAGTAATTATGATATACAGATTTGTATTTAACTACAGGCAATACCGGCTAAAATATTGGATCGCCATCCAATGCACTTGTATAAGACAGCATTGGTAAAACACAGGGAAATTGAACAAATCTTAACTCTCAAGATGTTCCGTCACAAAGAAAATCCAGGGAGGACAAATCATGTAAATGCTTACGGTGAATGGGAACTATTTGGTCAACAATGTGATTTCGAACCAACGAAAATGTTAAGATTCAAGTTTATGCACGTGGTGACAGAGTTGGAAGGTCATCAAGCACGATATTATCCTTTATTTCATGTTTGTTAAAAAATATGAACACATATGTTATGGCTTTTGTTTGGATGGTTATGATGGCTAAACTATGTTTTCACTTAGTCAGTTTGGTATGCTTTTTAGTATTATCATAAAACAACTTGATGATGAGTAGTGAAATAATTATCAACTTCTTATATGTAAATTATGGTCGTTAGCTTTCATAGCTGGAAACTTTTGGTAGATGCATTTGATGATTTGTTTATGCATGTACTTATGTGCGGGATGAGAACGCAATTTATATTCCGAAGATGAATATTATTGACACACCTTAATTTGTTGATGCATTATTTCTTGATGCACATAACCATGAAGATGCCAAAATTCTGCATTGTATATATAAAAATAGAATTTCAATATGCATTTGACAAAGTTAGACATTGCATAAACAAAGAAGGATACACAAGCACATAAAAAATGCCAGTGTGTGACAACCACGAATAGGACTCCTCATTTCAAAAGAAAATCACAAATGTCTACACTAACAAACGCATAGATGATTATTTAAAATGGAAACAATTTCCTTAAATGACTGCAATTGTAGAATGTTTGCATTTATTTGTTGGGACATATCAATCTTCACTTAGCAGCTTCTTTCTCCCTTTTAATCTCGATAATCTGCTTTTTCATGCTTGAACCATCACTTTCATGCTCCACATTGGCTGCACGTTTAGAACTCTTTTGTGTATCAACAGGCGTAGTATTCTCGTCAGTTTGAGATTCAAGATCCTGAATTTTGTGAAAACATATTATGAGTTACCGAGTCTTATAAAATGAGTTTCGCACAAAAAAACATTATGCACTTACCAAGGGAGTTATTTCAGGTAATGCAGACGATGTCACATCGGGATCCTATTTAACAGATAAGTTTTAAACACAACAACATGGTGAATAATAGAGTATTCATTATAGGAAACATATCGCGGAATGCCTACCTTGGAGGGAGTTGCAATGGCAACAACAGAGTTCAAAATATCAGCATCGTCCGTCAGACGGAGCACAGTGAACACAGGCAACAACTTTTTGGCATTGACCTCATCAATGGAAACCTTAAAAGCGTACTTCTTTCCAACCAAGTTGGTGATCTCTGTTGGGAACACCTGATCTTCAGCATTCTACATGTAAAAAATTAGATATTTACCATCATGACTCAGCCCGTATTGTTTTTAAAATTGAGAATTTTAAAATATTGTACAACTTAGATTACCTTGCACCCATATTTGTCGCACAGCTGGTAAGCAGACCTACCAACCATTGCCTGCACCTCATCGTTAAAGAGCGACAGGGATATGGTGCATGAGTCATCCTGGACTCTAATCTGAAGACGAAATCTAAAACAACAACCAAATGCAAAAAATTGGTCAGGTGATGGATTGAACAAACTGTTGTATTATTATGTTACTTATAAAGAGACAATCAGAAAGCACTTACTCCGTTTTTATCCCGGTAACAGTCTTGGCACATTTGGTGCATGTCCATTGATCAGGTGTTTGCTGATATCCATACTTGGGTTTTGTTTCGGACTCAAGGTCTACAAACTGAGATTCTTTAACTACTTTTTTGTTGCACTTCCGGCAACCGAGGTACCACCAGCCCTCCTCCTCATGGATAGCAATAATTGTTCCAACAATTACGCTTGGCTTACCCTGTAAAGTGCGTAAACTGTTGTTTAGGTTTTTAAATCTATTCATATCTTTTATAAAATTATGCACAGGAATAAAGTGTAACCTGATCAACATCAAGCAGCTCAACAATGTTTTTGACCTGCAACTTGTTCAAAAATTCCTCTCTAGTTGAATGCTTGGACTGAGTAGAAATACGGGAAGCCGTGTTTTCACTTTTCGAATCATCCTTGTCAGCAAACAGCCTAAAAATAGTGAAAATAAGAAACCATATGAACATAAAAACAGATGTATGGCATTTAAAGAAAATATAAAAATCGTTATGCATACCTCAGCCTATAGAACTCCACATCCATAAATTCTTCTTTTAGAATGTTTTCATTCCCGTTAAACAAAAAAAGCCTTGTCCCATTATAAGCATTTTGAACTCCCATTTTGCCTATTCAGTGATAATATTTAATAAGCATTCCTGGATTATAAGATATAGGAAAGTAGCACATATAAAATAGATTCAGAAGTATACCGTCCCATATCTTCATCATGCCAAATTGAAGAATTAGCATGATTTTACCACGGTTGGGGCAACCATCGACAAAATCTTGAAACTGTTGCGCATACGCACCCCAGAGCGTGCATCGGATTTCGTTGCCACTGCAAGTGCTATAAAAATAAGAAACAAAACAAAGTACAAATATATAATTTATTATTATGCATTGAAACACAAAAAACTGAAGTGTACTCACTCGGCATCAGCCAGTGTCAACGGCTTCTTCTTGCCAGATCTGCCATTCTTATCGTAGTTATCTAAATCGTCACAAGCAACCACATGCCCAATAACATCTACAAAATTTTAAATACAGCACAATGTGGAAATTTTAATAAAATAATGTGAGTTATACAAATAGTATTATATAAGAAAAACATATGAAAAATTACGTACCAAACTGCCCGTCTTCATCCTGCTTCAGATCGACTATTGTTGTGAACGATCTAAATTCAAACCCATAAACAGAACCGGTAAAGTCAGGACACGGTTCAATTATTGTGTTGGACAAAAAACTCAGACGAAGTGGTTTGTTGACCATGCGATACTTGGGCTGGATCTCCCCAAGACTATATCGAGACAGTGTAACAGCAGTTCCTTCTTCAACCTTGTGCTTAAAGCCATTGACCAATGCCATACGCATAGTCGCTTGCATCTTAGTGCCTTATTGCAATCGAATATACCAAACCAAAAAATTATAAAGGAAATCATATGATTAATGGCTATATATTGATTTATAATATACTTACTTACCTGTTCATCCATAATAACTAATTCCAAGTTTTTCAATCCTTGTTTCCCATACACGTCCTGCATCCAACTTCTTACTATTCGCACACGGAGTTTGATGTTGTCTTTAACTGCCGATAAGTCATTGATAAACCCTGCAACATATGTAGCCATTTTGTTAATGCTTGTTGAAAGAGATAATTTGAAATTGTAATGTGCTAACCAATGTACATCCAATTTTTATTATATAGGCATAAATATTCCTAAATTTAGGAAAGTATTAAGAGACATAAATTAAGAAACTATTGATCGAATTATTTCATTTATCTTATTTGTCTTTAACAAAAAATTTGGTATAATAAAAATAAGATAAAATACAAAAAAAAAAAAAAAATTAAAAAAATTAAAACTATATGTTAGACACGAAATTAAATTTAATAACACTATGATAAGCCTTTCCACCAATTTTTACCAATTATCCCAAATTTCAATTTAGTTGCATACGATAACCTTTTTCCCCAATTTAACCAAGTTTTCCCCAAATGTTAAAATTATTAGGGTTTCATACAAATTCATTTTATTTAAGGACTAATTAGCGCTTTAATAATTTATTAACATAGTACAATTAATCAACATATATACACAGAAAAGAACAAATATAAACGAAATTAAAACAAAATCATACACGGAAAATATAAAAAGTAAATAACTTACCGATATTAAAAATAAGAAAATCATAATGGGCTGGCAAATCAACATCTATATCAATCGTTTTACAAAAATAGCTTACACCGAAACTTGAGGAGGAAGTGAGTGTTTTGATTTGTTTGATCCCTACGATTTATTTGGATTTATGGAAAGTGTTTAGTCTATGATTTGTATCCCACAAAAAACGTATAGAGGAAGAATGATAGGAAAATTTATTACACCATGTAGAGCAAGCTGTTGATTTGAATCGGAGCGTGGGTATTCAATTTGGTTAATAGTTACCAAAAATGAGGTATTGAATAGGTTGACCGGGTATTAAACTTGAGGAGGAAGTGAATGTTTTGATTTGTAAAAAGTTGATGCATAAAAGAGTAGTACTTTCGATCTAAAAAAGGAATTCCACCTCACCGCATTAAACGAATTTTTAATGCTCCAAGCTTAAGGGTACTTGTATAAAAGCTTATTTTATTATATAACATAGATTAAACATTGCCCGGTGGGCATTGTTTAGCAAAACCCAAAAAATTATGATATAAAATCGGTGTGATACGTGCCACACTCGGCTCCATCGCATCATATTTATGGAATTATATGTTGAACAACAAACAACAACTACTCGTAGTTAATAACGAGAGATTGATAGGTTTTTTTATATTTTCAGCAATAGGAGACATTTAATTCTTGGTATCCATAAGTTGTTAATAAAAGGCAAGAACAATGAAATCATGTACAATTATTGTGTTAAAGTCAGGCCTTTATAAAGTGAAATTAAAGTATGATAATAACTTCATGAAACATTACGAAGTAGTTACTATGCCTGAATCTTACTGTTATTATCATTATTGTTTTGTGTAATAAATATAATACCAACCAAAGAGTCGTGTTCTCACTTCTTTGTGTAACTTGTACAATAAAAACCTTTTCATTTATTCGTTTAAAAGAGTGACAACAATTTAACCACATGTATATTTGATCTACAAGACAACTGAAGAGATTTTATGAATAAAAGGTAATGGGTTCGACTCTCGACTCGTACTTATACTAGTTAGTGCCTCACTAGATCAGAAGAGTTGTCGAAGCTATTCTTTATAGGGTGAAAAATAGTTGGCGGAAAAAGTCATCTTATGTTTTATTTTTATGCCAATTCTCACACATTATATGAACGGTACCAACCACTCAATCATATTAACCTTAATTAACCCCACTGCAAACCACAATCATTTCCAAAATCCAGCTCAAATATGAAAGGACAAAATTATTCATTTGATTAAATAATTCTACCAGCTCACTAAAAAAGTTGGTATTCTACATAACGGTACCAGACACACCAATCAATGTTTTCATATAAAATTGGTTAATCTTAGAAAATATCTTATTTAGAAAAATCAAATACAATATAAAAGTCAATGACAATAAAATATGTTAGATTTCATACCTAATTTTCTTCGTGATTATTTATCATGGCATGTGGTCGTATGTGGGGCTGTTAGTTGGGTCGGGTTGGTTGGGTTCGGGTCAATTCAGGTCGGGTCAGACTCGATTAAGGTTATAAATACATACCTGAACCCGACCCTTAGAATAACTCGGGATCGGGTTCAATCGGGTCGGATATATTCGAGTTTGGGTGAACCCAATATGAGTAAACTGATTGAAAAAGTTGCCTAATTCAATGAGTCTACATATCTTTTATATAATAAAACAAAATCCTATTGGGAATTTTTCATTTAAAAAAAATGCATTCATACCTTATTTAGTAATAATTTTATTTATAAAAAAATTATTTTCTTATTATGTAAAATTTTATATTTATCCATAACACAAGTAGAAGATAAATACAAAAAATATAGATAAAATGCAATTAATAATAGGATTAAAATTTTTAAATAATTATCTTTAATAATAAAAAACTATAATTAAACATTATAAATCAAACAAAACAAAGATTAAATTATTTGTTTGTTAATAAATAAAAATATATGATTAAAAAAATTTTAAAAAACCCGCGCGTGCGCGGGCATTATAACTAGTATAATTGATAAAAAAAAATTATATAAAGTATAGCGAAACCTTATTCGTATCGATCTGAACTATCTAAACATTTCAACCTGATACCCGACCTTATTTAGTATTCGAGTTACTCGGGTTGACCCGAACAACCCGAATTAAAAAATTGACCTGAGTAACCCAACCTAAATAGGCTTAATCGGGTTCGATACGGGTCGGATCAACTTTTTTTACACCCCTGATCGTATGTATAATTATTGTTTTTCTTCTTAAACAAAATTTAACCAACATGAAAGGTACATGTAGCAATATCATAATCATCATGCTACTTCAATTCCGTTAATAATGACATCAACATTCATATGATATAGTATATCGAAAGATACGTATATACTTTTTGTTCATAGTCATTTTGTAGCAAACAATGGTTTTGATTTTAACTAAAAATCAAATAAAGGAAAACAATGATTTTGAGATCAATTAATTTTGTCAAACAATGTACGATTTTTCTAAAATAAATTTGTCAACAATTTCACATGCATACATATTAGTTCCCATGTGTCTCTACCTGTTTTTGTTAAAATATAAAAAGCTATATTATCTGTTTAAATAATACTATTATACTAATACACTAAATTCAAAGTCATGACTCATGCTAAAAATTATAATTATTCGTACATACTTTTCATGAGCACGTCGTATTTGCTATATGAAAAAAGGCTTATACAAATAAATAAAATAAATCATCATATAATTAAAGTGAAGCTTCATGCATTACTACTTTGTTAACTTTTCTCAAACCAAATCATATGCTTATTATAATTACACTTTTTTTTATAAAACGACAACTTTTTTTTTTTTTCATCGTATTTGCCTTTCGACGAAGCTAATCATTAGATTACGGAAAAAGTATAAAAGTACGAAAATATAATGAATTATGAAATTATAAAGGCAAAAACTAGATTTGAGTATTTTATCTACAATATCACATTTATTTACTCACGGCAAAGAAAAAGTAAAAACAAAAACCAAAAGCCAATTTTAGTAAAAGTAAAAGTAATAGTAAGTACAAATAGTTTTTGACCTTTTGTTATTACAATTTTAGTATGATGTCTTTGTACACATAAATAAGGTTGCACTACTACACAAATCATCTGTTGATACGCCAAATAGACACGGGTATACAACAAACCGTATCAAAAAAAAAAAAAGAAAAAAAAAAAAAAAAGAAAAAGAAAAAAAAAAAGGTCATTTGGTACGGTTAAAAAACCATATCATAAAAGCTTAAAAACATACCTAAATACTTTTTTTTTGGTAATGTTGTTACAACTCTGAAAACAAACTAAAGAATAATATTAAAAAGACAACAAATAAAATGTTAAAAAAGCTTTATATTTCTTTAACCAATAGCATAACTAGATTTTCTTACGGTTATTTTGTTAAAAATGTTAAACTTGTTTGAGATACGTCTTTTGACAGTATATTTTTCTTTTTGAAATTTATAATATTTTAAAAACCAACCTATAACTGCAAAAACACAAATTCTGAAGTTAAACATGTTATATGAAACGAGACATGGTTTTGATTTTAACTAAAAATCAAATAAAGGAAAACAATGATTTTGAGATCAATTAATTTTGTCAAACAATGTACGATTTTTCTAAAATAAATTTGTCAACAATTTCACATGCATACATATTAGTTCCCATGTGTCTCTACCTGTTTTTGTTAAAATATAAAAAGCTATATTATCTGTTTAAATAATACTATTATACTAATACACTAAATTCAAAGTCATGACTCATGCTAAAAATTATAATTATTCGTACATACTTTTCATGAGCACGTCGTATTTGCTATATGAAAAAAGGCTTATACAAATAAATAAAATAAATCATCATATAATTAAAGTGAAGCTTCATGCATTACTACTTTGTTAACTTTTCTCAAACCAAATCATATGCTTATTATAATTACACTTTTTTTTATAAAACGACAACTTTTTTTTTTTTCATCGTATTTGCCTTTCGACGAAGCTAATCATTAGATTACGGAAAAAGTATAAAAGTACGAAAATATAATGAATTATGAAATTATAAAGGCAAAAACTAGATTTGAGTATTTTATCTACAATATCACATTTATTTACTCACGGCAAAGAAAAAGTAAAAACAAAAACCAAAAGCCAATTTTAGTAAAAGTAAAAGTAATAGTAAGTACAAATAGTTTTTGACCTTTTGTTATTACAATTTTAGTATGATGTCTTTGTACACATAAATAAGGTTGCACTACTACACAAATCATCTGTTGATACGCCAAATAGACACGGGTATACAACAAACCGTATCAAAAAAAAAAAAAAAGAAAAAAAAAAAAAAAAGAAAAAGAAAAAAAAAAAGGTCATTTGGTACGGTTAAAAAACCATATCATAAAAGCTTAAAAACATACCTAAATACTTTTTTTTTGGTAATGTTGTTACAACTCTGAAAACAAACTAAAGAATAATATTAAAAAGACAACAAATAAAATGTTAAAAAAGCTTTATATTTCTTTAACCAATAGCATAACTAGATTTTCTTACGGTTATTTTGTTAAAAATGTTAAACTTGTTTGAGATACGTCTTTTGACAGTATATTTTTCTTTTTGAAATTTATAATATTTTAAAAACCAACCTATAACTGCAAAAACACAAATTCTGAAGTTAAACATGTTATATGAAACGAGACATGCATGACCAAAACTGATTACGTACAATAATCATGATTCACACCTCACAGACACAACCTTCCTCAACATGATAGAAGTAGTCGTGTTCAGTCCTCAGGGGCGGAGCCAGAACTTTTTTGTTGAGGGGGTAAAATATGATAAATTTTAGAAACTACACTAAAAATTGGTCTGTTTGGGGGGGGGGGGGGTGCAAATTACAAAAATAGCTGAAAATTTTTAAAAATTTACGCTACAATTTTTTTCGCCGGGGGTCACGTAACCCCCGGACCCCCCTTTGTCTCCGCCACTGTCAGTCCTTCAATAAAAATGGCCGACACACATCGTACATGCACCTCAAGGATGAGATCATGCTTAACATGATCCCAATCATTAATAACAATCGAAAACTCTTATTAAACCAACAAATCTTCACACGGTGATAAGCTCATAAGTCACATTATATTACCTATTTCACTAATATTCGTACAACTAATCACTAAAAACGAAACATACAATGTATTTCACCTTACTTAATTACAGTTTTACAATACATACGTAAGTATAAAGAAAAATGTTAAACCTTTTGTAAACTATGGGTTAAAGTTGTTTTTTTGAGTTGTTATGCATACCTCTATGCGTCTTTTGTCCTACATTGCCCATATTTATTCTCTCTATTAACGGTGTAAAACAATTTTTTATCAGTATCTATTTTATATTTTTTGTTTTTTATAAGTTTTTTTTTTTCCATATTCTTTTTTTTAATCAAACTTTATATTTTCTATTTCGTATTTTGATGTTTCGTAGTTTTATATTAAAAAACAAAATTATAAAAAAAATTTAATAATAAAAAATTAAAAAAATTACAATCACTTTTGGAGGGTACCAATAACACATTGCTTTTTTCTAGAGAGATGTTATTCTTGCCCTATTTTTACAAATGACATCCCACCATTTTTTTTGAGTTTTATAATTTTGTTTATAAAAAGACTAAAAACCTGAAAACACGGAACAAAAAATATAAAATTAAATAATCAAAAGTTTAAAATTAACAAAAAGCACGAAAAAGAACTAATAAAAAACTGTTTTGTACCGTCACAATCTTTTATCCTAAGAGAGTGGGATAACATAACCCTTTTTCCGTTACTATAGATAATCAAATTATCCAAAATCACATCACAATTATATTTAGCATGACCCTAAATTCTCAACAAAAAAACCAATAAAAAAAATAGAAACAATACACATACCAAAAAGACACACCACACCACCATTGCTTGCTAGGGTATTGTATTGTACAGTATAAAACTCAGCACCTTTTTGGTCTCTCTATGTTCCAAACACACACACACACTATTAAGCAGCCACCCCCAATCATTCTTCTCACTTTTTTCTCATTCTCCCCTAAATAATCAGTTTTCTTGATCTTCACACAAAACACAAAATCATGGATCATGTTCAAGATCAGATCACACATGCCACCAGCCTCCCCTCAGGTTTGTACCATGACCCATTATAGATTCTTTATGGGTTTTTGATTTTATAAAATGGGTATGTCTTAGATTTTGTTAATACTTTATAACATGGGGTTTCTTGATTAGTTATTGCACTTCTGTTTATAAATATTCTTTATGGGTTTTTGAAATTATAACATGGGTATGTCTTAGATTTTGTTAGTACTTTTTTTTTTTTTTTTTTTTTTTTTTTTAAAAAAAAAATAAAAATTTATTGCACCCATTGTAGTAGATTTAACATATCATATGCACTTCTGTTTATATATTCTTTATGGGTTTTTGAAATTATAACATGGGTATGTCTTAGAACTTTTTTTTTTTTTTTTTTTTTTTTTTTTTTTTTTAAATTATTTAGTATTTTCATGTTTTTACACTCTATTAACTAATTATATAACATGGGTTCTTCTTGATGTGTATGGGTTTTCATGATTATAACATGTGTATGTCTTGTTTTTGTTAGTACTATGAATTTTTTTATGTATATTTTTAGTGTTTTTATACTAAATTAACCAACTTTGTAACATGGGTATTTTATATTCATGGCAGTTTTTTACTAAATTAACTAACTTTATAACATGGGTGTTGTTAGTACTAATCACCATTGTAGATTCAACACATTAATGGTGTTTATTGACTTTTGTTTGACTTTTTTTCTTATCAGTTTTCTTAAATTTCAGCCACCATTATAGATTTTTTACTTTTTTCTTGGTTGGTTTAGAAAAAAACTAGTACAATTTTTTTTTTAATAATGTTGAGATTTTTCCAGTTTTTCCACCGAATTAGCCGACTTTTTAACATGGGTATTCTTAAATTTTGTTTTGTTGGTTTTAAAAAATTAGCGATTTAACGATTTTGATGGTTTTTTGTATGTTTGCAGGACATGAAGGTCACGGGGTTCATTTATGTCACAGATGTGGGTGGCCATTTCCTAACCCGCACCCAAGCGCTAAGCAACGAAGATCGCATAAGAAGCATTGTGGAACTATTGAAGGTTACACTCTTCTGATTGGTGCGGAAGCTCTTTCAGATGAGGAGCATCACGCTGACACTGATAAAGAAAAAAGCCCAAGTGAGATTTCATTATTTGTACTAATTTGTTATTGGGTTGTTGTTGATTTTGTTAAAGTTGTGTGCTTTAAGGTCCCAGGATTAATTTCATGTTTTTAACTGAATTCGTTATTGCGTGGTTGTTAACTATGTCGGTTTTAAGGCCACGATATTAAAAAACGACCCAGTGTGAGAGAGTTTATTTTGCTAAATTTGTTATTGGGATGTTGTTGATTTTGTCAAAGTTGCGACCATTAAGGTCCCGAGATTGAAAAACACACCAAGCGAGATTTATGTTTTGGTATTAAATGTATTATTAGGTTGTTACTTTCGTTATGTTTGTGTGCTTTAAGGTACCGAGATTGAAAAAAAGATCCCACGTGATATTCTGTTTTTTGTACTGAATTTGTTATTGGGTTGTTGTTAATGCTGTAAAATTTGTGTGCTTCAAGGTCCAAAGATTGAGAAGAAGACGAGCATTGGCGGCAGTGATGGTGGTGATGGTGTCAGGGCAAGTATCAGTAGATCTGAAGATGAGTTTTTTTCAGATGCTGTTACAGAATTTCCAGACAGTGGATCTAGTCAAGGAGGATCGGCCAAAAAGAGTTTGGATAAAGATCTGTTTTATTCATTTAATGATAGCGGAAATGGTGGTGAGCAAATTGTTTTTACTTGACAATTCTTATTTATCTGTAGTTTTTGTAGTAGATTTACTCAATTAGTACGATTATCATCAAAAACCGCCAATCCACCATTAATAATTACCAGGTCTTTTAAATGTGAATGTTATAGAGGCGTTTGACTTTGCGTTTTGAAAGTAGTTATGCAAGTAGTAGTGTCTTTTTAAGTCACAAAGCTTTGTAGTTTTGGACAAAAAGTTTAGACCTAGTGGAAATAAAACTCAATGATTATTGTTTACGAGTCATTTTCATGTAATTTCTTAAATAATACAATTATGTCAACTTCAAACTACCTAAAGCACATCCAAACATTATCTTCTGTTGTATCCCGTTTTAGTACGACTGATAATGTGATCTTGGTTATTCCATATCACAGTAAACATTTCCAAAACGTAATGCCAAACACCCCTGTAGCTATATTAGACCGATTCACATAAATCTTTAACATGCAATTCAATTCTCTTATGGGAGTTTGGTCTTGTTATCTGTAGGTACTAATGAGGTGTTAAACGCTCCAATAGAAGTCAGCAAAGTCGATGCTATCCCTGAAGTTACTGAAAAGCTAGTTACCGTTGTAGAGAAAATTGAAGAAACTGAGATAGCAACTCCACATGCTTTATCTGAGTCAAAGCTTGAGTTGACCGAGACTGATGAGAAATGCGCAGATGGCTTGATCAAAGATGGAGTGGTGGACCCCACTCCCGAGCCAATTCATGTTTCCCAATCACAAGAAGCTGAAACTATTGAGGCTGTGAAGGCGGCTGAGGAAAAAGTTGAAGAAAGTCAAACCTCTGAAATTATAACTGAAGAAGCTAAAGATTCAGAGGTGACTAAAACGACCCCTGATGTTTCTACAACTGTCGGTCAAGACGCTGATAATATTAAACAGGATGTTTGCGAGAAGATTGAATCAGAAGCTGTTGAGGAATCTGAAGTTAACCATGATAAGATTGAATTGGATCATGAAGTTGCTCCAGAAGTTGTTAAAGAATCTGAAATCAAACCAAGGGTTGAGGTAGTCGTTGAAGAAATTAAGAATGAAAAGATTGAATCTGATTGTGAACTTGTTCCAGAAGTTACTAAACAATCCGAAACTGATAAAAAAGTTTCAGTTTCTATCGAAAAAGAGGATCTTGGTGAACAGATTCAGGAAGTTGTTAACAAACCAGATACAGTTTTGACTGAAAAACCGGACGTTGATGCACTTGAATCGGTAAAATGCTCAGAAGAACAGATTCAAGAAGTTGTGAAGGAACCCGACACAGTTCTGACTGAAAAAGAGAACCCTGATGCCCAAGACTTAAAAGACGAGATTCAGGATTCTGTGAAGGAACCTGAAACAGTTATCACCGAAAAAGAAAATCTTGAGGAACCCAAATTGGAAAAACAATCGAATGAATGTACCCAAGAAGTTCTTGTAGACCCTGATTCAATTTGGACCGAAAAACAGGATCTTGATGCACCCATTGTGGAAAAAACTTTAAAAGAAAACACCCCAGAAGAAACTGTTTTGAAAAGTGACTCGGTTTTGACTGAAAAAGAGAATCTTGATGGACCTCAGTTGGAAAAATGCGCAAAAGAAAACACTCATGAAGTTGTAGAGCAGAAGGTTGACAATGAGAGTAATGTTGTGGGCCTTGTGGCTGATGTCACCGCTGAAAAGATTACACCGAATGCTTCTGGTGTTGCTCCTGTACAAATGTCGGTAGATTCAAGTAGTAACAGTCTTGACGCAAATTGGGGATCAGTTTCAGGTACATTCTTCGACTCTTATTGTGAAATTATACTTGCTTTAAATTTACAAACTAATATTTTTGAGGGGATGATATCTTTGACTCTTCTTTCAACGTACAGTTTTCGACTCTTATTATTTTTGTTAATATTATTTTATAGTTAATTTTATTATAGCTAATGAAAAGATTAAATAAAATAAAAAATCATCATATTACTAATGAATAACAGTATAAAACTACATTTTTTTATTCTTGATCGAAATAATAAAAAGTTTCATATATTGGAAACCAATATATATCATAAAAGTTAGTACCAACAAGAAGAGTTGTCAACACGTTACAAACTACATAACACACGTTACAAACTACATAACAAAAAGATAGGTTTTGTTCATTAAATAAAAGTTATATAAGCTCATTTTGAAACAAAGCGATGTAGCTTTGAGATGGTTTTATGCCTACCCTAGGTAGATAGCAACAACATATTCACTTCTTCCTTCATCTTAAGCAATCTGAAGCTTATGATATTGCTAAAAAAAAGAAGACATTGACTGAAAGAAAAAAAATAAAAATAAAAATGAAACAAAAACGGTGATGTCAATCGAAAAACTAGTCTATTGAGAAGATCCTCTAGTTTTGGTAATTAAGGCTTGTGAATTTCTTGTTGTTGGTGCGGAAGATGGGATTGTTTTGAAACCGTGTGTTCTGGTTAGAAAACATTTCCATCATGGCCGCATAAGGACTATATAACCTGAATAGGCGTAGACGTGTAGGAAGATGTTATATGTTATTGAAAATGATGAAGATAGTGGAAAAGTTAGTAATGATAGCGGCTCATTTGATGCTAGTTGTGCTTTGGTATTAGGACCAGGTTCTCATCTGGCTTGATAGATTTTGGTTTCAAAAAAAGAATCTTTAAAACAATTCTGGTTCGACTCGCCTAGTAATCACATTCTCGACTCGTTCTGAAGATTCTTTTTCAGAACCTAGAATCTATTAAGCCAGATGATTCCATCCCTAATTCCGAACCACTACTAGCATCAAACGAGCCGCATCAGTACTAAGGTTTTCACTATCTCCATCATTTTCTTTTAGCATTTAACTTCTTACGCCTATTTGGGTTATATCCAAAAGCTTAGGGCGGCCTAGGTGAAAAGTTATTTCTAACAAGAAAACACGCTTTTGCCAACAAGTATCTCCACACCTTTAGTACCAAAACTAGAGGGATTTGCTCAATAGACTTGGCAGCACAAGAAGCTTTAACAGCCACATATTAGCCGTTTTTGTTTCTTTCAGTTGATATCATCATTTTGCTCAAATAAATTTATTATTTATTTGTATATGTTGCTACAGTGCTCTCTGCTGCTTCAGTTGATGCCGAATCTACTGAAAAACCAAAAGTCAACCCCACGAAGCCGGTTACAGCAGATCGTCTAGTGGAACCCGAAGTAAAAGACTCTAAACAAGAACCATATTCTGAAGATTTAACCAAAGTCAACACTGAATCAGAAGCGAAAAAGTCAACGCCATTGAAGAATCTGCTCGGTGAAGCTAAATCACCAAGTGTTATCAAAACAGATCATGTGGCTAAAAAAGATGAGGCTGTGAATGATAAGGAGGGTGATCCAATGTCACCACCAAAACTTATCGAGGATGTTAAGAAAGGGCAGAAGAAAGTAAAGGGTGTTAGATCATGGGTCCCATTTGCATGCTGTTCTTCGGTAAACGTTGTTAACTAGAAGGTGATGGGGATGCAATAATGCTATTGAACAGTTTGCTAGACCGGTATAACTCATTTGCTTAAACCGTGCTACTTTCTTATTTTGTATATTTTCTATAGTAGATGGATAAAGATTGTTTCTCTATAAGTGATATAAAATTCTTGATTTGTACTCAGGATTGTGTTTGCAAAGTAAATGTTGAAGTCTATTAGGTGTTTTATGTTTTGTTTACTCTCTGGATTTTTTAAAAGAATTTTGAACTTATCTTTTAAACGCTGTTAGGCCAAAAAAGGCGAAGCTAGACATGCCTGAATAGTTGAGCTTTGATCTATAGGTGCAAAATAAGGGTTTTTGCACAGGTCTATATCCAAGCCAATTATGTTGCATAATGTGTTTGTAATGAACCATGATTTGGAGATTGAGTGTGTGACAATTTGTGTGCAATTGAATGAAACAGTAAATGGGACAATGTATGTAAACAAAGATTTTATTGATACTTGAATTGATGTTATTGTTTACAGACAACATAGGACATATATATACACCACTAAACGACAAATGACAGTTATTCCTAATCATTGTCTCGTTTGACCAATAACTAACTTAACTAATAACTAACTACCATAACTGCCAAATCCTAACCGCTATCTTAACGGGTGTTTGGGTTAACTGTTTTGTCGCAAGTTCAACCCATTGCAGTCTTTACAATTCGACCCATAACTAATATATATACCAAGTACATTTGACTTTGACATCTAATGAGATTAAATGGTCAACAAGGGTTTGACATAATGTTTCGAAACGGGGGTGTTCATAAGAGTGAAACTGAAGTAACGTATACAAAACCGTACCAACTAAAACGCTTATGATTATAATACAGCAAGCAAACTGACTATCTTTAGCTACCTGGTACAAAACCGGTAGAGTCCCAAACCAAAAACCAAATATGAGTTCTGCCGTTTTAGAAATGTAATTATTAAACTCTTGTTCCATAAGAATTTGATGTATTTATATTATGAAGTTGCTAAAATACTTGAAACAGAACATAATGCCGGTCACCAAAGATTCTGTTAAAAAACCAAAACTACCTTATAAAATGAATGAGATATCAAAGAAAGAAAGGATAGTGTTTATTTGATGATTTTCATTCTGTTTGTATTTATATGTTTGGTGAATGTGAGGTGCTACAGTGTGTTTGCAATCCCACATCGGTGGAGTATCAAATATTTGCTTGGTTATATACTGCGGTTGGTAGGGAGCTTCTAAGTTAAGAATGACCCGTGATCAAGATCCTATTTTACGTTATGGGGAACTAGTTATAATGCCCGCGCACGCGCGGGGTTCTTTATAATATTTTGAATTAATTTGTTTTTTTTTTTTTTTTTTTTAATTTGATTTTTTTTTTTTTTTTTAAATATCACTTGATTTTTTTGCATAACATATCCCTTCTATGTTGGTTTTAGTCACAACATAAAGATTTTTGTTATTTCCATATAAACCAATTTTTAGTCTAGTTAGAAAATACTCATTTCACGATGTGCCCACTCTAAAGCATCTGAAACCTTGTGAAGAGGGACAAGCAAGTCTTGAAGGACATGCATGTCATGATAATAGTTTTGAATGCATTGAAATTGGGTGACCTTGAGGCTTGAGTATAGGAATTTTTGGTTGCATCATCCAACCAAGAAGAAGCAACCACCAACTTTAAATGCATTCGAAAGCATTCGTGGAACCAACTTTGAACCTAATATTTGAGCATAAGATTCACATGCAAATAAGTACACAAAGAACAACGTTGTAGCTTTTCTTAATAATATTAACATGTATAAATAAAAGGACACTTACATCGGTCCATTTTATGACACGTTTTCCAGCACGACCTGCATTATCACCTGCCTCCATGTCTGGAATTTTCTGAGTATCTAAAGCCTCACATTCTTTTACAGATTTGTCATCCAAAACACCGTTTTCATAAGCCACCTCTAGAACAGACACGGTAGACTGTTCTACAACGCCCTCATTAACTTCCAAGCATAGTAACTTATTTTACGATTTTAAGCATTTGATATTATAATATTTGTAGGATGAGATAATACGGAAAAATATTGATTTTTTATTTTCTAATTATTTGGTAAATGAGGTTGGATGTATTGGTTTTCTTTAATTATTTGGTGGTTACGTCTTAGTATTTTTTTTTTCTTGAGACATGCAAAAAAGATTGAGCCGTCATTTTGATACAATGCAATGATTCAGACCAATTATTTTTCCCTTGGATTACTAATAATAGTGTACACATTACCCACTTATTTTCTTTCTCATTTAAGTGATTGTGAGCAAATAACACTCATATCCACCATCCTATTTCTCTTAAAAATCTGCTTCAAAAATATGACCAACTCAATTAAGGCTTTTTGACATGTCCTATAAATCACTTGAACCATGAAAATGTAAGTGATTCTTTTTAATTGTCTTCATCATAATGCATCCATTTTTTACATGTTGAAATCCATCAACTGCTAATTTACTAAACAATTATATTTTGTTATAATGTCGGCTTGTCTTGTTTCAAATTAGTAAATCATCGTTGTCGGAAGATTTTAGTACTTGTCACAAAATCAAAATATAAATATGAATTTTTTGCTTAAAACCTTAATGTATAAGAAAATCAATTATTTGGTAATTAGAAAAAAAGTAAATCAATTTTAGTATTCGTGTTTATTTACTAATATAATATAATATACCTTGGATGAAGATCAACCTTCTTTTTACAATTCTCACAATTGTAGTTTTTCTCACATTCATAAGTTTCTGATGGTTTGACAACGCTATTACAATTGCTGCAAATTGTGTAATACCAACCTTGGTCATTCACAATTTTCAAAACTTTCCCTATCACAACACAACCGGTTGGCTGTCCAAAAATCAATTATAAATTAGATAGAATTGATATAATTTCATTATGCATAAACTTTATGACAGATAATTTACCTCAGATAACTCATAAAGTTCATCAATTGTCTTTAATGGGAACTGTGAATAGTAGTCTATTGGATGTCTAACGACAGTGTTTGATGATAACTCAACTTTAGGTTTTTCATTACAGGAAAGATTTGTAGTTTCAATCCTGTTAATCATTAAATGAAATAGGTTAATATAAACATTGAAACTTTTACTTTCTAATATATATATGCTTACATGTCTTTGAAAGCTTTTATATGTGGATTATCTTCATTGATAAGCAACTTGGATCCAGCAAAGCAATTAGAAACTTGGGATATACCTGTATAAAAAATAGTTCATGTTATTTGTAAACACTTTCATATATCACAAAGCTTTTAAATTTTTCAAAAATAAAGACTTACGATTCCATGTTGTTATTCTAGCCATCTTAATAAGAACAATGATTGGTTCTGCAGAGCATTTGTGATCCTTAATATACTGATGAAGCTTTTTAGCAAGGTCATTCCATAAGATACATGGAACTGTTGCTCCACTGAATAAACATCAAATGACATGGTTAATTTGTTATGTTGACTTTCAAAAAATATATATATTAATTTGTTATTGATTAATAATATTAATAGAAACTTACGTTACATCTTGGAGTTGAAATTCAAGTATGTGCTTAGGTGCGTTATTTGGATTCAAAACGGTGATGTCTTTGTTTTGTATCAATCGACCAATAACATCTACATAAGATTAAAAAAAAAAACAACGTTAGCATATAATGTTGGTTATAGTTTGTAGACTGTTAAAATTGGTTTATTAAATTACTTACCAAACGAAAAACTTTGATCAATTTTTGCATCCAAAAAGTCTTTGAACGATATAAATTTCAATCCATCATCATTGCATATAAATTCAGAGCACTTCCGCACATTTGTTTTTTTATAGAAGTAGATTTTGAACTCATGGTGTGTTAACTTGGTTGAATCAACATACCTTTTTACATTAAAGTTTGATATTATTTGAAAATCATTTTCTTTTAAAAGAGTATCAAAATCACAAACAACGGAACTGTTAATTGTAGCATGAATCTTCGTTCCCTGAAATTTAGAAGTATAGCTGATATTATAATAAATGTAAAACATTTTTTAAATTGTAAAAAAAAAAAAAAAAAAAAAAAAGAAAAAGAATCGAACGAATTAAAATTACCTGTTCATCCATTAGAATCATGTCAATGCCAGCTATCTTTGATGGATTGTTGTTGGCATAATATTGATTCCAAAGTGATAAAACCTTAACTTTGATATTTAATCTACCTTTGTCTGGGGTGATTTCTTGAAGCGGTGTGATTTTGGTTGTCATACCTGCAAATAATAAAAAGAGATTAGGTGATTTGTATTTGTATACTTTTAAATAATGATGTATGAACAATCATATAAGTTCTAAATATACTGAAGTGACATCAACCAATTGAGTATATATAGAGGTAATATCATTTATATCATATAAAAGATGGAAAAGATGTTTCTACAAAATTGAAAAAACAAACCTGGAGATTTTTTTAGATCTGTTGGCTGTTATTGAATGAGAAATTGTATGATGATGATTTTGATGGAAAAAAAAAACCTGGAGAATTGAGTTTAAATAAGGTGTGAAATCGTTTATGTGTTTCTAAGAATTGTAATACAATACAAATTCGTATTGTATCAGGAGTTTGTATTTTTTGCAAAAATTTACATTCTAGTCCTAAAAAATAAATAAAGTTTAAATCAAACACGAACTTACATCAATGCTTATTGCGGGTCACTTCACACATTGACAAAGAATTTGACACATTACCATGCGATTTTTGAACACCTAAATTCGCATCGCTTTAATAGAATGGTTGCTCATCCTCCTGCAGATAGTCTTGTCGTACAACCGACAATATAACCAGAAGTAAGAACAATCACAATTTCATTGGCAGATGCATCAAGTAAACAAAAACTAAACATAATAAGTATAGTACTCAACACGTTATTAGAACGCAAATGATTACCATTTCTCCCATTGATTAGATGAACAATATGTCATTCTCAGAATGTTGTCCAATGAATTATCAAGTGCAAATGAACAATAGCATTTTAAACGATTCCACTAATGTTTGCGCTTAAGATCCTTTTAACGCAAATGATTACCATTTCTCCCATTGATTAGATGAACAATATGTCATTCTCACAATGTTGTCCAATGAATTATCAAGTGCAGATGAACAATAGAATTTTAAACGATTCCACTAATGTTTGCGCTTAAGATCCTTTTCCTGAATATAGATTACTGATTGGCATGGCCTCTTTGTTTATTTTATGTGCGTTGGTTGAAAACACTTGTTATTAAGTTCTGTTATTAAGACCCATGTGTATTATACATTTTTTTATATAAAACGTTTTTAAATTTTTTTTTTGGTAAATTTAGAAATAATTGAACTTTTTAAATTTTTTACAAATAAAAATAAATTTAAAAAAAAAAAATTACCTAAAAAGGAAACAATCTTTTTTTTTGAAATGGAAAAGTCCCCACTAAGGGTTTTATTGTAAATTTCAAAAATATTTACTTGATAAGCAATGATGATGGATTCAAATATTTACGTCCAAGCCCAACTACATGAACTGAATACTCAGCCGAAGCTCTTGGGACAGTAATCAAAGATGGTAGCAGGCAGGCAGTCTATAACAAACCAAGCATCTATGGTTGGAATCCAAACCTCTAATTCAAACGCCTAATATAATAAACTACACGTTTACACTATCACATCTAATTGAAACGCCTAATCTTTTTTTTTTGAACAGCGGTTGTATTAAAAAGCCAACAGTCAGTTAGAAAGGAATACATAAGTAAAGGATGATGAGTGTTACATGAGTCGTTTAACCACTTGATCCAGCTTAAAGAAAAATTTCTACATCTACTTGACATACAAATGAATGAGAAAAGCTTAATATCATTGAGTATAAGGTCCTGGTTTGGTCACTTGAGAGAGAAGACCACATTGATCCTATATCTCCAAATCGCCCAAATGCTGGTTTGTACCACAATATCAAATGATTACAGAAGGTCCCTCGAAAGAGATAATGCACGATCAGCTAATTAAGGTTACAGTATTATTAAGATTGTCAAGAGGGACGTCTTTTATGTTCCACCACAGGAGCACTCTCTTCCAAAGGTTGGCTGCAAGATCACAGCCGAGCAATACATGATCTTCGGTTTCAGTATCCTCGTCACATAGAGGACATATAGTGGAGTCAAGATCAATTCTTCTTCGATCGTGATTGGTGAGGGTAGGCAATCTCCTATTCAAGGTACGCCAATTGAAAATATTAATTTTCAAGGGAAGGTAGTTATTCTATCTTTGATTAGGTGTAAATGGGCCAAGAGATTGTTGAGGCCAGAAAGATCTTCCATGTCATTGCCTTTTCCTGGAGGCCATCCCCAAGCTCACGTGAATAAAAGCCCATGAGGGGAAGGAGTTGTATAATGTACGTCCAAGCCCAACTACAGGAACTGAATACTCAGCCGAAGCTCTTGGGACAGTAATCAAAGATGGTAGCAGGCAGGCAGTCTATAACAACCCAAGCATCTATGGTTGGAATCCAAACCTCTAATTCAAACGCCTAATAAACTACACGTTTACACTATAACATCTGATTGAAACGCCTAATAAACTACACATTTACACTATCACATCTGATTCAAACGCCTATAATAAACTACACATTTACACAAAAAGTTACACCTCTTAGGCCCCCTAATAAGCAATTCCACACATGCCCTAAATGTTAAGCTATTACTTAAACCAAATCATAAACCCAGATGCGCATACATGTAACCTTCCAACTCAAATTATCTAATGCAAGTCACGAATCAAAAACATAAGTAATAGCTTATCAAGTAAATATTTGATTTTACATACCTTCTTCAGGCTCTCTATCATCACACACTGATACTTATATAAGATTCGACTCACTTATGTTTATCTAGAAAAGCTGGATTCATGTTTGGCAAATCAATCTTCGAATTTGATTTGGTTTGGTATCTGGGTTTGAGATTTGTTTTGGGAAAGATTGGTTATGTGGTAGGGATGGTGGATTCCGTATTTTTTATTAATTTACAAAACATGTCTATAAGTATGAAAAACTACAAAAAGACCCATGTGTATTATACATTTTTTTATATAAAACGTTTTTAAAATTTTTTTTTGGTAAATTTAGAAATAATTGAACTTTTTAAATTTTTTACAAATAAAAATAATTTTTTTTTAAAAAAAAATTACCTAAAAAGGAAACAATCTTTTTTTTTGAAATGAAAAAGTCCCCACTAAGGGTTTTATTGTATTATATAAAAGATGTATGCATTGGCATTGGCGGTATGCTGGTACGTCAAATAACAAGGCAATCCGCCAACTACTTCATTTTGTTGTATCTAATGTGAGTGTTGATGTCAGAAGGACTGCTATTTTGGCCCTTGGATTCGTCCTGTACTCTGAACCAGAACAGGTTGGTACTATTTCCTTAAACCTCATTTATTAACAGTTCGATCGTATGTGGTTGGTAATGTAGATATTTCAAAATACTTCATCTTTTAGTTTTTAATTATTAGTGTGTTATATATGGTCAACAAATATATAATTAGATTTTAATGAGCATGTGTATTGTACGTGTTTTGTGGTACTTAAATTATTTAAGGATTTGGTTGGTTCCTTTGAAAAGAATTGGTGATAGCGACAAAAGATATGAAGAGACAAAAAAATAACTCATAGCAGATGAATATTTGGGACAATAGAAGTGGAGCGTGGCTTATAGCAAACGTGGTTTTGACTTGCACAGTTGTACTTCAGTTGCCGATTTAGGATTCCCAAGTAAGTTTGTTGTTGGCCCATTTCTTTATGCCAAGGTAAATTCTTTTTACTATAATTTCCTTTTTACAGATTAGTGTACTATGCTATTTGTTGCTACCGAATGATCTTGAAACATATGCTGCTTCTACGAAATTCGAATCCTGAAGGGGTGTTTGGATGTGTGTTTGTTAATGCAGTAATATGTTTCAAGTGTGTGGGTAATAAAAAGTGATTGCATTTTTGTTCATCTGATTAACAAAAAGTGATTTTGAAAAAGTCTATTACTTTCTAGAATGCATACCATTAACTTTGTTGCGTTTCATATGCCACCTTATGTTTCATCCATATTTTTATATGATTTTATCTTTTTAATTATTACGAGTAGTTAGTTTTAACAGACTAGAAGATAAAGTTTATATGAAACTAATATTTAATATCCAAATACATGTCTTAACCAATTGTGAAATAAATGTAACAAGGTATAAGATTGATTAATTGGTTCTTGGAATTTGTGCGTGAAACTGTCAATAACGTGTCAAGGCACTGTGCCAGAATGAACCCACACATGCCTATGCTATATGCGCAATTATACACATAATTAGGCAAAGCTCTTAACCTATGTGTGTGTATGTTGTACAGAATGGCGGGTTAGACGGGCTGAGAAATGAACAAAGGGTAGAATGGTTAAGAGTCAGAACGGGTTGATTTTGGTTATTGGCCGGGCCGGGTTTTCCCACCAACACGGTTTTTCCTAAATGGGAGCTTAGGGACTATCTGTATTGGTGGTTCTGGCTGATGCATCTCTTAATAAGTCAACCTTTATTTATTTCTATATTCACAAGAAAATTGATGGGGTTGGTATGGATGAACTTAAACTAAAGTTTGTATACTACTTTCTCTTCAAATTACTTGAATCGTAGCTTTCGACTCAAAAATGAATAACCCAAATTTTGATCGGTTCCTCTATAGTGAGATTTCTCGGTGGATCCAATACCAAAATTTATTTCTAAAGAATGGAGTAGTGGTGGAAAAGTTTGTGGGTGCTAATAAACATTAACTTTTTATCACCATCGTGGCTTAGGATGGTCTCCACGTCCACAAGTTTAGTTTAAACGTACTCAGGCTAAATATCATTATAATTATCAGCAACAACTTATGGGTATCTTTTTCGGGAGTTGTACTAAGTTGTGTGCAGTAAAGATGTTAGGTAACTGTGTATACATGTGTGCATATATAGTGATTTTGATGACGTTTTGCTACTATACATTATACTACAAAATTAAAGAACAGATATTTTTAAAGATACGAGAAGTCATATGAAAAGTAAAATTGCATGTAGTTTGCTGATAATGAGCCAAGGGTCGCCTTACAGTAGATTCCTTGACTTAGTTATCTTTTTCCCACTTATCTATATATCTTTGTATCCATATATGTATCTTTCTTTGAAAATATACAATGTTTTTGTAGTAGATGCCCTGGACTTGCCGTTACTAAATGCATAGTTAGAAGATCATGGAGCAGGATCCTCTGTACTACCGCCAACACAATATTCTGTTAGCCCGTCCTCATTTTGTATAATAGTTTTCTGTCTTTTAAGAAATTTATGAGAGCATGCTTTGTATAAATTGATCACATAGGCTACTGTACAACACCTGATCTAATTGTGGACATATATAAGAAGTGTAATGCAAGTTTTGGGAGGTATATCACACAGTCATGGTTCTTTGAAAATATGTAATGTATGGAAGGAAAGCGCAATTGTTGTTATCTTCTGTCCTCTATGAAGAGCCCGTATAGGAAAAACTTATATTACTTAAAGACGGTCATCATTATATAAAGAAAAGAAACAAAATGTTTACCATCGTTGTTTTTTCTTACTTTACCCACACGTTTAATATCTTGATTCATACATTCTTCTAAAAACCCGTCAATTTGACGGGTTATAAGCTAGTAAAAAATATATAGTCCCTTCCAATCTTAATCACCAAATATATGTGTGAATGCTATAAATGCTTACTATATTTACAAGAATAACTTAGAATGCTTTCTTTACTTTAGTTATCCTCATAATACATAACTAAAAAGTTTGTAAGGATATTTGGTCATTTCTCACATCTTAATCTTCTACCTCCATTATAACCCATTTCCAATGAGTCTCCAGCAATAGAGACGGACCCACATAGGAGTCGGGTGTGACACGGGTCACACCCGATTTTAAGTCACGAAGTGTAATTTTTTCGTAAAATATGTCTTTTTTGAGTACGTGTAACACCCAATTTTACCTATAATTTTTTATAGGGCAATTTTAGTACTTATAATTATAAACTAAAATTGTGCAACACCCTCTTAAAAATCCTGAGTCTGTCTTTGCTGGTGAAGCATATGTTAGCCTTTCTTCTACCTTGACCTTATTTTGGTGTCGATGCTTATTTATATTTATTGTTTTTCTTCAGTAAATAAACTATATTAACTTAGCATTGCCAAAGATTTTGTTCTTCTTTTACTAAATATATTATAAAAAGTTAGTACCAACATGAAGAGATGTCAACAAGTTGCAAACTACTGTACATAACTAAAAAGATAGGTTTTTTCGTTAAATAAAAGTTATATAAAAGCTCATGTTGACGTCTTTTATCAAATCTGATGTAGTTTTGATATATTTGAAACAATGCGATGTAGCTTTGAGATGGTTTTATGCCTACCTTAGGTAGATAACAACCACATATATTCACTTCTCCCTTCATCTTAAGCAATCTAAAGCTTGTGATATTGCTAATAAAAAGAAGATATTGACTGAAAGAAACAAAAACGGTGATGTCGTTCGAAAACTAGTCTACTGAGGAGATCCTCTAGTTTTGGTAATTAAAGGCTGTGAATTTGTTGTTGTTGGAAAACATTTTCATCTAAGCCGCATAAGCTCTATATAACCCGAATAGGCCAAGGAAGATGTTATATGTTAAGGAAAATGATGAAGATAGTGGAAAAGTTAGTAATGATAGCGGATCATTTGATGCTAGTTGTGGTTTGGTATTAGGGGGTTTCTAATGTCGCTTGATAGATTCTGGTTTCACAAAAGAATCTTTAAAACGATTTGGGTTCGACTCGTTTAGCAATCACATTCTAGCTCGACTCGTTATGAACATTCTTTTTTGGAACTAGAATCTATCAAGGCAAATATTCTGAACCACTACTAGCATCAAATGAGCCGCATCAGTACTAAACTTTCCACTATATATCTTCATCATTATCTTTTAGCATATAACAACTTCTAACTCCTATTCGGGTTATACCCCAAGAGCTTAGGCGGCCTAGGTGGAAAGTTCTTTCTAACAAGAAAGTACACTTTTGCCAACAAGAGTCTTCACACCTTTGGTACCAAAACTAGAGGGATTTACTCAATAGACTTAGCATCACAAGAAGCTTTAACAGCCACATATTCACCGTTTTGTTTCTTTCGGTCGATATCATCATTTTGCTCAATTCAATTTATAATTCATTTGTATATGTTGTTACATTGCTCTCTACTGCTTCAGTTGATGCCGAATCTACCGAAAAACCAAAAGTCAACCCCACGAACTCGGTTACAGCAGATTGTCTAGTGAAACCTGAAGTGAAAGACTCTAAACAAGAACCAAATTCTAAATATTTAACCAAAGTCAACAATGAATCAGAAGAGAAAAGGTCAACACCATTAAAGAATCTGCTCGGTGAAGCTAAATCACCAAGTGTTAACAAAGCAGATCCTGTGGCTGAAAAAGATGAGGCTGTGAATGATTAGGAGGGTGATCCAATGTCACCACCAAAACTTATCGAGGATGTTAAGAAAGGGCAGAAGAAAGTAAAGGGTGTTAGATTATTGCTCCCATTTGCATGCTGTTCTTCGGTAAACGTTGTTAACTAGAAGGTGATGCGAATGCAATAATGCTATTGAACAGTTTGCTAGACCGGTATAACTCATTTGCTTAAACCGTGCTACTTTCTTATTTTGTATATTTTCTATAGTAGATGGATAAAGATTGTTTCTCTATAAGTGATATAAAATTCTTGATTTGTACTCAGGATTGTGTTTGCATAGTAAATGTTGAATCTATTAGGTGTTTTATGCTTTGTTTACACTCTGGCTTTTTTTAAAGAATTTTGTACTTATCTTTTAAACGCATTAGGCCAAAAAGCCAAAGCTAGACATGCCAGAATAGTTGAGCTTTGGTTCACAGTTAGCTGTTGATCTTTAGGTGCAAAATAAGGGTTTGACATCCGTATAAATGTTGCGTAAAGAGGTGTTCATAAGAGTGAAACTGAACTAACGTATACAAAACCTTACCAACTAAAACGCTTATGATAATAATACCGCAAGCAGACTGACATCTTTAGCTACCTAGCATAAAACCGGTATATACCAAACCGGAAACCAAATACGGATTCTGTCGTTTGAAAAATGTTGGGGCTGTTTAGTTGGTGAAACATTTTCCTGTTTTTCTGTTTCTAAATTCCTAGAGAATGAAAAAACTGAGAACAGTAGAATGAGCTTTCCAAACCTTTAGTTAAAATTTAGAGAATGAGAATTTCACGTTTTTTGAAAATTGTTGGAAAAAAGTTGAACTAAACGGATTTTCAGTTTTTCTCTTTTTATATGAAAAAAATTTCTGAAAAAACAAGAATTTTTTCACCAACTAAACGGCCCCGTAATTACTAAACTCTTGTTCCATAAGAATTTGATGTATTTATACTATGAAGTTGCTAAAATACTAACTTGAAACAGAACATAATGTGATCACCAAAGATTCTGGAAAAAACCAAAACTACCTTATGAACAGACGACATTTAAGTTAGAATTATAGAGTATTGAATGTGTATATTAGTCATTTCATTTTATAAAAAATTATAAAATTTAAGTGAGTGATGAAATGATTAAAGATAAAATGAATGAGATATCAAAGAAAGAAAGGATAGTGTTTATTTTGGTGATTTTTATTCTGTTTGTAGTTATATATTTGGTCAATGTGAGGTGCTACACTGTGTTTGCAATCCCACATCGGGTGGAGTATCAAATATTTACTTGGTTATATACCGTGGTTGGAAGAGAGTTGTTGTATTGAGATGAGTATAATGTTGGTGGCTAGTTGTTACTTCTAGTTGTTGACAAAAATAACTTACAGTATCAACTAAGCCATCAACTTATATAAATTCTCAATTTTGATGTCTTAACATAGATATTAAGCATAAACGACGTCATCTAAGTTGATGTCTTACCAACCATATGATTTTAGTTGAGTATGCCTTCTTTATTTTCATGGATAACTTTATGATTATAGTTGAGTATACTTTCTTTATTTTCAGTAGAGTTTAATACGCATAAACTTTTGCTTACATTTTCTATTGACTATTAGGTGTTCATGAAATTGATATTGGCTATTAAATTGATTAACACTTACATACGTCAATTGCTATTCAAGACCATCAAATTTGGCTTGGGTAACAAGTGGACGTTTATTAGTCTGATTGTTACAACCTATATTCATTCACTTACAATTCCCGCATTATCCACTGTTTCTTTCATATATTAATGGAACATGTTTACGTTTGTTGTTTACTTAATATCTCATTTTCATATTGCTATCAAATTGATTAGCGCTCACATACGTCATTTGCTATTCAAGACCGTTAAATTTGGAGACGACAACGACATCGATGTTTGTTATTTTTATTGAACAAACTCAATAGATTGTCGAATAATTTATCTATTATCTCACTGTTTCTTTGATATATTAATGAAGCATGTTTACATTCGTTGTCTTCTTATTATCTCATTTTCATATTTCTTTAAAAACCCCATGAATCCACGGGTCTTTAATCTAGTTAAGCATAAACGACGTCATCTAAGTTCTCAATTTTAATATCTTACCATAGATATTAACTAAAAAAATAAAAACAAATATAGCCCCTTCCAATCTCAATCACCAAATATATACCATTATATTTTTAGAATATAAGGTGTTGCTACTAATTTTGAGTCCTACATCGAATGAAGTCGTACCATAGATATTAACTAAAAAAATAAAAACAATATAGCCCCTTTCAATCTCAATCACCAAATATATACCATTATATTTTTAGAAATATAAGGTGTTACTACTAATTTTGAGTCCTACATAGGGTGAAGGGAAGATTTTTCACCTATTTATATGTATTTTGTGCAATGCCGTTAACAAGATTGTGAGTGATATTATGTTGTTGGCTATTTGTATCGTTGGCATTATATATATTAATATATATAATATATAATTTCACCGATTCAATACGCCATCGATTTATATGTATTCTAAATCTTTTTATTTTGTTCTCATAGTAGACGGTCTGGGAAAATGAACGCTGAAAGGATGCTTTAAGAAGGAGAGAGATTGCACTTTGCTTCTCTCACGGTAATCATTCAAAATGTATGAACACCCAAGCTAAGTTGTATAACTTACGTTCTTACTTCAAAATGAATGAGATATGAAGAAAGAATAGTGATTATTTGGTGATTTTGATTTTGTTTGTTTTTAGAATGTGAGATGCTACAATATGTTTGCAATCCCACATCGTGTGGAGTATTAAATTTTTACTTGGTTATATATACTTTGATTTGAAGAGAGTTTTTATTGTGAGATGGGTATTATGTTGGTAGTTGGTTGTTTCTCGGCATTATTGATGGAAATAAAGTTATGACGTGATCATGCTAACAATTTGTACGACTTCCTAATTTTTTTGTTTAAATAAACAAAGAAATTAGTCAAGTATCTTTTGATTTTAACTTAATTATCGTAATTTAGAAAAGAAAAAAAAATGTTATGTCAGCTTATTCATTTGTTTGTTTAGTGACTTATTTAGAAGCATCACTCAATAGAAAAAATGAAAAAGATAATGTCTTTTCGATTAAATTACTCATAATTACATAGTCATATTGTTTCTAAAACTTATTCAACATACGACACAAGCAAACAACTCTCTCACATATCTTTTTAAAATTTTTGATTCTATTTGTTTAATCACTTGTTCAACTCTTTCCTTTACATGTAAAGAAAAGCACATACGTAAACTTTTTAATTTAGTAGATAACCAAAACAAACTACAAATACGTACCATTTTCATGTTGTAGAACTACACATTGAAAAAAACTTGATATAAAATTACCGGTTTATTCCTAAGCAATAAACACACTCTTACGACTCGATGAATTTTAAACTCAATTGCTTTTTGCAATCTCTTTGTTAATAGGTCACCCTGATAAGAAAGTTCTTGGAAACAATTATGTATCGACCCCATATAACAGTTTCAGAAAGGCAGACTCGCAGCCACGACATACACCTAATGTCTTTAGAAAACGCTACAATCCGGAAATGAAATACACATCCCACAAGACACCATAGCAACCGAATAGAAGTAAGACTGAAAGCAAACATTTCAGCGTACATTTGATGTATCAAAACAAGCCCGAAAACTGAAGCAAAGACAAAATTCTGGTTCGACTCGTTTAGTAATCACATTCTCGACTCGTTCTGAAGATTCTTTTTCAAAACCTAGAATCTATTAGAGGTGAGTTATTTTACATACCAAGTTTTTGTTACAAACTAAAGGACAAATCCTCACCATCCATCTAGTTTGATCTAATGGTGGGGATTAATCTAAGATTTAATAAGACAACCTAAGTCCATGTTTTTTTTTTTCTTGTCCTTTTTATCTATCTTATTTATTCACTTTTTTTTCCTTTTTTCTTTTCTTTCTTTTTTTATTCTTTTTTTTTTTTTTTTTTTTTTTCTACGTTTTTTTCGTTTTTCATACACATTCGTCGGTTTTTTACGTTTTCGTCAGTTTTCTTACGTTTTCATACATTTTCATACGTTTTCGTCTGTTTTCTTACGTTTTCGCTCGTTTTCATACGTTTTCGTCTATTTTCTTACGTTTTCACCCGTTTTCATACGTTTCGTCCATTTTAATACGTTTTCGTCCGTTTTTATACGTTTTCGTCCGTTTTCTTACGTTTTCATCTGTTTTCGAATTTTTTTCATATGTTTTCGTCTGTTTTCTTACGTTTTCGCCCGTTTTCATACGTTTTCGTCCGTTTTCATATATATATATATTCGTCCATTTTCTTACGTTTTCATCTGTTTTTGAATTTTTTTCATACGTTTTCGCCCGTTTTCGTCCGTTTTCATATATATTCGTCCGTTTTCTTACGTTTTTGTCTATTTTCATACGTTTTTGTCCGTTTTCATATGTTTTCGTCCGTTTTCATACATTTTCGTCCATTTTTATATGTTTTCATATGGTTTCAATCTGTTTTCATTCATTTTCGTCCGTTTTTATACGTTTTCGTCCGTTTTCATTCATTTTAGTTCGTTTTTAAATGTTTTCAAACGTTTTCATACCTTTCTGAATATCACAAGTGATATACTGTGATTATCAGAATATCACTTGTGATATTCAGAATATCGTGAGTGATATTGAATATCACTCGCGATATTCTGAATATCACAAGTGATTTTTAAAATTTTGTAACATGAAAATCACAAGTGATATTCAGAATATCGCAAGTGATATTCAAAATATTGCAAGTGATATCTGAATATCGCAAGTGATATTCTGAATATCACAAGTGATTTTCAACAAATGTTCTGTGACATAAAAATCGCAAGTGATATTCAGAATATCGCAAGTGATATTCTGAATATCAAAAGTGATATTCTGAATATAAATCACAAGTGATATTCAGAATATTACAAGTGATTTCATGCTTTTTTTAATTCACGTTTTTTCAAAAGTGATATTTTGAATATCACTCTGAATATCACAAGTGATATTCTGAATATCACAAGTGATTTTCAACAATTGTTCTGTAACATGAAATTCACAAGTGATATTCAGAAAATCACAAGTGATATTCTAAATATTACAAGTGATATTCCGAATATCACAAGTGATTTTCAACTAATATTTTGTAACATGAAAATCACAAGTGATATTCTAAATATCACACGTGATTTTCAACTAACGTTTTGTAACATAAATATCACTTGTAATTTTCTGAATATCACTTGTGATATTCAGAAAATCACAAGTGATATTCAGAAAATCACATGTGATATTCAGAAAATCACAAGTGATATTCAGAAAATCACAAGTGATGTTCAACTAATGTTTTGTAACATGAAAATCACAAGTGATATTCTGAATATCAAAAGTGATATTCAGATAATTACAAGTGTTATTCAGAATATTATAAGTGATTTTCACTTTTTTTAATTCATGTTTTTTTCACTTTTTTACGTTTTCTTCTGTTTTTGTTCGTTTTCATACGTTTTCTTTCGTTTTCATACGTTTCTGAATATTACAATTGATATTATTAATATCACAAGTGATATTTTGAATATCAAAGAAAATCACTTGTGATATTAAGAATATCAATTGTGATATTCAGAAACGTATGAAAACGGACGAAAACATATGAAAACGAACGAATACGTATGAAAGCGTAAAAACACGCCTGGAAAGGGACAAAAACGTATGAAAAATTGATGAAAACGGACGAAAACGTATAAAAACTGCTGAAAAGTATGAAAACAGACGAAAGCGTCTGAAAACCGA
Organism: Artemisia argyi; assembly: GCA_030686995.1. Classification (NCBI taxonomy): domain Eukaryota; kingdom Viridiplantae; phylum Streptophyta; class Magnoliopsida; order Asterales; family Asteraceae; genus Artemisia; species Artemisia argyi. Next base: position 12,526,738 of record CM060693.1, read on the forward strand.
CAAAAATACATAAAAACGGACGAAAATGTTTATAAACGTATGAAAACAGATAAAAATGGATGAAAGCATATAAAAACAGACGAAAACGTCTGAAAACAGACGATAATGTAAAAAATTGATGAAAATGTTTGAAAGCAGATAAAAACGTCTGAAAACGTATAAATACTGCCGAAACGTATGAAAATAGACGAAAACGTTTGAAAACAGACAAAAATGTACAAAAATGGATGAAAACAGACAAAAACATATGAGTATAACCGAATATCACTTGTGATATTCAGAAACGTATGAAAAAGTCTAAAATTGGCCAAAAAAAATTGAAAAACGAACGAAAACCTATGAAAATGAACGAAAATGTAAGAAAACAGACGAATATGTAGGAAAAAGGACGAAAACGTCTAAAAACGGACAAAAACATAAAATAATAGAGGAAAACGTATAAAATCAGACGAAAACATATGTAAACATATGAAACCGGACGGAAACGTATAAAAACGGATGAAATCGTGTAAAAACGGATGAAAATATATGAAAACGGACGTAAACGTATATAAACGTATGAAAACGGACAAAAACGTATAAAAACGGACGAAAACGTCTGAAAACAGACAAAAACGTATAAAAACGGATGAAAACGTATGAAAAGGGATAAAAATGTCTGCAAACATATAAAAACTGACGAAAACGGATAAAAACGTCTGAAAACAGACGAAAACGTAAAAAAACGGACGAAAACGTATAATAACGAACAAAAACGTCTGAAATAGACGAAAACGTAAAAAAACGGACGAAAACGTATAAAAACGGTAAAAAACGTCTAAAAACGGACAAAAACGTCTGAAAACGTATATAATCATGTGAAAACAGAAAAAAACGGACGAAAACGTAATAAAATGAGAAAAAATCGTGAATTTATTTAAAAAAGAAAAGCTTGACTTATTTAAAAAAAAAAAGAAAAAAACGTGAATTGAAAAAAATAATAATAAAAAAAAAAGTGTAACATTAATTGGAAAAAAGAGCCAAAAAAAAAAGAAAAAAAAATAAATAAATAAATAAAGTGAATAATAAAAAAGACAAAGAAAAAAGAAAAGAAAAAGACATGGACTTAGGTTTCCATGTTTAATCTTAGGTTAATCCCCACCATTAGATCAAATTAAATGGATGGTGGGAATTTGTCCCTTGGTATGTACAAAAAAACTAGTCCCTAAATGAACTTTTCTCTAATAGAATTAACTATAAAATAATATTAACAAAAATAATGCTGTAAGAGAGTCGAAGAATGTACGTTGAAAAGAAGAGTCAAAGATATCATCCTCAAAAATATTAGTTTGTAAATTTTAAGCAAGTATAATTTCACAATAAGAGAGTCGAAGAATGTACCTGAAACTGATCCCCAATTTGCGTCAAGACTGTTGCTACTTGAATCTACCGACATTTGTTCAGGAGCAACACCAGAAGCATTCGGTGTAATCTTTTCAGCGGTGACATCAGCCACAAGGCCCACAACATTATTCTCATTTTCGTCTAAACTTCGTGAGTGTTTTCTTTTGCGCATTTTTCCATGAGTGTTTTCTTTTGCGCATTTTTCCAACTGAGGTCCATCAAGATTCTCTTTTTCAGTCAAAACCGAGTCACTTTTCAAAACAGCTTCTTCTGGGATGTTTTCTTTTGAGGTTTTTTCCAAGATGGGTGCATCCGATGCGGGACTCAAAATGAGTAATAACACCTTATATTCTAAAAGATGTATATATTTGGTGATTGAGATTGGAAAGGGCTATATTTGTTTTTATTTTTTTAGTTAATATCTATGGTACGACGTTTATGTAAATATATGATATTTGTTTGTAAATAAAATATTGGTTTCTTGTGTATGTTGAATAAGTGTTTGGAAAATATATTTATGTAAATATAGTGATCTAATCTTAAAAACATCACCTACTTAAATATGAAATTCTCCCTTTCTGTAATAAGTCAGTAATAATGAACCTATACACCAATTTGACATGTTAGGAGTATTTCTTTAACTAAGAGTTAAAGACAATTAAGTCAAAACCAGGAAATGCTTCTGAAATAAGTAAGGAATGAAAAAAATTGAGAACTTATATAAGTTCTGAAATAAATCAGTAAGAAATGAAAAATAAAAATAAATAAATAAAAATTAAGAAGTCATACAAGTTGTCTGCTAGACGTTGTTCATTATCCTATTTTGTCAATAACATAAGAACAACAACCAGCCACCAACATAATACTCATCTCAAGATGCCAATTCTCTACCAACCACAGTATATAACCAAGTAAATATTTGATACTCCTCCCGATGTGGGATTGCAAACACACTGTAGCAACTCACATTCACCAATCATATAAATACAAACAGAATGAAAAATCATCAAATAAACACTATCCTTTCTTTCTTTGATAACTCATTCATTTTATAAGGGAGTTTTGGTTTTTTCCATAATCTTTGGTGATCGGCATTATGTTCTGTTTTAGTTTAGTAGTATTTTAGCAACTTCATAATATAAATTCATCAAATTCTTGTGGACCAGAGTTTGATAATTACATTTCTAAAACGACAGAACCCATATTTGGTTTCTGGTTTTGGGACTATACAGGTTTTATACCAGGTAGCTAAAGATGTCTGTTTGCTTACGGTATTATTATCATAAGCGTTTTAGTTGGTACGGTTTTGTATACGTTAGTTCAGTTTCACTCTTATGAACACCCCTTTCGCAACATTATACAGATGTCAAACCCTTATTTTGTACCTAAAGATCAACAGCTACCTGTGAACCAAAGCTCAACTATTCATGCATGATGCATGTATAGCTTCGGCTTTTTGGCCTAACTTAACGGTGTTTAAAAGATAAACTTGTGAATGACTTTGCAAAAATACTCAGCTCTCCTGTTTTAGTTTTTCCTGACAAATTAATGAAACAAAAATATGAGAAAAAAATGCAGTACTAAGATAATATTAAAGATGCCAAATCCAGCCCACATACTTATCAAGATTTGTGGCTCGATCCTACTCGCAAAAATAAAAAGAACAAAGCTTCAACAATGAAAAAAGAGAAGATGGAACTGAGACCTGGAAAGCCAGTAATACCAACGATATCAAAAAGTTTGACAGTACTAGAATGATAATCAGAAAATCCAGCTTCATCAAAATCGGAGTTCCTGCAAAAACATGTGTACTTGAGCTGAGAAGTGTTTAAGGATTTATACATGTCTATGAATTTGGGAACGGACATTAATTAATCTTAAGGCTTCAAATTTGTGAGCATATGGATTCATTCCTGCTGCCTTTTGAGCATCGAGTAGTTTCAGCCGATTGTCACCATAACTCTGCATTGTTATTCTTTAGACGCAACCAACAACCCAAGAACTAGAAATATCGACACATCACCAAAAGAAAAAAAAAGAGCTATTATAACTTGACAGAAAGATAGAAACTTGCACAAGATAATAATTTAACCCTTAACCGACTCGATCTAACTAGGACAACATAATTAAGAACCGACCTAAAGGCATAAGGCAATTAATGGCTTGCCATGCACGCAAACTCACGTCAAACCATTCTAATCCTATTTGACTACTTTTTTTTTTTTTTTTTTTTTTTTGAACGGCTTTTTGACTGCATATTAAGGTAACACTTTCATATAAACCCCTAGACTATAAGCTAATGCTAAAGACTAACTTCAACATGCATGAAAAGAAAAGAAGGACGTGTATGCTAATAAAAAATATATCTACCTCCTTCAGTAACTTCTTCCAAGCACTTGAAAAAAAAAAAAAAAAAAAAAAAAAAAAAGAGAGAGAGAGAGAGAGAGAGAGAGAGAGAGAGAGAGAGAGAGAGAGAGAGAGAGAGAGCTCATAGGTGTATATAATGGCTGCGAGTCTTTTCCTTTCAAAAACAGTTATACGAGGGCAGGGGCGGAGCCAGAACTTTTTTGTCGAGGGGGCAAAATATGATAATTTTTAGAAACTACAATAAAATTGGTGCGTTTGGGGGGGGGGGGGGGGGGGACTACAAAAATACCCGAAAATTTTCGAAAATTTACACTACAATTTTTTTCGCCGGGGGTCACGTGACCCCCGGACCCCCTCCTTATCTCCGCTCATGTACGGGGGTCAGTATATAATGTGGTTTAGTTTGTTTCCAAGAACTTTCTTATCGGGTGACCTATCATCAAAGAGATTGCGAAAAGCAATTGAGTTTAAAATTCATCGAGTCGTAAGAGTATGGTTATTGCTTACGACTAAACTGATAATTTTATATCAAGTTATTTGAATGTGTAGTTCTACAACATGAAAATGGTACATATTTGTAGTTTGTTTTGGTTATTTTACTAAATTAAAAAGTTTAGTATGTGCTTTTCTTTACATGTAAAGGAAAGAGTCAAACAAATGTTAAACAAATAAAATCAAAATCAATTTTAAAAATATATGTGAGAAGTTGTTTGCTTGTGTCGTATGTTGAATAAGTTTTAGAAAAAATATGACTATGTAATTACGAGTAATTTAATCGAAAAGACAATATCTTTTTTCATTTTTTTTTTTTTCTATCGAATGATGCTTCTAAATAAGTCACTAACAAACAAATGAATAAGCTGACATAACCTTCTATCAAATTGTTGATGTTTCGTTTTTGTGGTATTCTTATAGAAATAGAAATTGTAAGGTTTCTCGGTCCAATTGGATTCAAAACCCCTTACTTAACTCTATATTGTAATTGTATTTTCTAGCTTCTTGCTAGTTTTATATAATTTAGCAGTTAAAAAAAAAGTTAAAATCAAAAAAATACTTGACTAATTTCTTGTTTATTTAACCATAAAATGTGGGAAGTTGTATAAATTGTTAGCATGGTTGAATCATAACATTATTTTCGTCAATAATGCTAAAAAATATCCAACTACCAACAACTCATCTCACACTATCAACTCTCTTCAAGCCACAGTATATAACCAAGTAAAAATTTGATACTCCACCTTACGTGGGATTGCAAATACATTGTAGCACCTCACATTCTAAAGAGTTGAACAAAAATTAATACAAAGAAACAAAATCAAAATCACCAATTAATCACTATTCTTTCTTCCTATCTCATTCATTTTATCTTTAATAATTTCATCACTCAATCAGATTTTATCGAATTTTATAAAATTAAATGAATAAAACATTCAATACTTCCTAATCATACTAACTTTACGAAAATAGAAAGTGGTTGGCCTCGCCCTCACCTCAGAATGAGAAAGACATCGTTAGCATTAGTAGTAAGAACGAAAGTTATACAACCTATCTTCGGGATTCATACATTTTGAATGCTTTTCGTGAGAGATGCAAAGGGCAAGGCAACCGCTCTCCTTTTCAAAGCCAGCGAAATTATACATTATATGTTAAGATATATAATGCAACGATACAAATAACCAACAACATAATATCACCATAAATCTTGTTAAAGGCGTTGCACAAAATACTATATAAGTGAAAAATGTTACATTCACCCGATGTGGTAGTCAAAATTAGTAGTATAACACCTTATATTCTAAAGATATAATGGTATATATTTGGTGATTGAGATTGGAAGGGGCTATATATTTTTATTTTAATTTTTAGTTAATATCTATGATGAAATGTTTATTAGTATAACACCTTATATTATACAGATATAAGGCTGGACACACTAAGGGAATTGACCATCATTTTACCTGTCACGTCAGCTTTCTCTCTTTGACGACATACAGGCAATTGGTTGCCACAGCAAGGGCGACCTTTATTTTATTTATTTTTTCTACTAAAAACTTTTAATTTCATTATATATATATATATATATATATATATATATATATATATATATATATATATATATATATATATATATATATATATATATATATATATATATATATATATATATATTATGGTGGGGTTATTCTAAAAAAGGCCTTATAATAAAAAGTGTAGGAAGGATTGTGGGAGTGACATGTGTCACTCCCTTGCCACATCATATGACACGTCTCACCCCACCCCCACCCCCCCCCCCCTGCCCAAAAAAAAAAAACTTTCCCGCCAAAAAAAAAAAATTTTTTTGGCAAAAAAAAAAAAAAAAAAAAAAAAAATCCCGCCAAAATTTTTTAGTGCATCACAGTTATAAAGTTACTGCATCACGGTTATAAAGTTACTGCATCACGTTTACTGCATCACAATTATGATTTTACTGCATCACGGTTACTGCATTCATGGTTTTAATTTTACTGCATCATGGTTATAAAGTTACTGCATCATGGTTATAAAGAAACTGAATTATCATAAGTTTTATGCATCATATATGTATGTAACTGCATCACAATTAAAATACGATTCTTTTTTAAGTTTTGATGTATCTTTATTATAAGTTACTGCATTTACTTTGCAAACGCAATCCTGAGTACAAATCAAGAATTTTATATCACTTATAGAGAAACAATCTTTATGCATCTACTATAGAAAATATACAAAATAAGAAAGTAGCACGGTTTAAGCAAATGAGTTATACCGGTCTAGCAAACTGTTCAATAGCATTATTGCATCTGCATCACCTTAACGTTTACCGAAGAACAGCATACAAATGGGACCCATGATCTAACACCCTTTACTTTCTTCTGCCCTTTCTTAACATCCTCTATAAGTTTTGGTGGTGACATCGGATCACCCTCCTTATCATTCACTGTCTCATCTTTTTTAGCCACATGATCTGTTTAGTTAGCACTTGGTGATTTAGCTTCACCGAGCAGATTCTTTAATGGTGTTGACTTTTTCGCTTGTGATTAATTGTTGACTTTGCTTAAATCTTCAGAAATTGTTTCTTGTTTGCAGTCTTTCACTTCGGGTTCCACTAGACTAGCTCCTGTAACCGGCTTCGTGGGGTTGTCTATTGGTTTTCAGTAGATTCGGCATCAACTGAACTCTTGACGCAACAGAGAGACTACTTATTTCCATATAATGCTTAACCGGGAGAGATAGCCAAATTAAAAAGTTTACGTATATGCTTTTCTTTACATGTAAAGGAGAGAGTTGAACAAATGATTAAACAAATAAAATCAAAATCAATTTTATAAAGTTACGTTTGAGGGTCTATTGTTTGTGTAATTGTGTTGTATGTTGAATAAGTATTGAAACAATATAACTATATAATTATCACTAATTTAATCGAAAAGACATTACCCTTTTTATTTTTTCTGTTGAGTAATGCTTTTAAAATAGGTCAGTAACAAACAAATCTATTCACTGACACAAATCTATATATACACTGACTTAACAAATTATTTTTTTCTTTTTTAAATTAAGATTAAGTTAAAATCAAAATATACGTGATTAATTTCTTTGCTTATTTAAACAAAACAATTAGGAAGTTGTATAAATTGTTAACATGATCCCATCAATAATGCCGAGAGCTAACCACCAACATAATACTTCTCTTAATAACAACTCCTTTCAAACCACAATATACAACCAAGTAAAAATTTGATACTCCACCCAATGTCGGATTGTAAACACATTGTAGCACCTCACATTGTAAAGAGTTAGAATAAAAATTAATACAAAGAAACAAAATTAAAATCACCAAACAATCACTATTCTTTCTTCATATCTCATTCATTTTATCTTTAATCATTTCATTACTTAATCAAAGTTTATAGAATTTTATAAATTAAATGACTAAAAGATTCACTACTTCCTAATAATACTAACCTTACAAAAATGGAAAGTGGTTGGCCTCGCCTTCTAAGGCTCACTAGCAGGGGCGAAGCTTCATGGGGGGGGGGGGGGGGGGGGGGGGGGGGGGGCGACCCCCCGAATTTATTTTTGCGATGTAGGGGGTATATAGTTTTCGTGTAGAAAAATTTCGGTATATTCGGTTTCGACCCCCCAAAAATTTCGGTATACCTGAAATATAGCCTTAGGAAAAAAAAAATTTAGATCCCGACCCCCCACTTACAAAATCCAAGCTTCGCCACTGATCACTAGCTTTAGTAGTAAGAACGAAAGTTATACAACCTAGCTCCGTAGTTATACATTCTGAATGCTTTCCATGAGAGAAGCAAAGGGCAATCTCTCTCCTTCTCAAAGCATGATATATGTTTGGTGATTGAGATTGGAAGGGGCTATATTTGTTTTTATTTTTTTTAGTTAATATATCTATATATGGTATGACATCTATGTAAATATATGATGAATTCTCCCTTTCTACTAAAAAAATTGAGAGCTTATATATGTCTATGACTAGTTCCAACCGATGTTGTTGACTCGTTTTTACGAGTGCTTATGTTTGTCAACAACATTGAGTAACTAGCCAACAACATACTACTAACATGCTAACATATAACATCTTCCTATGCCTATTCGGGTTATATAGATCTTATGACGCCTAGATGGAAAGTTTCAAAACAATCCCATCTTCCGCACCAACAACAAAAAATTCACAACCTTTAATACTCATAGTTACTTTTGTTAATAACATATAGTAACAACTATCCAACATATGATAAGGTTAAAACCCTAGGGAGAAGAAGAAACTACAGGAAGGAATGATTTCACCAAATCTCTGCCATTATTCATTGATACGTTCAACATAAATAGATATGCAAGTTACAATCATACCCCTTGCATAATAGAAAATAACCGAAATTCCCTTAAACTAGAAACATAAATATAAAATACTAAAACATAAAATAACATAAATATAAAATACTAAAACATAAAATACTTAACGTATCAATACTCCCTCCTTAACCCACTTTTTGCCCTCAAAAAGGGATTCAAGTGACCTTGTCTTCATCACCTTCAATAGACTCGTTGGTTGCCGGATCTTCATCATCTATAACCTTGATCATGTAGATTTGTTTGTTCGTACACTTGTGGCCCGGAACATACCTTTCGGTACACCAGAAACATTCCCCTTTTGCCCTTTTCAACTCTAGTTCCTTGCTCGTCAAACGCCTCGAGCTAAGCATTCCCGGTTTACTTGGTAACTCGTTTGTTGGGGTTGGGAGCAATGGAAGTTTTGAAGCATTAGCCGGAGGTATTATTTTGACATCTTCGGGTTGCGGCCCACCCTCCCCCTCGTTGAGACGCTTCATCAAGCTTGTGTTGTTGATGGCTTGAATTCTTGCTAACCCATACGCTTCATGCAACGTGCTCGGTTTAAACATTTTAACCGGTCCACGGATGTCCGGTTTGAGAGCCTTAAGGTAGAGGCTCACGGCTTGTGTTTCGCTTAGGTTAACCTTATTCAGCAGGGAGTCAAAGGCTGAATTCAGTTCCTGTAACGAGCCTGTCTGGGTTAACGACGCCATCTCTTCCAATGGGTCTTCAAACAGTGCAGCAGAAAAACGAGCAGAGATCGAACGAACATAGTCCGCCCATGGGACCTCGGCAACCGTGGCATTACGGGTCTTCATATAGGCACGGTGCCATTGGAGGGCATCGCCTTCCAAGTGAATCGCAGCGCAGCGTAATTTCGAGGCATCGGGGGTGGCATCCATCGCAAAAAAATGTTCGCAGCGATAGACCCATCCTTCAACATCGTCCCCCGAAAAGTTAGGGAAATCGATCTTACCGATACGGAATGGTTTGGATGTTCGGAAGTCACCATCTGAGCCGGAGAAGGACCCGAAGGAACTGCCTGCCGAGTGAACTCCTTTGTCACGGACAGCCTTCAAGATTTCTTCCTGTTGCTTCGATAAAGCGACTAGGGCAGTTTGGATTTCAGCGATCGCCTTATCGTGGGCTTTGAGGGTGTTGTCGACTTCGTTGTTGCGGGTGTTAGTCATGGTGATTTTGGTAGGGATCGACTGGAAGCTGATACCCTTGATAAGGTTAAAACCCTAGGGAGAAGAAGAAACTACAGGAAGGAATGATTTCACCAAATCTCTGCCATTATTCATTGATACGTTCAACATAAATAGATATGCAAGTTACAATCATACCCCTTGCATAATAGAAAATAACCGAAATTCCCTTAAACTAGAAACATAAATATAAAATACTAAAACATAAAATAACATAAATATAAAATACTAAAACATAAAATACTTAACGTATCAACATAATACTCATATCAAATAAGCCGAAAAATTAAAGCTTATGATATATAAGCCAAAAACAAATAAGCTCATAAGTCAAATACAAGCTTAAAAAACACCCCTAAGAAATGCTTTAAAAAATTTAGATTATGGCTATGTTTGGCAAAAGTAGCTGTGAGCAGTAGCGTTGAGCAGTAGTTGTGAGCCGTGAACAGTAGCCAAAAAAGCTCACAGCTTCATAAAGAAGCATTGGGAAAATGAGCTTTCCTAAAAAATAGCAAAGCCCACAGCTCTAATGCCAAACATGCATCAAAAATAAAAAAAACTAATTCTCACCGCTCATTACCCGCCAAATGGCTAGCTCAATTTCAAGCTCACTGTTAGATTTAACAATGAGTAGCAACCAGCCACCAACATAATACAAATCTTAACTTAGAAGTTCTTTACCAACCACAGTATATAACCAAGCAAATATTTGATACTCCACCGATGTGGGATTGCAAACACACTGTAGCACCTCACATTCACCAAACATATAAATACAAACAGAATGAAAATCATCAAATAAACACTATCCTTTCTTTCTTTGATATCTCATTCATTTTATAAGGTAGTTTTGGTTTTTTACAGAATCTTTGGTGACCGGCATTATGTTCTGTTTCACTTTAGTATTTTAGCAACTTCATAATATAAATACATCAAATTCTTGTGGAACAAAAGTTTAATAATTACATTTCTAAAACGGCAGAACCCATATTTGGTTTCTGGTTTGGGACTCTACCGGTTTTGTACAAAGTAGCTAAAGATGTCAGTTTGCTTGTCGTATTATAATCATAAGCGTTTTAGTTGGTACGGTTTTGTATACGTTACTTCAGTTTCACTCTTATGAACACCCCCGTTTCGCAACATTATGTCAAACCCTTATTTTGCACCTATAGATCAACGGCTAACTGTGAACCAAAGCTCACCTATTCAGGCATGTCTAGCTTCGGCTTTTCGGCCTAACGGCGTTTAAAAAGATAAGTTCAAAATTCTTTAAAAAAATCCAGAGCGTAAACAAAACATAAAACACCTAATAGATTTCAACATTTACTATGCAAACACAATCCTGAGTACAAATCAAGAATTTTATATCACTTATAGAAAAACAATCTTTATCCATCTACTATAGAAAATATACAAAATAAGAAAGTAGCACGGTTTAAGCAAATGAGTTATACCGGTCTAGCAAACTGTTCAATAGCATTATTGCATCTGCATCACCTTCTAGTTAACAACGTTTACCGAAGAACAGCATGCAAATGGGACCCATGATCTAACACCCTTTACTTTCGTCTGCCCTTTCTTAACATCCTCGATAAGTTTTGGTGGTGACATTGGATCACCCTCCTTATCATTCACAGCCTCATCTTTTTTAGCCACATGATCTGTTTTGTTAGCATTTGGTGATTTAGCTTCACCAAGCAGATTCTTTAGTGGTGTTGACTTTTTCGCTTCTGATTCATTGTCAACCTTGGGTATATCTTCAGGACTTGGTTCTTGTTTAGAGACTTTCACCTGGTTTAGAGACTTTCACCTGAGGTTCCACTAGGCAAATCTGCTGTAACCGGCTTCGTGGGGTTGACTTTTGGTTTTTCAGTAGATTCGGCATCAACTAAAGCAGTAGAGAGCACTGTAACAACATATACAAATAAATCATAAATTGATTTGAGCAAAATGATGATATAGACTGAAAGAAACAAAAATGGTGAATATGTGGCTGTTAAAGACTCTTATTGTTAGAAATAACTTTCCACCTTGGCCGCCTAAGCTCTTGGGGTATAACCCGAATAGGCGTAAGAAGTTGTTAATTGCTAAAAGAAAATGATGAAGATAGTCGATAATTTAGTACTGATGCGGCTCATTTAATGCTAGTATGGGATCATTTGGCTTGATAGATTCTAGTTCTGAAAAAGAATCTTCAGAATAAGTCGAGAATGTGATTACTAAACGAGTTGAACCAGAATTGTTTTAAAGATTCTTTTTTTTTCAAACCAAAATCTATCAAGCCAGATGAGAACCCGGCACTAATACCAAACCACAACTAGCATCAAATGAGCCACTATCATTACTAACATATAACATCTTCCTATGCCTATTCGGACAGATCTTATACCGCCTAGATGGAAATGATTTTCTAACAGGAACACACGGTTTCAAAACAATCCCATCTTCCGCACCAACAAGAAATTCACAACCTTTAATTACCAAAACTAGAGGATCTCCTCAATGGACTAGTTTTTTGAACTACGTCACCAGTTTTTTTGTCTATTTTTTTTTCAGTCAATATCTTCTTTTTATTGGCAATATCACAAGCTTTAGATTGCTTAAGATGAAGGGAGAAGTAAATATGCGGTTGTTATTTATCTACCTAAGTTAGGCATAAAACCATATCAAATCTACATCCCATTGTTTCGAATATATCAAAACTACATCATATTTGATGAAAGAATGTCAAAATGAGCTTATACAACTATTATTTAATGAACAAAACATATCTTTTTTGTTATGTTGTTTGCAACTTGTTGACAACTCTTCATGTTGCTACTAACTTTTTATACTCGCTCCTTCCCAAATTATATGTTCGTTTTCAAATTTCACAAAGTTTAAGAAAAGTGGGTCCTTTAAAATAATAACCAATAAAATTTCATTCTCACTCACTTAGAAGCATTTTGATTGTTTGTTATTGAAAATGGATATTAAATTTGGAACAATCAAAATTACCAAAGATGAGTTATATTTTAGGACAGATGGAGTAGTAAATATATTTATTAAAAGAAGAACAAAATCTTTGGCAATGCTAAATTAGTATAATTTATTTGTTAAAGAAATAATAATAAAAATAAATAAGCATCAACACCAAAATAAGGTCAAGGTTGAAGAAAGGCAACATATGCTTCGTCAGCAGAGACGGACTCAGGATTTTTAAGATAGTGTTGCACAATTTTAGTTTATAATTATAAGTACTAAAATTGCCCTATAAAAAAATGATAGGTAAAATTGGGTGTTGCATGTACCCAAAAAAGACATATTTTATGAAAAAGTTACACTTCGTGACCTAAAATCGGAGTCACACCCGACTCCCATGTGGGTCCGTCCCTATTGCTGGAGACTCATTGGAAATGGGTTGTAATGGAGGTAGAAGATTAAGATGTGAGAAATGACCAAATATCCTTACAAACTTTTTAGTTATGTATTATGAGGATAACTAATGTAAAGAAAGCATTCTAAGTTATTCTTGTAAATATAGTAAGCATTTATAGCATTCACACATATATTTGGTGATTGAGATTGGAAGGACTATGTATTTTTTATTTTTAGTTAAAATTTATAATACGACATCTATGTAAATAGATGATGAATTCCCCCTTTCTACTAGGAAATGTTTAAAAAAATAAGTGTTTAAAAAAATAAGAACTTATATAAGTTGTTCGTTGGTTTATGCCTATCGTGATTTTTGTCAACAACAATGAGCAAGAACCAGCCACCAACATAATACTCATCCTAATTTACCAACTCTCTACCAACAACAGTATTTAACAAAGTAAATATTTGATACTCCACCCAATGTGGGATTTCAAACACACTATAGCACCTCACATTCACCAAATATATCAATACAAACAGAATGAAAATCACCAAATAAACACTATCCTTTCTTTCTTTGATATCTCATTCATTTTATCTTTAATCATTTCATCACTTACTTAAATTTTGTAATTTTTTATAAAATTAAATGACTAATAAACACATTCAATACTTTATAATTCTAATTTAAATGTCGTCGGTTCATAAGGTAGTTTTGGTTTTATCCAGAATCTTTGGTGATCACATTATGCTCTGTTTCAGGCTACACCGCTTTTATTCTAGGTAGCTAAAGATGTCAGTTTGCTTGCGGTATTATTGTCATAAGCGTTCAAGTTGATATGGTTTTGTATACGTTACTTCAGTTTCACTCTTATGACCACCCCCGTTCCGCAATATTATGTCAAACCCTTATTTTGCACCTATAGATCAACAGCTAACTGGGAACCAAAGCTCAACTATTCAGGCATGTCTAGCTTGGGCTTTTTGGCCTAATGGCGTTTTAAAGATGAGCTCAAATTTCTTTTAAAAAAATCCAAAGTGTAAACAAAACAAAAAACACCTAATAGATTCAACATTTACTATGCAAACACAATCCTGAGTACAAATCAAGAATTTTATATCACTTATAGAGAAACAATCTTTATCCAACTACTATAGAAAATATACAAAATAAGAAAGTAGCACGGTTTAAGCAAATGAGTTATACCGGTCTAGCAAACTGTTCAATAGCATTATTGCATCCGCATCACCTTCTAGTTAACAACGTTTACCGAAGAACAGCATGCAAACGGGACCCATGATCTAACACCCTTTACTTTCTTCTGCCCTTTCTTAACATCCTCGATAAGTTTTGGTGGTGACATTGGATCACCCTCCTTATCATTCACAGCCTCATCTTTTTTAGCCACATGATCTGTTTTGATAACACTTGGTGATTTAGCTTCACCGAGCAGATTCTTCAATGGCGTTGACTTTTTCGCTTCTGATTCAGTGTTGACTTTGGTTAAATCTTCAGAATATGGTTCTTGTTTAGAGTCTTTTACTTCGGGTTCCACTAGACAATCTGCTGTAACCGGCTTCGTGGGATTGACTTTTGGTTTTTCAATAGATTCGGCATCAACTGAAGCAGTAGAGAGCACTGTAACAACATATACAAATAAATAATAAATTTATTTGAGCAAAATGATGATATCGACTGAAAGAAACAAAAACGGCTAATATGTGGCTGTTAAAGCTTCTTGTGCTGCCAAGTCTATGGAGCAAATCCCTCTAGTTTTGGTACTAAAGGTGTGGAGATACTTGTTGGCAAAAGCGTGTTTTCTTGTTTGAAATAACTTTTCACCTAGGCCGCCCTAAGCTTTTGGATATAACCCAAATAGGCGTAAGAAGTTAAATGCTAAAAGAAAATGATGGAGATAGTGAAAACCTAGTACTGATGTGGCTCGTTCGATGCTAGTAGTGGTTCGGAATTAGGGATGGAATCATCTGGCTTAATAGATTCTAGGTTCCGAAAAGAATCTTCAGAATGAGTTGAGAATGTGATTACTAGGCGAGTCGAACCAGAATTGTTTTAAAGATTCTTTTTTTGAAACCAAAATCTATCAAGCCAGATGAGAACCTGGCCCTAATACCAAAGCACAACTAGCATCAAATGAGCCGCTATCATTACTAACTTTTCCACTATCTTCATCATTTTCGATAACATATAACATCTTCCTACACGGCTACGCCTATTCAGGTTATATAGTGCTTATGCGGCCATGATGGAAATGTTTTCTAACAAGAACACACGGTTTCAAAACAATCCCATCTTCCGCACCAACAACAAGAAATTCACAAGCCTTGATTACCAAAACTAGAGGATCTTCTCAATAGACTAGTTTTTCGATTGACATCACCGTTTTTGTTTCATTTTTTTTTTTTTTCTTTCAGTCAATATCTTCTTTTTTTTAGCAATATCATAAGCTTCAGATTGCTTAAGATGAAGGAAGAAGTGAATATGTTGTTGCTATCTACCTAGGGTAGGCATAAAACCATCTCAAAGCTACATCGCTTTGTTTCAAAATGAGCTTATATAACTTTTATTTAATGAACAAAACCTGTCTTTTTGTTATGTAGTTTGTAACGTGTTGACAACTCTTCTTGTTGGTACTAACTTTTATGATATATATTGGTTTCCATAATATGTAACAAAGCTTTTATAAAACAAACCTACAAATGGTGATAAAAAGTGACAAAAGGAATGATATATGAAACTTTTTATTATTTCGATCAAGAATAAAAAATGTAGTTTTATATTGTTATTCATTAGTAATATGATGATTATTTATTTATTTTTTTTTTTTAATCTTTTCATTGGCTATAATAAAATTAACTATAAAATAATATTAACAAAAATAATAAGAGTCGAAAACTGTACGTTGAAAGAAGAGTCAAAGATATCATCCTCAAAAATGTTAGTTTGTAAATTTAAAGCAAGTATAGTTTCACAATAAGAGTCGAAGAATGTACCTGAAACTGATCCCCAATTTGCGTCAAGACTGTTGCTACTTGAATCTACCGACATTTGTTCAGGAGCAACACCAGAAGCATTCGGTGTAATCTTTTCAGCGGTGACATCAGCCACAAGGCCCACAACATTATTCTCATTGTCAACCTTCTGCTCTACAACTTCATGAGTGTTTTCTTTTGCGCATTTTTCCAACTGAGGTCCATCAAGATTCTCTTTTTCAGTCAAAACCGAGTCACTTTTCAAAACAGTTTCTTCTGGGGTGTTTTCTTTTAAAGTTTTTTCCACAATGGGTGCATCAAGATCCTGTTTTTCGGTCCAAATTGAATCAGGGTCTACAAGAACTTCTTGGGTACATTCATTCGATTGGTTTTCCAATTTGGGTTCCTCAAGATTTTCTTTTTCAGAGATAATTGTTTCAGGCTCCTTCACAGAATCCTGAATCTCGACTTTTAAGTCTTGGGCATCAGGGTTCTCTTTTTCAGTCAAAACTGTGTCGGGTTCCTTCACAACTTCTTGAATCTGTTCTTCTGAGCATTTTACCGATTCAAGTGCATCAACATCCGATTTTTCAGTCAAAACTGTATCTGGTTTGTTAACAACTTCCTGAATCTGTTCACCAAGATCCTCTTTTTCGATAGAAGCTGAAACTTTGTGATCAGTTTCGGATTGTTTAGTAACTTGTGGAACAAGTTCACAATCAGATTCAATCTTTTCATTCTTAATTTCTTCAACGACTACCTCAACCTTTGGTTTGATTTCAGATTCTTTAACAACTTCTGGAGCAACTTCATGATCCAATTCAATCTTATCATGGTTAACTTCAGATTCCTTAACGGCTTCTGATTCAATCTTTTCACAAACTGACAAAACAAATGGACGATTGTCGATCGTGCAAGCGACCGAAACAAAAAAAGAAAGGCCGATCGATCGTTTAGTCGATTGAGTGTCTTACTGCGTCCAGTTTAACGGTATATATTTGGTGATTGAGATAGGAAGGGGCTATATTTGTTTTTATTTTGAGTGTCTTACTGCATCCAGCTTAACGGTATATATTTGGTGATTGAGATAGGAAGGGGCTATATTTGTTTTTATTTTTTTAGTATCTAAGTACATATGATTGAAAAAATTGAGAACTTATACAAGTTGATTGCTTAATTCAAATTCACACTTAGTTTTGTCAATAACAATGAGTAAGAACTAGCCACCAACATATTACTCATCTCAAGTTACCACCTTTCTACCAACTACAGTATATAACAAAGTAAATATTTGATACTCCACCGATGTGGGATTGCAAACACACTGTAGCACCTCACATTTACCAAATATATAATACAATCAGAATGAAAATCACCAAATAAACATTGTTCTTTCTTTCTTTGATATCACATTCATTTTATCTTTAATCATTTCATCACTCACTCAAATTTTATCATTTTTTACAAAATTAAATGACTAATAAACATATTAAATACTTTTACTAGAAGGGTACCCACGCAATACGATGGCGGGTAACCGGTGACTTAGTGCAACTTGTGAATTGTGTGAACTGCATCGCCTGCATCGCCACAGGATGAGTACACGAGGCAAATGTTTTGCTAGTGTCCCACGGATGGCGCCACTTGTTGATGCATAATCTGGCGCGGGCTAGATCCAATGACTCTCCCTAGGCCGTTCTTCGTTTTCTCAAGCCCTGAGTAGACCTGTCAATAAAGAGAACCCGTTAGGAGTGGACCCGAGGCCGTAGCCCTGGGATCCACCTCCGACGGTCAAGTTAGTATCGATGCGATATAGCATACAAGAATTAGATTTTGAGTAACCTGCTGTGTTCTGTCAAAAAGAGAATCCCAGCCCTATATTTATTGGGCATGAATTAGGGTTTAGGCGTAGAGTGGGCCGCTGTCTGCCGGGCTGGGCCCATTCCAGATTATATGTCGACACTCATATTAAAAGATTACATATGAAAAACCTCATTTAAATATAACATTTTGCCAAAAAAAAAAAAAAAAAAAAAAAAAAAAAAAAAACTCTTCACGTGTACTCTTTTAAAGTAAAGTAACTATTTTAAATATTTGAAACCTAATTAATACCAACCATTTAGATATCAAAATTTAAACACAGTCTGTGCATAACACGGGTTGTACATAGCCTCGTTTATGTAAATATAGTGATCTAATCTTAAAAACATCACCTACTTAAATATGGAATTCTCCCTTTTTGTAATAAGTCAGTAATAAATGAACCTATACACCAATTTGACATGTTAGGAGCATTTCTTTAACAAAGAGTTTAAGACAATTAAGTCAAAACCATTAAATGCTTCTGAAATACGTAAGGAAAATATATATATATATATATATATATATATATATATATATATATATATATATATATATATGAGAACGTATATAAGTTCTGTAATAAGTAAGTAAGAAATGATAAAAAAATAAATAAATATATAAAAGAAAAAAAAATAATAAAAAAAAAAAAAAAATTGATAACTTATATAAGTTGAGGACTGATTCGCTATTCAATATGTTATTTTTGTCAATAACATTTGAGCAACAAAGAGCCACCAACATAATACACATATCAAGGTACCAACTCTCTACCAACCATATTATAAAACCAAGTAAATATTTGATACTCTGGCCGATGTGGGATTGCAATCACATTAAAGCATCTCACATTGACCAAACATATACAAACAAAATGAAATCACATTGACCAAGTAAATATTTGGTGATGGAGATTGGAAGGGGCTATTTTTGTTTTTATTTTTTTTAGTTAATATCTATGGTACGACGTTTATGTAAATATATGATATTTGTTTGTAAATAAGAGATTGGTTTCATGTGAATGTTGAGCAAGTGTTTGGACAATATATCTGTACTTTCTAAAGATTGTATCCTTTAATTTAATGTGCAGGAGTATTGTACACAAAGTGTAGTACGGTACAATATAGTTTAAGCAACATAAAAAGTATATGAATTACAACATAACCTCAAAGAATACAAAATAATAATAATAATAATAATAATAATAATAATAATAATAATAAAATAAAATAAATAAATAAAAAAAGCCATTAATGCTTAAATTAAACACACCAATTAGTGGTAGTCTTTTTACCTTCCTGTCCATGAGTTACAAATATTTTATCAACTATATAATGTGTCAAAAATCACACACAACAAACCACAACTTCCTCCACACCACGTACACATTGCGCTACAACTTATTATGTGATGCGTAGGGATTGCACCAGGCTTTACCTCTCGAGGGATCTCGAGAAGCTTACAACCCCCACCAGGCAGTGTACCTGATCGTTGTAGTATAGTGTAGTGACAAGTACCGGGGGATTGATCGTTCGGCTAGGAATAGTGTCACTAGGATTAGAAAACCTAAATACTAGTTCTAAAGGTGACGGATGATTATTTTTGTATTTTTTAGAAAGCAAGTAAAAATCTCGGGTTTGAAGGATTTGGGCGGAATTAGTTGCTAGTCAACTAACCCAATACTAAAGATGCAATTAAAATAAAATACTAAAAATGAAAATAAACTAAATTAACTAAGGTTGTGAGCAATAAGTGGAAAAATTGTGTTTACTTAGATTTCACTACTCCCTAGATATCTTTTACACGTTAATTACTTGTTATAGTTGCGTGGATGACGGATTGTATTCCTTAATACCATTCATTGGGTGGCGCACTTAATTCCCCAAACCTATGGGTGCTTACTTCACTCCTATGTCGAGCCGGCTAAGAAGCTCCTAACATGGGATCATTAGAATTTACTCATGCATTAAATACAACCAATAAAACCTAGTGCACGTCAGTTCATGTTTCCTAAGACGTTCAAGCATGTTACCATTTGGAGATCTGCCAGTTTTCTTAAGCCTAACATCGAAATCATTCATCCAATACAACCATAAACAAGTAATCAACACATAATTAACATCTAGGTTTCATTAGATCTAAGCAAACACAAGATAGATCCAGCCTAGCATGATGGAATTAAGACAAGAACAAGATATAGACAACCAACACATAGACATATTGATTGAATTAGAAGAACACTTATCTCAATTACACATGAAAGGGTTCAAGGGCTAAAAACCCTTGAAAAACCTGTAAAATTCGTACTAAGTTCGGCCTTAGGGTTTCCCCAAAAACTTCTCTTTTTTCTTTGAATGAAAATTAGAAAACTATATATAGGAAATTGAGGCTGACGGCGTCAAGACCAAATAGGTGACGCCGTCATCTCGCCGCCAAAAGAATTCTCGGACTGCCTTGATCTACTTCTGACGCCGTCACGTATTAGGTTCTTTCAGGCTGTCACGTGTTTAATTCTTGACGCTCTTCCTCGTGACGCCTTCATGTTTGCACTGGGCCGTCATGCAATTTACTCTTGACGCCTTCAAAATGTTGCTCTTGACGCCGTCACCTACTGTTCCCAGCTTGGAAAATTAAGTCTTTGGCGTTTTCTTCACTTTTATGCTCCAAAAACGTCCGAATTGCTTCCTTTTCCAGATTTCTCTCCCAAAGTACCTAAAATCACAAAAGGAACGATTTAGGGCAATATTTGATCAAATAAATTCAATTCCGGGCTTAAATGACCCCCTAAAAGTGGTTCATTTTTCGCCTCATCATATACCCTTACACTTGAGATTTGCATATCCTCAAGCAAATGCGCTTTTATTCTAGTCAAAATACAAGTTAGGGGTCATTTAACACTAATATAAAAGTAATTACAACAAATAATCGTTCCACTAAAGACCAATAGACAAGCACGGAGGTCATATACTAGCACCTCACAAATAGTGTTTAGATACTCACATCTCTCGGGTGTAATAAAGTATAAATTACAATATGGAAACGGAAGATATCTCTCACTACATGTCATAGCAAAATAAATTACCATAGGCTTGGGAAAGGATCAAACCTCCACCACATGGCGTAAGCATCTAGGATAATCTATCAAAGAGGTCTTTTAAAGGGTTGTAACGTTAGGTGTAGGGATATGAAATACACGGTTTTGTTGGATAAAGGCAATCTTTACTGGTGGCGAGTTAACAATCTTGGTTAATTACATGTACAATGTGTCGTTGCTAAGCCAAGACTAGACTCGACTTTAGTTAATAAATGAAAAATAACAAAAACATAAAATGAACATAGAATAAAAATGGATGGTAGTCCGTATGTTTTTCTCTTTTCTTTTTCTATTTTTTTTTCTTTTTCTTGTTTTTTCGATTCCTTTTTTTTTTTTTTTTTTTTTTTTTTTTTGTATACACTCTTACCCTACCATCCAAAATAATACATCATAGGGAATGGAAATTCCCCTTACACTTGAATCTTTACATACTTTACAATAAACTAATCTAATGACTCGAATTAAGAAAATCAAAACACTTGGAGTACTTTTAAGATTAACGCACATACGGGGGTAATATATGATGTTCTTCCCCTTTACTCCATAAAATAAGTACTTTACCCATGAGTCCCAATCGTCCCAAAACAATATGTACAAGAATATGACTCGACTTAGCAACCATGTAATTAATTAGATAGTTAACTTAGGGTTTAACAAATAACAATAATGCACTAAAAATGAGCGCATACACGAAAGGCTAAGGCGATTTGGGTGTACATTTAAGTGGGGTGTAACAAATTCTTCCTTTAAGTAAGATACTTAAAGTTAGAAACGAAAAGATAGGCTCGGAGGGGTGTACTAGGGGTTTCGTGTACTAAAAATGAGTACAACGCTAAGGGTGTGGGAAAAATTAGTTGACTTAACTAGCCAAGTAATATGACTTAAATGGTCAAGTAATTATGAACGGGTTTAACACAAAGGTGATCCTAATGCCTCTTATCATGTAGTAAATCCTACCACACGAATGTAGTCTCACTAGCGGTCTCGAGATGCATCACTAACGCAAGTTCTAGAATCTAAATGCTACCGGTACACTCATAAGCACTAATAGTAAATGCTTTTCCTATCAAATCTAAAGGCGAACCTCACATATTTGGGTGGAAAATTTTTCTGAATGATACGGTTATGTGCTAGTCATACAATCTCCTATCCATGAGATGCTTGCGAAGGCTAAAGTTTCACTCCTAAATGTTGTAAAAAATTTTAAATTTGGCGCTAAAATTGCACTAACAAGTATTTCTCATAGTTTTATTACACATCTACCATCAAACAAACAAACTCAAGCGAAAGTGTACATGTAAGGTATCATTATTTTACCCTCCCCTTACACTTAAGATGAACATTGTCCCAATGTTCAAGTAAAGAATGTAAAAGTGAAAAAGTAAAAATAATGAAATCAAATACTCCCCTGATTCGCTCGGTATGGATAATAAGGTGGTCAGGTTAAATCTTCCTCCAAGAAAATGAACAATCAAAGTTTCCCTTCCAAAATATAAATCATTTTCTTGTCATACATAACTTGTAAATCCTGAGAAAACAAACAAGACAACCTCGCATAAAATCGGCGGCAATCTATATAAGTTACTAAATCCTAGAAAACAAAATAAGATATAATGCTTGTGGAATGAAGTTTGCAGATTTCCTAAAGATTATAAAACTGAATAATTCAACAAAAACTTTAAAACTCCGTTAGAAAAACAAAACCGGTAAAATTTCCAGGTTTTTACACGTGACGCCGTCAAGAGTAATCTCGTGACGCCGTCAGAAGTGACCTGCATAAATTCTTGTGTTAAGTTTCCAGAAAATTTCTGGAAAAACTTGGTCCTACTTCCTGAAAAATCCTGCAAAACTTCATTATGACTCAATACAAGCATTTGACTCTAACAAATACGAATATACATGTTCACTTAATATTGTGGAGAATCATGATCGGTTTGTTTCTTAAAAACATATTTGGGATTTCCCCTTACACTTATCTTTTGCAAAAATACTTTTAGGTGGAGTTAAAACTAGGCCAAAACAACAAAGTAAAGTATTTCCACTATTTAGTTGAGAAACATGATCTACCAACAATAAAAATAAAGCATGCATACAGAAGCAAATAACAAACAAACAAAATAAGATCACACAAAGCATGGGTTGCCTCCCAAGAAGCGCTTGTTTTTGTTTGAGTCACGAGCCTGACTCTACCCTTATTTAACGGAAATAGGGGAGGTTTTCCCTACACTTAGGATTAAGTGCGGGTGGAAGTAGGGATACACACCCTTAGGGTGGAAATATGCCTCGTGAGGAAAGTGTGGTGGATGAATTATATGCTCAAAGTGGTGTGCTCCTATCATCATAACCTTACCAAATTCAATCGGGTTAATGGGTGGATTAAGATTTTCTCCTAGAAAGGGATCATTTTCAATCAACTTCAAGAGATTACTAGTTGGGGATCCATCTTGACCTAATAAACCCGGTTTAAACCCATAATGTGTCTTGTGATCAATCATAAATGGGTGATGTAAGCATGTAAGGTCATTTTACACTCCTATATTGGCTTCCTCTCTACAAGGCTTAGAGTCCACTACCTTTATCCTAAGACTACCCGGACTATATGGTTTGATGGGTGGATCGGGACCTAATTCAATTCCTAAATTTTCATCCAAGGATGGAAGATTAGGTAACGGTTTTGGTTGAGGATCCGGTTCATCAAAACTAGGAACTTCCATAGAACTAAGAGTAAGGTTATCATTATGAGTATTCAAACTTATATCCTCTAGTTGTGTTTGATTCAAAGGTTCTACCTCTATTGGGGTTCCTATAGTCTCCTCTACTTCTTCCGGATAAGTCACAGTCGGTGTGTATGCCTCAAATGATGGTAGGACTTGTGGGGTACTTGGTGGGCTTGGGTTTTCTACTATCTCTTCCATCACATCAATATCACCTATGTGTTCATCTTGAATTATGGTAGTGCCTAACCATGACATGCACCTAGGTGTCTCAACTCTAATCTTTTTATCCCTAAACAAACTTTTCGATTGAGCCTTCCAAATTGAAAATAGGTCTACACTTACGTTCTTTGGGTCCCATGTTCCACTCCTGCATTGGGCATGAATCTCAAAGTTTTCCCATGCGTTTTTTACATCATACTCCCAAAACTCCCCATCTGTTACATAGTCAAGCCTTATTTGGGTTTCGTAGTCGATACGAGTGTGAAATAATTGAAGTAGAGGCAATAAATCAAGACCATAGTGAAGGACTTTTTGTAGTAAGTATTTGAAACAAGTCCATGCATCGGGAAAAGATTCACCATGATGTTGTCGAAACATCAAGATGTCATTTTGAAGTGAAAAGGGTAGATTTTGTAGTGGGTTTGGTCGATTGGATGAAAAATTTGGCGGATTCGCGTTCTCCATAATGGTGAACGGAAATGTTTTTACGAATAAAGACACAAAGAAAATATAGACTAAATGAATCTATAAAAATAAA
The DNA here is from genome assembly GCA_030686995.1 of Artemisia argyi. Taxonomy (NCBI): domain Eukaryota; kingdom Viridiplantae; phylum Streptophyta; class Magnoliopsida; order Asterales; family Asteraceae; genus Artemisia; species Artemisia argyi. The sequence goes on from CM060693.1 coordinate 12,551,347, forward strand.
AATAAAATCTTACTATAAAGGAATCTAGCAAGTAGACCTAATAAAAAGAAATCCTAACCTAGACAATAACTATTCCACAGGCTGCGGCGCCAAAAGCTTGATGCGTAGGGATTGCACCAGGCTTTACCTCTCGAGGGATCTCGAGAAGCTTACAACCCCTACCAAGCAGTGTACTTGATCGTTGTAGTATAGTATAGTGACAAGTACCGGGGGATTGATCGTTCAGCTAGGAATAGTGTCGCTAGGATTAGAAAACCTAAATACTAGTTCTAAAGGTGACGGATGATTATTTTTGCATTTTTTAGAAAGCAAGTAAAAATATTGGGTTTGAAGGATTTGGGCGGAATTAGTTGCTAGTCAACTAACCCAATACTAAAGATGCAATCAAAATAAAATACTAAAAAAGAAAATAAACTAAATAAACTAAGGTTGTGAGCAATAAGTGGAGAAATTGTGTTTACTTAGATTTCACTACTCCCTAGATATCTTTTACACGTTAATTACTTGTTATAGTTGCGTGGATGACGGATTGTATTCCTTAATACCATTCATGGGGTGGCGCACTTAATTCCCCAATCCTATGAGTGCCTACTTCACTCCTATGTCGAGCCGGCAAAGAAGCTCCTAACATGGGATCATTAGAATTTACTCATGCATTAAATACAACCAATAAAACCTAGTGCACGTCAGTTCATGTTTCCTAAGACGTTCAAGCATGTTACCATTTGGAGATCTGCCAGTTTTCTTAAGCCTAACATCGAAATCATTCATCCAATACAACCATGAACAAGTAATCAACACATAATTAACATCTAGGTTTCATTAGATCTAAGCAAACACAAGATAGATCTAGCCTAACATGATGGAATTAAGACAAGAACAAGATATAGACAACCAACACATAGACATATTGATTGAATTAGAAGAACACTTATCTCAATTATACATGAAAGGGTTCAAGGGATTGAATTAGAAAAACCTGTAAAATTCGTACTAAGTTCGGCCTTAGGGTTTCTCCAAAAACTTCTCTTTTTTCTTTGAATGAAAATTAGAAAACTATATATAGGAAATTGAGGCTGACGGCGTCAAGACCAAATAGGTGATGCCGTCATCTCGCCGCCAAAAGAATTCTCGGACTGCCTTGATCTACTTCTGACGTCGTCACGTATTAGGTTCTTTCAAGCCGTCACGTGTTTAACTCTTGACGCTCTTCCTCGTGACGCCTTCATATTTGCACTGGGCCGTCATGCAATTTACTCTTGACGCCGTCAAAATGTTGCTCTTGACGCCGTCACCGACTCTTCCCAGCTTGGAAAATTAAGTCTTTGGCGTTTTCTTCACTTTTATGCTCCAAAAACGTTCGAATTGCTTCCTTTTCCAGATTTCTCTCCCAAAGTACCTAAAATCACAAAAGGAACGATTTAGGGCAATATTTGATCAAATAAATTCAATTCCGATCTTAAATGACTCCTTAAAAGTGGTTCATTTTTTGCCTCATCATTATGGTGGTAAAGTAAGCATCATATCGTCTTACTTATTTAGCATATTGATTTATATTGTTTTATGTAAATTTCACGTCTGTTTTGTGTGTTTAACAATATAGGACATAAAGATGGTGCTTAGGAGGTTTGGGAGTAACATCATATTGTAATAGTTTAATAGATCCTACACATCGTTGTCTTATCAATTAAGTGGAATTGCACCTCATCTCAAAGTTTCGGACTGCAATTAATCATTTTCTCATACTTTCATAACTACCACTCTTCAAGGTTAAATTTTAATGCAACCCCACATGATCAATTATACATTTACATTACATAAATCATTGTTTCATTCTTCTGCATGACCATTTGTCATGGATCCTTTGTCCTAAATGATTATCATGTACGCTTGATCTTTGATTATTTATTGACATGTGTATTTGATTACGATATGATCACATATGTACTATTGTATATGTATGTTTCATCAATGATCATTGTGTTCATCAGGTTTTGTGAATTCCTTACGAAGAAAATATGGCGCATGATTTATGTGATAACGCAATTGTCATTTAGGTGATCCATACATACAGCTTAAAAAATGATCTAAATATATTTCATTATATATTATTTAGCTACGAGTCAAGATCAACATTTTAGAAGATTAATATAAAATTTTAATTTTGCCCACATACTTGAAAAATGACATTAAACTTTTGCCCACATACTTGAAAAATGACATTAAATATATTTCATTATATATTGTTTTGCTGCCAAGGAGGTTTTCCCAATCGAGAATATCAAGAACAGACACTTTTGTTTTTTGCAGCGCATCAACAAGCATAAAAGAAAGAGATAGAGAAGTCACGAAAATTGTATCAAGAACAATGAATGCTAATGAATGCTCTAAATTCAATATTGTAGTTTGTGGAAAAATGTTGTAATAATGCATTAATTAAAAAATAATTTATGTAACTTACTAATATTAAAAGATTACATATAAAAAGCCTCATTTAAATAAAATATTTTGCAAAAAAAAACCTCTTCACGTGTACTCTTATAAAGTGAAGTAACTATTTTAAATATTTGAAACCTAATTAGTACCAACCATTTAGCAATCAAAATTTAAACACGATCTGTGCATCGCACGGGTTGTACATAGCCTCATTTATGTAAATATAGTGATCTAATCTTAAAAACATCACCTACTTAAATATGGAATTCTCCCTTTCTGTAATAAGTCAGTAATAAATGAACCTATACACCAATTTGACATGTTAGGAGTATTTCTTTAACAAAGAGTTTAAGACAATTAAGTCAAAACCATGAAATGCTTATGAAATACGTAAGAAATGAAAAAAATTGAGAACTTATATAAGTTGTGAAATAAGTAAGTAAGAGATGATTAAAAAAATAATAATAATAAATAATAAAAAAATAAAAATAAAAAATTGATAACTTATAGAAGTTGAGGGCTACTTTGCGGTTCAATATGTTATTTTTGTCAATAACATTTGAGCAACAAACAGCCACCAACATAATACATATATCAAGGTATCAACTCTCTACCAACCATACTATAAAACCAAGTAAATATTTGATACTCCGGCCGATGTGGGATTGCAATCACATTAAAGCACCTCTCATTGACCAAACATATACAAACAGAATGAAATCACAAAATAAACACTATCCTTTCTTAACATTCTCGATAAGTTTTGAGTTATACCGGTCCAGCAAACTGTTCAATAGCATTATTGCATCCGCATCACCTTCTAGTTAACAACGTTTACCAAAGAATAGCATGCAAATGGGATCCATGATCTAACACCCTTTACTTTCTTCTGCCCTTTCTTAACATCCTCGATAAGTTTTGGTGGTGACATCGGATCACCCTCCTTATCATTCACAGTCTCATCTTTTTTAGCTAGATGATCTGTGCTGTTAGCACTTGGTGATTTAGCTTCACCAAGTAGATTCTTTAATGGTGTTGACATTTTCGTTTCTGATTCAGTGTTGACTTTGGTTAAATCTTCAGAATATGGTTCTTGTTTAGAGTCTTTTACTTCGGGTTCCACTAGACAATCTGCTGTAACCGGCTTCGTGGGGTTGACTTTTGGTTTTTCAATAGATTCTGCATCAACTGAAGCAGTAGAGAACACTGTAACAACATATACAAATGAATAATAAATTGATTTGAGCAAAAAGATGATATTGACTGAAAGAAACAAAAACGGTGAATATGTGGCTGTTAAAGCTTCTTGTGCTGCCAAGTCTATTGAGCAAATCCCTCTCGTTTGGTACTAAAAGTGTGGAGATTCTTGTTGGCAAAAGCGTGTTTTCTTGTTAGAAATAACTTTTCACCTAGGCCGCCCTATGGTCTTGGATATAAGCCGAATAGGCGTAAGAAGTTAAATGCGAAAATAAAATGATGAAGATAGTGAAAACTTTAGTGCTGATGCGGCTTGTTTGATGCTAGTAGTGGTTCGATATTAGGGATGGGATCATCTAGCTTAATAGATTGAGAAAAGTTCATTTAGGGACTAGTTTTTTTGTACATACCAAGGGACAAATTCCCACCATCCATTTAATTTGATCTAATGGTGGGGATTAACCTAAGATTAAACATGGAAACCTAAGTCCATGTCTTTTTCTTTTCTTTTTTCTTTGTCTTTTTTATTATTCACTTTATTTATTTATTTATTTTTTTTTCTTTTTTTTTTGGCTCTTTTTTCCAATTAATGTTACACTTTTTTTTTATTATTATTTTTTTCAATTCACGTTTTTTTCTTTTTTTTTTAAATAAGTCAAGCTTTTCTTTTTTAAATAAATTCACGATTTTTTCTCATTTTATTACGTTTTCGTCCGTTTTTTTCTGTTTTCACATGATTATATACGTTTTCAGACGTTTTTGTCCGTTTTTAGACGTTTTTTACCGTTTTTATACGTTTTCGTCCGTTTTTTTACGTTTTCGTCTATTTCAGACGTTTTTGTTCGTTATTATACGTTTTCGTCCGTTTTTTTACGTTTTCGTCTGTTTTCAGACGTTTTTATCCGTTTTCGTCAGTTTTTATATGTTTGCAGACATTTTTATCCCTTTTCATACGTTTTCATCCGTTTTTATACGTTTTTGTCTGTTTTCAGACGTTTTCGTCCGTTTTTATACGTTTTTGTCCGTTTTCATACGTTTATATACGTTTACGTCCGTTTTCATATATTTTCATCCGTTTTTACACGATTTCATCCGTTTTTATACGTTTCCGTCCGGTTTCATATGTTTACATATGTTTTCGTCTGATTTTATACGTTTTCCTCTATTATTTTATGTTTTCGTCCGTTTTTAGACGTTTTCGTCCTTTTTCCTACATATTCGTCTGTTTTCTTACATTTTCGTTCATTTTCATAGGTTTTCGTTCGTTTTTCAATTTTTTTTGGCCAATTTTAGACTTTTTCATACGTTTCTGAATATCACAAGTGATATTCGGTTATACTCATATGTTTTTGTCTGTTTTCATCCATTTTTGTACATTTTTGTCTGTTTTCAAACGTTTTCGTCTATTTTCATACGTTTCGGCAGTATTTATACGTTTTCAGACGTTTTTATCTGCTTTCAAACATTTTCATCAATTTTTTACATTATCGTCTGTTTTCAGACGTTTTCGTCTGTTTTTATATGCTTTCATCCATTTTTATCTGTTTTCATACGTTTATAAACATTTTCGTCCGTTTTTATGTATTTTTGTCGGTTTTCAGACGCTTTCGTCTGTTTTCATACTTTTCAGCAGTTTTTATACGTTTTCGTCCGTTTTCATCAATTTTTCATACGTTTTTGTCCCTTTCCAGGCGTGTTTTTACGCTTTCATACGTATTCGTTCGTTTTCATATGTTTTCGTCCGTTTTCATACGTTTCTGAATATCACAATTGATATTCTTAATATCACAAGTGATTTTCTTTGATATTCAAAATATCACTTGTGATATTAATAATATCAATTGTAATATTCAGAAACGTATGAAAACGAAAGAAAACGTATGAAAACGAACAAAAACAGAAGAAAACGTAAAAAAGTGAAAAAAACATGAATTAAAAAAAGTGAAAATCACTTATAATATTCTGAATAACACTTGTAATTATCTGAATATCACTTTTGATATTCAGAATATCACTTGTGATTTTCATGTTACAAAACATTAGTTGAACATCACTTGTGATTTTCTGAATATCACTTGTGATTTTCTGAATATCACATGTGATTTTCTGAATATCACTTGTGATTTTCTGAATATCACAAGTGATATTCAGAAAATTACAAGTGATATTTATGTTACAAAACGTTAGTTGAAAATCACGTGTGATATTTAGAATATCACTTGTGATTTTCATGTTACAAAATATTAGTTGAAAATCACTTGTGATATTCGGAATATCACTTGTAATATTTAGAATATCACTTGTGATTTTCTGAATATCACTTGTGAATTTCATGTTACAGAACAATTGTTGAAAATCACTTGTGATATTCAGAATATCACTTGTGATATTCAGAGTGATATTCAAAATATCACTTTTGAAAAAACGTGAATTAAAAAAAGCATGAATCACTTGTAATATTCTGAATATCACTTGTGATTTATATTCAGAATATCACTTTTGATATTCAGAATATCACTTGCGATATTCTGAATATCACTTGCGATTTTTATGTCACAGAACATTTGTTGAAAATCACTTGTGATATTCAGAATATCACTTGCGATATTCAGATATCACTTGCAATATTTTGAATATCACTTGCGATATTCTGAATATCACTTGTGATTTTCATGTTACAAAATTTTAAAAATCACTTGTGATATTCAGAATATCGCGAGTGATATTCAATATCACTCACGATATTCTGAATATCACAAGTGATATTCTGATAATCACAGTATATCACTTGTGATATTCAGAAAGGTATGAAAACGTTTGAAAACATTTAAAAACGAACTAAAATGAATGAAAACGGACGAAAACGTATAAAAACGGACGAAAATGAATGAAAACAGATTGAAACCATATGAAAACATATAAAAATGGACGAAAATGTATGAAAACGGACGAAAACATATGAAAACGGACAAAAACGTATGAAAATAGACAAAAACGTAAGAAAACGGACGAATATATATGAAAACGGACGAAAACGGGCGAAAACGTATGAAAAAAATTCAAAAACAGATGAAAACGTAAGAAAATGGACGAATATATATATATATGAAAACGGACGAAAACGTATGAAAACGGGCGAAAACGTAAGAAAACAGACGAAAACATATGAAAAAAATTCGAAAACAGATGAAAACGTAAGAAAACGGACGAAAACGTATAAAAACGGACGAAAACGTATTAAAATGGACGAAACGTATGAAAACGGGTGAAAACGTAAGAAAATAGACGAAAACGTATGAAAACGAGCGAAAACGTAAGAAAACAGACGAAAACGTATGAAAATGTATGAAAACGTAAGAAAACTGACGAAAACGTAAAAAACCGACGAATGTGTATGAAAAACGAAAAAAACGTAGAAAAAAAAAAAAAAAAAAAAGAATAAAAAAAGAAAGAAAAGAAAAAAGGAAAAAAAAGTGAATAAATAAGATAGATAAAAAGGACAAGAAAAAAAAAAAACATGGACTTAGGTTGTCTTATTAAATCTTAGATTAATCCCCACCATTAGATCAAACTAGATGGATGGTGAGGATTTGTCCTTTAGTTTGTAACAAAAACTTGGTATGTAAAATAACTCACCTCATTCTATTATTGCAAATGAAAAACTTGAAAAAAATAAATAACCATGATATTACTAATGAATAATAATATAAAACTATATTTTCTTAATCGATATTATAAAAAAATTCATATATCCTCCTTTTGTCACTTTTTATCAACATTAGTAGTTTTCATAAAGCTTTGTTACATATTATGGTAACCTAAATATTTTATAAAAGTTAGTACCTGCAAGAGTTGTCAACAAGTTGCAAACTACAAAACAAAAAAGATGGTTTTGTTCATTACACTACAAAATAAATGACATTTTGTGACTGATATCTATAGGGACTGATAATGCAAATGTAAGTAAAGATATTAAAAAGAGGCTTAAAAGTGTATTAAAATAAAACTTAAGTTGAGGCAAAAAATACTCTCATATCACCACTTCATTTTGGGCATAAACCAAAACAAACCTTCACCACTTCATTTCCTCTCAAAATACTCTCATATCACTTTCTGTCACATTACCGTCTCAGATCACTTCCGGTCATATCACCGTCTCCGATCATCTTCACCGGTTATCTCACCGTCGCCGGTCATCTTCACCGGTTATCTCACCGTCGCCGATCATCTTCACCGGGAATATCACCGTCGCCGAACATCACGCCGTCATAACTCACGGCGGTTACGGAAATGGCGGCGACTCGGTCGATCACCTTATTCCCGTTCGCTCCGATCTATCTGTCATTATTAATCAGGTATATTATTATGTAAGTCTATCATTTTGTATCAATTGATTACAGTTTTTTTGAAATTAGGGCACGTATTGTAGTTGTTATGTATGTCTATCATTTTGTATCAATTGATTACAGTTTATTAAATATTATATGTGATGCAGACGGACGAATTTGAGGAGATTTGGTTAGGTATTGTTAAGTAATGAATTAGGTTTCGTATCGAGTCGTATTCACTTATAAAAAGTAGTATAGTTTAATTGAGACTTGAAAGGGTTATATAGTTATTTAGAGGTTTATGATTAATAAGTGGTAAATGCGACTATTTTGAAGAGAGGATATTCTATACATTGTATTAAGCTTGATTGTACATGTGATTGTTTCTGCAGTGATTGTAAATATTTGTGATTAATAAGAGGTAAATGCGACTATTTTGAAGGGTAACGCTGAACGCTCACAAATGTTGCTGTGTTGTTTGTATACAGGACTTCTGGTTTTGTGTGTATGAATACAGGCTTGGTTGACTGTTAGGTTGATTTTATAAGTTTATTGAGCCGTTTTAGGCATAGTCTATCTGCAATACTGCATACTGTTGGTTAGAGTCTGTGGAGACGTATTAGTGAGTACATTTGCTGTGATTGAAGCTGTCTGTCTAGTGTTAACCACCTTATTAGGTGAACTTGACAAGTACTGTATCTAGTTTTAAATCAGAAGCGTCTCTAACGTGCGTGCCCTCGGTTATTGACTTGAGAGAAGCTTTTTTTATTCTGTAATTTACCGCCTTGAGCATAAGGTGATCGACCGAGCGAAAAAAATTGTAATTTTACTAAAATATTTGACTATTTCTGTAATTTACCCCTAACGAACCAATTTGTAGTGCAGTTTTTAAAATGTATTAGAGTTTGTCCCTCGACAATAACTTTCTGACTCCGCCTCTCTTTAGTTTTTGTGTTGTGGATTGGTTTTAGATTGTTATCATGAAGTGTAGAAAATTTCGTGTCTTTGATGAAGCATATATCTTGGTATATTGATCCATAGTAATTTTTAAACTACGTAGCACGGAAACGGGAACGGCAAAGGGATACGGGAACTTTACGGGAACGGGAAACGGCAAAAATAAAAAATTCAAGATACGGGAACGGCATAGATACGGCAATAAAAAATATAAAAAAAAAATAAAAATATATTAAAGAAAATCCAAAATATATATATGTTGATGTAAATTGTAAACTCAAAAATATAAAAAAAAATTAAAAATATATTTCTTAATAGTGTGAACAACAGATTAAATTTTTCATAAAGAAAATATATACGTACAAGTTTGTCCTCCTATTAATAATTATTTTCTATACAACTAAAAAAAACATTATTAGAAAAAGAAAAGTTACAAGAGTATATAGAGTAATTGTTTTACTCAAGAGTTATCACAAAATAAAAGTACTGTACATGTAATAAAATATAATTAAGTAAAGATAAGAGGCCATGTTATACTGACCACTCACCTTGTCTCTCTTTCCTATTTTTATCTTCTTCATTAATTTACACTTTATCATCCGACTAGCACCATAACCGTATGTGTGTTTTATAGTTGACGGACAGAGGCAAGATTGAAGATTTTATAAAACATAGGTCGGAAACTAAGCTACAAGCTGAGATAGTTGGGCCTGTTGGGGGTGGTCGAGGACCCGCAAGCCCCCCATTAAACCCAATAGAAACTTCTTAGAATCGGCAAGTAAATACAGAAACGTGTCCAGATACGGCTGAGAATCCAGAAACGTTTATGGATACGTCTGAGAAACGTTTCGGGGACGTTTCCTTGGCGTTCCCGTTCCCATGCCGTTCCCAAACGGGCACGCGAGCCTTCCAGGCGTTTCGGTGCATCATAGTTTTTAAATCTTCTAGCTCTTATTATTGGTTAAGTCGATGAAATTCTAGTGTACTCAAACCAATATAGTAAAAAGGAATCGAAAGAAAACCATGATGCTTGTTCTTATTCGATTATGTGTATGCTGGTTATCTTGATTAACGTCTCATATATAGCTACCACATTTCAGGAAATGCCAGCAGCATACAGGTGATTATTGCCTCATATAGGGTAAGCAAGAAATGAAGCATCTATTGTTTAGGATGACGAGGACTCTGAAGAGCTTAATGACATCATGATCAAAGCGGATGATGCTGTTATAGTTTGTACAACTAATGAAGATGAAATGAGTCATCTAGTGGTATGTGATAATTTGTGTATATAATATGTAGATTATGTTTATGATGTAACTGAGCTAGAATGCGACTGAATTAACCGTAGCTTAATCGAGTAAATCAAGTTTTGATCTGATTAGGTATTTGTTGAATATCATTGTCATTGTATATAGTTATCCGGCGATTTTGTGAATTTAGGATAAAATCGCAAGTAAATTTCTGAAACGAATTTTTGACGGATTAAGTTTTGGATGGAATTCATTTGAAATTATGATCACAGATGCTAAAATTACCGTTAAGAGTGAAGTTGATTTAGTATATGATCTAGTTAGGTTTGTGATTTAATTTTAGGCGAATTAGGCTAACTTTCTTGTCAACACACTATATAGTTGGTGGATACGGTATCGACTCGGTTTAGTTAGATGAAGCTAATATGAATGGGAATTGTATGGTATTAGTGTTTGCTGTATTGGTTAGAAGTGATAGTCGTTATATGTTTGATGTTTGTCCGAGTTAAATAGGGATTGTTAACTGATGTTTCGTGGATATTTTTGTCGCGTTTGTTCTGCACAAAATCTATGACTAGATCAGGAAAAGAGAGTAACTCAACGAGAATTGTTTTACAAGTTACTGTGTGCGTCGCCGGATTACTTCTCTTCTCAACTACAGGTCAATCAAACAATCCAAGGTCAAAAGTCCTTGTTTCTATGTCACTTTGATCTAGATATATGATGCTGTCGTCTCTGCTTGAGATACAGTATTTCTACTTTTCTGATAAGATCATTTGTCGTATTGGATTAACCCAATATGGAATTCCTTTTTGGATTAGATATGCTCCGTAAGCACCAGGTAATTTTCATGTTTGTCTATCTAAGATCAATAAACGTTATTAGTTCCAGTCTAATTGTGAAAATGTGACTGCACAGTGCTCAATTGATTTGAAAGATAATGTCTTGAGAGTTGGTGGAGGAGAGGTCGCTGTACCATTTTTGCAAGGTTCGTTATTCTTTCCACCCATTAAAAAAGAAAGTTATCCACTCAAAATCAAACCACAACTGATATGCAGCATTGACTAGTCGTCAGCATGTAACCTCTTTCATACTGACTACTTGATGAACCATTTTTTATAAACTAACAGAAAAGGACATCCCGCTTAACTTCCTCGACGAGGAGAAGCAATTGAAGGAAGCTTCTAGCTCTGTAGCTCAAGTAAGATATTGCTATTATTCATTTCCTTATAACAGAGTTATTTATAGTTCAAACAATACAATCTTTAGGCTTTTTTACCTGTAAACTATAATCTGTCGTTTACTCAACATAATCATCTTATTCCTTTCAAAAATGTAGGGTTCATCTGGGTCAGCAGCAGCACTGACCAACGCCCCAACTCCATCCGGTGGGCAATCTTCAGGTTAGTAAGCATAAAATATATTATAGCTCTTATGGGCATACATCAAGAGAGCATACAAGACGACCATTGCATAGGAAGATAAGTAGATAAACCTTTTCTCATTTTTTTAGTAGTCGTAACTAACACTTGTGTTTTTGTCATCCTGCAGGGCCAGTCCGTGGTGGTCCAACACAAGTGAGTTTTATTTAATTATGTATGATTTAGAAGCTGGAAACATCATTTAAGTGCATATGAACTGAAATGTGTATTTGGTGTGTCTTTAGGGACCGAAATTCGAAGCCAAAGTTGGGAAGCTGATTGAGCTAGGATTTAAGTGCTCTGAAGTTTTTTTATGGCAATGAAGAAGCTGCAGCTGGGTGTCTTTTGGGGGGCTCTTTGTGCTTAGTTTAACATGTGGGAACCATTTGATTCATTTGTAGAATGCATTTTGGAAATGGGTGAATTTGAGCTGTTATAAAGTTTCTTTGTGGTTTCATACATGTGAATTTCCTTGTTTTATATGGTTTGTAAACATATGCAGTAGAAATGAAAAAAATGGGAAAATAGGAAAACTGCAGCAAAAGTGAAAAAATTGTTCAAGTCTTTTAGTGACTGAATAATTCAGTCACTATAATTTGTTTCAAGTTTTTCTTTCAGAACCTATATTGACACATAATAATCAGACATAAATTCTAAAAGACCTTTTGTGACTGATATTAAGCGTCAAAATAGACTTTTAGTGATGGCTCCTCTAGTGTCTCTTTATCTTTCAGTGGGAGAAGACCAAAAGGCCAATAGTGACTGATTTTATGCTTTTTCTGACACTTTTTATCAGTCACTAAATGTCATTTATCTTGTAGTGTTAAATAAAAGTTATATAAGCTCATTTTCATATTATTTCATCAAATATGATGTAGTTTTGATATATTCGAAACAATGCAATGTAGCGTTGAGATGGTTTTATGCCTAACTTAAGCAATAAAAAATAAAAATGGTGATGTTCAAAAAACTAGTCCATTGAGGAGATCCTCTAGTTTTGGTAATTAAAGGTTGTGAATTTTTTGTTGTTGGTGCGGAAGATGGGATTGTTTTGAAACCGTGTGTCCCTGTTAGAAAAACATTTCCATCTAGGCGGCATAAGATCTATATAACCCGAATAGGCATAGGAAGATGTTATATGTTAGTAATGATAGTGGCTCATTTGATGCTAGTTGTGGTTTGGTATTAGTGCCGGGTTCTCATCTGGCTTGATAGATTTTGGTTTCAAAAAAAGAATCTTTAAAACAATTCTGGTTCGACTCGTTTAGTAATCACATTCTCGACTCGTTCTGAAGATTCTTTTTCAGAACCTAGAATCTATTAAGCCATATGATCCCATCCCTAATTCCGAACCACTACTAGCATCAGTACTAAAGTTTTCACTATCTTCATCATTTTCTTTTAGCATTTAACTTCTTACGCCTATTCGGGTTATATCCAAGAGCTTAGGGCGGCCTAGGTGACAAGTTATTTCTAACACGAAAACACGTTTTTTCCAACAACATGAATCTCCACACTTTTAGTACCAAAACTAGAGGGATTTGCTCAATAGACTTGGCAGCACAAGAAGCTTTAACAGCCACATATTCACCGTTTTTGTTTCTTTCAGTCGATATCATCATTTTGCTCAAATAAATTTATTATTTATTTGTATATGTTGCTACAGTGCTCTCTGCTGCTTCAGTTGATGCCGAATCTACTGAAAAACCAAAAGTCAACCCCACGAAGCCGGTTACAGCAGATCGTCTAGTGAAACCCGAAGTGAAAGACTCTAAACAAGAACCAAATTCTGAAGATTTAACCAAAGTCAACAATGAATCAGAAGAGAAAACGTCAACACCATTAAAGAATCTGCTTGGTGAAGCTAAATCACCAAATGCTAACAAAACAGATCATGTGGCTAAAAAAGATGAGGCTGTGCATGATAAGGAGGGTGAACCAATGTCACCACCAAAACTTATCGAGGATGTTAAGAAAGGGCAGAAGAAAGTAAAGGGTGTTAGATCATGGGTCCCATTTGCATGCTGTTCTTCAGTAAACGTTGTTAACTAGAAGGTGATGCGGATGCAATAATGCTATTGAACAGTTTGCTAGACCGGTATAACTCATTTGCTTAAACCGTACTACTTTCTTATTTTGTATATTTTCTATAGTAGTTGGATAAAGATTGTTTCTCTATAAGTGATATAAAATTCTTGATTTGTACTCAGGATTGTGTTTGCAAAGTAAATGTTGAAGTCTATTAGGTGTTTTATGTTTTGTTTACTCTCTGGATTTTTTAAAAGAATTTTGAACTTATCTTTTAAACGCTGTTAGGCCAAAAAAGGCGAAGCTAGACATGCCTGAATAGTTGAGCTTTGATCTATAGGTGCAAAATAAGGGTTTTTGCACAGGTCTATATCCAAGCCAATTATGTTGCATTATGTGTTTGTTATGAACCATGATTTGAGATTGAGTGTGACAATTTGTGTGCAATTGAATGAAACAGTAAATGGGACAATGCATGTAAACAAAGATTTTATTGATACTTGAATTGATGTTATTGTTTACAGACAGTGAGACAACATAGGACATATATATATATACACCAATAAATGACAAATGACAGTTATTCCTAATCATTGTGTCGTTTGACCAATAACTAACTTAACTAATAACTAACTACCAGAACTGCCAAATCCTAACTGCTATCTTAACGGGTGTTTGGGTTAACTGTTTTGTCGCAAGTTCAACCCATTGCAGTCTTTACAATTCGACCCATAACTAATATATATACCAAGTACATTTGACTTTGACATCTAATGAGATTAAATGGTCAACAAGGGTTTGACATAATGTTGCGAAACGGGGGTGTTCATAAGAGTGAAACTGAAGTAACGTATACAAAACCGTACCAACTAAAACGCTTATGATTATAATACGACAAGCAAACTGACATCTTTAGCTACTTGGTACAAAACCGGTAGAGTCCCAAACCAGAAACCAAATATGGGTTCTGCCGTTTTAGAAATGTAATTATTAAACTACCTTATAAAATGAATGAGATATCAAAGAAAGAAAGGATAGTGTTTATTTGGTGATTTTCATTGTGTTTGTATTTATATATTTGGTGAATGTGAGGTGCTACAGTGTGTTTGCAATCCCACATTGGTTGAGTATCAAATATTTACTTGCTTGTATACTGTGGTTGGTAGAGAGTTGGTAAATTAGGATGAGTATTATGTTGGTGGCTAGTTCTTGCTCATTGTTGTTGGCAAAAATCACGATAGGCATAAACCAGCGAACAACTTATATAAGTTCTTATTTTTTTAAACATTTCCTAGTAAAAAGGGGGAATTCATCATCTATTTACATAGATGTCGTATTATAAATTTTAACTAAAAATAAAAAATATATAGTCCCTTCCAATCTCAATCACCAAATATATAATATGTGTGAATGCTATAAATGCTTACTATATTTACAAGAATAACTTTGAATGCTTTCTTTACTTTAGTTATCCTCATAATACATAACTAAAAAGTTTGTAAGGATATTTGGTCATTTCTCACATCTTAATCTTCTACCTCCATCATAACCCATTTCCAATGAGTCTCCGGCAACAGGGATTGACCTACATGGGAGCCGGATGTAGCACAGGTCACACCCAATTTTAGATCACGAACTGTATTTTTTTTATTCTTCATAAAATATGTCTTTTGAGTACGTGCAACATTCAATCTTACCTAATCATTACTTTATATGGCAATTTTAGTACTTATAATTATATACTAAAATTGTGCAACACCCTATTAAAAATCCTGAGTCCGTCTCTGCCGGCGAAGCATATGTTAGCCTTTCTTCTACCTTGACCTTATTTTGGAGTCGATGCTTATTTATTTTTATTGTTTTTTCTTCAATAAATAAACTATATTAATTTAGCATTGCCAAAGATTTTGTTCTTTTTTACTAAATATATTATAACAAGTTGGAAACTACATAACTAAAAAATATAGGTTTTGTTCGTTAAATAAAAGTTATATAAAAGCTCATGTTGACGTTCTTTTATTAAATTTGATGTAGTTTTGATATATTTGAAACAATGCGATGTAGCTTTGAGATGGTTTTATGCCTACCTTAGGTAGATAACAACCACATATTCACTTCTCCCTTCATCTTAAGCAATCTAAAGCTTGTGATATTGCTAATAAAAAGAAGATATTGACTGAAAGAAACAAAAACGGTGATGTCGTTCGAAAACTAGTCTATTGAGGAGATCCTCTAGTTTTGGTAATTAAAGGCTGTGAATTTGTTGTTGTTGGAAAACATTTTCATCTAGGCCGCATAAGCTCTATATATCCCGAATAGGGAAAGGAAGATGCTATATGTTAAGGAAAAGGATGAAGATAGTGGAAAAGTTAGTAATTATAGCGGCTCATTTGATGCTAGTTGTGGTTTGGTATTAGGGTTGGGTTCTAATGTCGCTTGATAGATTTTGGTTTCACAAAATAATCTTTAAAACAATTTGGGTTCGACTCGTTTAGTAATCACATTCTCGACTCAGTTTTGAAGATTCTTTTTCAGAACCTAGAATCTATTAAACTAGATGATCCCATCCGTAGTTCCAAACCACTACTGATGATCCACATCAGTACTAAAGTTTTCACTATCTTCATCATTTTCTTTTAGCATTTAACTTCTTATGCCTATTCGGGTTATATCCAAGAGCTTAGGGCGGCCTAGGTGAAAAGTTATTTCTAACAAGAAAACAATCTTTTGCCAACAAGAATCTCCACACCTTAAGTATCAAAACTAGAGGGATTTGCTCAATAGACTTGGCAGCACAAGAAGCTTTAACAGCCACATATTCGCCATTTTTGTTTCTTTCAGTCGATATCATCATTTTGCTCAAATAAATTTATTATTTATTTGTATATGTTGTTACAGTGCTCTCTACTGCTTCAGTTGATGCAGAATCTATTGAAAAACCAAAAGTCAACCCCACGAAGCCGGTTACAGCAGATTGTCTAGTGGAACCCGAAGTAAAAGACTCTAAACAAGAACCATATTCTGAAGATTTAACCAAAGTCAACACTGAATCAGAAGCAAAAAAGTCAACGCCATTGAAGAATCTGCTCGGTGAAGCTAAATCACCAAGTGTTATCAAAACAGATCATGTGGCTAAAAAAGATGAGGCTGTGAATGATAAGGAGGGTGATCCAATGTCACCACCAAAACTTATCGAGGATGTTAAGAAAGGGCAGAAGAAAGTAAAGGGTGTTAGATCATGGGTCCCATTTGCATGCTGTTCTTCGGTAAACGTTGTTAACTAGAAGGTGATGCGGATGCAATAATGCTATTGAACAGTTTGCTAGACCGGTATAACTCATTTGCTTAAACCGTGCTACTTTCTTATTTTGTATATTTTCTATAGTAGATGGATAAAGATTGTTTTTCTATAAGTGATATAAAATTCTTGATTTGTACTCAGGATTGTGTTTGCATAGTAAATGTTGAATCTATTAGGTGTTTTATGCTTTGTTTACCCTCTGGATTTTTTAACGAATTTTGAACTTATCTTTTAAACGCCATTAGGCCGAAAAGCCGAAGCTAGACATGCCGCAATAGTTGAGGTTCGGCTCACAGTTAGCTGTTGATCTTTATGTTCAAAATAAGGGTTTGACATCTGTATAAATGTTGCGAAAAAGGATGTTCATAAGAGTGAAACTGAATTAATGTATACAAAACCGTAGCAACTAAAACGCTTATGATAATGATATCGCAAGCAAACTGATATCTTTAGCTACCTGGTATAAAACTGGTATAGTCCTGAACCAGAAACCATCGTTTGAGAAATGTGATTATTTAAACTTTTGTCAGTTGTCACATAAGAATTTGCTGAATTTATATTTAGGTATAGCTTATGAAGTTGCTAAAATACTAAACTGAAACAGAACAACATAATGTCGATCACCAAAGATTCTGAACAAAACCAAAACTACCTAAATGAATGAGATATCGAAGAAAGAAAGAATAGTGTCTATTTGGTGATTTTCATTCGGGAAAATTATCTAAAAAAGCATCATATTTGACACTTTTTACCGTTGTGTGTATTCAATTTTTTTTTTCTTAATGTATCACTAAACTTTGTAATTTGGTACATTGTGTGTACCCGGTGACCTGATAACCGGGCTCGTCCTACGTGGAGCCGGTTGCTTGCCAACTCAGCTTGTCCTACGTACACACAATAGTAAAAAATGTCAAATATGATGCATTTTTAGATAATTTTCCCTTTAAAATTCCAAAAAACATATTTTCGAAAAAAAATTTAAAAAAATCGAAAAATTTTATAATTTTTTTTTGAATTTCTAAAAATTTCTAAAAATATTTTTTAGAAAAAAAAAATCTAAAAAATATTTTATAAAAAAAATTGAATAAAATTTTTTTCCGAATAAATTAAAAAAAAAATATATTTGAATAAAAATATTTTTTAGAAAAAATGTTTTTTAAAAAATATTTTTATTCAAATATTTTTCTAAAATTTTTTTATTTTTTTTTTAAATATTTTTTTCTCTAAAATATTGTTTAGAAAAAACGAATAAAAATAATTTTCTAAAAAATTTTTTAGATTTTTTTTTTAATTTTTTTTTCAAAAAAAAATTAGAAAATTTTTTGAATTTTTAAATTTTGTTTTCGAAAATATGTTTTTGGAATTTTAAAATTCAAAAACATTTTTTTAAAAACATTTATTCATTTTTTCTAAAAAATATTTTAGAGAAAAAAAAATATTTTTAGAAAAAAAATTCAAAAAAATATTTTAGAAAAAAAAATAAAAAATTTTTAGAAAAATATTTGAATAAAAATATTTTTTAAAAAACATTTTTTCTAAAAAAATATTTTTATTCAATATATATTTTTTAATAAAGATGAGGGTTTTGGCGAGGGTTTTGGCGGCGCCGTCATACTTGACCCTCCAGTTGGCGGCGCAGTTGTTTCAGAAGCAATGGTGGTAGAAATCTCCCATGATTCTTCTTCATGATCTTCAACTGTAGCTGACCTTGTTGAAGATGGCATAAAAGGGTCCCAAAAATCCCATGTGAGCCACATCAACATGAAGGAAATGATGAATAGTTTATAGTGGTGGTGGCGGTGTATATTAACGCGAGGTGATGGTGGTGTATTTAACCGGAATTTGGCCAGAAATGATGAGTGTGGGTGAGGTGTGGGTGTCGGCCGAGAAGAAGAGAGAAATGATGAGTGTGGGTAATGGTGGATTAGGGTTTTTTTGGGAATAATATATTAAGTTGGGGAAAAAGGAAAAAAAATAAAGGGAAAATTATCTAAAAATGCATCATATTTGACACTTTTTACCATTGTGTGTACGTAGGTCGAGTTGATTTGGCAAGCAACCAGCTCCACGTAGGACGAGCCCGGTTATCAGGTCACCGGGTACACACAATGTACCAAATTACAAAGTTTAGTGATACTTTAGGGAAAAAAAAAGTTGAGTACACACAACGGTAAAAAGTGTCAAATATGATGCTTTTTTAGATAATTTTCCCATTTTCATTCTGTTTATATTTATATATTTGGTCAATGTGAGGTGCTAGAGAGTGTTTTTGCAATCCCACATTGGGTGTGGTTGGTATCAAATATTTACTAGTACTTGGTTATATAGTGTGGTTGGTACAAAGTTGTCATATTGAGATAAGTAGTATGTTGTTGGCTAGTTGTTACTCAATGTTGTTGACAAACATAAGCACTCGTAAAAACGAGTCAACAACATCGGTTGGAACTAGTCATGGACATATATAAGCTCTCAATTTTTCTTAGTAGAAAGGGAGAATTCATCATATATTTACATAGATGTCGTACCATATATAGGTATTAACTAAAAAAAATAAAAACAAATATAGCCCCTTTCAATCTCAATCACCAAATATATATCATGCTTTGAGAAGGAGAGAGATTGCCCTTTGCTTCTATCATGGAAAGCATTCAGAATGTATGAACTTTCGTTCTTACTACTAAAGCTAGTGATGCCTCTATCATTCCGAGGTGAGGGCGAGGCCAATCACTTTCCATTTTTGTAAGGTTAGTATTATTAGGAAGTAGTGAATCTTTTAGTCATTTAATTTTATAAAATTCTATAAACTTTGATTAAGTGATGAAATGATTAAAGATAAAATGAATGAGATATGAAGAAAGAATAGTGATTGTTTGGTGATTTTAATTTTGTTTCTTTGTATTAATTTTTATTCTAACTCTTTACAATGTGAGGTGTGTTTGCAATCCCACATTGGGTGGAGTATCAAATTTTTACTTGGTTGTATATTGTGGTTTGAAAGGAGTTGTTATGTTGGTTAGCTCTCGGCATTATTGATGGGATCATGTCAACAATTTATACAACTTCCTAATTGTTTTGTTTAAATAAGCAAAGAAATTAATCAAGTATATTTTGATTTTAACTTAATCTTAATTTAAAGAAGAAAAAAAAAATAATTTGTTAAGTCAGTGTATATATAGATTTGTGTCAGTGAATAGATTTGTTTGTTACTGACCTATTTTAAAAGCATTACTCAACAGAAAAAATAAAAAGGGTAATGTCTTTTCGATTAAATTAGTGATAAATTTATAGTTATATTGTTTCAACTTATTCAACATACAACACAATTACACAAACAATAGACCCTCAAACGTAACTTTATAAAATTGATTTTGATTTTATTTGTTTAATCATTTGTTCAACTCTCTCCTTTACATGTAAAGAAAAGCATATACGTAAACTTTTTAATTTGGCTATTCTCTCCCGGTTAAGCATTATATGGAAATAGGTAGTCTCTCTGTTGCGTCAATAGTTCAGTTGATGCCGAATCTACTGAAAAACCAAAAGACAACCCCACGAAGCCGGTTACAGGAGCTAGTCTAGTGGAACCCGAAGTGAAAGACTGCAAACAAGAAACAATTTCTGAAGATTTAACCAAAGTCAACAATTAATCAGAAGCGAAAAAGTCAACACCATTAAAGAATCTGCTCGGTGAAGCTAAATCACCAAGTGCTAACAAAACAGATCATGTGGCTAAAAAAGATGAGACTGTGAATGATAAGGAGGGTGATCCGATGTCACCACCAAAACTTATAGAGGATGTTAAGAAAGGGCAGAAGAAAGTAAAGGGTGTTAGATCATGGGTCCCATTTGTATGCTGTTCTTCGTAAACGTTGTTAACTAGAAGGTGATGCAGATGCAATAATGCTATTGAACAGTTTGCTAGACCGGTATAACTCATTTGCTTAAACCGTGCTACTTTCTTATTTTGTATATTTTCTATAGTAGATGCATAAAGATTGTTTCTCTATAAGTGATATAAAATTCTTGATTTGTACTCAGGATTGTGTTTGCAAAGTAAATGTTGAATCTATTAGGTGTTTTATGCTTTGTTTACACTCGGGAATTTTTTCTATAAGAAATTTGAGCTTATCTTTTAAATGCCGTTAGGCCAAAAAGCCGAAGCTAGACATGCCTTAATAGTTGAGCTTTGGGTCATAGTTAGCTGTTGATTTATAGGTGCAAACTAAGGGTTTGACATAATGTTGCGGATTGGGGGTGTTCCAAAAAGTGAAACTGAACTAACATATACAAAACCGTATCAACTGTAACGCTTATGATAATAATACCGCAAGCAAACGGACATCTTTAGCTACCTAGAATAAAACCGGTATACTAAACTCTTGGTCCATAAGAATTTGAAACAGAACATAATGTCGATCACCAAAGATTCTGGAAAAAACCAAAACTACCTTATGAACCTACGACATTTAAGTTAGAATTATAAAGTATTGAATGTGTTTATTAGTCATTTAATTTTGTAAAAAATGATAAAATTTGAGTGAGTGATGAAATGATTAAAGATAAAATGAATGAGTTATCAAAGAAAGAAAGGTGTTTATTTGGTGATTTTCATTGTATTATGTATTTTGCCAATGTTAGGTGCTACAATGTGTTTGCAATCCCACATAGGTGCAGTATCAAATATTTACTTGGTTATATACTATGATTGGTAGAAAGGTGGCATGTTGAGATCAGTAATATGTTGTTGGCTAGTTGTTGTTCAATGCTATTGACAAATATACCTTTGAGCATTCAATAAGTAAATAACTTATATAAGTTCTCTAATTTTTGACAAAAAAAACCATGAGCATTATACTCTTCAAAAGGGCGTCAATTTTATGACTTGCTTGATGATGGTGAAAAAGTTCAACTTATGGCTGCCTTAGAGAACATAAACTATAGCTACCTTATATGATCCATTTATTATTATAATTATTTATGAAGTCTTTTGATGCAGCATTGACAAGTTTATCTTATTGTTTGCATAGGATGCCCACCGATGCATCTTACCACCGTGGTGCGCCGGCAGTAATGACAAGTGAGAACGAAAGAGTCCTCATGGAGCCATATTAATTGATTACTACAAATGTATATTAATGAATATTTGAAGTTTGATTAGCTTTAGTCCTAACTGTATTTGTGTTTGGAGTTATGCATTTGAATTAAGATTAATATTTACCATATATTTATGTTCGATAACAAGTCTCTTTGATGTCTTAATCCCTTAATTTTGAAGAAGTTGAAATTACCCTTTTTATTCCTTTCACTACATATCATTATACAAACCGGCCGGGTTAAGACGAAAACTTGATTGCTCTAATAAAAGCGAAAGTAATAATCATAAGAAAAATGAAATAATAATAAAAATCTAGAAAAGGTAAACAAAATAGTTTTTATAAGAGGGGTTGTTTTTATAAGCGATAATAGTTGTTTTGTGCGTTGTTTACACTCTGGATTTTTTTTTTCTTTAAAGAATTTTGAACTTATCTTTTAAACGCCGTTAGGCCAAAAGGCCGAAGCTAGACATGCTGGAATAGTTGAGCTGTGGTTCACAGTTAGCTGTTGATCTTTAGGTGCAAAATAAGGGTTTGACATCTGTTTAAATGTTGCGAAAAAGGATGTTCATAAGATTGAAACTGAACTAACCTATACAAAACCGAACCAACTAAAACGCTTATGATAATAATACCGCAAGCAAACTGATATCTTTAGCTACCTAATATAAAACCGGTATAGTCTCAAACCAGAAACCAAATACGGGGTCTGTCGTTTGAGTAATGTAATTATTAAACTCTTGTTTCACAAGAATTTGCTGTATTTATATTATGAAGTTGTTAAAATTCTAAAACTACCTTATGAACCGACAACATTAAAATTAGAATTATAAAGTAGTTAATGTGTTTATTAGTCATTTAATTTCATTAAAAATTATAAAATTTGTGTGATTGATAAAACGATTAAATATAAAATGAATAAGATATCAAAGAAAGAAAAAATAGTGTTTATTTGGTGAATTTCATTCTGTTTGTGTTTATATATTTGGTCAATGTGAGGTCCTACAATGTGTTTGCAATCCCACATCGGGTGGTGCATCAAATATTCACATGATTATATATTGTGATTTGAACTTGAAGATATTCAATAATGTGAGATGAGTATTATGTTAGTAGTTGGTTGTGTCTTGCCATTATTAAAGGAAATAATATGAGGACGCATACCATCTACCAATTTATACAACGTCCCCATTTTTTTTTAATTATTATTATTATTTTAATAAACAAGGAAATTAATCAAGTATCTTTTAATTTTAACTTAATTGTATTAATTTAGAAAAATAAATAATTTGTCAAGTTAGTCTACAGATTTGTTTGTTAGTAGGATTTTAATCGAACCGGACGAACACGAACGGAGCCTTGTTTATATTCGTTCATTTAACTTTAACAAATAAGCGGACACGAACGCTTAAATGAATGAATTTTCTTGTTCATGTTTGTTTATTAAGAAAACGAGTTGTTCATGTTCATTTATATTTGTTCATTAAGACACTAAATGAACATAAACGATCAAACATAAATGAACGTAGAAAAACAAACATAAACTTTATAAATTATGCATACTATTTTGCTTTATAAGTGTTGTTTTGCTTAAACAAACCAGTTTTAAATGTATACAATTAAAAGATATGACATATGAACATAAACAAATAAATAAACATAAATGAACGTTAATAAACACATAATCGGACGTTCACGACTATAAATGAACGGACGCGACCTTTGTTCATGTTCGTTCATTTAACTAAACGAACGTAAAATATTATTTATGTTCGTTCATTTAATAAATAAGTGAACTTTTTACTGAATGGTTCATGAAAAGTACACTGAAAGTTCAGTTCATTTCCGGCTCTATTTGTTTTTGACTTATTTAGAACCATCACTCAATAGAGAAAATGAAAAGGATGTTGTCTTTTCGATTAAATTACTCATAATTACATAGTCATATTGTTTTAACCATAGTTGTCAGGATCCCGATCCTGATCTTACGATCTTACGATTTTACGTTACTGCAAAGCAACAACGATCCCGATCTTACATAGGATATTTGAAAGCTTAAAATCTTATAGGATCCCGATCTTGACCATAGGATCCTAAGGTCTAATCCGATCCGATCCTACTTTTCTCGTATAACAAACTAGAAAACTGCAAATTTCTAGATTATTTTTTATAGAATTTAAAAAACAACATGTTAATCTTATTAAACATTTCATAATCATAATTTAGGACAACATTTCAATGAAACATTCGTATAATTTTGTGTTTATGATATATAATAATTTGTAAATTTGTATAATATTACGAAAACCAGGGGCGGAGCCACCTTGTAAGGAGTGGGGGGAAATGCCCCCAATAAAGCTTCACCGGAATAGCTATTTACTAGAGAAAATGGTTAAATTAGTTGCAAAAGTAAGTGGTGCCCTCATCATAGAAGTTAAAGTGCCCTCTACAAGAGAGAAAATAACTTAAATTGAACCTTCAAATACTTTTACTGGAATCTTAAAATGGCTTAGAAAGACTGCTAAAGTAGGTTGAAGTAAAAGAAAAGAGAAGATGAATGCCAGATACTGGGAAGTGGGTTACATTAAATAAGGGTGGCAATTTCTGACTCGACACGAAACCCGACCTGAAACAGACATGAAAATTAACAAGTTCGGGTTAAGCTAAATAGATTGTGGGTCAGGTTTGGGTCGACATATCTAACCCGTTTATTAAACAGGTCAGGTTCGGGTTGGGAATAAAATAAACGAGTCGACCCGCCAACCCATTTAAGTTTTTTTTTCTTAATTAAAAATTATTTATATTTAATTATACGTGTTAAATGAGTTAAACGGGTCGACCCACTAACCCGTTTAACCCATTTAACTCGTGTAATGTGCTAACTTTTATATATAAAACAGTTTAAATGGGTCAACTCGAAACCCGTTTAATATATTCAACCCATGTAACCTATTTAACCTGTCAACCTAAGCATATATACGGGTTAAATGGGTCAGGTTCGGGTTACGTGTAAACAGGTTAGGGTTAACATAGCTGACTCGATGATTTAAATGGGTCAGGTTGAGGTTGGGGTTTTCTGACCCGCCAACCTGACAACCCGAACCCGCCAACCCGAACCCGACCCGAATTGCCACCCCTAACATTAAATATATTATC
This sequence comes from Artemisia argyi, assembly GCA_030686995.1. Taxonomy (NCBI): domain Eukaryota; kingdom Viridiplantae; phylum Streptophyta; class Magnoliopsida; order Asterales; family Asteraceae; genus Artemisia; species Artemisia argyi. Next base: position 12,576,517 of record CM060693.1, read on the forward strand.
AAGTTAATATATTTTGTTTTAATTTGTTACAGTATTTTACTTTTGGTATATACTAATAAATACAGTAAATGCTTTACTTTTTAGTTTAGAATTGTACTCGTAGTGTCCAATGCGTTTAATCTTTACTGTTTGTCACTATTTTGTCCAATCTTTATAAAAGATTCATGTTAACAATTCCAAGAAAATAATAATAATAATAATAATAAAAAAATCCATATTATAAAAGTTTATAAATGTCTAATTTCTATAAGAAATTTATGAAGATCTAATTTGATACAGTATAAGTTTAGCAGCTTTTAGCTTTACGTTTATATTTAGTCACTTTTTGTATCTAATAAGTGATAATTAGCTGCAGGTAACTTAACAAAATTGCATTATCAATATGGTCTCATTTTGGATATATCACATCTTTAGTTAATGTTAGTTGCATGAAAGAAGCACTATATTATTTTGTGTATAATTAAACCGACCCGACCCGGGCCATTTTGAATTTTGCTATAATCTTCGTAACCTTTATCGAGTCATTCTTGTCACTCGTTGCCCCCTTCGAGTTGATTTCCTGGCTCCGCCACTGACGAAAACTATTAAGAAAATGACATTATAGTAGGATCTTAAGATCCCGATCCGATCTTACGATCACGATTTTGCAAAGACAAAAACGATCCTAAGTAAGATCCCGATCTTGAAAACCTTGGTTTTAACACTTATTCAACATACAAGACAAACAAACATACTCTCTCACATAAGTTTTTTAAAATTGATTTTGATTTTATTTGTTTAATCATTTGTTTGATTCTTTCCTTTACATGTAAAGAAAAGCACAAACGTAAACTTTCTAAATTAGTAGATAACCAAAACAAACTACAAATACGTACCATTTTCATGTTGTAGAACTAAACATTCAAATAAATCGATGAATTTTAAACTCAATTGTTGTTGCAATCTCTTTGTTAAGACTACTACAAAACTGGGCAAATGCAACGGAAATTTTCCGTTGCAAATATGCAATGGGTTTGCAACATATTTTCAACGGATTAGCAATGACACAAAAACCCGTTGCAAATCCGTTGCAAAAAGTAAAGTAATTTCTTTTATAGTTATTTTTAAATATTTCGTTGCAAATCCGTCAAGTTTATTTGAAATTTGTAACGAATTTGCAACGAAGTATTAAAAATATATATAAAAGAAACTACTGTTGGCTGACATGCCTGAATAGTTGAGCTTTGGTTGACACTTAGCTGTTGATCATTAGGTGCAAAATAAGGGTTTGACATCTGTTTAAATGTTGCGAAAAAGGATGTTCATAAGATTGAAACTGAACTAACCTATACAAAACCGTACCGACTAAAACACTTATGATAATAATACCGCAAGCAAACATACATCTTTAGCTACCTAGCATAAAACCGGTATACACCAAACCAGAAACCAAATACGGGTTCTGACATTTAAGTTAGAATTATAAAGTATTGAATGTGTTTATTAGTCATTTAATTTTATAAAAAATTACAAAATTTAAGTAAGTGATAAAATGATTAAAGATAAAATGAATGAGATATCAAAGAAAGAAAGGATAGTGTTTATTTGGTGATTTTCATGTTTGTATTTATATATTTGGTGAATGTGAGGTGCTACAGTGTGTTTGCAATCCCACATTGGTTGAGTATCAAATATTTACTTGCTTGTATACTGTGGTTGGTAGAGAGTTGGTAAATTAGGATGAGTATTATGTTGGTGGCTAGTTCTTGCTCATTGTTGTTCACAAAAATCACGATAGGCATAAACGAGCGAACAACTTATATAAGTTCTTATTTTTTTAAACATTTCCTAGTAGAAAGGGGGAATTCATCATCTATTTACATAGATGTCGTATTATAAATTTTAACTAAAAATAAAAAATATATAGTCCCTTCCAATCTCAATCACCAAATATATGTGTGAATGCTATAAATGCTTACTATATTTACAAGAATAACTTAGAATGCTTTCTTTACTTTAGTTATCCTCATAATACATAACTAAAAAGTTTGTAAGGATATTTGGTCATTTCTCACATCTTAATCTTCTACCTACATTATGACCCATTTCCAATGAGTCTCCAGCAATAGGGACAGACCCACATAGGAGTCGGGTGTGACACGAGTCACACCCGATTTTAAGTCACGAAGTGTAATTTTTTCATAAAATATGTCTTTTTTGAGTACGTGAACACCCAATTTTACCTATAATTTTTTTATAGGGCAATTTTAGTACTTATAATTATAAACTAAAATTGTGCAACACCCTCTTAAAAATCCTGAGTCTATCTTTGCTGGTGAAGCATATGTTAGCCTTTCTTCTACCTTGACCTTATTTTGGTGTCGATGCTTATTTATATTTATTGTTTTTCTTCAGTAAATAAACTATGTTAATTTAGCATTGCCAAAGATTTTGTTCTTCTTTTACTAAATATATTATAAAAAGTTAGTACCAACATGAAGAGATGTCAACAAGTTGCAAACTACTGTACATAACTAAAAAGATAGGTTTTGTTCGTTAAATAAAAGTTATATAAAAGCTCATGTTGACGTTCTTTTATCAAATCTGATGTAGTTTTGATATATTTGAAACAATGCGATGTAGCTTTGAGATGGTTTTATGCCTACCTTAGGTAGATAACAACCACATATATTCACTTCTCCCTTCATCTTAAGCAATCTAAAGCTTGTGATATTGCTAATAAAAAGAAGATATTGACTGAAAGAAACAAAAACGGTCATGTCGTTCGAAAACTAGTCTATTGAGGAGATCCTCTAGTTTTGGTAATTAAAGGCTGTGAATTTGTTGTTGTTGGAAAACATTTTCATCTAGGCCGCATAAGCTCTATATAACCCGAATAGGCAAAGGAAGATGTTATATGTTAAGGAAAATGATGAAGATAGTGGAAAAGTTAGTAATGATAGCGGCTCATTTGATGCTAGTTGTGGTTTGGTATTAGGGTTGGGTTCTAATGTCGCTTGATAGATTTTGGTTTCACAAAAGAATTAATCTTTAAAACGGTTTGGGTTCGACTCGTTTAGTAATCACATTCTAGCTCGACTCGTTCTGAACATTCTTTTTTGGAACTAGAATCTATCAAGGCAAATATTCTGAACCCACTACTAGCATCAAATGAGCCGCACCAGCTGTACCAAACTTTCCACTATATATCTTCATCATTATCTGTTAGCATATAACAACTTCTAACTCCTATTCGGGTTATACCCCAAGAGCTTAGGCGGCTTAGGTGGAAAGTTCTTTCTAACAAGAAAGTACACTTTTGGTCTTTTGCCAACAAGAGTCTTCACACCTTTGATACCAAAACTAGAGGGATTTACTCAATAGACTTAGCAGCACAAGAAGCTTTAACAGCCACATATTCACCGTTTTGTTTCTTTCGGTCGATATCATCATTTTGCTCAAATCAATTTATAATTCATTTGTATATGTTGTTCCAGTGCTCTCTACTGCTTCAGTTGATGCCGAATCTACTGAAAAACCAAAAGTCAACCCCACGAAGTCGGTTACAGCAGATTGTCTAGTGAAACCCCAAGTGAAAGACTCTAAACAAGAACCAAATTCTAAAGATTTAACCAAAGTCAACAATGAATCAGAAGCGAAAAAGTCAACACCATTAAAGAATCTACTTGGTGAAGCTAAATCACCAAGTGCTAATAGCACAGATCATCTAGCTAAAAAAGATGAGACTGTGAATGATAAGGAGGGTGATCCGATGTCACCACCAAAACTTATCGAGAATGTTAAGAAAGGGCAGAAGAAAGTAAAGGGTGTTAGATCATGGGTCCCATTTGCATGCTGTTCTTCTGTAAACGTTGTTAACTAGAAGGTGATGCGGATGCAATAATGCTATTGAACAGTTTGCTAGACCGGTATAACTCATTTGCTTAAACCGTGCTATTTTCTTATTTTGTATATTTTCTATAGTAGATGGATAAAGATTGTTTTTCTATAAGTGATATAAAATTCTTGATTTGTACTCAGGATTATGTTTGCAAAGAAAATGTTGAAATCTATTAGGTGTTTTATGTTTTGTTTACGCTCTGGATTTTTTTAAAGAATTTTGAACTTATCTTTTTAAACGCCGTTAGGCCGAAAAGCCGAAGCTAGACATGCCGCAATAGTTGAGGTTCGGCTCACAGTTAGCTGTTGATCTTTAGGTGCAAAATAAGGGTTTGACATCTGTATAAATGACCCTAAACCCTATAAATGTTGTGAAAAGGGGTGTTCTTAAGAGTGAAACTGAACTAACGTATATAAAACCGTACCAACTAAAACGCTTATAATAATAGCGCAAGCAAACTGACATCTTTAGCTACCTAGTACAAGACCGGTATAGTCCCAAACCAGAAACCAGATACGGGTTCTGTCATTTGAAAAATGTAATTATAAAACTCTTGTTCCGCAAGAATTTGATGTATTTATATTATGCAGTTGCTGAAACACTAAACTGAAACAGAACATAATGACGATCACCAAAGATCCTGGAAAAAAACCAAAACTACCGTATAAAATGAATTGAGATATCAAAGAAAGAAAGAACAATGTTTATTAGGTGATTTTCATTCTGATTGCATTATATATTTGGTCAATGTGAGGTGCTACAGTGTGTTTGTAATCCCACATTGGGTGGAGTATCAAATATTTACTTGTTTATATATTGTGGTTGGTAGAGAGTTGGTAATTTGTGATGCGTACTACGTTGATGGCTAGTTGTTTATTCATTGCTATTGACAACTTATACAAGTTCTTAATTTTTTTAAGCATTTTGGAGAATTCGTCATATATTTACATAGATGTTGTACCATAGATATTAACCAAAAGTAAAGGGACCAAGTTGCCTTTGTTATGTGGTGACCTACATTTTTTTTTTATTTCAAACATTTTAAACAACAAATTTAAAAATATAAAGACGTAAATATTCAAATTTAAAAACATAACGTACGAAATTAAAACGTTGCATAAACTTCTTGGAATAAACATTACATAAACATAGATTTAAAACATTACATAAACATAAAATAAACATTACATAAACTACGATACTTAATTCGGGTGATCCCAAGTTTGAGAGTTGCCTGAGCGATAACCGTCGTCGTAAGTAGAGTAATTAGCAAACCTGCTCTCTTCGTAGTCTCGTTACAATCTGCTAAACTCCTGCTCCTTACTTTCGTTCCAACCCGCATCTTCTTCATAACCTAGCCCAAATTGAGTCAGCTGAGGTTTGATATTCTTGTTGCTCAAGAAATTTTGGTGCATCAGATGAAGTTGATGCACCTTGCCCAAAATGTTGGTTCTGTTGTGGTACAGATCCAGCATTTTTGTTTTTCTCAAAACTCCAACTGATCTTGTTGCTGATTTGGTCATGTATCTGTGAAGCGCAACCCTACAACATCTCACTAATGGCGCCGTCTTTGCGAGCTCATCGTTCAAAAACTGGTCGATCACAGCTTTTCTTTCTGCAGAGATGTCTTTGCACTCCGCGTATCGTTGTCTCAATCTTTGTTTCAGTGCCTTCGCAAGCTCGAACTGTTTGATAACTTCGACAAGAGCTTGTTCTTGAGTCGTGTCATCTTCGTCGCATTGTTTTTGAATATACTTTTGCATTTGTTCGACGGTATAGGGGAGAGGACAAGCCATAATTTTATGTTTGAATTGTTGGTTGAATTGTGTGTTTAGAAGTGTGTTTGAGATTGATATTTATAAGGTTGTAAAAGTGATAAAAGTTTTTGTTTTCTTGTTTTTGTTTTTTAAATAGCAAACCGTTATTTTTTTAAAACGTGTGTATAATATCGGTAAAAAATTAGACCAATTTTTATTTTTTTTTTGGCGACCAATCTTCGACCCATGTACCACATTGGGCATGACCCATTGTGGTTACCCTAAGGTGTTACTACTAATTTTGAGTCCCACATCGGGTGAAGGTAAGATTTTTCCCCTACTTGTATAGTATGCGCCAATGCTGTTAACAAGACTGAGTGATATTATGTTGTTGGCTATTTGTATCGTTGGCATTATATATCTTAATATATAATATATAACTTCACCGCTTTGAAACGCCACCAAGCATTATATATCTTAATATATACACCGTTGGTCCCTAAACTTGTAAAAAAAACATCATCGGGGGACAAAACTTGGGATTTTCGTCACTGGGAATCCAAAACTTGGGATTTGGAGGCCAAAGAGGTCCCTTGACCTGTAATGCTCAGGACAATGCCCCGTTATATGTTCTCAAATCCCATTATTCTTGTGAAATGACTATTTTACCCTCGTCTTCTTCTCACTCTTATTTTCTTTTGGTACAACTTGTAACCTCACTCACTCACACTACCACCGCCAACACCACTATCATCTCAGTCACCTCCACCGCCATCCACCACCACCTGTCCCCACTCCCTCTCTCTTCATAACCTATGCTTCATATTTTTCCCTTAAAAAAACCCAATCTAGATCTTCATCTCTTATTTTCTCCTAAAAAACCTAATCAAAACTTTAGCCGCCGGTCACCACTGTTAGTCGCCGGTTAGCATTATTAGCCGCCGGTCACATTATCTGTAGTGTATTGATCGATTAACACCATCTTGCGAAAATTTAATCGATCCCTTGATAATTACTATAGTGAGTAATTACCTCGTTCTTGTACACACAAACTACTAACGAATTAAAGCTGCAGTCTATTTATAATAGGTTTATTCATACGGCTTTGTAAAAATTTGGTTTAATGCCTAGTAATTTATATTGGTGGCCAGAGATCACGGTTGATAGCCAGAAGTGGTGGCCGGAATCTGGGTTTTAAGATGATGATTGCGGTGGAGGTGACTGAGATGATGGTTGTTAGCATTAAAAAATATGTATTTAGAAGTGATGGTCATTCTCATACATGTAACTTTGTAATGTGTCGTAGATTACAATAGAATAGTCAATGGGCTTATGGTTTGGACTAATTTAATAGGTTATAAGTTATGTATTACAACTAGTCCATACTTAATGTAAAAGTCCAATCCATGACCAAGCCCATCCAAGCCCATTAGGGTGTTACATCTCTTACTATATAAACACCTCAAATGAGTCATTTGAGGTGTGTGCTTGTGTGTGTATTGTGTGTGTTTTTTTAATAAAAGCTCTCTCATTTCCATCTCTTTCTCTATATACATACGACATACATATACATCTACAAGTCACCATCTTTCCATCTTTCTAGTGCTTATATTTGTGTTAAAGTTGATATATCTAAGGTCATACAAGTGGTATCAATCGCCTAACAATGATTTAGGAGTGTTTTTATCAAGTTTTTTGTTAAAAAGTTACACTTTTCATCCATTTTGTGTACTTTCTTTTCAAAAAGTTTTGATTTTTTACAAGTTTTGGTGTTAAAGTTGTTGTTTTTATTGAAGCTTTAGTGATTCTAAGTGTTTTGGGAAAGATTTGATCATTAGAAACAAGTGAAAAAGGAGTTTTTGGGTGAAAAAATCGTATTTTTGAAGTTTTCTGGTCATCCTACGCGTAACTTGGGTGAATAGTACAAGAAACAGCTGTCTACAGTACTTCCTACGCATAACTTGTGGTCAAAACCCTTTTCCTACGCGTAACTCTGGTCAAAACCCTCTTCTTACGCATAACTTTGGTTTTCTACGCGTTAGATTGAGATCCTACGCTTAACATTGGTTTTCTACGCACAAGTTGAGATTTTACGCATAAGATCTTACGCCTAATATTGTTTACGCGTAAGTTTCAGAATCCTACGCATAACTTCATCAAAGGTCTTCTCTTCGTACTACGGTGACTCAGTACTTCCCTAACTTGGATAAGTTTGTGGAATACTTCGACACGGGATATCTTTCAAGCTTGGATAAGTTTGAGAGATCAATTTGGTTGAAAAAAACCTTACGCGTAACATTCTACGCATAAACTCTAAGTTTACGCGTAAATTCAAAGTCTACGCGTAAACAATCTTGTTTACGCATAACTTTTGATCCTACGCATAACTTAAAGGTTACGCATAACATCTTACGCGTAAGATTATTCAAGGTTTACGCGTAAGTTTTTGATTTTTGACAACCAAACTTCAAACGGCCATAACTTTTGAACCGTAACTCCGTTTTCGACGAATCAGCTGTCAAAACGACCGCGAGACCGAGAAGAAGGACATGTTGAATCATCTAAAGATCATTCAAGCCAAGCTTCGAGGCCCAAATCCACTCCGAACGGAAGTTATTGAGGTTTTAAGGTTCCAGATCAAAATTTTCACCATAAAAACTTGCATCAACTTACACTAAACACAACTCCTACTTCGTTGAAACGATCCGAGAATCAACTTTATCCATCTACACTTCATCAATGGCTACTCAGCAAGATATTCATGCAGCCGGTGTGGAAAACCGACCTCCTATGCTTGAAAAAGGTGGATATCTCCCATGGACAAGCCGCATGCTTCGTTACTTCAAAACTAAAGATCTTGGTAACCTCATGCTCAACTCCATTAAGAATGGTCCATTTCAGCCAAGACAAGTTCAAGTTGCAGGTTATCCAAACTCAACAAATCCTACTGAACCATACATGCGTTTACAAACAGAAGAAGATTACACTGATGAAGACAAGGCGCAGATCAAAGCTGATGATATGGCAATGCATCTAATCCAACTTGGATTACCTCGGGAGATCTTTGCTGCGGTCGACAGTTGTGAAACTGCTCATGCTATGTGGGAACGTGTTAGAAGGATTTGTCATGGAACAGAGATTGGACAACAGGACGTTGAGAACAAACTTCTTACTGAATGGGAGAATTTCACATCCACTAAAGGTGAACAGATTGAATCATACTACACAAGGTTTTGCACTTTGATGAATGAGTTAATCAGAAACAAGTTGACACCTCGAACAATTGCAACAAACATCAAATTCATCAATAACCTTCCAGAAGAATGGGGTCGTTATGTTACAATTGTCAATCAAACAAAGGACTTACATAAGGTGAATTATGATCAACTCTATGACTTTTTGAAGCAAAACCAAGCTGAGGCTAATGAAGTAAGGAAAGAAAGATTGGCAAAGAATCATGATCCTCTTGCATTAATTGCTACTACACCAACACCGCTACTAGTGAACACACAACAACCATCATCATCTTCCACTCACAACTACATGCAACCATCATACGTTCAACAACCAACACCGGTCTACCAACAACAGTTCTACCCACAGCAACAACATGTTATCCCACAACAGCAATACCAACAATTCCAAGAACCATAATTCACTAAAAATGATGAAGCTACTGCAGCATTGACCCAAGCGTTTGCTTTTCTGACAAAGGCATTCCAAGGACGTTATTCTACACCAACAAACAACAACCAAAGGATTTCATCAAACACTCGCAACAAGCAGATTGCTCAGCCGAGTTTCAATATGGGCAATGAAGGCCAAATGGTTGGAGTTTATGGGAATCAACAGGGATATCAGAATATGCAGAATGCAGGTCAGTTTGCAGGGAATCAGTTGGGTCAGTTTGTTAGAAATCAGAGGGGTCAGAATGTTGGTAATCAGGCAATGGGTAATCAGAATAGAAATGTTGCAGCTCCAGTTGTTGGGAATTTGGGAAATGTGAATCAAGGTAATCTGGTAAAGTGTTTTAACTGTCAGGGTGTAGGTCATATGGCAAGGAACTGTCCTACTAAACCAAACAAGAAAGATCTAGCGTACTTGCAGAAAGCAGTGATGTTGGCACAAAAGGCAGAGGCAGGATTTCAGTTGAATGCAGAGGAGAATGACTTTATGGCTCTTATGGATGACATGGAAGATAGAGAAGATATCGATGCGAACTGCATATTCATGGCGAATCTTCAGGAAGCTAAGTATGACACGGATTCTGACACACTTCCTGTTTATGACACCAATGCACCATCTGAGGTATCTAACTTCAACACATGTCACAATAATGATATATTTGATATGTCTCCTCATGAGGAACAACATTTTGAGAAGCAAGCAACCACTTATGATACATTCCTGGACACGCCAAGTAGTAGCAATACTCCTTCAGCAACTCCAGATGTGAATCATAATGGAGGCTTCGTTTCACAGCATGCTGAGAATGATGAGGAAACACGTGCTTTGTTTGAATCATTATTGAATAATTGTCGTATTGAAATTGAGAATGTGCAAAAGGTCAATCGCGATGTTAAGGCCGCAAATGTTAAATTGACCGCTGAGCTTGAGAGTTACAAATCAACCGTTAAAGCTTTTGAATTTCATAACAAAAGATTGTCTGAATTAGAAACTGGTTATCAAAATTCCGTTTCAGAGAAACAAAAATTGCAACTCAAGTTTGACACACTTGATGTTAATTCTTTCAAAAAGATAAAATCTTTAAACACGGAAATTTCTGATTTACAAAACCAACTTTCTAAACAAAAAACAGCTTATTCCAATCTCGAAAAAGAAATGGATGAGTTGAAAAAGGATTTTGCAAAGAAAGAAGACAAACTTTTAGAAGAAATCGTAGAGTCAGAACACATGATTGCTCATTTAGAGGAATTAGTGGTTAAGTCGGGTCAGTCGAGTCAAACAATGAAAATGATTTCAAATCAAATTCATCCGATTTACCATACGAAACATAAAATGGCTCTTGGTAACAACACCCCTTGTAATCTCAAGAAAGCTCAGCAAGAACATAATGTTTTGTACAATGGTAATGTGATTTATACCAAACATGATCCTCCCGTCGTTCGGGATTCTGTGCTAACGATTGAACATGTCGAAGAGAGCATAAATAAAATGAAACAAAAGGATTTGAAACCCATTGATTACAACAAATTGAACAAACTTTCGGGAATCACTTTTGTTCCACAAACAGAACCACCTGCGTTTTCCATAAAAAGACCATTTGCGAAATTCTTGTCTAAAAAGAAAGTTGTTTCCAAGTCTCTTTCAAAACTGGAACAAATTTCCTCTAACAACACTTTTAATACAAGTAAGGCTAGAGAAATTCTGGATGACGTTAAAAAGAGAATTCAAGAACTTCAAAACATTGTTAAATCTAAAACTTCCATCGATATTAACAACTGGCATTCTAGTTTTCACATCGAACAGAAAAAGGTGTTTCAAAACGAAATTACTATTCCACTGAATAACATCAGCGCGAGTGTAAAAAATTTTGAACTTGTTTTCTTAAAAGAAACGGCCGACTTTGTCAAGGACCACAAATCCCTGGTAACCGAAGCTAATGATGCTCGTGAAAACATGAATGTTTTGGAAAACCTAAATGATTCTCTCTTCGAAGCTGTTATGACCACTGACATTATGTCCATCATTTTACAAACATTTTCTGTTCAAGACGATGAACGACTAAGAGCTGAGACCTCCGCAATTGTTTCAAAATATGAAAATGCTCTTATAAAGCTTGAAAAAGAAAATGTGTCATATTTTAAACAACTTGATCGAAAAAAGGAAGAATGTAAGTATGACAAATTGTCGTATGAGCGTCACTTAAAGAAAATGAAAGAGCAAAATGATCTTTTGAGGGCTCAGCTTGAAAGTCAAAAAGGAAAGGGTGAGGAAACCAAGTTTGCAAAACCATTGACTTCGGAGAAACCAAATGTTTCTAACACGGTTCAAAAACCAAAAATGTCAATTTCAAGGTTTGCTCCAAAAGTCGATGAGAAAAAGGATTTGACAAAACCAGTCACTCCAACACCCTTGCCCAAGAAAAGTGATAATGATAAGATTGTTGATAAAGGAAAAGCGGTTGTCGATACTCCTAAAGTGTTAGCACCTGGCCTTTTTAGGATTAGTCCCACTAGTGCGTTTGCCTCAACATCTAAGACAAATGATAAGTGCATAAAGGCTAAATCTAAAGAATCTAGGGATGCTAAAAAGGACAACAATATAAATCCTAATGTGTGTGCCTTACCTTCTACAGGATTAGAAAGCACCTCTAGGAGCAGCAGACTAAAGCCTAAGAGCAATACAAGGAACAATAGAGTCTCGCCTGTCTCTAAGAGTAGTAGCAAGAATAAAGTTAAAGAAGTAGAAGAACACCCTAGGAATTTATCGCTTTGTAATAAGAGACATGTTTCATCTGAATGTAATGTCGAACGTACTGTTTCTAATGCATGTAATGACTCTGTTTGTTTAATATGCAAGAAATGTTTAATTAATGATGTTCATGATGAATGTGTTTCTAAGAATGTGAATGTTACGCCTGAACAGAAGAATGTTCCAAAAAGACCTAGTGCTAGATCCATATCTATAGAATGATTAGTTGCACGATTTAGGACTACCACTATTAGTCGAATGCCTAGGAACTATCTTAAGTTTTGTATGTGGATTCCGACGGGTAGAGAGTTCACTCTTAAGGACGGCAAATTAGAAATAACTCAAGCTAAACAAGTAGCAACTGTCTATGAGTGTGATTCTGCTTCTACTCCTAACCCCATGGAACCAAATTCCACACGGTTTCCAAATACAAACTCTTCTGTTCTTGGCAGGTTATCGAAATATGTCTTTGGATCGTCGACTCGGGTTGCTCCAAGCACATGACCGGGAATTTAAAGCTGCTGATCAATTTCGTCTGGAAATTCATGGGAACTGTACGATTTGGAAATGATCATGTAGCAGCTATTCAGGGTTATGGAGATCTTCAGTTTGTGAATTTTTTAATCACTCGAGTTTACTACGTCGAAGGATTGGGACACAACTTGTTTTCAGTTGGGCAGTTTTGTGATGCAGATTTAGAAGTGGCATTCAGAAGAAACACGGTTTTTATAAGAAATTTGGTTGGTGATGATCTCTTAACTGGTAATCGTGGTACAAACTTGTATGCTATCGACATCAACCAAATGGCTTCTACATCACCAATTTGTCTTATGACAAGGGCAACCGAAACTAAGTCCTGGCTGTGGCATAGACGTTTATCCCATCTCAATTTCGACACCATCAATAAGTTAGCCAAAGACAACATTGTCACCGGACTTCCTAAGTTCAAATACACCAAGGAACACCTATGTCCATCATGCGAACAAGGAAAAAGTAAAAGAGCATCATATAAACCCAAACCGTACCTAGTTCGCAAGCAAGGTTACATATGTTGCACATGGACTTATGTGGCCCAATGAGAGTTAAAAGCATTAATGGGAAGAAGTATATTCTTGTTATTGTTGATGATTATTCAAGATATACTTGGGTAAAGTTTTTGAGATCAAAAGACGAAGCACCAGGCATCATCATCACCTTTCTGAAGCGTATTCAAGTTCTACTTCAAGCTCAAGTAAGGATTATAAGAACAGATAATGGCACAGAATTCACAAATCAGGAGTTAAGAACTTACCTTGAAGATGTTGGAATCACACACCAAACATCAGTTGTTAGAACTCCACAGCAGAATGGGGTAGTTGAAAGAAGAAATAGAACTCTTGTGGAAGCTGCTCGTACAATGCTGATTTTTTCTAGTGCACCTCTATTCTTATGGGATGATGCTGTAGCCACTACTTGTTTTACTCAAAACCGATCCCTAGTCCATCCGAGATTCAATAAAACCCCATATGAGCTAGTGAACAACCGTAAACCTGACATCTCTTACCTTCACGTGTTTGGCGCTTTATGCTATCCGACGAATGACAGAGAAGATCTAGGAAAGTTAAAAGCTAAGGGTGATATTGGAATCTTCATTGGATATTCAGAAAACTCGAGGGCATTCAGGGTGTATAATAGAAGAACGAAAAAGATAATGGAGACGATGAATGTGAAGTTTGACGAGATTTCACAGATGGCTTCTGAGAGATACGCTCTAGAACCCGCGCTTAATCCGATGGCTTCTAATCATAACGGATTAGGACCCGCACCAAACCAGCAGACTTCTGGACACATCAGTTCAGGACTCGTACCTCAAGGAGCTCAGTCAACAAACACGGATAAACCTTCAGAACAAGAACTGGAAAACTTCTTCGAGTTAATGTTTGATGAATATTATGGTGGAACTTCGACTAATGCATCTCAACAACATTCCGCTGCACCCGCTCAAAACCATCAACCACCACCACCATCACAAGATGCATCCACCACAATCGAAGCTGAAGCACCAACTACATCAACATCATCTACATCTACTCAAGCAACTCCAGTACTTGAAACTGTTCTACCAAACGTTGATGAGCAAAACCAAAACACACATTTTCAAGAAGAACCAACAAATAATTCAAACGATGTTGCGTTAGAAGAAGAAGAAGAAGTATTTGAAAACCCGTTTGCATCAGACTCTGCTGAATCTTCTTCAAGGTTACAAGAACCATCTAACACACATTCGTTCAACCAAAGGTACCCTTCTACGTTTCAATGGACAAAAGACCATCCGTTAGTACATGTTATTGGTGATCCTTCAATGCCAGTTCAGACGAGGAGACTACTTGCCACCGATCTCGAATTGTGCATTTACATTTGCTCAATAAGCACCAAAGTACCTAAGAACATTCGGGAAGCAATGGCAGAAAACCCATGGATTGAAGCGATGCAGGAGGAATTTCTTCAATACCTGTTACATGATAGTTGGGAACTTGTTGAACGACCACTTGATAAACGAGTTCTTGATCTCAAGTGGTTGTGGAAGAACGAACTGGATGAGGAAATGACTGTAATTCGCAACAAAGCTCGTCTCGTGGCTAAAGGTTATCCACAAGAAGAAGGGATAGATTTCGAAGAATCATTCGCGCCTGTAGCTAGACTTGAAGCAGTCCGGATTTTCTTAGCCTATGCAGCTCACAAAAACATCACAGTCTATCAGATGGATATTAAGACAACTTTCTTGAATGGAACTCTGAAAGAAGAAGTGTATGTGAGTCAGCCAGAGGGATTCATCGACAGAGATCATCCAGACTACGTCTACAAGCTTAAGAAAGCCATTTATGGTCTAAAACAAGCTCCAAGAGCGTGGTATGACGAACTATCATCTTTCTTGCTTAAAAACAATTTCACCAAAGGAACGGTTGATGACACCTTGTTTATCAAAAAATTCAAAGATGACATTTTGATCGTTCAAATTTACGTGGACGACATAATTTTTGGATCAACCAATCCTAACCATTCAAAACATTTTGAAAATCTCATGAAAAGCAAATTTGAAATGTCCATGATGGGGGAACTAAAATTCTTTCTTGGTTTACAAATACATCAATCCCCACGTGGTATTTTTATCAATCAAGCTAAATATACAATAGAGATTTTGAAAAAACATGGAATGGAAAATTGTGATTCTGTTGGTACACCAATGGTCACTTCACCAAAAATAGGTGCTGATTTGTTTGGGAAACCCATTGATCCGAAGAAATATCGGAGCATGATCGGTTCTCTCATGTACCTAACTGCTAGCCGACCCGATATTCAATTTGCTGTTTGTTTATTAGCACGGTTTCAGGCAAAGCCTACCGAACTTCACCTCAAAGAGGTTAAACGGATCTTTCGGTACCTACGAAGCACCATTAACATGGGACTTTGGTATCCGAAGGATTCGGAGTTTAATCTAACAGCATTTTCAGATGCAGACCATGCTGGTGATCAAGTTACAGCAAAAAGTACATCAGGTGGAGCACAATTTTTGGGTGAAAAGCTAGTAAGCTGGTCGTCAAAGAAATAGGATTGTACTGCACTATCAACCGCCGAAGCCGAGTATGTGTCTCTATCTGCGTGTTGTGCCCAAGTTCTTTGGATGCGGACACAGCTCACAGATTATGGCTTTACTTTTGACAGAATACCTATGTATTGTGACTCAAAAAGTGCCATAGCCATCTCGTGCAATCCCGTACATCACTCTAAGACGAAGCATATCAAAGTCCGCTACCATTTCATCAAAGAACACGTGGAAGAAGGTACTGTTGAATTATTTTTCGTTAAGACTGATTACCAACTCGCCGATCTATTTACTAAAGCCCTTCCAAAAGAACGGTTTGACTATTTAGTTCGACGAATTGGCATGCGAAGCCTAACTCCTGAGGAGCTAGAACGTCTTCTCGAATCTTCTTGAAAAATATTTTTCACAATTGCTTCGCTTTTGAAAAACAAAATACAAAATTTGAAAAACCAACAAAAACAAAATACAAAAATATAAAATCTTTCAAAAAATACAAAAACAATATAAAATCAAAAATCCAAAAATATTCTTCTCACGACATGTCTCTCGTATAAATCAATATTTTGTACGTTTCTAGAAATGTTATTCAACAATGATACGGACATGTACAGATGCTTGAGCGGGAGTTCTTTAAAATGTTTTTCTAAAACATGTCGTTTCTCAAAAATTTCTTCACTATGGCTTTCGTATACTTCAGTACGAAACCCGGACATTAAACGATGACTTCTGATTAATTTTCAAGTCAAGAACTCGTACGTTCAATGACGAACTCTTTTTCAAAAAGTTCGAGTTTAAACAAACGAAAAAGATTTCAAAGCATAAACTCGTTTTCAAACAAAATTCTTGAGCACTTTTTCAAGATTGTTCAAAAGATTTCTCAAAATCTCTCAAAATTAGTGCTCAAGATAACTCCCTCAAAACCCTTAATTAATTTTAAATATGCTATCATTAAGGGGGAGTACAAAAAAGAAAAATGTTCCAAATTCATGCAGAATCTGTCTTTCTCTCCAAAAGCTTTTTCTTAATTTGTTGATATCAAAAATATCACGATATGCTATTTTTGAGGGGGAGAAGACATGATTAAAATGTGATCAAAGATGTTTAAAGATTGTGGCTGAATCTCAGAAGAGCTCGACTCAGTAAGTACCAATGAATTGATGAAGCTTAAAATGTCAGTAATCGAAAAGACTTGTCCTGGACGGGTAATAATTTCAAGCTAGTCTAACTAGTGATGTAAGCGTGTCTCGAATAGGACTTGTCTGAGTAGAATGTACCGTATCGAGAGACTTTCTTTGGACTTGACCAGGACGGGTAATAATTTCAAGCTAGTCTAACTAGTGATGTAAGCGTGTCTCGAATCGGTCATGTTCGCTGAAAGTGGATCAATTCAAAAGTGCAAACTCCTCTCGCATGTGCAAATTTCTTAAATTACATGAGCACATGTGAAGGGGGAGTCCTTCAAAATTGCAAAACTCTCGAAGTAGTAACAACAATGTGTTTTATTATCATAAACACTTTGAGAGATTTTTCATAAATGGTTTCATGGCAATTATAGGATAGTCATGGAGTTATAAGGTGACTAAGGTTAGGGAAAACCGTCCTATGATCCGCCAGAGCCGGAGGGATCTACCCAAGGACAAATCCAATAGAGTAGAATTAGAAGTCCTTAGGTATGATTGAAAAAAGGAGAAAATGAGAAAGGAGAAAGAAGGGGTTGAAGAATTAAAAAGAAAAGTTATGAAAAAGGGTGAAAAGAAATAGCCCTCCATATGTTCAACCTTAGGGCAGACACCGGGTTCAACTCATACGCTATTGGTTGTTACTAAGGTGACATCAGTATTGAAGACAAAGACGTCATGGACCCAGTGACGCACTGCACTAAACCTTCTTATCCACTCAAGTTCTCTTAAAAGAGCTTGTTTCATTCTCACGGGGAACCGGTGTAATCTATCGACCTGTCTCTTAGAGATGGTTGATATTGAAACAGGAGACCTCTCTCTAATCTCCGCATAGGAAACCAAATGTGCACTTATCGAGTCTAGAGCCCCGAGATTCATCAAAAGATCTCATAGGAACATATGATATTTCTACACTGGT
Source organism: Artemisia argyi (assembly GCA_030686995.1). NCBI lineage: Eukaryota > Viridiplantae > Streptophyta > Magnoliopsida > Asterales > Asteraceae > Artemisia > Artemisia argyi. The sequence goes on from CM060693.1 coordinate 12,594,269, forward strand.
TGTTCATCATTAAGGACGCCAGATGTAAACTTAAGAGTCCTACGTAGATCTTAGCAATTTGCCAGAACATTTATGAGAGAATTCACACAAGTGTTTCTCAATGATTGAATGGAAACTCCTACCAGGGTCAACATCAAATAGCCCTGACAGCAGGTCACTTCGGTAATTCTTTATGGGTTACGCTTAGTGTTCGCGGTGGTTTCAAACGGTCTACAGTCGTGGAGTGATCCCCAGCGACTCACCCAGTCATTGAGCTACTTAGTAGTTCTCGTAAGCTCTCTCGAGAGTATCTGACATGGGAACGGCCTTGGTAAGGGTTAGAAGGAGTCTTCACACTATGCTGTTGACGATCTCTAATTCTTATCTGTAAGTACCGGATGTTTTATTGCTAACTGTTTATATGCAGGGACACTTCATCTCCATGGAGACAGATTCCACATGCTCATACATACATCTGGAAGTTAAAGAAAGCTCCCTCAAAGATCTATACAACACAAAGTTCAAAGAAAGATTCTACGCCAAAAAGAAGAATCTACAAAGTATAAAGACTAAGGATCAAAGTGAAAGAAAGGGAACTACGTGCATATGAATATCAAAGTCCAAAGATGTATAAGCATGTTGGAATGGCAAACAACCACCACAGACGCAGAAGTGACGAATGGCAGATAACTCCACATCACTAAGGAACAAAGAACGATGAAAATCAGTCATCAAAGATCACAAAGCATGAAGGAACAAAGACTAAAGACTATTCTACAACGACACACAAAGTTAAAGACAAAGAACACGGAAGACCCACTCACGTGGAGCATCATTCGAATGACCACCCCTTAGGGGGAGATTGTTAGCATTAAAAAATATGTATTTAGAAGTGATGGTCATTCTCATACATGTAACTTTGTAATGTGTCGTAGATTACAATAGAATAGTCAATGGGCTTATGGTTTGGACTAATTTAATAGGTTATAAGTTATGTATTACAACTAGTCCATACTTAATGTAAAAGTCCAATCCATGACCAAGCCCATCCAAGCCCATTAGGGTGTTACATCTCTTACTATATAAACACCTCAAATGAGTCATTTGAGGTGTGTGCTTGTGTGTGTATTGTGTGTGTTTTTTTTAATAAAAGCTCTCTCATTTCCATCTCTTTCTCTATATACATACGACATACATATACATCTACAAGTCACCATCTTTCCATCTTTCTAGTGCTTATATTTTTGTTAAAGTTGATATATCTAAGGTCATACAATGGTTGTGTTGGTGGTGGTAGTGATGGTAGTACCACCAAAATAATTAACAAAAGTAGAAATGTCTATTATGCCCTATTGCAAAACATAAAATAAAGTTTGGTCAAAAATAAAACGGGATAAGGGACCTCATCGACCTCAAAATCCCAAGGTTTGAACTCCCGGTGACTAAAATTTCAACTTTTGTCCCCGTGTGATGTTTTTTGCTAGGGTAAAAGTCAAAAATGATAAACACGCATTCTCATATGTACCAATATGATAAACATGGTCATTTATGTACCTAGGGGTGAGCAAACAAAACCGAAAAAACCGAAACCAAATCGAAAACCAAAAAAACCGAACCGGAAAAACCGACCGAAACTAAAAACCGATGGTTCGGTTTTTAATTTTTCAAAAACCGAAAAAACGATTCGGTTTCGGTTTTCGTCCAAAAACCGAACCGTAAAAACCGAACCAAACCGATTTTATTATATAATAATATATAATTAATATAATATGAATAAATAATTAAATAAATCAAATTTATAAATTCATATTCATTTTTTTTGTTAGATTTATAATATATTTATCTTAACGTTTATGTTTATATGCGTGTTTATTGTGTCGTGTATTTACTTGAGAATATATCAATAAATATATGACGATGATTATACTCTGTGTATGTTCACTTGCATGTGTGTGTCTCATTTATATGTGTGTAATTAAAGGTTTATGCAATAAACATTATTATGCTTAGATTGACAAAAATAAAAATAAAATAAATAAAATAAATAAGAATAACTAATTTTGTATGTAATACAAATTTGTTGGTATGTATTTTCCATGCCCAAATATAATCAGTTAGAAACCGAAAAAACCAAAAAACCGAACCGAACCGATAATAAATCGAAAAAACCGAACCGCAAAAAACCGAACGGTTTCGGTTTTGGGTTCTATAAAAACCGAACGTTTCGGTTCGGTTTCGGTTTTAGCAAAAACCGACCCAAACCGAACCGTGCACACCCCTATATGTACCAATATGCAAAACCAAAGCTGAAATTATGTATAATAATGGGTAATTCTTCATATCTTCATCTCTTATATTTGCATCATTAGTCCTTTATACTAACGGCCGTTAATTCAATTAGCTAAGTCCAATTGAAAAGTGGCAATATTAGTCATTTACACTAACGGTCGTTTGCAGCATTAGGCCTTTATGCCAACGATCGTTGTAACAATTGCTACGTTAGTCCTTTATACCAAATATCGTTGGCAACATTAGTCCGGAAAAAATCTAAAATACAAAATTTCTAAAAAAAGCAAAAAAAAGTTTGAAAAAAATTCTAAAAAAAGTTTTTTTTTCAAAAAACTTTTTTTTCGAAAAAAATAATTCGAATTTTTGTTTTAGAAAAAGTTGTTTTTTTTTAGAATTTTTTTCCAAAAAAGAATTTAAATTATTTTTTTCGGAAAAAAAGTTTTTCGGCAAAAAAAATTTTTTTAGAAAAAAAAAATTTAGAATTTTTTTTCTAAAAAGATTTTTTTTTCGGAAAAAAAGTTTTTCGACAAATAAAGTTATACTATAATTTTTTTTGAATTTGTTTTTAGAAAAAAATTTTGTTTTTTAGAATTTTTTTTCTAAAAAAGAATTTCGATTTTTTTTTCGGAAATAAAGGTTTTTCGACAAAAAAAGCTTTTTTTAGAAATATTGTTTTAGAAAAAAAAAATTCTAAAAAAAAAAGTTTCGAATTTTTTTTTTTCGGAAAAAATGTACTTTCTCCGTCCCATAATTATAGTCCACTATTGATTTTTAAAGTCTTTATGTTTTAACATTGACCTTAAATATTTTCATTTGTGTTATATATTATTTGATGCAAAATATATGAATATATTGAGTTTTAAATGTATTTTTCATTGGTATAATTCTTATCAAGTATTATATTATGCAAATAAAAATATATATGGTCGAAGTTGTAAAACGAAGACTTAAAAAGTCAACAGTAAACTATAATTATGGGACGGAGGTAGTTCGAAAAACAAAGTTATTTTAGAATTTTTTTTTGAATTTTTTGAGAAATTTTTTATTTTAGATTTTTTCCGGACGAATGTTGCAAACGATCATAACTTCTCACACGAAGCTCCCTACTATTGAGTTAAGTATTTTTAGATTTAGTTATAACATAACACCGTTCGGGCCATCATAATTCAGAGGTCATGTAGTATACGTTTGAGGAGCCAGGACACTTTGACTCGTAAACCCAGCAAACTCGTCAAGACGAATACCCAAATGAAACCCCTCACATGAAACTCCCTACTATTGTGTAATGCTTTTGTTTTTAGGTAATACTTTACTTAATAACCTTTAAGTTTCACATAGCTACACTTTCTACCATAAACTTATATACTTTATGTTATTTAGTTTCTAACTATCTAGACTTTACACAATTAGTCCCTATACTTATATATTTCATGAAAATGACATAAATGACCCTTAGACTTATTAGTTTTCAGATTTTACACTTTTACCCTTTTTTGCCATGTTTAAGGACCAACGGTGTGTTTTACTCTAAAATAATTTCACCGATTCAATACGCCATCAATTTATATGCATTCTAAATCTTTTTATTTTGCTCTTAGAGTAAAAGGTATGGGAAAATGACCGCTGAAATGATGCTTTAAGAAGGAGAGAGAGGTTGCCATTTGTTTCTCTCACGGAAAGCATTCAAAATGTATGAACTTCGGAGCTACATTTTATAACTTTCGTTCTTACTACTAAAGCTAGCTATGTCTCTCTCATTCCAAGGTGAGGGCGAGGCCAACCACTTTACATTTTTGTAAGGTTAGTATGCTTAGAGCAGTGGGTGTGGTCTCGCCACAGCTCCTCGTCGTCCGACGTGGAGCTCGTTTGAGCTCGCCATGGTAGCACCTCCCCCTCGTCGTCCCTCGTTGTTGCCTCCTTCCTCGTGCAAACGACGAAGTATATATTCTGACAATGAATACGAAAAGTGGAGCATGGAGCATGCATTATTTTACAAACGGTAATATTACCGTTTAAAACCAAACGGTTCTTTTTTTTTTCTTTCTCTTTTTTGTTTTTAAAAAGTTTTACAACCCATATAAATACCAAACCAATTTCACATACTTTCATCACTACAACTCAACAAATATATAACTTCAACCAAGAAAATGTCTCAAAACCTGAACGAACCCGGTTATTTCACAACCCTCCTAACTTCAAACCAACGATACGGGGGATCGTCAAACACTTCTACTCCCTCGTCGCAAAATTCTCCACAACCTTCATCGCCATATGGTTCACAACCTTTCAATCCGATGGACGTTTATGCTAATCAAAAAATTGCGTTGCAACAAGGGGGTTCGTAACTCATTCCCAACGAATGTTGCCACCAAAATTTTTTAACCCGTCTCAACCATTCTCGTTCCCAGCTCATCAATCACAACCCCAAGTCGAACCACAACCTCAGGTCGAACCTCAGTTTAAAGTTCCAAAAGCACGGTCATCGGCCAAAGGTAGAGGCAAGAAAACCAAGGTCGTCAAAGGAAAAAAAGTCGTAAATTTAGATGCCGACGATGACAAGGACTTGGAACTTGCAGGTCAAACGCATGTGAATTAGAAATGGTCCAAGGCCGAAGAAAAGCTTCTTGCGGAAACTTGGATAGAATTTTTGCAAGACAAAGATATGGGCAATAACAAAACCGACGACTTCTTTTAGAACGAAATTACAAAAACGTTCAACCAGCAAACTGTGGATGACCCTAGAGGCAAGAATATGCTTACCGGTAAATGGACGAGGATGAATGGCGACTGCCAAAAGTTCAACGCTATATTTAAGCATTTGGGGCGTCGAAATGATGAGAATGAGCATGATCAAATCAACAATGCCAAGGCGAGTTTCGCAGAACGCTTTGGTGCGACGGGTTTCACATATGAGCATGTTTGGAAATTTTTGAGAAATTACCCGAAATGGGATGCTGAGGAGCCGTTAGACATTTCTTGTCTTGAGGATATATTCTGGCCGGACACACAACCTCGTCCTGAAAGAGCCAACAAACGAGTTGGAAAGAAACAAATGTCGACGGATACGTCGAGCGCGGCGAGCTCCGGTGGGAGTGAAACGAGTACTTTTTCGTGACAATTATCCGAAAAGTATACGCAAGCAAAAGACGCTCAAACGACTTGTTACGAGGCGAGGAGGCAGAGGGAAGAAAGAGCCTTGGAAATGCAGATGCTCATGCTAGATCCAAGCTTGGTTACTGACCCGGTCAGAGCCGAAATCATCCGCAGGAGACAAGCAAAAATAACGGAGAAATACCAAAAATCTCGATGAGGATGCCGATAAATAAAATGTTTAATATGCATGTAGTGTCGTTTTTTATATTTTCTTATTGTTTTTTTTAAGTTTCGTATCGTTTTTTTTTCTTTTCGTGTCGTTTTTTTTCCCGTATTGTAACTTTTTTAATTTTATGAAATAAATTTAGTTTGGTGTGGTATTTTTAATTTTTGTGAAATAAATTTAATTTATTTAGTAAAATGAATAAAAAAATAAAGTTGTAAGTGGTGAGCCCCAAATGAGTAAGTTGAGGTTAGTTATGAGTAAGGAGGGGTTAGTTGTGAAGAGGTGTTGGGGTGATGTGACACCCATGGACCCCAAATAAGGAGGTGAAGCTTTGTCACCACACCCACTGCTCTTAGTGTGATTAGTGACTTATTTAGAAGCATCACTCAATAGAAAAAATGAAAAAGGTGATGTCTTTTCGATTACATTACTGATAATTACATAGTCATATTGTTTCAACGCTTATTCAACATACAACACAAACAAACATACTCTCTCGCATACTTTTTAAATTTTTTGATTCTATTTGTTTAATCACTTGTTCAACTCTTTCCTTTACATGTAAAGAAAAGCACATACGTAAACTTTTTAATTTAGTAGATAACCAAAACAAACTACAAATACGTACCATTTTCATGTTGTAGAACTACACATTCAAAAAAACTTGATATAAAATTACCGGTTAATTCCTAAGCAATAAACACACTCTTACGACTCGATGAAGTTTAAACTCAATTGCTTTTCGCAATCTCTTTGTTGATAGGTCGCCCGATAAGAAAGTTCTTGGAAACAAACTAAACCACATTATATATACTGGCCCCCTATATAACAGTTTTAGAAAGGCAAAGACTCGCAGCCATTAAATACACCTATGAGGGTTTTTTTTTTTTTTTTTTTTTTTTTTTTTTTTTGGTCAAGTGCTTGGAAGAAGTTACTGAAGGAGGTAGATATGTTTTGTAAACCCTTTTTCTCTTATTTATAAACTTGTTTCAAACTATATATTTTTTATTAGCATACACGTCCTTCTTTTCTTTTCATGCATGTTGAACTTAGTCTTTAACATTAGCTTATAGTCTAGGGGTTTATATGAAAGTGTTACCTTAATATGTAGTCAAAAAGCCGTTAAAAAAAATCTTTTATATAATAAAACAAACCCCTATTTGAAATTTTGCATTTAAAAAAAAATCAATTCACACCTGATTTATTTAGTAATAATTTTATTTATTTATTTTTTCTTATTAGGTAATATTTTATATTTATCCATAAGTAGAATATAAATACAAAAAATATAGATAAGACATTTAAAAAAAGATTAGGGGCCGTTTAGTTGATGAAAAATTTCTCAATTTTTCCATCTCTAAATTCCTTGAGAAAGGGATGATTTTTCTTCTCTAGAGAATAGTTGAGAATTTTGAAAACGTGTTTAGTTGGAGTTATATTTTTCTTTTTTAAAAATGATAAAAAAGATTACCTCAAATTGCAACAGTGGCGGCAACGGCGGGCGGTGGCGGCGACGGTCGGCGGTGGAGGATGACACGAGAGATTAGGGGTAGAATGGTGCATGTGATTTTTTTGGAGTTTGAGAAAAAAAATGAGAAAGAAAAAAGTGAGAATGATATAATGGCTTTTCAATTTCTTAGTTAAAATTTAGAAAATGAGAATTTTATTTTTTTTGAAAATTGTTGAAAAAAAGTGTGACTAAACGCGTTTTCAGTTTTTTCATTTTCTTATGAAAAATTTCATGGAAAAATAGAGAATTTCTCTCCAACTACACGGCCCCTTATTTATTTTATATTTATCCACAACACAAGTAGAAGATAAATACAAAAAATATAGATAAGATGCAATTAACAATAGGATTAAAATTTTTAAATAATTATTTCAAAAAATTAAAAAAAAAAAAAAAACCGCGCGTGCGCGAGCATTATAACTAGTAAATAAATAAAAAAATGTAGTCAAATAGGATTAGAATGGTTTGACGTGAGTTTTCGTGCATGGCAAGCCATTAATTGCCTTATGCCTTTAGGTCGGTTCTTAATTATGTTGTTCTAGTTAGAGTCGGTTAAGGGTTAGGTTAATATCTTGTGCAAGTTTCTATCCTTGTGCCAAGTTATAATTGCTGTTTTTTTGGTGTGTCGACATTCTTCGTTCTAGTTCTTGGGTTGTTGGTTGCGTCTAAAGACCAACAATGCAGAGTTATCGTGACAATCGGCTGAAACTACTCGATGCTCAAAAGGCAGCAGGAATGAATCCATATCCTCACAAATTTGAAGCCTTAAGATTAATGTCCGTTCCCAAATTCATAGACATGTATAAATCCTTAAATGCTGGGGACCGGCTAGAGGATGTTCAAGTAGCTTTGGCTGGTGAGCACATAAACTAATAAATAAATTTAACTATTTAATTGTTACGATGTTGATGATTATTTCTTTCTTTCCAGGGAGACTGATTAACATACGGTCTTCTTCAAAAGGGCGTAAATTTTATGACTTGCTTGATGATGGTGAAAAAGTTCAAGTTATGGCTGCCGTAGAGTATGTAAAATAGCTACCTTATATGATCCATTTATTATTATACTCAATTATTTATGAAGTCTTTTGATGCGCGCAGTATTTTGTAAAAGAAATAGAAACTGAAGAAAAACACTTCTCAGCTCAAGTACACATGTTTTTGCAGGAACTCCGATTTGGATGAAGCTGGATTTTCTAATTGTCATTCTAGTGTCAAACTTTTTGATATCGTTGGTATTACTGGCTTTCCAGGTCTGCAATTCCATCTTCTCTTTTTCATTGTTGAAGCTTTGTTCTTTTTATTTTTGCGAGTTGGATCGAGCCACAAATCTTGATAAGTATGTGGGTTGGATTTGGCATCTTTAATATTATCTTAGTACTGCATTCTTTCTCATATTTTTGTTCCCTTAATTTGTCAGGAAAAATTAAAACAGGAGAGCTGAGTATTTTTGCGAAGTCATTCACAAGTTTATCTTATTGTTTGCGTATGATGCCACCGATGCATCTTACCACCGTGGCACGCCAGCAGTAATGACGAGCGAGAACGAAAGAGTCTTCATGGAAGCAGTAACGACGAGCAAGAACAAAAGAGTCTTCACGAAGCCCACTCTGGATTTTTTGGATTTTTTTTTTTTTTTTTTTTTTTTTTTGAGCTAGACATGACATGCCAGAATAGTTGAGCTTTGGTTCACTGATAGCTGTTGATCATTAGGTGCAAAATAAGGGTTTGACATCTGTTTAAATGTTGAGTATTTTTGCAAAGTCATTCACAAATTTATCTTATTGTTTGCATAGGATGCCACCGATAAATCTTACCACCGTGGCGCGCCGGAAGTAATGACGAGTGAGAACAAAAGAGTTTGAGTCTTCTGTCTTCATGGATCCATATTGATTACTAGAAATGTATACTAATGAATATTTGATGTTTGATTAGCTTTAGTCCTAACATATTTGTGTTTGGAGTTATGCATTTGAATTAAGATTAATATTTACTTTATGTTTATCTTCGATAACAAGTCTCTTTGATGTCTTAATCCCTTAATTTTGAAGAAGTTGAAATTACCCTTTTTATTCCTTTCACTACATATCATTATACAAACCGGCTAGGTTAAGACGAAAACTTGACTGCTCTAATAAAAGCGAAAGTAATAATCATAAGAAAAATGAAATAATAATATAAATCTAGAAAAGGTAAACAAAATAGTTTGTATAAGAGGGGTTGTTTTTATAAGCGATAATAGTTGTTTTGTGTGTTGTTTACACTCTGGATTTTTTTTTTTATTATTATTATTTTCTTTAAAGAATTTTGAACTTATCTTTTAAACGCCGTTAGGCCAAAAAGCCGAAGCTAGACATGCCTGAATAATTGAGCTTTGGTTGACACTTAGCTGTTGATCATTAGGTGCAAAATAAGGGTTTGACATCTGTTTAAATGTTGCAAAAAAGGATGTTCATAAGATTGAAACTGAACTAACCTATACAAAACCGTACCGACTAAAACACTTATGATAATAATACCGCAAGCAAACATACATCTTTAGCTACCTAGCATAAAACCCGCCGTATACACCAAACCAGAAACCAAATACGGGTTCTGACATTTAAGTTAGAATTATAAAGTATTGAATGTGTTTATTAGTCATTTAATTTTATAAAAAATGATAAAATTGAAGTGAGTGATGAAATGATTAAAGATAAAATGAATGAGATATCAAAGAATTATAAAGTATTGAATGTGTTTATTAGTCACAATTTTATAAAGTATTGAATGTGTTTATTTGGTGATTTTCATTCTGTTCGTATTTATATATTTGGTCAATGTGAGGTGATACAATGTGCTTGCAATCCCACATCGGTGGAGTATCCAATATATACTTGCTTATATATTGCTTATATATCGGTGGAGTATCCAAAATAAGTGTTATGTTGGTGGCTAGTTCTTGCTTATTGTTGTTGACAAAAATCACAATTGGGAGGAACGATCCAACAACTTATATAAGTTCTTATTTCCTAGTAGAAAGGGGGAATTCATCATCTATTTACATAAATGTCGTATTATAAATTTTAACTTAAAAAATAAATAAAAAATATACCCCATTCCGATCTCAATCACCAAATATATAGTATGTGTAAAGGATATAAATGCTTACTATATTTACAAAAATAATTTAGAATGCTTTCTCAACTTTAGTTATCCTCGTAATACATAACTAAAATGTTTGTTAAGGATATTTTGGTCATTTCTCGCACCTTAATCTTCTACCTCCATTATAACCCATTTCCAGTGAGTCTCCGGCAACAGGGATGGACCTACATGGGAGCCGGGTGTAGCACAGGCCACACCCGATTTTAGATCATGAAGTGTATTTTTTTCATAAAATATGTCTTTTGAGTACGTGCAACATTCAATCTTACCTAATCATTCCTTTATAGGGCAATTTTAGTACTATGTAAATTCAATTCATTATTATATATATTAACTAAAATTGTGCAACACCCTATTAAAAATCCTGAGTCCGTCTATGCCCGCGAAGCATATGTTAGCCTTTCTTCTACCTTGACCTTATTTTGGTGTCGATGCTTATTTATATTTATTGTTTTTCTTCAGTAAATAAACTATATTAATTTAGCATTGCCAAAGATTTTGTTCTTTTACTAAATATATTATAAAAAGTTAGTACCAACATGAAGAGATGTCAACAAGTTGCAAACTACTGTACATAACTAAAAAGATAGGGTTTGTTCGTTAAATAAAAGTTATATAAAAGCTCATGTTGACGTTCTTTTATCAAATCTGATGTAGTTTTGATATATTTGAAACAATGCGATGTAGCTTTGAGATGGTTTTATGCCTACCTTAGGTAGATAACAACCACATATATTCACTTCTCCCTTCATCTTAAGCAATCTAAAGCTTGTGATATTGCTAATAAAAAGAAGATATTGACTGAAAGAAACAAAAACGGTCATGTCGTTCGAAAACTAGTCTATTGAGGAGATCCTCTAGTTTTGGTAATTAAAGGCTGTGAATTTGTTGTTGTTGGAAAACATTTTCATCTAGGCCGCATAAGCTCTATATAACCCGAATAGGCAAAGGAAGATGTTATATGTTAAGGAAAATGATGAAGATAGTGGAAAAGTTAGTAATGATAGCGGCTCATTTGATGCTAGTTGTGGTTTGGTATTAGGGTTGGGTTCTAATGTCGCTTGATAGATTTTGGTTTCACAAAAGAATTAATCTTTAAAACGGTTTGGGTTCGACTCGTTTAGTAATCACATTCTAGCTCGACTCGTTCTGAACATTCTTTTTTGGAACTAGAATCTATCAAGGCAAATATTCTGAACCCACTACTAGCATCAAATGAGCCGCACCAGTACTAAACTTTCCACTACATATCTTCATCATTATCTGTTATAGCATATAACAACTTCTAACTCCTATTCGGGTTATACCCCAAGAGCTTAGGCGGCCTAGGTGGAAAGTTCTTTCTAACAAGAAAGTACACCTTTGGTACCAAAACTAGAGGGATTTACTCAATAGACTTAGCAGCACAAGAAGCTTTAACAGCCACATATTCACCGTTTTGTTTCTTTCGGTCGATATCATCATTTTGCTCAAATCAATTTATAATTCATTTGTATATGTTGTTACAGTGCTCTCTACTGCTTCAGTTGATGCCGAATCTACTGAAAAACCAAAAGTCAACCCCACGAAGTCGGTTACAGCAGATTGTCTAGTGAAACCCGAAGTGAAAGACTCTAAACAAGAACCAAATTCTGAAGATTTAACCAAAGTCAACAATGAATCAGAAGCGAAAACGTCAACACCATTAAAGAATCTACTTGGTGAAGCTAAATCACCAAGTGCTAACAGCACAGATCATCTAGCTAAAAAAGATGAGACTGTGAATGATAAGGAGGGTGATCCGATGTCACCACCAAAACTTATCGAGGATGTTAAGAAAGGGCAAAAGAAAGTAAAGGGTGTTAGATCATGGGTCCCATTTGCATGCTATTCTTTGGTAAACGTTGTTAACTAGAAGGTGATGCGGATGCAATAATGCTATTGAACAGTTTGCTGGACCGGTATAACTCAAAACTTATCGAGAATGTTAAGAAAGGATAGTGTTTATTTTGTGATTTCATTCTGTTTGTATATGTTTGGTCAATGAGAGGTGCTTTAATGTGATTGCAATCCCACATTGGCCGGAGTATCAAATATTTACTTGGTTTTATAGTATGGTTGGTAGAGAGTTGATACCTTGATATGTGTATTATGTTGGTGGCTGTTTGTTGCTCAAATGTTATTGACAAAAATAACATATTGAACTGCAAAGTAGCCCTCAACTTATATAAATTATCAATTTTTTATTTTTATTTTTTTATTATTTATTATTATTATTTTTTTAATCATTTCTTACTTACTTATTTCACAACTTATATAAGTTCTCAATTTTTTTCATTTCTTACGTATTTCATAAGCATTTCATGGTTTTGACTTAATTGTCTTAAACTCTTTGTTAAAGAAATACTCCTAACATGTCAAATTGGTGTATAGGTTCATTTATTACTGACTTATTACAGAAAGGCAGAATTCCATATTTAAGTAGGTGATGTTTTTAAGATTAGATCACTATATTTACATAAACGAGGCTATGTACAACCCGTGCGATGCACAGATTGTGTTTAAATTTTGATAGCTAAATGGTTGGTACTAATTAGGTTTCAAATATTTAAAATAGTTACTTCACTTTATAAGAGTACACGTGAAGAAGTTTTTTTTTTGCAAAATATTTTATTTAAATGAGGCTTTTTATATGTAATCTTTTAATATTAGTAAGTTACATAAATTATTTTTTAATTAATGCATTATTACAACATTTTTCCATAAACTACAATATCGAATTTTGAGCATTCATTAGTAACTCACTCTAAGTTTTGATATCATACATGTAATTCCGTAACTACATTAAGAGCAAAAATATTAAAATGCACCAACAAAGTGTAGTAATAATTATTGACTAAAAATTGAATGTTCGTCACATTATTTTTAATAAAATTACTTGCTTACGAATCAATAGTATTAGCCCGTTTATCGGTATTACATGAAGTAAAATATTGCATATTTAATTTGTTGCGTACTATTAATATGAATGCTAAGTATTCATTCCACCGGTGGCCGTGGCGTTGCTCTTGTTGTTGTCTTTATCGTTGTTGTTCATTGGACTTTTGCATGTTTTGTTCTTGATACAATTTTCGTGACTTCTCTATCTCTTTCTTTTATGCTTCTTGACGCGCTGCAAAAAACAAAAGTGTCCGTTCTTGATATTCTGGATTGGGAAAACCTCCTTGGCAGCAAAACAATATATAATGAAATATATTTAATGTCATTTTTCAAGTATGTGGGCAAAAGTTTAATGTCATTTTTCAAGTATGTGGGCAAAATTAAAATTTTATATTAATCTTCTAAAATGTTGATCTTGACTCGTAGCTAAATAATATATAATGAAATATATTTAGATCATTTTTTAAGCTGTATGTATGGATCACCTAAATGACAATTGCGTTATCACATAAATCATGCGCCATATTTTCTTCGTAAGGAATTCACAAAACCTGATGAACACAATGATCATTGATGAAACATACATATACAATAGTACATATGTGATCATATCGTAATCAAATACACATGTCAATAAATAATCAAAGATCAAGCGTACATGATAATCATTTAGGACAAAGGATCCATGACAAATGGTCATGCAGAAGAATGAAACAATGATTTATGTAATGTAAATGTATAATTGATCATGTGGGGTTGCACTAAAATTTAACCTTGAAGAGTCGTAGTTATGAAACTATGAGAAAATGATTAATTGCAGCCCGAAACTTTGAGATGAGGTGCAATTCCACTTAATTGATAAGACAACGATGTGTAAGATCTATTAAACTATTACAATATGATGTTACTACCAAACCTCCTAAGCACCATCTTTATGTCCTATATTGTTAAACACACAAAACAGACGTGAAATTTACATAAAACAATATAAATTAATATGCTAAATAAGTAAGACGATATGATGCTTACTTTACCACCATAATAAGTTGTAGCCCAATGTGCACGTAGTGTGGAGGAAGTTGTGGTTTGTTGTGTGTGATTTTTGACATATTATATAGTTGATAAAATATTTGTAACTCATGCACGGGAAGGTAAAAAGACTACCGCTAGTTGGGTGTGTTTAATTTAAGCATTCATGGCTTTTTTTTTTTTTTTTTTTTTTTTTTTTTTTTTGAGGTTACGTTGTAATTCATATACTTTTGATGTTGCTTAAACTATATTGTACCGTACTACACTTTGTGTACAATACTCCTGCGCATTAAATTAAAGGATACAATCTTTAGATAGTATAGATATTGTCCAAACACTTGCTCAACATTCACAAGAAACCAATCTTTTATTTACAAACAAATATCATATATTTACATAAACGTCGTACCATAGATATTAACTAAAAAAATAAAAACAAAAATAGCCCCTTCCAATCTCTATCACCAAATATATACGTCATTAGAATATAAGGTGTTATTACTCATTTTGAGTCCCACATCGGATGCACCCATCTTGGAAAAAACCTCAAAAGAAAACATCCCAGAAGAAGCTGTTTTGAAAGTGATCCGGTTTTGACTGAAAAAGAGGATCTTGATGGACATCAGTAGGAAAAATGCGCAAAAGAAAACACTCATGAAGTTGTAGAGGAGAAGGTTGACAATGAGAGTAATGTTGTGGGCCTTGTGGCTGATGTCAACACTGAAAAGATTACACCTAATGCTTCTGGTGTTGCTCCTGAATAGGGATGGCAATGGGCGAGAAAAAACCCACAACCCGCGGGTACTCGTCATAAATGGGTGGGTAAACGTGTCAATTTTCACTCACGGGTGGGTCATGGGTGAAAATCTGTACCCATCAGTGAGTGACGGGTGAGGTACACCCATTGCGGCTAAACCCATGATACCCATTTATGATACCCACGGGTGTACCCGTCAAAATACCCATGGGGGGTAGGTTTTTGGTTGTGGCTGCGGTTGTCTTATTAACAAATTGTCGTTGGATGTAGTCTTGGAGAGAGAAAGTTGATAGGTCGAGGGTCAGTTGCGAAGCTAGAAAATTTTCAGTGGGGGGTCGGGATCTAAAATTTTTTATTGCTTAATGTATAAAAAAAAAATCACAATTAAAATAGGGGGTCGAAACCGAATATACCGAAATTTTTCTACACGAAAACTATATACCCCCTACATCGCAAAAAAATTTTCGAGAGGTCGGGCGCCCCCTCCCGCCCCTATGTAGCTGCGCCATTGTCGAGGGTGACCACAATATTTACAGTTACCATTAGCATAAGCCTTATATATTTATATTTAGAATATAAGGTGTTACTACTAATTTTGAGTCCCACATCGGGTGAAGGTAAGATTTTTCACATGCTTATATAGTATTTTGTGCAATGCAACTAACAAGTTTGAGGGTGATATTATGTTGTTGGCTATATCTATCATTGTGTGAGGGTAAGATTTTTCACGATTGAGAGTGATATTATATTATTAGCAATCTCTATCATTGGAATTATATATAAATCTTTTTATTTTGTTCTCAGAGTAGAAGGTCTGGGAAAATGATTGCTGAAATGATACTTTAAGAAGGAGAGAGGTTGCCCTTTGTTTCTCTCACGGAAAGCATTCAGAATGTATGAACTCTGGAGCTAGGTTGTATAACTTTCATTCTTACTAGTAAAACTAGCTATGTCTCTCATTCCGAGGTGATGGCGAGGCCAACCACTTTCCATTTTTGAAAAGTTTACTGTAATTAGGAAGTAGTGAATGTTTAATCATTTAATTTTATAAAATTTTATTAAATTTGATTGAGTGATAAAATGAAAAAGATATGAAGAAAGAATAGTGATTATCTAGTGATTTTGATTTTGTTTGTTTGTATTAGTTTTTGTTCAACTCTATAGAATGTGAGGTGCTACAAGCCTACAATGTGTTTGAAATCCCATATCGGGTGTAGTATCAAATTTTTACTTGGTTATATACTATGGTTTTAAGAGAGTTGATATTGTGAGATGAGTATTATGTTGGTAGTTAGTTGTTTCTCGGCATTACTGACGGAAACAATGTTTAGATGGTATCATGCAAACAATTTATACAACTTTCCAATTTTGTTTTATTTAAAATAAACAAAGAAATTAATCAAGTATTTTTTTAATTTTAACTAAATTGTCTTAATTTAGAAAAAATTTAACTATAATTTGTTAAGTCAGTGTATAGATTTTTTTTGTTATTGACTTATTTTAGAAGCATCACTTGATTGAAAAAATGAAGAGAGTGAGTACTGATAATTAATACATAATTATATTGTTTCAACACTTATTCAGCATAGGTAAACTTTTTAATTTTGTAGATAACCAAAACAAACTACAAATACGTACCATTTTCATGTCGTAGAACTACAAATTCAAATAGAGCGCAAAACTTATACGTAATCGAGTTGTAACTATAGAACTTGATATAAATTACCAGTTTACTCATAAGCAATAAACACACTCTTATGACTGGATGAATTTTAAACTCAACTGATGTGTAATCGTTTTGTTAATAGGTCACCCCGATAAGAAAGCTCTTGGAAACAAACTAAACCACCTTACGTACTGAACCCCATATAACAGTTTTAGAAAGGCAAAGACTCGCAGCCACTATATACACCTAGTGTGTTTAGAAAACGCTACAATCCGGAAATGAAATACACATCCCACAAGACACCATAGCAACCGAATAGAAATGAGATTGAAAGCGTACATCTGATGTATCAAAACAAGAGCCCGAAAACTGAACCAAAGACAAAATTTTTCACTTCCATTTTTAAATTCCCCTGGGAGATAAACTCATCATATAACCTCAGAAATTCGATATGCAAACTTACAAAACCGTCAAATTTAGAAATGTCTGATAACTTACTATATGTCTAATCTCCCTTCTCAAAACGAAATTAACCATTACCCCATATTCTCGTTATTTTTTCAAGATATCAAATTGGCATTCACATCCCATAGAATCTTAAAAGAATCTCAGAAAACAGGACGGGGGAACAAAGACTCATGTTTTGACCTATGAAATTTGGGACTGTATAAAGTTTAAGTTTTTTTAAAAAAAAAAAAAAAAAAAAACTGGTCTTAAGACGATTGAACTGCAAGCCTCTGTAGATGCTCGAAGAATACTTGAAGGTTCACATCATCAGTGAATATAACATCTGATCCAGTCGCCCCGTCATTGTTGTACGTTGCTGAAGGGTTCAACTTAGCTAACAAGAATCGAGCCTGCTCCATCATATAACAAGTTGTCAGTTGAATCCAACAAGCGTAAAATCAGGTTATATTTTTCTTGCTAACAAACACAAATCAGTAAGACATTCAGGTTAATTTAAGTGTTTACAACCTCAAGAGTGCTTTTTTCTTTAAAAAAAAAAAAAAAAAAAAAAAAAAAAAAAAAAAAAAAAAACAGATCAAGTTTATACTGTAGTTCTTTCAAGTTTAAATTATTTCATTCAAAAATATTATCACCATTCTTATAAGTTATCAATTTTGACTTGTTACCCAACCAGCCCAAATTTCCCACCAATACAGTCTACGATACATGAAAAAGATAACATATAATCTGAAAAATTGAGATTAAGATTCGATGATGACCTGAGAACCATGCTGATCACAAACCACTAATCTTGGGACAGGAAACCGCTCACGAATAATAATATCAGCATCATCCTGTGGTGATTGCAACAACAGTGCAAACGCCTGCAAGAAAAATGGAAAGAACAATTAAAGATTAAATTTTATGCATAAAAAAAACTTCAAAAAGAATTCGAACTGAAGAGGAATGAAGTCAGTAAGAACGAACCTGGTGTTCTGGCTGATTCTGATAACCCATGTTCCTCCACTGAGCTATTGTCATACCATGGAATATAACTACACTGAAGTACGAATCTAATAAAAGGATTCTATCAGCTGAAATGGATGCTACGTCAAGCAAAGCAGGTGAAGGCAGTGAATTAAATGAATATGATATCAATGAAGGTTGGATCATGACAGCTGCATTTGTTATGCTCTCCCGGTTAAGCATTATACGGAAATAAGCAGTCTCATCCGGACTATTATTAAATACCTGTCATGAAAACATAATCAGAAGATATACTATGATTAATGGGTCAACTCGGGCCACGGTTTACATCTAAGGGGTAATGTCATTTTTTTTCCCCTAATAGGGAACAAGTCAAATGAGAAGGTTGCTCAAGTGGTCAAATGAATAATAACAAAACCTCCTAAACCATTTTATTCAGAAAATAAGATTATTACTCGGACTACCAATCACTTTTATCATAAATTTTGACAGATAATATTTCAAAATTTTCGAAGAAAGCATATTGTTAGGTGTCCGGCACCAAAATTTCACTTGTTTTAACCCGAACCTGTTTACATCTGCAATAAGTGATGTGTATTTACCTGAACAAATTGTGATCTTCGAAGATTGAACATAAACTGAGGGAACAACGAAAAACAAGGGTTTAAGGCAAATGAAGTTGGATCATCTTTTCGGTAGTCACCGAATTTAGAACAGAGACGAATGAGGTTTCTATCTAGCCATCTTGTTGCATCAAATGACTCCTGTAATTATCATAATTCCGTTAGATATATAAGATATACTAAGGATGCATAGTTAGGTTTATTGGTTGGTATTGTTATTGATTTAGTACCTCCATTTCCATTTTATAGGACGTAAATCTGGCCATTACCACGGCAGCGGTCTCTTGATCAAAACCTTGAACCAATTCCTGTCAAAAACAAGTTATTTCAATCAAAATTATACCAGCTGATATATAGTATTGGGGCTACACAAAGAGTACCTAAAACGTTTATATCTATTACCTCTGTGATAGCGGAACTCTCTAACCATCTTCTAGTAATGGTGGTTACTCGCATCTTCGATTCTCCATCGATGGTCTGATAACTGTATCAAAATTTATATAAATCAATTAACTTCATGCACACATTGAGTAAAGCAACTACCGAAAGAAACGCACTTCACAGTTTATACAAAAGAATATGTTACCTCGTAACAGTCTGTATGTACAACTGCGGATTTACGTTTCCTGAGGCATCTGACTTTTCACTTGATGAGATATCGAAGAAAACCGTCAAGCAAGTATCTTTATCTAATCCACACAGCTTCCAAGCTGTGGTGTTTCCCTGCCCAATCACTGTGCTGGCTACAGCAGGTCCTTTCTGTAAGTTGAACAGTCGTCAGTAAACCAACAACAAAAAAATCAAAAGTTATTCTAAACAAATTAAATCCAAGTAAGATTCAGTATATCACCTTCTCCAAAGATGTGCAAGGTCCGATGATCCCTTGAATCTTAATGTCCTTTGAACAATTGATCTCAAGTATGCCACTGAAAGTAATAAGCTTGTAAATTGTTTTTATTTCAAAAAATAAAGATAATACGGAGTATATGATCTATCAATTTTAAAGAGAAATAAAAAAGAGAAAAGATACACCCTCTGCCTAAAAATGTGGAAAAGTTTTCTTATTAAGTTGTCGCAGACAATGTGATATATGATCTATCCATTTTTTGCAAGTTATCAGTCGAATGTTACTCTTTTCTCCACCAATAATCGTTATTTGATACTCTGATATTGGTCAATAATAATAATTTATTTTGCCCATGTTTAAGAGCATTTTCACGTGTGATCAATAGTCAACATTTTTTGGATGGAGAGAGCATGTATCAATAAGAAGACACATAATTAAATCATCGAGGACAAAAATACTCACTTATGGGCGAGACCAAGTGATTCTTCCCCCTTCTGAAAGACACGCTTAAATGAGTCTTTGAAAACTGAATGCCCAAAACTTTCAGCTAGAACACAAAGGCCACCAGTTTTTTCAATCAAAACTTTCATCTCTGCTACCCCAACCTAAAAGGTAATAACCGGCATTAGATTAGAAAAACATACAAGAATTAAAGCATTTAGAGCCATTTCAAAGGTTTCGAAAGATTGCTTTCAGAGCCTGATATTTCTCTACGACTCAAGACATAAAATTTGTTTTCACTTATTTATAGGCTATCAAGAAACATACGATAACTATTATGTAGACCGCATTTAGCCATTTAGGTAAAGTTTGTCATTATAATTTTGCTTTCACTCGTTTTGAACAAAGCATAGAGATAAAAGCTAAGTCCAACAGCAATTACTACTAAAATGGTTCTTGGTGTGGTATGGCAAGCTAAATTTTTTATATTTGTTTGTTTCTAGAAGATAGATTGAGTCAATTTGGTTGATAATTTGGACTTATTCTTGGTGTATCGATCAAGAAAACAGGGGGAAGGGGGAAGATATCTATATGTGCTTGACTTTGAATTGAAGTATTCAAAGTGTAACATTGATATAAACCTAGACAACTGACTTTGACCGATTCAAGGGGGACCAAATTCTATATAAATTGAAGAGATTCATGTCTTTGCATAATGCATTGATGTTCTACTGAGTCATATTTCTTTGAATTGAGAAAATCAAGGCAATGTCTGATCTTTTTGATCTTCCACGTGATATCTTAATCGACATACTTTTAAGAGTGCCTCCAAAGTCTCTAGGTCAACTCAAATCAGTATGCAAGAACTGGTGTTCGTTCATTTCATCTGCATCTTTTGTTAAATTGCATCATCGTCGAGCCATTTATGATACCAACACTAATCATACACGGATGTATATCATCTCAACTCATTCAAATCACTTGGTTAATTTTGAATCCCCGTCATGTTATGTTGGCGCTAATGATGATGATGATTATTATGATAAAGAAGTACAAGGCATTGTCCGTTTAAATGATCCTACAGAAAAAGAACCGGTATATGAAAAGTCATCGGGTTCTTGTTACGGGTTGGTCTACTTTGTCTGTCACGGTGATTGCATCTTCTTGTGGAACCCGACTACTCAAGAAACCCGACTAATACCGGACTCACCAATGTCATTATCTGATGGCACACGGTTTTACGGGCTCGGTTATGATTTTTTAATTGATGATTATAAAATGGTAAGAGCCTCTCGTTCTGTTTCCGGCAAATCTATTAGTTCTGAGGTGTTTAATCTTAAAACCGGCTCTTGGAGAACGGTTCAGGTTTCTCATATTGAGATGAATACGCCTGAAGAAATTGGCACCTACTCCAGCGGGGCGGTTCATTGGCTAATTAGTCACGTTCTCATACACAATGATCCTAACATACGTGATACCATCCTTTCTTTTGACTTGAAAGACGAGAATTTTAAAGAAACATGTCTGCCAAATGTCGATAAGGTTGAAAAGATTGGATTTACATATTTAGGTGATCTGAAAGGTTGTCTATATGCAGTTTATGGCGGTGATTTCGGAGCAGATGCCGATATTTGGGTCATGAAGGAATATGGTGTTGATAATTCATGGAGTATGATGATTAAACTGAATTGGGCTCGAATTCCTTGTGATTATCATATGGTGCCTATTTGCTTTACACTCGAAGGTGAGGTTGTGCTTGATTTAGATGCATTTCATATTATAAAATTCAATTTATCAGATAAAACCTACAAGAGATTTAAGAAATGTAGTACTGATTGGCACTATTGGGTTGTCTATACCGAGACTTTGGTTTCACCTTATGGTTAGCAACATTTATGTTTCAATGGATTGTTATTTGATTGTACTATTGTACTACATGTTATTCCGTATAATGACTTTGTTCAAATTTCAAACGAGAGAAAGATCCAAGACAACTTTATGCGTATATATGCTTTGATTACTTTTGTTGTTGGAATAACCATTAACCGATTCATTATTGTTAGATTTACCTTCATTTTATGTAGATATGTAATACCATACTGTATGCCTATATAACGACAATCACATAAAACGGCTAAATGCTCAGATGATTATCATAATCTACTACTGAGTTTCGTACCTGGTCAAGTGCGGAAGCAAAAAGATCCAAGACATGACCCTGGCTAACCATCTGCTTTGAAAGCTCCTCATAAAACTGAACTGCCTTTCTGAAATATGGTGCTGCATCCTTATCCAAATCTTTATGTGAACGTACTGGTTCCGAAAGATCTTTTGATACAATCTGCAGTAAACCAAAAACAAGCAGAAGTTTAGATTCAACCGTCTTATTTACATTAACATCAACACAAAAAGTTCACAGAGGAACTTACCGAACCAGGTCCTTCAGTACATGGACCACCAACCAAAGCTACTATTCGCGCACCAGTACCAGGCATACAAGCCCCAAGCAAACCAGCTGCAACACTCAATGCAACACCAGTACACCTCAACGATCGATTACCAGGTGGAACCGGCCACTGATCTGTACCTAATTCTTCCAAAAGCTAATTCGAATACTTCAATTAGTAACACATATCAACAAAATCATGCAACTTTAAATGTATTTCGGATTGTTTTTTTTTTCTTTCTTCTTATTGCTTATTTTTCAGAAGATAAGCAGTTTGGATTGTTTCGAAAATCCAGACTCTTTCTGCTTATCAGCTTATTCTGGGGTTTTATAAGCAATTTTTAAATTAGATATGACTTGATAATCTGCTTATTTGGGGGTAATGGTGACTTTTTACCCTCATATCTAACCTGGGAACCTTTAAAAAGAGGTACGCAGCTCTCAAATGTTCTTCTCTTTACTTCTCAAAGATATTATTGAGATAAACGCGAAATAAGCAAATCCAAACACAAAGTGATTTTCTTAAGGCCACTTATTATAAACACGAGCATAAGCAGGAAAATAAGCAATCCCAAAAACCCACTTACACAAAAAGCTAAAAAAACGCACCTTTTGAACAATATAAGCACCTTCAGAAGCCGGCAACAAAAACCTCGAAACACCTGCATACGGCTGCACTACCCCCTTCTGAAACCCTTGTCCCGGCCCTGGCCCAGCACCAACTTTCCTACCACCAACACTACCTAAACCTAATTGATCCAAAACCTGTTCTTTACTAACCTCTTTTGAACCACGAAAAACATAAACTTTCGACATTTCACCATATCCTAACTCGTGAACCTGAACCTGAGTCCCAAACGAAACAAATCCTACCAAAGCATTCTCAGGCAAAAATTCAAGCGCTTGTTGTAACGCTGATATAGCAAAGCCTAACTCCTCCTCAATCATACAAGTATCAAAAACAAAGACATAAACGGGCGGTGGAATAACAGCTTCATAATTAGGAAAACTATATTCAATTGTGGTATATTGCGGGTAGAGTTCAGCGGGGACATTTGTTTCCGATATACCTGAAAAATGATGAGAAAAATGGTTATATATACACACCGGCAATGAAGAGTAATAACTATAACTATATTCAATCTTTGTTTATTGGGGATAAAGTTTCGAGGAACATAACGTGTTCAGTTGTAGAAAAATGAGGCTCTTTTCCCGAAAATTTTCTAAGAAAACTGAAAATCGTTTGAATTAAGTTTTTTCAGGAAAATAACAGTTGGAAATGGAAAAAGCCTTTTACAAAATGGAAAATTGTTTATTGGAAAAACCTTTTCCCTTACATTGTTCCACTTTTCTATAATGGAGAATGCAACAGTGTCAAGAGGGTATTTGGGATTACTTATTTTGGGGCAAAATAAGCACTTTTGACTTTTCATTAAGGATTGGGATATGCTTCTTTCAAGGTGCTTAATTGTAACTAGTTAAATTACTTTTTGGCCATCACATATATCTAACGCAAAAACTATTATAGATGGATTAGATTGACATGCTCTATATTTTATGGGTCTTGTTGGATTCTTTTACGATTTAAGCAAATCCAAACAATATTTGCCTAGTATAAATAAGCACAAACACCCTCTAAGTCAGAATTATGGTCTTATTACAAAAAAAATAAAAAAAATGGTCTTATTATAACCAGATATAACATGCAACCCCAAACACCCGCTAAATGATCCCAAACACCTTCAAACACATTATAATCACAAAACCAACATTCTAGCAGAACCAATTCAGATAAACACTTTAGAACTGCTTATTCTAAATGATCCAATCACTTCAAACTATTTCTGCTTATCTTCATATTTAGCGGCAAACTAAGCAAATCGGGCATGCCACTCTCATTGTGCTTATTTGAGATGAAACTAAAATTACCTTTTTACCATCATATTTATCCTAAAAGTCTAAAACCCATTATAAACTATAATGCAGCCGAAAGCAATGGACTACTCGGGTATCTTCCGGGTTTCAACTCATGTTGGAAGGATACTAGTAGCCCACTACTTCAAGCTTATAAGGGGCTCAATGTATATTCCAATGGGGGATGAGTTGTTACATAAACTAAAATTACCTTTTAACCACCACCCCCTAAATGATCTAAACACTTCAAACCACTACTTATCCCAAGTAACCGGCAACAACATCATATCTCAAACTCCGTGTTGTTTGTGGGGCGACAATTACAATACCTATACGATCCAAACACTTCAAACTACTAAGAAAATACTCCGTCCCTAAATAAATGTCCACTTTGACTTTTTGCGGTCTTTCTTGTTCAACTTTGACCTTAAATATTTTCGTTTGTGTTATATAATACTTGATGCAAAATATATGAATGAATTAGGTTTTAAATGTATTTTCATTAGTATAATTTTCATCAAGTATTATACAATACAAACAAAATTATTTAAGGTCAAAGTTGAACAAGGAAGACTATAAAAAGTCAAAGTGGACATTTATTTAGGGACAGAGGGAACATAACTGTAAATCTGCAAAAAGTAAACAGTTCCAATAATACCTAAAAAATGATGAGGGAAACGATTGCTTTGGAAACCAATTTATATAATCTAAACACTTAGAGGGTGTTTGTTTAAGCTTATATGTGGCTTATGAACTTATTTGTTGTTCGGCTTATATTTCATTAGCCCCAATTTTCCGGCTTATTTTGAGACTTGTGGGCTTATATAAGTTTATGATTAGACGATAAACTTATACAAGCCCAAAAGTCTTAAAATAAGCTAGAAAATTGAGGCTTATGAAATATAAGCTGAAATCAAATAAACTCATAAGCCCACATATAAGCTTAAACAAACACCCTCTTCAAACTACTAACCAATCCTAAAACACATAAACCAACAATCCAACATACATTAAACCACACATAAAACAAAACTCGCATTCTGCAAAAAGTAACAAGGAACTACACCATTTCTCAAACTGCACGTTTTTTGTGGGGCCACAATTACAATACCTAAATGATCCAAACACTTCAATCACATAAACCAACACACATTAAACTACACGCAAGACAAAACTGTCATTCTGCAAAAAGTAAACAGTTACCAAAATAAGCCACAAAAAGCGAGGGCCCAAAACCAAATAAGCCATAAGCCAGCTATATAAGCCAAAACAAACACCCCTTTATACAATCTAAACACTTAAAAAACTACTAACCAATCCTAAAACACAAAAGATCAAACTACGCGCAAAACAAAACTGTCATTCTGCAAAAAGTAAACAGTTCTCAAAATAAGCCATAGGCCGGCTATATAAGCCGAAAGAAACACCCCTTTATACAATCTAAACACTTAAAACCACTAACCAATCCTAAACAACATAAACATCAAACTACGCGCAAAACAAAACTGTCATTCTGCAAAAAGTAAACAGTTCCCAAAATAAGCCGGAAAGTTTCAAAATAAGCCATAAGCCAGCTATATAATCCAAAACAAACACCCCTTTATACAATCTAAACACTTAAAACCACTAACCAATCCTAAACAACATAAACATCAAACTACGCGCAAAACAAAACTGTCATTCTGCAAAAAGTAAACAGTTCTCAAAATAAGCCGGAAAGTTTCAAAATAAGCCATAAGGCAGCTATATAATCCGAAACCCCCCCCCCCCCCCCCCCCCCCCCTTTCTTATACAATGTAAACTACTAACCAATCCTAAACAACATAAACCAAAATCGCGCAAAACTGCCATTCAGCAAAAAGCAAAAAACAGCTACCTGAAAAATGATGAGGAAAATGGTTCCTCTGGAAACAAAAAGGGCAGATCCAAATAAGGGCCTGGAAATCAACCCGACAAAAAGGGTTTAAAACAGAGGAACATGTTTTACATTTGAGAGGAGGGTATGGGTTTGTCGGGATATTGATGTTTTGTCGGATCGGAGAAATGGAGGCAGCGAATGGGATGATGCATTTGCTGGCTTCTACTTTTGTCTTTGGCCATGCGTTCCATGTTAGTCTTATTCCGTCTATGTCTCCTCCTTCTGGATCCACTGCCCCACTTACTGTTGCCATGTTTTCTGGTTGGTTGGTTTGTTGGTTGGATCTAGGTACTTCTTGTGTTTGGTTTTTTTGATGATGTTTTTTATGAGGAGGATGATCAACACAGATGAAACAGTTGGGTTGTTGTTGATGTTGTTGTCCTTTGGGTTTTGTTCTTTTTTTATTAATTTGTTTTTTACACTTTTTTTTTTTTTTTTTTTTTTCTTTTTTTTTTTATGACGACGAATCCTGACCCGTCCTGACTAATCGCGATACTGGCAACGGGAAAAACCCGAACCGACTCCTGACCCAATAATGGTCCCAACTCGACCCGAATCTTGATTTTGGTTGTTTTTTCTCGGGACCATCCCGACTCCCGACCCGTCCCGAATCTCGATTACCAGGAAAACGCAAATCGACTCCCGACCGGATTACAGTCGGATCGGTATCGAGAAGGGAGTCGGGTGTCGGTCGGGATTGCTCACCCCTAGGCGTTTTGGTTTCGGCTTATATATTCGGCTTATGGCTTATTTGATTTTGAGCTTATGTTTTATAAGCTTACTTTTTGTGGCTTATTATGAAACTTTTTGGCTTATATAAGCTTATTATGTCATAATAAGCTTACACAAACATTAATATTTTAAAATAAGCCACAAAAGTAAGCTTATGAAACATGAGCTTAAAACCAAACAAGCTATAAGCTGGTTATATAAGCCGAAGCAAGCACCCCCTTTTAAAGGGCGTTTTGGTTTCGGCTTATATAGTCTGGCTTATGACTTAGCTGTTTTTGGGCTTGTGTTTTATTAGCTTATTTTTTAGGGTAAATTTTTTTGTTTATATAAGTTTATTATGTCATAATTAGCTTATATAAGCCGGAAAGTTTCAAAATAAGCCATAAAAAATAAGCTTATAAAACAAGCTCAAAACTAAATAAAACATAAGCTACCAAGTCCCAACTTTATTGTTGGCCTTATACCAAACTAGTTGTCCACTTCAAAAAATAGTTAAAATTTTGGATTAAATATATTATATTAATTTCATTTTTGGTTATTATTACAAATATTAAAGAAATATAAATTAATTAATTAAAGATGAATTTGTCATTTTGCAAAAACTTGAAAGAAAAAGGCTGCAATTATGATGTTTTTGTTAAACTGTATGTGTTGTCGTAGTAGACAATTATTTTGATACGAAAAAGCGTCTTTTAGCTCTGATGTTTATGGCGTTTATTATTACTGTATGTGTTATAGTAAATTATTATTATTATTATTATTATTATTATTATTATTATTATTATTTAAACCTACTAATTTATTGGGTTTGAGGTTGCTCTTACACACGTAAATCGGATAAAATGTTTGTTTTTTTGAAATGGTCGATGATTATGGTATGACGACAAACTTTTGTATAGCCTGACCCTAAATTTATCTAATCCAACAAAACACTTTGAAGAGCTAAACTTCAAAACATTATATCCACTAAAAGCACCGGGTGTCATGTCTCAAGCGATGATCCTTTTGGATGTCACATTATGTCACATGAGCATTTTCCCTCTTTCACTCACACATACTCAAAAAGCCCTTCCTTCATGGTTCAAGCTAAAAACCTCTTTTCAGACCCACCATTATATTTTCTTTTACATTCTTTCAAATCAACTAATTTAATTATCTTCAAAACACAATGCATTTATATAAAATTTAGGATTACATTTAGTTAAACCCAAAATATAAACTAAAAATGTAATATAGCAAACCAAGGACTAGAATGGTTATACTAAAACCTTTTGGCGCCGGTGGGTCTCAGTATGGTGGCGGCTTTATGGCGCCAGACAAATGTAGTGATACCCTCAGCTCTAAGAACTTGTGTAGCATAGTGCATTATTAGTTTTCAAACTTTAACTCATAAATCTAATCAATCACTCCTTTTTAATCGAGCTTAAATCAAGCTAAGGAGTGTTTTCATAAGCTTATCTTTATGATTTACATACTTATTAAACTTATGAAAAACTAACAATTTCAATTTCATTTTAATTTTTGACGTATAATCTTATCAACTCAAACTTATAATCCATACAATTTCCCAAGATCATGAGCTACAAATATTAAACTTACTGATTTTTCAAATGTTTAGTAATGACAAAAAATAATAAAGCTTAAACAAGCATTTTTTTTTAAAACAAGCTCGAGCTCAACTGAAACCTCAAATAACTCGAGTCATTAAGGCGTCTATGTGACCTAACAAACACACCCAAAATTAGATGTAGCAATTTGACATTCATTGGCTAATCGAGTAATATTTATTAGGAGATGCATTTTGGTGGGTTTTACCAAATACTCGTGCCATTGTATACCGATTAACTAACGGGTTTAGTGTGACCTAACATATCAATGAGAAATTATAAACCCCTTTCCATTAACTATTCATAATAACATTTTCTCTTGACAAAAATGGGCTAATGAGCCCAACCTAAACCTATTTAATCCAAACTTGTTTAGACTAGTGCTTTCAAATAACCTATATAGACTCGGGTCCGTAACCAAAAACCTGCAAATACCCATTAAGAGACCCTAACCACCCATTTTGGCACTTATACCCAAACCAGAGTATAAACAATTTACAATTTCCCCTCCCAAAAACCATGTTAGTACCCCACATTATGCTTTTATAGAGCTTTCATTATTGTGCTTTTTATGTTGTGAAATGTAGTGTATTCAATAATAGTATGTATTGTACCAAGGTGACCTAGTGGCCAGACAATGTCTTCACAAGAGGTCTCAGATTCAAATCTCACTAGTTACACATCTTTAGGGTGGCCAAGGTCGGTAACGGTCACGAAGATACTTTGGTTAGGTTAGGTCGTTTACATCTGAGTCAAAGACTGACGGTCCTTTTTAACTTCATCATTTACTTGTCTATGATAAAAGTGCATATGTTTAAGGTAGCAAGTTTTTATGAGAATACATCTACTACCTAAAAACGATATTACTCCGTGATAAATAGATTAAATGGTCTACTCTTTGCATTAACTATAATATTGATATTGTTAGTTTTTGAAGTACCATAGTTGAGAGAGTTAATTACGTAAATTAATCGTTCTTTTGGTTCATACACAATTGAAATTTTCGTCCTTAACTTTAAAAGCATAGAATATTCACACAAAAATTATCTTAACCGACAATATGACACGGTTATATTAAAAACATTTTATTTTATTGTTTCCGAATGTGTTATTTATTTGAAATCAAATTTTATAACAAGAGCACCAATGGTCCAAAATTTGATAAAAGATGTCATATTCACAAAAAATTTAGTTACATACATATTAAAAAAAACTTGACAAGTGTAAGATTAGGTGTGGAAGGTTTAGTAGGATGCTAAATCTATAATTAGCATCCTATATAACCCTCAACAGCTACATAATACCGATATCAAGTTACATGAACAATTTATTACACCTCACATATAACCAAGTGATATTTTTTGTCTTCAACCTATGTGGGATGAGAATTTGCATACAAGTTTGACAAAAGTTGTTCAAAAATCAACACATAATTTCTATTTCCTAATCTATGAGAAAATTGATAACGAACTCAAATCATAAAACAAACATGAGGTGTGAGCCATATAAATCACATTTTCTCTAAATCTCAAAAGATCAACTCCACACAATTTCATGCCACTTTCCACCAATTGCTCAAACTAAATATGATATTTATAGTTAAGAGGCAATTCCGTCATATATAAAAGCCAAATATCACTGACTCATTTCATTCTCCGCCAAAAGAAGGGCTAATTATTTAGAAATGCATCTAACTTGTCAGCTTTTGTTGTTTTGTGTAGTCATCTTTAGTTTTTGTTATTAAAACACAAACATTTCAAATTTCGACTTTTATATGTATTTTGTGACCATTTGTTAATTTAAAATGACCATTTTACCCTTCGAAATTTGAAAAACGTAAGAGTAGAATGATCACAAAATACACACAAAAGTCAAAATTTAAAAGGTATGTATTTTATAGCAAAAGAAAAAGACACAAAACAACAAAAATTAACAAGTTAAATGCATTTTCAAATCATTAGCCCCCAAAAGAATAAATGTGGTTTTGGCTTTCACAAACACCCACACAAACACGAAATCGAAATTGATCATCAAAAACTTCAAAAACATTCAATAAATGCCGATTATATCATAAATTTGCGTCGTTAATCATAACTTTTCAAAATGAGGAATTAATTTTAGTTTTTTTTTTCTCGGTTTTAGGTTCGAAATTATCAATTAGAAAATCACTTAAAAGATTGTTTGTTTGTATGTAATAAGCTTACTACACTCCACCTATATTATATTAGATATAATACCCATTTATATTTAATAGAATGCCGCAACATGATATATTTTATTCTCGTAAAACCATTGTATTCACATTGTTTGTTTATGTTTACCTTGCATGGAATTGTTTATGTTTGGAGCATTCCAAACTTGCAACATCATATATTTTAGAGAAAAGTCCAAAATACATCCCTGAGGTATGCCAATAGTGACGGAATCGGTCTCCACCTCACAACCTGGTAAAAGACGACTAGAACGAGAACATTCCGCATTTACAATTTGTTGTGACCTATGAGCATTGTCCAAACCACAATCTATAAGAGGCTGCCCACCATCTAAGGTAAAAGGATCACCTGACCCAAATTGCTCAAGCTGGTTGAACATGTCATCAACACCTATGGTCAAATCTTCATTTACACCCGGAACGAATGGACCATGATCATTGCTAATCCCCGGTTCAAGCGGGGAATAACGACATTTCCCATCATCATTGCTCGGTTACTCTCCTCTTGCACCCCCACAGGCATAACGTGGCCCAAGATATTATCCGATATCACCATAGCCTGGTGACACCCAGGCACAAATCCCACCTTCCCATCTTCCATGACAGAACGACACCTTTTATTCAAAGGGTTAGGATTAAAATTGTTGGCTATAGCAGCAGATTCAGATGATTATGAAATGCATCTTGCCGCTCCACCCGTTAACGATGGGCCAACATTGGGTTGAATAGGCAGACTTCTGGCCCCAAACGGTCCCCATCGCTTCAATATCATAATATGTTGAGAAGGGTTAACGCTTGTAAGATATCCAATAAGTCTAACATCTACAAATGTATAATAATCAGGTCAAAACATATATAACAAAATAGAAACACACACACACACACACACACACACACACACACACACACACACATATATATATATATATATATATATATATATATATATATATATATATATATATATATATATATATATATATATATATATATATATATATATATATATATATATATATATATATATATATATATATAAAACCGAGAGAGACACACCATGATCGCCTTCCATGAAGCATGGTTCGAAATCTTTGTACGCCCAATTGTTGCTCAGCCCACCAGCAGCCAACACGCCATCTCGGAAATTATGGCTGTGCACAACATGCTTCTCCAACATACTAATTTGTTCTCTCAACACAACGGACAACCTTGGACACGGATCGGACCGTATGGTATCGGCACCAAGCTGCATAGAAGGTAAAAAGGGATGCCTTCGTATCCAGAAAAAATTAGTTTGCCACTGGCTCAGGTTCACTTTCAACCCCCCAACAATTACCTTGCACTGGGAACGAGGCTTAAATGTAAACCACCCTCCATTGGCAGATATGTGGTAGAAACACCGAAATAAAGCCGAAGTAGGGACTATATGCACAGCACGACAATGAAGCTCGAAACATAAAATCCTACGATAGCCATCGGGGCAAAGTTGTGAAATATGAAATCCAAAGCTAGACAACAGCTCTAGCAACAAAGGAGAAACGGGAAAACGCAAGCCTGTCTCCAAGAAGTTTTGATAAATACCCACCATACCGTCTGGGGCATTCGTGATCCCTACAGAAGAGCGTGGTGCTTGCGCGTCAAGATGACCAGGAAGTCCATATTTATTACACAAATCTTTCACATCTTGAGCCGAAAGGCGGGATCCAAAGGTATGTATAGTACTGAGGTTTTTATCACTCATTGAGAAAAAGAGTAAGATGGACTGAATACATATTTTAGTCAACTGTTAAAGTATATATAATAGCCTTCAATGCAAAGAAACCATAAACAGATTTAAACCTATTATTATAGAGTAGGCTTAGGCAATATGGATAAACTCACCTTTTTTATTATTATCTAAATACATATCTCAAGAAAAAAAATGATTAAGATTCTTTTGTGTAGCTTTGTAAGAGCCTAGGCATGTATCTGCAATATCATCCCTAGCCTCGAGGGCTTAATAAGCTTACTACACTTCACCTATATTATATCAGATATAATACCCATTTATATTTAATAGAATGCCGCAACATGACATATTTTATTCTCGTAAAACCATTGTATTCACATTGTTTGTTTATGTTTACCTTGCATGGAATTGTTTATGTTTGGAGCATTCCAAACTTGCAACATCATATATTTTATTCAGGTAAAAATATTGTATTACGTTTCCAACATGACAAATGTGCAACACATATATTTTACTCAGGTAAACATTGTATTACGTTTCCGACATGCCAAACTTGGTAAAGTCATTCTCAAGACTTAGTACTCTTATAAATAGAGAACAATACCAAGTCATTAGGACCATCAGAAAAAACACACTACTACTACTACTACTACTACTACTACTTCCTTCTTTAACACATTTTATCATATCACCTTGTGTAGTATTTTCACATCTGACTTGATCGTCGGAGTGTATTACGGGGAGTGAGTCCCGTATACATTCTAACGATATCTCTTGTTTCTTGAGTGATACAGGTCCACGTGTTCAACGACTCAACAGTCAACGCTCGCCATTTTGGGCCCGTGAATCAGCGTATCATCAGTATGCTTTGGGTACGCGTTATATTATCCGGAACAAACCGAGCTACACGTTTGAAGTTTATATCCAAATTTGTTTGTCTTTGAGGATTTGGCACACTCACTGTGTCGCATATAAACGTCACACATGTTCGAGTTGAAACTTTTCACAAATATTGCTAAGGTAAAGACTCATTGGTTTCGTATGGTAGTTTTACTTTCTTTAAGTTTAGTTGTGCACTGTTTTACCGGTAGCCACATTTTTTAGACATATTTCAACGGGTTTACCGGTAGCCAATGGTGGTTTTGTAGATGAAAGACTTCGATGTAGGAGTTATATAGAGTATAATAGCATACATTATGTTGTAAGGTAACATATATTGATTTATCTTTCCATCATCATTTAAGTTAGATGGTGTAAAAACAAAACTATCATGCAAGCTCTAATAGGGGTGAGCATCGGGTCAATACCGACCCGATCCGACCCGAACCGAGAAATCTCGAAACCGAATTTCGGGAAAAACCTAAACTAAATACCGAACCGAAATTACTCGGTTCGGTTCAGGACGAGTCAGTTTCGGTCAGTTTTGTTGGTTTTTGTTGTTTTTCTCGGTTTTTGGCCCGAACCGACCCAAACCGAAAATCGAAAAGTTGAAAACTAAAACCGAGAAGCGAACCAAGTATGGTCGGTTCGGTTTCGGTTCACTCGGTTCGAGCCGATTTTTCAAGGTGAGTCGGTTTTGCTCGGTTTTGCTCACCCCTAAGCTCTATTATAGCTAGTGGTCTTTTGATAAAAAATAACGCATTACATATTTACATAGCAACTTAATACTCTATAGAATGAATACCAAAAGGATCCAAATAGCATGTATGAGGAAAGTGAATATTGAGTTGTCTCACATATAAGTTTACATTCGAAATCATCAAAAATCAATAAAAAATACATCATTTTGATTATTATTTTTTTAAAATATGAGTAGTGGACTAATATATGCATAGTGAAACGTATTTTAATAGTGAATTAAATCAAACCATTATTGAATCTATAACTAATTTGTTAGTTAATGAAAACACCTAACAATATGATGTAGAAAATGCATGTAGCAACGTAAACCCAATTTAAGTGATGTTGTGATGAAATCAGAAAACACTAATATTGTGAAGGTCGTGATGCAAATGAGGTAGATTAAACGACGTAATTTTTGATGATTTCGCATGTAAGCTTAGATGTGAGACGACACTTATATATATATACATGACTAAAAAGATAATTACATTTTGTAAAACTTGAGCTTGGTTGCTATAACAAAAGACACCATCTTCCACTCGGTTACTATTGACTTGCCGTTAATTGACGCAAATTGAGAACTAAATCGGACAGAAGAACAGCAAAAATCATCCAGCAATCAATTATGAGGCAATACTGCTGCTGAACTTATTTGGATTTCTCATTTGTTACGTGACCTCAATGCATTACCATGCGAACGTCCCACGTTACTGCATGTGTGATAACTTAAGTGCCATCTTTCTCAGCCAAAATCCAGTAGCACACCGACACGCCAAACATATCGATATAGATTATCATTTTGTTCGTGAACTTGTGTTATCTGGTAAATTACACACAAAGTTTGTCCCACCCGTGCGCTTGAGGGTGGATATTAGAGATAAATCCTCTCCTAAAATAGTTATTGTAATAGTTATAACTTAACTTATAGTGCCTAAATTTATGTTGTACTCTTGTATTTATACTTGCTTCATATTCATAATAATATAAGCCGAAGTTATTCAATTATCATACCCATAAACTATTTTTTATCATTAAAACTATTTGTTGCTATAAAATTTCGTTGCTATTTACCGGTAATTGTCTAATTTATTAAAAAACTTTAATTTAATATTACAAAACCATAAATTTATAAATCGTTAGATTTCTGAAACTAATACTTTATAAAAGCCAAAATCTACAATAAACACTCTTTTTCCCATGCTGAAAAGGTTACATACGACCCTATCTCTATCGTAAAATACTAATTAAATTGGGAAAATACTTGCTTTAGAAAAAAACACACACGAAAAGTTTATTTTATGGCAGACATCTATATGGGAATAAATAAATTATAAACTTTCGAACTATATATATATAAGGCGGTGACACGTTAACTTGACATGCACGTTCAAATTATATATAGACCCCAAGCCATCAAACCCTAAAGCAATAGATCGAAAACTTATAAAGATGTCATACTATATACCTTTCGAAATCCAAGCCGAAATCATGAAAAGACTTCCGGTCAAATCATTGATTCGATTCAGATCCGTTTCAAAACAATGGAAGTCTTTTATCCATAGCTCTGAGTTTGTCGCTCATTACCGGGCATGCCACCAAGATCTTTTACTTATAACTTACACCGATTATGAGGATAAGGAAAAACATGTTTTTGTTGTTGATGATGATACTTTCCCCTTGCGCAAGCTTTCACATCCTACTATTCCCATGTCCGTTGATCAACTTTACAAGCCATCATTACATATAATTGGTAGCTCTCAAGGCTTGTTTTGTTTTTATGGCTGTAGTACTGATGGAGATTTCAGGGCTGTTATTTGGAATCCTTCAATTAAAAAGTCGGTAGATATTGTTGTGCCCAGGCCTTATTCTGAGGTTAATTCGTGGTCGCGGAAGTATAGAACTGTTGTTGGTTTTGGTGTGTGTCCCCGCACTTTTGACCCTAAGCTTGTCAATATTACATATATTGTGCCAAAAACTAACATTACTTCTATGCAAGTTGAGGTTTATACATTAAGTTCGGGAGCATGGAAACCTCTATTTACCGATCTGCCTCGTAAATCAACTTGTTTCACAGCGAAGTGTGTGGATTTACATGGGTATATTTATTGGAACGCTTATGATTTGGTAAAAGTTGATGGTAAGCATTACAATATGATTATGTCATTTGATACGACAAGTGAAAATTTTACAGAAATATCACTCCCTGATAATTTAGCATACACCTGTGACAATCAGTTGTCTATATCTAAGCGAATGGAGTCTCTTGTTGTGCTTGACTCTTTTTATATGGCTCGAAAACAAGTTTATAAAGTATGGATGATGGAAGGTGGCGTTCAAAAGTCGTTTACAAATCTATTCACGATTGAAGCTCCAGAGGCATCAATAAGAAGTGTACTCGGATTTAGGAAGAGTGGCGAACCTATAATTGCAATGAATAAGAATGGTTCATATCTTGACAAGCATAGAGTTTATCTTTATGAACCAAACTCAAGACACATCAGTTATATTGGGATATCTACAGTACGATATTTACGCTTAGCTAGTTCCTACACGGACACGCTACTTTTACTTGACAGGTGAATTTGTAGTTTCTACTCGACATAAATGGAGGACGAAGGCTTAATTGTGACTCTTTAGCCCGGAATGACAACAGCATGCATATAAGCAGTAGAAAACAATTTTCCAGCCTATTAGAATAAACTAGCTAGTACATCATCGATTAGCTTGTGTCTAATCACAGGCAAAGTTGGAAGCAATGGCTTAACTGGTTAAAACTTCACAAGGCATGTGTACCGATGTATTAAAGAAGTGTTTACGTGATCAATTACTCTTTCAGATATATTTTACAATTTAAAACTTCTATCTTGTTGAAAGTCAAGCAAATTATATCAGATATGTGTTTAGTTCTTCTGGTTTTGCTGCAATTATGTTAGACTACGTACACAAGATTTTCTGCTATTTCATGAGAGTACAACCTCGTAAATGCATTTAAATTTTCTCGTATTCTAAGAGTTTTTTTGTACATGTAATACGTTTGGATGTGAACTTCTATAGAAAATATCGAGTAGCATGTACTGTCATAGCACTAAGAAACTAATAAGTATTCAGGCCAGGTAATAAATAATTGATATGTTTGATATATTTCTACTTCATATAGAGGAACATCTTTGTACGTGTGCACATGCTTGTGTAAAAGTAAATTATGAACTTATGATCTTCATCATAATGTAGTAAATCACTAGTAAAATGTAAGTTTCCGGGTATCTTCTCTCATATATGTTGCAGAAACCTCGTATGCTATCGTTGTGTTGGGGCTGATATAAGTTTTGCCTTATCAGTTTGGCGAGCCAAATTGGTACTTCCTTGGCCTAAGTTGCATTAGATCTTCAGTTAACTGCTGATATATGTACGTATAACAATATTAACCGGCGAGATATGTACACTGTTATATTTGATTGTTTCCGATTGTGTTATTTATTTGAGATCAGATATTATAACAAGAACATCAACAGTCCGAAATTTGGTTAAAGATGTCATATTCACAAAAAAGTTAGTTACATACATATTACAAAAACCTGACAACTTGTATGAATTAGCCGATCAAAAAAGCATGATGCTAAATCAACATTTAACATCATACGTAACCCTCAACAGCTACATAATACTGATATCAAGTTACATGAACAATTTAGTACACCACAAATATAATCAAATGATATTTCTTGTCTTCAACCTATGTGGGATGAGATTTATCATACAAGTTTGACAAAAGTTGTTAAAAAGAACGCAACACTGTAATCAAATAATTTATATTTCCTATTTACGCATTTTTTATTTCTTTTAAAGCTATGAGAGCATTGATAACGAACTTAAATAATAAAACAAACACGAGGTGCGATCCATATACCAGAAGAAATGTGGCTTTGACTTTCACAAACACCCACACAAACACACAATTGACATTAATCACATTTTTTCAAAATGAGGATTTTTTTTTTTCCTTGGTTTTAGGTTCGAAATTATCAATTAGAAAATCACTTAAAAGAGTGTTTGTAATTTTGTATGCTTCCGGTAACGTGGCCATTTCCTTGTAACGTTATATTATGCGGAACAAACCGAGCTACACGTTTGAAGTTTATTTCCAAATTTGTTGTCTTCGATTAATGATGGCACAGTCACTGTGTCGCATATAAACATCACACATGTTCGAGTTGAAACTTCTTACAAATATTGCTAAGGTAAAGACTCATTGGTGTCGTATGGTAGTTTTACTTTCTTTAAGTTTAGTCGTGCACGCAAGACGGTGTTTTACCGGTAGCCACATTTTTTAGACATATTTAAACGGGTTTACTGGTAGCCAATGGTGGTGTTGTAGATGAAAGACTTCGACATAGGAGTTATATAGAGTATAATAGCATACATTATGTTGTAAGGTAACATATATTGATTTATCTTTCCATCATCATTTAAGTTAGATGGTGTAAAAACAAAACTATCATGCAAGCTCTAATAGGGGTGAGCAGGGCCAATATCGACCCGAACCGAGAAATCTCGAAACCGAATTTCGGGAAAAACCTAAACCAAATACCGAACCGAAATTACTCGGTTTTACTCGGTTCGGTTCGGGACGAGTCGGTTTCAGTCAGTTTTGTCGGTTTTTGGCCCGAACCGACCCAAACCGAAAATCGAAAAGTTGAAAACTAAAACCGAGAAGCGAACCGAGTATGGTCGGTTCGGTTTCGATTCACTCGGTTCGAGCCGATTTTTCAAGACGAGTCGGCTTCGCTCGGTTTTGCTCACCCCTAAGCTCTATTATAGCTAGTGGTCTTTTGATAAAAAATAACGCATTACATATTTACATAGCAACTTAATACTCTATAGAATGAATACCAAAAGGATCCAAATAGCATATATGAGGAAAGTGAATATTGAGTTGTCTCACATATAAGTTTACTTGCGAAATCATCAAAAATCACTAAAAAATACGTCATTTTGATTATTATTTTTTCAAAATTTGAGTAGTGGACTAATATATGCATAGTGAAACGTATTTTAATAGTGAATTAAATCAAACTATTATTGAATCTATAACTAATTTGTTAGTTAATGAAAACACCTAACAATATGATGTAGAAAACGCATGTAGCAACGTAAACCCAATTTAAGTGATGTTGTGATGAAATCAGAAAACACTAATATTGTGAAGGTCGTGATGCAAATGAGGTAGATTAAACGATGTAATTTTTGATGATTTCACATGTAAGCTTAGATGTGAGACAACACTTATATATATATGATTAAAAAGATAATTACATTTTGTAAAACTTGAGCTTGGTTGCTATAACAAAAGACACCATCTTCCACTCGGTTGCTATTGACTTGCCGTTAATTGACGCAAATTGAGAACAAAATCGGACAGCAGAACAGCAAAAATCATCCAGCAATCAATTACGAGGCAATACTGCTGCTGAACTTATTTGGATTTCTCATTTGTTACGTGACCTCAATGCATTACCATGTGAACGTCCCACGTTACTGTGTGATAACCTAAGTGCCATCTTTCTCAGCCAAAATCCAGTAGCACACCGACGCGCCAAACATATCGATATAGATTATCATTTTGTTCGTGAACTTGTGTTATCTGGAAAATTACACACAAAGTTTGTTCCACCCGTGCGCTTGAGGGTAGATATTAGAGATAAATCCTCTCCTAAAATAGTTATTGTAGTAGTTGTAACTTACCTTATAGTGCCTAAATTTATGTTGTACTCTTGTATTTATACTTGCTTCATATTCATAATAATATAAGCCGACGTTATTCAATTATCATACCCATAAACTATTTTTTATCACTAAAACTATTTATCGTTATAAAATTTCGTTGCTATTTACCGGTAATTGTCTAATTTATTAAAAAACTTTAATTTAATATTACAAAACCATAAATTTATGAACAAAGATCATTTAAGGACTAAACATTATTTACATACCAAGGGATCAATCCCCACCTTCCATTCGTTTTGATCTAGTAGCTGAGATTAGATTTTACATGTACACTACAAGGGTATTTTTGTACTCTATAAATTATATTTTTTACTCCCATCTCAATTAATGCGTCAATTTTTCACACACACAAAGTGTGCGATTCTTTCTTCTCTCTCATCTAACCGATTCCTTTAACCAACCACCTCCTTCATCTCGTTCTTCTACAAACTCTAATTTTTGCTTCTCAATTCATTAATTTAGCTCATTCTTCATCCCGTACATCAGCTAACCCTAATTTTTTTATCGTTTATTTTTATTTAAGCTTATTTCTAAGCTTAATTATAGCTCTGTGTTTCTATAAGCTTAATTATAAGCTAACTTATTCATTTTTTTTCATCTTATATGCAGGTTTTATGGATTCTTCTACTACTTCTGAAGAGATTGTTGTTAATGATTCTTCTACTGCTTTTGAAGAGATTGTTGTTAGTGAAGATGTTTTAGCTAAGTATGCTGAGGAGATTGTTGGTTATGAACACGGTGATTTATCTGAAGCAATTAAGAGTAAGCTATGTTATTAAGCTGTTATAAGCTCTGAATATGCCATTTATTTAGGTTTTGATTGAGTTAGTCCGTTTTTAAGCTGTTAGTAAGTAGATTTAAGCTCTGAATAAGGCATTTTGGATATTATATGATATACCATATATGATATGGTATATCATATATGATATCATATATGATACATCATATATGATATATCATACATGATATCATATATGATATATCATATATGATATATCATACATGATATCATATATGATATAATTAGAACATGTGTCTGTGATTTCATTTTTAGTAAATCACTGTTTTTATTTTTTGTTTAATTATTTTTTTTTTCAGAATTGAATCCTTTGAAAACTCCTGAATCGTTTCCTACTCACTCTAAATTTGATATTCCTGGTGGAACTGTTTATTATATTCCTAAAGTTCCTGTGGACGTTTTATTGGTTAAGGGCAAAGTTTATAAGTCTATTGATGAGTGCATTGCTGCGTACATGAAATATGCTGCTAAAGCAAGGTTTGTGGTTAGGAAGTCATGCCAGAAAAGGTTGAGTAATGGTACTGTGAAACAAAAGTATTTAGTGTGTAATATGTTGACACGTTAGACTTAGAGAATAGTGACAAGCAGGTTAGAAGTTCGAACCTACATATCACAGGCTGCAAAGCACGTGTTATATTTGATTTGATTCCTGGTACTTCTAAGTATAGGTTGAATGTGTTTGATATTATTCATAATCACGAGCTTGAACGTGAAGATTATAAGCATTTGTCGAAGACTGAGAGGCAGTTAACCTATTCTGAGCAATTGCTCATTGTTAAAGCTGCTAGCGTAAATATAGGCGCAACGAAAGCTCATCACATCTTAACTGGTTTGAAGGGTTATTATTTGCTTGTTCATGGAACGACCGTTGATTTTAAGAACTTTTTTAGGGGTGTGAACTGCTACATAGGCGATAGTGATGCACAGATGCTTATATCTAAGATGGAGAATAGGAAGAAGCATGTGCCGGATTTTTCGTTTGATTATTTGGTTGAAAATGCTGAGCTTGTGGCTATTTTTTGGGCTGATGAAGTTTCTAAGTACAACTATAGAGAGTTTTGTGATGTTGTTTCGGTTGATGCTACTTACAGAACAAACAAGTAAGTATTTGTATGTTCAATATGATATTTTGATTATATGATTTTCTATTTAATCTGTTATTTTAAGTATTTTTGTTTTTTGTTTTTCAGGTACAAAATGGTGTCTGTTCCCTTTACAGCCATAGATAATCATCGGAGGTGTGTAACAGTCGCAGCAGGCTTGTTGAAGAACGAAACTACAACTTCGTATATTTGGTTGCTGAAAGCGTTCATAAAGGCGTTTGGTAGGGCTCCAAATATTGTTGTTACTGATCAGGATGGGGCTATGAGAAATGCCATTGAAGCTGAGTTTGCGGGTTCTAAACACAGACTTTGCATGTGGCA
Organism: Artemisia argyi; assembly: GCA_030686995.1. Classification (NCBI taxonomy): domain Eukaryota; kingdom Viridiplantae; phylum Streptophyta; class Magnoliopsida; order Asterales; family Asteraceae; genus Artemisia; species Artemisia argyi. The sequence continues at coordinate 12,636,416 of CM060693.1, forward strand.
TATTACTCAAAAGCTCCCTGGAAAGGTATTTTTCTGCCTTTTTATTTATCATATGTGATACTTGATTCTCTGTGTATTTCTTATAGATTTATCACATATGATAATTAGAACCTTTTTTCAAATAATATGTTAAATCATATGTGATACTTGATTTTATTTGTATTTATTATTGGTTTATCACATATGATAACACATATCTTTTTTCAAATCATTTGTTAAATCAAATGTTATTTGTTTTGTTTACAGATATGTTCAAAAATCTATGATGATACTGACTTTAAAAAGAAGTTTAATCAAATTGTATGGAATATGTATATCGGTCCGGAGGAGTTTGAGGATAGATGGTCAAAGTTATTGGAGGAGTTTAGTTTGCAGAATCATAAGTGGTTAACAAAGATGTTTAATATACGTTCGTGTTGGATTCCTGCTTATTTTATTGATTCCCCCTTGTGTGGTTTGATGAGGACGACGTCTAGATCTGAGAGTGAGAACTCCTTTTTCTCTCATTTTACGAATCAAGGTTCCACTCTTATGAATTTTATGAATTGTTTTGAGACGGCAATGGAAAAGCAGAGGCATATACAAGAGAGGCTTGATCACAAGACTATTCATTCTGTTCCGAAGTTTAGAACCTATCTTAAGATTGAGCGTCATGCTTCGAAGGTTTTTACTCGTCCTCTGTTCAAGTTGGTTCAAGCAGAGATTTTTGCAGGCACATGGTATTGTCAAATAGAAACCAAAAGCTTGGTTGAAGGATCTGAGGTATCTGTTATTAGAGAAACAAAATTTGTTGATGCATTAATGGAGAAGAAGAAAGCTAAGTTGAGATAGAAAGCTAGGAATAGAGTTAAGGATAAAGGTAAGGATAACGATAAAGCTAAAGAAGAAGAGCCAGTTAACCTGTTTTATAGAGTTGATGGATTATATAAGGTATGTTAGCTACTTAAAAAATATTGTTTATTTTTTTTTATCATATATGATTTTTTACTACCTTATTTCTTTTGTTTTATCATATATGATTTTTTACTATCTTCTTTCTTTTTTGTCCATTAAGGTGTTGTGTAACGAAGAGGATGGATCAGTTGTATGTTCCTGTCAGCTTTTTCTTCGAGTTGGAATATTATGCAGGCATGTTTTTTGTGTGTTTAAGAATGCCAATATTGAAGTGATTCCAAGTCAATACATATTGAGGCGTTGGACAAAGAACCTTATACCTGCTGCTTTGAGGAACAAAAGGAACAAATATGGTGAGAAGAATGAGATTGTTGAGAATTATGCAAATGAGGCAAGTTCCATTGTTGATCACTGTTTCCATATGTTGAGTAAAGATGAGGCGAGGTTGTCTTCTTTTGTTGAAAAGTTGAGGTTGCTAAAGATTGATGTCGAGGCTGATTGCCCAAATCCTCCTTCTAAGAACAAGGCTGATAATTTGGAGGAACTTGTTGGAGTCCCGAAGCCAACTGAAAAAACCATTAACAATCCAGCTCTTGGTAATCCTAAAGGCCGTAAAAAGATGTGCATAAAAAGAGGGAAAGAGCAAGCTCTTGATAAGAATTCGAAGAACAAGAATGCATGTTCGTTATGTGGAGAGACAGATGGTCACAACAGGAGGACGTGCCCAAAAAAGTTTGCAGAAGAGGCTGAGTTGGATCAAGTTGAAGTTACAAGGGAATGGGATTTGGATCAATCAGAAGTTACAAGAGGAGAGGTCTTGGATCAACCATGAATTTCAACATAAATTGTCCGCATATTTTTTTTAATTTCTTTGATTATTATTTGTTTTGTCGGATTGTGTTGAAGAAATTTGAGTAACAGAGCTAGACATGATTGTTTGATTATTACTGAGTTTTTATATGAAACAGATTGTTGCTGATTGTTTTCAAGAGTTTTGGTTAATTTTATTTCAGTTATCATATATGATAATTCAGAAGCAATTTTTTTAGGTTTATTATCATATATGATAATTCTCCAAAATCATATATGATTTTACACTTGGTTTTTTCCTTTTTGATTTATCATATATGATAACTTATAAACAAGAGTATTATGATTGTGTTCAAGTGTTTTGGTTACTTTCATTTTAGTTATCACATATGATAATTCTGAAGCAAATTTTTTAAATGTATTATCATATATGATATTTCTCCGAAATCATATATGATTTTATACTTGTTTTATTACTTTTTGATTTATCATATATGATACGTTATGAACAAGAGTATATCGTATGTTATATTTATCTAAAATCACATATGATTTTACTCTAGGCTAATTACTATTTTTACTTTATCATATATGATAATGTATTACTTTCATGCCTTTTACCCTTTTTTTTGTTTGTGTTATGCAATGCGTCATAAATCGCAGAGGCGATTATCCAATATCAATAGCTATAACAAGTGATTATCAATTGGTCTAATGAAATTTAAACAAGACTTATTATCCAAAATAACATCCAGAGATGTTTCGCCATGCAATTAATAAAACATTGCATCATAGTACTTACAATGTTAAACTATCATCCTACTTAGAAATTCAAAGTGATATTGTAGCTTACGAATTTAGACATTTCATAAGAGATTAAACAGAAATTAGTTTTTTAATTTGCGTCAGTTGCCCCAAAAAGTTGTTTTACGCCCTCCTATCCTTCGTTAGTCCTACTTCTGAATCTTCCATTCCTTTTCCATCATATTGCACTTCCAACATGTTCTTCAGCCTGTTCTTTCTTCTTCTTCTCTATCTTTGCCCTTATCATTTCCTCCTTCATTTTCTTGTCATTGTATTTTCCTGCAAACTCAAATGTTTCCTCGCTCATTTTTTGTCGGTGAATGTTGAGTTCATGCATGAGCATCTTGGTTGCATATTTCATTCTCAGCTTTATTATTTGTATTTCCTGATCTCTTCCTTCTTTCGGAAAATCCAAATTCCAGTTCTTCTGACTTTCTCCACCATAATGCTCCATATGCATCATCACAAAAATTCCACAGTCAATGACATTCTTTTTTGTTGCCCACTTCATTTTCATCACCGTTGTCTTTTTTGATTCTATATCAGCTGCCTTTTCATGGTTGTGGGATGCCAGATATCTTGACAACAGTTTTTTCTACACAAAATAGAAATTTTATTTTATTAAAGACAATTCTTTATCTCATATGCAAAGCCGAAAGGCTTAGTCGCATCCTATGCCTACGTCCAAGCCGATGGCGTCTTCTGCGGATTAGCCGCAGAAGACGCCTTCGGCTTCAGGTCTGCATAAGAGTCTAAAATATAACTTTTTAATATTTAGTTACTTTCTAGAACATCACATTATTTTATCACATGTGATAGCTTATTCTGTTTAATTTATTTCTTTATTTATTTTTTATCATATATGATAATGTGCATGAGTGTTTAATTAAAACCCCCAACTGTTACCCAAACCCATTTTTGTCTAATTACTTACCAGAACATCACATTCCTTGCTGTATTTTGCTTCATATGTCTTCGGTGAGTTGTCTATGATGACAGATGTGCCTTTCGTTATGTTGAAGACAACCAGGTAAAAGTGTTCATGTGCAATTATTGGGAAGTATGCCTGTATAAATATTAAGAAAAAAAAATAGAATCATTGTTATACAACAAAATATAAATTTTGTTTTTTCATAATAGTTGAAAGAAGTTACCAATTCCACATGATGCATTGACTTGTCATCTGGATTTTTTTTTTAACACGGTTGTCAAGTTTGCAACAAAATCATTGTATTGTTTCTCTTCTTCTTTTTTCTTTGCTTCCACTATTTGTTTCGTCTGTTTGCATAATTCAAACATATCTTTAAGAACAAATTAATATTTTAGTAATTAAGTTTTAATTTAGTTGGTACTTACGAGTATTCCTGTGTGAAAATACTAATTGATCTTTGGTGCGGCAGGTTTGTTGATTGTTTCTTCATAGTTCAAGATGCAAGCAAAGCTGTCAATGATACTAACATCCACTTTCAATTGTGGTGCTAGTGTTTGCATGTTGTCTCTGATTGTTGCAGCTCCCCATGCCCATTCAGTTTCAAAAACAAATTCGCTACACAAAAATATATATTGTTAGCACAATTTCACATTTTTTATTTTTATGTTTTTTTAAATAAGATAAACCAGACTTACTATGGATCTCCTTGCATTGAGAATAAAGCTTCGGATACCATAAATTCATCCGGTGTTTGCTTTGCTTTTAATTCAGTTTTTCGGTTGTTGTATGGTGAAACCAGATATCTTGAAGGCTTTTTTATTCTCTTTGCAGGTGGTTGTTGTTCTTTGTTTTCTTCTTCATCAACCACCCTTTTTGCCCTTCTTTCCATCTTTTTTGGTTCAGTTGTTGTTTCAGTTTCAACTGCAGCCCTTTTTTCAACCTGTGGTGTTTTTTCTACTGTCGTGTCAATTTGAGCTGCAGGTTTGCTGGAAACTGGGCTTATTCCAAGACTGAATCTTGGTGGTGAAATGGATTTGATTTTGCTTCTTATCGTCATCATTTTCTCTGGTGGTGTTACCGATTTTCTTGCTGTGCTTTTGTTTTTTTTCTATTTTGATTGACTCGCCTTTTCTGAATGTTCATAAATCTCGTCTAGAGTCTTTTCATCAAGTGGCTCAAAAGAAAGAATTGGAGACCCTAACTTCTCAGCTGATCCTTCTTTTTGCTTTTCCAATTCATTTTCCTTTTCCTTTTTGACTTCAATTTCTTTCTCTTTTTCATTGTTGACCGTAGTTTCTTTTTCCTTCTCCAATTCTTTTTCCTTTTCCTTCTCAACTTCAATTTCTTTTTCTTTTTCCTTCTCAACTGGAGTTTCTTTTTCTGTCTCCGATTCCTTTTCCAACTCATCTTTAGTTTCACTCTCATCTTTTTCCATCTTTTCTTCATCTTGCTGGACATTTGTTTCCATTTGTTCTTGTTTTTCGCTCTCACTCTCACTTCCTTCTTCTATATGTTTTAGCTTTTCAACTGGACTTTTCTTATTACCTTCACTTTCTTCAGTTTCACTCTCACTTTCACTCCCACTTTCTGTTTCCTCTTTACCATCTTTCCCATCTTTATCTTCCTTATCACTAATGCCATCGTTATTTTTCCCATCATCGCTTCCATTATCAGCTCCTTTATCATCATTGTTTCCATCATTGTTTCCATCATTGTTTCCATCATCGCTTCCATCATCACTGTCGTCATCATCAGTGTGTCCATCATCACTAGTGTCTCCATCATCAATGTCGTTTAAACCAAAGTCCAAAACATTGAACATTTTCTTGTACTTCTTGCACAAATTGAACAATGTTTTGTCTCCTTTAAACTTCTGCATTCCCTCTTTCAACGTCTCAACCAACTCCTTTTTCTCGTTTGAAATGATTTCAAACTTCTCTTCTATTTTATCAACAAACTCCTGTAAAATAAGCAAGTTGGATTATTTTTTTTTAATCTATATTCAAAATCATATGTGATATTTTCTATTTAAAAGAAACATTTGAATTATCATATATGATTTTCAAAATTATCATATATGATTTTTCATAATCATATATGATATATGAATTATCATATATGATTTTCTAAATTATCATATATGATTTTTAATGATCATATATGATATTCTAAATCATATATGATATTTTAGCTTGCTAAAGGCTTAGACGCAGAGGCAATGCCTGCGGCTAAGCCGCAACATAGCCTGCTGTTAAAGCCGAAGGCTTAGCCGTAGGCATAGTCTTCGGCTTTAGCCGAAGTCTATGCTGCAATTTATCTGACAATCAATTTATATAAGTAATTAAACTAAGGTAAAAGTTACCTGTTTGGTTTCTGGTCTCTTCGGAGGCAATGGTTCATTGTAGACATCCATTCCCTTGTAAAAATTCAAACCTGTTAGCTCTTCCTCCGGATCAAACTCTTGGTGATGTTCAAGTTTTCCCAAGCAATTGTCTATCATTTCCATCCCAATCCTCTTCCTCATTGCTTGCGTGTTCCAACTTCTCATTGCTGGGCGATGACGCATTACTTGAAATTTGGGGAAGTTGGTTGAGTCTAAGTATAGCAGCTTTTTCATACAAAATATAAATTTGTGTTAGATTATAATAAGTGTATGTTATGGAATCACATTTGATAAATTTATAGAAACATGTAAAATAACTTACACATAAGAATGTTGCTGGCCCGTAATAGTAGTCGCCTTTAGTCACCTTATCCCAATTTTGCTTACTTATTCGTAAGCATTCCCATATGTAACCGCACCAGTCAATTTCTGAAATGACATCATTTTCTTTTACATGCTTCAACACAGTTTGAAACACCTTTGCACCATTATCAACTGTTTCCACCCCTTCTTGTAGTGCACTTTGTTTTCTTATATCCTCCCTTTACTTTTGGGGGTGTGACTGCTGGTTCTTCCTTGACTTTATATCTCTTATTTTTCTTGTTATCATCCGCTTCTTGATATATTTCCATCTGTTCAACATCTATTACATCTGTTGCAAAAAAAAAATTAAAATGTTATCATATATGATTTAATTCATTATGTATTCAGTACACAACATTTTCTTATACATTCTATTACTTCAGATATATAAAAGCAAAAATATGTACCTTTGGCAGATTTTTTTCCTGTAGTTGATGTCTTTAAGAATGGCAATGAATTTATAACGTTATCCACATAGCCGAAGGCTATTGCTGCAGTAAAGACAAGTGTTTGATTTATTTATCATATATGATATAGAATACAGTCAATATTAACTGAACATATCTATAACTCAATATTTTTCTATATCATATATGATACTGATTTCAATGCAAACAAAACTACAAATCCTGTTTCTAACATTTATCATATATGATACCTTATAAACAAGAGTATATCATGATTGTTTTCAAGAGTTTTGGTTACTTTCATTTCAGTTATCACATACGATAATTCTAAAGCAATTTTTTTAAGTGTATTATCATGATTGTCGTATCTAAGCCAAACACGTATTTTGTGGCTAAGCTCGCCGAAGGCATCTTCTGCGGCTTGGCCACAACCAATGCCTTTTGCCAAGGCTCATCAGACGCCTTCGGCGAAGCCGAATGCATCTTCTGTGTCTAAGCCGCAACCAATGCTTTTTGTCAAGCCGAAGCCGAAGGCATCTTCTGCTGCTTAGCCGCAGAAGACGCCTTCGGCTAAGCCGAAGGCGTCTTCTGCGGCTAAGCCGAACGCATAAGTCGCCTTCAATAAATGCTTCTATTGCGTCTTTTTTATTTCAACTTCTACTGAATCTAATTATTAACTTTGAAAACCTAATTTCTATTTCACTATTTCTCCACAAAATCACAATAACTTGCATAAACATTCAATAATCAGTGTAAATTCATAACATCTTCAATATAATCTCTATACACAGTATGCATGAATATTTCAATCATATATGATAGTAAGAGATAGTAAAATAGTTGTTTAAATAGTATGAGTATACCTGAAATCGGTTTTTTAACAGATTTTGTTTCCTTCTGTTTAGCCGGAGATAGGTAGGGTTTCAGAACTTTATTATCGTCGTCACTTTCCGCCATTTTCCAGTTAAATCTTGAGTTTCCGGTGAGTAGTTAGGGCTTGGATTGAATGATTTTTGTGTGTGTGTTGTGTGTGTTTTTAGTGTGTGTTAGGTGGGAGTGTTAATGAAATGAAATTGGACGGATGGTGGTATTATTTTGGTGATGGGATTTTACGAAAGTACCCCTCCGTGTTTTTTTTTTCTTTTTTAAGTTTCAAATGTTTTGATCTCAGCCATTGATCAAAGTTAAATCAAGGGTCCATATTTGTCTCTTGGTATGTGAGAGATGTATGATTTTTAAAATAACTCAACTCTAAATTTATAAAGAGGATAGTGAATATGAGGTTGTTGGGCATGTAAGCTTATATGCAAAACTCACCAAAACTATGTCGTATTGTTTAGAAACTATGTAGTTTTGATTATTATACCTCAAACTAAATTGCCTAAATCCACTCAGCCATACAAATGCAAATCTGTTTGTTTAAAGTATTTGCAAATGTAAATCGTATTTTGATACGCAATTGATCAAGAAATTAAAACCTGGTCCACCATTAGATTTCTAAACACAATTTGTATTCGTCTTAAAGTATTGTTTGTTAATCATGAAGATGGGCAATAATAACCATTATACGTTCAAACACAAGATGATTTGGCACTTTGTAAAATATAAAGAATTGATAGGGTCTAAACTGGATTGGTATTTAGCGGTCTAGATGAAGATAACTAATATAATGAGAATATTCATTTTTAATTTCAAGTAAGATTTGCTGAAAATAATGCACTTTTAGTGGGTTTTTCATGTAAGGTTAGATGCCTAATAACCTCATATTCACTTTTCCCATTTATAAATCGTTAGAGTTCTGAAACTAATACTTTATAAAAGCCAAAATCTACAGTAAACACTCTTTTTCCCATGCTGAAAAGGTTACATACGACCCTATCTCTATCGTAAAATACTAATTAAATTGGGAAAATACTTGCTTTAGAAAAAAACACACACGAAAAGTTATTTTATGGCAGACATCTATATGGGAATAAATAAATTATAAACTTTCGAACTATATATATAAGGCGGTGATACGTTGACTTGACATGCACGTTCAAATTATATATAGACCCCAACCCATCAAACCCTAAAGCAATAGATCGAAAACTTATCAAGATGTTAGACTATTTGCCTTACGAAATCCAATCCCAAATCATGAAAAGGCTTCCGGTCAAATCATTAACTCGATTCAAATCCGTTTCTAAAGCATGGAAGTCTTTTATCCTTAGCTCCGATTTTATCACTGATTACAATGCATGCCACCCTCAGCAGCATTCTCTACTTGTCACTTACACTGATTACAATTATCAGGAAAAACATGTGTTGATTGTTGATGATGATACTTTCCCCTTACGCAAGCTTTCACTTACTATTCCCAGGTCCGTTAATCTACTTACCGCCACACTAGCTATGTTCGGTAGCTCTAAAGGCTTTTTTTGCTTTTACGGCTACGCTCAAGGAAGGCCAATGGCCGTTATTTGGAATCCTTCGGTTCAAAAGTCGGTGGATATTGTTGTGCCTAAAAAGGATAATTGGTGGTTGTATCACAATGTTGTTGGTTTTGGTGTGTGTCCTCGCACTTTTGACCCTAAGCTTGTCAATATTATTACATGTAATGATGATCAGATACTACCTAACATTACTCCTATGCAAGTTGAGGTTTTCACATTAAGTTCGGGAGCATGGAAATCTCTATTTATCAACCTGCCTCGTAAATCAACTCGGTTCGCAGAGAATTGCGTGGATTTAGATGGGTATATCTATTGGCATGCTTATGATTGGGTATCAAATAATCAGAATATGATTATGTCATTTGATATGACAAGTGAAAAATTTACAGAAATATCACTTCCTGATAGTTTAGTAGACACCTACTACACTTATTTGTCTATATCTAAGCGAATGGAGTCTCTTGTTGTGCTTGACTGTGACTATACGGCCGAAAAACGAGTTTATAAAGTATGGATGATGGAAGGTGGTGTTCAAAAGTCGTTTACAAATCTATTCACGATTGAAGCTCCAGAGGCATCAATAAGAAGGGTACTCGGATTTAGGAAGAGTGGCGAACCTATAATTGCAATGTATGATAATGGCTTGGGTCTAGAAAAAAAGCTTGCAGTTTATCTTTATGAACCAAATTCAAGACACATAAGTTATGCCGGGATATCTATAGAAAATTTTTCCTTTCGCTTAGCTAGTTCCTACACGGACACACTACTTTTGCTTGATAGTGAGATTGTAGTTTCTACTCGACATAAACGGAGGACGAGGAAAAAGTAATGCGGTTACTACTCTTAATAAATCCTTGATATAATTATATCCTTATGAAGTTTTTATATTTACCCTTTTGTTTTATCAAACCATTGCAATTATATATACTTGGGTAACTTGGTTTTTCAAAAGTTTATTTTCGTGCATGTTGCATGTCTTGAACACAAGAAGATTACCCGTGCATAGCGGCGATGGCGTACATTTAGCTTTTGACCAAATCTGGTTGCGTCAATTTGTGTGTGTGTACTTTAGTTTATTGCAATTTTAGGTTTCTTTGTGGTTTTGGTCATAAAATGATAAGAAAAACTGATGAAATAAACAAAAGTGTAAAAAGTTTGTGTATTAATTAAATTGCAATTTAACATTTCTCATTATGAGAGTTTAGAGCAAAAACATTTTCTCTTGGTGGAGATATGCTAACTTTTTGCTCATTTTGAGAGTTTTTGCCTCCCTTTACCCACGGAGGGTGAGACTGGCGGGTACCATTAAGACTAGTTTCTTGCTGCTGTTTGGTGTGGTTTTCCTGCTGGTTTTTGGTGCTGCTCAATAGTGCGTTGAATGCGTAACTGGTTTTAGTCTCTCAAAACGGCTTAGGGTTGCGGTCATGTGGACCATAATTTACCATGTTGGACTGTGGGGCAGGTTGATTGGTTGTACTTGAAATATATGCTAAAAGCCTAAAACATACTGTAGTTAAAACATAGTTCAAATATGAGAACATAGAGGAAAAGTTCATTTTGCAAAGTCTGATAGGTATGTTCATATCTGACAACAAAAACACCATCTTCCAATTATCACATACCAAAATAACAAACATCATTCACAATTGGTTACAAGAAAAGCCCACATTATAACATTATACGATTTGCACAAAACGTGCAACTGCAGTTTGGTCTAGCAAGGTGTTACTGAAACAAAACAAAAGCTTCCAAGTTCCAACATACTAACACAATCTGTCTCTCAAGAAACTGAAATACACGAAAGGTTTATGCAGCGCCAGCAGTCCAGCATCCTTGCCCTTCTTTCTTTGAAGCTTCTTCAGGTAGAATTCAAGCTCCTTGCCTTCCAATATATAATTGTTTAGCAAAAAGGTAGTTGAAGTCATGACGGAACTCCAGATAAGAAACTAGAATGGTCATCATTGGAGGTGACAATTTCGGCCCTTTTGTATACATTGTTAACGGGTCAAATAGAAAAGTTTAAAATGTATTCAGATGAAGTGGTGGTAAACAGGTTGAAGCCATTTAATGTATTCAGATGCATAGCATCTTCTTAAAACGTTTCATAATAAAAAGTTTAGCTTATTGATGTAATTATAATTTGGGATCATATTAAACTATATTTATACATATACAAAAAGCCTGTTTTGACCTGTTCTAAAAACTATTTGTTTGTAGCAGTTACAATCTGCCCGACCCAGCCCATTTTACAGCCCCTGGCATTGAGCAAGCAAATGATGTGTAATAATCTTGCATTTAATGTATTGAGATGCATAGCATCTTCTAAAAACGTTTCATAATGAAAAGTTTAGCTTATTGATGTAATAATATGTATCCATCAGCTCTGCCACATTGACCTGGCCGAGAAGAGATACAAGCATACAACCGACCAGAATTGAACTGTTCTTCCACATGGGCATCAAGTTTACGCTCTTCCTGACAGTGACTTTGGCTTAAATATTCTCACTGGCAAAGATGTGCCACTAGGCATTCCTCCCAAAAACAAACTAATGGCATGAGAGTCAGGAATTTCCACCTTATTCAGTAATGACTCAAACTTATCCTGATAACTCTTTACAGTAGACTCATACTTAATGACAAAACTGTCATACAATACTGTCTTTTACAGGTAGCCACATTTTTTAGACATATTTAAACGGGTTTACCGGTAGCCAATGGTGGTTTTGTAGATGAAAGACTTCGATATAGGAGTTATATAGAGTATAATAGCTTACATTATGTTGTAAGGTAACATATATTGATATATCTTTCCATTATCATTTAAGTTAGATGGTGTAAAAACAAAACTGTCATACAAGCTCTATCAGACCAATCACCCACCTTTCCAGTGAATCATAACCATGGTATAGCAAGAATGCTATGTGTATTCTGATTTGACAAATCCCTAGTGTTTGATCAACAAATGATTCAAATTCGACTAAGCCCACTGATAACAGTGGCAGATATACTTGTTAAGAATTGATACGAAATATACTTAATCTTAATAACACCCAAAAAACTATAATCAAAACGTATATCCTTGAATCCTTAACCCCTGATAAACTACTTACAACAACGACATAAACATGCATTCTAATATCAATGGGACTATAAAACAAACACGTAAACTACTGGTACAATTTTGCATGTCATGAATCCTTGAAAATTTTATGTATGTATCCATACACAAACATGTACCAGAGAATTACTAATACTTTGAAATGGGTGTGTTTGTGGGCCATCTCAGGGCCACCAACTTTAACAGGTTTTAAACATACATGTTTCAACCCGAGTTCATATTAACCTATAACATGTCACCTAACTCGTCTGACACGACCATTTGGCCACATTTAGTAAAACGGTTGACACAAGTTGACCATGTATGATAAACGAGACTTCTAGAAGGCTCATATTGAGCATAATCAATCACTAGAACGTGCTTGATAATCAGATGTTCTTCAAAGAGCATAAAAAAAAAAAAAAAAAAAAAAAAAAAAAAAAAAAAAAAAAAAAAAAAAAAAAAAAAAGACAGTTTAGAACTACGGACATGTGTTTGAGGAGCAACTAGTAAGGATTAGCTAATAATGTAGGGATAACTTCTTATATACTCCCATTTCTTAATTACAATTGACTTTTAACAGTCAAACTAACTAATTTTTTTCATCATAACTTAGTTAAAACCTATTCTCCTATATTCAAAAATGTACTCACTTTAAACAGTATAAGCACTATAATTTTGTGCCAAAAAGGTGTTAAGTATGTAGAGCTAAAAATTATAAAAATGTTTGGTCTCAGTGTCATTAAGTTTGACATTCAAAAGAGAAAGTCAACATTTACCTCACTAGTGACTCACAGGCCACAATCATTCCATTAGGCATACAAAGGTAAATAAGCAATCTTTTATCAGAAAACAAACAAAACCTCTTAAACCGAGCATCTTGCACTAACTTATATCCGTATGTTAGGAAAAAAAAAGGATAAGGTGGGTTTCTTTTGTGCATTAGACTAACCTTTATTAGTCTCTTCAAAATAGGACTTTCGTCTTCAAGTACAAGACCACAACCGAGCATAACAAGGTTCACAGGAGCATATCACATATGATAAAATGAGCATCATAGAAGGCTAAACATAAGCACGATTAATCTATCAACATGGTTGCTAAGCAAGAGCAGACCTGATAACCAAAAACTTAAAAGAAATTTAATAAGCTTGTGAACAAGCTCACTTTTTACAGCTAACACATAGCACTGTTTAAAATCTCCAAAATCAAACTCACTTGGGAGCAACTACTTTCTAGGAATTTGTAATGCAGTAAGCAGTTCTAGACAAAACATGATTTCAAAGTTCCACTGATATACTAACCTCACCCACCTTTAGTTCCTACTTCCAATCAATCTTCATTGTCAGACCAATAATTGTCAGACAAATCAGGATACTTCATGTTTGGTGGAAAAGAAAAACTTTTAGCTTCCAATCGAGTGAAGGTCTACAAACAGAATATAGCAATGAGAATGGTCTACAAACAGGTATACTCCGTACTATTTATAATCAAACACACAAATTGAAAAAAGTGAAATTTACCTTTACAAGGTGAAATCCAATGTTAAGCTTTTTGACATGGCGAAGGCTTAGTATATGACCTTTAAGCATTGCTTCTTTCTCTTCCGTAATTGATGGGCACATAAAATAATCTAATCTAGCTTCAACTAAAGAAGACACATTTAGCAACACAACCTTCGACCTCAATTCATATTGGATTGTTAGTGATAAAATATGAGGCGCATATATTTCGACAATATATCCACTTTCAGCGTATCCAGAAACCACCAATTTCTTAACACTTGGTGAGGTAATATCAATCCGCCCAAAACCAAAGCAATACCTCAACTCCAAATTTTCCAAAAGAGGACTTCCGGATAATATATTCTTAACCAAATCTTCATCTAATTGTCGGTATCCGATATACAAACTCTTCAGGTTACTCCAACTAATGACACCAGTAGCATTCTTAAATGAACAGCCTTCCAATCTCAAATGATTAAAACTCGAGTTGATGAAAAAAAACTGATCTAACACAAACTCAGGCTTCGAATCATAGGGATCGGCTAAAGATAAATCAAGGTCTTGAACGTTACACGTAACAGCGTAGCGAATCAACTTACTCACTACTGACTCATTGATAATATTGCAAGGCATACTCAGTACGCATTTGTTAAGCCTTGAATGGCCACGTTGACTCATGACTTTCTTGACGTACGAAATGAATTCAGAGATTCGATCTTCATCTTCAGAGTAATGGTTAAGATCAAAATTAAGAATAGGAACTTGAGTCCAAAGATGTTTCCATCGTTTAGAGAGTATACATGTTCTAATAGCCTCTTCAGTGGAATCTAATCGAGAGATGATTTCAACAAGTGAGCAATCTGGTAACAAGCTTATTCCATCTTCCATCATTTCAATGGCGGCGGCGGCTACCCTCTCGTTGCTGAACCAAAAACACAAATCATCAAATCATGAAATAATGTTTTCCTTTTCCCCCTCAACTTTTAAAGCTTATGTTTGTCCATATATAGTTATTACACTTAGTCTGCAATAGAGCTGCACAAATCGGTTTGGTTTGAAACTGGTTTGGACATGAAAAAAGCGGTTTTGGACCCTGAACCGGTTCGATTTAAACTGGTTAAGCCGGTTTGAGACCAACCGGTTGACATCTAAACATGCAAACCGGTTTATAAACCGCCGGTTCGGTTATACTAAAACCGGTTTTTGGAAAAACCGGTTTCGGTTTTTTCCCCTGCTCGGTTAAAAAACCGGTTAATTTGTGCACCTCTAGTCTGCAACTGAATCAATCAGAAATTGGTTCGGCTTGAAAAGCTCAAATAATTATATAAAACGTCAAAAAATAAATGACATAGTAGCAAAAAAGTAGCATTCAGTCCACATATCACTCTCCTTCTAAGAATTGCTAATCAACAAGCATCCATAATAATTCACATAAGCAATAGCACTAGTTTCATCATATATTCATATTCACAAATATGAAAATAAATCAACTCAACAAAACACAAATACACAAACTAACAATATGATCTTGTACAGCTTATTAACTAAACGAGAACCACTTAACCCACTAATTCGACGTTACATTAACACATGTGATAATTGATAAAACTATCATTGTTTACTAAACCATTTTACTGTCGCATAACTTATAGTCTAAAAAAACCTCAAAAAAATGTCCACCTTCTCGGACTTACTGATCAAAATTCGTCCATTGACATTAGCTCTTTCATAAACCTTACGTCTAGTTTCATCATATAATAAGCTCAAATTATCCGGCTTATTACGAGACTTGGGGATTATATAAGTTTATTATGATATAATAAGCTTATTTAATCTCAAAAGTCCCAAGTTAATCCGGAAAATTTGAGCTTATGAAATATAAGCCAAAATCAAATAAGTGGGCTTAAACTGTTAAACAAACACCCTGTAACTAAACCAAGGGAATATTTGTTTAATCTTATATGTGGGCTTATGAGCTTATTTGATTTCGGCTTATGGTAAACCTCATCCGTTTACAAAGTAACAAGTCAAAACACAACCAAATCGCTAAGTGGTAAGATCCGTGGTTTCCTCACAAGAAGTCAAGAATTGCATACATGTGAGTCAAAAAGGCATCCCCACCCCACCCTACCCCCCAAGTAACAAGTCAAGCTTGTACAGCTTATTATTAAGGGGGTGTTTGGATTAGCTTATTTTGTGGGCTTATAAGCTTATTGAGATTTGGGAATGCCAATAAGCCTATTTTATTTCTATTTTTTTGGATTACCCATTTGAGCTTATGGCTTAAACAAGCCATAAGGTTAAGTGGATAAGCTAATAAGCCAAAAAAAAAAACAGTGAGCTTATTGGCTTTCCTAAATCTCAATAAGCCGATAAGCCCACAAAATAAGCTAATCCAAACACCCCTAACTAAACCAAACAACCGCATCAATAACAAGTTCAGTAACATATAAATCTAACAATACACATAATATTAATAATTAAAAAAAAATAAAAAAATATACCGAAAATGACGTCAGCACAAGCTACATATGAATTGCTTATTTGACACAAGAAAAGAAGAAATTAGTAGTACGTACCATTACTGCTATTTTGGTTTGGTTTGTGTAAAAGGGCGGTGATAATATATGTCGTGTATTTTTTTTTTGTGTGTGTTTTTTTTTTTTTTTTTTTTTTTTTTTTTTTTTTTTTTTTTTACTTTTTTACTCGTAAAATTTTATATTCTATATATTTTGTGCTTTTTATTTCGCAATTTTATAAAAAAAAAATAAAACTATAAAAAAATAAAAAGTTTAAAGATATTACAACTAATTTAAGGGTATCAATAATCTATACTTTTATAAAAATATTATGTCATCATATTTTTGAAGGAAAGTCAAAGTTAAACTCTTGGGAGTCATATTATGTCATCATAAGTCCTTGGAGTATATTTTGGAAATTTGGCAAATTAAGTCCTTGCAAATTCAAATTATTACACAAAGGCCCTTGGAATTCCTATTTTCATATATTCTGAAAATTACAAACAAAACCAATCAAATGATCATAAGCCCAAATCCACAATATAAACACCAAGCCCAAACATTCCTTACCCAAAACCCGACCCAACTACACCTCGGTAAAAGTAATATAAAAAACGGGTCAAGGGTAAAAAAGTCAAATATCATTAAAATATTTACTCCGCTCCCATTATTCCCCCAATTCCAATATTACCCAGGTTCCCATGAACCCTAGTTACTATTCCGTCTGATTGACTGCAATTAAGGGTACAAACGTCAAATCAAGTACACTTCTAGAAGGAAAAGGGAATGTCAGAGTGTCAGAGTATCTAAAGAAGCACACATTTGGACAGATAGCAGCTAATGATTGGAGGAACCACGTCATAAAAAGCAATCCAAGGGTGTATATCAAAGAGCAAGGATGGGATAGTGATTTAAGGGTGCTCAGAGGCTATCAACAAGCACAATTCACACGGATTGCCAGCTTGGCAATCCGTGAGCTTCACCTCTCTCCTCTCCTATATAAAGAGGTCTTTAGTAGCTCATTTGGTGTGTAATTTTTAGAGTAACGAAGTTCTGTCAAAATTTCTTTAGAATGTATTTAGCTTAGCCTTTGTATTGTTTACTTTGAAGTTTTAATTAAATTTTAAGTTTCCTTTAATATCAATTAGCTTTTTAATCATCTATTACTACTTATTTGATTTTATATCTTTCTTATTCTGTTTTATCTCAACATCTATATAGCTCAACTAGTGTAGCTTTTAAATCAGTTTGATTCACTTTCAGAAAATATAAAAAAAACAGAAAATATAAAAAATATAAAAAAATATATGTTTAAGTATTGGTTAGATAAGCTTCCAAATAAGCTGTATTAGCTTATAATCAATACATTCAAGCTCATATAGCTTGTTGTGTATTAGTATTGTTCCATTCAAAGGTATAATTGAATCTGTGGTGGCTGAGGAGATTTTGATAAGCTTGGACAATAAGGGAAGGTCCTGCCTATCCTAGAGATAGGCAAGCTATTTCATCAATCTCTATTTGTAGTTTCTTTAGTATCTGATTTAGTATGTTAAGTGCTTTTGGTAACTATTTAATTAATTTGTAGTGGAATTGATGTTGTAGATTTATAGTTTAGAAATGCTTAGTCTTAGTGATTCATTGGTTGCTTATATCTGAGTAGTGACAACTTCTTTTTGATAATCTGATTTTTAGAATTTAGTAGTAGTTGTGATTATTAGATTTAGCTCATTATTGTTGATTGAATTGTTGTTGTTGTAGAGTTGTTAGTATAGTTGAGATACAATTTGTTGCCTGTTGATTTATAATATTCTGAATCTGTGTTGTTGTGGTTCAATGTTGATTTTGGTCTGTGATTGTTCATATATTTTATAATCAGTGGAATTGGTTGCTGATTGAGTTTCATTCAGATATTGTTAACTGTGAAGTATTGTGGATTAGAGATTTGAGAAGTTAGGCATGTACTTGTAGGATATCTGTCAGTTAAAGGAGTGTTTGGATTTACAAGTTTTACTGTGATAAAGTCTTAGTTAATTGGATATAATTGCACCATTAGTTCATTTAGGTTAAATATAGATATAGTATTGCACCATCAGTTGGTAACTAAATAAAAGTCAGTTAGAGTTAATTAGAGATAAGCTGCAAATTAGTGTTGGGTAGTTTAAAATAGTGAAATACTAGTTTATTAACACTATTAGAAGTAGTTTTGATCATCTGAATTTGGATTTAGTCAATTTAAAAAGAAATAGAAAATTCAACAAGTCAACTGCCTTCAGTTTAAGTCACTCATAGGCTGCTGATTTTGCTTCATTTTAAGATAGCAATTGAGTTCATCTCATAGGGCTTTTGCTATATCTAGCTTCTCAGTATTACAATTGAGCTTTTGCCCCCATAAGCTGGTTAGTTTGAGCTTTTTAGCGGTGCTTTTTGAATATGTGAGTTGGTGCTTGTGAATCAGTTAATTGTTTGTTTCATTAGGCCTGCCATTGTTAATCTGAGCTTGAAATTGTTATTGGTGATAGTATTTGAGCTTAACTTGGGTAACTTTAGCATTCTGTACCATTTCTTTGCTTCTGGATGAGATTGTGCTTTATCTGCTTATCATTTAGAGCTTATTACTTGAGCTTATTGCAAATTCTTGAGAATCTGTGGATTTTTGTGCTAGTTCTTGGTCATACATTGCACATCTGAGCATATTAATTCATTTTTAGCCTAAGTTCAAAGTTTCAGTCAGTTAGTATCACAAGTGCTTAAAAATAAGCACTTGTGATAAGCAGTTTGCCTTGAAAAAGCACTTTTACTGTTCAGTTTGTTTCTAAATTTTTCTCTGAGTTTCTTTTATAATTTTTGATTTTCTGGAATTTTTTTCAGAATTTTCTAAGCATTTTTATTATTTTTCTCAATTTCTTTTCGATTTTATTCAATTTTAAATAGATTTTAATTACCAAAAATCCATAAAAAATTCAGAAAAGGTTGTGAAAAATACAAAAATATTTTTAGAAATTCTTTTATAATATTTTAGAATTTTCAGATTTAAATTTTCATTTTTCCACTTTATTTTTCTATTTTCTTTATTTTTAATTCATTTTAAATTCCAAAAATCAATATAAATTCATAGAAAATAAAAGAAAAGTCAAAAAAATATTTTTCTTTTTCTGGAAATTCATTTTATTAGTTTAAGATTTTTCGAAAATATTTTCAAGTTTGTAGAGTCATTTTTCAATAAACGTTACGTTTTAAATAACACGGTTGCATTTCCGTTTTTACGTTTTAAACTTTGGTGCATTATTAGCTTGAAATCTTTGCATATTTCATCTTTGTTTGTGAATACTTGAATATCTTGATTGCTATTTTTACTTTTTCACTTCTCTATTCACGGTTTCACGAATCAATATTTTTGATTCCATTCGCCTTCACATGAATACGACTCGGGTGATCCGTATTTTACGCGGATCACTTCGATATACTACTATATATTATATAAGTTGGTTTTCACACGAATCACTACCCTTTTGTGTTTTAGTGGTGAGGTAAAATAGAGGTCAGGGTTGGTTTTTTCATGCTCAACATATATATCAATCAGTTTGTGACCTTCTTCAACATATTTTGCCATGAAAAGAACATCTTGGTCACTTCCTAAAGGTTGTAGACCATAATCTAAATCAGTATCAGGTTTCAGAAAATGGTAAAACATAACCTTGTGGCCATCATTACCTAGGTCTTCTACAATTGAGTCTATCTCATGAACTGAGAACTCATCATTGTCTAACTCATTAACAATGTCCATATGACCATTAATATACTCCCTACCAGGTGCCGAAGTGAATGTACCTCCATAATGAATCCTAATTGAAAACAGAGTATGCAAACCACCTGAAAAAAAGGAAAAAAAATTAGGGTTTATACAATTAACAATAACCTAAACTATTTTTCATTAACATAAAAAGGGTTTACAACATAATTAACAAGTAAAAAAAAAAAAAAAAAAAAAAAAAAAAAAAAAAAAAAAAAAAAAAAAAAACGTTAGCATTATAAGAAAACAAGGGCTTACCATAAACCACATTAGGGTCAAATTCAACCCCATGCCGTTGTCGTATTCTATACAAAGGTCCCACCATTCTATGCGTCTAACGTGTAAATTGTTACCAGATTTAAAGGGGTTAATTATTGATGAGATTAACTTAAGAAGATGAACAATTTAAGTGTGGGAAGGAGTTTTAGTGTGAGAAAATATACGGGGGAGTGTGAGTGAAATGACGTGGGTAGATGAAGTTTTAATTGCTAGTGGGTATTGAAAAAGACTGAAATACCCTCATTTGAAGGGTGACTAATGCCAGTTAGTCCATGCCTTTTGATTGGAGGACTAACGATACATAAGGTTTTGCCAGTTAAGGATGGACGATAAACCTTTTTTGGTGAAAGGACGAAACTTGTTGGTCAACGTAAACCACAAGGACGATCGGTGTAATTTAGTCAATATATTATAAACTGATACGACCCGTTAAGGTTGTATCGATAGTAGCACCTCTTCAAGTGTGATACGAGCTCCTTAAGAAGAGAAGAAGAAGACAAAATATATTTTTATTTGACAAAGCTTAATGATTCTATTAATAATGACGCGTTATAAATACGCAATAAAGATAACTCCTAACCCGAATAGATAACTCCTACCACAATGACACTTTCCTATATAACGACTCACATGACACAATCCTAACATGACTCAAATACAACTAAACAAAAGATAGTTATCCAAAGGCTCGTAACATTCCCCACTCCTTCAGAAATCACCTTGTCCTCAAGGTGTAGCTGCAAAAATCATGATTCCAGGATCCCATATTCTTTGAATAAACATGGACTCTTCTTTAAACTACCCGCTAATAATTATGATATGAGACATAAAGGATTGTTTCCAAAGTTATCTATAAGAAGATAACACATAAACTTGTTGCTTTGTGGCCTTTTCTTTTGCCTGCCCTTCTTCGAACTTTTCTGTTGTGTCATTGGTATTTTCATGAACATCATCCACCGACTTTAGAGTTTTTATTCGATTATCCCCCACTAACTTCTCGTGTGTTGCTTCATTCGCAGGATCGACATTGTCATCCTCGTCATCCTTGATGTTGCTACTACTTGCTTTGTTACTGGAAGAAGACGACAGCTCCTCCTCAAAACGTGCTTCCATTAAGCGAGCTAATGAAAAAGCTTCGTCTGAAGTTGTAGGGTTTGACCTTAAGAATGCACATTGTAAAGCTAGTTTAAGTCCTGAGATATATATCGATTTAAGTAAGTTTTCGGAGATCCCTGTTACTCGATTTATAAGTATCCCAAACTCACTCTGATATTGGGCCACCGTACATGTTTGCAAAAGCTTAGATAGAGCGTCCCGATCGCTGCTGTCCGATGCCATAGACATTGATGAGGCGAAAAATGAACCACTTTTAGGGGGTTATTTAAGCCCGGAATTGAATTTATTTGATCAAATATTGCCCTAAATCGTTCCTTTTGTGATTTTAGGTACTTTGGGAGTGAAATCTGGAAAAGGAAGCAATTCGGACATTTTTGGAGCATAAAAGTGAAGAAAACGCCAAAGTCTTAATTTTCCTTGCTGGGAACAGTAGGTGACGGCGTCAAGAGCAACATCCTGACGGCGTCAAGAGTAATTTGCATGACGGCCCAGTACAAACGTGAAGGCATCACAAGTAGAGCGTCAAGAGTAAAAGACGTGACGGCCTGGAAGACCATAACACATGACGGCGTCAGATGAAGATTAAGGCAGTCCGAGAAATATTTTGGCGGCGAGATGACGGCGTCACCTATTTGGTCTTGACGCCGTCAGCCTCAGTTTTCTATATATAGTTTTCTAATTTTCATTCATTAAAGAGAGAATTTTTGGAGAAACCCTATGGCCGAACCTATTACGAATTTTACAGGTTTTTCAAGGGTTTTCAGCCCTTGAACCCTTTCATGTGTAATTGAGATAAGTGTTCTTCTAATTCAATCAATATGTCTATGTGTTGGTTGTCTATATCTTGTTCTTGTCTTAATTCCATCATGCTAGGCTAGATCTATCTTGTGCTTGCTTAGATCTAATGAAACCTAGATGTTAATTATGTGTTGATTACTTGTTTATGGTTGTATTGGATGAATGATTTCGATGTTAGGCTTAAGAAAACTGGCAGATCTCCAAATGGTAACATGCTTGAACGTCTTAGGAAACATGAACTGACGTGCACTAGGTTTTATTGGTTGTATTTAATGCATGAGTAAATTCTAATGATCCCATGTTAGGAGCTTTTTAGCCGGCTCGACATAGGAGTGAAGTAGGCACTCATAAGATTGGGGAATTAAGTGCGCCACCCCATGAATGGTATTAAGGAATACAATCCGTCATCCACGCAACTATAACAAGTAATTAACGTGTAAAAGATATCTAGGGAGTAGTGAAATCTAAGTAAACACAATTTCTCCACTTATTGCTCACAACCTTAGTTAATTTAGTTTATATTCATTTCTAGTATTTTATTTTGATTGCATCTTTATTATTGGGTTAGTTGACTAGCAACTAATTCCGCCCAAAACCTTCAAACCCGAGATATTTATTTGCTTTCTAAAAAATATAAAAATACAAAAATAATCATCCTTCATCTCTAGAACTAGTATTTAGGTTTTCTAATCCTAACGACACTATTCCTAGCTGAACGATCAATCCCCCGGTACTTGTCACTATACTATACTACAACGATCAGGTACACTGCCTGGTGGGGGTTGTAAGCTTCTCAAGATCCCTTGAGAGGTAAAGCCTGGTGCAATTCCCACGCATCAGACATTAACTCGATGAGCATAATTTTTTTATGATGAACAGTAACGATGAATAGTACGGTGAACAGTTATCGATGAACTTTTTTTTTTTGGGGGGGGGGGGGACCCTAATTTGGTAGCCCTCTCAACGAGGATTCTCGATGAAAGCACCAATTGATACGACCCGTTAAGGTCGTATCGATAGTAACACCCCTTCAAGCGTGATGCGAGCTCCTTAAGAAGAGAAGAAAAAGACAAAATATATTTTTATTTGACAAAGCTTAATGATTCTATTCATAATGACGCGGTATAAATACCCAATAAAAATAACTATTAACTCGAATAGATAACTCCTACCACAATGACATTTTCCTATATAGTTATAAGTCAATACCAAGACTTATATAAATACCAACACTTATAAGTCAATAGCTCGAAAACTATATATATGTAAACCCCTACCCACCAAACCCTAAAGCAATAGCAAGAAAACTCAAGATGTCATATTATTTACCTTACGAAATCCAATCCCAAATCATGAAAAGACTTCCCGTCAAATCATTAGTTCGATTCAAATCTGTTTCTAAGGCATGGAAGTCTTTTATCCTTAGCTCCGAGTTTATCGCTGATTACAACGCATGGAACTCTCAGCATTGTCTACTTATACCTTGCATTGATAACAATCGTAAGGAAAAACATGAGTTGATTGTTGATGATGATACTTTCCCGTTACGTAAGCTTTCACATACTATTCCCAGTTCCATTAATCGAATTACCACCAAATTAGATATGTCCGGTAGCTCTCAAGGCTTGTTTTGCTATTACGGCTTTACTGATGATGGATATAGCAATCAAATGGCTGTTATTTGGAATCCTTCGGTTCCAAAGTCGGTGGATATTGTTGTGCCTTATGAGGATGATGCTAACTATCGCAGTGTTGTTGGTTTTGGTGTGTGTCCGCGCACTTTTGACCCTATGCTAGTCAAGATTACATCTATTAAAACTGTTGATTCTCCGCATTATAATGACACAAGTGAGGATGATGATATGCAAGATGAGGATGATGATATGCAAGATGAGGATGATATTCAAGTTGAGGTTTTTACATTGAGCTCGGGAGCATGGAAAAGTCTATCTACCAATCTGCCTGATGAATCAATTCGCTGCACACAGAATAGCGTGGATTTAGATGGGTGTATTTACTGGCCTGCTTATAATAAATATGAAAGAAAGACTAACTATATGATTATGTCATTTGATATGACAAGTGAAAAATTTACAGAAATAAGACTTCCGAATGGTAGTTTAGCATACTCTTATTTAACGATATCTAAGCGAATGGGGTCTCTTGTTGTGCTTCACGGTTTTTATGTGGCCCAAAAAGAAGTTTATAATGTATGGATGATGGAAGGTGGTGTTGAGAAATCGTTTACAAAGCTATTCAGGATTGAAGCTCCAGAGGCATCAATAAAAAGTGTACTTGGATTTAGGAAGAGTGGCGAACCTATAATTTCAATGAGAATGGGTAATGGCCCAAATCCTGATAAGCTTGGAGCTTATCTTTATGAACCTAACTCAAGAGACATAAGCTATATCGGGATATCTGCATACCCATATTCAAGCTTAGCAAGTTCCTACACAAACACACTACTTTTGCTTGACCGGTGAGATTGTAGTTTCTACTCGACATAAATGGAGGACGAGGATAATGACAGCATTGCAAGAAAGGTAACGGGGTATGGAAACTAAAGTGCATCTATGGCTCAAAGCATTTGTGTGGACACACTAAAATATATAATCGCGGTTACTTTTAATGAATCCTTGATATAATTATATCCTTATGAAGTTTTCGTATTTAGCCTTTTGTTTTATTAAACCATTGCAATTATACTTGGGTAACTTGGTTTTTCAGAAATTTCATTTTCATGTTGCATATCTTATACATATACCTACAGACTCTTGCCGAGGGAGCCCCTTTACCCTCAGTTATCGGCTCAATACGAGAACATTGAGAAAAAGTTCATTTTGCAAGATCTGACAACAAAAACACCATATTACAGTTATCAGATAGCTAAATAATAACAAGGTTCATTCAGCAATTGGTTATTAGACAAGCCTAGTTTATAACATTATATGTCACGGTTTGCACAAAACATGCAACTACAACTTGGTCTAACAAAGTGTTATCGAAACAAAACAAAAGCTTCCAAGTTCCAACATACCAACACAATCAGTCTCTTAAGAAACTAACATACACCAAAAGTTTATGGCAGCGCCAGCACTTAAGTTTCAAAGTTCCAACACACTACTGCAAGCTGCCTTTCAAGAAACTAAAATACACGTAAGGCTTATGCAGCGCCAGCACCCTTGCCCTTCTTTCTTTGAAGCTTCTTCATATAGAATTCAAGCTCCTTGCCTTCCAATATATAACTGTCAACGTTAACTGGTCAGATGGGTTCTAGAAAATTTGAATAAAAAGGCAATCAGTCAAATGGGTCGAACTTGATAAATTGGTTGAATGTCATTTAAAATGCATTCAGAACGAAAAGCTTTAGCTTATTAATGTAGTTATAGTTTGTGATCATAGTAAGCATTAGTTAAACAGTTAAACATAAAGCAAAAGCGTATGTGGGTGAACCAACCCAACGTTTTTTACACATCCTAAGTTTTATTTTTATTTTCCTTCTTCAGCAGTTCCACAATCTGCCTGACAAAAAAATTTAACAGCCCCTGGCATTGAGCGTGCAAATGATGTGTAATAATCTAGCATTTGGTATAACATTTACCCATCAGCTCTGCCACATTGACCTGGGCGAGAAGAGATACTAGCATACAACCGACCAGAATTGAACTGTTCTTCCACATGGGCATCAAGTTTACGCTCTTCCTGGTGCTTCTCAATCTTTCTCTGGACATGGTTGCTCTTTTTTGCTTCATCTGCGGTTCCTTCTCCTTCCTGTACAATTGGAAAATGAGGTCTTTTCTACTTCATACAGCAAACATGGCAGGATAGATATGTGAATTGTAATCATTATGTCAATACAAATTGGTTAGACCCGGACATATCCGGTAAGACCCTGCCCTATCCGGTTAGACCGGGATATATCCGGTTAGACCAGATCATGACCCGGCTATGTATATGTGATATGTTAGTTAGAGGGATGTTTCGTTGAAGAACAATTAATTTCCTGTCATTTTTCAAATAGTAATCTCCCACTTTCTTTTGTGAGAGCACAACCTTTTTAGATTTATGAAATTGCTTTTTAGTCCATCTCAAGTTCTCCGGTATCACTTAAAAAAGAAAAAAATAATTGTAGTGAAATAAAAAATGTTATGTTTTCTAGTATCTTTTAGAAAAGAAATTAGAAAAAGATTGAATAAAAAAAAACAATTTGGTTGTTTTTGAAGAAAAAATATTTCCTCGCAAAATTAAGCTAAAAATGTTTACTTTTTTTTTTTTTTTTTTTTTTTTTAGTTTTTCTTACTCAAAAAACTCGGGAACATGATGTTAGTTATGAATCAATTCATTTCAATACTAAAAGGACATGCTTTCATCAGTGCGTCACGACCTCAATGCCATGTCACTTTATCAACAACTTAGTATAATAAGACAATCAACTTCACCACTCAAATATAACTCACTTAAACACAAATATACCTACATAACAACTTACACAACTCACCTTTGGCCTACAAAAGACTCCTACACGACTCGGTCTTTAGGACGACCGAATCCTCCAATTTCAGCCCCAAGATACATCCTCCATGGGTGAGCTTAATAAGGAGCACGTGTTGAATTTGTGCCACCTAGACGCAAGATTTGAGCTTAATATTGTTGTTCCCACTTACTAAGTTACTTAAATATTTTGAAGTTAAACAGCTACGTAATATGTGTAAGAGTATTTACTAGTTAAACGGTTTGTTATGAATGAGACAATTATAAACACACATATATAATTTTCAACGTCAAACTCTTCTTTGATATAAACCAAAGAATTCTACCCACTATGTGTTTAAGTAAGAACTATGCTAAATCAATATTATGAAATCTAGGATTCTGTTCTTTAGAGAAGGAAAACGATCAAGCACTTGAAAGTGTTACAAACTTTTAATACAAGAAATATATTTTACTTTGTTTAAAACACTCTATTTATAGGAAAAGATAAAGTGAAAACCCGTAAGGTAAATAGTACGTGTCAACATTTGATAAGCTAAAGTACATTTTGTACTTTAGCTTCTATTCCTGGTATGCTATAAGACTCTAAAGGATTTCTTGAGGATAACTAACTGAATGTTCAAGTTTTAGAAACTCAAACCAGAGCTTGACTTGCTTTAAGCATTGCATGTAAAGATCATGTTTGGCGTGAGTTGTTATATAAGCTTGGACCCGCTGATGAGGCGAAAAATGATCCGTTTTTAGGGGGTCATTTAAGCCCGAATCCGAATTTATTTGATCAAATATTGCCCTAAATCGTTCCTTTTGTGATTTTAGGTACTTGGAGAGTGAATTCTGGAAAAGAAGCCATTTTGGACGTTTTTGGAGCATAAAAGTGAAGAAAACGGCAAAGTCTCAATTTTCCATGCTGGGAACAGTAGGTGACGGCGTCAAGAGTAATTTCGTGACGGCGTCAAACCTCAATAATAAAATACGAGAGTTCATGAAGGCGTCAAGAGTTTTCCTGACGGCGTCAAAACCCCAAGAATTAAAATCCGTAGTTGATGACGGCGTCACACACAGGGCGTCAAGAGTAATTTGTGTGACGGCCTAGGCCTTGACGGCGTCAAAAGTAGATCAAGGCCGTCCGAGGAAGTATTTGGCGGCGAGATGACGGCGTCACACCTTTGTTCTTGACGCCGTCATCCCTATTTTCCTATATATAGTTTTCTATTTTTCACATTTAAAGAGAGAAGTTTTGGGAAAAACCCTAAAGACGATTTTGGTGTAACTTTACAGGTTTTTCAAGGGTTCCAACCCCTTGATACCTTGCATGATTCATCAAGATAAGTGTTCTTCTAATTCAATCAATATGTCTATGTGTTGGTTGTCTATATCATGTTCTTGTCTTAATTCTATCATGCTAGGCTAGATCTCTTTTGTGTTTGCTTAGATCTAATAAAACCTAGGTATTGATTATGTGTTGATTACTTGTTTATTCTTGTTTTGGATGAATGATTTATATGTTAGGCTTAAGAAAACTGGCATATCTCCAAATGGTAACATGCTTGAACGTCTTAAGAAACATGAATCGAGGCGTACTAGGTCTTTATTGGTTGTATTTAATGCATGAGCCACTGTTTACAATCCCTATTGTTGTGCTGGGCATGGTGTAGGAGGAGATAAGAGCTCATAGAATTGGGGAGTTATGTATGCCACCCCATGAATGGTATTAAGGAATACAATCCGTCATCCATGCAATTATAACAAGTAATTAACGTGTAAAAGATATCTAGGGAGTAGTGAAATCTAAGTAAACACATTTTCTCCAATTACTGCTCACAACCTTAGTATAAATTAGTTTATTTTTATTTTTAGTATTTTATTTTGATTGCATCTTAGTTTTGGGTTAGTTGAATAGCAACTAATTCCGCCCACTCTTCCAAAACCCGATATTTTTACTTGCTTTCATAAAAATATAAAAACATAAAAAGAATCATCCCTCACCTTTAGAACTAGTAACTAGGCTTTCTAATCCTAGCGACACTATTCCTAAGCTGAACGATCAATCCCCCGGTACTTGTCACTATACTATACTACAATGATCAGGTACACTGCCTAGTGGGGGTTGTAAGCTTCTCGAGATCCCTCGAGAGGTAAAGCCTGTTGCGATTCCCACGCATCAAGTTTTTGGCGCCGCAGCCCGGGGAATAGTTATTGTCTAGGTTAGAATTTCTTTTTATTAGGTCTACTTGCTAGATTCCTTTCTAGTAAGACTTTATTTTTATTTTTAGGTTTCTTTAGTCTATCTTTTTCTTTGTGCCCTTTGTTTGTAAAACCATTTTCATTTGTCTTTATGGCGGATGAGATTCCATTTAGATCATTAACAATAGAGGAACAATTAGTTTACTCGGATAGATTTGCTTCCTGTTGTTCCAATGAATTTTTAAGTGATCTTAGATATATACAAGAAGAGATGAGTGTAAAGTTTGATAGGTTTGAAGAGTTATGCGCATGTGTGGCCTATATTAAACAATCATTGTTAGGATCAATTCCTTTTAGTAAGACCCTTTGGAAATTTTTTGAGGAAAGCCTCCTAACCGTGAACCATGAGTTCAATGAATTGATGGGTTTGTATGCATCACAACTTGAGGAAACAATTAAGGAGGATTTAGCCGAACATGATCATATTGAGCAAAAAGATGAATCCTTTAGGCAAATTGAGCATTGTAATCAAGTTATTGAGGAATGTTCTTATGAATCAGACTTAGAACTTGAAATGGCTAGAGAAGGATTTGAGATACTTAGGAACATGTTTAGGTTAGATTCTACTAAAACACGTGATGAGGATATAGGTGATGTTGAGACAAGGAAGGATGAGGTAAATAACACAAACCTACAAAGTACCCCACAACTCCCACCATCACTTGAGGAATACACACCATCCGTGACTTACCCGGAAGAAGTAGAAGAGACTATAGGAGCCCAAATAGAGGTAGAACCCTTGTACCAAACACAACTAGAGGATATAGGTTTGAATACCTGTAGTGATAACCTTACTCTTAGTTCTAGGGAATTACCTAGTGTTGATGAACCGGAACCTCAATCTTCACATAACTTTCCATCCTTAGATATACATCTAGGAGACAAAAGAGGGGCCGACCCACCCATCAACCCATGTAGTCCGGGTAGTCTTAGGATAAAGGTAGTGGACTCTAAGCCTTGTAGAGAGGAAGCCAATATAGGAGTGGAAAATGACCTTACATGCTTACATCACCCATTCATGATTGATCACAAAACACATTATGGGTTTAAACCGGGTTTATTAGGTCAAGATGGATCCCCAACTAGTAGTCTCTTGAAGATGATAGAAAATGATCCCTTTCTAGGAGAAAATCTTAATCCACCCATTAACCCAATTGAATTAGGTAAGGTTATGATGATAGGAGCACAACCCTTTGAGCATATAATTCATCCACCACTCTTTCCTCACGTGGCATATTTCCACCCTAAGGGTGTGTATTGCTACTTCCACCCGCACTTGATCCTAAGTGTAGGGAAAACCTCCCCTATTCCCGTTAAATAAGGGTAGAGTCAGGCTCGTGACTCGGGGCAAAAACAAGCGTTTCTTGGGAGGCAACCCATGTTTTGTGTGTTTTTATTTGTTTGTTTGTTTGATTTTATTTGTTTCCGTATGCATGTTTTATTTTTATTGTTTGTGGCTCATGTTTCAAAGTAAATTGTGAAAATGCTTTATTTTGTTTTTAACTTCGTCTTAATTGCATATAAAGGTATTTTGCAAAAGATAAGTGTAAGGGAGATCCAAATTTGTTTATAAGAACAAAATTGAGCACGGACCACAACAATATTAAATGGACATGTGTATTGGTACTTGTTAGAGTCAAATGCTTGTATCGAGTCATAATGATGTTTTGCAGGATTTTCCAGGAAGTAGGACCAAGTTTTTCCAGAAATTTTCCGGAAACTTAACATAAGAATTTCTGCAGGTCCATTCTGACGGCGTCAGAGGTTTACTCTTGACGGCGTCAGGAGTTAAAAATCTGGAAATTTTACCGGTTTTGTTTTTCTAACGGATTCTTATGGTTTTTGTGAATTATTAAGTTTTATAATCTCCAGGAGATCTGCAAACTTCATTCCACAAGCATTATATCTTATCTTGTTTTCTAGGATTTAGAAACTTATATAGGATGCCGCCGATTTTACGCGAGGTTGTCTTGTCTATTTTGTCAGGTTTTACAGGTTATGTATGACAAAAAGATGATTTATATTCTGGAAGGGAAGCTTTGATTGTTCGTTTTCTTGGAGGAAGATTTAACCTGGCCATCCTATTATCCATACCGAGCGAATCAGGGGAGTATTTGATTTCATTCTCTTTACTTTTTCACTTTTACATTCTTTACTTGAACATTGGGGACAATGTTCATCTTAAGTGTAAGGGGAGGGTAAAAAGATGATACCTTACATATGCACTTTCGCTTGAGTTTGTTTTATTTGATAGTAGATGTGTAATAAAAGTATGAGAAATACTTGTTAGTGTAATTTTAGCGCCAAATTTAAAATTTTTTACAACATTTAGGAGTGAAACTTTAGCCATAGCAAGCGTCTCATGGATAGGAGATTGTATGACTAGCACATAACCGTATATTCAGAAAAAATTTTCACCAAAAAATGTGAGGTTCGCCTTTAGATTTGATAGGAAAAGCATTCATTATTAGTGGTTATGAGTGTACCGGTAGCATTTAGATTCTAGAACTTGCGTTAGTGATGCATCCCGAGACCGCTAGTGAGACTACATTCGTGTGGTAGGATTTACTACATGATAAGAGGCATTAGGATCACCCTTGTGTTAAACCCGTATCATAATTACTTGACCATTTATGTCATATTACTTGGCTAGTTAAGTCAACTAATTTTTCCCACACCCTTAGCGTTGTACTCATTTTTAGTACACGAAACCCCTAGTACACCCCTCCGAGCCTATCTTTTCGTTTCTAACTTTAAGCATTTTACTTAAAGGAAGAATTTGTTACACCCCACTTAAATGTACAACCAAATCGCCTTAGCCTTCCGTGTATGCGCTCATCTTTAGTGCATTATTGTTATTTGTTAAACCCTAAGTTAACTTTCTAATTGATTACATGGTTGCTAAGTCGAGTCATATCCTTGTACATATTGTTTTGGGATGATTGGGTCTCATGGGTAAGTACTTATTTTATGGAGTAATGGGGAAGAACATCATTTATTACCCCCATATGTACGTTAATCTTAAATTTGCTCCAAGTGTTTTGATTTTCTTAATTCGAGTCATTAGATTAGTTAAATGTAAAGTATGTAAAGATTCAAGTGTAAGGGGAATATTCATTCCCTATGATGTATTATTTTGGATGGTAGGGTAAGAGTGTATGCAAAAAAAAAAAAAAAAAAAAAAAAAAAAAAAAAATCAAGAAAAAGAAAAAAAAATAGAAAAAAAAGGAAAAAGAGAAAAAACATACGGACTACCATCCCTTTTTATTCTATGTTCATTTTATGTTTTTGTTATTTTTCATTTATTAGCTTAAGTCGAGTCTAGTCTTGGCTTAGCAACGCCATATTGTACATGTAATTTACCAAGATTGTTAACTCGCCACCAGTAAAAACTTCCTTTATCCAACAAAACCGTGTAATTCATATCCCTATACCTAACGTTACAACCCTTTAAAAGACCTCTTTGATAGTTTATCCTAGGTGCTTACGCCATGTGGTGGAGGTTTGATCCTTTCCCAAGCCTATGGTAATCTATTTTGCTATGACAGGTAGTGAGAGATATCTTCCGTTTCCATATTGTAATTTACACTTTATTACACCCGAGAGATGTGAGTATCTAAACACTATTTGTGAGGTGCTAAAGTATGACCTCCGTGCTTGTCTATTGGTCTTTAGTGGAACGATTATTTGTTGTAATTACTTTTATATTAGTGTTAAATGACCCCGCTGATGAGGCGAAAAATGATCCATTTTTAGGGGGTCATTTAAGCCCGAATCCGAATTTATTTGATCAAATATTGCCCTAAATCGTTCCTTTTGTGATTTTAGGTACTTGGAGAGTGAATTCTGAAAAAGAAGCCATTTTGGACGTTTTTGGAGCATAAAAGTGAAGAAAACGGCAAAGTCTCAATTTTCCATGCTGGGAACAGTAGGTGACGGCGTCAAGAGTAATTTCGTGACGGCGTCAAACCTCAATAATAAAATACGAGAGTTCATGAAGGCGTCAAGAGTTTTCCTGACGGCGTCAAAACCCCAAGAATTAAAATCCGTAGTTGATGACGGCGTCACACACAGGGCGTCAAGAGTCATTTGTGTGACGGCCTAGGCCTTGACGGCGTCAGAAGTAGATCAAGGCCGTCCGAGGAAGTATTTGGCGGCGAGATGACGGCGTCACACCTTTGTTCTTGACGCCGTCATCCCTATTTTCCTATATATAGTTTTCTAGTTTTTCACATTTAAAGAGAGAAGTTTTGGGAGAAACCCTAAAGACGATTTTGGTGTAACTTTACAGGTTTTTCAAGGGTTCCAACCCCTTGATACCTTGCATGATTAATCAAGATAAGTGTTCTTCTAATTCAATCAATATGTCTATGTGTTGGTTGTCTATATCATGTTCTTGTCTTAATTCTATCATGCTAGGCTAGATCTCTTTTGTGTTTGCTTAGATCTAATGAAACCTAGGTATTGATTATGTGTTGATTACTTGTTTATTCTTGTTTTGGATGAATGATTTATATGTTAGGCTTAAGAAAACTAGCAGATCTCCAAATGGTAACATGCTTGAACGTCTTAAGAAACATGAACCGAGGCGTACTAGGTCTTTATTGGTTGTATTTAATGCATGAGCCACTGTTTACAATCCCTATAGTTGTTCTGGGCATGGTGTAGGAGGAGATAAGAGCTCATAGAATTGGGGAGTTATGTATGCCACCCCATGAATGGTATTAAGGAATACAATCCGTCATCCATGCAATTAACGTGTAAAAGATATCTAGGGAGTAGTGAAATCTAAGTAAACACAATTTCTCCAATTACTGCTCACAACCTTAGTATAAATTAGTTTATTTTCATTTTTAGTATTTTATTTTGATTGCATCTTAGTTTTGGGTTAGTTGAATAGCAACTAATTCCGCCCACTCTTCCAAAACCCGATATTTTTACTTGCTTTCATAAAAATATAAAAACATAAAAAGAATCATCCCTCACCTTTAGAACTAGTAACTAGGCTTTCTAATCCTAGCGACACTATTCCTAAGCTGAACGATCAATCCCCCGGTACTTGTCACTATACTATACTACAACGATCAGGTACACTGCCTGGTGGGGGTTGTAAGCTTCTCGAGATCCCTCGAGAGGTAAAGGCTGTTGCGATTCCCACGCATGACCCGCCTCGTTACTTAATGATATTTACTACTTGTATTTAATCTTTTATAATAGCCGAAATCAAAACCGGTAAACTAGCTTCATAATATTGTTTCAAGACCTGCCCAATGGGCGGGCTAGCTTCATACTATTGTTGATGCTATATCTTATTATGTTCTTTGTTGTTGTTATAAGAAGAGCTGGAAGATGAAGTTTTCACCGCGTTAGGTGGAGAAGTTGATATTACATAATGCTGGTTGTTTTTAGCTCAGAAGCGTCTCACTCGCTGTTTATGTCTAAATTATACCGAATTCGTTGCTTTTATTGCTACTTTGGTACGTTCTACTTACTAATTTGGTAATAGTTTTTGATTGTTTGTTAAAGATATGGATGTGGTTTTCTTTGTTGAGGTTATTCGGGGAAGGCGAGCCTTTTCAATTCATATGTACGCGACATCATCAGGTTAATTACTCTCGAGAGCATTTTTTACCTTTCTCTAGCCACTATCAAATATACACATTTAACGAGATTTGAACAGTTTGAAAGCCAAAGGAACTATATGGTATGTAAACGACTAAACGTACTATTTTTCCTATGCAAAAAAAAAAGGAATGCGGCCCATGTATATGGTAATCTACTAATTTGTGAAAATTATTTGTTTTAGAAGAAACATACACACGGAAAGTTATTTTATGGAAGACATATATATGGGAATAAATAAATTATAAAGTTTCGATATCCTAAATATACACCAAGACTTATTTTATGCAAGACACATGCACGTTCAAACTATATAAAAACTCGTGCCCACCAAACCCTAAAGCAATAGTTATATTATAAAAACATTAAATGAATTGATAGCCCAACTATCCTCTGAAATTCCCTACCCGCTTAGTGAATTTGTTTCAAAACACTCTGAATGTATATGCATTAGTTGTATGTGTTTGCTTGGTTTCTGTAGTTTTTCTGTGACATCATTATTACCATATATAGAAAGACCCACGCAATCTCTTAACCGTCAAACACTCTCCCAAAAAGTATATGATTTTGACGAATCAAGATTGTATTGATTTAAATAAAAGTTAAAATTGTAAAATTTTGAATTAAAATAAAATAAACCTACTAAAAATTTAAAAACTAAAAAGTCATAAAAATATATTAAAATATATGTTGAATTAAAAAGCATAAAATTTTACAAAATAATAATAATAATAATAATAATAATAATAATAATAATAATAATAATAATAATAATAAATTTAAAAAAAAAAAAAAAAAAACTAGAAAATATATATGCAAAAACCCTTAGAAAATATGGTAAAATTAGATTATAAAAAAAATAGATAAAAAGATATTTCAATTTGAAAATAAATGTGAATTTTAGGTTGGGAAGTGACACATGTCACCTCAAGATTGTAGCTTCTATTCCTAGTATACTACCAGACTCTCAAGGATTTCTTGAGAATGACTATCTAAATGTTTAAGTTTTAGAAACTCAAATGAGAGCTCGACTTGCTTTAAGCATTGTATGTAAAGATTGTGTTTGGCGTGAGTTGTTATATAAGCTTAGACCCGCCTCGTTACATAATAATATTTACTACTCGTATATAATCTTTTATAATAGCCAAAATCTAAACCGGTAAACTAGCTTCATAATATTGTTTCAAGACCCGCCCAATGGGCGGGCTAGCTTCATACTATTGTTGATGCTATATCTCATTATGTTCTTTGTTGATGTCATAAGAAGAGCCGGAAGATGAAGTTTTCACCGCGGGAGGTGGAGAAGTTGGTGTTAGATAATGCTGGTTTTTTTTAGCTCAGAAGCGTCTCACTCGTTGTTTACGTCTAAATTATACTGAATCCATTGCTTTTATCGCTACTCGGGCACGTTCTACTTATTAATTTCATAATAGTTTCTGAATGTTTGTTAAAGATATGGATGTGGTTTTCTTTGTTGATGTTATTCGGGGATGACGAGCCTCTTTGACTCAGATGTACGTGGTATCACTGAGTTAATTACTCTTGGGGCCGAGGTTTGAACACTTAAACTGTTGTTTGAAAGCCAAAGACACTATATGGTAGGTAAACGTGTACTATTTTTCCATGCATAAAAACGGAATGCGGCCCAAATTATTTGTTTTAGAAGAAACATACACACAGAAAGTTATTTTATGGAAGATATATGCATGGGGATAAATATATTATAAACTTTCGATATCCTATATAAATACCAACACTTATAAGTCGATATCCTATATAAATACCAACACTCATAAGTCAATAGCTCGGAAACTATATACTGTATATATAAACCCCTACCCACCAAACCCTAAAGCAATAGCAAGAAAACTCAAAATGTCGATAGTCCAAAAACTCAAGATGTCATATTATTTACCTTACGAAATCCAATCCCAAATCATGAAAAGACTTCCGGTCAAATCATTAGTTCGATTCAAATCCGTTTCTAAAGCATGGAAGTCTTTTATCCTTAGCTCCGAGTTTAGCGCTGATTACAAGGCATGGAACTCTCAGCATTGTCTACTTGTAACTTGCGGTGATAACAAACGTAAGGAAAAACATGAGTTGATTGTTGATGATGATACTTTCCCCTTACGCAAGCTTTCACATACTATTCCCAGTTCCGTTAATCTAATTACCTACAAACAAGGTATGTTAGGTAGCTCTCAAGGCTTATTATGCTATTACGGCTACAGTGATCACCAAGGTCTAATGGCTGTTATTTGGAATCCTTCAGTTCCAAAGTCGGTGGATATTGTTGTGCCTAGGACTGGCGGTTATAAAACTGTTGTTGGTTTTGGTGTGTGTCCGCGCACTTTTGACCCTAAGCTTGTCAAGATTACATACTATATTCAAACTAATGAGGATGATTATATGTATGACACAAGTGAGGATGATGAGAATGATGAGAACGATGAGGATGACGAGGACGATGGTATTGAAGTTGAGGTTTTTACATTGAGCTCGGGAGCATGGAAAAGGCTATCTATCGATCTGCCTCGTGAATCAATTCGCTGCACAAACTACAGCGTGGATTTAGATGGGTTTATTTATTGGCATGCTATTGATCAATTTTATCAATGTAAGTGTTACAATGTGATTATGTCATTTGATATGACAAGTGAAAAATTTAGAAAAATATCACTTCCCGGTAGTTTAATATACGAGAATAATTTGTCTATATCTAAGCGAATGGAGTCTCTTGTTGTGCTTGACTCTTTTTATATGGCCAATAAACGAGGGTACAACGTATGGATGATGGAAGGTGGTGTTCAAAAGTCGTTTACAAAGCTATTCACGATTGAAGCTCCAGAGGCATCAATATTAAGAGTACTTGGATTTAGGAAAAGTGGCGAACCTATAATTGAAATGAATATTAATGACTCAGACCCTGAAAAGAATGGAGTTTATCTTTATGAACCAAACTCAAGACACATAAGTTATGCCGGGATATCTACAGAAAATTATATTGACTTAGCTGGTTCCTGCACGAACACACTACTTTTGCTTGACCGGTGATCGAGATTGTAGTTTCTACTCGACATGAATGGAGGACGAGGATAATAAAAACATTGCAAGAAAGGTAACGCGGTATGGATACTGAAGTGCATCTATGGCGCAAAGCATTTGTGTACA
Organism: Artemisia argyi; assembly: GCA_030686995.1. Taxonomy (NCBI): domain Eukaryota; kingdom Viridiplantae; phylum Streptophyta; class Magnoliopsida; order Asterales; family Asteraceae; genus Artemisia; species Artemisia argyi. The sequence goes on from CM060693.1 coordinate 12,674,078, forward strand.
CACTAAAATATATTATCGCAGTTACTTTTAATGAATCCTTGATATAATTATATCCTTGTGAAGTTTTCATATTTACTGTTTTCTTTTATTAAACCATTGCAATTATACTAGGGTAACTTGGTTTTTCAGAAATTTCATTTTCATGTTGCATATCTTGTACATATACCTACAGACTCTTGCCGAGGCAGCCCCTTTACCCTCAGTTATCGGCTCAATACGAGAACATTGAGAAAAAGTTCATTTTGCAAGATCTGACAGGTATGTTCATATATATCTGACAACAAAAACACCGTATTACAGTTATCAGATAGCTAAATAATAACAAGGTTCATTCAGCAATTGGTTATAAGACAAGCCCAGTTTATAACATTATATGTCACGGTTTGCACAAAACATGCAAATACAACTTGGTCTAACAAACTATTATCGAAACAAAACAAAAGCTTCCAAGTTCCAACATACCAACACAATTCGTCTCTTAAGAAACTAACATACACCAAAAGTTTATGGCAGCGCCAGCACTTAAGTTTCAAAGTTCCAACACACTACTGCAAGCTGACTTTCAAGAAACTAAAATACACGTAAGGCTTATGCAGCGCCAGCACCCTTGCCCTTCTTTCTTTGAAGCTTCTTCATATAGAATTCAAGCTCCTTGCCTTCCAATATATAACTGTCAACGTTAACTGGTCAGATGGGTTCTAGAAAATTTGAATAAAAATTCAATCACGCCAATCAGTCAAAATGGGTCGAACTTGATAAATTGGTTTAAGTCATTTAAAATGCATTCAAAACGAAAAGCTTTAGCTTATTAATGTAGTTATAGTTTGTGATCATAGTAAGCATTAGTTAAACAGTTAAACATAAAGCAAAAGCGTATGTGGGTGAACCAACCCAACGTTTTTTACACATCCTAAGTTTTATTTTTATTTTCCTTCTTCAGCAGTTCCACAATCTGCCTGACAAAAAATTTTAACAGCCCCTGGCATTGAGCGTGCAAATGATGTGTAATAATCTAGCATTTGGTATAACACTTACCCATCAGCTCTGCCACATTGACCTGGGCGAGAAGAGATACTAGCATACAAACGACCAGAATTGAACTGTTCTTCCACATGGGAATCAAGTTTACGCTCTTCCAGGCGCTTCTCAATCTTTCTCTGGACATGGTTGCTCTTTTTTGCTTCCTCTGCGGTTCCTTCTCCTTCCTGTACAATTGAAAAATGAGTTTATTTCTAATTTATATAGCAAACACGGCAGAATAAGATATGTGAGTTGTAATCATTATATCGATACAAATTGGTTGGCATGTGAGTGCAATTCGTTCCAAAGCCAGATTGATAGTCACAACTCATACAGCAGGTGAAGAAGACCAATTAACAAGATAAAGTATAACCAATTATAACATGATATAATGATGTGAAATCATCCACAAAGTAGTTGGTCAAAGAGCTGTTAATAAACCATCTGCTATTTATCTCTTAATTAACTTTATACAAATAATATAAAAAGGGTAAGTAATGAAGAATTTGGGGTTTTGGAAGCAAGTAAAACAATATGACTTCACATACACCTTCACAGAGCTTTATAAAAACAACAACAAAGTGTCCTATATTGTTACTCTTTAGCTCGGAATGACAACAGCATGCATATAAGAAGTAGAAAACAGTTTTCTGCCAATTAGAATAAACTAGTACATCATCGATTAGCTTGCGTCTAATCACAGGCAAAGTTGGAAGCAACGGCTAACTGGATAAAAACTTCACAAGGCATGTATTCCGATGTAGGGATGTACTAAAGAACTGTTTACTTCTATCAGACTGGATGCCGGCACATGAACACATTTTTTCAAGCCAATAAGATTATTAAATGAGGATTACATGTTAATATAATCCTACAAACTACTTACATTTCTGCATAAATATAATCCTAACCAACACAAATCTTTAGATGCTGGAAGATACAATATATCCTATTTGCGTATATTCATGTGCATCTATATATAGAAGGAACTTTTAATAACTAAACTTAAGACGAATTGGCCTTCCTTGGGTTCATATAATCATACATAAACCCTGCTTAACATACAGGTCATTGCAGCCACATTCTATATTCCAACATGAACTATAGCAGCTTTCACAAGAGTCTGAGTTCTCACAATGCTTAAAATGAAGCTACAACATGAACTAACTTTCCGCTGAACAAGTTCAGAAAACACTCATCATAGGTAGCACATCGATAATTAAATGAGGATTACATGTTAATATAACATGTTCATAAATAATACCGCTCCTTCCTTCTTAGCTGCAGCAACTTTATTCTTCCAACCTAAGTCAACTCGTAATGCTGCAAATACCATTGCTTGAACTGGGCTGCATCCACTTGAACAATAGCACCTTTCACAAGAGTCTGAGTTCTCACAAGCTATATCCGGCCAAGACCCGGGTAGAACCGGCTATTCCCGCCATAACCCGGCTATATCCGGCTAAAACCCAACTATTCTGGCCATGACCCAGCCATATCCGGCTAGACCCGCCTAGACCCGGAAATATCCGGCCAAGACCCGGTTAGACCCGGACATATCCGACTAGAACCGGCCAAGACCCAGTTAGACCCCAACATATCCGGTTAGACCCGGCTATATCGGGTTAGACCCGGTCATGACCCGGCTATGTATGTGATATGTTAGTTAGAGGGATGTTTCGTAAAGTGGAATCATTAAAAAATGTTGTGTTTCTTTTAGTTTTCCTTTCTAAAAAAACTCGAGAACACGATGTTAGTTATGAATCAATTCATTTCAATACTAAAAGGACATGCTTTCATCAGTGCATCACGACGTCAATGCCATGTCACTTCATCACCAACTTAATATAATAAGACAATCAATTTCACCACCAAAATATAACTCACTTAAACACAAATATACCCGCATAGCAATTCATAAGACTCACCTTAGGCCCACAAAAGACTCCTCCACAACTCGGTCTTGAGGACGACCGAATCCTCCAATTTCAGCCCCAAGATACATCCTCCATGGGTGAGGTTAATAAGGAGCACGTGTTGAATTTGTGCCACCTAGACGCAAGATGTGAGGTTGATAATGTTGTTCTCACTTACTAAGTTACTTAAATATTTTGAAGTAAAACGTACAACTAAGTAATATGTCTAATATTATTTACGAGTTAAACAGTTTGTCATGAATGAAATAGTTGTAAACACACATACATAATTTTCAACGTCAAACTCTTCATTGATATAAATCAAAGAATTCTACCCACTATGTGTTTAAGTAAGAACTATGCTAAATCAATATTATGAAATCTAGGATTTTGTTCTTTAGAGAAGGAAAACGATCGAGCACTTGAAAGTGTTACAAACTTTTAATACAAGAAATACATTTTTCTTTGTTTAAAACACTCTATTTATAGGAAAAGATAAAGTGAAAACCCGTAAGGTAAATAGTACGTGTCAACATTTCATAAGCTAAAGTACATTTTGTACTTTAGTTTCTATTCCTGGTATGCTATCAGACTCTAAAGGATTTCTTGAGGATAACTAACTGAATGTTCAAGTTTTAGAAACTCAAACCAGAGCTTGACTTGCTTTAAGCATTGCATGTAAAGATCATGTTTGGCGTGAGTTGTTATATAAGCTTGGACCCGCCTCGTTACTTAATGATATTTACTACTTGTATTTAATCTTTTATAATTGCCAAAATCAAAACCGGTAAACTAGCTTCATAATATTGTTTCAAGACCCGCCCAATGGGCGGGCTAGCTTCATACTATTGTTGATGCTATATCTTATTATGTTCTTTGTTGCTGTTATAAGAAGAGCAGGAAGATGAAGTTTTCACCGCGTTAGGTGGAGAAGTTGATATTACATAATGCTGGTTGTTTTTAGCTCAGAAGCGTCTCACTCGCTGTTTATGTCTAAATTATACTGAATTCGTTGCTTTTATTGCTACTCTGGTACGTTCTACTTACTAATTTGGTAATAGTTTTTGATTGTTTGTTAAAGATATGGATGTGGTTTTCTTTGTTGACGTTATTCGGGGAAGGCGAGCCTTTTCAATTCATATGTACGCGACATCATCAGGTTAATTACTCTCGAGAGCATTTTTTACCTTTCTCTAGCCACTATCAAATATACACATTTAACGAGATTTGAACAGTTTGAAAGCCAAAGGAACTATATGGTATGTAAACGACTAAACGTACTATTTTTCCCATACAAAAAAAAAGGAATGCGACCCATGTATATGGTAATCTACTAATTTGTGAAAATTATTTGTTTTAGAAGAAACATACACACGGAAAGTTATTTTATGGAAGACATATATACGGGAATAAATAAATTATAAAGTTTCGATATCCTAAATATACACCAAGACTTATTTTATGCAAGACACATGCACGTTCAAACTATATAAAAACTCCTGCCCACCAAACCCTAAAGCAATAGTTATATTATAAAAACATTAAATAAATTGCTGGCGCAACTATCCTATGAAATTCTCTACCCGCTTAGTGAATTTGTTTCAAAACACTCTGAATGTATATGCATTAATTGTATGTGTTTGCTTGTTTTCTGTAGTTTTTCCGTGACATCATTATTACCACATATAAAAAGACCCACGCAATCTCTTACCCGTCAAACACTCCCTCAAAAAGTATATGATTTTAACGAATCAAGATTGTATTGATTTAAATAAAGGTTAAAGTTGTAAAACTTTGACTTAAAATAAAATAAACCTACTAAAAATTTAAAAACTAAAAACTCATAAAAATATATTAGAATGTATGTTGAATTAAAAAGCATAAAATTTTAAATAATAATAATAATAATAATAATAATAATAATAATAATAATAAAATTAAAAATAAATAAATAAATAAATAAACCTAGAAAATATATATGCAAAAACCCTTAGAAAATATGGTAAAATCAGATTATAAAAAAAAAATAGATAAAAAGATATTTCAATTTGAAAATAAATGTGAATTTTAGGCTGGGAAGTGACACATGTCACCTCAAGATTGTAGCTTCTATTCCTAGTATACTACCAGACTCTCAAAGATTTCTTGAGGATGACTATCTAAATGTTTAAGTTTTAGAAACTCAAATCAGAGCTTGACTTGCTTTAAGCATTGTATGCAAAGATTGTGTTTGGCGTGAGTTGTTATATAAGCTTAGACCCGCCTCGTTACATAATAATATTTACTACTCGTATATAATCTTTTATAATAGCCAAAATCTAAACCGGTAAACTAGCTTCATAATATTGTTTCAAGACCCGCCCAATGGGCGGGCTAGCTTCATACTATTGTTGATGCTATATCTCATTATGTTCTTTGTTGATGTCATAAGAAGAGCCGGAAGATGAAGTTTTCACCGCGGGAGGTGGAGAAGTTGGTGTTAGATAATGCTGGGTTTTTTTAGCTCAGAAGCGTCTCACTCGTTATTTACGTCTAAATTATACTGAATCCATTGCTTTTATCGCTACTCGGGCACGTTCTACTTATTAATTTCGTAATAGTTTCTGAATGTTTGTTAAAGATATGGATGTCGTTTTCTTTGTTGATGTTATTCGGGGATGACGAGCCTCTTTGACTCAGATGTACGTGGTATCACTGAGTTTATTACTCTCGGGGCCGAGGTTTGAACACTTAAACTGTTGTTTGAAAGCCAAAGGAATGCGACCAAAATTATTTGTTTTAGAAGAAACATACACACGGAAAGTTATTTTATGGAAGATATATGCATGGGGATAAATATATTATAAACTTTCGATATCCTATATAAATACCAACACTTATAAGTCGATATCCTATATAAATACCAACACTCATAAGCCAATAGCTCGAAAACTATATACTGTATATATAAACCCCTACCCACCAAACCCTAAAGCAATAGCAAGAAAACTCAAGATGTCATACTATATACCTTACGAAATCCAATCCCAAATCATGAAAAGACTTCCCGTCAAATCACTAGTTCGATTCAAATCTGTTTCTAAAGCATGGAAGTCTTTTATCCTTAGCTCCGAGTTTATCGCTGATTACAACGCATGGAACTCTCAGCATTGTCTACTAATACCTTGCGTTGATAACAATCGTATGGAAAAACATGAGTTGATTGTTGATGATGATACTTTCCCGTTACGCAAGCTTTCACATACTATTCCCAGTTCCATTAATCGAATTACCACCAAATTAGAGATGTTCGGTAGCTCTCAAGGCTTGTTTTGCTATTACGGCTTTACTGATGAATATAGAGATCCAATGGCTGTTATTTGGAATCCTTCGGTTCCAAAATCGGTGGATATTGTTGTGCCTGATGATGGTAAGAATTACATTGTTGTTGGTTTTGGTGTGTGTCCGCGCACTTTTGACCCTATGCTTGTCAAGATTACATATATTAGTAAAACTGTTGATTCTCCGCATTATAATGACACAAGTGAGGATGATGATATGGAAGATGAGGATGATGATATGCAAGATGAGGATGATGTTATGCAAGATGAGGAGGATATTCAAGTTGAGGTTTTTACATTGAGCTCGGGAGCATGGAAAAGTCTATCTACCAATCTACCTGATGAATCAATTCGCTTCACACAGAATAGCGTGGATTTAGATGGGTTTATTTACTGGCGTGCTTATAATAAATATGAAAGAAAGACTAACTATATGATTATGTCATTTGATATGACAAGTGAAAAATTTACAGAAATAAAACTTCCGAACGGTAGTTTAGCATACTCTTATTTGACGATATCTAAGCGAATGGGGTCTCTTGTTGTGTTTCACGCTTGTTATGTGGCCCAAAAAGAAGTTTATGATGTATGGATGATGGAAGGTGGTGTTGAAAAATCGTTTACAAAGCTATTCACGATTGAAGCTCCAGAGGCATCAATAGAAAGTGTACATGGATTTAGGAAGAGTGGCGAACCTATAATTTCAATGAGAATGGGTAATGGCCCAAATCCTGATAAGCTTGGAGCTTATCTTTATGAACCTAACTCAAGACACATAAGCTATATCGGGATATCTGCATACCCATATTCAAGCTTAGCTAGTTCCTACACAGACACACTACTTTTGCTTGACCGGTGAGATTGTAGTTTCTACTCGACATAAATGGAGGACGAGGATAATGACAGCATTGCAAGAAAGGTAATGGGGTATGGAAACTGAAGTGCATCTATGGCTCAAAGCATTTGTGTGGACACACTAAAATATATAATCGCGGTTACTTTTAATGAATCCTTGATATTATTATATCCTTATGAAGTTTTCGTATTTAGCCTTTTGTTTTATTAAACCATTGCAATTATAATTAGGTAACTCGGTTTTCAGAAATTTTATTTTCATGTTGCATATCTTATACTACCTACAGGCTCTTGCCGAGGCAGCCCCTTTACCCTCGGGTATCGGCTCAATACGAGAACATTGAGAAAAAGTTCATTTTGCAAAATCTGACAGGTATGTTCATATATATCTGACAACAAAAACTACAGTTAGTAGATAGCTAAATAATAACAAGGTTCATTCAGCAATTGGTTATAAGACAAGCCCCTGACATTGAGCGTGCAAATGATGTGTAATAATCGAGAATTTGGTATAATACTTACCCATCAGCTCTGCCACATTGACCTGGGCGAGAAGAGATACAAGCATACAACCGACCAGAATTGGCTATTCTTCCACATGGGCATCAAGTTTACGCTCTTCCTGGCGTTTCTCAATCTTTCTTTGGACATGATTGCTCTTTTTCGCTTCCTCTGTGGTTCCTTCTCCTTCCTATACAATTGAAAAATGAGTTTATTTTTAATTTATACAGCAAACACGGCAGAACAAGATATGTGAATTGTAATCATTATGTCGATACAAATTGGTTGGCATGTGACTGCAATTCGTTCCAAAACCAAATTGAAGGTCATATATTCATACATCAGGTGAAGAAAACCATTTAAAAGCTAAGTATAAGCTGGTCAAAGAGCTGTTGATAAACCATCTGCTATTTTATCTCTAATATAAAAACGGTAAGTAATGAAGCATTTGTGGTTTCGAAAGCAAGTAAAAATCATATGTGACTCTTTAGCTCGGAATGACAACAGCATGCATATAAGAAGTAGAAAACAGTTTTCAGCAAATAAGAATAAACTAGTACATAATCGATTAGCTTGTGTCTACAAAAATCACAGGCAAAGTTGGAAGCAACGGCTAACTGTATAAAAACTTCACAAGGCATGTGTACCAATGTAGGGATGTACTAAAGAACTGTTTACTGCTACAGAATTTTACACCTCAACATATATGCTATAACTTAGTCCCCGTATGGCCATGTTCACTTGATCAATTACTCTTTCAGATATATTTTACAATTTGAAACTTCTCTCAGACTGGATGCCAGCACGTGAACACTTTATTCAAGTATAAGATTATTAAATATCAGATATCCAACAAACAACATACATTTCTACCTAAACTTGATCATCCCTATGCTTTCGGTTTATATATTCAAGTTGATACATATAATCCTAACCAACACAAATCTTTGGCCTATTTGCGTATATTCATGTGCATCTATAAGTAGAACGGACTTTTAATAACTAAACTTAAGACGGACTGGCATTCATTGGGTTAATATCATCATACATAAAAGTCACTACAGGTCATTGCAGCCACATTCTATATTTCAACATTATTATTCTCGCAAAATGCTTAAAATGAAGCTACATCATGAATTCACTTTCCGATGAACAAGTTCAGATAACACTCTATCATAGTTAGCACATCTATAATTCAATGAGGATAATATGTTAATATAACACGTTCAAGATCATACCTCTCCATCCTTCTTAGTAGCAGCAGCTTTCTTCTTCCTACCTAAGTCAACCCCGTAATTCTACAGATACCATTGCTTGAACGAAAGCACCTTTTAAAAGAGTCTTAGTTCTCACAATCTCATTGTTTTGTAGCATTGTAGGCCACATCAAGGATACGAGACTATACGAACAAAACCCTGCTATATCCGGCCATGACCCGGTTGTTCCGGCTATGAACCAGTTAGAACCTGTTATTCTGGCCATGACCCGGCTATTCTGTCCAAGACCTGGCTATATGTGTGAATTATGAAGTAAATGGTTTCTATAAAACACTAGGAGATATTTGGTATAATGTGGAATGGAAAAGGTAGGAACAGATTTAAGGGGTGTTTGTTTCGAAGGCTTATGTTTCGTAATCTCATTTTTTGTGGCTTATTTTAAAACTTTTCGGCTTATTTTAAAAGGTTTATCGAAATCCCCGTTTATAAAAAGATGATTTAATTCCTGTCGCAATGTTATGATTCTTTTTGCGTAACGATTAACGGTTTGCAATATATTTAATTTATAAAAAGAATGTGAAAGTTTATTATTTTAATTTTTTTATCAAGAAAAAAAAAAAAAAAAAAAAAAATGTGGATGACTATGATAGTTCACCGGATATTTAGAAAATATTTGATATACATTGAACTTTTAAACGTAATATTTTTCCCATGCAAAAAAAGAATGCGACCCCATCTATGTGTTAATCTACCAAGTTGTGAAAATTATTTGTTTTAGAAGAAACATACATACGGAAAGTTATTTTATGGAAGATATATGTATGGGGATAAATATATTATAAAGTTTCGATATCCTATATAAATACCAACACTTAATTATAAGTCAATAGCTCGAAAACTAATATATGTATAAACCCCTACCCACCAAACCCTAAAGCAATAGCAAGAAAACTCAAGATGTCGATAGTCCAAAAACTCAAGATGTCATATTATTTGCCTTACGAAATCCAATCCCAAATCATGAAAAGACTTCCGGTCAAATCATTAGTTCGATTCAAATCCGTTTCTAAAGCATGGAAGTCTTTTATCCTTAGCTCCGAGTTTAGCGCTGATTACAAGGCATGGAACTCTCAGCATTGTCTACTTGTAACTTGCGGTGATAACAAACGTAAGGAAAAACATGAGTTGATTGTTGATGATGATACCTTCCCCTTACGCAAGCTTTCACATACTATTCCCAGTTCCGTTAATCTAATTACCTACAAACAAGGTATGTTAGGTAGCTCTCAAGGCTTATTATGCTATTACGGCTACAGTGATCACCAAGGTCTAATGGCTGTTATTTGGAATCCTTCAGTTCCAAAGTCGGTGGATATTGTTGTGCCTAGGACTGGCGGTTATAAAACTGTTGTTGGTTTTGGTGTGTGTCCGCGCACTTTTGACCCTAAGCTTGTCAAGATTACATACTATATTCAAACTAATGAGGATGATTATATGTATGACACAAGTGAGGATGATGAGAATGATGAGAACGATGAGGATGATGAGGAAGATGGTATTGAAGTTGAGGTTTTTACATTGAGCTCGGGAGCATGGAAAAGACTATCTATCGATCTGCCTTGTGAATCAATTCGCTGCACAAACTACAGCGTGGATTTAGATGGGTTTATTTATTGGCATGCTATTGATCAATTTTATCAATGCAAGTGTTACAATGTGATTATGTCATTTGATATGACAAGTGAAAATTTTAGAAAAATATCACTTCCCGGTAGTTTAATATACGAGAATAATTTGTCTATATCTAAGCGAATGGAGTCTCTTGTTGTGCTTGACTCTTTTTATATGGCCAATAAACGAGGGTACAATGTATGGATGATGGAAGGTGGTGTTCAAAAGTCGTTTACAAAGCTATTCACGATTGAAGCTCCAGAGGCATCAATATTAAGAGTACTTGGATTTAGGAAAAGTGGCGAACCTATAATTGAAATGAATATTAATGACTCAGACCCTGAAAAGAATGGAGTTTATCTTTATGAACCAAACTCAAGACACATAAATTATGCCGGGATATCTACAGAAAATTATATTGACTTAGCTGGTTCCTGCACGAACACACTACTTTTGCTTGACCGGTGATCGAGATTGTAGTTTCTACTCGACATGAATGGAGGACGAGGATAATAAAAACATTGCAAGAAAGGTAACGCGGTATGGATACTGAAGTGCATCTATGGCGCAAAGCATTTGTGTACACACTAAAATATATTATCGCAGTTACTTTTAATGAATCCTTGATATAATTATATCCTTGTGAAGTTTTCATATTTACTGTTTTCTTTTATTAAACCATTGCAATTATACTAGGGTAACTTGGTTTTTCAGAAATTTCATTTTCATGTTGCATATCTTGTACATATACCTACACTCTTGCCGAGGCAGCCCCTTTACCCTCAGTTATCGGCTCAATACGAGAACATTGAGAAAAAGTTCATTTTGCAAGATCTGACAGGTATGTTCATATATATCTGACAACAAAAACACCGTATTACAGTTATCAGATAGCTAAATAATAACAAGGTTCATTCAGCAATTGGTTATAAGACAAGCCCAGTTTATAACATTATATGTCACGGTTTGCACAAAACATGCAAATACAACTTGGTCTAACAAACTATTATCGAAACAAAGCAAAAGCTTCCAAGTTCCAACATACCAACACAATTCGTCTCTTAAGAAACTAACATACACCAAAAGTTTATGGCAGCGCCAGCACTTAAGTTTCAAAGTTCCAACACACTACTGCAAGCTGACTTTCAAGAAACTAAAATACACGTAAGGCTTATGCAGCGCCAGCACCCTTGCGCTTCTTTCTTATAAGCTTCTTCATACAGAATTCAAGCTCCTTGCCTTCCAATATATAACTGTCAACGTTAACTGGTCAGATGGGCTCTAGAAAATTTGAATAAAAATTCAATCACGCCAATCAGTCAAAATGGGTCGAACTTGATAAATTGGTTTAAGTCATTTAAAATGCATTCAGAACGAAAAGCTTAGCTTATTAATGTAGTTATAGTTTCTGATCATCGTAAGCATTAGTTAAACAGCTAAACATAAAGCAAAAGTGTATGTGGGTGAACCAACCCAACGTTTTTTACACATCCTAAGTTTTATTTTTATTTTCCTTCTTGAGCAGTTCCACAATCTGCCTGACAAAAAAATTTAACAGCCCCTGGCATTGAGCGTGCAAATGATGTGTAATAATCTTGCAATTGGTATAACACTTACCCATCAGCTCTGCCACATTGACCTGGGCGAGAAGAGATACAAGCATACAACCGACCAGAATTGACTGTTCTTCCACATGGGCATCAAGTTTACGCTCTTCCTGGCGCTTCTCAATCTTTCTTTGGACATGGTTGCTCTTTTTTTCTTCCTCTGTGGTTCCTTCTCCTTCCTATACAATTGAAAAATTAGTTTGTTTTTGATTTTTACAGCAAACACGGCAGAACAAGATATGTGAATTGTAATCATTATGTCGATACAAATTGGTTGGCATGTGACTGCAATTCGTTCCAAAACCAAATTCAAGGTCATATATTCATACATCAGGTGAAGAAAACCATTTAAAAGCTAAGTATAAGCTGGTCAAAGAGCTGTTAATAAACCATCTACTATTTTATCTCTAATATAAAAACGGTAAGTGATGAAGCATTTGTGGTTTCGAAAGCAAGTAAAAATCATATGTGACTCTTTAGCTCGGAATGACAACAGCATGCATATAAGAAGTAGAAAACAGTTTTCTGCAAATAAGAATAAACTAGTACATAATCGATTAGCTTGTGTCTACAAAAATCACAGGCAAAGTTGGAAGCAACGGCTAACTGTATAAAAACTTCACAAGGCATGTGTACCAATGTAGGGATGTACTAAAGAACTGTTTACTGCTACAGAATTTTACACCTCAACATATATGCTATAACTTAGTCCCCGTATGGCCATGTTCACTTGATCAATTACTCTTTCAGATATATTTTACAATTTGAAACTTCTCTCAGACTGGATGCCAGCACGTGAACACTTTATTCAAGTATAAGATTATTAAATATCAGATATCCAACAAACAACATACATTTCTACCTAAACTTGATCATCCCTATGCTTTCGGTTTATAAATTCAAGTTGATACATATAATCCTAACCAACACAAATCTTTGGCCTATTTGCGTATATTCATGTGCATCTATAAGTAGAACGGACTTTTAATAACTAAACTTAAGACGGACTGGCCTTCATTGGGTTAATATCATCATACATAAAAGTCACTACAGGTCATTGCAGCCACATTCTATATTTCAACATTATTATTCTCGCAAAATGCTTAAAATGAAGCTACATCATGAATTCACTTTCCGATGAACAAGTTCAGAAAACACTCTATCATAGTTAGCACATCTATAATTCAATGAGGATAATATGTTAATATAACATGTTCAAGATCATACCTCTCCATCCTTCTTAGTAGCAGCAGCTTTCTTCTTCCTACCTAAGTCAACCCCGTAATTCTACAGATACCATTGCTTGAACGAAAGCACCTTTCAAAAGAGTCTTAGTTCTCACAATCTCATTGTTTTGAAGCATTGTAGGCCACATCAAGGATACGAGACTATACGAACAAAACCCTGCTATATCCGGCCATGACCCGGTTGTTCCGGCTATGAACCAGTTAGAACCTGTTATTCTGGCCATGACCCGGCTATTCTGTCCAAGACCTGGCTATATGTGTGAATTATGAAGTAAATGGTTTCTATAAAACACTAGGAGATATTTGGTATAATGTGGAATGGAAAAGGTAGGAACAGATTTAAGGGGTGTTTGTTTCGAAGGCTTATGTTTCGTAATCTCATTTTTTGTGGCTTATTTTAAAACTTTTCGGCTTATATAAGCTTAGGGGGTGTTTCTTTTTCCCTTAGCTAAGGGAATGGGTCCACACAAAGTATATAATAATGTTTTTTTTTTATGTAGAGCTCATCATTTTTCCACTAGTGCCTCTATCCCCATGTGAGTGGTATAATGACATTACAACAATAAGTAGGACGGGCGAGGTGACTTTTGGCGGGGACACCCATGTCCCCGCCGAAAGTCGCTAAATGACAAAAACCATGCTGACCTGGCACACCAAATGGCTGGCCGAGTAGGAGAAATTCAACGCAAACTTTTAGCGGGGACATGTCCCCGCCAAAAGTTTCCCCAAGTTTGACCATATTTTCTTATTCTCCCTCGCTGGCTAATTGTCCCCGCGTTTTTTTCCCTCCAACACTTTTTGAATAAATTCTGACCTTTTGGCCCCTCCAACACTTTTTGAATAAATTCTGACCTTTTGGCGGGGACATGTCCCCGCCGAAAGTGGGATATTTAAAAAAAAATTGATTTTATTTATAAATGATTTAATTAAGTTAAAAATCATTTAAAATTATTAAAATTTATTTAAATAAATTAAAAACGATTTAAACTAATTAAAAATGATTTCAAATAAAAATAAATGATTCAAAAATAAACGATATTATCTCGACACATTCGTTTAACATCTCATGTATAACCATATCATCTCGACTCATTCGTTTAACATGTTATGCATATCCATAACAATTCGACTCATCCGTTTAAATGTTATGCATATCCATAACAACTCGCCTCGTCCGTTTAACATGTTATGCGTATCCATAACAACTCGACTCGTCCGTTTAACATGTTATGCGTATCCATAACAACTCGACTCGTCCGTTTAACATGTTATGCGTATCCATAACAACTCGACTCGTCCGTTTAACATGTTATGCGTATCCATAACAACTCGACTCATCCGTTTAACATATTATGCTTATCCATAACGACTCGACTCATCCGTTTAACATGTTATGCATATCCATAATGACTCTACTCATTCTTTTAACATGTTATGCGTATCCATAACAACTAGACTCGTCCGTTTAACATGTTATGCGTATCGATAACAACTCGACTCGTCCGTTTAACATGTTATGCGTATCGATAACAACTCGACTCGTCCGTTTAACATGTTATGCGTATCCATAACAACTCGACTCGTCCGTTTAACACGTTACGCATATCCATAACAACTCAACGCATCCGTTTAACGTGTTACGCCTATACATAACAACTCGACTCATCCGTTTAACACGTTATGCATATCCATGTATAACCATATCATCTCGGCTCGTTCGTTTAACATCTCACGTATAACCATATCATCTCGGCTCGTTCAAGTGTTTAACATCTCGTGTATAACCATATCATCTCGGCTCGTTCATTTAACATCTCACGTATAACCATATCATCTCGGCTCGTTCGTTTAACATCTCCTGCATAACCATATCATCTCGGCTCGTTCGTTTAACATCTCACGTATAACCATATCATCTCGGCTCGTTCAAGTGTTTAACATCTCATGTATAACCATATCATCTCGGCTCGTTCGTTTAACATCTCATGTATAACCATATCATCTCGCTTCGTTCGTTTAACATCTCCTGCATAACCATATAATCTCGGCTCGTTCGTTTAACATCTCACGTATAACCATATCATCTCGGCTCGTTCAAGTGTTTAACATCTCCTGCAAAACCATATCATCTCGGCTCGTTCGTTTAACATCTCACGTATAACCATATCATCTCGACTCGTTCGTTTAACACGTTACGCATATCCATAACAACTCGACGCATCCGTTTAACACGTTACGCATATCTATAACAACTCGACTCATCCGTTTAACGTGTTATGCCTATCCATAACAACTCGACTCATCCATTTAACACGTTATGCATATCCATAACAACTCGACTCATCCGTTTAACGTGTTACGCCTATCCATAACAACTCGACTCATCTGTTTAACACTTTATGCATATCCATGTATAACCATATGATCTCGGCTCGTTCGTTTAACATCTCACGTATAACCATATCATCTTGGCTCGTTCGTTTAACATCTCACGTATAACCATATCATCTCGGCTCGTTCAAGTGTTTAACATCTCGTATACAACCATATCATCTCGGCTCGTTCGTTTAACATCTCACGTATAACCATATCATCTCGGCTCGTTCGTTAAACATCTCATGCATAACCATATCATCTCGGCTCGTTCGTTTAACATCTCACGTATAACCATATCATCTGGGCTCGTTCAAGTGTTTAACATCTCCTGCATAACCATATAATCTCGGCTCATTCGTTTAACATCTCACGTATAACCATATCATCTCGGCTCGTTCAAATGTTTAACATCTCATGTATAACCATATCATCTCGTCTCGTTCGTTTAACATATCATGTCGGCTCGTTCGTTTAACATCTCACATATAACCATATCATCTCGGCTCGTTCGTTTAACATTACACACTAACCAAGGACCTATCAAAAATAATTTTAAATGATTTAAAAAGTGATGTAAATAAATTTAAAAAGTCTTAAGTTAATTAAAGATGATTTTAAAATTTTAAATGATATAAATTATTTTAAAAAGTGATGTAAATAATTTTAAAAAGTGATGTAAATAATTTTAAAAAGATTTAAATTAATTAAAGATGATTTAGAAAAAAATTATTTAAATTTAAATGATTTAATTAATATTGATTTAAGTTAATTAACATGGTATAAAATAATTTTTTTTTATCAAAAATACTTTCGGCGGGGACATGTCCCCGCTAAAAGTTTTCACCAAAATTTTTGATTTTCTCTCGGTGCATTTACTTTATCCCGCCAAACCTTTTGGCGATTGGTAAAAACTTTCGGCGGGGACATGTCCTCGCCAAAAGTGTGACCTCAGTTATTAACAGATGCAGATCTAGTAGTCAACACTTACAAAAAATAAAAATAAAAACAAACACACCTTTGCTCTCTGCTGCTTCTCTCGATCTGCTGCACCACCACCACTACCATCAACACCACCACACCACTACACCACAGCGCCACCACTACACCACCACTACTTCATTGCACTAGCACCACCATCTCCACCACAGCACCCCCACACTCGCACCACTCTGCACATCTCTTTCTCCCCTCTCCCGTTTAATTCTTTCTTTTTATCATCTCCTTTCTTCATTTCTTCCTCTCGTTTACAAACCCGGGTAAATTTTTGTTAACTTTTTGATATTTGCTAATTTTTTGACATTTGTTAATTTTTGTTAATTTTTTTTAATGTTTGCTAATAGTTTATGGTTTTTGTGATTTTTTGTTATTAAGAATTGATTGCATGTGTTTTTTTGTATTTTTATTAATTTTTTCATTTTTTTGTAATTTTTTTTGCAGCCGTGAACAAGCCGAGATAGCCGAGAACCACATTTGCAGCCGAGACAAAGGATGAGTCTGAATGTAACGGGGATGAGTCTGAATATAACGGGGAGGGCAGTGGGGAGTAAGATATGGGTTTTTTGGGTTATTGGTCGGTTTATATGTGTTTTTGGGTTATGGACATATTTTCGGATATTTAGATAGATTATTATGTGTTAGGATCCCCGCTAAATGGATTATGCGTATAGTTTTGGACCATTTGGGGGTAGGTTATGGATAGTTTTGTAGAAGATCATGTTTTAGGGATCACGGTTTTTGAATCGTTTGACGAATTTCTAATTTATAATATTATGTTTAGCGAATTTTGAACCATTTTGTGGTGTTGTAGCATATTTTGTGATGTTGTAGCATGTTTGTGGTTGAAATACAGGTTGGGTTATTGTAGATTTTTTCCCAAAAAAATCTGGAAATTACCCATTTTGCAGCAATTTGCTGAAAATTGGTCAGTCACTTTTGGCGGGGACATGTCCCCGCCAAAAGTTTGCTACAATATCTTTGGATACAGCTTTTGGCGGGGACATGTTCCCGCCGAAAGTGTGTTAATTATTATTTAAATCAAGGATTAAGGGGTTAATCACAACAACGAAAAACTCTGTTGGCGGGGACATGTCCCCGCCGAAAGTAGTGCCATGCTGGCATGTTTGACCTGACCAAAATTGTCCACGCTGGCAGTGTGGGTCCCACGTGTCCCCGCCAAAAGTGGTGTCCGTCACCGCCAAAAGGTTACAGCGAAGGGGTTTTGCCGGCGAACTTTCGGCGGGGACATGTCCCCGCCAAAAGTATTGGTCGGGGAGAAGTCCCCGCTAAAAGCTTCAAAATGTCCCCGAGAAAAGTAGTGATTGTTGTAGTGTGAAGACTCTCCCCATTAAGACCATTTAACACTCGTGGGTCCCACAAAGGCCTCACGCATCCCTTAGCTAAAAAAAAAAAAAAAAAAAAAAAAAAAAAAAACCCCTTATTATAACATAAGAAACTTGTGTAAGCTGAAAAGATTAAAAATTAGCCACAAAAAGTGAGCTTATGAAACATAAGCCCAAAATCAAATAAGCTATAAGCCTGTTATAAAAACCGAAACAAACACCCCTAAGATGATAATAGGAAACGGAATAAGAAAAATCAGCTATAAATGGAACTTGACATGCATGTGGCACATGCTCTCAAATATATATTGCAAACTTTTATGAACCCTAACACTCTGTCTCTATGGTGGTGCTATTTCTCATTTTGTTCTTCGTTGATGTTATAAGAAAAGCCACCGCGGGAGGCGGAGAAGTTGATGTTACATAATGCTGGTTTTTTTATGAACCCTAACACTTTGAGATCAATGTTGAACCAAACTTTTCTAAAGATCTATTGAACTAATCTTTGCCACTTATTGAACTAAGCTTCTCCGACATACCGGTATTGTGACTTCCGGCCCTTCTTTTGATGATGCTTTATGTACTTTTAATGCGAAAATGGATATGGACCTTTTGAGTAACCCGAGTGAGATCGCTGCCCCCAAACTTATGAAGAAATTGGCAGATATACATTTTGCACGGGTCACCCAAACGGTTGAATCCATCTTTCGCCTATCTTCTCGACAGTTGGCGTTATGGAATTCGCAAAGGAGGACTACACTTCGGATTGGCTCAGAGTGGTTCCATTATCTGGTTTAGGACAAACTATGAATGCAGGACTTACCGATGTGTGTTGTGCTATCGGCTTCGTGTTCCCCTTTTTTCTGTTCAGTTACCATGCTCAGCTTGTTCCAAGGTCTTTGCTGGGGATATTTATGGGGACCATGCTGTATCATGTGCGGGGATTGTTGGTATTAAACATCAGCATAATGTTGTGCATGATATTCTTGTTGACATATGTTCTCGGTCCGGGATTTCAGCACGTAAGGAGGTTGATATTGGGCTCATTGGGGATAGGGACAGACCTCTACGTCCAGCTGATATGTTACTTTATTCATGGGATGACGGGCTTGATGTATGTGTTGATTTGACAGGGTCTTCGCCCTTGACGCAAACTAACATGGTTGATTTTGTGCCGGGTCGTGCAGTGATTGAAGCCGCACAACGTAAACGCGTCAAGTACGAGGCCAAATGCTCGGATATGGGATATGGGTTCCTCCCCTTTTCATTCTCTTCTTTTGGAGAACTTGAGAAGGATGTGGCAGCCTTACTAAAATGTATTCGAAGATTCTCGGTGACTCAAGATATTGGAGCACGGGCTGCAGCTCATATTTTTAGTAGGGTTAGCTTCGCTATAGCAAGAGGAGTGGAGGCTCAGATTGTTTCTCGGCTTCCCACTAATTTCTTGTAAACCCTATGAGTTTCTAATAAAGTGATGTTTATATAATAATAATAATAATAATAATAATAATAATAATAATAATAATAATAATAATAATAATAAAAAAAAAAACAAAACAAAAAAATAATAATAATAATAATAATAATAATAATAATAATAATAATAATAATAATAATAATTTTCCACCTCTTTTATAAAAATAAAGTATCTTGCAAACGGTGAATCGTCAAGTGAAAAAAAAATACACTATCGTGACGAGTATATTTTTTTATCTTTCAGTAGACTGGCACTTCAATAAAGTTCCGACGATTTTTTTTTTTCGTTTTTTTTCTTCAGTTACGACCGGAAAAATCACATGTGATGATACAAATCACATGTGATTTTCCGGACGTAAATGGAAAAAAAAAAGGTTTATCGAAAGTATATCGAAATCCCCGTTTATAGAAAGATGATTTAATTCATGTCGCGATGTTATGATTCTTTTTGCGTAACGATTAACGGTTTGCAATATATTTAATTTATAAAAAAAATGTGAAAGTTTATTATTATAATTTTTTATCAAAAAAAAAAAAAAAAAAAAAAAAAAAAAAAAAAAAAAAAAAAATGACTATGATAGTTCACTGGATATTTAGAAAATATTTGATATACATTGAACTTTTAAACGTAATATTTTTCCCATGCAAAAAAAGAATGCGACCCCATCTATATAATCTACTAATTGTGAAAATTATTTGTTTTAGAAGGAACATACATACGGAAAGTTATTTTATGGAAGATATATGTATGGGGATAAATATATTATAAACTTTCGATATCCTATATAAATACCAACACTTAATTATAAGTCAATTGCTCGAAAACTATATATATAAACCCCTACCCACCAAACCCTAAAGCAATAGCAAGAAAACTCAAGATGTCGATAGTCCAAAAACTCAAGATGTCATATTATTTACCTTACGAAATCCAATCCCAAATCATGAAAAGACTTCCCGTCAAATCATTAGTTCGATTCAAGTCTGTTTCTAAAGCATGGAAGTCTTTTATCCTTAGCTCCGAGTTTATCGCTGATTACAACGCATGGAACTCTCAGCATTGTCTACTTATACCTTGCGTTGATAACAATCTTAAGGAAAAACATGAGTTGATTGTTGATAACAATCTTAAGGAAAAATATGAGTTGATTGTTGATGATGATACTTTCCCGTTACGCAAGCTTTCACATACTATTCCCAGTTCCATTAATCGAATTACCACCAAATTAGAGATGTTCGGTAGCTCTCAAGGCTTGTTTTGCTATTACGGCTTTACTGATGAATATAGAGATCCAATGGCTGTTATTTGGAATCCTTCGGTTCCAAAATCGGTGGATATTGTTGTGCCTGATGATGGTAAGAATTACATTGTTGTTGGTTTTGGTGTGTGTCCGCGCACTTCTGACCCTATGCTTGTCAAGATTACATATATTAGTAAAACTGTTGATTCTCCGCATTATAATGACACAAGTGAGGATGATGATATGCAAGATGAGGATGATGATATGCAAGATGAGGAGGATATTCAAGTTGAGGTTTTTACATTGAGCTCGGGAGCATGGAAAAGTCTAACTACCAATCTACCTGATGAATCAATTCGCTTCACACAGAATAGCGTGGATTTAGATGGGTTTATTTACTGGCGTGCTTATAATAAATATGAAAGAAAGACTAACTATATGATTATGTCATTTGATATGACAAGTGAAAAATTTACAGAAATAAGACTTCCGAACGGTAGTTTAGCATACTCTTATTTGACGATATCTAAGCGAATGGGGTCTCTTGTTGTGTTTCACGCTTGTTATGTGGCCCAAAAAGAAGTTTATGATGTATGGATGATGGAAGGTGGTGCTGAAAAATCGTTTACAAAGCTATTCACGATTGAAGCTCCAGAGGCATCAATAGAAAGTGTACATGGATTTAGGAAGAGTGGAGAACCTATAATTTCAATGAGAATGGGTAATGGCCCAAATCCTGATAAGCTTGGAGCTTATCTTTATGAACCTAACTCAAGACACATAAGCTATATCGGTATATCTGCATACCTATATTCAAGCTTAGCTAGTTCCTACACAGACACACTACTTTTGCTTGACCGGTGATCGAGATTGTAGTTTCTACTCAACATAAATGGAGGACTAGGATAATGACAACATTGCAAGAAAGGTTATGCGGTATGGAGACGAAGTGCATCTATGGCATAAAGCTTTTGTGTAGACACACTAAAATACATAATCACGGTTAATTTTAATGAATCCTTATGAAGTTTTCGTATTTACTGTTCTGTTTTATTAAACAATTGCAATTATACTTGGGTAACTCCGTTTTTCAGAAATTTTATTTTCATGTTTGCATATCTTATACATATACCTACAGCAATTGGTCTAACAAGCTAGATTCATTCAGCAATAGACAAACCCACTTTATAGCATTATGTGTCACGGTTTGCACAAAACATGCAACTACAACTTGGTCTAACAAACTATTATCGAAACAAAACAAAAGCTTCCACGTTCCAACATACCAACAGTTTATGGCAGCGCCAGCACTTAAGTTTCAAAGTTCCAACACACTACTGCAAGCTTACTTTCAAGAAACTAAAATACACGAAAGGCTTATGCAGCGCCAGCACCCTTGCCATTCTTTCTTTGAAGCTTCTTCATATAGAATTCAAGCTCCTTGCCTTCCAATATATAACTGTCAATGCAAAATAGAAGTTAAAGTCATTAAAGAACACATAAGAAGCTACAATGGTTGACAATCTCGACTTATTTATAAACCAACGTTAACTGGCCAGATGGGTTCTTGAAAATTTGAATAAAAGCTTAGCTTATAAATGTAGTTATAGTTTGTGATCATAGTAAGCAATAGTTAAACAGCTAAATATAAAGCAGAAGTGTATGTGGGTGAACCAACCCAACGTTTTTATTTTCCTTCTTGAGCAGTTCCACAATCTGCCTGACAAAAAATTTTAACAGCCCCTGGCATTGAGCGTGCAAATGATGTGTAATAATCTAGCATTTGGTATAACACTTACCCATCAGCTCTGCCACATTGACCTGGGCGAGAAGAGATACTAGCATACAAACGACCAGAATTGAACTGTTCTTCCACATGGGAATCAAGTTTACGCTCTTCCAGGCGCTTCTCAATCTTTCTCTGGACATGGTTGCTCTTTTTTGCTTCCTCTGCAGTTCCTTCTCCTTCCTGTACAATTGAAAAATGAGTATTTCTAATTTATATAGTAAACACGGCAGAATAAGATATGTGAGTTGTAATCATTATATCAATACAAATTGGTTGGCAAGATTTGACAACAAAAACACCATATTACAGTTATCAGATAGCTAAATAATAACAAGGTTCATTCAGCAATTGGTTATAAGACAAGCCCAGTTTATAACATTATATGTCACGGTTTGCACAAAACATGCAACTACAACTTGGTCTAACAAAGTGTTATCGAAACAAAACAAAAGCTTCCAAGTTCCAACATACCAACACAATCCGTCTCTTAAGAAACTAACATACACCAAAAGTTTATGGCAGCGCCAGCACTTAAGTTTCAAAGTTCCAACACACTACTGCAAGCTGACTTTCAAGAAACTAAAATACACGTAAGGCTTATGCAGCGCCAGCACCCTTGCCCTTCTTTCTTTGAAGCTTCTTCATATAGAATTCAAGCTCGTTGCCTTCCAATATATAACTGTCAACGTTAACTGGTCAGATGGGTTCTAGAAAATTTGAATAAAAATTCAATCACGCCAATCAGTCAAAATGGGTCGAACTTGATAAATTGGTTTAAGTCATTTAAAATGCATTCAGAACGAAAAGCTTTAGCTTATTAATGTAGTTATAGTTTGTGATCATAGTAAGCATTAGTTAAACAGTTAAACATAAAGCAAAAGCGTATGTGGGTGAACCAACCCAACGTTTTTTACACATCCTAAGTTTTATTTATATTTTCCTTCTTCAGCAGTTCCACAATCTGCCTGACAAAAAATTTTAACAGCCCCTGGCATTGAGCGTGCAAATGATGTGTAATAATCTAGCATTTGGTATAACACTTACCCATCAGCTCTGCCACATTGACCTGGGCAAGAAGAGATACTAGCATACAAACGACCAGAATTGAACTGTTCTTCCACATGATAATCAAGTTTACGCTCTTCCAGGCGCTTCTCAATCTTTCTCTGGACATGGTTGCTCTTTTTTGCTTCCTCTGCGGTTCCTTCTCCTTCCTGTACAATTGAAAAATGAGTTTATTTCTAATTTATATAGCAAACACGGCAGAATAAGATATGTGAGTTGTAATCATTATATCGATACAAATTGGTTGGCATGTGACTGCAATTCGTTCCAAAGCCAGATTGATAGTCACAACTCATACAGCAGGTGAAGAAGACCAATTAACAAGATAAAGTATAACCAATTATAACATGATATAATGATGTGAAATCATCCACAAAGTAGTTGGTCAAAGAGCTGTTAATAAACCATCTGCTATTTATCTCTTAATTAACTTTATACAAATAATATAAAAAGGGTAAGTAATGAAGAATTTGGGGTTTTGGAAGCAAGTAAAACAATATGACTTCACATACACCTTCACAGAGCTTTATAAAAACAACAACAAAGTGTCCTATATTGTTACTCTTTAGCTCGGAATGACAACAGCATGCATATAAGAAGTAGAAAACAGTTTTCTGCCAATTAGAATAAACTAGTACATCATCGATTAGCTTGCGTCTAATCACAGGCAAAGTTGGAAGCAACGGCTAACTGGATAAAAACTTCACAAGGCATGTATTCCGATGTAGGGATGTACTAAAGAACTGTTTACTTCTATCAGACTGGATGCCGGCACATGAACACATTTTTTCAAGCCAATAAGATTATTAAATGAGGATTACATGTTAATATAATCCTACAAACTACTTACATTTCTGCATAAATATAATCCTAACCAACACAAATCTTTAGATGCTGGAAGATACAATATGGAAAAACATGAGTTGATTGTTGATGATGATACTTTCCCGTTACGCAAGCTTTCACATACTATTCCCAGTTCCATTAATCGAATTACCACCAAATTAGAGATGTTCGGTAGCTCTCAAGGCTTGTTTTGCTATTACGGCTTTACTGATGAATATAGAGATCCAATGGCTGTTATTTGGAATCCTTCGGTTCCAAAATCGGTGGATATTGTTGTGCCTGATGATGGTAAGAATTACATTGTTGTTGGTTTTGGTGTGTGTCCGCGCACTTTTGACCCTATGCTTGTCAAGATTACATATATTAGTAAAACTGTTGATTCTCCGCATTATAATGACACAAGTGAGGATGATGATATGGAAGATGAGGATGATGATATGCAAGATGAGGATGATGTTATGCAAGATGAGGAGGATATTCAAGTTGAGGTTTTTACATTGAGCTCGGGAGCATGGAAAAGTCTATCTACCAATTTACCTGATGAATCAATTCGCTTCACACAGAATAGCGTGGATTTAGATGGGTTTATTTACTGGCGTGCTTATAATAAATATGAAAGAAAGACTAACTATATGATTATGTCATTTGATATGACAAGTGAAAAATTTACAGAAATAAGACTTCCGAACGGTAGTTTAGCATACTCTTATTTGACGATATCTAAGCGAATGGGGTCTCTTGTTGTGTTTCACGCTTGTTATGTGGCCCAAAAAAAAGTTTATGATGTATGGATGAAGGAAGGTGGTGTTGAAAAATCGTTTACAAAGCTATTCACGATTGAAGCTCCAGAGGCATCAATAGAAAGTGTACATGGATTTAGGAAGAGTGGCGAACCTATAATTTCAATGAGAATGGGTAATGGCCCAAATCCTGATAAGCTTGGAGCTTATCTTTATGAACCTAACTCAAGACACATAAGCTATATCGGGATATCTGCATACCCATATTCAAGCTTAGCTAGTTCCTACACAGACACACTACTTTTGCTTGACCGGTGAGATTGTAGTTTCTACTCGACATAAATGGAGGACGAGGATAATGACAGCATTGCAAGAAAGGTAATGGAGTATGGAAACTGAAGTGCATCTATGGCTCAAAGCATTTGTGTGGACACACTAAAATATATAATCGCGGTTACTTTTAATGAATCCTTGATATTATTATATCCTTATGAAGTTTTCGTATTTAGCCTTTTGTTTTATTAAACCATTGCAATTATACTTAGGTAACTCGGTTTTCAGAAATTTTATTTTCATGTTGCATATCTTATACATATACCTACAGGCTCTTGCCGAGGCAGCCCCTTTACCCTCGGGTATCGGCTCAATACGAGAATATTGAGAAAAAGTTCATTTTGCAAAATCTGACAGGTATGTTCATATATATCTGACAACAAAAACTACAGTTAGTAGATAGCTAAATAATAACAAGGTTCATTCAGCAATTGGTTATAAGACAAGCCCCTGACATTGAGCGTGCAAATGATGTGTAATAATCGAGAATTTGGTATAATACTTACCCATCAGCTCTGCCACATTGACCTGGGCGAGAAGAGATACAAGCATACAACCGACCAGAATTGGCTATTCTTCCACATGGGCATCAAGTTTACGCTCTTCATGGCGCTTCTCAATCTTTCTTTGGACATGATTGCTCTTTTTTTCTTCCTCTGTGGTTCCTTCTCCTTCCTATACAATTGAAAAATTAGTTTATTTTTTATTTATACAGCAAACACGGCAGAACAAGATATGTGAATTGTAATCATTATGTCGATACAAATTGGTTGGCATGTGACTGCAATTCCTTCCAAAACGAAATTCAAGGTCATATATTCATACATCAGGTGAAGAAAACCATTTAAAAGCCAAGTATAAGCTGGTCAAAGAGCTGTTAATAAACCATCTGCTATTTTATCTCTAATATAAAAACGGTAAGTAATGAAGCATTTGTGGTTTCGAAAGCAAGTAAAAAACATATGTGACTCTTTAGCTCGGAATGACAACAGCATGCATATAAGCAGTAGAAAAAAGTTTTCAGCAAATAAGAATAAACTAGTACATAATCGATTAGCTTGTGTCTACAAAAATCACAGGCAAAGTTGGAAGCAACGGCTAACTGTATAAAAACTTCACAAGGCATGTGTTCTGATGTAGGGATGTACTAAAGAACTGTTTACTGCTACAGAATTTTTATACACCTCAACATATACTAATGCTATAACTTAGTCCCCGTATGGCCATGTTTCACCTAATCAATTACTCTTTCAGATGAATTTTACAATTTAAAACTTTATATCAGACTGGATGCTGGCACATGTGTTAGAATTATACAATCAAAGTACACATATAGCGGAAGCTAGGATCAAGAATAACACATACGAAGATTAACTAAAACATAAATCGGAACGTACCTTTTAGCACTTCAATTAAATCTTGAACATGTGATAAATCCTAATTAGGGTTTATATTGATCAATGATTAACCCCTTACCGTTTTGTTAATCGATCCCTTGATAACAACAAAAGTATGTTGTTACCTCGTTCTTGTACACACAAACTAATACCGAATCAAATTAATTGCAAGATTAAACACAAGTATTGTTTTTGGAAGAACCAAAAATCGAAACCCTAAAGATTTAGGGGTTTCGATCGGCCACGGATAAAACAAAAGAAGAAAACCAAACTTAGGGTATTGTGTGTACACAAAAGATAATAAAACAATGACCCTTGAGTTTGTATATATACTTGAGAATACTTGGTGAACAAGCAAAGGCAATGGGTTTCCCCCTTGGGCCTTGATCGACCGGCCACACACCAAAAGAAGGGTGTTCCGGAAACTTCTTGTTACCAAGTTTCAATCTAGTCATTTTTGTTTCCTTTTAACGATAGTTAGTCCATACATTTAATAACTAACGACCATTAGTCCTTAAACTTGTGTTATTAATAAATATATCTAACAATTAATATTTATTAATCTTTGACTCTCGTTTGTAATGTGTGCAATCCCGAGGTCTCGGGTTCGATACTAGACATTTACATATTAATATTTATCCATTATTACAACAGCTCCCACTTGGATATCTATTAATAGTAAAATGACATTGGTTGGCGTCTTGCAACACTCCAATGCCCCTAGTTCGACTCGAGCTAGGTTTCCTGAAAAACCTTTAACGATTCATCGTTATTATTATCATCCTTTTGTTTCTAATACTACGTTAATAAAGATATGGATCTTTGTCATTCTTTAATTAACAATTCTGTTTCTCGTTGTTTATAATTGAGCAAGATTACCAAAACATCTGAACGTATTCCAGATAGACTTTGGGCGTGCGCACGCAAACATCTTGTCAACCCTACGAGGGGCCCAGTAGTATTAAACTTTAAAACAAATTTGAAGGAACAAATTCTTTCTTGACTACAAGAATAACCCATGGACTTTGCAACATTTCTGAAAACAACCCTTATAACTCCCTGTTACGGTGAGCGGTAGATTGCTTCACAAAAATGCACTACATCCATGACTCTTATCTGGTATCTCAAGTTTGAGGATAACAATTTCATGATTTACTTACTGACAAGATCCATAAAGTAAAATCATGTAGTTGGGATAAGTCCTATATTCAATTCATCAAATATCATGTGAAATTGGTATGTCAACGCATTAATTTACTTTCAAGTATATTCTAACCAATACTCATATTTGTCTTAGTTTAATAATATTCCCATATCATCAATTGACAATGGACAATTTAGAATAACATAAGTTATTCAAGGACTTAAACATGCAAATATAGGACACAATTTATTATTAATGAAAACAAACGTACTAAGTACTTTGATTCATTATAAATAATAATTGCTTAATGTCCTTTATCCAAATACCAAAATAGATCAATGCATGATAATTCTAGTTAATGAATCTTGTCTCAAGTAATAACTTGAAGACAATTATGCCTCAAGTAATGACAATCATACTTGTTGACAAGGCATTACTTCATCTAACTTTGATCTATCCGAATTTTGAGAATACTTCTTTCAAGAATTCAATAAATAAAATTCTTGTATGTGTATATCCAACTATCTTGATATAGCCACATAATCTTTCATAAATGGTGTGATATCCTCAATCACCAACTTATGACAATCAAACTTTCAAACCTTTAAAAGTTTAAAGTATTCTAATTCTTTAATGTTTAATGCAACTATGCTCTTAGTTAAGCACAACTAGTTCTCATGGTTATTAATAAGGATGAAATCCTTCCATGACTAGTTATTGAGTGTCATCTCAATTAAACCAGCATCATTGTATATTAAACACAATATGCTCTTTTAAAATTTCCGTAAACTTAATATCCATTGTGTAATTTTTAGGAGCTATTTGAGGATCATTATTCTAATTTCAAACATTTTTCATTAGAATATCTATTACACAAGTTATATTATAACTTTTAATTGGATATTAAATATTGTCAAATCATTAAGCACTTAAGCATGATACAAAAATAATATGATGCACATGAAAATCCTTCAGTCAAACTTAGATTTTATTCATGTTTGATCTTTACAAATATGTATATCCATTTATTCATCCAAATAATATATCATATTCTATTTAGAATTTATTTACCGCACTTGTTCGTTTAATAATAAACATTAGTTTCAAGGTTGTATGTTTTATTTCCTAAATATTTCAAGTAAAGTTTCATTCCAAATTAAGTCTAACCTTTTACTTATATGGAATGTTACTCTACAATATATATGATTAGTAAATCAAACATAATACTCCCACTAGCTTTCAGGAATACTTAAAAATTATCTTATTTCAATTATAAACCAATTCATGGATATAATAATTAAACTTAAGAGTAATCTCTTAGATGCATGCATTTATCCATTCATGGATTATTGCACTTTGTACGCTTCTAAAGATTTATTTGAATTCATAAACTCCTTTTGATTACTTATCATCCTCGCTTAAGTAATTATTCAAGAAAGAGTTTTTGATATTCCATTGTCAAATTTCACATTCATGTAAATATGACAATTACCATCTTTGTATCTTTAATGTACTTAAGAAAGAGTATTCAATCATAGTTAAACCTTAAGTATGATTAATAATCTTGTCATAAGAGATGCATTAAGATATGTGTACAATTTTTGTTCATATGATTTCTACTCAAAGATTTAAACTACTAGGGTTACATTATCTTTGAATAAACTCATCTTCATTCTCTAACCATTAAGAATTAAGATAAATCAAATTTTTAAATTTGAATATCTTTATGAACAGCATCTACAACATTCATAATATGAGTAATTTACCCAATTCTTATTCTTGGTAATACTACATCATATAATCATCAGCATATTAATTAAATATCTGAGATATCCAAGTGGATCTATGAATGATAATTGCATCATCTTGAGGTTTATCATTTACATGATAAGTCTCATCATGATTTTCACTAGTGTGTATTTAGAAGATTATGTATCTTGTAATTGAAACTCCCACTTGCCTTTAGTAATATATAGACTATCTATAAATACTTGACAATTAGAGCAACAATCCAATTTTCTCTTTTAGGAATTAGGACACTACAAATACACATTGACAGTTCCTGACATTCTTTTGTTAACAACCTACCCATAAGCAGCTTAACAAATTTAGAACTCCAATTTAAGACTTAATGTGATTCATCACATTTCTTAATGTCTTATTAATCTTCTAGGAGTCTAATTGAGTATATTCATTACATACTCAATTTTCTAACCTTGATAACTTTTGGAAGAAAAGAAATCATAGTTATCTTTAATCAAACAATCTAACAAGAATTTGATTTCCCTAACTGAACATACCATAAAATATGGTGTTTCAATTAGAATTAATATTGTAATAAGATCTAACAATATAAGATAACCATATTCCTTTTGGTATACCTATTTACCAACTAAGTCAACTTAATGGTATAATAGTATTTCCAAACCAATTGCATGCTCTTTATATAACACAAGTACTTTTAACCAAGTCACTTTATGTTCATGTCTTTTCAAAACATGAACATGTTATATTCCCAATATCCGTTATTAATCATTGATCATCTCAATGACTTCTTGTATATGTCTTAATTAAAAGACCATAAACAAGCTAACGTCTTACTTTATTATAAGTCTTGTAATACTTAAAAGACTTCATGTTTATAACTATACAATAATGTATAAACATGTATAATTAAAGTAATCATGAACACCATCATTTGGTTTCAATAATATTTTCAAGTTAACACACTACTTCATGTTTATTTATGTCATTCAAAGAATACATAATTATTGAAGTAGTATCATATTATTTCATGCATTTATGTCATTCTAATAATACATAAATGTTAAAGTTGAAATAGTATTGTTATTGACACATGTTCTAATATATGTCTAATATAGAAACCATAAATTATCCATGTTGGTCTCACGCATACATGGAAATTCACCTTGTTGTTAATATTTAGTCTGCGTCTCACATTTACTAAATTTCAACACCAAGTGTTTCTTAGATTAGATTTATATTAATCATATTAGAACCATAGTCTCTTACTTAGCAATTAAGAGAATCCGTTAAATCATATTCTTATGTGTTGTACCTTGCACATAATGTAGATTTCTCTCACTTGTGCATGGAATAACATTATGTACCATATGAACAACACGCACGCGCTTATTAATGTGAACTATATGATTTGTGTCATAAGCATAACTAGTAGATATAGAGTTACTCAATCAATCAAGGAAACGTACATGACTATCCTTGAAAATATTAGTGTCTATATTTGGAAAGTATTTATCTTGATATTATCAAAGATAAGATAGAGTATTACCAAGATAACAATCCTTGTAACTCCTACTGAATTAGAGATCATTGCTATGATTCCTTATTCAGTAATACACACATGCTACTCCCACTGAATTTGACAACATTGTAAACGTTTCATTAATCCAGTGAAAAGAAAAAATGTGCTATTCACTTTCCTACATCTTTGAGAAAACCTATTCATAACAATTAATTAGGTACTGAAAGAATGTATTTTTCTACATAAATGTGATTTATCACATTCTAAACTATTAACTTGAAAAATTGAGCATATAATTTCTTCCTTAATTAGGTCTACCATTCCAACAATTGAATGTAGTACCTTTAAATGATCAAAGCAAAACAACTAGATAAAATAATCTAATTTGTCTTTTACCATTTTGCAGTAGCAAGTC
This sequence comes from Artemisia argyi, assembly GCA_030686995.1. Taxonomy (NCBI): domain Eukaryota; kingdom Viridiplantae; phylum Streptophyta; class Magnoliopsida; order Asterales; family Asteraceae; genus Artemisia; species Artemisia argyi. The sequence goes on from CM060693.1 coordinate 12,705,879, forward strand.
TAGCTTCTTATTAAATAACTCATAAAGTGCAAATTATCATAACTATTAACATTTACTTCGAGTTATGTATTAGAACATAGACAATTCTAACTTTCCTATTATACCTTTCTCATTCATGAAAAGGAATAGGATTAAGTCTCACACTTCTCCTAATGGAAAGAAGACTATGTTTATTCTTTTAGTAAAATTGACTCTAACCAAAAACCCATATGGGTGTAGATCAATTTATATGATAAAAGAATAACTTACGTTTACGGTTTTAATGTTGCATTAAAACATTTAAAAGAATTTACAAAACTCAATTTTAGTATTTTCGATAATTCATATTTTCAAGAAAATATAATACCCAAGGTTATATTCATATAACCAACTAATTTCTTGAAAACCTAGGATCCAACTTTACATAGATTCCACCACATCAGTTGATCTGCTAGTGGTGAAAGTATAAAAGATGGTAATCTGTCGAACGATAATTGGCAAACACTTTTCCAATTCCTAGATCATTATGGGATTTACATCAAATTGATTCATCAATTTGTCATGTAAGCATGTTTCATCCCATCTCATGCCTTAAGTTCTAGGTCTCACGCATCAACTTAATTAAGTCGTCTAACTTAGAAACTGCAAATTCTCCATGTGTGGTCTCACGCACACTCGGAAATTTACCTTGTCATTAAAATTTAGCCTGCGTCTCACGTTTACTAAATAATAACTTCAAGTGTTTCTTATAGTTAGATGACATGTAACTTAAATTTTAAGGGTATTCAATTTTGATGTGATTATCAAAATATGTATAAAGATGCATGCACACATCATTATAGCATAAGTTTTCAAAACCTTTTTATAACCAATTAATAAGATTAATACAAAAAGTTTTACTTGAGGTAAAATACCTTAAGATGACTTTCTACAAGAATGATTTCAAAATAAATTCGTTTAAGACGTATTCAAGAGTGTGATAACCAAGGCAGACTCTTAGGCTCTTTTCTAAGCCTTCATATCACGATTATGAATTTGTCTTAAAAGAGTTACTTTTAAAAGCATGTTGTACAAAACATCAAGCAAGCAAAAGTTTATGGATTCAATCTTAAAACATGTAATAAAGTATGAATCTTGCTAGTCTCGCCTGGGAGCTGATTACCGTGCGAATCGGACCACTAGCGGCACATAAGACCTTGCAAGATTCTTACTTTATCACTTTTGTTTCACCGTTATTAGTCCGTATTATTTTCTTTATGAAAAATTACCCTTTTATTGCTTACAAACGAGTCCAACAATTAAACAATAAAACAAGTAATAAAGACAAATCAAAACATCTAATAATAATCAAGTGAAACAATTAGCCACATGCAATCTTTATTAGAAAAGATCCTTATAAAATCAAGTCTAGGTATAATCATGCATGTAATCAACTAAGGCCTTCTCCTCTTAATGGAAGAGAGTCACATACATTGACGAATCAATTGCGTAGGCCAAAGCTAATATATACACACCACATAGCATATAAATTGATTTTAATATATATTGGAGTCTTCCCCAATTTTAGATTTATCTAAAACATGTGATAAATAAAAAAAATAACAAGATCCATGACTAACATGCATGTTTCGTCACGGATAAAACCTAACAATTAGCACATAGGTCATAAGATACGTTCACTAAACCGGTTAATGACCTAGGGTTTCTAGTGATTACACATAATCCAAGAAAACCACAAAACCCTAATTAGGGTTTCATGGAAAATCGAACCCCCCCCCCCCCCCCCAAAATTAGGGTTAGGGTTTTGAATTTTTCAAAAAAAAATTAAAAAGAAAAACCCTAGATCAAAACATGTATCTAAAACACTTAAAGATCCGATTTTTATTAAGTTTTAGTAATCAATTACATGTTATCCATGGCTCGTGATGCCACTGTTAGAATTATACAATCAAAGTACACATATAGCGGAAGCTAGGATCAAGAATAACACATACGAAGATTAACTAAAACATAAATCGGAACGTACCTTTTAGCACTTCAATTAAATCTTGAACATGTGATGAACCCTAATTAGGGTTTATATGGATCAATGATTAACCCCTTACCGTTTTGTTAATCGATCCCTTGATAACAACAAAAGTATGCTATTACCTCGTTCTTGTACACACAAACTAATACCGAATCAAATTAATTGCAAGATTAAACACAAGTATTGTTTTTGGAAGAACCAAAAATCGAAACCCTAAAGGTTTAGGGGTTTCGATCGGCCAAGGATAAAACAAAAGAAGAAAACCAAACTTAGGGTATTGTGTGTACACAAAAGATAATAAAACAATGACCCTTGAGTTTGTATATATACTAGAGAATACTTGGTGAACAAGCAAAGGCAATGGGTTTCCCCCTTGGGCCTTGATCGACCGGCCACACACCAAAAGAAGGGTGTTCTGGATCCTTCTTGTTACCAAGTTTCAATCTAGTCCTTTTCGTTTCCTTTTAACGATAGTTAGTCTGTACATTTAATAACTAACGACCATTAGTCCTTAAACTTGTGTTATTAATAAATATATCTAACAATTAATATTTATTAATCTTTGACTCTCGTTTGTAATGTGTGCAATCCCGAGGTCTCGGGTTCGATACTAGACATTTATATATTAATATTTATCCATTATTACAACAACATGAACACTTTTTTCACGTTAATAAGACTATTAAATATCAGATATCCAACAAACAACATACATTTCTACCTAAACTTGATCATCTATTGTATGCTTTCGGATTATTCAAGTTGATACATCTGACTAAATATAATCCTAACCAACACAAATCTTTAGATGCTGGAAGATAAAGTCGCTACTAAGCAGCAACATATCCTATTTGCGTATATTCATGTGTATCTATAGAAGGAACTTCCTTGGGTTCATATAATCATACATAAACCGTGTTTAACATAAAGGTCATTGCGGCGACTTTCTATATTTCAACATTAATACTCACGCAATAAAATGAAGCAAGATCATAAATTAACTTTCCACTGAACAAATTCCGAAAACTAACTGTGGATAACATGTTCATAGATCATACCTCTCCTTCCTTCTTGGTAGCAGCAGCTTTCTTCTTCCTACTTAAGTCAAGCCCGTAATGCTGCAGATACCATTGCTTGAACGATAGCACCTTTCACAAGAGTCTGAGTTCTCACAAGCTCGTTGTTTGAACTTATAGTGGTCGGCATCTTTGCCTGGTAATTCTTGACTTGCACTTCTGAACCGTATGTCTTACAGTTTAAAAACTTGTAGTTAATTACGAAGTATGAGTTACTTCAATACTTTTCGGTTGTCAGATGATTGAGTTTTTATAATATGTCACATTGAGGTTATAAAAGCTTTTTTAATATAAATTGAAAGTTACTTTCTATTCCACCAGGAATGGGGGCTAGATAAACTCTCGTCCCCGAGACCATACGAACAAAACCCGGCTATATCCAGCCAAGACCCGGCTATATGTGTGAATTATGAATTGAAGTAAATGGTTTCTATAAAACACTATGAGATATTTGGTACAATGTGGAATGGAAAAGGTAGGTACAGATTTAGGAGCGTTCCTCTTGATTCTTTATAAAAATAAATAAATAAATAAATAAATAAATAAAAAAAAAAAAATGAAGAATGCAAATTTTCAAAGAGGGTAGTTAAGGGGGTGTTGTTTCGGTTTATGGCTTATTTAGTTTTGGGCTTATGTTTCATAGCCAAAAGTTCTTTATAGATCCAATTTTTATCATAGAACCCATCAAGCAATCTTAGCCACTCACTTTTTTTTATCAAAATAAAAAAATAAACTTCCACCCTTTTTTTAAAACTTAAATATTTCGCAAACCGTAAATCGTCAAGTTACAAAAAAATACCATCGCGACGAGAATTAAATTATCTTTCTATAGATATGCATTGTTATATACTTTCGACGAACTTTTTTTTCGATGAACTTTTTTTTTCGCTCAGAAAAATCATATATGATTCGTAAGAATCATATATGATTCGATTTTAACAAATCATATATGATTCTTACGAATCATATATGATTCTTAAGAAATCATATATGATTCGTAAGAATCATATATGATTCGTAAGAATCGAATCATATATGATTTTTTACGAATCATATAATTTTTACGAATCATATATGATTCTTTCTGGGTGGAAACAAAAAAAAAAGTTCGTCGAAAGTATATAACAATGCATATCTATAGAAAGATCATTTAATTCTCGTCGCGATGGTATTTTTTTTGTAGATTGAAGATTTACCGTTTGCAAGATATGTTGTTTTGAAAAAAAAAATTGAAAAATATAAATGGGTGGATGTGATTGGTTGATAGGTTCTATGGCATGCATAGGTTTTTCATGGAACTCAACTCATGTTTCATAAGCTATTTTTTTGTGACTTATTTTGAACCTTTTCGACTTATATAAGCTTATTATAACATAAGAAACTTATATATGCCGAAAAGATTAATTAAAAATAAGCCACAAAAAGTGAGCTTAGGAAACATAAGCCCAAAATCAAATAACCTATAAGTCAGCTATATAAACCGATTGAAACAAACACCCCTAAGATGAGAATAAGAAGAAGGAATAGGAAAAATCAGCTATAAATGGAATTCGACATGTGCGTGGCACATGCTCTCAAACATTGCAAACTTTTATGAACCCCAGCACTGCGTCTCTTGGGTGGTGCTATATCCCATTATGTTCTTCGTTGATGTTATAAGAAGAGCTAGAAGATGGAATCATCACCGCAGGAGGTGGAGAAGTTGATGTTATATAATGCTAGTTTTTTTTAGCTCAGAAGCGTCTCACTCGTTGTTTACGTCTAAATTATACCGAATCCGTTGCTCTTATCGCCACTCGGGTACGTTCTACTTATTAATTTGGCAATAATTTTTGAATGTTTGTTAAAGATATGGATTTGGTTTTCTTTATTGAGGTTATTTGGGGAGGACGAGCATTTTCGATTCATATCTATGCGGCATCATCGGGTTAATTATTCTCGGGATTGTTTAAAAGCCAAAGTCACTATATGGTACGTAGAGTTGAGAATAATGTAGAACCAAAGTTTTCTAAAGGTCTAATTAACCAATCCTTGCCACTCATTTTCTAATAATGAAATATCTTGCAAACGGTGAATTGTCAAGTAAAAAAATACACCACCACAACAAGTATTTGTTTTATCTTTCAGTAGACAGACACTTCGATAAACTTTTGAAGATTTCTTTTTTCAGTTACATCCGGAAAAATCACATGTGATTTGTAACACAAATCACATGTGATGATACAAATCATTTGTGATTTCTCCAGACGTAACAAGAAAAAAATTGAAAAAAAGGTTCTTTGAAAGTATATATCGAAGTGTCCGTCTATAAAAATATGATTTAATTCTTGTCGCGATGGTATAATTCGTTCTGCGTAACGATTAATGGTTTGCAATAAATATTTTTTTTTTAAGTGTGAGCTTATTTTTTGGTTTTAATAAAAAAAATGGCCTTGGTTCATCGAATCTTTAGAAAATATTAGATCTATATTGAACTTTTAAAGATACTATTTTTCCCATGCAAAAAAAAGGAATGCGACCCCATCTATATGGCAATCTACTAAATTATGAAAATTATTTGTTTTAGAAGAAACATACACACGGAAAGTTATTTTATGGAAGATATATGTATGGGGATAAATATATTATAAACTTTCGATATCCTATATAAATACCAACACTTATACGTCGATATCCTATATAAATACCAACACTCATAGGTCAATAGCTCGAAAACTAATATATGTATAAACCCCTACCCACCAAACCCTAAAGCAATAGCAAGAAAACTCAAGATGTCGATAGTCCAAAAACTCAAGATGTCGTATTATTTACCATACGAAATCCAATCCCAAATCATGAAAAGACTTCCGGTCAAATCATTAGTTCGATTCAAATCCGTTTCTAAAGCATGGAAGTCTTTTATCCTTAGCTCCGAGTTTAGCGCTGATTACAAGGCATGGAACTCTCAGCGTTGTCTACTTGTAACTTGCGGTGATAACAAACGTAAGGAAAAACATGAGTTGATTGTTGATGATGATACTTTCCCCTTACGCAAGCTTTCACATACTATTCCCAGTTCCGTTAATCTAATTACCTACAAACAAGGTATGTTAGGTAGCTCTCAAGGCTTATTATGCTATTACGGCTACAGTGATCACCAAGGTCTAATGGCTGTTATTTGGAATCCTTCAGTTCCAAAGTCGGTGGATATTGTTGTGCCTAGGACTGGCGGTTATAAAACCGTTGTTGGTTTTGGTGTGTGTCCGCGCACTTTTGACCCTAAGCTTGTCAAGATTACATACTATATTCAAACTAATGAGGATGATTATATGTATGACACAAGTGAGGATGATGAGAATGATGAGAACGATGAGGATGATGAGGAAGATGGTATTGAAGTTGAGGTTTTTACATTGAGCTCGGGAGCATGGAAAAGGCTATCTATCGATCTGCCTCGTGAATCAATTCGCTGCACAAACTACAGCGTGGATTTAGATGGGTTTATTTATTGGCATGCTATTGATCAATTTTATCAATGTAAGTGTTACAATGTGATTATGTCATTTGATATGACAAGTGAAAAATTTAGAAAAATATCACTTCCCGGTAGTTTAATATACGAGAATAATTTGTCTATATCTAAGCGAATGGAGTCTCTTGTCGTGCTTGACTCTTTTTATATGGCCAATAAACAAGGGTACAACGTATGGATGATGGAAGGTGGTGTTCAAAAGTCGTTTACAAAGCTATTCACGATTGAAGCTCCAGAGGCATCAATATTAAGAGTACTTGGATTTAGGAAAAGTGGCGAACCTATAATTGAAATGAATATTAATGACTCAGACCCTGAAAAGAATGGAGTTTATCTTTATGAACCAAACTCAAGACACATAAGTTATGCCGGGATATCTACAGAAAATTATATTGACTTAGCTGGTTCCTGCACGAACACACTACTTTTGCTAGACCGGTGATCGAGATTGTAGTTTCTACTCGACATTAATGGAGGACGAGGATAATAAAAACATTGCAAGAAAGGTAACGCGGTATGGATACTGAAGTGCATCTATGGCGCAAAGCATTTGTGTACACACTAAAATATATTATCGCAGTTACTTTTAATGAATCCTTGATATAATTATATCCTTGTGAAGTTTTCATATTTACTGTTTTCTTTTATTAAACCATTGCAATTATACTAGGGTAACTTGGTTTTTCAGAAATTTCATTTTCATGTTGCATATCTTGTACATATACCTACAGACTCTTGCCGAGGCAGCCCCTTTACCCTCAGTTATCGGCTCAATACGAGAACATTGAGAAAAAGTTCATTTTGCAAGATCTGACAGGTATGTTCATATATATCTGACAACAAAAACACCGTATTACAGTTATCAGATAGCTAAATAATAACAAGGTTCATTCAGCAATTGGTTATAAGACAAGCCCAGTTTATAACATTATATGTCACGGTTTGCACAAAACATGCAAATACAACTTGGTCTAACAAACTATTATCGAAACAAAACAAAAGCTTCCAAGTTCCAACATACCAACACAATTCGTCTCTTAAGAAACTAACATACACCAAAAGTTTATGGCAGCGCCAGCACTTAAGTTTCAAAGTTCCAACACACTACTGCAAGCTGACTTTCAAGAAACTAAAATACACGAAAGGCTTATGCAGCGCCAGCACCCTTGCCCTTCTTTCTTTGAAGCTTCTTCATATAGAATTCAAGCTCCTTGCCTTCCAATATATAACTGTCAACGTTAACTGGTCAGATGGGTTCTAGAAAATTTGAATAAAAATTCAATCACGCCAATCAGTCAAAATGGGTCGAACTTGATAAATTGGTTTAAGTCATTTAAAATGCATTCAGAACGAAAAGCTTAGCTTATTAATGTAGTTATAGTTTCTGATCATCGTAAGCATTAGTTAAACAGCTAAACATAAAGCAAAAGTGTATGTGGGTGAACCAACCCAACGTTTTTTACACATCCTAAGTTTTATTTTTATTTTCCTTCTTCAGCAGTTCCACAATCTGCCTGACAAAAAAATTTAACAGCCCCTGGCACTGAGCGTGCAAATGATGTGTAATAATCTTGCATTTGGTATAACACTTACCCATCAGCTCTGCCACATTGACCTGGGCGAGAAGAGATACAAGCATACAACCGACCAGAATTGACTGTTCTTCCACATGGGCATCAAGTTTACGCTCTTCCTGGTGCTTCTCAATCTTTCTTTGGACATGGTTGCTCTTTTTTTCTTCCTCTGTGGTTCCTTCTCCTTCCTATACAATTGAAAAATGAGTTTATTTTTTATTTATACAGCAAACACGGCAGAACAAGATATGTGAATTGTAATCATTATGTCGATACAAATTGGTTGGCATGTGACTGCAATTCGTTCCAAAACCAAATTCAAGGTCATATATTCATACATCAGGTGAAGAAAACCATTTAAAAGCTAAGTATAAGCTGGTCAAAGAGCTGTTAATAAACCATCTGCTATTTTATCTCTAATATAAAAACGGTAAGTAATGAAGCATTTGTGGTTTCGAAAGCAAGTAAAAATCATATGTGACTCTTTAGCTCGGAATGACAACAGCATGCATATAAGAAGTAGAAAACAGTTTTCAGCAAATAAGAATAAACTAGTACATAATCGATTAGCTTGTGTCTACAAAAATCACAGGCAAAGTTGGAAGCAACGGCTAACTGTATAAAAACTTCACAAGGCATGTGTACCAATGTAGGGATGTACTAAAGAACTGTTTACTGCTACAGAATTTTACACCTCAACATATATGCTATAACTTAGTCCCCGTATGGCCATGTTCACTTGATCAATTACTCTTTCAGATATATTTTACAATTTGAAACTTCTCTCAGACTGGATGCCAGCACGTGAACACTTTATTCAAGTATAAGATTATTAAATATCAGATATCCAACAAACAACATACATTTCTACCTAAACTTGATCATCCCTATGCTTTCGGTTTATATATTCAAGTTGATACATATAATCCTAACCAACACAAATCTTTGGCCTATTTGCGTATATTCATGTGCATCTATAAGTAGAACGGACTTTTAATAACTAAACTTAAGACGGACTGGCCTTCATTGGGTTAATATCATCATACATAAAAGTCACTACAGGTCATTGCAGCCACATTCTATATTTCAACATTATTATTCTCGCAAAATGCTTAAAATGAAGCTACATCATGAATTCACTTTCCGATGAACAAGTTCAGAAAACACTCTATCATAGTTAGCACATCTATAATTCAATGAGGATAATATGTTAATATAACACGTTCAAGATCATACCTCTCCATCCTTCTTAGTAGCAGCAGCTTTCTTCTTCCTACCTAAGTCAACCCCGTAATTCTACAGATACCATTGCTTGAACGAAAGCACCTTTCAAAAGAGTCTTAGTTCTCACAATCTCATTGTTTTGAAGCATTGTAGGCCACATCAAGGATACGAGACTATACGAACAAAACCCTGCTATATCCGGCCATGACCCGGTTGTTCCGGCTATGAACCAGTTAGAACCTGTTATTCTGGCCATGACCCGGCTATTCTGTCCAAGACCTGGCTATATGCGTGAATTATGAAGTAAATGGTTTCTATAAAACACTAGGAGATATTTGGTATAATGTGGAATGGAAAAGGTAGGAACAGATTTAAGGGGTGTTTGTTTCGAAGGCTTATGTTTCGTAATCTCATTTTTTGTGGCTTATTTTAAAACTTTTCGGCTTATATAAGCTTAGGGGGTGTTTCTTTTTCCCTTAGCTAAGGGAATGAGTCCACACAAAGTATATAATAATGTTTTTTTTATATGGAGCCCATCATTTTTCTACTAGTGCCTCTATCCCCATGTGAGTGGTATAATGAAGACTCTCCCCATTAAGACAAATTAACAGTCGTGGGTCCTACATAGGCCTCACGCATCCCTTAGCTAAAAAAAAAAAAAAAAAAAAAAAAACAAAAAAAAAAAAAAAAAAAACAAAAACCCTTATTATAACATAAGAAACTTGTGTAAGCTGAAAAGATTAAAAATTAGCCACAAAAAGTGAGCTTATGAAACATAAGCCCAAAATCAAATAAGCTATAAGCCTGTTATATAAACCGAAACAAACACCCCTAAGATGATAATAGGAAACGGAATAAGAAAAATCAGCTATAAATGGAACTTGACATGCATGTGGCACATGCTCTCAAATATATATTGCAAACTTTTATGAACCCTAACACTCTGTCTCTATGGTGGTGCTATTTCTCATTATGTTCTTCGTTGATGTTATAAGAAGAGCCACCGCAGGAGGCGGAGAAGTTGATGTTACATAATGCTGGTTTTTTTATGAACCCTAACACTTTGAGATCAATGTTGAACCAAACTTTTCTAAAGATCTATTGAACTAATCTTTGCCACTTATTGAACTAAGCTTCTCCGACATACCGGTATTGTGACTTCCGGCCCTTCTTTTGATGATGCTTCATGTACTTTTAATGCGAAAATGGATATGGACCTTTTGAGTAACCCGAGTGAGATCGCTGCCCCCAAACTTATGAAGAAATTGACAGATATACATTTTGCACGGGTCACCCAAACGGTTGAATCCATCTTTCGCCTATCTTCTCGACAGTTGGCGTTATGGAATTCGCAAAAGGAGGACTACACTTCGGATTGGCTCAGAGTGGTTCCAATATCTGGTTTAGGACAAACTATGAATGCCAGGACTTACCGATGTGTGTTGTGCTATCGGCTTCGTGTTCCCCTTTTTTCTGTTCAGTTACCGTGCTCAGCTTGTTCCAAGGTCTTTGCTGGGGATATTTATGGGGACCATGCTGTATCATGTGCGGGGATTGTTGGTATTAAACATCAGCATAATGTTGTGCGTGATATTCTTGTTGACATATGTTCTCGGTCCGGGATTTCAGCACGTAAGGAGGTTGATATTGGGCTCATTGGGGATAGGGACAGACCTCTATGTCCAGCTGATATGTTACTTTATTCATGGGATGACGGGCTTGATGTATGTGTTGATTTGACAGGGTCTTCGCCCTTGACGCAAACTAACATGGTTGATTTTGTGCCGGGTCGTGCAGTGATTGAAGCCGCACAACGTAAACGCGTCAAGTACGAGGCCAAATGCTCGGATATGGGATATGGGTTTCTCCCCTTTTCATTCTCTTCTTTTGGAGAACTTGAGAAGGATGCGGCAGCCTTACTAAAATGTATTCGAAGATTCTCGGTGACTCAAGATATTGGAGCACGGGCTGCAGCTCATATTTTTAGTAGGGTTAGCTTCGCTATAGCAAGAGGAGTGGAGGCTCAGATTGTTTCTCGGCTTCCCACTAATTTCTTGTAAACCCTATGAGTTTCTAATAAAGTGATGTTTATATAATAATAATAATAATAATAATAATAATAATAATAATAATAATAATAATAATAATAATAATAATAATAATAATTTTCCACCTCTTTTATAAAAATAAAGTATCTTGCAAACGGTGAATCGTCAAGTGAAAAAAAATACACTATCGTGACGAGTATATTTTTTTATCTTTCAGTAGACTGGCACTTCAATAAAGTTTCGACGATTTTTTTTTTTTTCGTTTTTTTTCTTCAGTTACGACCGGAAAAATCACATGTGATGATACAAATCACATGTGATTTTCCGGACGTAAATGGAAAAAAAAAAAAAAAAAAAAAAAAAAAAAAAAAGGTTTATCGAAAGTATATCGAAATCCCCGTTTATAGAAAGATGATTTAATTCCTGTCGCGATGTTATGATTCTTTTTGCGTAACGATTAACGGTTTGCAATATATTTAATTTATAAAAAGAATGTGAAAGTTTATTATTTTTATTTTTTTATCAAAAAAAAAAAAAAAAAAAAAAAAAAAAAAAAAAAAAAATAGATGACTATGATAGTTCACTGGATATTTAGAAAATATTTGATATACATTGAACTTTTAAACGTAATATTTTTCCCATGCAAAAAAAGAATGCGACCCCATCTATGTGTTAATCTACTAAGTTCTGAAAATTATTTGTTTTAGAAGAAACATACATACGGAAAGTTATTTTATGGAAGATATATGTATGGGGATAAATATATTATAAACTTTCGATATCCTATATAAATACCAACACTTAATTATAAGTCAATTGCTCAAAAACTATATATATAAACCCCTACCCACCAAACCCTAAAGCAATAGCAAGAAAACTCAAGATGTCGATAGTCCAAAAACTCAAGATGTCATATTATTTGCCTTACGAAATCCAATCCCAAATCATGAAAAGACTTCCGGTTAAATCATTAGTTCGATTCAAATCCGTTTCTAAAGCATGGAAGTCTTTTATCCTTAGCTCCGAGTTTAGCGCTGATTACAAGGCATGGAACTCTCAGCATTGTCTACTTGTAACTTGCGGTGATAACAAACGTAAGGAAAAACATGAGTTGATTGTTGATGATGATACTTTCCCGTTACGCAAGCTTTCACATACTATTCCCAGTTCCATTAATCGAATTACCACCAAAATAGATATGTTCGGTAGCTCTCAAGGCTTGTTTTGCTATTACGGCTTTACTGATGGATATAGCAATCCAATGGCTGTTATTTGGAATCCTTCGGTTCCAAAGTTGGTGGATATTGTTGTGCCTGATGATGGTAAGTATAACAGTGTTGTTGGTTTTGGTGTGTGTCCGCGCACTTTTGACCCTATGCTTGTCAAGATTACATATATTGAAACTGTTGATTCGCCGCATTATAAAGACTCGAGTGAGGATGATGATATGCAAGATGAGGATGATGCTATTCAAGTTGAGGTTTTTACATTGAGCTCGGGAGCATGGAAAAGTCTATCTACCAATCTGCCTGATAAATCAATTCGCTGCACACAGAATAGCGTGGATTTAGATGGGTTTATTTACTGGCCTGCTTATGATAAATATGAAAGAAAGATTGACTATGATTATGTCGTTTGATATGACAAGTGAAAATTTTACAGAAATACCACTTCCGACCGGAAGTTTAGCATACTCTTATTTGACTATATCTAAGCGAATGGGGTCTCTTGTTGTGCTTCACGCTTGTTATGTGGCCCAAAAACAAGTTTATGATGTATGGATGATGGAAGGTGGTGTTGAAAAATTGTTTACAAAGCTATTCACAATTGAAGCTCCAGAGGCATCAATAAAAAGTGTACTCGGATTTAGGAAGAGTGGCGAACCTATAATTACAATGAGAATGGGTAATGATAAGCTTGGAGTTTATATTTATGAACCAAACTCAAGACACATTAGTTATGCCGGGATATCAGCAGAATTTTATTTTCCCATATCTGGTTCCTGCACGAACACACTACTTTTGCTTGACCGGTGATAGAGATTGTAGTTTCTACTCGACATTAATGGAGGACGAGGATAATAAAAACATTGCAAGAAAGGTAACGCGGTATGGATACTGAAGTGCATCTATGGCGCAAAGCATTTGTGTACACACTAAAATATATTATCGCAGTTACTTTTAATGAATCCTTGATATAATTATATCTTTATGAAGTTTTTGTATTAATCCATTGCAATTATACTTGGGTAACTCGGTTTTCAGAAATTTTATTTTCATGTTGCATATCTTATACATACACCTACAGGCTCTTGCAGAGGCAGCCCCTTTACCCTCGGGTATCGGCTCAATACGAGAACATTGAGAAAAAATTAATTTTGCAAAATCTGACAGGTATGTTCATATGTATCTGACAACAAAAACACCATATTAGTTATCAGATAGCTAAATAATAAGAAGGTTCATTCAGCAATTGATTATAAGACAAGCCCACTTTATAACATTATACGTCACGGTTTGCACAAAACATGCAACTACAACTTGGTCTAACAAAGTGTTATCGAAACAAAACAAAAGCTTCCAAGTTCCAACATACCAACACAATCCGTCTCTTAAGAAACTAACATACACCAAAAGTTTATGGCAGCGCCAGCACTTAAGTTTCAAAGTTCCAACACACACTACTGCAAGCTGACGTTCAAGAAACTAAAATACACGTAAGGCTTATGCAGCGCCAGCACCCTTGCCCTTCTTTCTTTGAAGCTTCTTCATATAGAATTCAAGCTCCTTGCCTTCCAATATATAACTGTCAACGTTAACTGGTCAGATGGGTTCTAGAAAATTTGAATAAAAAGGCAATCAGTCAAATGGGTCAAACTTGATAAATTGGTTGAATGTCATTTAAAATGCATTCAGAACGAAAAGCTTTAGCTTATTAATGTAGCTATAGTTTGTGATCATCGTAAGCATTAGTTAAACAGCTAAACATAAAGCAAAAGTGTATGTGGGTGAACCAACCCAACGATTTTAACACATCCTAAGTTTTATTTTTATTTTCCTTCTTCAGCAGTTCCACAATCTGCCTGACAAAAAAATTTAACAGCCCCTGGCATTGAGCGTGCAAATGATGTGTAATAATCTTAGCATTTGGTATAACACTTACCCATCAGCTCTGCCACATTGACCTGGGCGAGAAGAGATACAAGCATACAACCGACCAGAACTGAACTGTTCTTCCACATGGGCATCAAGTTTACGCTCTTCCTGGCGCTTCTCAATCTTTCTCTGGACATGGTTGCTCTTTTTTGCTTCCTCTGCTGTTCCTTCTCCTTCCTGTACAATTGAAAAATGAGTTTATTTCTAATTTATATAGCAAACACGGCAGAATAAGATATGTGAGTTGTAAACTTGTAATCATTATATCGATACAAATTGGTTGGCATGTGACTGCAATTCGTTCCAAAGCCAGATTGATAGTCACAACTCATACAGCAGGTGAAGAAGATCAATTAAAAAGCTAAAGTATAAAAACAACCATAAAGTAGTAATGAAGCATTTGTGGTTTCGGAAGCAAGTAAAAATCATGACTTAACATACACCTTCACAGAGCTTTATAAAAACAACAATAAAAGAGTCCCAAATTGTTACTCTTTAGCTCGGAATAATAAACTAGTAAATCATCGATTAGCTTGTGTCTACAAAAAATCACAGGCAAAGTTGGAAGCGATGGGCGATGGCTAACTGGATAAAAACTTCACAAGGCATGTGTACTGATGTAGGGATGTACTAATAAAGAACTATTTACTTAATTCTATCCAACAAACTACTTATAATTCTAACCAACGCAAATCTTTAGATGGTGGAAGATAAAGTCACTACTAAGCAGCAATTCATGTGCATCTATAGAACGAACTTTTAATAACTAAACTTAAAACGGATTGGCCTTCCTTGGGTTCATATAATCATACATAAATCCTG
The DNA here is from genome assembly GCA_030686995.1 of Artemisia argyi. Classification (NCBI taxonomy): domain Eukaryota; kingdom Viridiplantae; phylum Streptophyta; class Magnoliopsida; order Asterales; family Asteraceae; genus Artemisia; species Artemisia argyi. Next base: position 12,721,300 of record CM060693.1, read on the forward strand.
CTTAACATAACGGTCATAAAGTAACATGAAGCTAGCTCATAAAGTAACTTTACACTGAACATTTCCAGAAAACACTCATCATAGTTAGCACATCGATAATTCAATGAGAATAATATGTTAGTATAACAAGTTCAAGATCATACCTCTCCTTCCTTCTTAGTAGCAGCAACTTTCTTCTTCCTACCTAAGTCAACCCCGTAATGGTGCAGATACCATTGCTTGAACGGCGCAGCATCCACTTGAACAATAGCACCTTTCACAAGAGTCTGAGTTCTCACAAGCTCGTTGTTTGATGCATTGTAGACCACATCAAGGATACGAGTTTTGCGAGTAACTGCTTCACTTCCCCATGAGTAATTTCCAGTGTCTAACCTAAGGGCTCTCCACTTAACGTTGCCTCCCCTCACTCGGACTCTCCTTACAGTCTTGTTGCTTGAGATCTTCGTGTTAGCTGGCTGACGACCAAGCTCGTACCTACACCAAAATAAAATCTATAATTAACAAAAACAAGTCTACAGGATTAGCAGGTTACATATAAAGCAAGTATCAAAAGACAACAAATGCAACGAAATAGAAGACCATTATTATCAATGCATAAGCGAGTCAAGAGAACCGTGCATAGAGTCATATAGATTCTAGACAGTACGATCTACTTAACTAATGTGACATTGTCTCGTAAATGTAGAAATAACATGTGGCAGTTAACCGGTTATTACTATTTTGCGCCCAGTCTCAAAAAGATCAATACAGAAATAAATTTGACCATTGATCTTTACTCCTTAAAGACTCATATACGATTTGTATAATAATACTCCTATGAGCACGATTGAAACAATCAGCAGCTAACTGTATTATGATTAATATTTTATGCTTGACTATCACCAATAAGACAAACCATATACAATTTGTATATCTTACGGTTCGACTATTTATGCCAGTGACTACTTTCAAATGCAAAGTTAATCAATTTTTCTGTCGGAGAGTAACCCTTTCACTACGCAATTCAACTTAATATGATCTTTTAATCAATAGCATGAACGACGCTAAACTCATTTTAACAAATAAGAACCGCATCATTTGCACAATTTTGAATGAGTTACAGTTTTGACTTTAGATGCAGACTACCCCTTTTAAACAGGATGAGCGACTCCACAAAACTGTACCGGTACAGAAAATATAATTTATAACGCTGTTTAGCTTACTGCATTCTAAAAACTACAAAAGGGTGTTTGTACTAGCTTATTCAAAATTTCATGAACTCAAGTTGATAAGCTCATAAGCACGCACATCAAAACAAACACCTCATACAATCAGCATTTTGGGGGTGTTTATTCAAGCTTATATTCGGCCTAATAAGCGTATTTGGTTTCAGCTTGGATTTTGTAAGCCCTAATTTTCCAGCTTATTTTGAAACTTACAATCTTAGGGGGTGTTTGTTGAAGCTTATATGTGGACTTACGAGCTTATTTGATTTCGGCTTTATATTTCATATAAACCCCAAATTTTCCGGCTTAATTTCGAGACTTGTGGGCTTATGCAAGTTTATTATCGTATAATAAACTTATATATAGCAAGCCCATAAGTCTCGAAATAAGCCAGAAAATTGGGGCTTATGAAATATAAAGCCGAAATCAAATAAGCTAATAAGCCCACATATAAGCTTAAACAAACACCCCCTAAGACCTTAAGTCTCAAAATAAGCTGGAAAATCAGGGCTTACAAAATCCAAGCCGAAACAAAATATTCTTATTAGGCCGAATATAAGGTTAAACAAACACCCCCTTATCAATATAGTAAATTTAGCTCAAGAAACTAAAACAATATATAAATGATAAAACTATACTTTCGTTTCTTCCTCCAAGTCTTTTGCTTGCCTCCAGTTGCACGTCTTTTGTGCATAGAGTCACGTGAGATACCTGTTCATTCATTTAACCATTTTATTATTATTATATGTAAACTCAAACTTATTTTATTATTATTTTTGAACGGAAAATGAAAAGTTTTATGACTTACCCATGGTTGTTGATGACCGGCGGCTGATACTGCTGGTTAACCTAGTAAAGATTATGTGTTGTTGGATATGATAAGTTTGTTTTTTGAAATGGTGTGTTTGGTCCTTTGTTTTTTGGTTGAGTGACGCTTTTAGTCCCTTATGTAACAAAAGCACAAAACCCATTTGCATTTCTAATTTTTATGAGGTTCACACACAGCGCCACATCACCTTTTCAAATTTCACCACACTACATAACAGCTATAATGGTAACCACGTAATCAAACATATAAAAATATATCACTTTATTCGAACATACCAAACACCACCTTATCTTTTTCCTTATTGCTAGCAGTTCCCGATCCGGAGCCCGAGGCAAACCCGCCAACGGTTCCTGATTTTGAAAGAAAAACTGAAAAAACGTTTCACTTCCTGACCTTATTCTCAAGTAGGAAGGGTTCTCGCTCACCTACACCTTCACGCGCCAAAAACAAGATCGCCAAAATAAGGTTTGATCTTATTCATGGAGATTCCCTAAATATTCCATGCCACCCGGTATTGCATGTGCTAGGAAAAGCATGCACATAAAACTTGTGGCGGTTAAGATTGTTTTTTACGCCATTGATTAGTTAAGTTTTTTATTCTAATTTGTTGGGTACGTGGTTTTTGGATAAGTGGACATAGGATTTGGTGGTCAAGTTTCTATACTTAGATAAGTGTATGTTTTGTTAAATTATCGGTAGCCATTAGCAGCTAGTTGTGTAAGTAATAATTAAGTTTAAAATAACTAAAAGCAACCAAAAGTTCAAACACAAAGGTGACTAAAAACAAAAAGGTAATGTGTTTCAATTTTGTGACTTTTGTCCCACATAGGTGAAGGAACAAACTTGAAAGAGATTTATAACCAAGATTAGAAAATTAGAATTAAAGGTAGAGTGTGTATGCACACATTAAATGTCTTTCTTATAAACTCTTCATCAATGTGTGCGTATCCAATTCTATCTTTTTTATACGGAGTAACTTTGTTACAAACAAATGCTGAATACACAAACATTGAATATCTTTGTTATAAACTCTTTAATTTGTGCATATCCAAGTTAATTTTTGTTGATATTTTTCAAAATAAACCTAACACCTAATCGCGATATCAATCTATCACTAAAGCTTATATCAATCATAAGCATCATCATAGCCAAGTATCTTTATATCGATCTTTTTAGGATAGATACTAGCATTTATCATCACTATCATATCGACTCTATCAAGTTTATATCACTCTATTTTTCACTCAAATAAAGTACAACCATAAGCTATTAAACAAGAACGTTTACAATTCAATGACTTTTTGTCATAAACTCTTCTATGTGCATGTAGCTAATTATCTTTTTATTGATCTTTGTAAAACAAAACCTAACGCTTAATCGCCATGTTGAATCTATAACTCAAGTTTGTATCACTCTATTTTTCAACGTGGGCATAGCCAATTATCATTTTGTCGATCTTGCTCGGATGGAACCTAACATTTAAACATCCCATAATATCAAATATGGACACTTAAACATAATAAAAAAAGTTAAACACTTATTACGAAAACTCCAAAATGCTTATCGTCAAACATAAAAGGGGTGTAGCCAAGTAATTTTGTGATTAAGAAGGAAATAAGTGTTGGATTTGTGACTTTGTCCCACATAGGTAAAGGAACAAACATGTAACAGGTTTATAACCAAAATTATAACGTTACAATACATTTGACATTAATGAGAATATGTGTAAATTGAAGAAATTTGTTACATAGTCTTCAACATTTTTTTTTTTTTTTTTTTTTAAAATAAAATCTACCACTTGATAGTCATATCAATCTATCCCTAAAATTTATATCACTCTATGATCCAATGAGGACACAACCAATTATCTTTTCACTGATATTTTGGGTTTATTGCATGATTGTTTGACCCTTAGAAAATTCACCATCTTAATATTTTTTATACAAAAAACCACATTTTAATTTTTTAACTTCACTACGTTTATAATTTATTTAAACAAGTAAAAGGTTTTTACGTACGATGTCCTTGTAGTTGTAAACTCGATATGCATTGACGCATTGTATTATCAGCCGTTAAAAAAAAAAAAAAAAAAAAAAAAAAAAAAAAAAAGTTTTATGATTATCCTATTGTCAACAGATAATCACGTCGCATACTTTTATTCCCGTCATCGAATTGATATATATTTAGCCAACTGATTTCTTAAGAAAGAAACACGCATTACCAGTGATATTACATCATTATGCAACTTCAAAAACGCATAAAGTGGATATCACACGGGATGCAAATGGCTCTAGTTCATAAATGATCCAAATAGAAAATGTAAAATATGGGCAAAACAAATAAAACATAGTATTACTCGTCTTCAGCGTACTACATAGATCGAGAAACCTAGAGTGAAAGATATGAGGTTCAATATATATATCCAATCACACTATACTCCCACATTTGGGAATGACACGTGATGTTAGGTCTTTGCAAAAGCCTGCAAGCTTTTGAAAAATACTTTTAGAAGATTTATCCGGAGTCTTATTTGCAGTCGTCATTGGCTTTTCATTATGATGTTCAGAACATTCGGAAGCATGCCCTGCACATTCTATATGGTCGTGGCCAGTGTTCCTTTCATATATGGGGGGTTCGGGTAGTTATAACCGTTGCCAGTGTAGCCTCCATATCCATAAAATCCATTATAGTAATAGCCACCTGCTCCGTTAGCATTATTAGCTGAGGGGTTCACAGTTTTAGCTGATGGCGCTTTTGTCTTTTTAACCAAGTTGCTTGAACATTCTCCAAATTGCCAATGTACTAGCTTAATTTTTTTCCTATATTTCTCCCAGCACTTCATAAATTGCTCTCGATCAACGAAACCCGACACATTTACCATCCCATCCTCCGTCATCTGACAACTTGTTGTTTCTTTCACCAACAGTAAAATTGTTTAATGACTTAAGGGAACACAAGATTAAATAAAGTATAGTTGAAAGCTAGGTTAAAAGGCAAAATTTTCTCCTAAAATATATCAAAAGCGTAAATTTTCCATTCAAATTTTCATCCTAATGATATTTTAATGGTAAATTTGCCCTTTGACATTGTTTAGTGTAAAATTAGCACTTTTCAAAACTTGGCTAACTAAAATCGTACGAAAAGATATCACAATTAAAGTCAATTTGAATTTTAGGTTCTCAACTTTAATTTTCTCAAGTTAAGTTAAGGTATCTAAGTTATTTTTTGTGCAATGTAATGTTTTTCGACTTTTCAAAAGATGTTTTAGGTCACTATTTCAACTAAATTGGTTAATTAATACGGTGTATTGTTATAATTGAGCATTTAAATGTCATTTCGGCTAAAATTATGACCGGTAGTCCATTTCGAAAAGTAAAAAAAAAAAAAAAAAAAAAAAAAAAAACCTTGCATTGCAATAATAATAATAATAATAATAATAATAATAATAATAATAATAATAATAATAATAATAATAATAATAATAATAAATAAATAAATAACTTCGATACCTTAAATTGAGGGGAGGGAAATTGAGTACCTAAAATTCAAATTTACCTTAAGTATGATATATTTTTGTGCAATTTACCCTTTAATAATTTGTTCATTTAACCAAATTGAAAATAGACAAGAGGAGACTAAAGCAAAATCAGATCTTCTATATATAGATCTGTCATCTCTAGTCATTACATTGGTATAATTCCTTGTACCTTGGAGTCTTAATTGGTATGACTGTACTTATTTGGAATCATATATTTTGATCAGTCTGGCCTTGGGAGGAGACTGATGAGATATGTGTGGACAATGAGAGGTCTAATTCAGTATAGATGTACCATAAAGAAGGGTTATCCAATGTGAAGGGTAAAGGGCCTAGGAGGGGAGTGCAAGAAGAATGGAATTGAGAGTTGTGAAAGATGAAACTTCATGGTCCATTCTTTGCACTCCCACAGGAGGTAATGGTTGGCATCATGGTGGGTGAGTGTTTCTAAGTAACTCAAGCCTTCCATTGAGAGGGAAATGTAGGTTGCTTGGAAGAGCCCCACCATGGATTGGTTATGGTGCCTAGTGAAGCCACACGCCATTTCTGTCCATTCTATTGTGGTTGCAGGTTGAATGGTTTGGATGGAATGGTGATGTGGAAATGTAGCTAGATGGTAGGTGCAACATATGGTGAATTAAGAGACAATTTGGCATGGTTTACCTTATAGTGCAGATTGTCTATGGAAATAACATCTCTGTGTTGACAGAGGATTGAAATGCTTGGTGTCTGAATATTGGATAGTTATAAAATAGACAAGAGGAACATACTATGAACACTTCTCAACAGTTTATTCATCGTGTATTGCCAATTGCCTTCAACATTCACCATCTTGAGAGTGATGTTCTGCAATGACAAACAAAACATATTATAAAATATGGTTCTACATATATAGATGACGTTTTTACAATAGATGTTTACTACAAACCATGAATGCAGGATAATGTTCTTCTTCAGCTTTGGATTTTGTTGCCATTGGAGAAGCTGTGATAGACTTCAAAATATGTTAGTACTAATAGATATATAAAATTATAATTATGCATATTTTAACAATGTTAGTACGCCTACCATTCTTCGATCTTAAATTTTAATATTTGGTTATCTGGGTTGGAAAATACAGTATTCAATAAGATTGAGATTCAGCTAAAAGCCTTGTGAGGTTTTGCAGGCAACATTGTCAATAACAAATTTAAAGTACTTATGCAATAAACATCTTTAGCAATGCTCATCCTTTTACATGTCCTTTCGCAAAGTCTTATGTGACGTTACCTACGATTTCATGACCCATGAATATCTATAATTTACCCAGCCATGCCAATTAACTCCCATATATGCCCACAACATAGTTTTCCCCTTTTTCCGCTTTCACCATATTAACCACCGGCACAAAAACCATGCGGTGGATCAACTGTGGAGTCGCGTAAATACAACACCACAAATCTCTTTCAAACATCGCATCTTATACTTTCAATACACATCATGAACATATAAACACATTTGCAGATCAAAACATTTAACGACACGTGTAACCACTTTCAAAACTTATAATGTATTGCTTATTTTGTTTGATAGTCTTTTCATCTCTTTCTCGTCTTACACACAGACAAACTCACTACTTAATTTTATTTTTTCCATTTGAATCTATGTATATAGTTAAACTTAATTAATTAATGAAAACCCTTAACAGCTAGCACAACCTCCTTACAAGGTACATCCTAGTGAACACAAGTAATAATCCAACTTAATTCTTGCGTTGTTCTTAAGTATGGAACATAAACAAACCACAATGAATTACGGTACCTAATAACCTAACAATCATATATATCATAAATAAAAAGCTAAGCCTAGCTAGCATGGTAGAAAACACTGAAGTAACAAATATGCAAATCATATAGTTCAGTAATACTAATCATTAATAAAATCAAACCTGGATTACTCAATGTCATTGTTTGCGTTTTCTTCAATCTCTGAAAATATATACTACGTAGAAATTAAATACACAATGGAACAAATATTCTAAAAAATAGATAAGCCCAAAATATATAGTTACTAGCTTATAGACCCGTGGAATCAACGGGATTTTAGAGGGCTTTTGATTAAAATAAGGTACGTGCAGTTATAAAGTAAGAAAGATGAACGAACATAAACTGTATGCAATATTTTTAAAACGGAACAATAAGTTATAAATGGCTGAAAATATCAAATACAATGCTTTTAAATAACATCCACTTTATTATAATACGGATTTATTGTCAATATCATCCATTTTGCAGCTCCCCTTGATACATGGTCTTGTTAAATGCATATAGTGGCCATTATAACAGTTGAACATAACCTCCTGATAAAGTCTTTTCGTAGTATATAATTATTCTGAAGAAATACTCGTGAAAGTATTTCCCGGGTCGTTTTCCCAACGAAGGTAGAATGGAGTCGTGAATAGTCAAATCGTGTCGTGAAAAGTAGTAAAATGAAAAATATGATTTTAGAGTTCAAATTATGATAAGAAATAATGAAATAAGAAGAATGTACAAGCTAGATATGTACAAATGTTGAAAACGTAAAAACGGAAATGCAAACGTAATATTAAACGTAACGTACGAAATAAAACGCGACTTTTAATCTAAAAATGATCTTACAAATGTGAAACAATTTTCTAAAAATCTTAAACTAATAAAAAGAATTTTAAGAAAAAGAAAAATATTTTTTCTGCTTTTTATTTATTTTCTAGAATTTATTTTCTATTTTTGGAATTAAAAAGTAATTAAGAATAAAAGAAAATGTGAAAAATAATGGGAAAATTATAAAAACTAATCTGAAAAATCTAAAATATTATAAAAGAATTTTCTAAACTATTTTTGTATTTTTAGAAGCTTTTTCTGATTTTTTTTATCAATTTTTGTTATTTAAAAATGATTAAAAATTGATTATTAACTAAGAGAAATTAAGAAAAATAGTAAATGGACTCAGAAAAATATGAAAAATTCATAGAAAATCTAAAATAATATGGAAAGGTTGCAAAAAAATTTTGGAAAAGAAATATTAAGCAGAAGTGCTTATTAAGGCCAAAACAGCTTATGGCAAGTGCTTATTTATAAGCACTTGCCACAAAACTTTACCAAACTGTTACCACAGAGTTAATATGCTATAAAAAGCTCAATGAAGCTCAGTAATGAACATAAAAAGCACAAATGTTACTAGATGCAAGCAATAAGCAATGATTGAAAGTTAATGATAAGCAAATAAACTCTCAGAATAAGCTAGGAGCAAAACACAGATAGGAATCACTAAAACACAACTAAAACTACTCAGAAGTATCAATTAATCACAATCATAAGCTCAAATGAGCAAAAGCAGCCCAATGGTAGTGACAGAAAACAGGTCCTACACTATGACTAAAAAGCAGGTTCAATAAGCTATCCTAATAAGCTCAAGTATTGAAACCAAAGGGGGCAAAATGAAGCTGGACATACTGAGATTACAAAACAGTCAAAAGAACTGATATAGCTACTTATCTACTAAGCTAAATGACACCAAGAAATCTGCCTAAGCATTAAGGTGCAGGGGATAATAAGGCTACTTTCAACTACAATCCTAATAAGCAAATAATTACAAAACCTCAATTTTATTTTTGATAATGAATAACTAGCTACTAAAGAACATAAATCAACAAGCCAAAGTTATTTCCAACTAAAAATGAGTCCTACAAGTACTCTAAAAAATCAGACCAAAAACTAAGTGCAAGTCTAATTTTGACTTTTATAATGCAAATGCAAATTGACTAATTCTGATTTCAATTGCTTATAACTATCTCTACTTGTAATAATAAGCTATTATTAAGCTAAATTTAGCTAGTATAATCTAATATGCAACTACTCCTACCAAATCACTGACTGAATTATACTTCAGTAGGTTAATTTGAAACAATACTTTGACTATTTAACTAAACTACCAACTGTTTTAATGAACCCTAACTCTATTTCTATACTAATGAAGTCTAAATGTGAAAGTTAAACAACACTACAACAACAGCATTACACAGCAAATGCTACATCCAAACACCCCCTTATAGTGAAAATAGTGCTAAAACTCTTATAATATGATCACACAGTTCCACAACTTCAAACAATTCACTTCAAAATCACTAAGTAACCTCTGAACTAACAACAATAAGCTACCAAATCAATCAAATCAACTACAATTCAAAATCAAACAGATGCTAAATATGACAGATATGAAATAAGCAACTAGTAAACTGAATCCTACACTATAACAATTAATCCAAACAACTCAATCAACACTAAACTAACTAAATCACATCACATCATACCTAATGAGACAGTATTATTGCAGACAATCAGATCTAAACTACTACTAAATGGAAATCAGATTTTCACTTGAAAGAGTAAAATGAAACTTACAGGTTCTATTCCCTAACTGAAATAGGGAGAAAACACAACCCAAGCCTATCTTTAGATAGGCTTATACAACACCTTTGCAACCATGAACTACCACAGACTAACCTACATTCTTCATAAACCCTCACCTTTGACTTTCATTGACCAACATCAATAGAACCATTCCAATACAGTAACAATTAACAAATCTTAATATAAGCTAAAATGAAGCTTAAATGAGCTTTTGAAATCAGTAATTGAAAACTTAAAACAGATTTAAAACAGTAAATTGCTTTGAAATTTAAAGGATAAGAACATTAAATGAAAACTCGAATTTTATTGAAGATTTAAAGTGAATACAGAATTTAAAAGCTTGATTTATAATAAACTACAGCTAATTGTACTACTAAACTACCTGTATATTACTCCTACTCCTACTCCTAGCTAACACCTTCAAATGTGGTGAGAATAGGAGCTTATATAGCCTTGAGGAGTGAGCTCAGGGTATCTTTGGAAGCCTCTAGATCCTTGAATTGAAGCCCTTGATCAATCCCATCAATCAAATACTGATTCTCAGCCTTAGGATTGAGTTGGTGATGTGTCTCAACCAATGAGAATGCTTAGTTTGTACACTGTGGCGATCCGTGAGGTATATACCTTCTCTGTCCTTGTCAGACGAATCCAAAGCTCAAAGAATGATGTGTTCCCACCAATTAGTCCCTGCCAAGTGTCCTTGTAGCTCCGTTACTTTCTCTCTGACACATGCTTTGTCACGTGATTGTGCTTCTAGAAACCCCAATGATTAGCTAATTATTGGTTAATTGGGTGGTAACGAGCTAATTGAGTTAAGAGGTGAGCTAGGGTTCATAAGATATTTGGGGATTCTGGGAATTGGGGTAACAAAGGGCGGGCATGGTTTTCTTTATTATTATTTGACTTGTGGACCGGGTATCATATTTTGGTGATGGGCTTGGGTTGGGAGTGGACAGGGTAAGGTATTAGGAGTTGGATTGGGCCTTGGTAATAAAATTGATATTGGATTTGGTATTATAATGGATTGGACTTGGCAGATTTTGTGTTAATATATCTTCAAGGACCAAAAGTGTACTTTCTGAAATTCAGGGACCAATAGTGTAAATATATTCAAGGATTTTTCTTGACATTTTCTTGATTCTTCAAGGACCATTGTTGACATTTCTTTGAGCATAAATATGATCCAAACTTGAAAACTCTTTCCCGGCTTCGGCTTTTGCTACTCTTTCCAAATCCCGTGCTCGTGTTGTTGATTTTCCATGATTTTCGTCCATTTCTAGAATATCCGTACCTGCACATGTAAAAACACAAAAACAACGTATTTTTGGCATAATTGGTTAATTTTTGGTCTTTTTGTTCGGGTTTTGGTCAAGTAAAAAGGTGTGTAAATTAATACACACCAAAATCCCCCCGACTAAAGTATTGCCGTGTCCTCACGCAATGTGATCAATTCACGCTTTTGGGATAAATAATTTCAAAACTCTTCCTACTAACTTTGTAAAGTAGCAAGGAGGTTCGAAAGAAGTAATAAAATCATTTATTCCCTAAAACGCTCCGTTTTCCAAATTTTTTTTTTCCTTTATTCCACTATCACTTCTATTTTTGAACTTTTTCATACTTCAAACTTGTGACGGTTTGTTAAACTTTCATTATTATGCAATAATTATTAGGGTCGACAAGTAGAAACACTTCTAATTAAGAAGCGACCATACGGATAAAAATCGTCATCCTTGATTTTTCACAAGTCCCCAAACTAAGCTTACAAACGAGATCACAGCTTATTTACAAATTAGATGCTAATACTACTCATAAAAGTTACTTGTGGAAACTCCTTACTCCCATTTCCTAGGTTTTGTGTCTCAAAATTTTACTTTGTTGAGAAATGAATTGCTTCATATTTTCTCGTTTCAATAATTTTTAGTCCGATAGTGACACCTAAGTTTAAACGATAAGTAGTTGTTCATTTTCTCTTAAGAACCACTGCAATAGAAATTCGGTCCATATCAAGGAATTTTGGTACATACAACATCATAAGTATAAGTTGCGAAGTACTACACGTGCACCTCATGTGATTGATTACTAATCAAACACATGCACCTCACGCGCCAACAACTTATTTATACATAAGCTCTTATTCGATACAACTTTCAACTTTCACTTTTCTTCATTTTTCATTTTTCTTCATTTTTTTCTTTCTTGACTTTTCTCATAACATCAATGGAAGCTTATCGGGTAGCTCCAAAACCACATAGATAATCAACTTTGGACTTTTGATTTTTTCACTTTTTTTGCTCTTATTTTTTATGTTCCTTGATATGTACCCAATTTCTAAAGCAAAAATTCTCTTAAGAAAACAAAGAACTAAATATTATTCAAACCGAAATACCACTAATTAACCTAGAACATCTATTATATATTGGTGATGTTTCTGATGGGAGTAAAAAGCCACAAGTACCTCTCATGAGCTCTAAAGAGAACCACTACTCCATGTTTAGCATCTAACTTCTAAATAAACTCTATCATTTCTCGCTCTTCGCAATTTAAGATTCCAAATAATGAAACCAGCGAATACTTAGCCGATAATCAGCCACGCATATATAAAGTCAGATACGGAAACTTGCAAATTCTAGAAGAAGAATTCGCGTTTTCTAGCTCCTGATGTAAAAGACTAGCGAAAGCTTTTAAGCTACGCATGTATAAAGTCAAGTACGGGAACTTGCAGATTCTTAAGAAAGAATTCGCATTTTATTGCTCCTGTTGTACAAAACTAACACAAGCTTATGTGATCTGCATTGGTTAAGGGAACAAGCTAGGGCTCAACACGCCCGGTCAAGTCAAAATATTTATTCCTACTCTCGCCAGCAAGAAAGTCAACAAGGTGTCAAAACACTTATTCAAACTTTATTATATTTTTGCACAACTTTTTAAACTTTTTCCATTTTTTTTGTGCTTTTTCATGACTTTATCATTCATTTTTCTCAAAATTTTTCAAATTTTCAAATTTTTTCAATTTTTTTATTTTTGGCGGAAAAACGGAGTTGCGAGAGTTCACGACATGGTGCAAGGCAAAAATCAGATCGAAAGATCACCCCCCAGACTAAAACGAAACATTGTCCTCAATGTTTAAAAGGTAAGGGTTCTCCTAACAAATCTAAGGCCGTTTATTAATTATGCCAAAAGATAAATGTTAGTCGATAAGATTAGGATATATAGATAAGCAACGAACGATGAAACTCGGGTGAAGACAAAACAACGAGCACAAGAGTCTTCATTATTCGGGCAAATCCTGGACATAAGCAACAACAAACACAAACACAAGATTGGAAAAGGTAGCCCTCCTCACGTCACGTTATTAAGAAAGAAGAAATTTAAGAAGATAAATGATAAGCATGGGGTGCCTCCCACGAAGCGCTTGTTTTTGTTATTCGAGTCACATGAGCTTGACTCGATCCCCGAATTAATTCATCCTTGGGGAGATCAGATGAAACGGATACCCGGCACAAACGGAAATGCCAGGGTCAAAGACGGTGTCTTCACTCCCGGTGGAGTGGAAAGAAGAAATGATGGTATAAGTATAAAATGGTTGAAACACCCAGATGGTAAAAGCAAATTCGAATTCAGAAACTTCGTCCACCATTCTAAAAATATCTTCATTCGTATCTGATTCAAAAACTTTATCCGGTGGTTTTGCGGGCGGAAGAGAAGAAAGTAAATCGGAAAGAATATCAATCTCGTCATTCTCAATACCCGGTGGTATCGAGTCATCTGTAGCAAGAAATAGATCGACATCCTCTAAAAGAGGGTCACGTGACGGATTATCGGAAACAAGCACAGAATCAATCTCAAAATTAAAACACTCATAATCCGGAAGAGAGATATCAGCATGAATAGTGGGATTGCCACTACTCGTCTCTTCAAATCGAAAAATTTCAAGCTCGGGTAAGAAATCACTATCCACAACGGGGATAGGAGAAAAAGTCGGTGGATCATTGATTCCTCCCAAACCAACCAACTTAATTTCCCAACCACTTGTGAATGGTTGGTACTAAAAGCCAGACAGCCCGGGAGGAAAAGCAATTGTGAACGAGGAGTATAGACTATTCCTAGGTCGTTATGTCCCAACGAGGTGTGAAATCTGTAATATAACGAATGTGAGTGATGTTGAAATTAAATATAAAAACAGGAATCTGACTGACTAACACTAGCAATGTGAATAGTAAATAGCTCTTGTCACAGCTATTTCAGTAAAAACGTACAATCAGAAACCCTAAAATGTAAAAGGATATACAAACGTACGTTCAGTTTAAAATAAACGTAAACGTACAAAACAAAAAAACAAATATACTTACAGTAGGAATTTGCATGCCTTAGGGGCTTAAATGCAAATTAAATAAACTTAAAATATTTACTTATAATTATAATTTATTTACAAGTGTTAAATTAATTATTATAAATTAAAAACTATTATTAACTATTTAATAATTACCTAAGTAATAAGAAAATCTAAAGTAAGCCTAAATAAATAAACTAAAAACTTAGAAAAGTTTAAAATAATATAAAAGAAATTTTGAAACTAAAAATATATTTATTATACAAGTATTCTATTTATTATTAATTATTTACTATTTATCTAATTACTAATACTATTATTAATACTAAATAAGCAAACAAAAATCTAAAACTTTTTACATAATTCTAAACTAATTATAAGAAGCTAAGAAAAATATAAAAACTATATATTATTAAAAAAAATAAGAAAACTTAATTAAAAACTAATTAAACTTAATTAAACTAATTAATACTAATTTAATTATTATACATACTAAACTGATTTATAAAATTATAAAACTTTTTATAAAACTTCCTAACCATCTCAGGAATCCATAAAAAATATAAAAAGTTTATAAAAATTATAACTAAGCTATTTTAAAAATATATTACTTATTATTTACTAAATGGTATTTAAACTATATTAATTATTAAAAATACTATATGAACAGTAAAAATTATGAAAAAAATTATGGAAAGTATATTTACTTATGAAGAATCTAGGAAAAATAAAATTGGGTCACCAGCTTATCCCAATAAGCTGGAATAAGCCAAACAGTCCAAATAAGCTTAAACACTAAAACTACCTTAAGTATATTAAGGTTGCATGTATAAACGGAACTGGTGCCCCAGAGCAGATGGAAGGGGTGTAGGCAATATGCATGTTATACTAGCGAGAGGTCCAAGGTTCGAATCCCACACCCAACATTTTTGCCATTTATTTTATTTTTTCATTTTTCTGTTTGCAGAACTGTACAACAAGCTAAAATATAAAACTTTAACAAAACCAACTTTTCCAAAACTTGGAAATAAGCTGTGTGAAAGCTTATTTCCTTAACAGATGGCTTTTAAGCCTAAAACTTAAATAAAAGCTATCACTAGTGTTAAAGCTTGGTTTTTGGTATTTTCTTTTTCTGGATCATACTAATACTATTATTATACATATATAAGGATAATGGGAAGCTACAAACCTATGAATAAGCTGTTATGGGCTTATGGATCATTCAGTTGGGTTAATTAGGCCCACAGTGGAATATAAGCTCACAAAAGCTTGTGATAAGCTCTACAAATGAAACCAAAGTAAAAAGTATATATGTACATGTATTATTGACAGTTATGAACAAGCTTATGCATTGGGATTCACTTATAAGCTCAAAATAAGCTAATAAGCAATTCCTAATACACTCAGATCCAAACACCCCTGCAGTCAACTTTAAGGTCAAGATAAGCCTATTAAATAAGCTCACAATACCAAAGTGAGAGTTTGAGTAGCAAGCTGAGGTGGTTGGCTTTCCAAAAAGCCAAAGTTCATCAAGTGGGGTCCACTGATGAGCTTTTGGAGGGCTTATGAAAATGGCTTGATTCCACTGAATTGCTCAGTGAAATCAAGAATGGGACAAACAAAAAGCTAGTTGCAGCCCTAGTAAATGAGCTGCAACATGGATTCTAAGCACTGGATCCTATGGTTTGGTGGTTAAGCTTCCCAAAAAGCTAAACCACATAAGCTGGGTCCAAGTATGAGCTTTTTGTGAGGGTATGAAAAAGCTAGTGAACACTGGGTTACCCAGTGTTCAATGAAAAATGGACAAGGTAAAAGCTTATAAGCAGGCCTATTAGATAAGCTAGAAAATGAGATATGAGCTTTTAAACCTTGATACTGGTAGATAAGCTTTCCAAAAAGTCCAAATTCATACAATAAGGTTCATTAATGAACCTTTTAAGGGCTTATGGAATAAGCCACTTGATACTGAGTGATCAGTGTATTGTGTGAGTTTGAGCTTTTTGTTAAGCTAAGTTTAGCTTATCAAATAAGCTGTTAAGCTATAGATAAGACTAAATCCAGAAAGTATGGTACCTAAGCTTCCTAAAAAGCTAGGGTACACAAACTTTGATCCATTATTGAGCTTTTTATAACCTTATGAATTTTGCTAAAGTATACTGATTACTCAGTATACTTGATAAAAAAATGAGTTTTGATTGGACAATTTAAGCACTAAAATAAGCACTCAATCTGAATTTAAGCACATGCATAAACAGGTAGCATGTTTAACTAATCAAACAACAAAGAAGTTACTTAATCATGCATTAATGAACAATCTAAGAACTTATGAAAATTTAATCAAACCTGTGTACAGGGCACCTTTTTGAAAAACAAGCCTAAAGATAAGCATGATTAAGCAGTTAAAAAGCTAAACCAAAAATTAACAAAAATAATAAAGACAGATAAGCAACAAAACTATAATACCTAAAAAGCACAAGTCTTAAAACTCATTAGTAAGCTCAGAATTAAATTGTCAATTTAATTCAAAAACTGCATATCAATAAATTTGACTTTTTACAAGAACACTAAAGTTTGACTTATATGAATTTATAACCTAATCTACTGACTCAATAAGTTGTAAAAAGATACAATAACATGAAAATAAGCTAGATATGCTACTTATACACTGATGTGGTGGATTTGGACTTGTAAATTACCACAGTGATCAAGTTAAGGATCAAGGATGTGATTTTTGACTTTTTCATGAATACATTATGGTTTGTCTGACCTTAAGGAACTCTATTTATCAAATAGTAACCAAAAACAACTCCCTAGACTCATCTTAACACCCTTGAATCAGCAATACCAAACACACCTTAAATTAACTTAAATTGAGATTTTCAATCCATATCATTGCATAAACCAATTTAATCAAATCCAGAGGTTTTCATCTGGTAATAGAACTTTTTCAGTATACACAAGTAGTCATACAAGTGTATACCTAGGCTTATCAAAAATTAAGCTTATGACAGTCAAAATGGATTTTCAAACACCAATCAAATTCAAAACATAACAACCTAAGATTAAGCTATATTATCATCAACAAACAACAATTAAACATGAAAACATAAAAATTAACACAGATTAGGCATAGGAACAGTGAAATGCAAAAATGGATAAAAATGAAAGCTTACAAGTGAATCCAAGTATGAACTGAGAACCAAGGATCAGAGACCACTCTAGCTTGAGTCAACAAGCTAGAAACCAGAAAAGCTATCCAGAAAAAGCTTCTTCTCCCCCCAGAATTTCCTATTGGACTACCGGTTGACTTTCATTGACTTTTTCTTGATTTTTCGTATTTTCTGAATTTTAAATACTAATATTGAATTGAGGTTTCTAAAAGCTTTAAAGCTTTTGTCAGGAGCTTATATGGCTTATCAGAGTCCAATAAACAACTATAATCAACAAGAAATTAAAATACTTGAAATTTAAATGACAATAAAATGAAAACTTGAAATTCAAAGATAACTTGAAATTTAAACTGAGACTGAGTTCCATTCCACTAATTTGAGGATCATTACACTATTGAAGACTGTAAATGACATGTAATTAAAGAAAGCAATAAGTTAAGTTATACTACGTGACTATGGCTATTCCAAAGTGATTTTTTCTCTGCTCCATCTTCTCTTTTTATACCCTTTGAGTTTCTTGGTGACCACTCATAAATTCCCATCATCAATCTTGACCATTGGATGCATGTAATTGATCTCAGCCTTTGAATGCACTTTTGGCGCCAAAAGTCATTCTGACTGCTTGAGGCGGTTTGAGGGCAATTAATGCTTCTTGTATACTTGTATAGGTGGAGGGGACAAGATAGGGTGGCTTTTTAAGCTTGGAGGTCAAGTTGGAAGAAAAACAGGGGAGGTGGGATGGTTTGTAGGGAAAAAGTAGTGGAGAAGCATTTATGTGGGTGTGGAGTAGGTTTGTGAGGTGGAAAGGAGTATGTGGTGAGCTGGGGAAGACAGGTGGAGGAGGAGAGGTGGCAAAAACCACCTGGTTTTGGGTTTCAGGCTGGGGGTGAGGGTGGTGAACAGTGTTGGCGGGTTTGGGAGGTTTGACCAGGGTCAAACCCTGGTATAATATAAAAGGGTGGGCTGGTTTGTGTTTTGGGCCAAAGTGGTGGGCTTGTTTGGTTTGTTTTTATTATTAAGGGTCCAGATTGGTTTTAATAGTAGCAAAGCCCAAGGACCAATGTTGTATTTTCAGAATTCTTGAAGGACTTGGATTGCTAACATTCCAAACTTTCTTCAAGGGACCAAACCTGCCATATAATAATAACACAAGGACCAAAGTTGTATTTTTCCTTTTATTTAAAACTTTAAGGACCTTTTGTGTAATTTTCTGAAACTAGAAGGGTTAAACTGTAAAATTCCCAAAAGTTTATCAAAATGTTCCAAATTATCATTCATGAATAGTTCAAGGGTAATATTTGTTAGATTTTACTTTTTGAATACCCAGGGACTAATTTTGCCAATTTTGAAACTTGAGGGGTAAAAGTTGCCATTTTGTGTAAACTTTTATCCAGGGATCATTTGTGAATATTTTTGGTTTCCCAAGGACTTAAGTTGACTTTTATTCTATTTGAAACCTTCAGGGACTAGTTTTGACAATTTATGAAACTTGAGGGACTGAAACTGCCAATTATGCAAACTTTATACGTTTTTCATCTGTTTTTGCATATTTTGCATTTGAAACATATAAAACACACTTTTAAGATATTTTAAGTATTTTGATGCATATTTGAGTGTTTTTGGATGTTTTGGCAGCTCAGATTGGTATAAAATGATGAGTATTTAGACACTCATCAATCCCCCACACTAAACTATTGCTAGTCCCTAGCAATCTTTTAAGAAAAACTTAATGGATTTGAAAAACTCTTTACCAAAAGCCATCACTTCTGGAGTAGCCAGATGTAGGAACTGTGGTACATCTGATAACCGTGTGATTTTGAGCAAACCACCAGCTGTCAACGGATTTGATTAGTCTTTACCAAAAGCCGTTTGCTTCTGGACTAGCCAACTCTTGATGGAATAGTCAACATCTTGGTGAGCTGATTACCAATTATGGTTTTTCCACTGCCTTTACCACAAGCCATAAACTTGCGGGCTAGCCAACTCATTCGCGTTTTAGGATATGGCGAGTTGAGGTACCATACAATTTTGGGCAAATTGCAAGCCATAAACGGATTTGAGTTATCTTTACCAAGAGCCGTTTGCTCCTGGATTAGCCAATCCTTATGTGGTTTAGACATGGTGGATTGATTACCATTTGTTGTATTTAGTGCAAAACACTAATACCAAATGAAAAAAAATTTAAATTTTGGCCATTTTGGGGAAAAAGGGCATACAAGGGTATATAAGTGATCAAATTCGCCAGAATTTCCCCCCCACACTTAGAAATGAATATTGTCCTCAATATTCAAAGTCCCGGATATTATGCCGAAATCTTGAACACCCGGATGATAAAAGCAAATTCGATTTCAGAAACTTCGTCCACCATTCTAAAAATATCTTCATTCGTATCTGATTCAAAAACTTTATCCGGTGGTTTTGCGGGCGGATGAGAAGAAAGTAAATCGGAAAGAATATCAATCTCGTCATTCTCAATACTCGGTGGTATCGAGTCATCTGTAGCAAGAAATAGATCGACATCCTCTAAAAGAGGATCACGTAACGGATTATCGGAAATAAGCACAGAATCAATCTCAAAATTAAAACACTCATAATCCGGAAGAGAGATATCAGCATGAATAGTGGGATTGCCACTACTCGTCTCTTCAAATCGAAAAATTTCAAGCTCGGGTAAGAAATCACTATCCACAACGGGGATAGGAGAAAAAGTCGGTGGATCATTCAATGCCTCAATACGAGAGATAAGAAGATTGACATTCAATAATGTTTCACGTAAAACTTCATCTTGTATTTCCGCATCATCATCTTCTTCTAAGCTTACGAACTCAGGAGGTTCTTCATCAACATAATCGATTTCTCCACAAGATATAGAATCGTCGTTATCAGAATCGGAGAATATCTCATCACGATTATCATCAAACGGTATATCATTCGTGTCAACATGATCATCAAAACGATTATTTTCAACAAATTCAGAATCATTATTAGAAATCTCCTCGGACTCACTTGGGATTGGGACGAGGTTCTCAACACTAGACTTATTGAATTCGTCCGATTCTGTTGCCGGAATAGTGTTAAGATGCTCGTCCCCCATTGTAAGAGAGTCTTCGGGTTCTACGGAAGAAGAGATAGATTCATTTTGAGGATTAAGATTGATCGTAATCGTGGAATCATCATCGTCATACATACAACACTCACAGAATTGAGATTTTCTTTCTTCGGCAAGAAGTTCTTCTATCGATTTCTCATTAGACTCAGGAGTAGATGTATAACGATTAATCATCATTTCTTTTAACATCTCGATCATAGATTTAAGTTCAAAAATATCATTATTAAAATCGGAAATTTGTGGGGGTTGGTTAAAACCATGAGAATCGTAAAATGAATTCGGCTCATAAAAATTTTCAGACGATCCCCCACAATGCTCAATGGTGTTTCGGTAGCCTTGGTGGCTAGGTCGGGAATACTCTCCTAAGGTTCAAAGATGTTACCACCTTCCATGATGTCGGATGGTAAAGAGTTACGAACAAAGGCACAAAGAAATAAGATAGACTAAAGAAGACCTAAAAATAAAAAAATAAAATCTTACTAGAAAGGAATCTAGCAAGTAGACCTAATAAAAAGAAATCCTAACCTAGACAATAACTATTCCCCGGCAACGGCGCCAAAAACTTGATGCGTGAGAATCGCAACAGGCTTTACCTCTCAAGGGATCTTGAGAAGCTTACAACCCCCACCAGGCAGTGTACCTGATCGTTGTAGTATAGTATAGTGACAAGTACCGGGGGATTGATCGTTCAGCTTAGGAATAGTGTCGCTAGGATTAGAAAGCCTAATTACTAGTTCTAAAGGTGAGGGATGATTATTTTTGTATTTTTATATTTTTTATGAAAGCAAGTAAAATATCGGGGTTTGAAAGAGTGGGCGGAATTAGTTGCTATTCAACTAACCCAAAACTAAGATGCAATCAAAATAAAATACTAAAAATGTAAATAAACTAATTTATACTAAGGTTGAGAGCAGTAATTGGAGAAAATGTGTTTACTTAGATTTCACTACTCCCTAGATATCTTTTACACGTTAATTACTTGTTATAATTGTATGGATGACGGATTGTATTCCTTAATACCATTCATGGGGTGGCATACATAACTCCCCAATTCTATGAGCTCTTATCTCCTCCTACACCATGTCCAGCACAACTATAGGGATTGTAAACAGTGGCTCATGCATTAAATACAACCAATAAAGACCTAGTACGCCTCGGTTCATGTTTCTTAAGACGTTCAAGCATGTTACCATTTGGAGATCTGCCAGTTTTCTTAAGCCTAACATATAAATCATTCATCCACAACAAGAATAAACAAGTAATCAACACATAATCAATATCTAGGTTTCATTAGATCTAAGCAAACACAAAGGAGATCTAGCCTAGCATGATAGAATTAAGACAAGAACATGATATAGACAACCAACACATAGACATATTGATTGAATTAGAAGAACACTTATCTTGATTAATCATGCAAGGTATCAAGGGGTTGGAACCCTTGAAAAACCTGTAAAATTACACCAAAATCGTCTTTAGGGTTTCTCCCAAAACTTCTCCCTTTAAATGTGAAAAACTAGAAAACTATATATAGGAAAATAGGGATGACGGCGTCAAGACAAACAATGTGACGACGTCACCTCGCCGCCAAATACTTCCTCGGACGGCCTTGATCTACTTCTGACGCCGTCAAGGCCTAGGCCGTCACACAAATTACTCTTGACGCCCTGTGTGTGACGCCGTCATCAACTACGGATTTTTATTCTTGGGGTTTTGACGCCGTCAGGACAACTCTTGACGCCTTCATGAACTACGGATTTTAATTCTTGAGGTTTGACGCCGTCAGGGAATTACTCTTGACGCTGTCACCTACTGTTCCCAGCATTGAAAATTGAGACTTTTCCGTTTTCTTCACTTTTATGCTCCAAAAACGTCCAAAATGGCTTCTTTTCCAGAATTCACTCTCCAAGTACCTAAAATCACAAAAGGAACGATTTAGGGCAATATTTGATCAAATAAATTTGGATTCGGGCTTAAATGACCCCCTAAAAATGGATCATTTTTCGCCTCATCATATACCCTTACACTTGAGATTTGCTTGTCCTCAAGCAAATGCGCTTTTATTCTACTAAAAAGACAAGTTAGGGGTCATTTAACACTAATATAAAAGTAATTACAACAAATAATCGTTCCACTAAAGACCAATAGACAAGCACGGAGGTCATACACAAGCACCTCACAAATAGTGTTTAGATACTCACATCTCTCGGGTGTAATAAAGTGTAAATTACAATATGGAAACGGAAGATATCTCTCACTACCTGTCATAGCAAAATAGATTACCATAGGCTTGGGAAAGGATCAAACCTCCACCACATGGCGTAAGCACCTAGGATAAACTATCAAAGAGGTCTTTTAAAGGGTTGTAACGTTAGGTATAGGGATATGAATTACACGGTTTTGTTGGATAAAGGAAGTTTTACTGGTGGCGAGTTAACAATCTTAGTTAATTACATGTACAATATGGCGTTGCTAAGCCAAGACTAGACTCGACTTAAGCTAATAAATGAAAAATAACAAAAACATAAAATGAACATAGAATGAAAAGGGATGGTAGTCCGTATGTTTTTTCTCTTTTTCCTTTTTCTATATATATATATATATATATATATATATATATATATATATATATATATATATATATATATATATATATATATATATATATATATATATATTGTTTTATTATTATTTTTTTTGTGTGCATACACTCTTACCCTACCATCCAAAATAATACATCATAGGGGATGAGAGTTCCCCTTACACTTGAATCTTTACATACTTTATAATTAACTAATCTAATGACTCGAATTAAGAAAATCAAAACACTTGGAGCACTTTTAAGATTAACGTATATATGGGGGTAATAAATGATGTTCTTCCCCATTACTCCATAAAATAAGTACTTACCCATGAGTCCCAATCGTCCCAAAACAATATGTACAAGGATATGACTCGACTTAGCAACCATGTAATCAATTAGAAAGTTAACTTACGGTTTAACAATTAACAATAATGAACTAAAAATGAGCGCATACACGGAAGGCTAAGGCAATTTGGTTGTACATTTAAGTGGGGTGTAACAAATTCTTCCTTTAAGTAAGATGCTTAAAGTTAGAAACGAAAAGATAGGCTCGGAGGGGTGTACTAGGGGTATCGTGTACTAAAAATGAGTACAACGCTAAGGGTGTGGGAAAAAATTAGTTGACTTAACTAGCCAAGTAATATGACTTAAATGGTCAAGTAATTATGATACGGGTTTAACACAAGGGTGATCCTAATGCCTCTTATCATGTAGTAAATCCTACCACACGAATGTAGTCTCACTAGCGGTCTCGGGATGCATTACTAACGCAAGTTCTAGAATCTAAATGCTACCGGTACACTCATAAGCACTAATAATGAATGCTTTTCCTATCAAATCTAAAGGCGAACCTCACATATTTGGGTGGAAAATTTTTCTGAATATACGGTTATGTGCTAGTCATACAATCTCCTATCCATGAGACGCTTGCTATGGCTAAAGTTTCACTCCTAAATGTTGTAAAAAATTTTAAATTTGGCGCTAAAATTGCACTAACAAGTATTTCTCATATTTTTATTACACATCTACCATTAAACAAAACAAACTCAAGCGAAAGTGCATATGTAAGGTATCATCTTTTTACCCTCCCCTTACACTTAAGATGAACATTGTCCCCAATGTTCAAGTAAAGAATGTAAAAGTGAAAAAAGTAAAGAGAATGAAATCAAATACTCCCCTGATTCGCTCGGTATGGATAATAGGTGGCCAGGTTAAATCTTCCTCCAAGAAAATGAACAATCAAAGCTTCCCTTCCAGAATATAAATCATCTTCTTGTCGAACATAACCTGTAAATCCTGACAAAATAGACAAGACAACCTCGCGTAAAATCGGCGGCATCCTATATAAGTTACTAAATCCTAGAAAACAAATTAAGATATAATGCTTGTGGTATGAAGTTTGCAGATCTCCTGGAGATTGTAAAACTTAATAATTCACAAAAACCATAAGACTCCGTTAGAAAAACAAAACCGGTAAAATTTTCAGATTTTAACTCCTGACGCCGTCAAGAGTAAACCTCTGACGCCGTCAGAATGGACCTGTAGAAATTCTTATGTTAAGTTTCCGGAAAATTTCTGGAAAAACTTGGTCCTACTTCCTGGAAAATCCTGCAAAACTTCATTATGACTCAATACAAGCATTTGACTGTAACAAATACGAATATACATGCTCATTTATTATTGTGGAGAATCATGATCGGTTTGTTTCTTAAAAACATATTTGGGGTTTCCCCTTACACTTATCTTTTGCAAAAATACTTCTAGGTGGAGTTAAGACTAGGCTAAACAACAAAGTAAAGTATTTCCACATTTTAATTGAGAAACATGATCAACAAACAATAAAAATAAAGCATGCATACGGAAGCAAATAACAAACAAACAAATAAAATCACACAAAACATGGGTTGCCTCCCAAGAAGCGCTTTTCTTTATTTACGAGTCTTGTAGCTAGACTCAAGGCTATGGGTTACTACGTGATTTCATCATTTGAAATGATATACCCCATGTAGTTGCGATCATTACTATTATGGTGGTAGTGCCTCAACCTATCGATACTCGCAATCACTATTCCACCTAATTTGCTTCTCAATTTAGCTACCCCATCTTGGCTCAATCCTTCGATTGTGAATGGCCCATACCACCAAGGACTTGGCTTATCGGGTGGTATTGTTGTTTCCAAGTGTCTCAAGAGCACCAAGTTTCCTTCCTCAAATGGTGTATGATATTTTTCGTGTCGAGTATGTTCGAGTTCAACCTGAACCTTACTGATTTTTCTCCTTTCATCCTTAGCTTTCTTATAGCTTTTGATTCTTGCCTCCCATGCAAGAATCTTATTCTGAACACGAATGGGTGTCACGCCAATGTTGTTTTTAATCATTCTCCAACTCAAATTCTCATGCTCACTTCGCGGGGTCATGGGGAAGCTAATCTTTCTTTTTCCAGATTTAAGCTCAATCTTCCTACCTTCATACTTAATAACAGCCCTAGCGGTGGTGAGGAATGGTGCCCCAAGGATTATTGGCATGCATCCATCCCCTTTATCATCGATGATCATAAAATCAACTGGGTACATGAATCCAGCGACATTAACTAACACATCTTCTGCGATTCCTAGGGGGTATACGTACGAGTGTCCAACAAGAGATAACCTAACGCGAGTAGGTGCTGGCATTTTTGACGTTAGTTGGATGTAAATAGTTAGGGGCATAAGATTTACTTCCGATCCTTGGTCGGCGAAAGCACTAAGATGTTTCAAGTCCCCGATGCTCGTTGGTATTTCAAAGTTCCCACATGCCACCTGCTTAGTAGCCGCTTTCTGTACCAGTAACCTCTCGAATACTGATCCTCCAGGAAGCGTATCATACTCATCTTCCTCTTCTTCCTCTTTCTCAGGAATCTGTCCGGAGGATTGGTTACGCCCATCACCCTTAATCCAATTTGTTATGGTGTTTTTGTTTATATCATGTTTCAGGTAGTAACTCAAAGGTTGGGATTCTGGTGGTTTTTCTGAGGTCTGTTTAGCAGGAGTTTCTACCTTCTCGTTATCTTTATGGACAATGGTGATGGAGTTAACAAACTGGGTGGTGGGAGTGACGCTTTCTTTCCTTAGTAGTATTCGTTCGGGGGTTCTCTGGTTGGCATACTCCTCCAATAGACTCAA
This sequence comes from Artemisia argyi, assembly GCA_030686995.1. Lineage (NCBI taxonomy): Eukaryota > Viridiplantae > Streptophyta > Magnoliopsida > Asterales > Asteraceae > Artemisia > Artemisia argyi. The sequence goes on from CM060693.1 coordinate 12,747,649, forward strand.
CATCTCATTCATTTTCTCCTGCATCTCTTCTTTTTGTTTATAAACTGCTTCTTCGAATCTAGCAAGCCGATCTGAGTGAGTTGCCATATATTCTCTCATCCTAGCCTCAAACCCTAAGCTAAGTTCCTTGGGAGGGGAACAAGGTGGGGTGCACCTTTGAAAAGTCTCGACATGTTCTCTAGAAGGTGACTCAGATAATGGTGTCGAAGTTGGTTTTGAGACAGAATTGACAGTGGCTTGTCTAGGACTTAAAGGTCGCCTTTGCCTTTCCTCAAAATAGTCAACTTTTGCCTCAAGTTTGCATAGGAGTTCATCGGGGATTTCGGTGGTTCCTCCAGATGTCGAGACTGCATTGATGGCTGCTTCTATCATATGTTTAAATTCCCACATCTCATGATTATCAACAGCGAGCTCTTCTATAATTGCCCAAGACTCCTCGGCGTTCTTATCACGCAATTTACCTCCCGCGGCCCTGTCGATGGTGCGCTTAGTGTGATAGTCAACATGGTCGTAGAAAATCTGGACTAATAACCAAAGGTTTATGCCATGATGAGGGAGCTTGTGGAGGAGATCCTTAAAACGGGCCCAAGCCTCGTAGAAAGTTTCACCCCGCTGTTGCTCAAACATCAAAATGTCCCTTCTAAGCATTGCAGTCTTTTCCGGCGGAAAGAATTGGGTGAGGAAGCGATTGGCGAGATTGTCCCATGTGGTGATGGATCCCGCGAGTAAACGCTCAAGCCATTGACTAGCTTGATCCCGTAGAGAGAATTGGAATAGGCGTAAGCGGGTAGTCCCTCTAGTTTCAACACCTAGGTCTATGGAATCTATGATTTTGAGAAAGTCCTTAAGATGTTGGTTTGGATCTTCGGAACGAAGTCCATGGAATGCACATCCGCTTTGCACCAACCGGATGGTGTCGGATCGCAAGGGGGTCACATTGGCTCCGGTGAGCTCAATGGTGTTTCGGTAGCCTTGGTGGCTAGGTCGGGAATACTCTCCTAAGGTTCGGGGCCTAAGGGGTTCTAATGGTGGGTTTTGTTGTGGTGGGATGACGGGTTCAAAGATGTTACCACCTTCCATGATGTCGGATGGTAAAGAGTTACGAACAAAGGCACAAAGAAATAAGATAGACTAAAGAAGACCTAAAAATAAAAAAATAAAATCTTACTAGAAAGGAATCTAGCAAGTAGACCTAATAAAAAGAAATCCTAACCTAGACAATAACTATTCCCCGGCAACGGCGCCAAAAACTTGATGCGTGGGAATCGCAACAGGCTTTACCTCTCAAGGGATCTTGAGAAGCTTACAACCCCCACCAGGCAGTGTACCTGATCGTTGTAGTATAGTATAGTGACAAGTACCGGGGGATTGATCGTTCAGCTTAGGAATAGTGTCGCTAGGATTAGAAAGCCTAATTACTAGTTCTAAAGGTGAGGGATGATTATTTTTGTATTTTTATATTTTTTATGAAAGCAAGTAAAATATCGGGGTTTGAAAGAGTGGGCGGAATTAGTTGCTATTCAACTAACCCAAAACTAAGATGCAATCAAAATAAAATACTAAAAATGTAAATAAACTAATTTATACTAAGGTTGAGAACAGTAATTGGAGAAAATGTGTTTACTTAGATTTCACTACTCCCTAGATATCTTTTACACGTTAATTACTTGTTATAATTGTATGGATGACGGATTGTATTCCTTAATACCATTCATGGGGTGGCATACATAACTCCCCAATTCTATGAGCTCTTATCTCCTCCTACACCATGCCCAGCACAACTATAGGGATTGTAAACAGTGGCTCATGCATTAAATACAACCAATAAAGACCTAGTACGCCTCGGTTCATGTTTCTTAAGACGTTCAAGCATGTTACCATTTGGAGATCTGCCAGTTTTCTTAAGCCTAACATATAAATCATTCATCCACAACAAGAATAAACAAGTAATCAACACATAATCAATATCTAGGTTTCATTAGATCTAAGCAAACACAAAGGAGATCTAGCCTAGCATGATAGAATTAAGACAAGAACATGATATAGACAACCAACACATAGACATATTGATTGAATTAGAAGAACACTTATCTTGATTAATCATGCAAGGTATCAAGGGGTTGGAACCCTTGAAAAACCTGTAAAATTACACCAAAATCGTCTTTAGGGTTTCTCCCAAAACTTCTCCCTTTAAATGTGAAAAACTAGAAAACTATATATAGGAAAATAGGGATGACGGCGTCAAGACAAACAATGTGACGCCGTCACCTCGCCGCCAAATACTTCCTCGGACGGCCTTGATCTACTTCTGACGCCGTCAAGGCCTAGGCCGTCACACAAATTACTCTTGACGCCCTGTGTGTGACGCCGTCATCAACTACGGATTTTTATTCTTGGGGTTTTGACGCCATCAGGACAACTCTTGACGCCTTCATGAACTACGGATTTTAATTCTTGAGGTTTGACGCCGTCAGGGAATTACTCTTGACGCCGTCACCTACTGTTCCCAGCATGGAAAATTGAGACTTTGCCGTTTTCTTCACTTTTATGCTCCAAAAACGTCCAAAATGGCTTCTTTCCCAGAATTCACTCTCCAAGTACCTAAAATCACAAAAGTAACGATTTAGGACAATATTTGATCAAATAAATTCGGATTCGGGCTTAAATGACCCCCTAAAAACGGATCATATTTCGCCTCATCAGTAGAATGGAGTCGTGAATAGTCGAATCGCGAAATCGTGTCGTGAAAAGTGGTAAAATGAAAAATATGATTTTAGAGTTCAAATTATGATAAAAAATAATGAAATAAGAAGAATGTACAAGCTAGGTATGTACAAATGTTGAAAACGTAAAAACGGAAATGCAAACGTAATATTAAACGTAACGTACGAAATAAAACGCGACTTTTAATCTAAAAATGATCCTACAAATGTGAAACAATTTTCTAAAAATCTTAAACTAATAAAAAGAATTTTAAGAAAAAGAAAAATATTTTTTCTGCTTTTTATTTATTTTCTAGAATTTATTTTCTATTTTTGGAATTAAAAAGTAATTAAGAATAAAAGAAAATGTGAAAAATAATGGGAAAATTATAAAAACTAATCTGAAAAATCTAAAATATTATAAAAGAATTTTATAAACTATTTTTGTATTTTTAGAAGCTTTTTCTGATTTTTTTTTATCAATTTTTGTTATTTAAAAATGATTATTAACTAAGAGAAATTAAGAAAAATAGTAAATGGACTCAGAAAAATATGAAAAATTCATAGAAAATCTAAAATAATATGGAAAGGTTGCAGAAAAATTTTGGAAAAGAAATATTAAGCAGAAGTGCTTATTAAGGCCAAAACAGCTTATGGCAAGTGCTTATTTATAAGCACTTGCCACAAAACTTTACCAAACTGTTACCACAGAGTTAATATGCTATAAAAAGCTCAATGAAGCTCAGTAATGAACATAAAAAGCACAAATGTTACTAGATGCAAGCAATAAGCAATGATTGAAAGCTAATGATAAGCAAATAAACTCTCAGAATAAGCTAGGAGCAAAACACAGATAGGAATCACTAAAACACAACTAAAACTACTCAGAAGTATCAATTAATCACAATCATAAGCTCAAATGAGCAAAAGCAGCCCAATGGTAGTGACAGAAAACAGGTCCTACACTAAGACTAAAAAGCAGGTTCAATAAGCTATCCTAATAAGCTCAAGTATTGAAACCAAAGGGGGCAAAATGAAGCTGGACATACTGAGATTACAAAACAGTCAAAAGAACTGATATAGCTACTTATCTACTAAGCTAAATGATACCAAGAAATCTGCCTAAGCATTAAGGTGCAGGGGATAATAAGGCTCAATAAGGCTACTTTCAACTACAATCCTAATAAGGAAATAATTGCAAAACCTCAATTTTATTTTTGATAATGAATAACTAGCTACTAAAGAACATAAATCAACAAGCCAAAGTTATTTCCAACTAAAAATGAGTCCTACAAGTACTCTCAAAAATCAGACCAAAAACTAAGTGCAAGTCTAATTTTGACTTTTATAATGCAAATGCAAATTGACTAATTCTGATTTCAATTGCTTATAACTATCTCTACTTGTAATAATAAGCTATTATTAAGCTAAATTTAGCTAGTATAATCTAATATGCAACTACTCTTACCAAATCACTGACTGAATTATACTTAGACTATCAGTAGGTTAATTTGAAACAATACTTTGACTATTTAACTAAACTACCAACTGTTTTAATGAACCCTAACTCTATTTCTATACTAATGAAGTCTAAATGTGACAGTTAAACAACACTACAACAACAGCATTACACAGCAAATGCTACATCCAAACACCCCCTTATAGTGAAAATAGTGCTAAAACTCTTATAATATGATCACACAGTTCCACAACTTCAAACAATTCACTTCAAAATCACTAAGTAACCTCTGAACTAACAACAATAAGCTACCAAATCAATCAAATCAACTACAATTCAAAATTAAATAGATGCTAAATATGACAGATATGAAATAAGCAACTAGTAAACTGAATCCTACACTATAACAATTAATCCAAACAACTCAATCAACACTAAACTAACTAAATCACATCACATCATACCTAATGAGACAGTATTATTGCAGACAATCAGATCTAAACTACTACTAAATGGAAATCAGATTTTCACTTGAAAGAGTAAAATGAAACTTACAGGTTCTATTCCCTAACTGAAATAGGGAGAAAACACAACCCAAGCCTATCTTTAGATAGGCTTATACAACACCTCTGCAACCATGAACTACCACAGACTAACCTACATTCTTCATAAACCCTCACCTTTGACTTTCATTGACCAACATCAATAGAACCATTCCAATACAGTAACAATTAACAAATCTTAATATAAGCTAAAATGAAGCTTAAATGAGCTTGTGAAATCAGTAATTGAAAACTTAAAACAGTAAATTGCTTTGAAATTTAAAGGATAAGAACATTAAATGAAAACTCGAATTTTATTGAAGATTTAAAGTGAATACAGAATTTAAAAGCTTGATTTATAATAAACTACAGCTAATTGTACTACTAAACTACCTCTATATTACTCCTACTCCTACTCCTAGCTAACACCTTCAAATGTGGTGAGAATAGGAGCTTATATAGCCTTGAGGAGTGAGCTCAGGGTATCTTTGGAAGCCTCTAGATCCTTGAATTGGAGCCCTTGATCAATCCCATCAATGAAATACTGATTCTCGGCCCTAGGATTGAGTTGGTGATGTGTCTCAACCAATGAGAATGCTTAGTTTGTACACTGTGGCGATCCGTGAGGTATATACCTTCTCTGTCCTTGTCAGACGAATCCAAAGCTCAAGGAATGATGTGTTCCCACCAATTAGTCCCTGCCAAGTGTCCTTGTAGCTCCGTTACTTTCTCTCTGAACATGCTTTGTCACGTGATTGTGCTTCTAGAAACCCCAATGATTAGCTAATTATTGGTTAATTGGGTGGTTTGAGCTAATTGAGTTAAGTGGTGAGCTAGGGTTCATAAGATATTTAGGGATTCTGGGAATTGGGGTAACAAAGGGCGGGCATGGTTTTCTTTATTATTATTTGACTTGTAGACCGGGTATCATATTTTGGTGATGGGCTTGGGTTGGGAGTGGACAGGGTAAGGTATTAGGAGTTGGATTGGGCCTTGGTAATAAAATTGATATTGGATTTGGTATTATAATGGATTGGACTTGGCAGATTTTGTGTTAATATATCTTCAAGGACCAAAAGTGTACTTTCTGAAATTCAGGGACCAATAGTGTAATTCTTCAAGGACCATTGTTGACATTTCTTTGAGCATAAATATGATCCAAACTTGAAAACTCTTTCCCGGCTTCGGCTTTTGCTACTCTTTCCAAATCCCGTGCTCGTGTTGTTGATTTTCCATGATTTTCGTCCATTTCTAGAATATCCGTACCTGCACATGTAAAAACACAAAAACAAAGTATTTTTGGCATAATTGGTTAGTTTTTGGTCTTTTTGTTCGGGTTTTGGTCAAGTAAAAAGGTGTATAAATTAATACACACCACCTCCTTTCCTTCAACTTCTGAAAGTTAAAAAAAAAAGTGTAAGTAGTATAAATTTTGGATATATAATAATTGTAAATAAAAAGAATCATATAAACATCTAACATGTATGATGTACATACCTATTGATTATTTGATCATAGATCATGAAGAACTTCTTTATATACGACATTCATAGTAGTATTGGATAGGTTACCCTCTGCATCCGAAACAGCAACTTTTAAACCCTTTTTGCTTTTGACACGTGAAAGAGCCACATATAACTGTCCATGTGTGAATACAGGACGTGGTAGGTACAATCCGACTTTTGAAAGAGATTGGCCTTGGCTCTTGTTTATTGTCATGGCGAATGACACAGAAACGAGGTATTGTTTCCTAATAATCTTGATAGGCAAACGTTTATCAGATGGAGTAATTCTCAAGCGTGGTATGATAACCTTATGTCCAAAATGTGTACCATTAATGATCTGCGCTTGAATTGAAGTACGTGATAAGCGTAAAACCTGAAGTCTTGTCCCGTTACACAATTCATTGGATTGATCCAGATTATGAAGCAACATTATAGGGACACCAACTTTTAACACCAGCCTATGATTTGGAACACCTGAGAACTTTAGTCCATTTATAAAATCTGCTAAGAAAACAGATTCATCTATTGATGACCCACGATCACTTTTATCAATACTATCGCAACTAAGGTAAACCATCTCTTGACCTGGAAATGTCTTTAGCAAATGATCATTAATAGTGTCAACCACTTCATTGGTTGGAGCAAGAATGGCCTTTTCTTGAAAATAGGACGGATCGTCTATGTGAGTCAAAAGGTTTGGGTACGTAAAATCTACAATGGATTTTATTGGGTCCGAAGAGTCATGTATTAGAATATCTTTGGGTATATCTATTTCAACCTCTCCGTCTGGTGCATCTCCGACATTTCCATCTCCTATTTTTAGTATCCATTCAGCAAATTCACGTATCTCGTTAACATCCTCAGGGCGAGATCCAACGGTTAGCCTCATGTTGGCAGTTAACTTCAGAACCGTGCAATGGTCCCACAAATATGATTGCTTTAAAGAAGCACTTACAATGTCTTGGCGGGAACCTTTTGGGATAACAGGAAGAACCTATCTAAAATCACCACCAAATACCACTATCATTCCACCAAAAGGCGTTTGGCAAATGTCAAACCTCGTCTTATGTAGAACATAGCGCAATGTCCTATCCAAAGCCTCAAAACAAAGTTTATTGGTCATTGGTGCTTCATCCTAAATAATTAGCTTGCATTTCTTTAACAACTCTCGAAGATCACTTTGAGGGCACATAGAGCAAGTAGAAGTCTCATTAATATTGATTGGAATATGGAATCTTGAATGAGCAGTTCTGCCACCTGACATCAGTAAAGATGCAATACCACTTGATGCGACGTTTATGACTACATCACCGTTCCTTCTAATACCAGCAGCAAGGGTTTTCCATAAATATGTCTTCCCAGTACCACCATATCCATATACAAAATATACACCTCCTTTACCTGTTTCAACAGATGTCATGATAGTATCATATATGATTTTCTGTTATGTGGTTAAAGCTGTGTAAAGACGGGCATACTCAGATTGTAACTCTTCTGCATTATAATGAGTCTCATCATATAGAAGTCGATTACCAAACTGAGCTATGTATCTATCATCTGGCAATGGCATCTCAGGGAAACGTCTCAATGATGTGCCTCTTGATTGCATAAGTTCTTCGATCCAGAACAAAGCTACATTTTGCTTTTCATCATCACTAAGTCGCAAGCCTGCATAAATAATTTTTAGTAGTCAACTAAAAGCAACAGTAGTAAAACATTAGAGTGGACAAATATGTAATTCTGTATCTTATATTAAAAACAGTCTAACTACAGCTTAACATAAGGTTGAATTTAGAGTTTATTAATAATTGGAAATTGCTAAAAATTAGATTTGTTTGTTATTTTGTTGCTTGTGCATCATTATAAAAAAGAAAGTATTAATTTGGAAAGCATGTGTTACTTAGAAATCAAGGTCAAAGTGAGCTGTTAGAGACTTTGTAAGCCCTGCACTAGTCTATTTTCTCTCGTCAGCCTAATTTCAAAAGCTTAGTTCAGTTGCTGAACTTATGGTTTGAGATTTTGTTTGTTAGAAGTTTATACTACATGGTCGCTATATTTGCGCTTTGTTTGGACTTCGTTAGCTTATTTGATTAGCATATTTTGCTCTGCAAGTTCACCCTAAGGAATGTTTGTTTTGCTTATATTCAGTTTGAGTTTGGTCATAATCTGACGTTAGAAGGTTCTTGCTAGCTTGTGGTCTGTTTAATTTAGCTTCTTTGTTAAGTGGTTAGTTAGTTTAAACTTACTCTAACCTTAAGATTAGTGTATTGACCCGGTAGGTATGATATTTTCTTTTATAAATTCCATTGTAGGTTTATAAATAAACTGTTTTGGTATTAAGCTAATTCTGACCTATTTATAACCTTTTGAATATAAAAAAGGTTATCACAAAACACACATTTTCAGTAAGTCTTTTAGTTTTCAAAAGAAAGAAAAATAAAGTATGAAGTGCACTGTTTTAGTTTTTTTCTGTGGTGGATCAGAGTAGTTTGTTTATATATATACATAGAAGCAAAAATTAGTTAAATTACCCTCATGACATTATGATTATTGAATAGTTTGGGAAACAGTTGGTTGTAGGTACACTTGTTTATGTAAGTCTATTAAGCTTATTGAAGACTATACTACTCCAAATTTCTTATGCTTACTGTTAGAGGTGATCCAATATGAGACAAAGAACTGAATATGACAACTATAAAGATAAGTTTATTAAAACTATAAAATTAAAGAAATAGTGAATTGTGTACCTGGTACTCCTAAAATTTGACTTCTTTTGTACTCGACATCTTCGGCAAGCAAGTGCCATGTTTGTAACCACACACTCAAAGGAGTTTGAAGTTCCTTTTGAGAGAGCAATGTTACAAAAAGATCGCGTAGATGTTCAGCAAACGCCCAGTGTGCTGCTTCTTTAATACTTTCAATATACTCCTTGTCGTCTTCTAAAAGACCCGCTGCATAGCAAGCTTCTTTGTATGTAGCATATTCAACATCGTCCCAGGTTCTTATTTCAGCATGACTCGTACATCCTTTCTGGCAATTTAGTAGCATCCTACAATAGTAAGCTTCACCGGTTGAAATAGGAACATTACGAATTATACCAATTGCGTAACCTTTCTTCCTGAAAGTCCACATTCTTTTTTCGTCATTCCATACAAATTTTGTAGGAAACTCCACATACGAAAGTTCCCTTGCTGCAGGATACTTCTCATTCATTTTCATCCAAGCATCAAACATAGCTGCCCCTAATGATGGCTTGTTGACAGCTGTTTCACGATCCGAGTTCTCGTCAAATACAATTCGCTGCTCTCCTTCCAGGTGAAAAGAAAGTCTTTCAACATTTGGTGTTCTATAATGAATCTCGAACTTAAACAGCCTCCAAGCAGCCTCACACGCTGACAGGTACCTGCAATTGATGAGTGCTTATTCACTCATCCTTTTTAGGACTTATTTCAGACCAAATACACCAAATACTAACAAAAAATGCCAAGAGAATGCATGTTTTTGTGTTTGTGTATGTGCAGGTACGGATATGTGAAAAATGAACAAAAACAAGACAAAACCGACAAAAACGAGCATGAGATTGGAAAAAGGTCAAAAGCCGGAGCCGGGGAAGCCTAATGATCAAAGAAAGTTTCAAATAGTCAATTTAAGTCCTCAGAGATTCTCAAAGTTACAAGTTTATTCCCTGGAACAAAGTTTTGAGAAAATGGCAACTTTAGTCCCTCATCTTTCAAGAATTGACATATTTGGTCCTTTGATGAATATTTGAAGAAAAAGTCAAATATGGTCCTTCATGATTCAAAGAATGACAATATTAGCCCTTGGAATACAAAGTTGGAAATTTACAGAAGTGGTCCCTTATTTTTAAGATTGTGCATTTTTGGTCCTTGGTAGAATTACTACACCTAAATTATAAAACCTTACACCATAAACCGGATCCATCAAATAATATTAAACCCATCCCAGCCCGTATCCTACTTGGCCCAAAACCAAACATAGCCCACAACCTTTTAGCCTTGACCCGGTCCACCCTTTTAACCCATGGTCAACCCTTTATTCCCACCGGTCAACCCAAACTTAATAAAAACACACAATACCCACACCCTTTTTACCCGCCCCCCAATTCTCCCCACAACCCAGAAATTTACCACTGTTCCAAGAACCCTAAATTTACCACTCCCAATTAACCTCAAACACAATTAATTACCAATCATTGGGATATTCTAGAAGGTATGTCACGTGTCAGAGGGGTCAGAAACACAACCCACACGGAATGCCACGCTGGCAATCCGTGTGAGGGCACATGATCCAAGGGTGTGGATTAAATTATGAATGATATGAGATGATCAACGGTTATCAAGAGCTCAGAAGAAACACAACTTTCACCTGGATTGATGACTTGGCAGCTCACCTCACTCCTATAAAAGGAACCCCTCACATCATGTATCTGTGTTAGATTTTAGGTTTAGAGTAGGATTAGGAGTAGGATTAATTTAGTTTAAATGTTCAGCTTATTGTAATTTTTAAATTCTCCAGTTGTACTCACTTCTACTTTTAATGAAATTCAAGTTTTCACTTTAAATTTGTCATTTATGTTTCAAGCATTCTGAATTTTATATCTGTTTAAAATCCATTTTGTTATCGCAATCTTATTTCAAGCCAAATTGATAGTTAGTAGTGAGTTCATTCTGTTAGATTTGTTCTAGTGGTATTCAGTCAACCAAAGTCATAACAGCTTATTCAACAAGCTTAATCTGATTCAGAAGGAGTAAGAGACAGCTAATAGGTGCGTTTAGCCTGTCTTAAAGACAGGCTAGCATAGTGAGAAATCCCTGTTCAGCTGGGATTATACTTCAAGTAAGTTTCGGTTTTAAATCCCTAGTCCAATTCTGAATTTCTTAGATCTGTGTTGAGTAGTTTATGTTTTGATTATCTGTGTTAATTGTTATTTTCTATTCAGTAGATGTGTTCAGCACTTATATTAGTCGTTTACGTTAGTTTAGTTTAGTTAATTTTGGTTGGATTATATTTGTTGAATACTATCTGTCATCTAGTTCTTTTCTGCTTACGTCTGATTTTGATGTTCCTTTTTATGTTATTGGTGTTTCCTTTGCTTCTTTAGTGGTAACCTAATCTGTCGTAAACATCAAATCAGTAGTTGCATCTAATAATATCATAGTAATAGTGAAACTGTCACCATAAGAGGGTGTTTGGTTCTGAGTAGTCTGCTGATATAGATTTGTTTCAGAGGTTAAATTCGGTCTAGGTTATTTACTTAGGATGCATTAGGTATAAAATAGCATTATTGAAGTTGTTCATTTAACGGAAAGTCAAAATTCCAGTTACCTGTGCTTAAATCAGAATTTGTGAACATGTATTCTTGAGCATTGTTAGATTTAGGGTAGGGATAAGTGATACAGGTATTTAAATAGCTTAATATAACATCTGGGGATAAAATTGATCTGTTGAAATTGGATTTAGTCAAAACATTGGTGCATTTAGAATAAGTCAAAGCTGCAGCCCTTGCTGGTTCATGAGCTGCTGATCTAGGGAACTTTAAGGTACTCATTTGGATTTAGAATTTAGGGCTTTTGAGTTTTTTCTGTAGTTTGCTAGGTGAACTTTTACAAATTTTTTTTGGTGTTGTCTAATTTGCTTATTAAGGTGCTTAATTTAAGCTGCAAGTGTGTGGTTTAGCCATAGTATCTGTTTTAAGTTTTAGGCCTGCTGATGTGAGTTTGAGCTTGAAATCTGAGTTTTGTGGTTCTTGTTAATTCATTAGTGCATTTAGAAGCTTATTTTTCTATTTTGGAACTCTTTACTTATGTTGTTTGCTTATAGCGTACCTTATTATGGCTTATTGCCAACTGATTGGTCATTGTCTGTGTTACTGAGTACCTTTTGATCTAAATTCTGTTCCAACAAGTTTATTTGAGTCCTAAAAAGAGTTAGTCAAAGTGTGGGTCAACCTGGTCAAGGAGTGCTTATTAATAAGCACTCCAAATAAGCAATTTTTAAGCTAAACAGTACTTTCCTTGATTATTTTTCTTTCAAAATTTTTTCTCAAGTTTATTTTATTATTTTAGATTTTCTGTAATTTTTTCAAATTTTTCCGAGTTCATTTACTATTTTTCTTATTTTATTTTCATTTTTAATCAAAATTTAATACTTTTTAATTAATAAAAAATCCAAAAAAATCAGAAAAATCCCAGAAAAATCCAAAAATATTTTAGAAAATTATTTTTAGTTATTTTAGAATTTTAGAAATTTATTTTGTATTTTTCTCATTTATTTTGAATTTATTTTGAATTTTTAATTAGATTTAATAGTTTTTAATTCCTAAAAATTACATAAAAAGCCAAAAAAATTAGTTTTTAGTTTTAAAATTACTTTTTAGTTATTTTATAATTTTCAAAATTTAATTTTTATTTTTCTCACTTAAATTCCATTTACTTTTAATTTTTAATTAGTAAAAATAGTTTTTAATTCATAAAAAATAAATAAAAAGTCAAAAAAAAAATATTTTTCTTTTTCTCAAAATTTTCTTTTATCATTTTTAACTTTTAAAAATTATTTTCAAGTCCGTAGGAGTAGCGTAGCTTAAAAGTCGCGTTTTATTTCGTACGGTTACGTTTATTTTTCGTTTTAGCTTACGTTTTCGATTCTACGTTACGTTTCTAGTTGCCTTAATTGATTTACGTGCTTAGTTGATTATTTATGCTTCATTTTATATTTCATTAGTGTAATCTCATTCAAATCACTTTTTACCGTTTTCACGACACGTTTCACGAATCGGGAATTCGAAATTCCATTCACACCTTCGCTGGGACACGACCCGGGGAAATACTTTCCTTAGCATTTCTTCGGTAAAATAAAAACTATACTACAAAAAGAACTTATCAAAAATGGCGCCGCTGCCGGGGAAGGTTGAAGTGAATTTTTGATTTTCGTTTTTCGAAATTGTGTTTTGAAAACCTTCCTTGTATATATTTTCTCTAAAATATATATATATATATATATATATATATATATATATATATATATATATATATATATATATATATATATATATATATATATATATATATTTTCTTTTTCAAATTTATTTTCTTCATTTGTTTTCCATATTCTCATTTTATTTCATTTTCTTTTAAAAAAAAATAAATAAATAAATAAAATAAAATAATAATCTTCGTATCTTCTTAAACGTTTAATTCTAATTTCTTTACCCTCTCAACGTTTAATTCTTCTCTATGATTGATTTTCTACCGTCTCATCCCCATGATCCTCGGACCATGGAGGATTTCTATCGTCCTATGTTAATCGGTAGAGGAGGACCAAAAGTTATATGGTTCGACTGATCCGGCAAAATTGCCAATTTCACGGATTTCGAAATGAGGATGCAAACGAACACTTGAACAAGTACTTATCCGTCACTCAATCCATTAAACAAAATGGATTTTCTCTTGATAGCATACGTTTGAATCTCTTCCCATTCTCTTTATCCCACGATGCTGAAAATTGGTTTTACAATCTTAAAACCCACTCAATTCATTCATGGGAAGAGATGTTCGTCAAATTTCTCTCAAAATATTTTCCACGTTCTAAAATGGTGCAGCTTAGGAGAGACATTCTAAATTTCCGACAATTGCCCATGGAATCAGTATTCGACGCATGGGAAAGATTCAATTCGTTGTTAAGGAAATGTCCAGACCATAATATTTTGCTTCTTGATCAGATCCTTACCTTTTATAATGGCATAACTCCGAATGATCGAGACAGAATTATGTTGGCAGCCGGCGGAAATTTCATGCGGAAAACTCCACAAGAAGCGTATGATTTGATCGAGAATATGACACAACATCATTATCAATGGGACGCCGAAGTTCCAAAAGATCATTATTCCGACTATAATTCCGTTATGAATGCACAAATCGAGGTCCTTGGCAAACAAGTCAATTATATCAATCACAATTATCTATCTCAGCCAGAACCAGGTCTTCCTTTTACCAAAAACTATACATACTCCGATGACAGTGAGAGTGATGATGACGAGCCGTCAGAAGAAATTAATCCTAAGATCAATTCACTCGTTAAGGAATCTGATACCTTGTCAATGGGGGACAAGGAAGTCGAAATCAATCATCTTGAGGAAATTGATGACCTTGTTCCAATCCCAAGGGTATCTGAGAAACCTTTCGATTCAAAAATATTCAAAACAAATATCACCAATCCTTTGTTCGATCTCGATTCAGAATTTATTCTTCAATCAGAGAATCCGATCTTTGATTTTCAGAATGAAGATAATGATGAGTACGACAAAGAACCCGAGCTTAAAGATATACATTATAAGAGTGATTCTCTTATCGAGGAGTTCGTCGATGAACTTTCTCATGTTGATTCCATCCCGCCGGGGGATGATGACGATACTTTTGATTTAAAATCCGATCTTCCGTCTATTGATTCTTCTTCTTGTCATGAGGAGTTCGCCGGTGAACTCGCTCACATCATATCTCCTCCTGAGTATGATTACTTCCATTTTGATCTTGAAAAAGATTTTAGTCTGGGGGGAGATGAACTTATTGATGACAGCACCCCACCTCTCCCTCCCGAGACTTTTGAAAATAAACAAATGAGCTTTAACGATGAAATTCAAATTAATGATAAATTGAAATTTGCTTTTGAAAATGATGATCTTATCCTGATTGTTATCAAAATCTTTCTTCTTTTCTTCACATTTAATGTGACTTCTCCTATCCTTCACTCCACCGGGAGTGAGGATACCGTCTTTGACCCCGGCATCTCCGTTTATGGTGCCGAGTGTCCGTTCCATCTGCTCTCCCCAAGGACGAATTAATTCGGGGATCGAGTCAAGCTCATGTGACTCGGTGAACAAAAACAAGCGCTTCGTGGGAGGCACCCCATGCTTATCCTTTTCATTTTCTATATTTTCTATTTTCTTTAATAACGTGACGTGAGGGGGGCGACCCTTTCCAAACTCGCGTTTTTGTGGTTGTTGTTTTTGAATGTTCAGGAATTTCCCCGAAGTTTGAGGACTCTCGTGCTCGTGGTTTGTCGTTCTCTCCACTCGAGTCTCATCCTTCGCTGCTCTTTCGGAAATTCGCCATATCCAAAATCTTATCGACTAACGTTTATCTCTTGGCATACTTAATAAACGGCCTTAGATTTTACGTAAGATTACCTTTACCCTTAAAACATTGAGGACAATGTTTCACTTTAGTCTGGGGGGGGGGGGGTGAATCTTCGATTCGATTTGACCTGTACCATCGTCTGAGCTGTTAACTTACGCAACTCCGTTTTCCACCAAAAATTTTAATTTTTGTCACCGCTTTATAGTTAAAAAAAAAATGATGAATGAAAAAATGAAAAAATATATGATATGAATAATAAGTTTTGACACCTTGTTTTGACTTTCCTACCGGCGAGAGTAGAAATAAATGTTTCGACTTGACCGGGCGTGTTGAGCCCTAGCTCATCTCCCTTAACCAAAATAATCATAAGATTATGGCTAAGCATCCGCGGATCTCATTATTTGGGATTTTAAATTTGAGGAGATCGAGGAATGATAGAGTTTATTTAGAAGTTTCGTGCTATACATGGATCACATTACTGGGATTTAAAAAACCCACGAGAGGTACTTGTGGCCTCCTTGTTCCCATCAGAAACGTCACAAATATATAAATAGATGTTCTAGGTTAATTAGTGGTATTTCGGTTTGAATAATATTTAGTTCTTTGTTTTCTTAAGAGAATTTTTGCTTTAGAAGTTGGGTACATATCAAGGAACATCAAAAATAAGAGCAAAAAGTGAAAAAATCAAAAGTCAAAAGTTGATTATCTATGTGGTTTTGGAGCTACCCAATAAGCTTCCATTGATGTTATGAGAGAAAAAATCAAGAAAGAAAGAAAAAAGTGAAAAAGTATGAAAAAAAAGTGAAAGTTGAAGTATTGTTGAATAAGAGCTATGTATGTATCAATAAGTTGTTGGCGCGTGAGGTGCATGTGATAAGTGATTAGTAATCAGTCACATGAGGTGCACGTGATTGTACTCCGCAACTTATATCTTTGATATTGTATGTACCCCAAATTCCTTGATGTGGACCGAATTTCTATTGCAGTGGTTCTTAAGAGAAAATGAATAACTACTTATCGTTTTAACTTAGGTATCACTATCGGACTAAAAAAATATCGAAACGAGAAAATATGAAGCAATTCATTTCTCACAAATTAAAATCTTTAGATACAAAAACTTAGGACCTGGGAACAAGAGGTAATACACAAGTAACTTTTGCGGGCAGTGTTAGCATCTAACTTCTGGATAAACAATGATCTCGATTTTACGCTTAGTTTGGGAGCTTGTGAAAAATCAAGGATGACGATTTTTATCCGTACGGTCTCTTCTCTGTGAGAAATGTTTCTACTCGTTGACCCTGAAAGTTATCAACAGATAAGAATTGATAATGAAAGTCAAGGCAAACCGTCACATATATAAAAATGAAAAAGTACAAAAATAGTAGTTGTAGTAGTTATTCATAAAAATCGGAAAACGGAGCGTTTTTGAGAATAAATGATTTTACTATCTCTCTTGAACATCATTGCTACTTTACAACGTCAGTAAAGAGAGGTTTTGAAATTATTTATCTCTTAAGCGTGAGGTGATGACATTGCGTGAGGGCACGACAATACCTTAGTCTGGGGGATTTTGATGAGTGCTTATTCACTCATCCTTTTTAGGACTTATTTCAGACCAAATACACCAAATACTAACCAAAAATGCCAAGAGAATGCATGTTTTTGTGTTTGTGTATGTGCAGGTACGGATATGTGAAAAATGAACAAAAACAAGACAAAACCGACAAAAACGAGCACGTGATTGGAAAAAAGGTCAAAAGCCGGAGCCGGGGAAGCCTAATGATCAAAGAAAGTTTCAAATAGTCAATTTAAGTCCTCAGAGATTCTCAAAGTTACAAGTTTAGTCCCTGGAACAAAGTTTTGAGAAAATGGGTCGTGTCCCAGCGAAGGTGTGAATGGAATTTCGAATTCCCGATTCGTGAAACGTGTCGTGAAAACGGTAAAAAGTGATTTGAATGAGATTACACTAATGAAATATAAAATGAAGCACAAATAATCAACTAAGCACGTAAATCAGCAATCATAGAAGGCCTTAATCTCATCAACTGGTTTACCACTTGGCTGACCTTCTCCCATTGTAGCTGGTTCATACAATTGTGCAGAGACTCGATCTGGACCTTTGTTTATATACTTAAACAAATACTTGATTGAACCCGTCTGATTACACCATTCAACATTAAGGTGACACTGATAACGTTTGAGAAGCATAGCATTGTAAGGGATAACATATCCGTTATGCAACTTGTGTCCACTCATTTCAACATAGTTTCCGTTGCCACGTCTTCTATAAATTGGGTACCCGTCGGAGGAAACTGAACTCTGTTCAATGAAATTTTTTGGAAAGTGTTTGGTACATTTCCCGTCAGTGGTGCAAACTTGATTTGGCTCATCAGTACCGCAAGGACCATGCATCATAAAATCAGAAACTAATTTGTGCAAATGAGGATCCTCGTTCGGATCAGGTATCTCAGCACATATGAACTTGTCGATATGTGCAGCATTCGGAATCTTGTCATCCTTATGCAAAAATAAACATATATGGGCATGAGGGAGGCCTCTCTTTTGAAACTCAACAGTGTATACGACTGCAAATGTTATGTTGAAGTTAGTTTGAAGTGCATGTAAAGGTCACATTCTAAGTAAAGTATACTTGTATGAATGCAAAAATTGTTATATAAATTTTTTTTTAAACATTACCTGCTTGAACACGTCCAAACTGTTTTAATTCCTTCACATCCTTGATCAACTGATCCAACTTCATTTTGAAAACTCTAGAAAGCACATTTGGACGGTCGGTAGATGTAAGGTTGTGCTCGCGCATATAGCGTGCAATTTCAGGCCATTTAGGATTGCATGTGATTGTTAGAAACAAATCTGGACAACCATACCACCTACACAATGCCATGGCATCCATATAGTTTTGTTGCATGTACCTTGGTCCACCAGTAAATGAAGAAGGTAATACAACAGGCTTCCCAACTTGGGTAGGGTCATTATTTCCAGATGCGATGCTTTGGCGTATATTAGAGTATGTATCAGCCCTAAGTATAGACTGATTGGAACGATGGAAATACATGCGCTCAGTCTCAACCATAGTGAAAGCATCCACAAGAAACTGTTGAAATAACCGACCTCCACGTAGAAGCAAATTCTCTTGATTGGGACGGTCTTGAATATGATAGGCAAACCATTCACGCATAGTAACCGTTTTCTCCATTTTTCTGGTGGCCGATTTCGAAGAGATTTTTTGATGGGGAATTCCCAAAGTATATCCATCTTGTGCACATGGCATCAACAAAGGGTATTGCAAAGCAAGGTACATAGGATAGAAAATATTAATACGTTTCAAAGGTCCATTTCGCATTTCCAAAACAATGTCACGATCCTCTATACATGAATCCAAGTCTCCTACAATAAGACCAACAACCTCGTTGGCAGTAGGAAGAGTGTATTGGCGTCCATCTTTACCTCGCTTTGCAATTATCCTTATTCGTATATTCTGCTCACTATCTTCCGTGTATCGGTCACGTGCCCTTCTAAATGTTTTAACCAAATCACTTGATTCGTCTAAAACATCTTTAACTTGATTGATAATGTTGCGATCAACAGGATCCTTTGAGGTTGAAGGAGCCGACGACTTAGAAGATTTTCTGATATGAATACAGCAACGGGATTAGCAAAAATGAAGATTATAAGAGAAAAGATTTGTAGGCAAGTTATGTGTACAGATTAAAGAATTTTATATTTTATGGAATTACCGTAATGCTGATGCTCTATTCTCTGTTTCGTTTTCTGTGTCATATATATAGAACTGTGCAAATTTGGGTGGTGCACCTGGTTCTGGAAGTAAGCTACCGATAATATGGTAAGTCTGTCCACGTAAGCGAAAAACGTACGGGCCACGTCCTTTCTTGTTGATTGAATCATCAACTTTCCCGCCCATTAAAGTAAAAGCGAACATGCTGTTGTACGTTCTTATATTGTTTTTGAAATTCTGGCTTTTGGCATCGTCGTTCATGAATAAGTCAAGCAATGGTTTTGGAGTTGGCGGTGGTGCTTGAAGTTTAACTTTGCCCTTGCCACAGCATATACTGTAAGGTTTATTATTGGGATTACTATTCCCTGTTCTCGCTTCAGGTTCCCATAACAAAGCATGACATTTTGTACATTCATATGTAGGATCTCCATGGTCATAGTAAACTACATAATTATAAAAGATTCTTGTTAAATATTGTATATAAATAATGACATCTTCATTGGAATGAGTAAAAAAATAACACGTGCAATTACCTTCGGATATACCCACGTATTTGTCGTACACTTCCCTAACATGGCCTTCATCATCAAGATTAAAAGCAATAGGCGTGCGGGTTTGTAAAGGAGGTCTTTTAGATCTTTTTGTCCTTCTGGACGATTCTCCTACCTCGTAAGTTGAATTTTGTGTTGTAAACACAGGAATTCTGGTTTTTGATGCCTGTTGAGGCCGTTCAGTAATAGGAGTAACCAATTGTGTTTGAAAAGTAACTGTAATAGATTCAATAACAATGTTAAGTACATGTATAATGAAAGGAATGTTTTCATTTGATGAATGGTTACTCCGTAGGAGTCAGCAAGTATGTTTGAATGCTAATATTTTTAGATACTACCATTTGAGATGTCGGTCAATGGAGAATGGCTTTTCCTTGCAGCTGCAGCTTGGGTAACTTCACGACTGGTTGTTGTAACAGAGTTTGCTGTAGTTACGGGAATATTCTCATCGTTAATCGTGATACGACGAACTGACCTTTGTGATGCTATATGAGATGAAAAAAAATGATTTAGATTTACTAAAAAAGTTTTTAACACCAAGTAAAATTAAGGATACCAGGTAAAAATCGCTACCTTTATCTGAAGTTAGAGTTGTGAGAACAAGTAAATTTAACAAGTAAATTTGAATGACCTGTTGAAACATTTGCTTGGTTGTTTATATTAACTGCATGACTTGCTGTACATTTTTTCCAGACATGGATGCAACACAGTTTTTCTGATAAGGTTACTTGCAGACTTTAAAAGGCCATGACATATAGAAGTTAAGTTAATGAACTTTATAGTAAACATTACCTGTTTTGGTAGGCGCTCCAAATGTAGAAACTTTATTTCTCGTTAGTAGAGGATTCATTCCTAATGGCGTATTAAAAAAATTTGAAGCTTGGCATAATGATGTAATGCAATTATTGAGTATATACATAGTTGTTGATGTAATGTAGTTGTTGAGTATATAAATGGTAACTAAAAAAGGCTTACCGGAGGACGAAGAGGAGAGAAATCCAGACTGATTGGGTTTAGGAAGTAGTACGCTTGTAGACTGACTATATCTTCCTGTTATGATTCACATACATATATAATTGATTTTAAGTAAAAAAATGTAAGTACATAAATTAGAAATCAGTATGTAATTATAGAACAGTTTTACCACTAAGATGTGGTGATACTCTTGAATTTCTTGGTTTGGCAACATGAGTTGTTGGGGTTGCAATTTCAGGTGTTGTTTGTGTAGGAACCAGACCATGACCTTGTTGTGAAGGGGAATTTAGACTTCGGTTGCGATACACGGGAGATATATTATTTGCATTGGTTCCTATAGCAAATGAACTTGTTAAGAGTAAAATAAAGTGACTAAGCAAATGAAACTACTTCTAGTCTTAGAGTATACAAACCTGTAGGATCATGGTTTTGATTGACTATTGTGATTCAGGAGGTCGGGGATGATGAAAGATTAAATCTTCCATTGTTAGTGAGAGAAAGTAGGGAGAGAAGGGAAATACTATGTGTTTATTGATAATGAAAGGTAAAATTACACACACTAGTCTCACCCTCCTAGTGAAGTCTAGGAGGGCTTATATAGCCTAACACAAACTAACTATTACAATATTACGATTCTAGTCCTTATGTTTTGGCTAAATGAGATAACTAATGTAATCCCGATAATGTCGTTCCATTTACGTGTTGGGATTATAAACTTTGATCCCAACAATCTTCCCCCAATGGGGCGACATAAGGGATTACTTACAACATTTTCTACAAGGACAAATAAGAATAAAGAAAGGTCTTCATAAGCTCTTCAAATTGCTAAGGATGGTGACAGTTGACGCTCTTTGTCTTCATCTTGTACCTCGGCTTGAAAAACTTTATCTTCACTTGTAGGCAAATGATGTAATATGCATGAAATGGATTAACTTCCCCCCAATTCATGCTGCATGTATTTAGCGGCTTCTTCGTACACTTCTTTTTGGCGAAGTTTCTGAATCAGCTTCCCCCCAAACTGACAACCGTCTTCAGCAGATTCGAAACTTTGATGTAGTCCACATGTCTTCTAACTATTGAAGTTTTAAGTACGCAGCGGAATTTGTAGATGACGCCATAAACCACACTAAGCAAATCTGACTAGTCACTAATCATAGTTATGCTCAATACGGAAGCTCCGTTCGGGGGTAACATGTAAGAAATTAGCAAGATCTTCTCACATATGTAGGCTACTTCACACTTCACAACCCGCGAGAGTTGAAACGATTACACCAAAATCACAAAACTGAACCACTGATCATCTCTGCGGACGTCTCTCCGGTAGTAATAAAATTGTAAGCTCGATCACGTGAGTCTATTATGCGTCCCTGATGTGCACATTTCTTCCCCCTAATTGCAGAACCTCGTGGAAAATGAGTGTTTTCGCAAAGAAGTCAAGAAAAGTCAAAGAAAGCAAAGAACACCCACTCTCTCTTCCCCCACGATGTCTTCGCGGAATCGGAAGCATACACACTATGTTTACGATGGAAACGGAGGCAGCGTAACCCCATATGTCCAATCAACCAATTATGTGTGAAGTATCATAAATAGCCCGTGAGAATCAACTGCTGATAAACAACTCTACTCTTTTATACTCCTCTCAACTAACACTTTACCGACCCCATTATCATTCTGACGGCTTTTTGTAGTGACTACTGATGGAGAAAACCCAATATGACGAACTTGAGACTGAAGTAAAATAACCCGAACTTGTGACTTAAACTTGCACTATTGTCTGACTAAGAACCAATACTGGGAATTTCAATAATGGTAGGAAATCATATACCCATCCAACCTTCCTTAAATGCATATGAACGTCTCTTGAATTATCCACATCTTTTGGTGACACTTGAGCACTACAACGTAACTCCTTTAAAGTGATAGCTATACACTGTGAGCACAACAACGTAACTCCTTACATCAGGTATAACTAGACAACTCAAGTCTTGGTCATTTGTACGGATAAAAGCTCGAACAAGGATCTCGAAGAATCATGCATCCAACCAACCCCGATATCTTCAAGATACTAAGTACACGCACTCGTGAAATTCCACTTTAACCTCAAATAAATAATAAAGAATTAACCCCGTAGTCACATCTTGCGGTTACATTCCCAATAACTAGCCTTTTGACGGTTTAAATGAATCTGATAATGGTTTCCCGATCTTGTCAAAAAAATGTATCCCCGTGAAAATTTGTAACACCAAAATACCACTCTTTTTCACTAAAAACTTAACACCTTGTATTTAAAAATACATTTGAATAATTAAAATTCAGCTCAAGTGTCATTTTTCGGTTCCAAAAGTATAAATAAATTTTCAGCTCAAAAGCAATTGTGTGATAAACACGTTTAATCCCAATCACAACATAATACAAATATACAATTCAAATCCTCTAATTCAGCCAAAGCAAACAACATCTCCACGCCATTGGATCGAGTGTAGCCCAACAAAATTGAAACATAACCTGGGCCCAAAGTGAATTCATAACCCGATCCAAACACATTATTCTTAAAACCGGTATATAAAACTTCCACAACCCTAAATCTCACACCATTTCTCAAACAATCCGCCTACCAAACATTCTCTCTCTCCCATCTTAAAAAATAACGCCCATCACCACTTTTCACTCACCAAACAGGGAAAAAAAACAACGAACTAAAAAAAAATCTCATCTCCAATCGATTCAAGCTCATCTCCATCTTCATCTTATAATTTCATAACTGAACATGAAACCTTACAAAGCAAATCATCTAAAAAAAAACGAACACAACCAGACCCCTTTCATAAATTTGCAGCTCGGATTCGAATCAAGGAGTTTAAAGGGGCTTCAAGATCCTATGTAGGGTCACGGTAGGTTTGATTTTCGTTGATGTTTTGTCGATCGAAACAAAGGAGGGTTCGTAACAGCTTTGTAATGGAACTCACTTTATATTCGGATATAAATGAAGCTTAGCTTCAACAAAGATCTATGATGATTTGTTTTTTTTTTCGTGTGTATGACCCTCAATAGTCTTGATTTATTTTTGAATAACACGAATGAATGAGCTGAGATTTTTTAATTGATGTTTTCTTTCACTTCGAGTCTTATTGATGATTAGCAGTAAATTGTTGTCGGTTGTTGTGAGATGGGGAGTGGGAGGTAGTGCTTCGATTGTTGTTCGAAGTTGTTAATTGTTATTGTTGATTGACGTGATGATGTTATAACTGAAGTCCACAAGAGTAGTAGTAAATTCGGTTTGGTCAAACTTTAATCTGCTTCATCTTTTTATTTCTTCTTCTTTTCATAAGGTCACTTTACGCGTAAACTTTGTGCGTAGATTTGTAGAAAACTAACGCGTAGAAATCTAACGCGTAGACATGCTTTACGCGTAAAATTGGTCTTTTGCGTAACCCATAAACTTTTGCGTAAGTAATACGCGTAAAGTTAGGGTTTTACGCCTAAGATGTACCTTACGCATAACTTGTCCAAGTTATGCGTAGAAAATTGAAGTTGCGCGTAAAAAGAGGGTTTTGACCCTTCGACCATTTTCCGGTGAGATCTCGACCAGATTCCGACCATCTTTTCCGGCTACCTTTTCAGACCATGTTATTATGACCAGTTTTTTGACCTTGTTTATGACCACAAATATCTCACGGGTTTTTTTTTTTTTTTTTTTTTTTTGTACACAAAAGTAGCATATTTGATGATGTATGAATAAAACGAATCCAAAAGTACTGTTTGTGACCAGACTAGAAAACCGAGATGTAATAAACTCCAAAAAAAACCACTTTAAAAAACTGTTAAAACCAGAAAGTTAATAAAAAAAAATTGTAAACTTGTTATAACAGCCTTTAAAGATACGATTTTGACAAGAAACACCACAAAAAATCAACCAAAAAGTGACACCATAGCTATTGATACCACTTGTAGGATCATGGTTTTGATTGACTATTGTGATTCAGGAGGTCGGGGATGATGAAAGATTAAATCTTCCATTGTTAGTGAGAGAAAGTAGGGAGAGAAGGGAAATACTATGTGTTTATTGATAATGAAAGGTAAAATTACACACACTAGTCTCACCCTTCTAGTGAAGTCTAGGAGGGCTTATATAGCCTAACACAAACTAACTATTACAATATTACGATTCTAGTCCTTGTGTTTTGGCTAAATGAGATAACTAATGTAATCCCGATAATGTCGTTCCATTTACGTGTTGGGATTATAAACTTTGATCCCAACAAAACCAATTCCAAGTGTTTCAAATGAGGGATTTGTTGTTTGTCGTCCTATAACAGAATATATGTTGTTTCTACGTGGAAGTTCTATCAGAAACATGAATAGTATAATTTAGTATATATAAAAGATAAAAATATTGTAAGATGTATGAAACACTTGATGTTATTCAAAAATTAACTTACTATTCGAGACGTCCGAAAGCGGGAGCCTTTGATGAGTTGTTTGTTGATTCGGTGTAGAACTTATCAAGGAACCTATAAAACAAAGCAATCCCAAGAATAAGATATTAGCATATCATATTTGGTTATTTTGATAGTTATTCACCGTTAATGTTTTTTATGATAAAGAATATACCCGTAAAAAACAGATTGTAAAAGGAACAATAGTTTATTATGAACAATAAACAAACCTGAAGGATTGTTTGTTAAGGGCAAACGTGTATTCGACAAAGTCCATGGAGCAACATTTACAGTTAGCGGATCATCTAATGAATGAAGAAGTAAAAAATAATAACACGAAGTGCAACAGTAAGGAGGTATTGTTAAAGACATAATGCGAAATAGAGTGTTACAATTCAATAGATGCGTCAAAGAAACCCTTCTTTTAGATGAAGATGAATCTACAAAAGTGGGTTGTGGAATAATGTCGGATGATTGAAAAGAAGAAGATTGAAGCGATGTAGAATTGTTACTGGAGATGGAAGTATTTTGCTATGGTATTAAATTCCTATTCGGCAGTGTTGAAGAAGATGTACGCTTTCTTGGATTTCTTGAAGTTTTTTCATTCTCCGTACTCTTTTTAGGAAAATCGTTTGTGTGTAGCATGTAAAGGAATATTTCAGTACTTATAAGTGAAACGTATAGATTGACATCAAGTTGAAATTCATTTTGAAATTTGAATTAAATTAGCTATTAACATGGAGATTGCATGATATGTATTAATGACTGCGATTTAAACCTAATGATTTTTAACATGAAAAAATGCATAAAATGTTTAACAAAAATAAAAGGAAACATACATATTGTTTCTTAAAAACGTCATAAAATAAGAATCAAAATAAAACCAACGCATGTCATTATGTAGGAAAGATTGAGCACACGCAATAATCTTGTTATGAATATCAAACATCGTCATCGTCATCTTCATCTTCCGCATCATTATCGTCAATGAAATCGGCCAAATCAGAGCCATCGTCTGATCCATCAGTAGATTTGTGACTATCAGTTTCAAGATCGCTTAAGCCAATGCCATCTTCCTCATCGGTACCTTCTTCAGCGATATCACTTATATGAATGGCATTATCTTCACTAATGTCATCATTAGTCTCTTCATCACTAAGGCTACACAGATTGGATGACAACGTCCTTTGTTTCTTGTTCGCACGCCTAAAAGTTATAGGTGCATCGTCATCAAGTTCCTATGTAAAAGAGTAAAATAAATGACATCAGTAATATATCTTAAATTTATAGATTTGAAAAAAATATATTTAAAAAATGTAATATATCGTTCTGGTAAAATTAATATCGCGTTAACATTATTTTCAATGTCATTGACAATCTTATTTTGTGATAACAGGTCATCAGATGGTTCGTCAGAAGATGGAACATCAACATTTTTTTTGTGACAAATTCACCATTTTTCATCAACCTTCCACGTTTGCGCGGGAAGGGAACATCCTGTAGAATTTTAACATAACGTACATATGTTATAAGTTTACATGCATTTTTTTATGAAACAAAGAATGTGATAGAAAAGTTTTAAATGCAATATATTGTTCTAATTCTTAGAATGTGATCATTAGATAATTCGACAACCGTATTTTCTTTAGCGGACACATCGATAGAATTGGATTCTTTAGCATCTTTTTCTTGCTTGCTTGTCTACATTGTAAGAAACAATAAAATTAAAAATTAAAGTATAAAAATTAATTAGACTTACAAATGATTAACAAAATAAAAAAAGTTCAGTAATTTGTTGTTTGTTATAAACATGAATACGTACCTTTGATGATTTACTATTAACCATAATGTGCTATTAAGAAATTTGTTTACAATATTTGTGAATGAAGATGGTTTAGTTTTTATAGAGGATGAAGGGCACATTATATTAGGAGTTGATTTGTAAAATATTTTAATTTATTTGTATAGTACCCATATATTTGAGAGTTGATTATATCAAATATATATATATATATATATATATATATATATATATATATATATATATATATATATATATATATATATATATATATATATATATATATATATATTAATCAATCTAGACTTGTTTGGATAGATGAAACCATAAAAATGTAAGTAAACTTTCTGCACATGAAAAAAACGTTTAGGTTAATTGTAACCAAATATAAGTTATAAGATATGGTGTTGTTAAAAATGACTTGTTTAATAAGAAAAGATACATAGTATAAAAATTATCCTTTATTATAGCAAGTGCATATCATTAATGTCTTTTGTAAGTAATAATAATGAATATCTTCTAAATCACTCAATTGCATAATTTCGGCAATGATTTTAGAAAAAACTGTTTTGGCTAATATTGGAGTTATAAAAAACGTATAACTAATAGTTTAGGAAAGTATTTTATGCTTTTTATTATTGAATGGACATAATTATAATGAGTTAATCTTGGCGAAATTACATGTACATGGTTATTTTAAAAGGCCATTTTATGTAATACTTAGAGCCCATTCGATATTCATAATCTTGTTAAATGAGTGTAAAGAAAACAGGTATTTTGTTGTATTAAATTATGTAGAATATGAGCAAAGTCTGTAATATGTTAGTTTTTAAAGTTTATGAAATATTCGGATTAGATAATATGAAAATGGCGATTGTGCAATGGACATTATGAGAATGGAATGTCGATATAACAGTTTGAAGAGATAGACAAAGAAAATATATCGTGAGTAAAGACTGTAAGATGGGCTCATATTCAAATACCACTTGTAAGTAGGATATTGTAGTACATAAAATATTCATACTGATTTCTTATTCGTTACACTTATTAATTGAAATCATCATAAGTAAATGTAGCAAGCATACGAATTGAGCCATTGATGTTGAACGCAATTCACTCTTCATCGAAGAAGTTTAGGTCAACAACATACTCATCATCAATATCATGGCCCATTTGACGAAGCTGATTGATTAAGTCATTTGCCTTGTTAATCTTTGTCAATAAACCGTTCTTGATCTCCAATATTAAAACGCAGCCAGTCAATGATAGGCTCTGGGTCAAAGTCATCTAGTAATCAAAATTTGATATGTTAATATGTTTTAAAAGTGTGTCAAGTATAGTAATCAATTATATTTTATTACCTTGATCTTATTTCGAAGATTCACCTTCTTCAAAAAACGAATCCGCAAAAGAGTTGCCAGCGAGTTTAGGCTTTGGAGATGTTATAGATTCAAGTGGAACATCAGTGTCGTTGTTCTCACAAGTCTTTAATCCAACTTCTTCATTGGAGCATACGGTTTTTTTATCCTCATCATCTATGGATGAGCAGTCATCAAATGATTTAGTGACACATAAATTTTCGAACATTTCTAAAACACTTTTTTCTGTAGATGTTGCCATGGAAGATACTTGCCAAATTGTGTGTTTGTGATAAATGAGTTTGTGTTGAAACAATATTTATAGAAAAAACCGTATACATAATAATGTAGTTAGTCAATTATTGATCATCTATTTTGATATAATATTATGTAGCAATTATGGTATTTTGATTTAATTAGTATACACTTTGATAAAATAGCTGTGAAATTGATTGTGTAATATTTGGTCTTATATTGGGCTAAAACAATGTGATCACGCATAATTTAGGAAATGATGTTTTTATTAAAAGGCATATCTCATGAATGGAAACAGTTATACAGTTTTAATATTAGCGAAATTACATCTTCTTTTGGGTAAAGGGGAGTAATCCTGCACCCTGGTAAAATACATTAATCAAGAAAACGTTTCAGTACAATGGATGAGAGTGGGTCTCTCATCGAAGTCCCTAAGGACACTACCACTACCACTATATAAGAATGACAAGCCATTCTTATAACTAACAGATCTAAAAAATTACATCTTCTTGGTTATTTTAAAAGCCCATTTCGTGTAACAGTGAGAGCACACCCAAATCTTCATACTCTTGGTAAATTCGACTTAAACGCAACAGGTATTTTTTACTCATCAACTATGAAGTAAACCAAAATACGATTTCCTTTTGTTGTATTATGCAATTGGCTTGTTATGGAAAACGTGTATGTAATGGGAGTACCTTGTATGCCCCTATTCGGTTAACTATGTTACTGTAAATGTCTCTATGTATGTTTTTTAAATATGAATATGTTTACTTGTACGTATTTTAATTTCGTTAATAAAACTGTAAATATGATTGTGAATATGATTGATTATATTCATGTTAAAAGTGATATGAGTAGGAATTTTCAGTCAACTACACTTAGCCAATGTCATTGTTTGCGTTTTCTTCAATCTCTGAAAATATATACTACGTAGAAATTAAATACACAATGGAACAAATATTCTAAAAAATAGATAAGCCCAAAATATATAGTTATATTCAGTCGATTGATTATATGAAAATCTTTCTATTATGGAAGTTGATCGATAGACTTACAAAACTTGTGAAATTATCACAAAGGATTTAATATAAGGGATAATTATATGATTATATTGTTGCCCTATGGTTTTTCACTTTTTAGACCAGGAGGTAATTTTAATTCGAAAATAGACCGGGCAACTTGTACAATGGGACACTTGTCAGCTTATGAAATTCGACAAGTGTCCAGTTGTACAAGTTGCTTGGTTGCCCGATCTATAAAAAAAGTTGCCCAGACGACTGGTCTATTTTGGTAATTTTCCCTTAATATAATCATTTCCTTATAAAACAAAAATGCAGATTTTATTTCTCATTTTAGAAGATATGAACTTGGTCCTATATATATATTCTTTTTATCTTAAAATTACTCTTTTTGACTTTTTGACTTTTTAGAAGATTTGCACATCTGATGTTTGACTTTTTGACTTAAAGTCAAATCAAGTACTTCTCAAATGCGTAAAGTAAACATCATATAACAAGGATAACATGCTAGAAAATACTAGGTAGTTATATTTAAAAACATCATTTAATTATTTTACTTGTTAATTTTCAACTATAGACGTTTCGTTTCCCATCGTTTAGTAATATAGTTGTAATGTAATTGTTAAGTAAAAATTAACCGATCAATATTTATTCTATTAGTAAATTAATCATAAATATGGACACTTAAACATAATAAACAAGCTGACCACTTATTACGAAAGCTTCAAATTACTCACCGTCAAACACAAAGGAGTGTAGCCAAATATTTTTGTGAGTAAGAAGGAAATGAGTGTTTGGATTTGTGACTTTGTCCCACATAGGTGAAGGAACAAACATGTAATAGATTTATAACTAAGATTATGAGGTTTTCAATGTGCATGTTGGTGACTTTATTTTTTGAATCTTTTTCAAATAATACGTAACACCTAATCTTCATATCAATCTATTACTAAAGCTTTTCAATTATCTTTTCATCGGTCTTTGTAGGATAGGACCAAGCATTAAATCGTCACATCATCACATAGTATCGAATCTAAAGCACAAGTTTATATTTCTTGTTTGGACGTTTTTACCCCTCAAAATTTTGAAAATTCAGAGGCAAAAATGTCATAAAAATGCCCCAAAAAGCGTAAAAGATGCCAAAAATGAAAGTTTAGTACCCCAATGAGGAAAAAAAAGTTCGATACTCAAAATTGATTTTTTTACAAGTATAATGCTTTAATATGGTATTTGACCTTCTTGTTTTTTATCACTCACATATAAATGTAACTATAAGCTGAAGTCGCTGCTCATCACTAAGAAAGCCATTTGAAGCAATAACAATAAGCTAAAATTGATTAAAGAGACCCGATTTTCTAACGACCACAACAACCGGCCGGTTTTATAATCAATCTGAGAAGCGAACCATGTAACTAAAATAATAAAAAGGATACGGACAAGATTTAAGCCATTAACTTTTGTTTTGTGTTGCATGTATGAGGCTATTAGCTATATAGGAACTTGAATTACAAAATGCGTAGATGATACATGTACTTTAAATAATCTTTAGATTTTCATATATCGTTTACGATATTCTTATAGAGTAGTTAACAATGATGATTTGTTGAAACATGAACAAAACTGATACTCTATAGTTTGATTCTTGGTTATAATATTGATTAATCAGTTACAATAATGTTTTTTGTTACCGAGAGGCAAGAGAAAGACAGAAGCTACCAATAGACAAGCCTTGCTCGATGTTTTTAAAAAAGTAACACATCACATAGTTACAAGCTATATAAGCTTGTTGTTCCTCTATGTTCCTTACAACTTGCGAAAAGTTGCATAATGGAGTGTTTGGATTAGCATTTTAAGAAGGGCTTAAGATCTTTCAAATAACTAGAAGAAAAAATTTCTGACATAAATAAGCCAAAATTAAGTCTTGCGTTAAAACTCCATTTATTGGGCTTGTTATGTTCTGACGGCTTATCGTATTTTGAAGCTGAAATAAGCCAATAAGCACCCATTATAGGCTAAATCCAAACGTACCCTACATCCTTTAAAATGAAATTTGTTGAAAGATAAGCTAAGGGCTTATTGTGTAATATTGCTATTCTTGTGTTTCTTTTGTTTGTTTTGTTATTTCAGGTTTTACTCAAGTTGAGGGACTGAAGGTGAACATTTAGTAAGATGAAGGACTGAAGGAGCTCAAGTTGCTAAGTCAAGTTTTCAAGGCTTTATAAGGATTGCGTTTATCTCATTTTAGTTAGTTCAGATTAGGGTTTTACTGTGTGAAATTTACACACAGTTGTCATCTGATTTGTTAGTTTGAGTTTTCTATTTGTATTAAATTTCTTTAATCTTTGTATTGTAAAACAATGATGAATCAACCATGGGGTGGTTGGTTGGGTTGATTCATAATAAAATCTGTTAGTTTTCATATTGATTTGATCATCTCTTTGTAATTTTAACATGGTATCAGAGCCAGGTTGGCTTTGATACAAAGGGTTTTTTGATCTAAATCAATTTTTAAAAAATTAGGGTTCAATCGATTTGGGGGTTTTCCAATTTTTGTCAGATCTTACTAGATCTTAGTAGTATTCAATCGATTATCAGTTGAATTAATTGTTTTGGGTGTCAATTGAAGGTCAATTGAATTTTTTCAAATTTTAGGGTTTTTAAAAATTTGGGGGTTTTCTTTTCTGGTTATTATTTTCAAGATTAACGTGTGTTAATCGATCTTATTTTGGGTCAAGATCTTGTTATTGATCTTGTGTCTTCAAGATTAGGGTTTACTGTATCAAACCCTAATTCAGGATTAAAGTTTCTTGATCTACTCGTCATAATTGATTTGGTTGTTATTTTTTGTTTGGTTGTTGAGATAACTGTTTTCTAATTTTGTTTTGTTTAAATTTTTTTTCAGGTACTTTGATTCTGGATTTCCGCTGCTTGTTGTGTTTGGGTATTGATCTTCTTGATCAAGTTGCTGGAGTTGCGTGCTCTGTAATACCACTCACACTCTGTCTCTTAGGTTTTTTTTTTAGATTTTTAGAATTGCATGTGACGAAGTGTAGGTTCAAGGGATTGTTTGTGTTGGAGTTGTTTAGGTTTGGGATTACTTGTGATTGCTGGTGATATAAGGTGTATCTGCTTTCTTTTTTGTTTTGGTTTCTGTTTGGTTCATCATTATGGGTAATGGTGATGAAGCTGGGGGGTCAAGTACTACTAAACTTGATCAGTTTGACCCTTTGTTCTTGCACAGTAGTGATACTAGTGGCATTCCTTTAATTAGTTTTAAATTGGAAGGCCCAGAAAACTATAAAGTTTGGTCAGCTGCAATTAAGTTGGCTATTCATACTAAAAATAAACTTGGTTTTATAAATGGTAACATACCTAGACCTACTGATACTGGTTTTTTGCAAAAACAATGGGATAGATGTAATTCTGTGGTTCTTTCATGGATTCTTGGTTGTGTTTCTCAAGATGTGTTTGTGGGACAAATATTCTCTGATAATGCTAAAACAGTGTGGGATGAATTGGCTGAAACATATAATAAAAAAGATGGTTCCATAATCTTTAATATGCATTATAAAATTCATTCTTTTACTCAATCTGGCATTCCTTTGTCTAAATACTATCTCAAGTTTAATGCATTATGGAGGCAATATGACTCCCTTGTGGATTTGCCTGATTGTAGTTGTGATAGTTCAGACAAGCTCAAGAAACATAATCAACTTATCAAGTTGATGCAGTTTCTTATGGGTTTGGATGAGATATATGCTCCCATTAGGAGTATTATTCTCACCTCTGATCCTATACCTGATGTTAAGAGTGCTTTTGCTACTCTTTCTAAAGATGAGTCTCATAGGAGTACTCCATCTCAGTCAGGTTCGAAGTCTGATAACTCTGCATTTGCATCTAAATCTAATCAAAGATTTAATGATTGGTCTGTGAACAAAAGTGCTAATAATAACAATAATTTTCAACCTAGAAAATTAAATAGACCTAATTTGGTCTGCACTCATTGTAAAAGAAATGGTCATACTGCTGATAGATGTTTTGAACTTGTTGGCTATCCTTCTAATTTCCAAAAGAAAAATAGTGTTAATCAAAACAATGCTAGTAGTAATTCTGTTTCAGGTCATAAGGATAGGCCTGCTGGTTCATCTAATTCCTTTACAGATGATCAGTATCAAAGGCTTATGGCTTTGATCAGTGATAAGTCTGGATGCAGTAGTATGCCTGCAAACATTGCAGGTATTAACTGTGTTATTAGCTTTAGTCATTCTAAGTTATTTAATCATAATACCAACATAAACTCTTACAAAATGTATATTGGTTGGATCATTGATTCTGGTGCAAGTCAACACATGACTTACACTGTGTTAAACATGTTCAATGTGATTAATGTTTCCAACTTAAATATGACTGTTGGTCATCCTAATGGTACTAAAGCTAAAGTTACACATATTGGAAGTTTAAAATTAACAGATACATTGGTTATACATGATGTCTTGGTAGTACCAGGATATCAAGTTAGTTTGTTGTCTGTACACAAACTGAATAAAACCAATAAATGTAGAGTCATTTTTGATGAAGATGTTTGTATTCTTCAGGACTCTGTTCTAAGGACCCAGATGGGGACTGGTAATCAAAGTAATGGGTTGTACTTTCTTAATACAGGTATAAATCTGAATAAAAGTAATAACTCTCAAGTTTGTTGTTTTTCAAGAACTATATGGCATAATAGACTTGGTCATCCTGCTGACCAAGTTCTTAACATACTTAAACACAAACTTAAAATTGACAAAGATTCTAAAATTGATCCTTGTGATGTGTGTCATAAGGCTAAACAAACCAGAGACCCATTTCCTTTAAGTGAACATCAAACCACTGCAGTTGGACAGATTGTTCACTTAGATGTTTGGGGACCTTATAAAGTTCAAAGTAGAGAAGGGTATAAGTACTTTCTGACAATTGTTGATGATTTTTCAAGAGCTGTTTGGGTGTTTCTATTAAGGGGGAAAACTGAAGTTTATTCACATGTTGTTACCTTCTATAACTTGATTAAAAATCAATTTGATAAAACTGTAAAAGTTTTTAGAAGTGACAATGGTACTGAATTTATAAATCAGAATATGGATAGGTTTTGTAAAGAAAATGGTATTCATCAACAAACCTCATGTTCTTATACCCCTCAATAGAATGGTATAGCAGAAAGAAAACATAGACACTTGTTAAATGTGGCTAGAGCCCTCATGTTTCAGGGGGGATTCCTTTGAACATGTGGACTGAGTGTGTTCTAACTGCTGCTTACTTGATTAACAGGACACCCACTTCTGTTTTGAATGGAAAGTCACCTTATGAAATGATATATAAATGTGAACCTAATCTCTCTCTTCTAAAAGTTTTTGGTTGCTTATGTTTTTCAACTGTTTTAAACAATTTAGACAAATTTTCTTCAAGGTCAGAGAAATGTGTTTTTATAGGGTATTCTTTTGATAAAAAAAGGTTTTAAATTGTTCAGTTTAGAAACAAAAAAGGTTTTGTATTCAAGAGATGTAAAATTTTATGAAACTGTGTTTCCTTTTAAACACAGTTCTGAAAAAGAAAATTATGAATTTCATTTTCAAAATACAAATGGTCAAAACTTTTTTAACTCTGGCCTTGGATCATCACATGATCCCTATGATGATAAGAGAGAGAACGAATCTGTAAAGGAACCAAAAGAACAGGTTCCTGATAAAAGTGAAGGCATATACCAACCTTCAGCTGGAGACTCATCTGATGATATCCTAAAGGGTGAGGTGGTGCACCCTGATGTCACAGTTGATGTCAACAATGAAGGTGAGGAAAATGCAACACTTGAAGAAAATGAAAAACAATCTGAGGGTGATGATGATTATTATCAAGAATTTAATGATATGTTTCATGATGTGGTGGTAACACCTGTTGTAACACCTGAAAGAGAGGCTAATATGAGAACTTATACTAGAAAATCTAGTAGAAAAGCTAGTCAGCCTATTAGATTCAATGATTATGTGTTGAATAGTAAAGTGAAGTATAGTATAAATAAATCAGTAAATTATAGTAATCTTAACAGAGAAAATTATGTGTTTTCTACCAATCTTAATAAGATTGTTGAACCAAAAACATATAGTGAGGCTGCTAAAAATCCTAAATGGATTGATGCTATGGATTCTGAAGTAGAAGCTTTACATAGAAATAACACTTATGAAATTGTTGAACTCCCTGCTGGGAGAAGAGCAATTGGTTGTAAGTGGGTTTGGAAAATCAAGTATAATTCTGATGGAAGTGTGGAAAGATATAAAGCCAGGCTTGTTGCCAAAGGCTATAATCAAAAAGAGGGTATAGATTATGAAGAAACATTTTCACCAGTTGTTAAAATTGTTACTGTTAGAATCATTATTAGTATTGCTGTATAGAATAGCTGGCCTTTATATCAACTTGATATAAATAATGCTTTTCTGTATGGTGAACTTGATGAAGATGTTTATATGCAACTACCTGAAGGATATTTTGATAAAAATGATAAAAGGGTGTGCAAGTTAAACAAATCATTATATGGTTTAAAACAAGCTCCTAGAAAATGGAATGAAAAATTAACTAGTGTGCTTAAAGAGAAAGGTTTTAATCAAAGTAAAAGTGATTTTTCATTGTTTACCAAATCTGAGAATGATGTGTTCTTAGTTCTGCTTGTGTATGTTGATGACATTGTTATTACTGGTAATAATGTTACTGAAATTGAAAAGTTTAAGCAGTTTTTAAGAACCAAATTTCTTATAAAAGATTTGGGAAAGCTTAAGTATTTTTTGGGTATTGAGGTTTTAAGTGATGACACTGGATTGTGTTTAACACAAAGAAAGTATTGTTTGGAGTTGCTCAGTGAATTTGGTATGCTTGCTTGTAAACCAAGTAAAACTCCTATTGAATCTGTTAATGTTTCTGATAAAAATAAGCTTAAAAGTATTAATAAAGATGAACCTTTGCTTGGTGTTAATAACTATCAGAAGCTAGTTGGTAAGCTCATATATTTGACTTTAACTAGACCTGATTTGTCTTATGCAGTTCACTGCTTAAGTCAAGCTATGCATAATCCTATGCAGTCTCATTTAAAATTGGCTTTTAGAGTTCTTAGATATCTCAAAGAGTCTCCAGGCAAAGGAATATCTTTTAACAAAAGTAATGATAGTAGTATGAGAGTTTTTGTTGATTCTGATTGGGCTAAATGTAAGGTTACTAGAAAATCAGTAACTGGTTTTGCTGTTTATCTGGGCAATAATCTCATTTCTTGGAAAAGTAAGAAGCAGTCTGTGTTGTCTAGATCTTCTGCTGAGGCAGAGTTCAGGGCTATGTGTAATGTGACTTGTGAGATTATGTGGATCTTAAAGATCTGCAAAGATCTTAATGTACAGGTTAATATACCTGTTGAGATGTTTTGTGATAATAGCAGTGCAATGCAGATTGCTGCTAATCCAGTATTGCATGAAAGATCTAAGCATTTTGAAATTGATCTCTTCTTTATAAGAGATAAGATTTCAGATGGTGTTATCAAAACTATCAAAGTTAAATCTGAGAATAATGTTGCTGATATCTTTACAAAAGGTTTAAGTATTGTTGAACACAGAAAGTTTTGTGACATGTTGGGGTTAAGAGATTTCTATAAGCCTTAGCTTAAGGGGGAATGTTGAAAGATAAGCTAAGGGCTTATTGTGTAATATTGCTATTCTTGTGTTTCTTTTGTTTCTTTTGTTATTTCAGGTTTTACTCAAGTTGAGGGACTGAAGGTGAACATTTAGTAAGATGAAGGACTGAAGGAGCTCAAGTTGCTAAGTCAAGTTTTCAAGGCTTTATAAGGATTGCGTTTATCTCATTTTAGTTAGTTCAGATTAGGGTTTTACTGTGTGAAATTTACACACAGTTGTCATCTGATTTGTTAGTTTGAGTTTTCTATTTGTATTAAATTTCTTTAATCTTTGTATTGTAAAACAATGATGAATCAACCATGGGGTGGTTGGTTGGGTTGATTCATAATAAAATCTGTTAGTTTTCATATTGATTTGATCATCTCTTTGTAATTTTAACAAAACTATTATGTTTCCTGCACCTAGTAGTTATACATGGTGTGCTATGCTCATAGCTGTAATGTAATTGCTCAGCAAGAATTAACCAATCTATATTTACTTTATTAGTGTTTTAATAAAAAATGGACACTTAAACATAATAGAAAAGTTGAACACTTACTACGAAAAGATTCAAATTGCTCACCGTCAAACACAAAGGAGTGTGGCCTAGTATTTTTGTGAGTAGTGTTGGATTTGCGACTTTCTCCCACATAGGTGAATGAACAAACATGTAAGAAATTTATAAACAAGATTATGAAGCTACTAAAGAATTAACATAATCAAAACTCACCTTAAATGTCTCTTTAATGTGAGTGTTACTTGTGTTAATTTTTGTTAATCTTTTTTTAAATAAAACCTAACACCTAATTTTTATATCAATCTACCACTAAAGTTTATATCACTCTTTTCATCAATCTTTGCGATTATCTTTTCATCGGTCTTTGTAAGATAGAACCAAGCATTCAGTAATCTATCGCACTAGTATATATCTCTTCTTTTATATCACTTAAATAACATGTAACTCCATTTATTGGGCTTATTGTATTTTGAAAGTTAAATAAGCCAATAAGCACCCAATATAAGCTAAACCCAAACATCCCCTGCATCCTTTCACAATGAAACTATTATGTTTTCCAGATAGCATGCTACGAACAAAGAGGTACATAAAACACTCGGAAATTAAGTTGTAATCAAAATGTAACTACCTACATAACCGAAAGTATTAATAAGTTTAGCTAAAATCATGGTAACAAGCTCAAACTTCTTACTTATTAAACAAAACGCACATAAATATTATCTTTCATGATATAGCTAGATTAC
Organism: Artemisia argyi; assembly: GCA_030686995.1. Taxonomy (NCBI): domain Eukaryota; kingdom Viridiplantae; phylum Streptophyta; class Magnoliopsida; order Asterales; family Asteraceae; genus Artemisia; species Artemisia argyi. The sequence continues at coordinate 12,786,109 of CM060693.1, forward strand.
ATAATTTATTCATAAAACCGTCATAACACACACTAAAAAGCTTGCTCAACTCCTTTTATGAATCTAGTTCAACCCTTTTCCGGGTTGAAAAGTAAGCAACTCTTTAGAATGCACCAAAGGTTTTACCACAATTTCAGCATCAAAAAAACTATTCTTACCACCTTTCGAACTTATGGCTTTAATTGTCAAATAATATTTAGTCCCGGACACCACTTGACTCTCGGCCTTAACAACTTTCACAAACTTTAAACCATTCGAACCAGCTTTTCGATCGATTCTTTTCTTGGACACAATACCTTCCTAGCTCTTGCACTTCTTGGTTGTTTTTCACGTCCTTTATCTTGGTACGACCACCTATTAGTGCATCTGATGTTATGGACTTATGATACATAGGATTGTGATGGTTAAGAATACTAGAATAGTGTTGGTTTGGCCATTGGTGAGTTTATTTATGAAGGGGTGTAACGTGTTGTTGGTTTTGTTGGATGGTTTTATGGATAAGTGAAACATGGGAAGTTTGTACCTTATATATAGACTTAACTAGCAAGTTAATTGGTAGTATCTTCTTTTGGATAATCATAATAATGACACATATGATTGATTACATGCTTCCATTCGACATTATTCTTACTAATTTTTTACTCAAAATAGTGATAATGCAACGCTGATCATACTGGACATAGTCACAAGGGGCCGTTTGTTCGTTATGCAACGAACCTACAAAACCAAAATATGATAAAGTTGAGGGTTATTTCTTAGACACACTTTTCTTTTAATATAGACAAAATTTCACCGTTCGTCCACTTGTCGCATTTCGCGCATATCGTCCTTAAACTTTTTTTTTGGCATTTTCGTCCCTGAACTCTGCATTTTTCGCGCGGTTGGTCCCTAAACTCTCATTTTGGCTAACCATTGTCAATTTGCTGGTTCCACATTTTGTGAAGTTACTAAAATGCCCTTTCTTTTTATCTTAATTTACAACACACATTTAACCACCACCTTAATGTATCATTAACAATTTGAGGCTAAAGTTGATAAAATCTTTGAAGCTGCTGAGAAGCTAGTGGTTAGTCCTTTGCTGTTTAGTACAGACTTGGTTTATACGATCTTATAATGTGGCATGTAAGTGTTTTTGCTTGTTTACTGTTTCAGAATTATGGCTACATTACTGGAAGCGATGCTCTGCTCAAAGTAAGATCCTCATTTGCTCAACTTCTATTGGCAAAATGCTTAAATATAGTTGTGTTTACATGCTAACTGAATACCTGAATTTCACTTATAATTTACTTGACATTCTGTCATCCTTTGTTAAACAGAGAAAGGCTGTTGTCAAAATCACTACTGGAAGTCAAGCTCTTGATGAGCTGTTGGGAGGTGAAAACTTAACTTTTCATATTATCTGCATTAACTAAGTTAATTTGTGCATGACAATATAAAGTTGTAAAGAATTAACTAATTCCATATATTTGTCAAGGTGGTACTGAAACTCTGCAAATCACGGAAGCTTTTGGCGAGTTTAGGTGAGATCAATCATATTATATACTGGAATCTGTATGAATCTTTTTGATCTGTGACTGTGTCTTACAACGCCCTGATTAATGTAATTGCCTAATTTCAGGTCTGGAAAGACACAGCTGGCTCATACTCTTTGCGTTTCAACACAGGTACTCTCTTCTATGAGACTTCTTGTTGTCACGAGTTGAATTGACTTTAATGTTCCATTTGATGGGTTATCCAGATTTGCATGTTGCTGCTTGTGGTTTTCCTTTCTACTATCTAATATTGTTGGTTTCTCTTGAAGTACCATCTTAAATTTCACTATACATCACTTGATAACTTTCAAATTATTGCAACTGCAAGGACCACTCGCTATGATATATTGATGTTAAACCAGTTATGACTAATGAGTTATGACGTGTAACTATTATCTCTTATTTGTTTAATGCTTGACCAATTCTTCTTTCTCATGGAGCTTCCTACTAGCATGAAAGGAGGGAATGGGAAGGTTGCTTATATAGATACAGAGGGAACTTTGTATCCTTGGTTAAAGTTTGATCACATCTAATTAAATCCAGTTCATTTTACCTCTGTTACTTTCACTTTATTGATGACACTTGCGTATAAGAAAAAAAATGACAGCCTTTGCTTGTAATTCCTTAATATAATGTGCTTGCAGCCGACCTGATCGTATTGTGCCCATTGCTGAAAGGTTTGGCATGGATCGATCCTGGAGCTGTACTTGATAATGTAATGATGCTTCTTTCTCAATCTATATTGCTGGTTTGTATGGTAACTAATTGTTTCTTCTGTCACATATTCTGAAGATTATCTATGCACGTGCTTACACATACGAGCATCAATACAACCTGCTCCTTGGTTTGGCAGCAAAGATGGCTGAAGAACCTTTCAGACTACTGGTGGGTCTTTCTTGAGTTAACTATTCCTAACAAGTCAAACCTGTACTTCTTTTTTGTATACTGATTCACACTACAACAACAACAACATACCCAATCCCGCAAAAGCGAGGTATGGGATACTGATTCACACTCTGAATGTAATTATTTCCCAGATTGTTGATTCTGTCATTGCTCTGTTCCGAGTTGACTTCACTGGAAGAGGAGAACTTGCAGAGCGCCAGGTTTAGCTTATGCTTTTGCTTTTAGATATTCTTTATGCTTCTATGTGTATGTTCATAAATGACATCATTTGTGCATACTTATTGCAGCAAAAGCTGGCTCAGATGCTCTCCCGATTGACCAAGATTGCTGAAGAATTTAACGTTGCAGTGTATATGACAAACCAAGGTTCGATTTCAGTCTTGACAAACAGATTTTATCACTGAGCTTGGACTCCATTTCTTGCATCCTCCATGCTATCGAGGTCCTTAAAAATTTCTAGGCCTACCCCATAATATGCCAAATGTTCTACAGGAATCTCGTAATCTTCAGGGAACATGCTACACAATAGTTGCAAATGAGAGTATGCAAAACTTTCGTATCTGTCCATAAAAATTGCAACAATGTTTGACTTCATACTTAGTTTAATGTAATTGTTTGAGTATATATCAAAACATCTGACTATCTGAGATATCGTTTAAGTGGTAAAATAGTACTACCAGTGGAAACACATTTGCATAGCAGTGGTAAAAGTAAAACCGTAAAATAGATAAACATATCAGTGGGAACATTCAATAGGGATATGCGAATAATCAGTTACCATAGAATGATCTCATCCTGCTTGTAGCCTCGCTCCCTCAAAATCAGTAACACTATGCGTAGTACCATTAGTTTAAATAACAAATAATCGTGAACAGCTCACTTGTTGATTCAATATGTTTCTTCAATCCAAATAAATAAGCAGCTATGCGTAGTACCATTAGTTTGAATGAATTTTGTTTCTTGAAAAAAAAAAAGTTAACATTATAGATACCAGTACTAACGTTAAAGATACCAGTACTAACTTGCGAACAAGCAGTATCAACTTGAAATATTGTCTTGTTCTTGTTCTTATTATCATTCGTAACTTTTAGACAACTCAAGTTGATACTGCTTGTTCGCGGTCGTAAATGGGTAGATAAGACCAACCTGGTACTCTGGTAGCTAAGCAGTTGAGGTTTGGGGTGCCTTTGCAATCCGCTAACCTATGTAAAACTGTAATTAAAATAAATTAAGTTCTTACAGTTAATTCAAATAATCTTAGCTGTTTTATTGATGGTTATGTTTATCTCCTCTAATATTCATCGCACAACTTTAAAATATTTCGAGCCACGCCTTCTCATATTTAATTTGATTCTAGTTCGAGTCATAATTGGGTCGACATGACTAACGTGTTGGGTTAGGGTTTAGCTTTCAAACATGATTAAGTAAATCGGTTGGGTTAGGTTTTGGGATATATGAACCAAGCCCCGCGAACATGAGTTGATTGCCACCACTGGTTGTTTACTTCATGCATTTTGCTTAGTCAGATTAGCTTGCAGTTATATATAAAAAAATGTGTGATAGATACTTTTTTTCATAACTGCTCTTCCAAAAATTCTGTTTGCCTCATCTGCATACAATTATCAAGGAGAGATCTGGCAAGAGAATGAAATATACTTACACACATATATAGAGTAAAATAACTAATCGACCAGAATATAGCGAAATAGTTTACACTCTGTACAAAGAAAAGGTAACTAACCACTTCAGAAAGGCTCTACATGATGAAAAAACTTACTGTATAAAGCTGCAATATGTAAAAGCATTAGAAGTTGTTCTTTATGATTCGTGTAAATGATCCACAACTTGAACAGATGCTCAAGGTGATAAGTAGTTTATATAATTCATACTCTGACGTGAAGGAAATGTTCAAGGTGATAAGTAGTTAGGATAAGATATATGGCTTAAAGTGAATATCTCAACAAAATAACTTCTTTTGGCACATATGACATAACCATCATGGCACCAGAGTGAAGGAAAAGTTTAAGCACTATGCGTTGTTTAGTCCACTACCAGAGTGAAGGAAATGTTTAATAGTATCATATATCACAACATAGATATATACAACAAATTACAATTGGTAAAAGGAACCATACCCACATATAGAATTTGATTCGCATATGTACAAGATCATTTCATGAGCACAACAGATACTCCATTTGCATTGTTATTTAACACATTTAAATGTGTTTGTAAATTAAGATAAAAAGAAAGGGCATTTTAGTAACTTCACAAGGTGTGGAACCAACAAATTGACCATGGTTAGCCAAAATGAGAGTTTAGGGACCAACCGCGCGAGAAATGCAGAGTTCAGGGACGAAAATGGCAAAAAACATAGTTTAGGGACGAAACGCGAGAATCTCGACAAGTTTAGGGACTAACGATGAAATTTTGTCTTTAATATATTTCTTTTTCTCTGTCGCCTGTACGCACATCTTTTTATCTTTAAATAAACTTCCAACTTGTAATTTAATTATAAAAACTAACAATATTATTAAATAAATATAATTTCTAAACCAAATCCAATTTTAAACCTGTTTACAAACCAAACACACCGGCAAAGTGACCACGCTATCTCGCTTCAAAAATCTAACACACTCTACAAGTTGAAACATATTTTCTCGATCTTTGTAGTCTTCATATCTTGTGCAGCCGTAAAGTCGAATGATTTTAGTGTCGTGCTCAATTCTATTTGTTGTTACTCATTTGTAATTTCTTTCTCACTTCTATACATTCAAAATTCACATGTTACAAAGTTTGTAAACTATAATCCTAGTGAAGTGGAGTACTAAAAAAAAGTAGCTAGCATGTTGCAATATTATTATACTTGGATAGGATTAGGGGCATAATGACCATGGTCAAGTCACGGGTCTCAAATTTAACGGCATATATAAGACCAAAAAAATGAGCAACCTCTCTTCTCCTTGTCATTTCTCATTTATATTTGACGAAAGAGTTTTTACTTTTAAGTAAATTGAAATGGACATTTTTTTTGTTTTGAAGTATAATGGTGACAATATTAATTCATTGCTAGACAAATGAGTCTATTTTACTTGACTTTTACGTCTAAAGGGTTAATTACGTAGACAAAAATTGAGAATGAGTCGAATGGAAAATATATAATAAAACATCATTTTGTTATTTTACTTGTTAATTTTCAACAATAGAGTGTTTACCCATCAATCAAGCATGAGACATTTCGTTTCCCCTCGAAGGCTACGAGTTTTGACCATTCTTATATCTGGCCGGATCCAAGTTTATAAGTAACCATATATAAAGTGATTAAACAAGAATGTGTACACAAAATGACTTTATTATAACCCTTTGATGTGCGTGTAGCTGATTATCTTTTTGTTGATCTTTGTTAAATTAAAGCTAACACTTGATAGTCATATCGAATCTATAATCCAAGCTTGTATTACGCTAATTTTCTTAGTGGGCATAGCCAATTATTTTTGTCAAACAAAACTGATACACTATAGTTTGATTCGTTGTTCTAATATTGACTAATCCGTTACAATAATATTCTTTGTTATCAAGAGGCAAGAGCAATAGAGAAGCTACCAATAGCCAATTCCTTGCACGAAGTTTTGAATGAAAGGATATTGTTTAAACCAAACGATATGTTTATCTTAAGCTCAAAGTTACAGTTTGGTTCGCAGTCTAATTTGGGTTAACTGCGTTAACATTAACATAAGTGATACTTTGGTTCTAATATTGATATTAGTCAGTTACAATAATATTCTTTGTTACCAAGAGGCAAGAGCAATAGAGAAGCTACCAATATACAAGTCCTTGCTAGATGTTTCAGAAAAAGGCTTGCAATATGAAAATCCGACTGTGCTTTTAGTTTTAGGTGTTTATGAAGCTTTCGATGTTTTAATTTTTAAGCTAGGGTGATGCCATATGCACAACGGGTAAAAAAAAAAAAAAAAAAAAAAAAAAAAAAAAAAAAAAAAAAAAAAAAAAAAACTTTGTTATAATATTAGAAGCTAATAAGATTTACAAATACCATTTTTTAGAGACTCTTGTCGCATATGAATTTACTTTACTAAGCTGAATATAAGCTTACGTAGTAGGCACATGCGGTAAAAGTCCTCAAAAATTGGAATTTGAAGACATCAACTAGCCTACATATAATGTTATCCTTCACTTCCTATTTAAACTCAACATCTTCTAGCTACTTTACTTTACATCTCGATGTGGGATAAGCAAAACTCAATTGTTCTTCATGGCTTATTCAATTTTGTTCTAAAAATGTTACAATATAATGGATAACAAATATATGTAAACTAATTACTTCGACAAAAATCACAGGTGCAAGAGAGTTAGACATTGTTGTTTGACATACAATAGGATGATATAAGGCATTTTCGATTTGGATATCAGCCAAAATGGATTTCCGAACATTTTGATTTGATGATCTCAAATTATATTTTCAAAACAAGACCTATGAAGAAGAGATTCAAATGATGAACCCACATTAGTAGTTGGTAGAGCGATGCATAAAACTTTTCAATCTTTTATTACAAAACAGAGCAGCTCTTAATAGTTAACCTACAAATGGACAGCAGGCCAGCAGCTCCTCTTTGTTATTCTGCCGTGGAGTCCACTTCGCATCTTCTTTTTTCTTGTCACTTAGCTCGTCAGTTAATGCTCAAGGTAGCTCACTGGCGGGAATTAGAAGTTCAAGACTTTTCCTCGAATAGTGATTGGCTCGATTGGTTCAATAATTTTCGCTTGTTTAAACGCCTTAAGGATATATGTTTTGGAAGGAGTTTGCTATGTCAAGTGGTGGATTATTTGGAAGTTTCGTAATCAGGTTTTGTTTGGGGATAATCACCCTCAGTTGGATTTCCTTTTCGATGGGATTGTATGGCTGCCTTATTCTTGGTGTTCTAACAGATGCAACTACAATTTCAATTGGTGTTCTTGGTTAAAATGTCCTTCGTTGCTTGGGAGTTTGGATGTGAGATGATTCTGGCTGCTTTTCGATGTTGGGTCTTTTGGACTTCTTTTGGAGTTCTGTTTATTGCTCTTTTATGCTTTGTATTGTTAGTTCTTTCCTCGGGGCTTGTTTGGGGCTGTATGAAAAACATTCCAGAGTGAAAATTGGTGGCTCGGCTTCCGTGAGTGGGGATTTTTCTCTTGTCTTAGTTTTCCGTAATTGGCAAGAGTTTTTTCAATCCTTTTTATAGCCCTCGAAGTAAAAGCCTCGAGAAGTGTCTAAATTGTGATGTTAGTTGTATTTCTAGACTTGTTTGTACCTTTTGGCTTCTAGCGCCTTGCTAGTAGCTCCTTTCTTTTTATATTATCTTGTCGTTAAAAAAAAATGAATGCGCAAACTTATAGTCCCAATATGACCATGATGCATAAGGCACAAAATATATGGTTTAGATGATAATCTGAAAAGGAAAAGAAACGTTCACAAATGGCTGGCTAAAATCTTATATTCTTATGTATACATTTATGGAGGTATTCTAAATATATACTAATCTGCAAGGACGGTGGGCAATAAAATATTGCACAAACTATTAGCCCATTAGTGGGCTCTGTTTGGTCCAATAAAGGGTCTGCTGGCCTGTTCTTTTTTTCTTTTTTTTGGGCGTGATTTTGTTACAGCTTGGGAAAAAATGATAAAAAAATAATGCTATTATCAAATTCATCAAACACGTGTCTTCATCATTAACTTAGCACTGTTAATGTTATTATAGAACTTAGCACTTATTTTTTGATAAATGGGTTATTTTCTATAAAGGCTATCGAGAAATTGATAACAAAATCAATTGTTGCCGGTTTTTATAGAACTTAGCATTTTATATAAGTAATTTGTATAGCAATGTTTACTCTATGATAGTTTTTTTATAAGTGCTAAGTTTCCTACAAAAACGCGATTTGCCTGTACCGATTTTACACTCACGATGGATGAAAAATCTAGCAAACACTCTCGCCGCAACGCGGCGGGCTTGCTACTCGTTTTTACTATTCATAGGAATATAATAAAATATTAATATTAGTACTTAATAAATGACAATGCGATTCATACTTGAACACAAAGTGCAATGCTTGCCTAATGCATAATACATTTATGAGTTAAAGATGAGAGAATGTGTTATGGTAAAAATTTAGAAATAACTCGCAAGTTCAAGCTCATAGGAATTAGGAAGCTCAAGTTTGTTTAATTTTCTTTAACTAATTTACAAAGTTTGAACAAATCGTTAACTAATTCTCATTTCAAGAGATTGACGTGATCATTTCAATATTGTTTGTAACTAGCATAAACTGAACTTGATAGCTCTACGGTTTAACGAAGATGATAACAAGCATTTTGCCGCACTAGACCAGCCGAGTAGTTTAAGCTCAAAATTAGTTACTTTATACTCATACGGGTTGTTACACAAAACGTACATTAAAAATACTTTACACTAGATCACATAATTTATTCATTAGATAAGTGTATGTTTTGTTAAATTATTGTTAAGTGTAAAATAACTAAAAGCACCGAAAAGCTCAAACACAAAGGTGACATACAAAGTAAGAAGGAAATATCCCACATAGATAAAGGAACAAAACTGGAAGATATTTATAAACAACAACACGAAAGGATATGTAACCTTGTCTCCTTGTTGCATTTGTTCAATAGAAATTGATTTTTTTTTTTGTTCTCAAGTATAAAGGTGACAATTTTACTTGACTTTTTACGTCTAAAAAGGTGTAAGTAGACAAGAAATGTGAATGAGTCCAATGAAAAATAGATTTAAAAAATAGGATTAACGAGCGGAGGCATCCGCGCATTATTGTGAGAATGTTGTGTTTAATTTAAACACAGAATAAAACGAACGTAAAAAAAAATTATTTTTGTTATTAAGGACTAAATTTGCAAAAGTTCAGTAATGGGGATTAACTATGCCATTTACAGCTAACCTGAGGGACCATTTTTTTTTAAATTTCTTAGGAACAGTAATCACTGTTCCTAACCAAATCATACCTAATCATTTTTAGTATATATAATTATATATATAATTTCATATACGGAGTATCACTTTACTTTCATTATTAATTTCAAATATATTTAAACTACAAGTATTGAATGTCTAATGTATAATATTTTTAATCCATATTTGAGTATATATGAATTTTCCAACTAAAAAGAGGATAGATATGAAATTGCTTAAAAAGACAAAAAAAATAAAAATAAAATAAAAATGTAACAATACGTGCACAATTTGCTACTTCTATTCACCATTTTAAGATTTTACTTGTTAATTTTCAACTAAAAAGAGGGTAAATATGAGTGTTGGTTTTATTACTTTGTCCTACATAAGTGAATAAACAAAAATGTAAGCAGTTTATTACTAAACTGTGGTTATTTTCATTTTGAATGCTTTTGTCATAAGCTGTTCAATACCAAATAAAACTTAACACCAAGGGTATGTTTGGCAAAATGGGTTGGGGTTTGGGCTAAGACTTAGATCATAAGCCATAAGCCGAAACTAAAATTTGTATTTTTATAAACTTATTTGGCAAATGGGTATGTTTGGCAAAATGGGCTGGGGCTTGGGCTAGGACTTATATCATAAGCCATAAGCCGAAATTAAAATTTGTATTTTTATAAACTTGTTTGACAAATGGGTTGGGGCTTATTATTGCAAAATTATTAAAAAGGACATAATTATAGCCTCTTTTATAGGGCTAAAGTTTTTAGCTGGCTTATTTTATAAGCCCTTCTATAAGCCCAATGACAAACGAGACTTATTTAATTAGCAAGCTTATTTTAAAAGCCAAGCCCAATAAGCTCCATAAAAGCCCTCGCCAAACATAGCCCAAATCGTCACATCAATTTAAGGTTTATATCACTCTGTTTTTCAATCTCAACATAGTCAATTATCTTTTTCATCAATTTTTTAAGACTAACTAATAAATTTTAAATATTAAACATTATAATACGTTATGTATTTATATTATAAACGAACTTATCAACGAGATAGTTAAAGCTTATTAATGAGCTCAAAATAGATATACTATGAGCCAGTCTTTAACTTTTCATTGACACATCGTAATAACGAGCCAAGCTCGAGCCTGTATAAAATACCACAAGTCAAGCCGAGCTCGAGGTTTATAAAACTTAAACAAACCGAGCTCGGGCCACCCCTACTTTCTACCATTAAAAGATGTTCATCATTTTGTTTATAACTTACTCGTAAAACTTTTTTTTCCAAAACAATTTTAGTAATTAACATATGTACACATCACGTACCTCCATATATTTATAATGTTTTTTCAACAATTGTATACGATGATTTCTTTGTTGCTGCAACTGAATAGGCAATGAAGAAAGAAATAGCGAACCTGCACTACTACAAAAAAGCTTAAAGGGATCACTTCAAATAGATCGGTTCAAAAAAAGACTGATCTATTTGAGATAAATAGATCATTTCTTACATAAAAAGCTGATTTAATTATCTTTTCACTTAAAAAGATCAGTTAGACAAAAACCACCCATCTATTTATTAAGGGTCCGTTTGGTTCAAAGTGGGTAAAGGGTAAGGGAAAGGGAATGCAAAGAAATGAGTGAGGTGGGTAATGAATACCTTACCCCCCAATTTACTCTATAATGGTTGATTACCCACTACGAGGTAATCAATACCTTTGCACTCCTTAATCAAGCAACATAATTTGAGTGAGGTGGACCATTTTGAATTCCTTACCCATTCCCCACCCCCCACCAAGCACCCCTAAGCATGCAAGCGGGCTTTATACTCTTCAAAGTTTTCATTATCCCGCTTTCACAAAAAAAGTTAAAAAGACACACATCCCACACCATCTCCTTTACCAAAATCACAGCCCTCAATATTCCAAATATTCATCAGATGTTAAGTTAACTTAAAATTGAAATTCAATGATAACAAGTTCATATGTTGATCTTCTTTTTTTATTTTTTGGTAAAGGGTTAGTACCCGGTGAATATATTAAGATAAAAATATGTTTGGTACAAAGAGGATGGTAATGAGCCACCCTAACCAAGAACATTATGTTTTGAACAACCTCAAAACATAACAGCCAAACAAACAAGAAACGAGGCTAAACTAGAGATGCACATTGAGACATGCCCAGCTTCTATGACAAGCAAACTAGCCTATGTCGACTTGAACATTTGCAATCTTCCAAGTTCTCTTCATCTTCTCCACACAAACTTTCTTTTTGAAATGAATAGAAGCCAATTTGAGCCGGACCATGTCAAGAATAACTCGAGCAACAGCATCAGGATTCCTAGTACCGTTCCCATGGATTCGATTATTGCGTTCCTGCCACACAAAGTATGAAGAAGCTGCCACAATTAACCGACCAACTATAGTTGCAACCTTATTTTGTTTAGAGATGGGAAGAAGCCAAGCAACAATATCACTCCATTTCGGAGAAATACCAGTCATGCGAGCCTCGCCCATCACCAAGTTCCATACTTGCAACGAAAACGGGCACTCAAAGAAGAGGTGCTCATGCGAGTCAGGTTGGGTTTTACATAATGAGCAACAAAGAGTAGCTAAATCGACATCGTTTCCAACGTGCCATTGCCTCATCCTATCATGGGTAAGCAGCCGCTTTCGCATCACAAGCCACAAATGCGTCGTATGCCTTGGAATGGCGTACTTTGACCATACAAGATATACCCAATCCACTTCCACTCCACGATCACGTATAGCATGCCAAGCATGCTTAACAGAAAAATCATAGCACACGCCATCATATTTCCACATGAGGGAATCCGGTTTGTCGTGTATTAAATTAGGAACAGTGAGTTGGTTCAGAGTAGGATATGAATTATACCAGGTTATAGGCCAAGTCCATGCACCTTCGCGCACAACATCAGCCACCATTTCTTGTTTATCGAAACCAGCGTTACTCACAGCCCTATGAGTTACCCGATTTATCAACGGACACAATTCATCCCAATTGTCAAACCACACAGATGCTTTGCTTCCATTCCCTAGCTTGTACCAAACATGAGGTCGAACCATGTTACGAATTTGGAGCAGCTTGCGCCAACCCCAACTTGCATTAGATAACAATGGAATATCCCAAAAGCTACGATGTTTGAGTTTGTACGCATATATCCATTTAACCCACATGGATTCTTTGTGTGTTATGAGCTTCCATATATGGCTAGACATTAAAGCAATGTTAACAGATTCAATTTTTCGCACCCCTAAACCACCTTCAGAAATGGGCATACACACATCATTCCAAGCGACTTTTACTTTCCCACGTTTCATATCACCTTGACACCATAAGAAACCATTCATGAGCTGCTCAATGTCATAAATAACACCTGCAGGAAGGATAAACACCGACGCCCAATACAAATGCATAGAGGACAAAACTGATTTCACGAGCTGCAACCTCCCCGCAAAAGATAACGCCTTATTCTTCCAATCACTTATTCGTTTTTGGACACGCTCAATAAGAATTTTACAATCCTTATAAAGAAGCCTAGATGAAATAAGAGGAACACCCAAGTATTTTATAGGAAGAGATCCACGTTCAAAAGGCATAAGCTGAAGAATTGCTGTTTTAACATGATCTTGAACATTACACATAAAAATAGTACTTTTCGGGATGCTAGGAACTAAACCCGATACCTCTTTAAATTCCTCCAAAGCTTCCATGATAACTTTAGCCGAGTTCACATCCCCACGAGCAAACATAAGAAGATCATCCGCAAAACAAATATTAACAATCTTAAGCTTACTACATTGATGATGATATGCAAATTCTCCATCTTCACGAACTTTTCGTTTAACAATAAGTGTAAGGATTTCCATGACAAGAGTAAAGAGGTAAGGTGACATCGGATCTCCTTGACGCAACCCCCTTTTACCCCGAAAATAACCATGTAGATCACCATTGATATTAATAGAAAATGACGTGCTAGTGACACACGCCATTATCCATTTAACCATTTTTGAGTGGAAACCAAACGCCCATAAGATATCTTCCAAGAATTTCCAATTAATCGTGTCATATGCCTTCTGGATATCAATCTTGAAAGCACATCTAGGAGGACCTCTATTCAAATGATACTTGTGCATAAGCTCTTGAGCGAGTAAAATACTGTCCGAAATAGATCTCCCCGGAACAAAAGCCGATTGATTATCACTAATAATATAATCTAAACCGTCCTTAATTCTGTTTGTAATGATTTTACTGATACATTTATAAATGACATTACAACAAGAGATAGGACGGTAATCATTCACACGCGTTGGAGTTATTACCTTAGGAAGTAATGCAATGATAGTGTGATTAATTTCTTGCAAAAGCCTCCCATTCATAAAGAAATCTTTCACAGACTTACATACATCAGCACCAATGATATCCCAAGCTTTCTTGAAAAATAACGATGTATACCCGTCTGGACCCGACGCCTTGTCATTTGCAATATTAAACATGGCACATCGAATTTCGTCTTCAGAAACATCACAAACCATATTAGCAGCCCTTTCTTGTCCTAGCCTCTTCACAAACAGCCCCTCATGCAAAAGAGGGGACACATTACTTTCTTTACCTATAAACTCCATATAGTGATTTACAAAAACCTTTGGAACCAGATTTCCTTCATAAAGTACATCATCAACTCCCATAACCTAATCAATACGCCTCCTACTAGCCTTAGCTTTAACTGACTGATGAAAATAAGCCGTGTTCGCGTCACCCTCACGAATCTAATCAATCTTTGCCTTTTGTTTCAAAAATCTTTCCTCATCCAAGGTAGCTTGAGTAAACGCCGTAAGGTAAGCTGCCTCTTCTTCCCGAAGTAAAGTAGACGAAGGATCTTTATCAAGCGCCTTTTGGACCTCATCCAACTCAAGACGAAGTTTATTCACTCTATCATGAATATTACCTTGAGCATGGACTAATTTTCGCAAAGGTTTCTTTAAAAGACGCAACCTTTTTACCACTTTAAACATAGAAAAGCCCTCCATATCAGTTCCCCACTTATCCGCCACAACCTCCATGAACTCTTTTTTGTATGCAAGAAAGTTAAAGAACTTAAACGGTTTAGGCTTATCTTTAGTCCGCTTATATATCTTGAGCACGGCCGGAGAATGATCAGAAATGCGATACGGTTGGAATATAGCATACGAACCAGGATACTCATGATTGAACTCAGTATTACACATAACCCTATCAATCTTCTTCAGAACGCCATCACTAGCTCTTGGTTTCTGGTTCCACGTGTAATGTAAACCGGTGCAATTGACATCCTCAACTTCAATATTATTAACACACTCATTAAAGTCACGCATAGCAATATTAACATCTTTCGAACCATGATAAGTATCCTCAATAAACAAAGCAGCGTTGAAGTCCCCTGTGATAACCCACGGTCTAGAGTTCATAAATCGTTTGTGTAAACCAAGACTATACCACAACACTCTTCGTGTAACATAAGAATTCGATGCATAAACAAATGTACAGAATAGAGCTTTTCGATCAGCTTTTAGCATAATTTGTGTATGCACCGCTTGACTAGTACACGACAAAACCATTACATCCACTACATTGTCATTCCAGCCAATAATGATACGAGAGCCTTTCGCACACAAGCTCCCATTCGATGTCCATTTCCAATTAACACAGACCTTACTACACACAGCATCCAGCTTCCCAATATCAACATGTGACTCCAAGATAGCACAAACATTCAAATTATTTTCGTTTATTACTTGACGAACCTCCGTTTGTTTAAGGGTGTGATGCGTGGGAATCGCACCTTGCTTTACCTCTCGAGGGATCTCGAGAAGCTTACAACCCCCACCAGGCAGTGTACCTGATCGTTGTAGTATAGTATAGTGACAAGTACCGGGGGATTGATCGTTCAGCTTAGGAATAGTGTCGCTAGGATTAGAAAACCTAATTAATAGTTCTAGAGGTGAAAGATGATTATTTTTGTATTTTTATATTTTTATGAAAGCAAGTAAAATCTCGGGTTTTGAAGGAGTGGGCGGAATTAGTTGCTAATCAACTAACCCAAAGCTAAGATGCAATCAAAATAAAATACTAAAAATGAAATTAAACTAAATTATACTAAAGTTGTGAGCAGTGGTTGGAGAAATTGTGTTTACTTAGACTTCACTACTCCCTAGATATCTTTTACATGTTAATTACTTGTTACACTTGTATGAATGACGGATTGTATTCCTTAAGACCATTCGTGGGGTGGCATACATAACTCCCCAACTCTATGAGCTCTTATCTCCTCCTACACCATGACCCAGCACAACTATAGGGATTGTAAACAGTGGCTCATGCATTAAATACAACCAATAAAGACCTAGTACGCCTCGGTTCATGTTTCTTAAGACGTTCAAGCATGTTACCATTTGGAGATCTGCCAGTTTTCTTAAGCCTAACATATAATATCATTCATTCAAAACAAGAATAGACAAGTAATCAACACATAATCAACATCTAGGTTTCATTAGATCTAAGCAAACACAAGAGAGATCTAGCCTAGCATAGTAAAATTGAGATAAGAACAAGAGATAAACAACCAACACATAGACATATTGATTGAATTGAAAGTACACTTATCTCAATTACAATGCAAGGTCTCAAGGGTTTGGAACCCTTGAAAAACCTGTAAAAGAGGCACCAAAATCGTCTTTAGGGTTTCACCAAAACTTCTCCTTTTTTAATGAAAAAACTAGAAAACTATATATAGGAAAAACAATCTGACGGCGTCAAGAGTAACTTCTGACGCCGTCACCTCGCCGCCATATACTTCCTCGGACGGCCTTGATCCACTTATGACGCCCTATGTGACGCCGTCACCACCCACGGTATTTTATTCTTGCCACTTTGACGCCGTCATGAAGCCTTCTGACGCCGTCACCACCTACGGTGTTTAATTCTTCATGTCTGACGCCGTCAAGATGGTGGTCTTGACGCCGTCACCTTGTATCTTCAGCATGGAATTTTGGTACTTTGCCGTTTTCTTCACTTTTATGCTCCAAAAACGTCCAAAATGGCTTCTTTTCTAGAATTCACTCTCGAAACACCTAAAATCACAAAAGGAACGATTTAGGGCAATATTTGATCAAATAAAGTCGGATTCGGGCTTAAATGACCCCCTAAAAACGGATCATTTTTCGCCTCATCATATACCCTTACACTTGAGATTTGCTTGTCCTCAAGCAAATGAGCTTTTATTCTACTCAAAAGACAAGTTAGGGGTCATTTAACACTAATATAAAAGTAATTACAACAAATAATCGTTCCACTAAAGACCAATAGACAAGCACGGAGGTCATACACAAGCACCTCACAAATAGTGTTTAGATACTCACATCTCTCGGGTGTAATAAAGTAATATAACATTATGGAAATGGAAGATATCTCTCACTACCTGTCATAGCAAAATAGATTACCATAGGCTTGGGAAAGGATCAAACCTCCACCACATGACGTAAGCACCTAGGATAAACTATCAAAGAGGTCTTTTAAAAGGGTTATAACGTTAGGTGTAGGGATATGAATTACACGGTTTTGTTGGATAAAGGAAGTTTTACTGGTGGCGAGTTAACAATCTTGGTTAATTACATGTACAAGATGGCGTTGCTAAGCCAAGACTAGACTCGACTTAAGCTAATAAATGAAAAATAACAAAAACATAAAATGAACATAGATTGAAAACGGGATGGTAGTCCGTATGTTTTTTTATCTTTTTTTCTTTTTCTATTATTTTTTTTTCTTTCTTTTTCTAACTTTTTTCGATTTTTTTTTTTTTTTTTTTTTTTTTTTTTTTTTTTTTTGCATACACTCTTACCCTACCATCCAAAATAATACATCATAGGGAATGGGAATTCCCCTTACACTTGAATCTTTACATACTTTACATTAAAGTAATCTAATGACTCGAATTAAGAAAATCAAAACACTTGGAGCACTTTTAAGATTAACGTACATATGGGGGTAATAATATGATGTTCTTCCCCATTACTCCATAAAATAAGTACTTACCCATGAGTCTCAATCGTCCCAAAACAATATGTACAAGGATATGACTCGACTTAGCAACCATGTAATCAATTAGAAAGTTAACTTAGGGTTTAACAAATAACAATAATGCACTAAAAATGAGCGCATACACGGAAGGCTAAGGCGATTTGGGTGTACATTTATGTGGGGTGTAACAAATTCTTCCTTTAAGTAAGATGCTTAAAGTTAGAAACGAAAAGATAGGCTCGGAGGGGTGTACTAGGGGTGTCGTGTACTAAAAATGAGTACAATGCTAAGGGTGTGGGAAAAATTAGTTGACTTCACTAGTCAAGTAATATGACTTAAATGGTCAAGTAATTGTAATACGGGTTTAACACAAGGGTGATCCTAATGCCTCTTATCATGTAGTAAATCCTACTACACGAATGTAGTCTCACTAGCGGTCTCGGGATGCATCACTAACGCAAGTTATAGAATCTAAATGCTACCGGTACACTCATAAGCACTAATAGTAAATGCTTTTCCTATCAAAACTAAAGGCGAACCTCACATTTTTGGGTGGAAAATTTTTCTGAATATACGGTAATGTGCTAGTCATACAACCTCCTATCCATGAGACGCTTGCTATGGCTAAAGTTTCACTCCTAAATGTTGTAAAAAATTTTAAATTTGGCGCTAAAATTACACTAACAAGTATTTCTCATAGTTTTATTACTCATCTACTATCAAACAAAACAAACTCAAGCGAAAGTGCATATGTAAGGTATCATCTTTTTACCCTCCCCTTACACTTAAGATGAACATTGTCCCCAATGTTCAAGTAAAGAATGTAAAAGTGAAAAAGTAAAGAGAATGAAATCAAATACTCCCCTGATTCGCTCGGTATGAATTATAGGTTGGCCAGGTTAAATCTTCCTCCAAGAAAACGAACAATCAAAGCTTCCCTTCCAGAATATAAATCATCTTCTTGTCACACATAACCTGTAAATCCTGACAAAAGTAGACAAGGCAACCTCGCGTAAAATCGGCGGCATCCTATATAAGTTATTAAATCCTAGAAAACAAAGTAAGATATAATGCTTGTGGAATGAAGTTTGCAGATTTCCTGGAGATTATAAAACTTAATAATTCACAAAAACTATAAGACTCCGTTAGAAAAACAAAACCGGTAAAATTTCCAGATTTTATCTCCTGACGCCGTCAAGAGCAATACCCTGACGCCGTCAGAATGGACCTGCAGAAATTCTTATGTTAAGTTTCCAGAAAATTTCTGGAAAAACTTTGTCCTACTTCCTGGAAAATCCTGCAAAACTTCATTATGACTCAATACAAGCATTTGACTCTAACAAATACGAATATACATGTTCATTAAATATTGTGGAGAATCATGATTGGTTTGTTTCTTAAAAACATATTTGGGGTTTCCCCTTACACTTATCTTTTGCAAAAATACCTTTAGGTTGAAGTTAAGACTAGGCTAAACAACATAATAAAGTATTTCCACATTTTAGTAGAGAAACATGATCAACCAACAATAAAAACAAAGCATGCATACGGAAGCAAATAACAAACAAACAAATAAAAATCACACAAAACATGGGTTGCCTCCCAAGAAGCGCTTTTCTTTATTTACGAGTCTTGTAGCTAGACTCAAAGTCGTGGGTTATCACGTGATTTCATCATTGGTTCCACTTTCCGATCGTAAATATTCCTTGTAGAAACCAATCACCTTTTTCTCAATCGCCCCCATAATCATTTGGGCAAATTCTTCATCGACCTTATACCTTGGTCCAAGGGCCAAGCAATCTTTGTAGTAAAGACTCCTTTTTTCCCAAACATAGTCCATGCCCTTTTTCTTATCCTCCTCATCAATATCCTCAAAAGCACCAACGATTTCACTATCAAAACGAGATATAAAGCGAAATTCTTTCATCCTATTAGGCATCCTATAAGTGATACTATCGGTGTTACTTGCAAACCGGATCGTGCCTTCTACCTCATCATATTCTAACTTAGACTCCTCAACCAATGGTTTGCCAAACACAACATTGGATAATCGACAATCAATAACATTAGCAAGATCCTCCACAATCATAAAGTCGGTGACAAAAGTGAAATTACCAACAAAGACACGTAAACCTCTAACTCTCCCGACAAAGTTACAAACTCCACCGGGGTACTTGGGATCCCTTCTAGGTTCAAGTCTTGTTTCCATTATATCATTATAAACAGTTGAGGACATAATGTTGATTGGAGATTTGAAGTCAATGTAAGCATTGCTAATGTGCTTATATCCAATCATACATGGTATCTTAGCATTCTTAGGATCGCCTCTCTTGATCTTAGGTTCAATTATGGTGAAAGGAGATCGCGGGTTATCAATAAGATTATTATAGTATGCAATCTCCTCCATAGTGGGGTATAGATTAAAGTAGTTGTTAAGCCTCGGATCCATTGCCTCCTCTTCAAGTCTCTCAACAATACTCACAAAGTCATTAGGCCCTAGGTCCTTATTTGAATACAAGGCGGTTGCTAGGACACTAAATGTATGTTCGAGTTCAATCTTAATCAACCTATTAAGCTCTCTAAGCTCCCTAATCTCACTCTCAATTTGTTCACGTAACACAGCCACTTCACTAGGGGAACGGGGTGGATTCGCGTTTTCCATAATGGTCAACGGAATAGTCAATGAGTTTAATCAAAGGCACAAAGAAATTAGATAGACTAAAGAAGACCTAAAAATAAAAATAAAATCTTACTAGAAAGGAATCTAGCAAGTAGACCTAATAAAAAGAAATCCTAACCTAGACAATAACTATTCCCCAGGCTGCGGCGCCAAAAACTTGATGCGTGGGAATCGCACCTTGCTTTACCTCTCGAGGGATCTCGAGAAGCTTACAACCCCCACCAGGCAGTGTACCTGATCGTTGTAGTATAGTATAGTGACAAGTACCGGGGGATTGATCGTTCAGCTTAGGAATAGTGTCGCTAGGATTAGAAAACCTAATTAATAGTTCTAGAGGTGAAAGATGATTATTTTTGTATTTTTATATTTTTATGAAAGCAAGTAAAATCTCGGGTTTTGAAGGAGTGGGCGGAATTATTTGCTAATCAACTAACCCAAAGCTAAGATGCAATCAAAATAAAATACTAAAAATGAAATTAAACTAAATTATACTAAAGTTGTGAGCAGTGGTTGGAGAAATTGTGTTTACTTAGACTTCACTACTCCCTAGATATCTTTTACATGTTAATTACTTGTTACACTTGTATGAATGACGGATTGTATTCCTTAATACCATTCGTGGGGTGGCATACATAACTCCCCAACTCTATGAGCTCTTATCTCCTCCTACACCATGACCCAGCACAACTATAGGGATTGTAAACAGTGGCTCATGCATTAAATACAACCAATAAAGACCTAGTACGCCTCGGTTCATGTTTCTTAAGACGTTCAAGCATGTTACCATTTGGAGATCTGCCAGTTTTCTTAAGCCTAACATATAATATCATTCATTCAAAACAAGAATAGACAAGTAATCAACACATAATCAACATCTAGGTTTCATTATATCTAAGCAAACACAAGAGAGATCTAGCCTAGCATAGTAGAATTGAGATAAGAACAAGAGATAAACAACCAACACATAGACATATTGATTGAATTGAAAGTACACTTATCTCAATTACAATGCAAGGTCTCAAGGGTTTGGAACCCTTGAAAAACCTGTAAAAGAGGCACCAAAATCGTCTTTAGGGTTTCACCAAAACTTCTCCTTTTTTAGTGAAAAAACTAGAAAACTATATATAGGAAAAACAGTCTGACGGCGACAAGAGTAACTTCTGACGCCGTCACCTCGCCGCCATATACTTCCTCGGACGGCCTTGATCCACTTATGACGCCCTATGTGACGCCGTCACCACCCACGGTATTTTATTCTTGCCACTTTGACGCCGTCATGAAGCCTTCTGACGCCGTCACCACCTACGGTGTTTAATTCTTCATGTCTGACGCCGTCAAGATGGTGGTCTTGACGCCGTCACCTTGTATCTTCAGCATGGAATTTTGGTACTTTGCCGTTTTCTTCACTTTTATGCTCCAAAAACGTCCAAAATGGCTTCTTTTCCAGAATTCACTCTCCAAACACCTAAAATCACAAAAGGAACGATTTAGGGCAATATTTGATCAAATAAAGTCGGATTCGGGCTTAAATGACCCCCTAAAAACGGATCATTTTTCGCCTCATCAGGGTGCGGTTCATCCCCCTTATATTCCAAGATGCGATGCTATACATTGGACATATCGACATTGGGAGTGCTTGCCCCCATTTGTTTCAGTTTTGAGTGATGACCGATATCGCCTTCGATCGTCTCATCATAGACATGCTCAATATCATCACCATCAGAATCCTCTTGGTTATCCACGTTACCCCTTTTAGCCCTACCTACTGATTGAACATCCTCTTCGGTAGCACCACTAGAAGTAACCAAAATAGAAAAGGGATTGGACGAAGTTGTATTCCCATCATTCTTGCGTTTCCACGTTCCTTGCATGTTCAATTTAGGGGCTTGCTTAAAAGCAACCTTAGTCTTTTGTTTCACCATAAAACTTTTTTCATTCAGGTTTTTACCTTTATTGCGACCTTTAGCTACTTGAAACCCCTCATCTTGGACCTCCACCCCCTTTTTTGGGTTTCTCTTTAACTATTAGAGGACATGACTCTGCTGCGTGACAGAATGTCTTGCAAGTAATACAGTGGGGTGGCTTCCATTCATATTCAACATTCACCTTCTCACACGTGTGCCCATCACCCTCTAGATTAGGAACCGCAATTGTAACCGATTCTTTCAACGCACATTCGGCACCGATTTCAATCATAGCACGGGCATACGAACTTCTTCCCCAAGACTCATTACACATGGTGCACGTATATGAGTCAAGCATTACTGGATTACCTATCTTAGAAGCAATAACACTGAGCCCATCGGAAGTAAATGCTGTCAATGGCACATCATGCATTTTCACCCAAACTGGAACTCTAGTCTGATTATCTTTCGTTAACCTGACCGATGGAGACCAGTTATTCAATATGATTGGAGACATTCTAATCATCCATGGGCCATTCTCCAGTACATCCTCAACTCCTTTCTTAGTCGAGAATTTGAAAAAGTAAAAACCTTTAGCGTTCATCATTACTTTTTGTATCCCAAATTTGCCCCAAGTATTGAACACATAGTTTTTAACAACCGAGAACACGATACGTTTGCCTAGAAAATAGCCATAGATCGTGTTGTTTAGCCTATCATTAACTTCCTTAACAGAAGAAACAGGGATCAAAGCTTCAAATTCCCCATCAGTTGCACCAATGACATCCACTTTCCTAAAATTAACATTATGTTGTCTTGTTTCAGAAGTAACAATATTTGCGAAGCTTGGTGCCCCCGTGCTTACAGGTCTAGTTGCCTCATGCACCATGTGTAAATCATTGGTTATTCCACCATTGTCCTCAACACTAGTAACCCTTGTTCCTTGGATGTTCTTGAATTTTGCAGTGAACGAGCTCAATAAAGAACTCATATCCTCTACTCCCGTATCATCAACCATCTCAAAAAACAAAATGAACCACTGTTCACTTCTTTGAGGACTTTTATCAAACAGGTTATGTGCACCAACAAAGATTCAATGATTTAATGATTTAAAGGTGTTAAAATGATAATCAAGCTGAGTAATAAAAAGGGGTTTGATTAGAAAAACATGCTTATGCAGGTGTGATCGAGATTTTTGGAAAAAAAATATGTAAAGGAAATAATCAAGTTGAGTAACTAAAAGGGGTTTGATTGAAACATGATTTAATGGTGTTAAAATGATAATCAAGCTGAGTAATTGAAAGAGGATTGATTAGAAAACATGTTTATGATTTATGAAGGTGTTGATTTGTTAAGAGGTTTGATTGAGAGCATTTTGTGTTTTTATCTTCTTTCATCACTAAGCCCCATATAATCATCTTACAATTTCCCCATTCTAAATCTTAATCAAACCCTAGGTTTTTCAAAATCACCAACCTTCAATCGCGATCAAATTCATTGCAACAGATTCGTTGTCTAGGCCGTAAGTTATTTATTAGGTTTTAAGTTCAATATAATCTCTGTTTACATCATTGACATGGTTTTTTAACTTGTTGTTGATGTTTAAAAGTATGTGAATGAATGTTAGATCTGTATTCTAGTTGTATTTGGATAACATGGACTTATCTTGAATAAATGAAGGACTTTATAAAGTCAGCGTTGTATACTCGTATATAATCCAACAAACCTCACAACCGATCTTTTTGTATTCCCCTCAAACAGATCACCCTTAGTTAGAGCGGTTCATAACCGATCTTTTTAGCGTTTTTTGTAGTAGTGCTGCTAACCATGGCCAAACCCAAAAATGTGCTCTGTCAAGTTATCGGACAAGACAAGTTGGATACTTGAGTTGAAAATATGTACTTCATTATATCCTTTTTGGATGATAGAGAGAAAAAAAAAAAAAAAAAAAAAAAAAAAAAAAAAAAACCCCTACTATATGTGTGTATTTTAAAACAAAATTTGGAACTTAGTACAGTAATATAAAGTGTAACTAGTACATAAAACAAGACGTTGAAGGAAGTACTTTGTTTTTAATTACATAAATTTTAACCTTATACATAAAAATTGTGATTTTGTCGAAATGTAAAAATTTGTAGTGAGTTTGATATAACTTAAGTTACATATTGTTGAATTGATTCATTTGGTTGGATTCGAAGTAAATTTTTAGCCCAAAGTTCAAGTCTTGTTCACGGTTCATATTGGGTTTAGGTGAACCAACTCAGCACTTTGTGGTTTGATGCAGTTTCTAGTAATGTTAGAGACACCACTTGACTCTTAGCCTTAAGTCTTAACAACTTCAACAAACTCATATTCTTAGATAGAAAATCGTCCTAGTTCTTGCACTTCTTGGTTGTTTTTCGTCTGTGATTTTGTACGCCCACTTGGTATCGCATTTGCTTAGAAAAGCATGCACATCGAAGTTGCGACGGTTAAGACTGTTGTTTTGGCCATTGGTTATATAATCGTTTAGTAATATAGTTGTAATGTAATTGTTAAGTAAGAATTAACCGATCAATATTTATTCTATTAGTAAATTAATCATCAATTTGGACACTTAAACATAATAAACAAGTTGAACACTTATTACGAAAGCTTCAAATTACTCACCGTCAAACACAACGGAGTGTAGCCAAGTATTTTTGTGAGTGAGAAGGAAATAAGTGTTGGATTTGTGACTTTGTCCCACATACGTGAAGGAACAAACATGTAACATATTTATAAACATGACTATAAATTAAGTAACAAGTTTGTTAGAAACTTGCATGTTAAATGTGTTTGCTATAAACTATTAAATATGTGTGTTGCTGAGTAACTTTTTGTTAAACTTTTTTCTAATATGTCAATTTATCACTAAAGTTTATATTGTGTGTGATGTATCATGATTAGTATCGGTCTAAGTTGAAAAATATTGACTAATCGGTACAATACTTGGATAATATTCTTTTGTTACTAAGATGCAAGAGCAATAGAGAAGCAACAAAGAGCTAGACAAGTCCTTACTCGATATTTTAAAGAAAGTAACGTGTCACGTAGTTATAAATTCTATAAGTTTTTTTTTTTTTTTTTTTTTTTTTTTTTTTTGAACGGCGGGTTAGTTGTTAGTTGTTGGCTCGAGTTAGCGTCGCATCCTCGGGCAGAGATACCAACCGCGAGCCTCTCCTTAGGGGATAACCCACTCCTATTCCCGATTCGCCTGATATCATTAGAGCTTGTGGTTCCCAAATGAGGACTTCCTGGTCGGTCACCCAAACCGGTACTACTCTCACTTGGGCTTACTTAACTACTTAAGCCTTTACCAATAGACCACAAGCCCCATGATTATAAATTCTATAAGCTTGCTCCTATATGTTACATACAACTTGCATAATGGGTGTTTGGATTAGCATTTTAAGGAGAGCTTAAGATGTTTCAAACACCTAGAGGCTAGAAGAAAAAAGTAATTCTGACATAAATAAGTCTTGCAATTAAACTCCAGTTTTTGGGCTTTACTATGTTTTGAGAGCTTACTGCTTTTTGAAACTGAAATAAGCCAATAAGCACCCATCTTAAGCTGAATCCAAACATCCCTGCATACTTTCACAATGAAACTATTCTGGTTTCGAGAAGGTGGGCTACGAACAAAGAGTTAGATAAAACACTGTGAAACCTACAAAACCGGAACTATTTTCAAGCTCAACTAAAATCATGGTAACAAGCTCAAACTTTAAGCTTATAAGAAACTCAAACTTCTTACTTTATAGTTTATACCAATACCGGTTATTAAACAAACGTACATAAATAATATCTTTTATGATATAGATAAATCACATAATTTATTAACAAAACCGTCATAACACACTAAAAAACTTGCTCAACTCCTTTTGTGAATATAGTTCAACCCTTTTCCGGGTCGAAAAGTAAGCAACTCTTTAAAATGCACCCATGGTTTGACAACAATTTCAACATCAAAAAAGCTATTCTCACCACCTTTTGAACTTATCGCTTTAATTGTCAAATAATATTTAGTCCCGAAAGCCACTTGAATCTCAGCTTTAACAACTTCCACAAATTTTAAACCAACTTTTCGGTTATTCTTCGACACAATACCTTCCTAGCTCTTCCACTTATTGGGTGTTTTTCACGTCCTTTATCTGGTACGACTACCGAGTATCGCGTTTGCAAGGAAGACAATGCACATAAAAGTTGTGACGGTTAAAAGTAGTGCTGGTTTGGCCTTTTTTTTTTTTTTTTTTTTTTTTTTTTGGGGGGGGGGGGGGGGGGGGGGGGGTTATGGAATGAAGTGATGCTGAGTTTGTGTTTATTTATGGATGGGTGTAACGCGTTTTAGAATATGAGGCTGGGCACAGTCGTGACCCTTCACGACCTTGCCACATCAGCTTTTTTTCTTCAACGACCTGACGACGACCAAGTTGTCACAGTGATCGGTGACCAAGTTAAAAAAAAGGTGGTGAAAAAATCGGTCGAAAATTCGACCGACTTTTGGATTTGGTTGTTGCTTGACCGATCGTGATCAAACACCCACAGTCGCCATCACCGACCATGACCTTGCCCATGACCCTCCGATTGTGGATAGCCTGACAAGGGACGTGTTGTTTGTGTGGTTTTGCATAAGAAAGCATGGGATGCTTCTTTGGCATTTGGATGATCGAGATGAGTTTTGATTTTGTGATTTTGTCCCACATAGGTGAATGAACAAACTTGTTAGAGATTTATAACCAAGATTGAGTAGATATTGCTTAAAGTTCTTAGTAATGTTCATATCAAATATGTTTATTATGAGCTATTCAATGTGAGCATAACCACGTTACTTTTTAGTTTTTACTAATCTTTGTCAAATAAAACCTACATAACCAAGATCATGAAGTTATTAAATAAATTAAAGAGCAATGTGTATCTTGAATGTTTTTGTTATAAACTCCTCAACCCATTTAGTTTTTGTTAATCTTTATCAAATAAAATCTAGCATCTAATCGTCATATCAATCTATCTCTAAGGTTTTATCACTTAATATCCATCGTCAAACCCAATTACCTTTATATCGATCTTTGTAGGATAGATACTAGCATTTAATCATCACATCATATCGACTCTAATAGTTTATATCACTCTAATTTTCACTCAAATAAAGTGCAACCATAAGCTATTAAACAAGAACATGTACATTAAATGACTTTGTTACTCGATTTTCAATGTGGTTGTAGCCGGTTATCCTTTTGTCAAACAAAACATAACATATAATACTTTGTGGTTTGATAAAGTTTATAGTACCGTTACAACTTTGTTTTAGTTTTAGTTGATTGAACTGACGTGCATGCTAACCTTTTGCAAACAAATTTTGAGAATTGATAAATTGAACTAGATCACACAACCTTTTATGAACCAATATCTCTTTGTCTTGGAGCTTAAGTAGCCACAAGGAGTATAGGACTGTTCAAAACTGAACCAAACTGTACCAAGGTGAACAAAAAGAAAAAGAGTCAATTATTTTTATATCACTCAAATAACATGTAACTATAAATTAAAATTCGTCGCTCATCACTATAAAAACCATTCGAAGTAATAACAGTAACATAAACACATCTTCATCAACTACAAACACCAGCGGTGATCTTCAGTTCATCAACTACAAACACCAGGTAAGACTATATTTCAATTTCATAAACACTAGCAGTCACCCCACCATCACTAACCCCGCCATCCACCCCACCCCACCCCACCCCACCATCACTAACCTTCGCCCACTGCCGCTAACACCTCCAACCACCCCTGCTACAACTACCCACAACAAACAAAAGCCACCAATTAATTCCTCACATTACAACCCTCACGAATCTTAACCCTAACCCTATTTTTCAAAATCACATTACAACCAAATATTCTTAATCCAGTGAAAACCCATTCAATTCAACCATCAGTTATACTTAAATTCATTTTCAATTTCGAAAATTGATCTTAGTTTGATCCTTTTTGAAATTCTTGATTAAATAATGTTTAATCATTTATCCATTCTTAAATCAGACCCAAACACTAGTTTTCTTCGCACACTTCCTCATCATTTCGTAAGTTGAGCCTGCTTATGGAGTTTCGCGCATCCTCAGGGGAGGGTTGTTCCTCTTCTGGGGCTGGGGTGTGGCCGTGCCCGTTTAGGAAATTTCATTGTTGCAAAGATGGTAGGCCCGGTTCCGCTGGCTATCCTAGGTTACTCGCCCACATCAAGCGAGATCACTTCAAGTCGGATGATAGCAAAGATTGTCTACGGGATGCCTTATCCCTGGACTGGGATCTTTTAAGTGATGTGGGGGAAATGTTGAAGATGTTTAACCAATGGCTCTGTGGGAGGTGTATGATGTTGCATGCTCTTAGTAGGGGGTGTCACCATTCCGATGGCATCTCTACTTTTGCTCCGGGTTCGGACGTAGGTGTTGATCGGGTAGTGGGTATCCCAAAGCCATGCAGGGCCTCGGTAGACTTGGCGACCAATCTTTCGGGTGTAATGCCGGTGGATGTTGTCTTGCTAGAGCGTGTCTTATCTTTGCCTATTAAAACGGTCAAGAGTATCCCACCCAATTGTCGTTAGGCTTTCGCGCAGGTGTTGTCCTCGACATTGCGTAGGGTTGTTGCGGCTCCAGGTTCTGTAGATGCGTGGGTCAAGCTTCTCCTTTTACCTCGTTGCACGCTTCGGGTTGTTAGACCTTCTTGTCGCCAGGAACGTAGGTCGGGGAATCGCAAGTCCCTCCAATCTAGCAGCATCAACCAAGCCCTTGCTAGTTGGAAAGATGGTTCTGGTTTGAGTGAGCTTGTTTCTTCCCTTTTGGATTCCCCTAGGGTGGAGTCGAGTTCTGGGAAAGAGGCTCGGGATGGGGATTCAGCTATGAGCTCCAATGTTAGGCAGTGTTTGCGGAAGGTTGCAGACGGGCATTTCACCGCGGCTGTAAAAGTGTTGTGTTCGTCAGGTGTTGCACCTCTGAATGACTCTACTTTAAACGCTTTAAAGGATAAACACCCAGACTTGCCTCCACCGGTTTTACCGTCAGTCTTGCTTTCCGAGCCTGCATTAGTGGTTGATAAAGAATGTGTGTTGCGGCACATCCAATCTTTCCCGAAAGGAACTTCTTGTGGGAGAGATGGCCTTCGGGCCCAGCACCTTCTTGACGCCATGTGTGGAGAAGGTTCTGCAACTGCTTCAGGGCTTGCCTCGGCCATTACGGATGTTGTAAACCTGTGGTTGGGGGGAAACTGTCCCAAAGTCCTCGCCGAGTTCGTTGCCTCGGCTCCCCTGACTCCCCTGCTCAAGCCTGATAATGGGATTAGGCCAATCGCTGTAGGTGCTATTTGGAGGAGGCTGGTCTCCAAAGTAGCTATGCATAAAGTCAAGAAAAAAATGGCTGCATATCTCGAGGATTTCCAGTTCGGGGTGGGGATCCCAAATGGGGCAGAGGCTGTGCTCCACAGTGCAAACAGGTACCTTAATTCTTTCCACTCAGACGGGGCTATGGCTATGCTTACGGTGGATTTTTCTAACGCATTCAACCTTGTGGATAGAACGGCTCTTTTACGGGAGGTTAGTCTGCGGTGCCCTTCGATTGCCCCATGGGTTCAATTCCTCTACGCTCAACCTGCCAGGTTATACGTCGGGGATGTTTGCCTCGGGGCTACTACCGGGGTTCAACAAGGGGACCCCCTGGGTCCTCTTCTTTTTGCTTTAGCCTTACACCCCCTTGTTCAGCGGGTCCAGGGATGTTGTTCTCTCCCTTTCCAGGCTTGGTACCTTGATGATGGCACCTTAATTGGTAACGCAGCTGAGGTTGCTAAAGCTTTAAATATTATTCAGACGGAGGGCCCTATCTTAGGGCTTAAGCTTAACATCCAGAAAACCGAGGTTTTCTGGCCTTCCTGTAATGGTTTAAAGGGGCAACAAGGTCTTTTTCCCGTGGAGATCGGGAGGCCGCAAAAAGGGGTGAAACTTCTTGGTGGGGCTGTCAGCAGGGATGAGGATTTTATTAGCGCCCTGGCGGTTAAAAGGGCCTCGCGTGCAGTGGAACTTATGAGGTGCCTTCCTCTGCTGGAGGACCCTCAAAGTGAGCTTCTCCTTCTACGGTCTTGTATGGGAGTTGCTAAGATGTTGTTTGGGTTACGCACTTGCCAACCTTGTTTTTCTGATGAGGCTGTGGGTGTGTTTGACAATGGGTTAAGGAGTGCTATTGAAGATATCGTTGCTTGTGGGGGGCCCTTTTTTGGTGATCTCCAATGGAGGGTTGCCTCCCTTCCTTTTCGATATGGTGGGTTGGGGCTTCTTTCAGCGAAAGATGTCTCTTCATAAGCTTTTGTTGCTTCCAGGGCTCAATCATGGGAGTTGCAGGATCATATCTTGCGTAACAGCGGAGTTTTTAGCCTTGACCCTGATTATGGGCAGGCGTTGGGGCGTTTGCAAGCGTCCCTCCCAGATTTTGATTTCGGCGGTTTCACTAGTAAGGACACCGCCCCCCCCCCCCCCCCCAAAACCTCAGGAGTCTTTGGCGAGTGCCCTCTACTGTAAAATCTCCCAGAATTTGGGAATGGACTTTGGTTTGTCCCATCGACAGAAGGCTGTTATGGAATGTCTGCAGCAACCGCACACACAGGATTTCCTTACCGTCATCCCCATTGAGGGGCTAGGGCAGCACATGTCTCCGATCGAATATCGGGCGATCCTTAAATATCGTCTAATGATCCCGTTGTTCCCAGTGGACGAGCCTTGCCCTGTGTGTCATAAGGTCGCCTTGGACAAGTTTGGGGAACATGCGGTGCACTGTAAAGAGCTCCCGGGGTTTAAGTACCGTCACGACTTGGTGCGGGATGTGTTGTTTGATGTCCTTCGGAGGGCGGGGATTTCGGCAAAAAAGGAAGCTCCAGTAAATTTCCTTACGGACCCTACTGAGGGGAGGTCCACCCTTGCGGCCCGCTGATGTTTTGGTTTTTGGATGGGCAGGGGGGAAACATGCTTGTGTGGACCTCACTGGTGTGTCCCCTCTTGTGGATCTTCGGGGTAATGGGTTTACGGCTGGGCAAGCGGTTTTGAAGGCTGAGATGAAGAAAGTGGACAAACATGATAAAGCATGCTCCGAGAATCAACACGTGTTTGTTCCTTTTGCATTTGACACTTTTGGTTCCTTAGCCCCTCAAGCTGTGCGTTTCTTGGATCGGGTTCGTAAGGTTGTTCGCAGTAATATATCGGCCCCGAGTGGTCACGATTATGTTTTCAGTAGAATAGGGTGTGCTATTCAGAAAGGGGTAGCGGCGCAGCTTGTTGCCCGCTTACCTACTACCTTGATGTAAAACCTTTTAGATTGCAATATGAATTTCATTTTTCATTAAAAAACTAATTAAAAATAACCGATTTTCTAACGACCACAACGATTAGTCTCATAATCAATATGTTATTTTTGCACCCGGTATAGAAAAAGCGTGCGCATTTATTTTGGCCATTGTTTAGTTATAGTTTTTAACTTTTTGTTAAAGGAATGACTTTGTGTTTCTGCTTTTTAACAAAGATATGTTTGTTGTATACGTGGTTTTTGGATTAGAGGACATGGGATTTGGTGAACGTGTTAGATATATCATGAACATCTTTGTTCGTTTTATAAATTCGTTTAGTAATATATCTTTAATGCCTTTAAAAAAAAGCAATATATCTGTAATGTACAGTAATTGTTAAGTAACCGATCACTACTTATTTTATTATTGTTACGAAAAGCTTCAAATTGCTCATCGTCAAACACAAAGGAATGTAGTCAAATTGATCATCGTCAAACACAAAAGGATTAAGGTTTGGATTTAGTATAGGTTTTGGAGAGAAAAATTATATTTATTTAATATGATTTATGATAAAATTAAAAGTAAAAATATAAAAGATATAAAGAAAATAAGATAACACGTGGTTGTCAAATTTTTGTAAAATAAAATATTGCAATTGAAGTGACATAATTATACAAATCTCATGGTGAGGGTGGGGTTTTACTGTTCGGCATCAATGCCTTATGTCAAATTAAAATTGCAAGTAACAAACATTGGACTTGGGAAATCAATCAACCCAACCCTCCTAAAACCTGGATATTAAACGGGGCCGTGAGTGTTGGATTTGTAACTTTGTCCCACATAGGTAGAGGAAAAAAATTGTAAGAGATTTAGCATCGAGACAATTAAAAATTTAAAATAACCAAATTTTCATTATATATATCGCTGTTGTAAACTTAACAACTTTTCAGTGTGCACGTAGCCAAATTGCTATTTTTTTTTTTTTTTTTAATGAAACCTAACATCTAATCATCATATCAATCTATCACTAAAGTATATGTAGCCAATTATCATTTCATTTTGTATGATTGGACCAACCATTTAATCGTCGCACCACATCGAAAAATTTGCATAAAATACTTTGATATCTTTTTTCTTTATCTTTTTCAAATAAAACCTAGTCTTTAATCGTCATATCGAATCTATAATTCAAGGTCCTACTTATGTAGGGCCGTTTTTATATCTTTTTATTTTTCACTCAAATAAAATGTAACTACTTGCTAACGGTCATAGCTCATCGCCCAAAAAGGAAAAAAAACTATTAAGGTAATAATAATAATACAAAATTAACTTAATGAAAAAATGATTTTCTAACGACCACATCAACCGGTTTCATAATCAATATGAGAAAAAAATCATGTAACTAGTATAACTGAAAGGTGAGGGGCCAAGATTTAAGGCATTAACTTATGTTTTATGTTTGCATGCATGAGGCTGAGAGCTAGGAACATGAATTATGCATAGATGATACCTATACTTTAAATAATATTTAGATTTTTATATATCGTTTACAGTATTTTTATAGAGTTGTTAACAATGATGATTTTGTTAAATTGTTAAAACTTAACCTCTAAAAACTTACTAACTATTTACAGTCCTCCAAACAATAAATTTAGCTTGGTTGGGTCCAATCAGCCTTGATATTTGAATGAAAGGACAGTATAATTTGGGTTTATATTTGTTTTGAACTGATGCTCTCAGCTTTAGTTTTTTGGTTCTAATATTCTTAATACTCTAGTTTTAGTTTGGTCATGATTGATTTTGTGTTGTTGCACACCCATATTGTTAAAGTACGTAGTACTAACTTTGTTTTAGTTTGTGAATTTTTTGATCGCGGACGAGGTATCAATATATCATGATTAGTATCTGTTTAAGTTGCAAAGTATTGACTTATCGGTTACAATACTTAGATAAAATTCTTTGTCACCAAGAGACAAGTCCTTACTCGATATCTCAAAGAAAGTAACACATCACATGGTTACAAACTATATAAGCTTGATCCTCTATGTTTTTTAAAACTTGCGATAAGTTGCATAATGGGGTGTTTGGATTAGCATTTTAAGAAGGGCTTAAGATCTTTCAAACAGTTAGAAGAAAGAAAGAAAAAAATCCAACATAAATAAGCCAAAAATAAGTCTTGTGTTTAAACTCCATTTATTGGGCTTGTTATGTTCTGACGGCTTATCGTATTTTGAAGCTGAAATAAGCCAATATATACGCACCCATTATAGGCTAAATCCAAACATACCTACATCCTTTCAAATAAATTATTCATGGTGTGCCATGAACATATAGTTAGATAAAACACTGACAAATTATAAATGCAATAAAAAAAAAGTTTAAACCGATCATATGATGGCCCTCATCAACTGATCCCACGGCTAAAATGAGTGACAAATAAATTACGATGTAATGGACGACTAATTAGATACCTTCAATTACAACTTTATGATCTTAATACAAAAAGTGCATAGATAGTATATTTTTTACGATGTAGATGGTACAATTTATTCATAAAGCCGTGATAACAAACCTATAACTAGTCAGATTTCAACAAAAAAACACACCTTAGAATACAAGCTCATTTTTTCTCTAGTGCAAACGTCTTTGTGAGACCGACAAATCGGAACCCTTTTATGACTCTACTTCAACCCTTTTCCGGGTTGAAAAGTAAGGGTTAGTAAGCAACTCTTTAGAATGCTCCTATGGTTTCACCACCATTTCAGCATAAATAAACTATTCTCACCACCTTTCGAACTTATCGCTTTAATTGTCAAATATATTTAGTCCCATCCACCACTTGAATCTCAGCTTGAACAACTTCCACAAACTATAAACCACCATTTGAACCAACTTTTCGATTATTTTATTCGAGAGAATACCTTACTAGCTCTTGCATTTCTTGGTTGTTTTTCTCGTCCTTTATCTTAGTACGACCACCTGGTATCGCATTTGCTAGAAAAAGCATGCGTATAAAAGTTATGACGGTTAACATATGTTGTTTTGGCCATTGGTTAGTTATAGTTTTCATTTAAGGAATGATTTTTTATGGTAAAAATATTTTTAAGAGTAAGAAGGAAGTGAGTGTTGGATATGTAACTTTGTCTCACATAGATTAAAGAACAAACATATAATAGATTTATAAGTAAGATTAAGTTGTTATCAGTTGAGTTATTGTTCCTGTTCTCACGTTATAAGCTATTCAACGTGGGAATAGGCATGTAACTTTTTACTAATCATTGTCAAATAAAACCTAACACCAATAGTCACATTAATCTATCTCTAAAGTTTATATCACTCTATTTTTCACCGTGAACTTAGCCGATTATCTTTTCAACAATCAGTCGAGTTTCGTTTTGGGAAGAAAAAAAAAGAAGTTATGCGTATATATATTGGAGCAAAACTAGAAAGCTCATAATAAAATTGCAATCAGTACTTAAACGGGACGTTGAAGAAAGTACATTGTTTTCAATTACATAAATTTTAACCTTATGCACAAAAATTGTGATTTTGTTGAGTTGTAAAAACTTTTCGAAACTTAAATTACAAATTGTTGAATTGGTTCATTTTGTTGGATTCGATGTTATATTTTCAGCCCAAAGTTCAAGTCTAATTCAGGCTCCAGTTTGGGTTTAGATGAACCAATTAAGTCAATACTTTGTGGTTTGTTAGACTTTCTACTTGTTACTTTGTTTTAGTTTTAGTTTACTGAATCTTTTGCAAACAAATTGTGAGAATTGATACATCGAACTAGATCACACAACCTTTTATCATATGAACCAATATCTATTTGTCATCGAGCTTAAATACTTCAATCCACATATTGGGCATGTCGCAAGAAAGAAAAACGTGTCTCGAGAAAGTAAGCAGTTGAAGCAACCATTGTGCTTCTTTCATTGTAGTCGATTATTTTTCAGTTTGATACTTGCTCAAACTATTTGTTTCCTTTTAATTTAATGTATTGTCGTTCCATTGTTAAAAACTGAACCGAACTGTATCGCGGTAAACCAAAAATTAAAAGAGTGTGAGCAATTATGATAAAAACGGCCCAAAACAACGTAACCATCTAGATCCAATGATACAGTCAGGTCATAATTGACTTTTCCGGTATGAATTTTGCACACCTATGCAAAGTACAGTTAAGAATCAAGCTATAGGCTAGTCACTACTAGATATTTGAAACAACAACACTTCACATATTGTTACATTATAAACAGTACACATTTTTAACTAAGTGTTCCATATATACAATTTGCACAAAGGTTCATAAATCAACCCAGAAAATCAGAATGGAGCTATTAGGTGTTCCTGCATATCAGAATTACGATAGAAATCCACAGATTTAATTGATAAAAACCATGTTACAAAACCATAACTACTAAAACACAGATCTCCACAATCAACCTTAAAAAAAAAAAAAAAAAAAAAAAAAAAAAAAAAAAACGCATCACTTGTTCCCAACTCCGGGTGAAACTGTAGGGGTGGAAACGAGCCGAGCCGAGCCCGAGCCTGCCAGAGCTCGAGCTCGGCTCGTTTAAGTTTTAAAAGGCTCGAGCTCGAGCTCGGCTCGTTTCGAGCCTTAAACTTTAAGCTCGAGCTCGGCTCGTGGAATATTATATAGGCTCGGGCTCGGCTCGAGCTCGGCTCGTTTATTCGATTTGGTATGAAAAGTTAAAGCTTGGCTCGAGCTCGAGCTCGGCTCGTAATATATCTTTATTGAGCTCGTTAATAAGCTCGAGCTCGGCTCGTAGATAAATTAAAATATCATATTTTTGTTTAGGCTCGTTTAGGCTCGCGAGCCCAAACGAGCTTTTTATGTAAAGCTCGAGCTCGAGCTCGATTAATAAACGAGCTGCAATTTAGGCTCGAGCTCGGGCTCGAGCTCGTTTAGGCTCGGCTCGTTCGAGCTTTTTACCGATCCGATCCCGAGCTTTTCACGAGCGGCTCGGCTCATTTCCACCCCTAGGTGAAAGTAAGCAACTGCAACTCTTTAGAATGCAACATTGTAACCACAGTTTCACCATAACTTGAGCATCAAAAATTTACTATAACCACCTTTTGCTTCGATTCTCAAATAATATTAAGTCCCGGGCACCACTTGACTCTTAGCCTTAATTAACAACTTCCACAAACTTATATTCTTAGATAGAAAATCGTCCTAGTTCTTGCACTTGTTGGTTGTTTTTCATGTCTGTGATCTTTGTACGACCACCCAGTATCGCGTTTGCAAAGAAAAACATGCACATAAAAGTTGTGATGGTTAAGATTGTTGTTTTGGCCATTGGTTATATAACCGTTTTGTAATATAGTTCTAATGTAATTGTTAAGTAAGAATTAACCGATCAATATTTATTCTATTAGTAAATTAATCATCAATATGGACACTTAAACATAATAAACAAGTTGAACACTTATTACGAAAGCTTCAAATTACACACCGTCAAACACAAAGGAGTGTAGCCAAGTATTTTTGTGAGTAAGAAGGAAATGAGTGTTGGATTTGTGACTTTGTCCCACATAGGTGAAGGAACAAACATGTAACATATTTATAAACATGACTATAAATTAATTAACAAGTTTCTTAGAAACTTGCATGTTAAATGTGTTTGCTATAAACTATTAAATATGCATGTTTCTATAAATTTTTTGTTAATCTTTTTCAAATATGTCAATCTATCACTAAAGTTTATATCGTGTGTGGGGTATCATGATTAGTATCGGTTTAAGTTGAAAAATATTGACTAATCGGTACAATACTTGGATAATATTCTTTTGTTACTAAGATGCAAGAGCAATAGAGAAGCAACCAAGAGCTAGACAAGTCCTTACTCGATATTTTAAAGAAAGTAACGTGTCACGTAGTTATAAATTCTATAAGCTTGCTCCTATATGTTACATACAACTTGCATAATGGGTGTTTGGATTAGCATTTTAAGGAGAGCTTAAGATGTTTCAAACACCTAGAGGCTAGAAGAAAAAAATTATTCTGACATAAATAAGTCAATACTTTGTGGTTTGATACAGTTTCTACTTTCTAGTATTGTTACAGCTTAGTTTTAGTTTTACTGTAGTTGATTGAACCTTTTGCAAACAAAGTTGTGACTGTTAAGATTGTATTTTTGGTCATTGGTTATATAATCGTTTGGTAATATAGTTGTAATGTAATTGTTAAGTAAAAATTAACCGATCAATATTTGTTTTATTAGTGTTTTAATCAAAGCTGTGGCACGCTAAGTATTTTTGTGAGTGAGAAGGAAATAATTTTGGCTTTGTGACTCTTTCCCACATAGGTGAAAGAACAACCTTGTGAGTTTATCAAATTAAACTATGAGTGGCGTTCACATTACATGTGTTTGTTATAAACTTTCCAATATGCACGTAGCCAAATTGTTTTTTATTAATTTTTTTTTTTTTTTTTTTTTTTTAAAGGGTTTTACCCCGGTAAATATATTCGCACCAAAAAAATCGTTACGTACACAGGAGTATGGCTGAGTACCATATCAACCTAAACGCATTAGTATGCGTATCAACTACATGGATTGACAAGGCAAAACCTTGCTAATCATACGTACTAATAACAAAAGAACAAAGACACCAAAAACTATAACCCAAATGCATGCACCCCCATGCATGCAGTCCCACATCCGACCCAATAACCATAAGCCTAGCTAACTGATCGTGCTCTTCTATCCTGCTACATCAGCCATTAGTGTCATTTGTGATCTTCCAAATCTCCAACATCTTTGCAACTTTAATCGACTTCTTGAATCTAAGAGAAATTAACTTGAGTCGCACATTTGCAATGATGATATCACGAATATGTTCTACTGTGCGAGGCTTCTTTTTTAAGATTCGGTTGTTACGTTCTGGCCATATAAAATAACTAGAGGCAGCAACTACAAGCCTAGCACAAATACTCCTAGCCGAATTCTTAGATGATAAACGGATGTAAACAAGCTAGAATATTCACCAATTTGTCATCAACATTATCCATACCAGCGTACCTTCGCATTAAGAACCAAACCTGAGAAGAAAAATTGCATTTAAAGAACAAATGCGTGTGAGAATCTTGTTGGGTATCACAGAGAGGGCATTGAAGCAGGTCTAAGTTAGTATTGCTACTAACATCCCATTGTTAATCTTTTCCAAATAAATCCAAACACTTAATCACCATATCTCTTGATTCTCTTGTGCTTTATTATCACTCAAAAAACATGTAACTATAAGCTAAAGTTCGCCGCTGATTAGTATAAAAACCATTTGAAGTAATAACAATAACATAAATTTGATTAAATAGAACCTATTTTCTAACGACCACAACAACCAGTCTTATAATCATGTAACGAACATATTTAATAGGATAGGAGACTAGATTTAAGGCATTAACTTGTGTTTTATGTTGCATGTATGAGGCTATTAGGAACATGAGGTAAATTGTCCAATACTACAGTTAAAGGAAGGACACGGATCAGGATCTCAACCCATGCCTCTACATTTATGCTACACGTCCTGATCCATTGAACTACTATTGTAGGACAAATGCAATCAGAATGTACTGGACTAACTAGATACTTTCAAGTTTAACTAAAATTCAAGGTGAGAATGTATTAACAGCTAAAAAACAATAATCTCATAAAACTATAAAAGGCGCAAACTTCTTGCATCATACCAGTGAGGATTGTTACACAGAAAGCGCATAGATAGTACTTTTTTACGATGTAGATGACACAGGTTACTCATTAAACCGAGATAACGAACCCATAACTGGTCACATCCTCACAATCAAATAACAAAAACATGTTTTGTTAGATTATCGGTAGCCGTTAGCAGCTAGTTGTGTAAGTAATTATTAAGTGTAAAAGAACAAACTATCTTCGTAAGTAAGAAGGAACTGTCCCACATAGGTAAAGGAACAAAACTTGGAAGAGATTTATAAACAAGTATATTAAGTGATCACTAAGAAAGTTGACAGATTATGCACACATAAAATGTAGTTGGTTACAAACTCTTCAATGTGTGCGTAGCCAATCTGTTCTCTTTTTAACTTTGTTACAAACAAATGCTTGACAGATTATGCACACATAAAATGTAGTTGGTTACAAACTCTTCAATGTGTGCGTAGCCAATCTGTTCTCTTTTTAACTTTGTTACAAACAAATGCTTGAGAATACTCGAATTGTTATAAACTCATTAATGTGTCGAATATGTTATTTTTTAACTTTGTTACAAACAAATGCTTGAGAATACACAAACATTGAATGTCCATATCAAATTTCGTTGATCTTTGTCAAAATAAACCTAACACCTAATGGCCATATGAATCTATCACTAAAGCTTGTATCACTCATATCCAGCGTCTTAACAAATTTTCATGATATCGATCTTTGTAGGATAGATACTAGCATTTAATCATCACATCATATCAACGCTATCGAGTTTGTATCACTCTATTATTCACTCAAATAAAATGCAACCATATAAGCTATTAAACAAGAACGTGTACATTAAACCCTTTAAAATAATGACAATGATAGAAAAAAGAAATTGATATTTTAGTGACCACACCAACTAGTCTCATAATTAATATTAGAATCAAATCATGTAACTAACGGTGATGATTTTGTGGAGACCATATTTAATTTAGAGTTATATATCGTTTACAGTATTTTTATAGAGCAGTCAACAATGATAATTTTGTTGAAACGATAAAATCTAACCATTTCAAACTTGCTAATTATTTACATTTTACAGTCTCCAAAAAACTAAATTTAGTTTGGTTGTGTCAAACAACCTAAAAGTTTGAATGAAATGACAATGTTTTAACTAAATGTTGTGTTTATTTTTAGCTCCGAGTTAGAGTTTTGTTATAATATTGTTAAAACTCTAGTTTTAGTTGTCGTGATTGCGATTTTGTGTTGTTGCACAACCACATTGTTAAGTACAGAGTACTCATGATTAGTATCACTTTAAGTTGCAAAATATTGACTTGTCGGTTACAAAACTTAGATAAATTCTTTGTCACCAAGAGACAAGTCCTTACTCGATATCTCAAAGAAAGTAACACGTCACAAAGTTACAAACTACATAAGTTTGATCCTCTATGTTTTTTACAACTTGCACAAAGTTGTATAATGGGGTGTTTGGATTAGCATTTTAAGAAGGGTTTAAGATGTTTCAAACAGCTAGGGAAAATAAATAAATAAAAATAAAATAAAATCTAAGATAGATAAGCCAAAAACAAGTCTTTCGTTAAAACTCCTTTTATTGGGCTTATTCTATTCTGACAGCTTTTCGCATTTTGAAGCTGAAATAAGCCAATAAGCACCCATTATAGGCTAACTCCAAACATACCTTACATCCTTTCAAATGAAACTATTACTATTATATGCACCTAGTGAGGGGCGGTACAACAAAATAATCTATGTGGGGGCAAAAAACATAAAGAAAACTTTCTTTGTGATGTCATTCAAGCTTTTAACGTTCTTTTTTTTCATAAAATTCTATCTATTTTAAAATTTGAAAGGCATATAAAGTTATAAACAGGAGAAGATGACGAAAGGGGAAACGGAAACAAACAGAAATAACGAAAAAGTGAGAAGTTGAGCAGCGAAGAGACAAAATCTAGGCTCGAACACCTAATTATCTATGTAGCAATACAGCGTACAAAGCAACTGGGCAAAAACCATCTTTTGTTGAAACTTTGCTTTTATTTATAATTTCTTGGGGCAAATTGTAAAACTAGTCATCTTCAAAAAAAAAAAAAAAAAAAAAAAAAAAAAAAAAAAAAACCTACCACCATATATTGTCGTAAGAAGGCGTGCGGGGGCAACTGCCCACACTGTTCCCAAGGTGGTACCGCCCCTGCACCTAGTAGCTATGCACATCAAAATTGTGACTATTGGCCATTAGTTAGTTAAAGTTTTAATCTTAAGGAGTGAGTTTGTGTTCATGTTATTTTTTGGAAAGATGTATGT
The DNA here is from genome assembly GCA_030686995.1 of Artemisia argyi. NCBI lineage: Eukaryota > Viridiplantae > Streptophyta > Magnoliopsida > Asterales > Asteraceae > Artemisia > Artemisia argyi. Next base: position 12,827,525 of record CM060693.1, read on the forward strand.
CTAATTTGTTGGGTGCGTGCAATGGCAGAGCCGAGAAATGTGATCACGGGGGGCATCGAACAACATCGATTTTTTTGGCGTAACTTAAAAAGTCAGGTCGGGTCTGGTTTAACAAAAAGGGAGCAAAATTGCTATAAATATTCATAGATCAAATATGATTGTCGTAGAAATACTAAAATGGTTGTGGTTTTATAACAATTTAACCAAAAAATGTGATTACTATATAAAAAATATAGTAACTAATTAATACGAGTAACAAAACGAAAGAAAAGAAAACTACAATGGCTAATCAGTATGAGAACCCAATTTCTAAAGTCATATTAACAAGTACGTTTTTAAATATACACAAAGAGACAAACTTTATTACAAATAATATTAAATATATTATATTTTTATACCCACTCATCCCCTTCCTCTACTTTCTCACTCCCATTTCTGTGTTCTTTATTTTTCCGGCAAAACAAAAAGTCAAAACCTCAAAAACACCGGATAATACTTATTTGACACTAGAGAACACTCAAATTTTTAGCAAGATAAAAATGACGAGGGCATTCAGAACTTTTGGGTGAGGGCACTTAACTTTTTCCCCATTAATTGGACTGTTTTTCTTATATGTTTTGCGTATCCGCAAAAACTTGGTTTGGGGCATGTCCCCCATAACTGATAATGTGGCTCCGCCCTTGGGTGCGTGGTTATTGGATAAATGGACATGGGTTTAATGGTCGGGTTAAGATGAATGTTGTTTTTGGATAAGTGTGTGTTTTGTTAAATTATCGGTAGCCATTAGCAACTAGTTGTGTTAAATAATTAAAAGCACCTACAAACATAAAGGTGACACGCTAAGTATCTTTGTGACGCTGTCCCACATTGGTGAAGGAGTAAACTTAAATGCGATTTATAAACAAGAATATGAAAAATATCATTAAAACCAACACCAAGGTGCACTCACATAAAATGTCTTTGCTAGTGACTCTTCTGTGCATGTAGCTTGTTCAGGGTTTTTTTTCTTCAACTTTTATCTTAAATATTTTTGTTTGTATTATATAATACTTAATAAAAATTATATCTAACGAAAATACATTTAAAACTTAACTGATACATATATTTTGCATCAAATATTATATAATACACATAAAAATATCTAAAGTCAAATTTTATATAAAAAAAAAGACTCTGAACATTCAAAATGGATATTTAATATTATGATTCTATTCTTACGAATCATATATGATAATCATATATGATTCGTAAGAATCATATATGATTCTTACGAATCATATACGATTTGTTAAAATCGAATCATATATGATTCTTACGAATCATATATGATTTTTCTGGGCGAAAAAAAATAAGTACATCGAAAAAAAGGTTCGTCGAAAGTATATAACAATGTATGTCTATAGGAAGATAATTTAATTCTCGTCGCGATGGTATTTTTTTTTTTTTTGTAGCTTGATGATTTACGGTTTGCGAAATATTTAATTTTTTAAAAAAATGGTGGAAGTTTATTTTTTTATTTTGATAAAAAAAAAAAATGAGTAGTTAAGATTGCTTAATGGGTTATATGGTAAAAGTTGGATCTATAAAGAACTTTTGACTACACATAAAAATATTTAAAGTCAAATTTTATATAAAAAAAAAAGACTCTGAAAATTCAAAGTTGACATTTAATATTGGACGAAGGGAGTAATAAATGATTGAGAATACAATTTTTTTTTACTAATAAATGCTTGAGAATACAAAAACACAAATGTCTTTTTATAAACTCTTTAATGTTCGCGTTGTCAATTCAAATTTTGTTGATCTTTGTCGAAATAAACTTACCACCTAATCGCTACATCAATCTATCACTATAGTTTATGCCACTCATATCCATCGTCTTAGCCAATTATTTTATATGTTCTAATATTGTTTAATCATTTACAATAATATTCTTTGTTACCAAGAGACGAGCAATAGAGAAGCTACCAATGGACAAGTCCTTGCTCGATGCTTTAAAAAAAGTAACACATCACATAGTTACAAGCCATATAAACTTGTTCCTCTATGTTCCTTTCAACTTGCGAAAAGTTGCATAATGATGTGTTTGGATTAGCATTTTGAGAAGGGCTTGAGATCTTTCAAACAACTAGAAGATTTATTTATTTATCGACGTAAATAAGCCAAAATAAAGTCTTGCGCTTAAACTCCATTTATTAGCCTTGTTATGTCCTGACGCCTTATTGTATTTCGAAGCTCAAATAAGTAAGCACCAATTACAGGCTAAAGATAAACGTAGCCTACAAACTTTAAAATGAAACTATTATGTTTCCTGCACCTAGTAGTTATACATGGTGTGCTATTCAAATAGTTGTAACGTAATTGCTCAGCAAGAATTAACCAAATAGGGACATTTAAACATAATTAAAAAGTTCAACACTTATTACGCAAAGTTTTAAATTGATCACCTGTCAAACACAAAGGAGTGTGGCCAAGTATTTTGTGAGTAGTGTTGGATTCGTGACTTTGACTTTGTCCCACATAGGTGAATGAACAAACATGTAAGAAATATATGAGCAAGATTATGAATTAAATAAACATATTATATGTTTAACTCTTACATTAAATATGCGAGTGTTACTTGTGTAATTTTTTTTAATCTTTTTTAAATAAAACTTAACACCTAATCTTCGTATCAATCTATCACTAGTTTATATTACTCTTTTAGTCAATTTAGTAGTAGCCAATTTTTTTTTTTTTTTTCATCGATCTTTGTAAGATAGAACCAAGCATTCAGTAATCTATCGCACTAGTATATATCTCTTCTTTTATATCACTCAAATAACATGTAACTCCATTTATTGGGCTTATTGCATTTTGTTACTGGAATAAGCCAATAAGCACCCAATATAAGCTAAATCCAAACGTCCCCTGCCTCCTTTCACAATGAAACTATTATATTTTCCATGGTGAGCTACGAACAAAGAGTTAGAGGAAACACTGAGAAATTAAGTTGTAATCAAAATGTAACCATACAAGAAGTATCTCAAACTTTAAGCTTATAAGAAACTCAAACTTCTTACTTTATAATTTGTATCATTATTAAACAAAGCGTACATAATAATATCTCTCGTGATATAGCTAGATCACATAATTTATTAATAAAACCATCACAACACAAACTGAAAAACTTGCTCAACTCCTTTTGTGAATCTACTACAAGCCTTTTCCGGGTCGAAAAGTAAGCAACTCTTTAGAATGCACCCAAGGTTTGACCACAATTTCAGCATCAAAGAAACTGTTCTCACCACCTTTCGAACTTATGGCTTTAATTGTCAAATAGTATTTAGTCCCGGACACCACTTGACTCTCGGCCTTAACAACTTCCACAAACTTTAAACCATTCGAACCAACTTTTCGATTATTTTCTTCGACACAATACCTTCCTAGCTCTTGCACTTCTTGGTTGTTTTTCACGTCCTTTATCTTGGTACGACCACCCGGTAGCGCGTTTGCTAGGAAGACGATGCACATAAAGATTGTGACGGTTAGGAATAGTGTTGATTTGGCCATTGGACTTTAAGGTTTGGGTTTGGTGTATAAAGTGATGTTTATTTATGAAGGGTGTAACGCGTTTTGGAACGTGTTATTTGGTTTTGTTGGATGGTTTTGTGGATAAGAGAACATGGGATGTTTATACGTGTGCATATCATAAAAGCAATCAGTGTTACATGTTTTTCAAAAAAGATATAATCAAGTGGTAAATCATAGCTAATGTTTAGGGATTAATATAAGGGAGATCGATTTTACATGTTTCCAGTTTAATTTTTTAGCAACCTTGACATTTTTTTTTTTTTTTTTTTTTTCTTTACGTAAAATAGTAATAACTACTGCACCATAAATATTTCATCATAAAGGTGAAATGTAAAGGGTTTTTTTTTTTTTTTTAAATGTAAAGGTTTTTAGTCTTGTCACTTGTGTGCAATTCTATTTGTTGTTATTCATTTGCAATTGTTTGCATTATACGGCAAATTGACATTTCATAGCAATATCTTCTATATATTCTAATATTACACGTTAAAAGGTTTGTAAAAGATAATGTCGAATCGAATCCGACAAATCTAAAAACCAAAAAAAACACCCAATTCACAAATCAATAATATGGTGGTTTTGATTTTTATAAAACATAAATGTGTGGGGTGGTTTTTGATTTCATAGGAAAAACAGAATCGGGAAAATCGCTCCCTCACTTTTATATATGATTTTATATAATTTTATATGTATAAATTTGATATTTAAATTAAAAGATTTGAGTATACAATTTTATCTATAAATAAAAAGAAGCAATCCTGTTGTTTATTAGTTATATATTCAAATTAGATACATTTATAAATATTATATCTTTGTTTTCAAACAATAGTGTTTTGAATGTTTTTGCGAATGAAAACACAAATACATGCATTTTAAATTTTATATTCTTATTTAGTTGTTTTGCACGTTTTTTCGTAGCTTTAAATTGTTGGATATGATGCTACTATTGATATTTGTTTAGATATTTTTGCTTGAAAACTTCAAATCGATAATTTTATATAAGATTAAAACTTGCTTGTTTTCAAGTCTGAAAATTCCGGAAAAAAACTATAAACTGAACCAATTAAATGTCAAAAAGTGAAGAAAAAAAACGATTTGAAGTTTACGCTAACCGAAATAAAAGGTTTGGTTTTTGGTTTTACCGTAAAACCGTCCTATCCCGTCTCATGCTCACCCCTTTAGCTACTACTAATCTACTATGTTTCATTATCTTTTATATAATAAAAGAATTACATTATTTCGAAGTGTTTTTGCAAAATCTTTCTTATTAAAAAAAATTAGACCAATAGAAGAACTCGATTTTGCCATGTAGGCAAAATCAAGCAATATGATTAGTTAATAAAAAGTCAAAATTGAATTGATTTTTGTCAAACTTTAATAAATTTAGTGAAGAAATTTGATTGAGAAAAAAACACATAAAAATATTTGTGTCAAATTTGTAAAAACAAAAACTTAAAAAAAGATGAAGTAATTAATAAAACTTTAATTGTTGAATTTTACATAAATTATATAGAGTTAAATGTGAAATTACAAATTTTCATATTTTTTAATAACTTTAGAAAATAACAAATAACCCCTTACACTTTATACCACTATACTTTATAAGAAGAATTTTGTTTAAAATTACATGAATTTTAGTATTATTTTCATACTTTTATCTGTTAAAATTACAAAATTTTATAAATATATAGGAATTAGTTTTAATGTACATTAAATATTTTTCAAAACTAATATTAGTTTTAGACTTTCATATATTAAAAAAAAAATTTTACTATATATGTTAAATAAGGACTCATGTTATTTTAGTTTAAAAGTTTAATTTATCCGTATACGGGCTTCAATATTAAATATGGGTAAACTATTGTTAACGGGAATATGAATATCAAATGTAAGCATGTATTACTGTGATATGAAAATAAATATACGTTATTTTACTTATAACGACTCATGAAATTCTTATTTAAAAATTATATATGAATATTTAAAAAAAAAAAACATTTTAAAAAAACTTTACGAATCATACTTTAGCTTCATCAAGAGGACTTCTCTCACTACGAAAGTGTCCCGTGGATGGCGTACTAATATATCTCATATTCGTGCTGATTATGTGTTATTAAACTCACACATTTTGTACAACATGGTATGAATGGTTAAAGTTAAACAACAACATCAACCTCAACCTCAACATCTATGTTAGTTAAACAAAGTTAAATCTTTCAACCAATAAATTTTTTTACAAAATATTATTGTAATACATATTACTACATAATAAAAAATCCTGGACAAGTATTAGTTATACTTATATCACAATTTTCACAGGTAAATTCATATTTGTCTATATACTAAACTAAAATTTTAAAATAAATTTAATTAATGTGTAAACTCCGTGCGTGCACAAGACTTATAGCTAGTTTACTTGGATAGGATAAGAGGCATAGTGGTCACGGTGGAGTCACGGGTCTGTAATTCGGGGAACTCAAAACCAAAAAAATGAACACTCTTTTCTCCTTGTCGTTGTCATATTTGACGAAAGACCTTTTTACTTTTAGGTAAATTCATTTGTTTATTGCAAATTTATTCCATTGAAATGGACAATTTTTTGTTTTGAAGTATAGGTGACAATTCAATTAATTGCTAGACAAATGAGTCGATTTTACTTGACTTTTATGCCTGATAGGTCAAGTAAGTAGACGGAAAAAGAGAATGAGCCCAATGAACAATAGATTAAAAAGAAAAATAGTATCGTTACGTGCACAATCCGCTAAATAGTCATATTCAAAAATATCATGAATAAATGTATATGTTCTTTTGTGTAAATTGCAAAAGTCGTCTTTGAGGTTTAGCCAAATTGCATGTTTCGTTCCTATCGTTTCAAAAGTACAGATAGCGTCTTTATAAGGAACTTACGAGTGCAGATTTCATCCCTGACTAGATTGAAATGACTAAATTACCTAGTCTTCTTTCTTTTTACTATAATAGAAGGAATAATGATTTTAGTCAGGGACGGAAATTGCACTCGTTAGTTTTTAACAGGGATGATGCATGCACTTTCGGAAAAGCAGAGACGAAACTTGCAATTTGAGCAAACCACAAAGATGGTTTATGCAATTTACCATATTTTTTTAGAAGGTTTGAGTTGAAAAATGTTAATTTGTTAGCCTAGTATACAAGTCTATATAATTTTCAACAAATGTTAGAAAGAAAGCGTATTGAAACATTTCTTAGTTCTGGAGCTAAATGTTCTTTCTTTCGTGTTACACAACTATTGGGATAATCTTCGTGACTTTTAACGACAAACTTGTAACAACAAAGTTGTTAAATTGTTTTTGTTTCACCAAAAAGGAATGGTTTAGAAAACCAAAACAAACCCAGGCGGGCTACCATATTCATTGGATATATTAGTCACGATGTTTATAGCTCAAAATCTGAAACCACTCGTTAAATCCAAAATTGCGTAACCTTCGTGGTTTTGGTTTGTTGGTGACTTTTGTTTCCTATTATAAGGGAATGTTGTTACTTGGCATCGCGACCAAAACCAATGAAAATGACATGAACCTTGTTACTTGGCATTGCGACCAAAACCAATGAAAATGACACGAACCAAATCATATTGATTAATCATGATCACCCTTAAACATTTTTATACATACGGCACAATACGTTGGTAAATCATCTACAATAGGCCTACCACATATGATCAATCAAATTAAATACTCTTGCAACTCAATTTTTAAACTCTTTAATTAGATTACTTAAACAAATAATAACTATATACTCCTCATTTTTTACAGATAAATTATTTATACTTAAAAAAATAATTATCTGCAAAACATTAAAGATATACACTCAAAATTTTATTTAAGAATTAGATAAAATGAACTATAATTATTTTTATAGTCTAAACTAGCTATTAAAACTTAAATGGCTTGTATTAGACGAAAACACAAATAACTTGGTCAATCATACTATGCATGCATGTCTTATGTATAAGAAGTCTTCTATGTAAATGTTGATGGATTGGGCAATGTGAGACAATGTACATTACTTTGCTTTTTAAAATCTAAAAGATGATGTCTTTTTATTTCCATATACAGTTCCTCATAATTTACAATTAAGTTGTAGTGTTTTCGTGCCATCCGATATACTTAGTTTATCGAACTGAAACATGTAAACCGAAACTACTTAGGAGGCTTCTTTGTCCTTTTGGTTACATAAAGATATCATATGAAATAAGAGGGCACGCACACCTATCAAATATTCATAGCGGAGCCTATGCCTGTTGTCGCTCGGGTCTCTTATGAAAAAGCTTGTCTATGATGTGTCGGGAAAATCGGGACTGATAAGTATAAAATTAAGTTGTAGCTTGAACGCAAATATAACATGGTTGTGTAAAAGGGTAAACTATATTCATTGAGATCAAACAAGTATAATAAAGTAAACAAAGCTAGTGCTTGTTTACAATCTCACATTCGTTGAAACAATTTGATTAAAACATCACTCATATAAGAAGTAGGCAGTAGCAATAGCATAATAACTTTTTTTTTTTTTTTTTTTTTTTTTTTTTTTTTTTTTTTTTTTTTTTAACCAGACATACCAAGACATAAACCCTTTGAAAGAAAGCAAGTAATAGTAATCTAGAGGAGATAAGAATCGTCAAAGTCGTCATCAAAAGAGTTGAAGAACTTGAGATGAGCGAGTTGATGTTGATATTTTCTATAGCAATCAAAGGGTAAAGGCCCATGACTCTGATTAGTAATTGGTGGTCACGTCAAGTTCTACAAATTTGGTTTGCTATATCTTATTTTGTCATTTGTATAAAAGTCAATTTGCTCGGCACAAGGTACGTATACTTGTAATACATATAAATATGGTACATGTCATGTCGTTTCTCTACACCATATATCTAGAAGCATTGATTGACATGTACAACCAATAAGCGGAATGTCATATGTAACGAAAAATCAGAGACACAAGGCATGTAAGTTGGTACACAATGGAGAATACCATAGAGAGAATACGTTGGAATAAGGAATGATGAATGTAATAGAGTGTCGGCTAACCATGGCCAAGACAAGTTGGATACTTGAATTGAAAATATGTACTCTATTATAGCTTTTTTGGATGAGAAAAAAGCTATGTGTATATTAGAACAAAATTTGAAAGTTCGCAATATTAAGTGTAACTTTTTTTGTTGCAAAGGTGAATATTATATATACTTCACAAAATTGTACATCATAAGCATATACACACACTGATATGGAACACACTCCAAATCAGAACAAAACAAAATCAAACTAACACATCCAAAACTGGAGATATTACATCTTATCTTCTTCCATGCCTGATGATTCAGATTTCAGGCATCCATATTAAGTGTAACTTGTACATAAACAAGACTTTGAAGAAAGTATGTTGTTTCTAATTACCAAAATTTTAACCTTATACATAAAAATTGTAATTTTGTTGAAATGTAAAAAAATAAAATAAATAAATAAATAAATAAATAAATAAAGTGACTGTTAGAATTGAAGTTAGAGATTGTTGAAATGTTGAATACTTGAATTGGCTAATTTGGCTTGGATTCAATGTGTATTTCAGCCCAAAGTTCAAGTCTTGTTCACGGCCCAGTTTGGGTTTCGATAAACCAAGTCAATAATTTGTGGTTTCATACAATTTCTATTATTGTAACAGACGCGACTCAACTCTCAGCCTTAATTACTTTCACAAACTTGTATTCTTCGACAGAAAACCGTCCTAGTTCTTGCACTTCTTGGTTGTTTTTCACGTCTATGATCTTCGTACGACCACCCGGTATCGCGTTTGCTAGGAAAGCATGCACATAAAAGTTGTGATGGTTAAGATATATTGTTGGTTTGGCCATCGGTTATATAATCGTTTAGTTTTATAGCTGTAATGTAATTGTTAAGTAAGAATTGACCAATCAAAATTTATTAGTGTTTTAATTAAATATGGACACTTAAGTTAAACATATAAAAAGGTTGTACACTTATTATGAAAAGCTTCAGATTGCTCAGTCAAACATAAAGGGGTGTAGCCAAGTATATTTGTGAGTAAGAAGTAAATGAGTATTGGATTTGTACTTTGTCCCACATAGGTATAAAAGGAACAAACACGTAAGCTATTTATAAGGAAAATTAAGTAGGTATAGAACAAGCGTTTAATCACCACATAATATCGAATCTATCGCACAATTCAATATCTCCTCCACTTTTTTATCACTCAAATAACATGTAACTATAAGCTAAAGGTTGTCGCTCATCGATATAAAAACCACTTAAAGTAATAACAATAACATAAAATAATTAAAATAGAAGACTTTAGAATTTATTCCCTGCGTAAACGTTCTTCTGGAGCCGAGAAAACAAAAGACTTTAGTGAATCTAGTTCAACCCTTTTCCGGGTCGAAAAGTAAGCAACTCTTTAGAATGCAGCCAAGGTTTCACCACAATTTCGGCATAGAAAAAACTATTCTCACCACCTTTCGAACTTTTCGCTTTAATTGTCAAATAGTATTTAGTCCCGGACACCACTTGACTCTCGGCCTTAACAACTTCCACAAACTTTAAACCATTCGAACCAGCTTTTCGATTGTTTTCTTGGACACAATACCTTCCTAGCTCTTGCACTTCTTGGTCATTTTTCACGTCCTTTATCTTGGTACGACCACCTAGTAGTGCGTTTGATGTTATGGTTAAGATACATAGGATTGTGATGATTAGGAATAGTGTTGGTTTAGCCATTGTTGAGTTTAAGGTTTTGGTTTTTTGGTTATGAGGGTATGAAATGATGCTTATTTATGAAGTGATGTTTTGATGGATTATGACTAGGAACGTGTTGTTTGTTTGTTTGTTTGGTTTTGTTGGATGGTTTTATGGATATATATGAGAACATGGGAAGTTTGTACCTTATATATAGACTTAGCTAGCAAGTTAACTGGTACGGTACAGCATATTCTTTTGGATAATCATAATAATCACACGACCAAGGATCAAATGAGAAGAAAACTTAAAATGAGAAGAATGAGAAATAATTATAACTATACATTTGAGATGCATCGACTTGAATTAGATACATCCCTAGTCTTTTAGATGCACCATAATATATTTTCTAGCAAAAAATTAGATACATATACATATATTAGATGCATTTCATCAAGTTAGACGAATGCTATACATTTTTCGTCCTCTGCGGGTCAAATTTGGTTTTAGTATTACTTTGCATCGTTTTCACTTCAAAATCACTTTCGAAACTAATTGGGATGCATCTAAATGAATAGAGATGCATCTAAATCAAGTCGGTGCATCTCAAATGTGTGGTTATAATTATTTCTCATCCTTCTCATTTTAAGTTTTCTTCTCACTGGATCCTTACCCATAATCACACATATGATAATTTAACTAAAGAAATAAAGAAATATACATATACATATCATAAAAGTAATCGCTAATCAGTGTTATCTATACCGCATATAGTACATGTAAAGATAAAATACATTTGTTTAAACTTAAAAAAAATAAAAAATAATAATGTTGTTAGATTAAAAGGAGTCGAAAGATCGTGCCTATGTCATCTTAGCTGTGACATGTTGGGTTATATGGCGCTATCAAAATAACATCACATTCAACTCTCAAGTTTTGAGGAAATGTGACATTTTGATAATATTCGTCTTTTTTCTTTGGATTAAGTTTAGAGGTAAAATGTGTAGTAGTTGGAACGATTGGCTAAAATCGCCTTTATAATTTGCTAGCGCCTTACTAATTTTCTCCTTTTATTATACATCACCGTTCAAAAAATAATAATAATAATATATAAATAAAGGCAAAATATTATTTCTGTCTCATATTATAAGTGTATAATTTCATAATGCACAAAAATTTTAAAAATCTCACAATATCATATCTATCTATTAAAATCCGTTTTCATTTGTTAAGATACAAAGTTAACATTTATTATGAGACATTCAAGAATATTAATGTTGATAAAGAGGAGTAACAAACTTTTAAGAAATCTTACTAACTAGACTTTTTACCAATCAAATATCTACTCGTTAAAATCCATTTTCAATAGTTGAGATGCAAAGTTAACATTTATTCCGAGACATTCAAGACTTGAATATTAATGTCGATAAAGAGGGGTAATAAAAAATAGTAGCTACCCATGTTGCATTATTAATTGAATAGCATTTGGGGCATGTTTGTCATAGTCGAGTCACGGGTCTCAAATTCAAGGAACATAAAACCAAAACATGATCAATCTCTTCTTCATGTCCTTTGTCATATGACAAAAGTTTTTCTTACTTTTAGGTATATTCATTTTATTGTAAATTTGTTCCATTGAAATAGACAATTTTTTGTTTTTGTTTTGAAGTATAAAAAGGTGACAATCCAATTCATTGCCAGACAATTGAGTCGGTTTTCTTGACTTTTACGTTTAAAAACATCATTTTATTATATTTACTTGTTAATTTTCAAGTATAGAGTGTTTGCCCACCAATTAAGCAATGAGACATTTCTTTTCCCATCCAAGGCTACAAGTTTTTGACCATAACCCATTTCTCTTGTAACCATCATGTTAATTCGACATGCCATCTTGAACATCAATACAATGGGTACATGTTTCTTAAACGAATATTAAATTCAACTAGTATGGTACTCGCGCAAAGCAGGGAGCTCGAAGACGAATGTTGTTTAATAATTTTTTGATACAATGTTTTTTTATGATTATTGTTTGACAATTTTTTATAACGGATGATAATTTCTAGAGATTGTGTGTTTGTGTTGTGAGATTGTGAAGAATTAATATGTCATATTATTATATGCAAATTTAAAAAATTATTAATTTTAATCATAAACATATTAAATTTATTATATTAGTTCTATTTTATTATTGTAATATTCAATTTAATGTCATAATTTAATGTGCGATTAGTGTATTTTTATATTTTATTTTAATAATTATGAGTAATAAAATGTGTGTTAATTTAATTTTTTAAGACTTCTAAAGATAGATAATTAAAAGCTAGAATAATTACAATAGTGTTTTTAGCTAATCATACAAAGCTAAACTAAAAGAACTTAGCTCGGGCCGGACCAGGCCAGGTTGACCGTGTTTTCTTATTAAAAAAAAAGATTTTTTTCGTAAAAGCCCGGGCTTACGGGATTTTTTGCGGGCTTTTCAAAAAGCTTGGGCTTTTGAGCTTTTTCAGGCTATGGGCTTAGCTCGGGCCAAATCAGGCCAGGTTGACCGGGCTTTGATGAAAAATATAAGGACCATTTAAGCATGTTAGGCCAAACTTTTTCGGGTCGGGCTTATGCCAAGGCTCGGGCTTTAGGCCCACATGTGCATCTCTACTTGAATGTATAATACTTTGTTTTTATAACTTTTTATTTATTTATTTATTTATTTATTTATTATAACTCTTTATTTTATTTTATTTTCATCTACATGTATGCAACAAAATGATCGAGTATATTCAACATTCACTCAAACTCTTACCTTTGGTATTTATCTTAAAGGAAAAAGGTTGTCAAATAGCATTTGGCGATGTGATAAATGGTATCAAGCTGAACTTAACTGAATCGTTAGCCTAATGTACAAAAAATCTATATAACTTTCAAACAAATGTACGAAAGAAAGAGTGTTGGATAGTATGGTTTTATGTCATTCTCATGGTAAATAAGTACAGGGACTATTTCTGTACTTATTTCTTATAGTTTGGTATGTTTAGTTGTATTTGGCAGGTTTATATTCTTGAAGGGCTGAAGTGGAAATTGGCTCTATATAAAGCTCCTATCCCCAGCTCTCTCTCTCATAACATCATCTCTCTCAATATACGATTAGGGTTTCTCTCTTATTGCAACTCAGTGTCATTGTTTTGGTATTGTGATCATCTTGATCATCTGGTATTGGTTTTAGTATAGGTCTGAGAGTTGTAGTGAGGATACATTGTATTCAGATTCTTGTAGTGTGATAGTTGGATCCTTCTGAAGGGGACAACTCGTTTTCTTGTGTATTCTGTTTGGTGAGCACACTGTTGTGGACTCATCTTCTTGATACTATTAGTAATAAAAGATATTCACCAAGGGGTGGTTGGCTGGGTGAAAACTTGTGTTGTGGTTGCTGTTTTAGAGCTGATCTATAGTTTTTACATGGTATCAGAGCCTCGGTTTTGATCTCCGTTGGCTCTTGATATTTTTAGGGTTTGGTTAAGATTTGGGGTTTCTTGATTGACTTGCAATTGGTGTTGATCGTAGCTGTTTTCTTTACGGCCGAAGGTTGAATCGTTGATTTTCTCAACGGTTTTTGGTGATTCTTGATTTTCAATTAGGGTTTCTTGAAACCCTAATTTGGAATTTGGGGATCTTGATTCTTAGTGATCTGTGGAGGTTTCTAGTTGATTATCTTGGTTATCAACAGTCTTGACTAAGTGAATCAAGGCTGTTGGTGTTTGGTTCTTGGTATTTCCGCTGCGATTTAAGAGCTCTATAAGTTTTCTTTCTTCTTTTAAACCCCTGAACACTTTAGTGGTGACACTGCAAACTCAGGGGGTAACATCTTGACCTACTTCCGTGAGAAGCAAGGATACCTGCTCTTCCCCCTGAGAGGTGTGAAACTAGGTGTTTCAGTTTGGTTTGGGAGTGAGTTTTTAGTTTTTCTTTGTAGTTTAAGTCTGTTCTTTGAGTCTAGGTCGTTGGAGGATAGGTTCTTGGGCAGTCTTGGAAGTCTGGTGGTTGTTGGTTTAATTGTTTTGTTAAGTTGTTTGATTATCTGTTTGTTTAGTTATTCTTTGATTGTCTGCTTCTTTTTACTTGTTCTGTTATTATGGCTGAACAAGTTCTTATTAGTAGTTTAGATGCTTGTAATCCTCTTTATTTGCATGCTAATGATAATTCCAACTTAGCTTTGGTTAATGTGAAATTGACTGGTGCTGAAAATTATAAAATGTGGTCTACTGCTATGAAAATTGCTTTAAGAGGGAAAAATAAGATGGGTTTTATTGATGGTACTTGTGTTAAACCTGTTACTAGTGTTGTACTTTCTCAGCAATGGGAAAGATGCAATGCTATTGTTTTAGGATGGATTCTTGGATCTTTGTCCCAAGAGTTGTACCTTGGACAAGTCTATTCTGAGATTGCATCTGAAGTTTGGGATGAGTTGAAAGAAACTTATAACAAAATGGATGGTTCTGTTATTTTTAATTTGGTTCATAAGATAAATGAGTTAAAACAAGGTGATTTGTCTGTCCCAGAATATTATCATAAACTCAACTCCCTTTGGAGAGAGTTTGATATTCTGACTCTATTGCCTGCTTGTACTTGTGCTGCTCATGAGGATAATCTTAAGCATAATCAACTTGTTAGACTCATGCAGTTTCTTATGGGATTGAATGATGTGTATCAAAATGTCAGGAGTAATTTGTTGTCTAGAGATCCTTTACCTGATGTAAAGGATGCTTTTGCTGTTGTCTCCAGAGAAGAATCTCATAGAGGTTTTTCTCCTGGTTCTCTGAGTGTTAAAAGTGTACCTGCTGCTTTTACTGTTAAGAATAATGCTGTCACACCCCCAAAATACCTGAATGGCAGCGGAATGGAATACCTGAGGGTGTAACGGATCATAGCACACAACCAGGATATATTGAACGACCTAAAGTGTCGTTTATAAAATACATCGTTTGATTCATTCAAAATATACAGAGTTATAAAACATAGGTCCCAAAAGTTGGAAAAGGTTTAAGGAAATAATTTAGTACAATCAAACGATAGTTCAAAAGTGCATGAAATCCAAAAGAGACGCGTCATCCTTGATACACAAGTGACTCCATGCATGCCATGAGAATATGCCTTAGTTACCTGAGAAATACATTGCGAAAACGGTCAACATAAAGTTGGTGAATAATCATAGGTTTATAAGTAATTCGTAAGTACATAAACCACAAGTATATAGTAAAGTGACAAATTGTCAAAAAGTTACATTGTCTCTTAAGCTCATGACCCCGAAGCTAGACGTACTAAAATATGCCCCAAAGGAGTGGTTACCAGTCACTCAATAATTTAGACATGAAATGCATTCGTTTTCCTTATGGAGCAACCCAAACACGAATGGAGGCGTCACCCTCGATAGATCTATCCACTCACTCTCGCTTGGCAATATAATTAACGGTCCATGATAATAAAGGGGACTTGAAGTGGTAGTACTAGCAACTTAAGCAATGTACGGAATTTAATACTTGGGCATGTACAAAAATAATTGTGCAATGTATTCTCCCCCGTGGGATTTAAAATCAAATAAGTACTAAAAACGGGGCTATGAGAACTCACCTCGAAATGATGGTACAACGAAGGTACAATGAAGTAAAAGTAGTCGGGACAATGAGGCGCGAACACTAGCCGCAACCTAAATGAATAATCGCGATCTAATTAAGATCAAGCCGTAATATAATGAATGCACATGCACATGATACCTATACCACTCGTAATTTGGAAATACTAGTTATCGTCATGGTAAAATAGTTTCCATACTTAGGAAAAATAAGTCCATATATAGGAGTATATAACTTGTCGTATTATCTCGTATGAAAAATGTTAGCGTTAAATTCCTTGTATCGAAAACCTTGAAATAACGTCGTTAAGTCGTATAAGTATTCTCTTGGGTCATACGTATTCATTTGATAAGAAAATAGTCGTTAGTAACATTTCTAGAAAATATACCATTTAGTGCGTACGTTATTATTTTTATTTGTGTCCATATATATATATATATATATATATATATATATATATATATATATATATATATATATATATATATATATATATATATAGTTTTGACGATGTTAAAACGGGTATAACTTGGTCGTTTTAAGCTCGTTTTCCTCGTTCTTTATGTCCACGGATTCGTCTTTGTATATACTAATATATTTTTGATAACTCGGCTCCTTTAGGTTACGTTTAACACCTCTTTTTACCCGTTGAAATCTGCCAAACAGCAAGCAGTTTTTATAAAAATAGTTTTCGTCGTTAAATTTGCAAAAATCATATCTCCTTCGTTATAAGCTCGTTTTAATCCGTTCTTTCGCCTAAAGTTTCGTTTTTAAAAGTATTTTCTAAATCTTTGGTCAAAACTTACACCATCTACTGATTTTCCCACGAAATGAAAATAGGGACAGTAGGTCAATATGTAGTTTCAAAAACCATTTTCAAGTCTCCAAACTAGTTCTAACCTCAATCAAACCACTTTCAATCACCACAAAACTAGTCTAATCCTACCATACACCTTCTTAGGGTGTCATGGGTCCTTAAACATCATCAATCCACTAGGTCTAACAAGGGTTTCTCATGTGTCCATTTCTAGGGCTCAAAGTTAAGTATGTACAAAATAGAGTGGTATAAACCATTATATGCATGAGTTCTTGCAAGAAAAATATATAAACATAGTAATAACTTGTAAAAATCATAAAAATGAGTTTGTTAACTTACTTGAAGGTTTAGGGAGTTTGGATGATAAAAACCTACTAATCCTTGAGTTTTTATTTCAAAACTCCAACAAGGATGACTATATGAACAAGTTTATACCTAGATCTTGTAAAATTTGTTGTTCTTGCTTCTTGGATCACCTAGGTCGATTACACCATAAGAGAAAATGAGAGAAAAAGTTTGCTTGAGCTAGTAAAAATGAGTTGTGATAATAATGGATGAAAAAGGTTTATTATATACTTAGTGGACAATTGTTAGGTTAGCATTTAAGTGAGTTGGTGAGGTTTAGATATTTAGGACCAAGGGGGGGGGGGGGGGGGGGGTTTGGCCGGCCCAAAAAGGAGGGAAAGGGGGGGATTGTCTTGGGTTTAATTAGAAAAAGTTAGTAGTATTATGTTGTAATGTTAGTTTTAGGTTTAATCGGGTACCGGGTTTGTTAGAAATAAATTTTATTGAAGTTATTCGGGGCATAATAAAGTCGTAAAAATTGTAAAAATATGTCGGGTACAAGTACGGAGAGTTCGGGTGATTATTGTTTAATTTTGGTGAAAACCGTCGTTATTAAGTTAGACGTACGATACGTAATAAATAAATTTCCAAAATACCGGGTAAATTAATATTATAATTTTTATATCATATAAATAAGTATAAAAATATGTTGGGATAATAGTCGGGAGTGTCGGACATGTTAGACACATTTATAGTTCTCGTATTAGTGTTTATTTAAAATAAACATACGTAAATCGTTAATTATACCAAAAGTATTAATTTACTTATCCTGCGAGTGAAATAGCATGCAAGTGCCCTAATGATGATGTGCAGACTATTTCTAGTCCGTATGAAATGTCCCTGATAATAATGCATGAATTCGCTCCTGAACCAATACGGTTACGCGAATTTGAACACTCATAAACTAAATTTACGACGACATGAGTAATGCACGTGAATAGTGGTTTTCTCTCGGAAATGAATAGTGTCAAGTGAATAGTAAAATTTTTGAATGTGTCTCGGAATGTCAAATTGACCTAAAAAATGATGAATAGTAAAACGATGAATAGTGATCGATGAATAGTAATTTGTGAATAGTAGAATGTCGAAGTTTGGAAAAATGACCTGAAATTGTGGGTTGTGACAGTCGCCCATCCAAAAAGGAATTCAGTCCCTGAATTCAGTTAGTGTTGGTCTCGGTAATAGGCTCGGTGAAAAGTTGTGGATACTTGCGTCGCATTTGGTCTTCTCGTTCCCAAGTAAACTCGGGTCCTCTTCGAGAATTCCAGCGAACCTTCACGATCGGAATTCGACTTTGTTTCAACTGTTTGATCTCGCGATCCATTATTTCAACTGGTTCTTCCACAAAGTTAAGCTTGTCATCGAGTTGTATTTCTTCTAATGGTATAATGGCAGACTCGTCCGAAAGACATTTCTTGAGGTTCGAAACATGAAACGTGTTGTGTACGTTGCTAAGTTCTAATGGAAGTTCAAGTTTGTAAGCTACTGGACCAATCCTTTCCAGTATCTTAAACGGACCAATGTATCTCGGGTTCAACTTCCCGTGTTTTCCAAATCGTATCACGCCCTTCCAAGGCGAGACTTTCAACATGACTTTGTCTCCGACCTGAAATTCCAATGGTTTGCGTCGAACATCTGCGTAGCTTTTCTGTCGACTTCTAGCAGTTTCGAGTCTCTGTCGAATCTGAATTATCTTTTCTGTTGTCTCTTGCACCATCTCCGGGCGAGTACATTGTACTTCACCGACTTCGGCCCAACAAACTGGAGATCGACACTTACGACCATAAAGTGCCTCGAATGGTGCAGCCTTTATGCTTGAATGGTAGCTGTTGTTGTAGGAAAACTCGATCAACGGCAAATGGTTAGCCCAACCATTTCCAAAGTCAATCACACATGCTCGCAGCATGTCCTCAAGTGTCTGAATAGTTCTCTCGCTCTGACCATCGGTCTGAGGATGGTAAGCAGTGCTCATGTCTAACTTAGATCCAAAAGAATCTTGCAATGACCGCCAAAAGTTTGAAGTAAAACGACTATCTCTGTCGGAAATGATGGAAACTGGTGCACCGTGTCTTGAGACTATTTCCTTGACATAAAGTCTAGCAAGTTGTTCCATAGAATAAGTCTCTCTAATGGGTATGAAATGTGCTGATTTGGTAAGACGATCAACAATTACCCAAATAGCATCGAAACCTCCTGACGTCTTTGGAAGTTTAGTGACAAAGTCCATAGCAATACGTTCCCACTTCCATTGTGGAATTTCTGGTTGTTGAAGTAACCCTGACGGTTTCTGGTACTCGGCTTTCACTTTAGCACAAGTAAGACATTTGCTGACATACGTAGCTATTTCTGCTTTCATGTTCGGCCACCAATAAAGCTTTTTGAGATCCTGATACATCTTATCAGAACCTGGATGAATAGAGTACTTCGACTTGTGTGATTCATGCATAATCAATTCTCGCACTCCACCATAGAGTGGTATCCAACTTCGGTCCTTGAAGCATAACACTCCATCTGATCTCTTTACAAAGCCATTTTCGCTTTCTGGCATACCATAAATTTTCTCGTGTGGTCGATTTTCTTCCTTGAGAGCCTCAATCTGAGCTTCTAAAATTTTTGCTGGTAATGGCGAAATGATAGTCATTCCCAATGACCTAACTCTCAAAGGTTTGAGTCGTTCTTTTCGGCTAAGTGCATCTGCTACAACATTTGCTTTTCCTGGGTGGTATCGGATTTCACAATCGTAATCACTCAACAATTCTAGCCAACGATGTTGTCTCATGTTGAGTTCCTTCTGATCAAGTATATGCTGTAAGCTCTTGTGGTCGGTAAAAATTACGCACTTGGTACCATAAAGGTAGTGTCTCTAAATCTTGAGTGCAAAAACTACCGCACCCAACTCCAAGTCGTGCGTAGTGTAATTCTTCTCGTGTATCTTAAGCTGTCTAGATGCATAAGTTATCACCTTCTCATTTTGCATTAGCACAGCTCCAAGTCCTTGATGCGAAGCATCGCAATATACCACAAAGTTCTCAATACCTTCAGGTAGTGACAAAATCGGTGCGCTACAAAGCTTTTGTTTCAATAATTGAAATACGAACTCTTGTTTCTCTCCCCACTCGTACTTTTCATTCTTTTGTGTCAGCTTTGTCAACGACTTCGCTATCTTAGAAAACCCTTCGATAAATCTTCTGTAATATCCGGCAAGTCCTAGGAATTGACGAATTTCCGTAGCAGACTTGGGCGTAGCCCAATCCTTAACTGCCTCGATCTTTGCCGGGTCGACTTGTAATCCTTGGCTATCAATGACATGGCCAAGAAATTGAACTCTTCGTATCCAAAAATCACACTTAGAAAATTTGGCATACAATTGCTCCTTCTTGAGTAGTTCCAGTATTGTTCTGAGGTGTTCTTCGTGATCTTCCTTACTCTTGGAATAAATCAAGATATCGTCAATGAATACAATCACAAACTTATCAAGATACGGTTTGCACACCCTATTCATGAGATCCATAAATACCGCAGGTGCGTTGGTTAATCCAAAAGGCATCACTTGAAACTCATAATGACCATAGCGTGTTTTAAATGCCGTCTTCAGGATATCCTCTTCCCGAACTTTAAGTTGATGGTAACCGGATCTTAAATCAATCTTGGAATAAAAACTAGAACCTTGTAACTGGTCGAACAAGTCGTCGATTCTAGGGAGTGGATAACGGTTCTTCACCGTTAACTTGTTTAGCTCACGATAGTCGATGCACATTCTGAAAGTTCCATCCTTCTTCTTCACAAACAAAACCGGCGCTCCCCAAGGTGAGGAACTCGGTCTAATGAATCCTTTGTCCAAAAGTTCTTGTAGTTGATTCGACAATTCTTGCATCTCCGACGGTGCAAGTCTATACGGTGCTCGCGCAATTGGTGCAGCTCCTGGCACTAATTCGATTTGAAACTCGACTTGGCGTGTAGGCGGAAGTCCTGGCAATTCTTCCGGAAAAACTTCTGGAAATTCCTTAACAATTGGCACATCCTCAAGTCGTTTCTCATCCGACTTCTTCTCCGTGATGTGAGCCAAGAATGCATAACAACCCTTCTTTATGTACTTCTCGGTTTTAATGCATGATATGATACTGAGTCTAGTTCCACTTCGTTCTCCACGAACAACCAAAGTTTCACCGTTATAAGGAAGGTGAACAACTTTCTCATCACAAATAATTCTCGCTCGATGTCGGGATAACCAATCCATACCGATAACAACGTCGAAACTTCCAAGTTCTACGGGCATAAGGTCTATATTGAATGGGTGGTTTAGGAAATTTATAGTGCAACCACGAACAATGGTGTTGGTGTTAACTAAAGACCCATCGGCTAGTTCAACGATATAGGAAATGTCTAATGGGGTTGGTTCTATGTTAAGTAAAGGTGCAAATGCAATAGAAACAAAACTTCTATCCGCTCCTGAATCAAATAAAATGGATGCATAACGATTATTAACGAGAAACGTACCCGCAACAACATTCGGGTCTTCTTTGACATCATCTCCTCCCATAACATAAGCTCTTCCTCGAGCCCTTCCATCTTGATTTCCAGTTCCTTGATTCTTCTTCTGTGGGCACTCACCCCTAAAGTGTCCAATTTCTCCACAGCCAAAACATGTTACAGGTGGCTTCTGATTGTCACCCAAGGTTGGAAATTTGCAATCTTTGATGTGGTGACCAATCTTCTTGCAGTTACCACATGTATTTGGGCAACGTCCAGGGTTATGATGCTTCTGACACCTTTCACACTTGGGTAAATTACCCTCATATCCTTTCCTTTCAGTCGGTCCTGCAGCATAGGCCTTTGCCACTTCTTGCCTTTTAGGTGGCGGCTGAACAGCGTTTCCACCTTGGTTGTAGTCAAACCTTCTCTTGTTGTTGTTGTTATAGTTTGGATTGTTGTTTCGGTTATTGGGATAGTTGCGGTTTCGATTGTTGTTATAGTTGTTGTTGTTTCGAGTGTTGTTGTAGTTGGTGTTGTTTGAACGGTTATTGTTGTTGACAGCAGATTTTCCTTTTACCACTTGGACCATGAGTTTCTGAGTTATACGAATAGCCTCTTCCATTGATTGAGGATCAAAAGAAATCACATCTCCTCGAACACTTTCAGGCAATCCACCAACAAAGTTTTCCATCTTTTTCTCATCGTCGGGAACCATAGTTGGACATAGTGCAGCCAACTCCTGAAACCTTCTGAAGTAGGTCTCGATGTCATCACCTTTAGTCACAAGCTCATAAAATTCTGTTTCCAACTTTTGCACCTCAGTACGAGGGCAAAACTTCTTAGACATTAGTTTCTTGAATTCCTCCCAAGTGAGCTTGTAAGCATTCTCCATACCAATCGGCTGAGCATACGAATTCCACCAAGACATAGCTTCATCAAGAAGCATACCTGTAGCAAATTTTACCTTGCTTACGTCCGGGCATCCGCACATGAGAAATACATTCTCAGTCTTTTCAAACCAGCGGATCAAAGCAACCGCTCCTTCAGTGCCCTTAAACTTGATAGGATCACTAATCTTGAAATCTTTCCATGTACATTCACGCCTAGTAGCAATTGGTTCAACTGCCCTTGTATTAGAAGCAGTCTCGGCAGCCCTAGCAGCAACCTCAGCTCTCTCAATCTCCAGAGCTTCTGCAATACTATCCCTGACCAACTTGCGGATAGCGGCTTGAGTCATAGCGGGTGTTTCTGGTGCAGTCTTACTTTTCCTTGGTGCCATACTTCTGATAAATCACAATGGAAATAACCATGAGAAAAATCATAATAGAAATAGTCATCGAACCAAAGATATACACCCACAACATGTATATATCTATACAACCACAACAAGTATAAATACAACCACGACATGTACGAATACAACCACAATCTGTCTAGATATCACCACGACAAGTATATATACAACCACAACCTGTATCAATACAACCACGACATGTATAGATACAACCACAACCTGTATAAATATGACAACAATAAAGAGCAACCACGAAACATCATAAATATAATCACAACACATGAATATAATACATGAAAATTTCGGCCTACATGGACCGATAGAATATATAGCACAACATTTCCAACATAGTAGAGTCGCACTTGATATATTTGTTTGTACAACAACCAAAAGACTACAAGTTCTTGAACTATGTCCCACATCCCGGGACTAGGAAATAATAAAAGCTAATATAATACCAGTCTACGTCTAGGCTCCTCCAGGTGCTCTAGATGGTCCAGGCTCTCCCCTCAAGCGGCGAATCTCACGATCCATCGCAACCACGATCTCCTCTAAGTGCTGGACTCGTAACTGAAAAGAAGCATCTCTGCGCTCCAACACGACTAACCTCTCTCGGATCAATGTCAACTGGTCTACCTGCTCCCACTGAGTCTCCTGTGTCGCCTGAGCTCTATCTCGAATCTCAGGTAGCTCATCTCTAAGTAGATCAATCTGCTCCTGGTGACTCAACTGTCGTGCCTCGAGTCCATGGTAAGACACATCAATACCAACTCTGCCCTGAATCAAATCCTCAACCTGCTCCTCGACAGCCTCAAGTCGAGTGGTAATAATCTCATCAACTCTATACCCCAACCTATCAACTTGCTCCTGCTGAGCACCTAACTGATCATCTAGTGTAACGGCTGTAGGATCCCTAGCTGCAGCCGCTCTCGAACTCTCACCTATGTGGTATACTGGTGGTGGTGAAAGGTCAGTAGTCTCGGTAGTAGGTGAATCTGGGGTGGTAAGCCTTGCACGCTTCCTGAGCGGCAAGAGTGAGGTAGGTACAGGAGTAGTAGTGGGTATGGCTGGTGGTGGTGGTGTAGGCACAGTAGGACTAGGGAGAGTCCTATAAGTAGATGTAGCTGGGCGAACCCTCTTCCTAGCAACCTGAATGGTCTTACTCCTAGGAAACATAAGTCTCGGTTCTGAAGAAGTAGTAGTAGTAGTAGGTGATGATGGTATGTCAGTGGGTACAGTAGGATGGACATGGGGAGTAGGAGCCGTCTCCTCCTCCTCGAAAGGCTCGGTATCATCATCTGACGCCAAAAGTGGCAACTCAGGTGTAGGAGAAACAAGTGGTGAAACAGCAGTGGAGGACACAGAGTCCTCATCATCAGAGTCTGATATAGTGTAAAGTATGACAGTGTTTGGATTCGAAGACATGACTCTGTGATAATCAAGGTGAAATAAAAATAAATAACTCGTAAAATGGAATCACCAAAATAAGTAAATATGCACTTATGATGAAATGATGATATGCTATGATGGTGTGGTTATAGTCTAGGGTCCATGATGCAACCTAGTTCGCTATAACCTTAGCTCTGGTACCAATCTGTCACACCCCCAAAATACCTGAATGGCAGCGGAATGGAATACCTGAGGGTGTAACGGATCATAGCACACAACCAGGATATATTGAACGACCTAAAGTGTCGTTTATAAAATACATCATTTGATTCATTCAAAATATACAGAGTTATAAAACATAGGTCCCAAAAGTTGGAAAAGGTTTAAGGAAATAATTTAGTACAATCAAACGATAGTTCAAAAGTGCATGAAATCCAAAAGAGACGCGTCATCCTTGATACACAAGTGACTCCATGCATGCCATGAGAATATGCCTTAGTTACCTGAGAAATACATTGCGAAAACGGTCAACATAAAGTTGGTGAATAATCATAGGTTTATAAGTAATTCGTAAGTACATAAACCACAAGTATATAGTAAAGTGACAAATTGTCAAAAAGTTACATTGTCTCTTAAGCTCATGACCCCGAAGCTAGACGTACTAAAATATGCCCCAAAGGAGTGGTTACCAGTCACTCAATAATTTAGACATGAAATGCATTCGTTTTCCTTATGGAGCAACCCAAACACGAATGGAGGCGTCACCCTCGATAGATCTATCCACTCACTCTCGCTTGGCAATATAATTAACGGTCCATGATAATAAAGGGGACTTGAAGTGGTAGTACTAGCAACTTAAGCAATGTACGGAATTTAATACTTGGGCATGTACAAAAATAATTGTGCAATATATTCTCCCCCGTGGGATTTAAAATCAAATAAGTACTAAAAACGGGGCTATGAGAACTCACCTCGAAAGGATGGTACAACGAAGGTACAATGAAGTAAAAGTAGTCGGGACAATGAGGCGCGAACACTAGCCGCAACCTAAATGAATAATCGCGATCTAATTAAGATCAAGCCGTAATATAATGAATGCACATGCACATGATACCTATACCACTCGTAATTTGGAAATACTAGTTATCGTCATGGTAAAATAGTTTCCATACTTAGGAAAAATAAGTCCATATATAGGAGTATATAACTTGTCGTATTATCTCGTATGAAAAATGTTAGCGTTAAATTCCTTGTATCGAAAACCTTGAAATAACGTCGTTAAGTCGTATAAGTATTCTCTTGGGTCATACGTATTCATTTGATAAGAAAATAGTCGTTAGTAACATTTCTAGAAAATATACCATTTAGTGCGTACGTTATTATTTATATATATATATATATATATATATATATATATATATATATATATATATATATATATATATATATATATATATATATATAGTTTTGACGATGTTAAAACGGGTATAACTTGGTCGTTTTAAGCTCGTTTTCCTCGTTCTTTATGTCCACGGATTCGTCTTTGTATATACTAATATATTTTTGATAACTCGGCTCCTTTAGGTTACGTTTAACACCTCTTTTTACCCGTTGAAATCTGCCAAACAGCAAGCAGTTTTTATAAAAATAGTTTTCGTCGTTAAATTTGCAAAAATCATATCTCCTTCGTTATAAGCTCGTTTTAATCCGTTCTTTCGCCTAAAGTTTCGTTTTTAAAAGTATTTTCTAAATCTTTGGTCAAAACTTAGCCACCATCTACTGATTTTCCCACGAAATGAAAATAGGGACAGTAGGTCAATATGTAGTTTCAAAAACCATTTTCAAGTCTCCAAACTAGTTCTAACCTCAATCAAACCACTTTCAATCACCACAAAACTAGTCTAATCCTACCATACACCTTCTTAGGGTGTCATGGGTCCTTAAACATCATCAATCCACTAGGTCTAACAAGGGTTTCTCATGTGTCCATTTCTAGGGCTCAAAGTTAAGTATGTACAAAATAGAGTGGTATAAACCATTATATGCGGAGTTCTTGCAAGAAAAATATATAAACATAGTAATAACTTGTAAAAATCATAAAAATGAGTTTGTTAACTTACTTGAAGGTTTAGGGAGTTTGGATGATAAAAACCTACTAATCCTTGAGTTTTTATTTCAAAACTCCAACAAGGATGACTATATGAACAAGTTTATACCTAGATCTTGTAAAATTTGTTGTTCTTGCTTCTTGGATCACCTAGGTCGATTACACCATAAGAGAAAATGAGAGAAAAAGTTTGCTTGAGCTAGTAAAAATGAGTTGTGATAATAATGGATGAAAAAGGTTTATTATATACTTAGTGGACAATTGTTAGGTTAGCATTTAAGTGAGTTGGTGAGGTTTAGATATTTAGGACCAGGGGGGGGGGGGGGGTTTGGCCGGCCCAAAAAGGAGGGAAAGGGGGGGATTGTCTTGGGTTTAATTAGAAAAAGTTAGTAGTATTATGTTGTAATGTTAGTTTTAGGTTTAATCGGGTACCGGGTTTGTTAGAAATAAATTTTATTGAAGTTATTCGGGGCATAATAAAGTCGTAAAAATTGTAAAAATATGTCGGGTACAAGTACGGAGAGTTCGGGTGATTATTGTTTAATTTTGGTGAAAACCGTCGTTATTAAGTTAGACGTACGATACGTAATAAATAAATTTCCAAAATACCGGGTAAATTAATATTATAATTTTTATATCATATAAATAAGTATAAAAATATGTTGGGATAATAGTCGGGAGTGTCGGACATGTTAGACACATTTATAGTTCGCGTATTAGTGTTTATTTAAAATAAACATACGTAAATCGTTAATTATACCAAAAGTATTAATTTACTTATCCTGCTAGTGGAATAGCATGCAAGTGCCCTAATGATGATGTGCAGACTATTTCTAGTCCGTATGAAATGTCCCTGATAATAATGCATGAATTCGCTCCTGAACCAATACGGTTACGCGAATTTGAACACTCGTAAACTAAATTTACGACGACATGAGTAATGCACGTGAATAGTGGTTTTCTCTCGGAAATGAATAGTGTCAAGTGAATAGTAAAATTTCTGAATGTGTCTCGGAATGTCAAATTGACCTCAAAAATGATGAATAGTAAAACGATGAATAGTGATCGATGAATAGTAATTTATGAATAGTAGAATGTCGAAGTTTGGAAAAATGACCTGAAATTGTGGGTTGTGACAAATGCTAATACTAGTAACAATTCTAATTCTAATTCTAATAGTAATAACAGAAGAGGTAACACTAATAATAATAGAGGTCCTAATCCTAATCTTCTGTGCAAACATTGTGGATTAATTGGTCACACTATTGATAGGTGTTTTGAACTAAATGGTTATCCTCCTGGTTTTAAAAGAAATCCTAATTTGATTAGACAAAATGGTACTAATAAAAGGTTCAATTCTAGTTCTGATTTATCCCAGAACTTGCCATCTACTTCTGGTTCTTTGTCTGGTTCTTTCACTAATGATCAGATGGTGAAACTTCTGAGTTTGATTAATGAGAAGCCTGCTGTTGGTGCTTCTACTAATATGGCAGGTATTAAACCTAGCTTTCTTAATCATAATGTGTTTTTTAATCTCAACATTGAAAGATTCTGTTGTTCTAACACTGGTGGTACTGGGTATAATGTTACTTTGGGATGGATTATTGATAGTGGGGCTAATCAACATATGACTAACTCTACTACCAATATGTTTAATGTGGTTGATATTACTAGTTTGATGTTAACTGTTGGTCATCCTAATGGGACTATGGCTAAAGTTGTTGCCATTGGTAGTCTAAAGTTGACTAATAATATTGTGCTTTTTGATGTGTTAGTTGTGCCTGATTATAATGTTAGTCTTCTTTCTGTTAATAAAATGATAAAAGACAGTAAGTTCTTTGTTGGTTTTGATGAGCAAAAATGTTATATTCAGGATTTGACTCTGGGCAAAATTGTGGGGACTGGTAGTCAGTCTGCTGGTCTATATTTGTTTGATGGTCATACTCATGGTGAGTATGTTTCTGGTCTGTGTAATTCTGGTTTTATTTGTTATGTGTCTAGAGATTTGTGGCATTGTAGACTTGGTCATCCTGCTGATCAAGTCATGAATGTTTTACAAAAGACCATTGGGTTTAGGAAAGGTGATCAGTCTACTCCTTGTGACATATGTCATAATGCTAAACAGACTAGAGAACCATTTCCTCTAAGTGACCATAAGTCTGTTAGTATTGGTGATCTGATTCATTGTGATATTTGGGGGTCTTATATAGTTACTAGTAGAGATGGGTTTAAGTACTTTCTTACCATTGTTGATGACTTTAGCAGGGCTGTTTGGGTTTACTTGCTTAAATAAAAAATGGAAGTTTGTGAATATATCGAAAATTTTATAAAACTCATTTTTACTCAGTTTAGAAAAAGAGTTAAAGTTGTTAGATCTGACAATGGAACAGAGTTTGTGAATAATAAAATGTCTACATTGTTTAATAATCT
Source organism: Artemisia argyi (assembly GCA_030686995.1). Taxonomy (NCBI): domain Eukaryota; kingdom Viridiplantae; phylum Streptophyta; class Magnoliopsida; order Asterales; family Asteraceae; genus Artemisia; species Artemisia argyi. The sequence continues at coordinate 12,856,290 of CM060693.1, forward strand.
TGGTATTATTCATCAAACTTCTTGTGCTTATACTCCTCAGCAAAATGGGATTGCTGAAAGGAAACATAGACACCTGTTGAATGTGGCTAGGAGTCTTATGTTTCAGGGGGGATTCCTTTATCTATGTGGCCTGAGTGTATTTTAACTGTTGTTTATTTGATTAACAGGCTTCCCTCTTCTGTCTTGTATGGTGCTTCCCCTTTTAGAATAGTGTATGGTAAGGACCCTGATCTCTCTCATGTGAGGGCTTTTGGATGTCTGTGTTTTGCAAATGTTTTAAATAATACTGATAAGTTTTTTCCAAGGTCTGACAAATGTATTTTAATTGGTTTTTCCACTGAGAAAAAGGCTTATAAATTGTATAGTATTGACAAGAAAACTTTCTTGTTTTCAAGAGATGTTAAGTTCTATGAAACTATTTTTCCTTTTAAAATGAAGTCATGTAATAAACATTCTCTTGATCTAAATGAGATTGGTGGAACAGATTCTGAATGTTTAAGTTTTTTTGACATCAAAAGTTCTCAAAGTCCCAATGATGAAGAGGGGGATCCTTCTAATGAGGATGGCAATAGAGGAACTGCTTCTGATGACTGTGTTAACACAGTTGAGGATGAAGCAGATGCCATTGCAACCCAAATAGAAGATAATTTGGTCACCTCTGAGGGCAATGGTTTGCAAAATGAAAATGGTGAGGGTCCTAGCAACACTCAGGAAGAACCTCAGACTGAGTTTAGGAGGTCTACTAGACATAAGTCTCAACCTATTAGGTTTAATGATTACATTGTCTCTAGTTCTAGTAGATATAGTCTTGAAAAATATGTTACTTACTCCAAGTTGTCTGCTAGAAATATCTGTTTTACTACCACTCTAAATAAGTCTGTTGAACCAAAGTCTTACCAAGAGGCTAGTCTTAATCCAAAATAGAATGAGGCTATGGATACTGAAATGGAAGCATTACATAGGAACAATACCTATGAGGTTACAGACTTACCTCTTGGTAGGAAGGCTATAGGTTCTAAATGGATTTAGAAAATTAAGTATAAGTCTTTTGGTGAAGTGGATAGATATAAAGCTAGACTTGTTGCTCAAGGTTTTGGGCAGAAAGAAGGTGTTGATTTTGATGAAACATTCAGTCCTATTGTTAAGATGGTCACTGTTAGATGCTTAATTAATTTAGCTATTTCTAATAATTGGTCTCTTTATCAACTTGATGTTAATAATGCTTTCTTGTATGGTGATCTTCATGAAGAAGTTTATATAAAATTGCCACCTGGTTATTATGATAAAGATGAAACTAAAGTTTGTAGACTTCTTAAGTCTTTGTATGGTTTGAAACAAGCTCCTAGGCAATGAAATGAGAAGTTAACTACTGTTTTGGTTGATCATGGTTTTATTCAAAGTAAAAATGACTATTCTTTGTATGTTAAACATGATAAAGATGTTTTTATGGCTTTACTTGTTTATGTGGATGATATGGTCATTACTGGGAATAATAAACTTGAAATTGAAAAATTTAAACAGTTTTTAAATTCTAAATTCATGATTAAAGATCTTGGTGTTCTTAAGTATTTTCTGGTATTGAAGTTCTTGAGAATGAAAATGGTGTTTGTTTAACTCAAAGAAAATATTGTCTTGAGATTCTTAGTGAATATGGTTTGTTGGCTTGTAAGCCTGCTGCTACACCTTTACAGCAGAATGTGGTTTTGAATCATGTTGAGTCTAATGGTGATAAGTTTATCACTAATTTGACTGAGTATCAAAAGCTGGTAGGCAAGTTGATATATATCTCTGTTACTAGACCTGACATTGCTTATGCTGTGCATTGTTTGAGTCAACATATGCATGCTCCTTTGCAGTCTCATTTTAATGCAGGTTTAAGAGTATTGATGTATCTTAAACAAGGTCCATGTATTGGTATTCAGTTTAATAAAGGTAAAGAGTTTAGCCTGCATGCTTTTTCTGATGCAGATTGGGCTAAGTGTTTAAAAACTAGAAAGTCAGTTTCAGGTTATTGTGTTTATTTCTGCAATAATCTTGTTTCATGGAAAAGTAAAAAACAAGCAACTATATCTAGATCTTCTGCTGAAGCAGAGTACAGATGTCTTGCATCTGCTACTCATGAAATTATTTGGATAAATAAAATTCTAAAAGATCTAAATATTGAGGGCTTGTTACTAGTAAACTTGTTTTGTGATAGCAGTTCAGCTATTCAAATAGCTGCTAATCCAGTTTTCCATGAAAAAACTAAACACTTTGAAATTGATCTTCATCTTGTAAGAGAGAAAGTGTCTTCTGGTGTGATTAAAACAGTGAAGGTTGGTTCTGCATATAATGTTGCAGATGGTTTTACAAAGGGTTTGAGTATAACTCAACATAAGTGGTTTTGTGAGAAACTTGGTCTTGTGGACATGTTTAAGCCATGAGACTGAGAGGGGGTGTTGGATAGTATGGTTTTATGTCATTCTCATGGTAAATAAGTACAGGGACTATTTCTGTACTTATTTCTTATAGTTTGGTATGTTTAGCTGTATTTGGCAGGTTTATATTCTTGAAGGGCTGAAGTGGAAATTGGCTCTATATAAAGCTCATATCCCCAGCTCTCTCTCATAACATCATCTCTCTCAATATACGATTAGGGTTTCTCTCTTATTGCAACTCAGTGTCATTGTTTTGGTATTGTGATCATCTTGATCATCTGTTATTGGTTTTAGTATAGGTCTGAGAGTTGTAGTGAGGATACATTGTATTCAGATTCTTGTAGTGTGATAGTTAGATCCTTCTGAGGGGACAACTCGTTTTCTTGTGTATTCTGTTTGGTGAGCACACAGTTGTGGACTCATCTTTTTGATACTATTAGTAATAAAAGATATTCACCAATGGGTGGTTGGCTGGGTGAAAACTTGTGTTGTGGTTGCTGTTTTAGAGCTGATCTATAGTTTTTACAAAGAGAAACAAAACCAAACAACATGATATATTATGTTAAGAACCTCTAAAAAATTTTAAAAAGAAAGAAAACGAATCGTATTGAAACATATCTTGAATATGGAGCTGATTGTTCTTTTCTTTCCTGTTACACAACTATTGGGATCATCTTTCGACTTTTAACGACAAAGTTGTTAAGAGGTTTTTGTTTCACCACAAAGGAATGGTTTAAAATACCAAAACACACCAATATGTTTGGGCATATTCATTCGATATATTAGTCACGATCTTGAAGACTCAAAATCCAAAACCACCTAAGATCCAAAAATGTCTAACCTTCTTGGTTTTGGTTGATTGGTGATTTTTGTTTCCTATTAGAAAGGAATGTTGTTACTTGGCATCGCGACCAAAACCAATGAAAACGACTCGAACCAAATCATATTGATTAATTGCGATCACTCTTTCGTACATAAGTCTCGTTACAACATCCATGACATTCTTTTTCCTTAATTTTTAGCAACCCGTACTCAACAACTTCAAAACAAATGAAAATGGCTATCTAATAATTGAATAATGTTGATTTTAAGAAATAAAATATGTTTAAAGACGGAACTAAGAATTTTGAGAGGGTGTTACATACTTTTTCTTTAATCATACTTTCTTTAATCATCATTTTTAAAATTAGAGGCGAAGTAGTATTTACTAATGTATTATTCAAAGTTGCACGTACCAAAAAATAAGAGGATCAAAAATCAATTACAGCTCATGACTGAAAGTAGGTGTAGCGTAGCCCATGCAACACCCAACTCTCAAGTGGGTCAATCCGTTACACTTTTCACCTTGTATCAATTTGATATTTTGATGTGTATATTAATTAACATAATGTCTAAAACATGATATTAATAGTTAAATTTAAACTAAATAAACCTAAATACTATAAAGTCAAATTTTTCGTGCAACAAAAATCATACAAAATATTAATCAATTAATACATAATGAAAAAGTTATATAAAAACTGCGCGTGCACATGTATTATAAGTTTATAACTACAAAAGATTTACTATAATTTTATAGAAAAATCTTATGCATTCACTACAAAAAATAGTGCTATTCTCCACATTTATTTTGCTACGGTATGGTCAACCGTGGACTTTTTTTTATATGAATAATAATTTTGCTACATTTATAAGTGTGGCAAATATTTAAAAAATAATCCACATATATAAATGTGTACAATGACAATAAAGCTACACTTATAGGTGTAGCAAAATATCTCCACACTTTTATTTTTGAACATTTTTTGCAATTTTGTCACACTTTTAGGTGTGGACATTCAAAGAATTTTTCCACACTTTTAACTATAGACATTTTGGATAATATCTCCACACTTATATGTGTAGCAAAGTTTGTCACACCCATTATTACCACACTTGAGAAAGTGTGGAATCAATAATTTTACACGTTTTTAAATGTGGCCATTTGACTTTTAAAGTGTGGAGAATTCAACTAGTTTTTTGTAGTGATTACCCCTTTTATCTATTTTATTGACAGAACAAGACAATTTTTTTATGGTTTTTTATTTCATATATTTTGTCTTTACTACTTTTGACATGTCAAACATTATATTTTATGTTTCGTAATTTTCCGGCGCTTTTACTTATTTTATTATCAGATCAGGACACTTTATGGTTTCTTGTTCCGTATATTTTGTGTTTTACTACTTTAATTTTATATTTTTTGTTTTGTGGTTTTATAATAAAAATAAAATTATAAAAATAAAAAATAAAATAAGGAAGGTATTGCTATATCTTACTGTATTATGTTATGTTACTATCTTATCTTATTATGTTAAGGTACACTTGTCGACATGCAAAGTGACTATACATCCAATGATATCATACACTTTATTGTTAGTACAATTCTTTATCCTTTTTTAACATTACAAACATTTTTTGAATGGGAAATGTGCATTATTTTTTTATTTTACTTTTTTTTTATTATTTTTTTTTTGGTTATATACCACTAAATCATACTAGTGATACTTTCAATAAAACACCGCTATGTATAATTTAGTGATGGATGAGAAAGAAAGAAGGAAGAAAGAAAAAAAAAAATCCTTTTTAAATGGGTTTAATTACAATGTTGAGATCTTGAGATTAGATCCAAAACCTTTTAAAAAAATACAAATCCAATACCAAGTGTCCAAAATTTGTTTTTTGTTTTATTCTCCTACAAAAATGGTCAACTCATGTAAAAGTAAATTTCAGTGTCATCCTTTGTTATTTATTTTGTGAGAAAATTACTGAGGGGTATGTCACAAAATGCCCCAAATCTCAGCCTTTTTCAAAAATACCCCATCATTCCCCTTAAAAGCATACGCGACATAAGGGGAGGACACATGTCAACATTCTAGCTCGGGCAAAAAAAAAAAATATATATATATAGTGCATGTCGCGTACGCATGTACGCGAGACCCAAAAAGTCATACGCGACATCTTTATCACCATGTGTAAGGTTTTGGATTTTAAAAAACAAAATTAAAAACTTACAAAAAACACCCTTTAACTTTTTAATATTTACAACTTTTTTATATAATAAACTTTATTTGTCAAATATTTAGCAAATATATATCAAATTTGTTAATGAAAAAAATATCGCTACGAAGAGCTCTGAATTACGAACAAAACAAACCCAATATTGATATGCTTTTGACATACGTACGATTTTATAAAATTTCGAAATACCGTTTATAGGTTTAGAAAATTATACCGTTTTTAATTTATGAATATGATATTCATATTTCATAGAATTGTACGTCTTTGTCCCTTGTGCTTTAAGCGTATTTTTAAAAGATTATAAAATCGTACGATTGGACAAATACCGTTTGACAAATAAAGTAAAAACGGTAATCGTACGGTATTTGACCTTATGGTGGAACGTTGTAGGTTGTAGGCTTGGTTTTAAGTTTTCTTCCTAACATATAAAAATGTATCATAGGAATAAGAGTAGTTTTCATTCCAAGTTTAGTATTATGTGATTTCGAACACGTATAAAATAACACATCAAACTTGGCACTGACTATGAATACAAATTTCATTCATGATCATGTTATGTCTTAAAAAATAAAGTTTTGGCAAAGTTTGGTGATTGCCAATTTATCACCATGTCAGGTATCGGCTCATTTGTCGTTAAACAAACATCAAACATGCTGAATACTGTAGTTTTTATGTCTAATGCTTGAGAGGTTTTATCTTTTGTAAACATTGTACTTTGCTTTATCACCATGTCAGGTATCGGCTCATTTGTCGTTAAACAAACATCGTACGATTGGACAAATACCGTTTGACAAATAAAGTAAAAACGGTATTTGTCCAATCGTACGATTTTATAATCTTTTAAAAATACGCTTAAAAATACGTTTTTAATATCATATTCATATATAAAAACGGTATAATTTTCTAAACCTACAAACGGTATTTCGAAATTTTATAAAATCGTACGTATGTCAAAAGCATATCAATATTGGGCTCGTTTTGTTCGTAATTCAGAGCTCTTCGTAACGATATTTTTTTCATTAACAAATTTGATATATATTTGCTAAATATTTGACAAATAAAGTTTGTGATATATAAAAGTTGTAAATATTAAAAAGTTAAAGGGTGTTTTTTGTAAGTTTTTAATTTTTTTTTTTTAAATCCAAAAACTTACACATTTTGGATCATGTCGCGTATGAATTTATAGGTCTCGCGTACGCATGTACGCGACATGCACTATACATATATTTTTTTTTTGCCCGAGCTAAAATGTTGACATGTGTCCTCCCCTTATGTCGCGTATGCTTTTAAGGGGAATGATGGGGCATTTTTGAAAACGGCTGAGATTTGGGGCATTTTGTGACATACCCCTCCATGCAGGGGTATGTCAGTAATTTTCTCTTATTTTGTTACTATTATTGTCCTCGGTGTTAGCACTCATTTTTCGGTAGTACAAAGTAGAAACGTTTATAATTTTTATAACGAGTACTGGTACAAGCTATTGATCAATGATCATGTTTAGAGCACAAGGTGCAAAGGCAAGCTTCACCCTCTTCATTCGGGCCCCACCATGCTACATCACCAAAACACCTCAACTTCAACTAACCACAACAAACCCCCCTCACCAAACAACAAACCTCAACTTCCCCATTAGGGCCCCACCTCTTACACATTAATTTTTTTATTCATTTCATTAAATAAATTAAATTCATTTCACAAATACTAAAAAATAACAAAACATACTAATTTTATTTCATCAAATAAAAAAAGTTACAATACGAAAAAAAAAAAAAAAAAAAAAAAAACATACGATTTGCGGAAAAAAAAAAAAAAACATACGATACGGGACGAAAATAAATAAACATACGATACTTGGCAATCTACTTGTAAAAACAACATTCATTTCAACATATGCAATTTAAAAACAAATACCCTACTCCATCTTTTATATGCAAACTTGTAAAAACAACATATGCAATTTAACTAAACCACAAGGACTATCTTGGCAATCTACTTCATCTTTTATAATATACAAACCTGAAAAAAAAAAAAAAAAAAAAAAAAAAAAAAAAAAAAGAAAAAAAAAAAACTCCATTCATTTCATCTTCTTCTTCAAAGCCAAACCAAAAAAAAACTCCATTAGCTCATTCATATTTCACAACGTAGATCATCTTCAACCATGTACATCTCTATATCAAACACAAAACCTTCAAATATACAAACCTGCAAACACATCTCCAAATAAAAAACCCAGAAAAAAAAAAAGAAAAAAAGAAAAGAAAAAAAAAGAAAGAAAGATAGATCTGACATTTTGTTAGAGGTTTTGCTTCGCCGTGGCCACGGCGAGGGGGGATTGGTGTGGCGGCGAGCAACGGCTCGCCGTTGTCTTTGCCACCTAGGACGGCGAGGGGTGCTTCGTCGTTTGCACCTTGTGCTCTTATAATTTTTAATGTTAATAAACTGTACTACCGCCTTTTAGTGTATGATATTTGCGTCAAACATGTACCTTTACACAAATAACACATATACTCTTAGGGCACTGGGAGTGGGTGAGTGAGGATGCGGGGCGGGATCCCTCACTCACGGGAACACCGCCGCCGGCCTATCTCTCATGCACGGGGAGGCAAGTTAAAAAAAAACATAGCTGCAAAAACCATCCGATCCAAACAAAAAAAAAAATCAACTATCTGGAGCATAAAATAATAGGTTCGACTTTATTGTTAGACGAGCCGTTTGAGTGGTCTAACGATAGTAGTCTCGAGTTTTTTGCTAACGCGATTGACGCATATGAGGAGGAAGATACGGCAGGGTCGACACGAACATCAGTAAAACGCGATCGGATCACAGCTGCACAAACATTGCATCGTGATTATTTTTGTGAAGAACCAAGACACAACGATGAAGTGTTTGAAGATAGGTATCGTATGCGTAAAAGTTTATTTTTGAAAATCACACATGCTATTGAGTCTAGATTTGAGTATTTTCAAGAAGGTTATGATGCTAGAGCGAAAAAAAGTTTCACAGCCATACAAAAATGGTCGTCTGCCATTAAACAACTCGCAACCGATAAATCCACCGGATGAGTTTGACGAATATTTACAAATGGCTCAAATAACGTCACGTGAATGCCTTCAATTTTTTTGTGATGATGTTATTCAAATATACGGTCGAAATTACCTGCGTAGGCCAACAAGCCATGATATTGCATGTTTGTACGAAGCACACGAAGCTCGACATCACATTCCGGGTATGATCGGTAGCCTAAATTGCACACATTTCGATTGAGGAATTGTCCAATCGAATTGAGGGGTCAATATAAAAGGGGTGATCATCAATACCCCACGATTATGATGGAGGCAGTGGCGTCTCAAGATTTGTGGATATGGCACGCGTTTTTTGGACCGCCGGGTTCAAACAACTATGTGAATGTTGTGATGCAATCTCCGCTATTCCTCACCGAGCGTAATGGTACGGCACCTAAGTGCCCATTTGTTTTGAACGGCCATACGTACAAGCGTGGCTACTATCTAACCGATGGTATATATCCTGCATGGTCTACTTTTGTTAAAGCGTTCAAATATCCAACCGACCCGAAAGAGAAAAAGTTCAAGAAAATACAAAAGTCGGCTCGAAAAGATGTTGAACGGGTATTTGGTGTTCTCAAGGGTAGATGGGGTATACTCAGACGACCCTTACGGCCGTTTTCAGTAGCCAGAATTAGTAAACTGGTTTATGCGTGTGTGATATTGCACAACATGATTCTACATGACTCCGGTAACGCAATCTCCCCAGTTCATACTCGGGATCCTCCGATCCAACCGGTGTTTGACGAAGCAGCCTTAGTCGAGATACGAAATAAGGACACACATTTTCGTCTCCGATTTTATCTTATGGAGCATGTTGACGCTCAACAATTACCATACCTTGAGGTGGACGATGAAGCCGATGAAATTTAGTTTTTTAGTATTATGAATTTTAGTATTATGTAATGTTTATTTTATGTTTTTTAATAATATTATGTAATGTTTATTTTATGTTTTTTAATAATATTATGTAATGTTTATTTAATTTTAATGAAATTTTAGTTTTTAATAAATTTTAATGGAATTTAAAAAAAAATGAAGTGAGTGAAGGGTGAGTGAAGTGGCGCCTCTAAAAATATGAGTGAGTGAGGGAAAAAGTAAGAAATGATGTGGCGCATTTCGATTGGTTTGGAGTGAGTGAAGGGAGGGTGATTGAACTACTCCCTCCCCTTAGCTAGCAACTTTAATTATGGAGAAGTCAATAACACATTAACAGTTTAATCGAAAAAGTATACCTAGAAGAATAATTTTTTTTATCAACTACGTTTTAATTTTGATCAGCTCCAATAATCACCATATACAAGTACTCAATTTATAAGTTTAATTAAAGCACACTATAAGCATCTTTAGCTTAAAAAAACTTTTAGTTTTTATACATAACCTTGAATGACTAACTTGATGTCACTTGTTACTTTGTTAGACGAACCCAACAAAAATTTACATACTTACATTCAAGGTTGTCAAGATCGAGATCTTATTATTTATCATTTTTGTCTTTGCAAAATTGTAATAATAAGATCAGAAGATCCTACTTAAATGTTTTAGATGTATAGTAATTGTTATTTAATGCCAACTGTATAGCAAATCCATGAAGAAAGAAGAGTTTTCAAAGTTATAATAATGTGAAATACAACACGTAATTATTAAAATTAATATGAACAATTTATTCATTTTGCTTAGCGAGATCGTAGAAACGGAAGATCTTAAAAGCTAGATCAAGATCGTAACAACTATTCTTGCTTTTTTTAACTATAGTCTCATTTAGACTAGATATAGTGAGACCAAACCATTTGGTTGGTCGAGCCATTTTGAACGTTTCTCCCCCTACCAAACGTGCCCCCTCCCCCTTCTTAAAAATAAAAGTTTTGGTCTGTCAGGTGATCGAAAAAATTGAAAGTTTTTTGTGTGTGCCTTTTTTAATTTATTTTTGTGAGGTTTTTTTTTGTTGTTATTGCGCTTTCCTTACTACGAGCATTTAATCATACATTTGATCTAGCTGAGTTGGCGCTGAAATGTCGTAGCTAAGTCTGAGCGTCGGTCCAAAACCAGACCGGACTGACCAAAACTGGACTGGACCGAATTCGACCAAAACCCTAGACCGAGGACCGGACCAAATGTTTTCAGTCATGTCCGGTCCAAGAAGGCATAATTATCGGTTTTTACGTAAGACCGGTCTGGTCCAAATCGAACCGAGACCGAAATAAGGAAAATGTTGGGACTGATGGTCATTCGGTTCGATTAGTTTTCGGTTGATCTGGTCGATTTTCTCGGTCTTGGTCGATCTTGGGTCTGCAATGCTCAGTCCTAGCCGTAGCTGTTGATCAAATTGTGGTCACCACGACTACTAACTAACAAATCACTTTCAACTTTTCAAGGGGTAATTACCATAAATACACCAAACACAAAGGACCACAATTCTTTTCCTTTCATCAATCCCAATAACAAAAACAAATTTCAAAACCATTAAACCGCTCAAACAAACAAAAAAAACCCAACGGATATATTCCTAATTCCTATTCAATTCCTTATTCCCCCAATTTAATCAAACCCTAACCCTAATTTCCAAATCCCAATCCTTCCAAAATGATGAAACACATCAAGAACTTACGCAACAACAACAACCACACCGAAAACTCGCCTCCGCCGAACGCGAGCCCGATCAAGCGTTCCAACTCGGCGAAGCGAAACAACGCGCCGTTTGCCGAACTTAATGGACGGACCGATACGTCTCCGGTTACTGGTAAAACAAAAGCGCCGCTTCCGCCACGGCCGCCTGGATCGAATGCGGTGAAGAGGAAGGTGTGTAGTGATTTTGGAGGTGGTGATGGGAGTGGAGCGAGTGGATCGGCTGGATCTACGGATACCGGAGTTCAGGTAGATTCATGTTGTGATTATTGAAAGGCTGACTTTGATGAATGTTGATGAAATAGTGTGATTTGAGGTGAATTAGTAGTTAGTTAAGTTAGTTATGATCTGTTACGAAATTCGGTTATCGTGTCTATGCGTTTACCGTTAGTTCGTTAATTTGTTAAATTAGTTGAGGTGAATTAGTAGTTAGTTAAGTTAGTTGTGATCTGTTACGAGATTGAGTTATTGTGCAAATTGCGTCTGACGAAATTAGGTTAGTTATGATTTCGGCGGCGATAACGGCGGTGTGTCAGGATCTTCGGATATCGGAGTTCCGGTAGAATAATGAACTTTTGAAATGATAACTTTGTAATTAGTTAGTTAGTTAATTTTGATATTAATTAGTTGTGATCTGTTACTTAATTAGGTTATAGTGCGAATGCGTCTGCTGAAATTAGGTTAGTTATGATATCAGTGGCGATAGTGGATTAACGGCGGTGTCTCTGGATCTTCGAATACCGGAATTCAGGTAGTATAATGAATCTTCGAATCCGTAACTGTGATGAAATAGTGTGATTTGGGGTGAATTGGTTATTAGTTAAGTTAGTTACGATTTGTTACGATATTAAGTTATTGCACACCGAATAATGTTATGAAATAGTGTAATTTGAGGTTAATTAGTAGTTTGTGATCTGCTACGAGATTAAGTTATTGTGCAAATAGCGTCTGACGAAATTAGATTAGTTATGATTTCGGTGGCGATAACGAAGATGTATCCGGATCTTCCGACTGGATTTCAGGTAGATTAATGAACTTTTGAAACGGTAACTTTGATGAATGATTAATGAAATATTGTGATTTTGAGGTGAATTGTTAGTTAGTTGTGATCTGTGATGAAATGAGGTTATTGTGCGTGTGCGTCAACCAAACTGGTAGTTAGTTAGTTTATTCGTTATTAATTAGTTGTGATATGTTACAAATTTAGGTTATTGTGCGAACGTGTCCGCCAAATAGTGTAATTTGAGGTGAATTGGTAATTAATTAGCTGTGATCTGTTGCGAATTTGAAACCTTAACCATGATGTAGAATTACTGAATAGTGTAATTTGAGGCGAATTAGTAGTTAATTAAGTTAGTTGTGATCTGTTATGAAATTAGGTTAGTTATGATTTTGGAGGCGATAACGAAGATGTATCCGGATCTTCGGACTGGAGTTCAGGTAGATTAATGAACTTTTGAAACGCTAACTTTGATGAATGATTAATGAAATAGTGTATTATCAGGTGAACTGTTAGTTGTGATTTGTTACAAAAAGGGGTTATCGTGTGTATGCGTCAACCGACTAGCGTTATGAAATTTGAAACCCTAACTTTGATGAATAAGTTATAATTTGTGTAATTTGAGTTGAATTGGTAGTTAGTTAATTTGTTATAGATTAGTTGTGGTATGTTGTTAAATAAGTTGATGTGACTTAGCAGTTCGTTATTATATTATGTTATTAAATAGTTGTGATCTGTGTAAAATTAGGTTATTGTTCGAATGCGTCCGCCAAATAGTGAAGACGAAGGAGAACTGATAGTACAGAAGACGTCTGGTGATACGTTGTCGATACTTGGACAGCCGTTTACTTTTGATTCTGTGGCGGATGTGGCTTCTACGCAGGCGAGTTTTTGTTTTTTTATTTGTAGCTTTAGGTATATTTTTATAAATGGATGTGAAGTAGCTAATTATGATGTGTTTTGTTTGTTTATTTAGGCTGATATATTTCATCTTGTTGGAGCTCCTTTAGTGGAAAACTGCCTTTCTGGATTTAATAGTTCTGTCTTCGCGTACGGGCAGGTATAATTTGGTTTCTGTTGGATATTTTGTGCTGATAACAAGGGGGTGTCTGGGATTGCTTATTTTATATGGCTCATCTTCTTAAAAGTAGAAGCAGTTTTGTGTTGTCCATATACTTATTTTGAGGTAAAGCATGCAGTTTATGATAAGCAGTTAGGACCCTAGGTAAATAAGCAGTGTCTGGGATTCCATATTGTTTCTGCTTTTGTAATCCGAAGCAGTTTTGCTTCATCCATAAATGGATTTCATTATTTTGATGTAAATAAATACCGGGTACTTATTAATCAAATCAAAACGCTATTTCCTGAGGTTGTATTGACTGTGATTGTGTATAAATTATGAGTAGACCGGAAGTGGCAAGACGTACACGATGTGGGGACCAGCCAATGCCTTGTCGGAAAATGAGCTGACTAGTGATCAACAAGGTTTGACACCGAGAGTGTTTGAACGCCTTTTTTCTCGTATAAATGAGGTGAGATTGTATGTCATTGTCATCTGTTTATTTCACCTATCAAGTCTAAAAGTGAATTGCATTAATGTCGCTTAGATTGTCATTGATGGATCCATTGAAATTTTGTATAGGAACAACAGAAGCATGCTGATAAGCAACTTGTGTATCAGTGTCGTTGTTCTTTTCTAGAGGTAACATCATTGTTTAATTTTTGATGAACCTTTGGACTGGTTATCTTATAGTTATCTTAATCATGTAACATTTTATGTGCAGATATACAATGAGCAAATAACTGATCTGTTGAATCCAGCTCAAGGAAATCTTCTTATAAGAGAAGATACCAAAACAGGTCTTTATGTAGAAAATTTGACTGAAGAGCAAGTTTGCAGTATAAAGGAGGTGACAAGGCTTCTGAAAAAGGTATAACCTTTTGGTTTACCCTAATATTTAATTTATATGATCATACATGACTTGCAGACTTTGCATACTACTGAGACGAGGATTTAGCAATACCAGAGTTGTAAATTAAGTACACAGTCCTCTTTAGTTAATCAAATGTGACATAATCGAATTCATGACTTTCTAAGGGTTTTCCAAATGAATAATATGTGGTATGTGTGATATTAAACTGAACTTGCAAACGTAGGACATTTGCTTTATAGCCTGCATTTGGCTCCTGTTTCAGTTTATCAGTTTATTTTTCCATAACATTGTACTTGTATTACAGTATCAAATCTAGTTAGCAAATACAAAAAAAACGACACTAAAAATGGTTTGAGGTCTTTGAATTTGACGCCACACAAACTTCTATGAAAATATGACCTTTTTTTGTTCACAAATGGTTATCATGTATAGATTGACTTATAGGTCATAAGACCATGGAAGATGTAAAGTTGTATTTCTGATAAGTTCGATTTAAATATATTGAGAAAGGGACTCTGCAACTTTAGGCAGCTTTTTCTACTTCCTATTTATCTGTCAGTTGATTAACTAATGTAAAGGGAAACTATGGAGGATCAAACAATTACTGTTATTGATATGCACAAACTAAAAAGTCTATCTATTACAGGGGCTGTCAAATAGGAGGACTGGGGCCACAAGTATAAATATGGAGAGTTCGCGATCACACAGCGTTTTTACTTGTGTTGTTGAATCACGTGGCAAGGTAATAAGATTTGGGATAAAGAGGGTATATTCTCAAGCTGTTTTTTGTATGGTTTACATGAAAATGTCTTGTTAATACTTTATAGTAGCGACTGCAAATTAGTTTCATTTAGTTGACTGATTCCACAAATCCAAATTTGAACCTTATAGAGCGTGGATGGGTTGAGCTCCTTCAAAACAAGCAGAATAAATCTTGTGGATCTTGCCGGGTCTGAAAGGCAAAAATTGACAAGGGCAGCTGGAGAACGCCTCAAAGAAGCTGGAAATATCAACCGTTCACTCTCACAACTTGGGTATGACATTTCAGCTTTTGCTGCTCATTTTAAATTTGTTCTATATATGGTTAATTTCATTTTATGTGTTTACTTTTGCAGAAACCTTATCAATATTTTAGCTGAGGTTTCTCAAACAGGGAAACAAAGACATATTCCCTATAGAGATTCAAAGTTAACATTCTTGTTACAAGAATCGCTTGGTGGTAATGCGAAACTTGCCATGGTCTGTGCCATCTCTCCAGTAGAAAGGTAATACAGAAATCTCTTTTTAACCCTTCTTTCTTTCCGTTATGTATATTAGCTTTTTAAGAATGGTGCTTTAACATGGTCTGATATATTATAATTTAATTGTACAGCTGCAGGAGCGAGACTTATAGTACACTGAGATTCGCCCAGCGTGCTAAGGCAATTAAGAACAAGGCAGTTGTAAATGAAGAAATGCAGGATGACGTTAAATCACTCCGAGAAGTTATACGGCAATTGAAGGTTGGTCTCCTGTACATTCTTGTTTACAATACCATTTGCTACTTGGTAGGGGTGGTTTAAGTGAATATAAGTTTTTTGGTCTGGTTTGAAAGTGAGTCGGGTTAACACAAAAAAATTTTGCCAGTAAAAAAACTCCTTTTATTTTGTTCAATCATAAATCTAATTTTTGGATATATAAATATTTAAGAAGGTTTTAGGCTTAAGAAATCCACTTTGGGGAAACTTTTGACCCGTTTCCTTTTAGATTTTTAGTTTATCCTGGATCGATGCATTCATGAGTAATTCTGTGACACAGCTACTGACTGTAAATGGCATATAACAGGATGAACTACAACGAATGAAGGAAAACGGTAATCAAACTGATCCAGGCTCAGGCTATTCAACGGGTTGGAATGCTCGCAGAAGCTTGAATCTTTTAAAATTTAGCCTCAACCATCCACTGATGCAACCTCGCATGGATGAGGATAATGATGAAGAGATGGAGATCGTTGATGAAGCCGAGCATGTGACCTTAGCAGCCACTGAAGCATGCAAAAATTTGGACTCAGGTAGATCAGAAACCTTAACCAGCAACTTTTAAGCCAACTATATTTAGCAACAGAAGCATTAACAACTAAATTTCTGTTACAGATAATCCAGGTTCAGAGAACCGTGCTTCTTTAAATGATGCTAACCTAAGCTTAATACCATCTGAGATACCCGTAGTCCTCAAGTCTCCAACTTCAAGTTCACCAAGGGTTACTAGCAGCAATAGACAAAGCTTACGGACTTCCTCCACACTGACTGCTTCTCAGAATGACCTTGCAAGTATTAGTACGTTTGCAGCAACTAATCGTTTGGCTGCCAGTTTACATCATGGTCTTGAAGTGATCGATAAGCATCGAAGAAGTTCTGTTCTGGGACGTTCTTCATTCAGATCATCATACAAACCTGTTGTAGGTGAACCCAAATCAGATAGAAAAGAGGTTGGTGTGCAAACTGTATCTACGGACAACGAGTTTTTGTGCAGCAATTGTAAGTCTAAGAACGTGGATGAAGTCAAAGAGATAAACGATGGATTGGATCTGCAGTTAGTTCCAGTTAATGAATCACCAGTGGTTGATAATAATTCGAAGCAGATTGTTCCAAGAGTAAGTTTTTCAAGAGTAAGTTTTGTTGTATTTTGTTTTCTTCTATTTTTTTTTTTACTTATGTTTAACATTCTTGCAGGCGGTCGAAAAGGTTTTAGCTGGAGCCATAAGGCGAGAAATGGCCCTGGAAGAGTTCTGCACCAAACAACACACTGAAATTATGCAACTGAACCGTCTGGTATGTTCCTTTTGGTTGCTCAATGCCAATTTGAAATGGTTTTTTCACCCTTTAACCACATTCATTCTATCACAGGTGCAACAGTACCAGCACGAAAGAGAGTGCAACTCGATTATCGGGCAACTGCAAGAAGATAAAATAGCCCGTCTCGAGAGCTTGATGGAAGGTGTGTTGTCAGCTGAGGATTTTGTAAACGAAGAATTGATATCTTTAGCAGATAACAATAAGGTATGCATTACAATTGCAACATTGTTTTGTCAACTTTCTGCTAATCTTTACCAGTGATAACAAAATGGCCAGGTTGGGTTATTTGTCAAACGGGTTATGTTGAAATGGATTAAATTTTATGTGGGGTTCAATGGACCGGCAAATACGTGATTGTCCATTTCTTACTTCTTTTTAAACACTGCAATGTTGGTTAAAATTACTACAAAACATTGTTCTTACAATTTTGAATAAAGCTATATAGAAGGTCGTAAGCAATAACAATATACTTCAGGCAACTGTCATTCCGTTTACGCTATGAACCCATTTTCCTTTTAGCTATTATTTTTATTTATCTAACCCATGTGAGATAAAACACAATCCAAATCGACCCATTCGTAAGTAAATTGTTCGATGACTCTTAGCCCATTTACTTTTCTTTGACGCTTCTTTTCCCATGTGTTAAACAGATTCTGAAGGAAAAATATGAGAATCATCCAGAAATTCTAAGGAAGGAAATGGACTTGAAAAGTGTACAAGAAGAATTGGAAAGATATAAGAACTATTTTGATATGGGGGAGAGGGATGTCCTCATGGAAGAAATTGTAGATTTAAGAAGTCAACTTCAGTCTTATATTGATTGTTCTCCTAAGTTGACTAAAAAACAAACTCCCGTTTTGCAAATAACCTATGGAGAGTCGACCGTCGAGAGTGCTGAACAGAAATTAGAATCAGAGAGAATACACTTCACTGAAACAGAATCTAGATGGATTACATTAGTAGAGGAGTTGAAATGTGAACTTGAAGCTAATCGATTGCTTTGTGAAAAACAAAAACAAGAACTTGATAATGCAAGAAAATGTTCAGCAGAACAGAAAGAAGCAATGCAGATGGCAATGCAGGTGCATGCTCGCTTACTTGAAAATTATGCTGATTTGCAAGAAAAGCATATGGACATGCTTATAAACAAACGTAAAATTCAAGACGGAATTGAAGATATAAAAAAAGCAGCTGCCCGAGCTGGAGTAAAGGGAGCAGAATCCAGATTCATAAATGCTCTTGCATCAGAACTTTCAACCCTAAAAGTGGAAAGAGAAAAGGAGAGAAAGAGATTTAGAGATGAAAATAAGGGGCTCCAAGAGCAACTTAGGGATACAGCAGAAGCAGTTGAGGCTGCTGGTGAATTACTCGTTCGACTCAAAGAAGCCGAAGAAGCTGTTGCTGCTGCACAGGTGAGTTTCTGTTTATTTGCTTTTCATTATCATAGATAATTTTTTATGGTTTAAGTTACTGCTGTTAATATGACTGTGATATACTACTTTTTAATGAATTTAAGTAGTTTGCTTCACTAAATATAAGGATGCCTCAAATTGAACAAAGGATATTGTAAGTTTAAAAGCGTAGACATATGGTCATCCCCTTGGTCCTATAAAACTTCACTAAAATGTATGATAAGAAATAGTCCCTTGTTCCTCTGAGAACCACAACACGTTCCATTTTGGAATGCCCCTTAAGAGTAGCATCTTTATTTTAGGAAATCCTCCAATCTTAATAAGTAGTAGCCACTGTCATAAAGATTGAAACATGGCCGATGTACTAAAATCGTGCAAGAGTTTTCCTTTGTCAAAAATACTTTTCTACTTCCTGCTGTTCGCCAAATTTAATACTTATTAAATCTAAATGGTATGACACATCATGAAATGGTGCATTGTATTTGGATGTTTTGACAAAGAATTCCATTTGGTGTGCCTATTACTTTACCTCACTCACGATTAACTCCTCCTTATAGTCGATTCAAGTTAACTTCTTTTCATTAAATCGGATGTTTTACCCGAGTTTCCTCTTCACATTTCCTACAAGTATTCAAATCACTACATTTGTATCTTTTGTGATATTTTATAAGGTTTAACTCATATCTTCATGTAGCTTACAGTTACTTGTTTAAACTGATAAATTCTGAAAAACTATGCAGGCACGAGCTGCAGAGGCTGAACAAGAAGCCGAAAATGCTTACAAACAGATTGAAAAACTGAGGAAAAAGCAAAAGGTTGAGGTGTCACCACCCCCTATTTATGATATGCCAATATTCGATAAAGGCGAGTCAAGCACTACAGTTGACCAGCATCCCATTGCGGAACTCAATAACTTCTGTAACATGGACACCGAAGAACTAACCCCATTACCAGAACCCTCATCCTGGTTCTCTGGATATGACAGATGCAACATCTAGGTACCAAAATTCAGTCTCAAGATTTGTATGTACCTATAGTATATTCAATTATTCATGTTATACATAAATAGCAATATGATATTTTTTCAGAAGAAATGAATTAACTATTTTACCGACTCCATTTTTACAATAATCTCTAGCCCTCTATCACACTGCCCACTTGTCTATACTCAATTTGTTATTTGTATGATGATAGTTTTTTAGTATTGAAACAATAGATAGGGTGTGTAGGGACCCAAATATAGAAAGAAAGACAAATGGTCTTCTGGATATACATTGTTAGAAACTCTAAGTTCAGATTCTGAGATCATTTAATTTATTTGGCAATGGTGTCAATTGGATAGGGGGCAATCTTCAAGTAGATTAAGTCTATTGTTTGTTTGTGTATAATTTAAAAAAGGAAAGGGTTAGACAAGGAGTTCACAAGTACCATCTTTGGAGCCCCCTCCTGAATCCTGTTGTGTGGTGAGTCTATTTCATGTCAATAGAGACCATTAAGCAAGTAGCTTGTGGTATTGTCTTCTCTGATATGTATATCTCCCCTACTTGTGGACCACTAAAGGGTGGTATTATATCATATATGTGTCAATCATGGACCAGAAGATAGGAAAAGAACAAAGTTGATGATAACAAACCCAGCCTTACATTATCTATATTCTATAGTAGATAGATATTCACATTTATTTTCCTTATTATAAAATCTCTTTCTAGGAAGATTTGAATCTATAAAAATAAACAGGGAATGGGCCATGATGGTGAAATCTTGAAATCAATATTATAATAATTGTGAACATGAGACCTTCATCGACATCATACAAGAACTGACCTTAAAAAACAAGATATGCGAAGGCGATTCACTTTCGCATGAGGACTTTATTCACATTTTACGGACTTATTATGGCTTACAAAATTCGGAGATAGTGGGGATAGATGGGCTAGGAAATATGAAGAGCTAACGGGATGCTTACCGACTAAACGAACTTCGGCAAAAGGAAATGAAAAGGGTGGGCGAAATGACGTGAGAGAAAGAACCTCTTAGTGGAGTCCAGTCCCTGGGCGGCTCTCGTGGTTGTAAGATCTATATTGTTAGCAAATGAATAATTGTCCCGAATATTGTTATTAGCTTAGTGGAAAGAACCAAAGCTATGGCCATCCAAGGTTGTTCTCTCGTATGGTTGTGGTGACAAGAATCAAGATGGATTGTTTGGGTAACGAATCAAAATAAGTACGGGTTGATATTGGCCAATGTTAGTATGTGATGAGCTCTCGGTGGCTATCAAAACACTTTTCATAAATGATCAAAGTGTTAATTATATTTCAGAAACTAAATAATCCAAATAATAAGTTAATAATTACTTTTAAAACGATTTTAGGAGATCCAGTTTTAGTAGATCGTATGCATTAAAAATAGACTTTTGGTGATTTTCAACCCTTTTGACCCGTTCCCCTTTGTTAGAAACACCACCCGAATCGACCCATACAAATGGGTTGAAATTGCTAACCATTTTGTGCCGTTATCACCCCTCTAACCTGTTGTTATTTGGACCATGATTTTTAGGCGATTTGGCAATCTGCCAAGATTCAAAGTTAGGAAATTTGATTTGTCGTGTGAATTTTGGATTGCACACAAAGAAAGAAATTTGGCATCATTTATGGTTAGCATCTAGACATAAAACGGCCATGTCGTAAACTGGTATTGGTGGTTGGACTGTCGTTACAAAACTCTATATATTGTATTCCCTTTAGAGAGTTACAAAAGAAGCAGTTTTTACCTTCTATGACCATAATGTGTGATTTTACAAGTTTTTCCCCAAGTGTATGATTGGAAAGACTTGAATGAATATATGGGAATGTGGTGAAACAAAGTGATGGTTAAATTTAAAAGTTAGGCTAATTAAAACACGATACCAACCCAAGTAAAAGCTTGTTAATTAAGGTGTAAGAAAGAGACGTAAAGTGAAGTACAAACTGCAAAG
Source organism: Artemisia argyi (assembly GCA_030686995.1). Lineage (NCBI taxonomy): Eukaryota > Viridiplantae > Streptophyta > Magnoliopsida > Asterales > Asteraceae > Artemisia > Artemisia argyi. The sequence continues at coordinate 12,877,608 of CM060693.1, forward strand.
AATGTAATTTATGAAGGCATGAGTTAACCGGACCCTCCCTATAGGGAGGGTTTGTGGAAGATGAAGCTGCCGCCGCTTGTACTGTCTGCTTTAATACTTGTACATTAGGAGACAAAAAGTACAACCTAGCCCTATAGAGGGGGTTCGGTCAACACATCCCTGTATGAATACTCAATTTTGTGACAGGCTGGTTAATGGTCCATCTTTCCTAATTATAATTGATGCCAAATGAACCCCACAAACAAACATCTCCCATCAATTGCTCCCTAACTATTCCTTTTTATTTATGTATGTTATTCTTTTAAAATCCGAAAAATCGACTTGTACATCATTTGAAGTATATTTTGTAATATCACGTGGTTAGAGGTTACAACATAGATGGTTCGAAATAGGCGTTTTAAGAGTAACCAACGAAAGTTTGAGCTCAAACTAAATATAGTCTTCTCTAAGGCCGAAAACCAACGAAAACCGAACCGAATTGAAAACCGATTTTGTGGAAGACGTGAACCGAGAACCGAACCGAGTCACTCGGTTCGGTTCAGTTTTTTTGTCAGTCCATTCGGTTCAGTTTATGTGTGTTTTTCTTGGTTTTGACTCAAACCGAAACCGAAAATTATAAATATATAGAATCAAAAACCGAACCGAATATAGTAGGTTCGGTTTCGATCAAACATGTTCGACTTGATTTTTTGGTTCGATTTGGTTTTCGATCTGTTTTGCAGCCCTAGTCTTCTCTTCAAAAAAGTTATTAAAATCAGTTCATGTTTATTTGTAAAAGAAGGGGAACTTCTAAGACTTTTATGTTAGAAAGTGAAAAAAGTATTCCAAATGAAATAAGTTTTCCTGCTCATAAAATTTTGTAACTCTTTTGTCCCCCTATAGATTCTATTCCAACCTATAAAGCTATAATCATAGTACTCTCATCATTCACCTTTCTTCATTTGACATTTAACAGAGTCAAACTCACTGTGTAGTTTACTTTCTTGTGAAAAAGAGGTACACTTTTTAACCATACCTTCTGCAGTTCTAGGTTGAGAAACTGTTCAAAGAAATATCCTTTTTGAAAGAAATATATATATATATATATATATATATATATATATATATATATATATATATATATATATATATTGAATCAATGATAAGCATGAAATTGCTTTTTATTTATATATAAAAGTTAATCAAATATTGCTTACAAGATTTGACATGATATATTTTATTCAAAGCATTTTGTTGTGGTCTCTAGCAATTAGACAGATTTTATCAACTCTTGCAAGAGCATATAATGTGAATAAAATAATGCTTTCACACAATTGCTACTGTTTATCACCTTTATTTCTTTTAAAAAGATAATAAAGCATTTGGTTAAGGAAATTGAAGGGTACTGTTAGGGAAACGGGGGGACAAGGTGGCAGGCCCACTTGTCTCCCTTATTTTTTTCCAGTTCAGTCCAGTTTTTGTCAATTTCTGTTCCGTATTTCTGACAGTTTTAAGCGTTTGACTTATTAAACTGTATATTTTCTGTTCCGTACTTTCAGGTTTATAGCTTTTTGATATAAACAAAATTATAAAAAAAAAAATAATAAAATAAAAAAAAACAAAAAAAACTAGGGGGGTTAATCTAACCAATAGCCCCCGTTGCTATAACTCACCCCAAATTGAAATCTAATGACATGTTTGGCAGTCTTTACTATTTGCACCAAATTATCATCTTCTAAACCAATGTGAAGTCAATATCAAATGTTCATCAAAGTTGGCTCAACCACTATTTGGTGGATAATAACTCAAAGATGGGCCAACCCAATTTCACTATTCCACAAGAACCCTTATCCCTTGATTACATTCCCTTGTACCATACTTCACCATTGCCTCTTCAAACAAAGTATATGTCCAAAAGACAAGAAAAAGGAATTTAATGAGTAAACAGTAACCTATTGATTGATCAACTCCAATTTCAACAATACATATTGCTTTGATATTTGTGGAATTTTATCACAAGATGTTACATCTGCATAACATAACACTAACATGTTAAAATATAGAGTTTTAAAGTTAATTTTTTTTAAAGGGTTTTTACCCTGGTAAATATATTAAGATCAAAACGTTCAGGCAACATGGCAAAACACCATGCTGGCTATTACAACACACACACCATATGTGCTTCCAACTAAAACCAGAAAACCATGCTATGCCTAGATGTTACACTAAAAAACAATAAAGAACAAACAACTAGGCAAGACGAACATCACATATCTACTATATGCTCATGCATAATATATCTTGGAAGTTTCCATGGAAGTTTAAAGTTGATTTTGGGCTATAACACCAGAGTCGGTGTGGTAATATTGTAAATTATTGTGTAACTCCCTCGAAAAAATCCTTACACCGCGTGCTTATAGAAAGATAGCACATTATTTTCTAACATTTTTTTTTTCACCCAACAGAAATGCATTTGTTTTCTTGTGTGTGATTGTGTGAATAGGAAAATGATGGGGTAGGTTTGCAATTGTTGGTTTGGCTTTTTGTTATAAACAATCATCATGAGTTGCCATAAATTGCCTTATAGTGTACTTTATATTTACAACAATAGTGCTAGCAACTTTTAGGTGCAATGTCTAAGCTTACTTGATAGTACTACGTGTTTATGTGCATTTACTTTATAACTCATTTAGATGTTATAAACGTACATTTAATTTACAGGTTGAGTTAACAAAAACTATAGTGGTTTGGTATGTGGTATGTCAAAGAAATGAGAGGACGATCACTAAAATATTTTTACAAAACTTGTGTCTAAGATTTTTTGTCCCACATCGGTCGGAGACAACAAGTTCTGGTTATTTATATATTACGGTATAGATGGTTGGTGTAACTTGATAATATTAGTATTATCTAATAGTGTTAGGGTATTTTGGATGGTAGATAAATAGATACTAATTTATATGCCACCCGTGACACTCTATCGCTATTATTTCATACAAGTTGTCATGTTTTTGTAACTTGCGGCTTATAAAGGATTGAGCTTATAAAATAAATTGTTTGTCTTATAAGTCATAAGCTTTCATAAGTCCAAACTAGTTGATAACTTGCGGCTTATAAAGGATTGAGCTTATAAAATAAATTGACTTGCGGCTTATAAAGGATTGAGCTTATAAAATAAATTGTTTGTCTTATAAGTCATAAGCTTTCATAAGTCCAAACTAGTTGATAACTTGCGGCTTATAAAGGATTGAGCTTATAAAATAAATTGTTTGTCTTATAAGTCATAAGCTTTCATAAGTCCAAACTAGTTGATACAGGTTTATGAGGGTTTATAGTTAATCAAATTATTTAAATATCTTTTAAAATTTAGTGATTATCATACAAAAGCTGAAAATACATCTGAATTTATATTTAATGTATTTTTATATGACTTTACATTAATAAGCTTCATCTATAACAAATTCGTCAAACAACTTTATAAAATATAAGCTTCAACGTTCAACTTATAATATAAGCTCTATCTAGCTCCAGTTTCGATCCATTTCGCCTAACATACCTTAATTTACCGAATAGAAACTTAAGCTAGATATATAGACACAACAAAAATATTAAGCAAGTTGGCTTAGGCGTTCTAAAAAAAAAAAAAAAAAAAAAAAATTGAAAATTAAGCAAGTTGGCTTCACGAAAATAAAACATATCTCTTGAATTGAACAAACATAACAAAATATCATATAGCTAGCTACTCAGTGATATTTTTTGGTAAAAAATTATGTGATCCTTGAGGTCTTTATTCGTTAACATGTAAGGTTATCGTACATAAGTTGGTCGATACTTAGCCTAATGATTCTATAACATATGCACCATGAGTATATATCATTTTTTTTAATGTAATTTGAACTCAAGTTGTAAAAAGTGTTTTAAGACTACACCTCATATCTAATATCCATTGTGTGTGTATGCATGAATGTAAGCAAAAAAATATGAAGTAAAAAACAAGTCACAAAATAAGCAAATGTGTATGGGGTTAGGATATGGCAAATATATGTGGACCATGTTACGTATCTTGTATATTTAAATCATTAACTTCTAGTACTTATACATTTGATCACTTAGATTGCAACCCATATAAAATCTAAAGACATAAAATTGTTAGTTCCTATCAAGAAATAAAAAGCATTAATGAAGTATACTAAATTCAAATCTATACCAACTAAATAGTACGGTGTAACTTATTATTTGAATAAATTCGTCTAGTTCATAGACATGACTCATGATTATTAATCAAAACTATATGGACTTAAGTGATTTATGTCCCTACAAACAACTGTTTTACAAACCAACAACCAAAAAAATCTAAACATGTAATCTTGCCACGATTTACGCCATCGATTGTCTCATAATGATCCCAAAAATAATAATAATAATAATACGGAGTAATAATAATAATAATAATAATAAAATAAAGATTAAAAAATAATAATAATAAACATTTAAGATTTTTCGCTATATCTTTTTTATGTGTGTTTGTTTATAGGGATTGTCTAACAAGTGACTTCAGGACATCGATCAGTTAGGGTACATTAATTCATCTCGAAATTTTCTTTTAAATTAAAAAATTAAAAAAAAAATGCATTTGATACATGTTAATTAAACTTATAAATTACCTTAAATAATTATGATTTTTAATTTAATAAGCATAAATTTTCTTAATTTATTTATATAAACCAGTGGCTTAAAAGCACTCGTTAAACAAACCGTTGTTTATAAAGAGAAACCTTAACACGTTTAATCAAACGTTGTTTTTCTAAATGTATAAAAAAAAAAAAAAAAAAAAAAATTAATTAAAGATTTGTTAAACAAATGAGATCTGAACACTATTTAGAGGTCACTAATTAAACTAAAACTTTCTTTATAAGTGAACACTACACGTAATACACATAAATAAATTTATAAGTTATTTTAGTTAATTGTAGACTTGTAGTTGTTTATTTAATAAGCTCGTTGTTTCTATTTCAATTTCAATCATCTAAACTAATGTGATGTTTGGTGCATCTATGTTAGTTCCATATTTAAAGTTTAGAGCTATTCTTGTGTCTAATATTAAGGGTCTACTACAAGAAAAAAATCCCTTTAGCGACTTTCTTAGCGACGTATTTTATGATTGCGACGTATTAAAGTTTAGAGCAATTCTTGTGTCTAATATTAAGGGTCGTGTAAGTGTAGAAGTAAATTGCAAAAATCGTTTATGTGGTTTGGTCAAATTGCAGGTTTGTCTCTAACATTTCGAAAACGCATGCACCGTCCAGAATTTTGGGTTGCAAATTTTGCCTCTATGTTGCGGTTTTCGATAAGGGCGTTTTAGTCATTTTACTTTGGATAAGGACTAAAACTGCAACCTAAATTTCTCTACAAGGACGGCGTCTGCACTTTCGAAAGGTTAAGGACGAACCCTGCAATTTGGCCAAACCACGATGACAACTTTTGCAATTTACTCTTTGATTAAAGCAAGGTTTTCAAGATCGGGATCTTACCCAGGATCGTTTTCATCTTTGCAAGATCGTGATCGTAAAATCGGATCGAGATCGTAAGATCCTACTCTAATGTTGTTTCTTAATAGTTTTTGTAAGATTATACAAATCTACAAATTATTATACATTATAAACGCAAAATATTATGAATGTTTCATAAAAATATTGCACTAAATTATAATTATGAAATATTTAGGGTGCGTTTAGTTGAGGGAAAACACTCTTTTTTTCCACAAAATATTTTGTGGAAAACAAGGAAAACAGATATCGCGTTCAAATTAGTGTTTTCCAATAAAATTCTCTACAAAACACAGTTTCCTATTTCCAACTTTAATACACAAAACTACAAAACATTTTTTTCCCCCTAGTTTTCAAATAAATACCCAAAATCCGTTTTCGTCAGTTGTTTTACGTTTTCGACTGATTTTTTACGTTTAGGTCCATTTTTTTACGTTTTCGTCAGATTTATTACGTTTTCGTCCGATTTTTTAGGTTTTCATCCGTTTTTTACGTCTTCGTACATTTTTTTACGTACTCGTAAGGTTTTTTACGTTTTCGTCCGTTTTTTTAAGTTTTCCTCAGATTTTTTAAGTTTTCGTCTGACTTTTTACGTTTTCGTCAATTTTTTATGTTTTCGTCAGATTTTTTACGTTTACGTCCGATTGTTTACGTTTTCGCCCATTTTTTACGTTTTCGTTCGTTTTTTTATGTTTTCGTCAGAATTTTTACATTTTCGTCTGATTCTTTACGTTTTCGTCGGATTTTTTACGTTTTCGTCCGATTTTTTAAATTTTCGTTAGATTTTTTACGTTTTCGTCCGTTTTTTTTACGTTTTCGCCTGTTTTTTACGTTTTTGTCCGATTTTGTTCGTTTTCGTCAGATTTTTTAAGTTTTCGTCTGATTTTTTACGTTTTCGTCCATTTTTTTAACGTTTTTGTCATATTTTTTACGTTTTCGTCAGATTTTTTACGTTTTCGTCTGTTTTTTTACGTTTTCGACCAATTTTTATACGTTTTCGTCAGATTTTTTACATTTTCGTCCGATTATTTACGTTTTCATCTGATTTTTTAAGTTTTCTTCCGTTTTTTTTACGTTTTCGTCCTTTTTTTACATTTTCGTCAGGTTTTTTTTAAGTTTTCGTCTGGTTTTTTACTTTTTCATCCGTTTTTTTATGTTTTCGTCAGGTTTTTTAAGTTTTTGTCATATTTTTTTCGTTTTCGTCCGATTTTTTACGTTTTCGTCCGGTTTTTTAAGTTTTCGTCCGATTTTTTACGTTTTCATTTGTTTTTTTTACGTTTTTGTAAGATTTTTTTACATTTACTTCCGATTTTTTACTTTTTCGTCAATTTTTTGCGTTTACTTACGTTTATTTACATTTACGTCTATTTTTTTTTACGTTTTTGTTAGACGAAACCTAAAAAAACATAAATCAAAGATGAAAACGTAAATGAAAGTTGAAAAAAAATCAGACGAAGACGGATGTAAACGTAAAAAATCAGAAGAAAACGTAAAAAATCGAAAGAAAACGTAAAAATCGGAAGAAATCATAAAAAACAAAAATATTAAAAATGGACAAATGCATAAAAAATCTGACAAAAAGTAAAAAAAAACAGATGGAAACAAACAGAATCAAACAAAAAAGTAAAAAAACAGATGAAAACGTAAGAAAATAGACGAAAACGTAAAAAACTTGACGAAAACGTATAAAAAATGATGAAAACATAAAAGATCAGACGAAAACATAAAAAAATCTGGCGAAAACGTAAAAAAAAACGAACGAAAATGTAAAAAAAATGACGAAAACGTAAAAAATATGATGAAAACGTAAAAAAACTGACGAAAACATAAAGAAGCGGACAAAAACATAATAAATCGGACGAAAAAGTAAAAAAAAACTGACGAAAACGTAAAAAAAACGGACGAAAACATAAAAAATCGGATAAAAACGTTAAAAACAGACGAAAACGTAAAAAGACAGAAGAAAATGTAAAAAAACAAACGAAAACCCAAAAAATGGGACGAAAATGTAAAAAAAACGGACGAAAACGTAAAAAAAGTTGACGAAAATGTAAAAAAACGGATGAAATGTAAAAAAATCTGACGAAAACGTTAAAAATTAGACGAAAATATAAAAAAACAGAAGAAAACGTAAAAAAAAAACAAAAACGGACAAAAACTTAAAATATCGGAGGAAAACGTAAAAAGACAGACGAAAACGTTATTTGATATTATATTTTACTTTTTCAATTTCTTTATTTTCTCGTATTAGATTTTTTTAGTTATTTTATAATTTAGTTGGTTAGTTTATAATATTTGTTTTTGTGTTTTGAAGATGTTTTTATAATATTACTAAGGTGAATAGTGAATTGAGATATAAAACAACAACATTTAAACATGTTTTCTAGTTCTGGAAAATGGGAAACACAAACACATACTTCTCAGACTAAACACGTTTTCTAAATTTTTCATTTTTTTTGTGTGGCAATCAAACTCCCCTCCCTTTTCTTACAAAATAAGAAATAGGAAATGAAAGAAAATGTTTTCCAACTAAACGCCACTTTAAAAGTTAACATGTTGTTTTCTGAATTCTACAAAAAAAAAAATAAAAAAATAAATAAATAAATAAATAAAAAGTTAAAGTTTTTTTTTTTTTTTTTTTTTTTTTGTAATCCGAGAAAAGTAAGATCTGATCGGATTAGATCTTAAGATCGTATGGTTAAGATCGGGATCCTATAAAATCTTATTCTTGCAAAGATCCTATGTAGAATCCGAATCGTTTTTGCTTTGCGATATCGTAAAATCGTAAAATCATAATATCAGGATCGGGAACATGACAACTATGTTATTTTTTTTTTTTCTAGAGAATTAGTTGTCTTTCAAGATAAACAAAACGAAAGTTAAAATGAAGTTAAAATGTTCACTGTTTTAGATGTTTCTTGAAAATCAAATTTCTTCTTATTGATCATGACATTTCCACAAGTTAAATCTCCATCAAGAATTCAAAAATATATTTCTTTTACTTTTCCCTTTTTAATTTGGCTCAGAAAGTTGAAGCAGTGATCCTGATAATGCAATCTTATGAGTGTATGTGCAAAATCTTTATAAAAGAAATCTTGATAAAATCTAAAAGTTGCTTGAAAAGACTAGGAACCTAAAGGAAGATGATACTTCTTTTTTACTAGTCATTGTGTTAAGACTGTTAGGTGTTGTTTCTGTCCATTTGACTGCTATGGACCTTTGTTATGTATTTTTAATATATAGATTTTCCATGGACATATCGAGGGGTATCAATCGAGTCGTGTTCATATTGACCTATTTGAGTTAGCGTGTTGGTGGATTAATATAACCTCTACCTAAACACAACTCATTTATTAACCGTGTCAAAAAATTCGACCCTAACCCAGACCTGCATAACACGTGTAAGATTGTGACCCATTTAACTTGTTTAACTAAATAAGTCAAACAGTGAATAAGATTGGTGATTTGTTGATTTAATTAGTTTAAATGCAAAAATTATATAAGGATCTAAAATATGATAAAAATAACATACAAATAACTATACGACAATTTTCTGAGTTATAAACGTCAATTTCAATGATATCTGAAGTATAATCGTAATTCACTCATATTAAGTACATAATAGAATACATTTAATCTACATCCACAATAAAAATACAGATTGTATATTTTAATTTTAAAGTCTTATATACTTAAACGGGTTTACGGGTTGACTTCTTTAATACTTACTCAACTCAAACATGACCCGTTTATTAAACGGGATAGGAGGGTTGACCTGCTTTTTTATCCTAACCTGTTTATCCTCAACCAAAATCTGTTTAACTTCGTGTCGGGTCTGTGTCGTTTATTGTGTCGTGTCGAGAATTGACACTCCTACTCATATCACTAAGTTGTTGAGTAAAAGTGTCGCGATTGCTGGATTGAGACATATAGGACTTTACAACTTGGTATAATCTATACACGAGATTGAAGTATACAACTACGAACAATGTGCACGACACAAAAGTAACGAGAGAACCCAATATCGTACTATAAGCATATTAAGTAAAGCTTTGTAAACGAATAAAGAACATTAAGTGATCAAGTTTATCAAAATGGTAAGAAAAATATGAAAAAAAAATAATAAAAAAAAAAAAAAAAAAAAAAAAAAAAAAAAAAAAAAAGAGCTGAAGCAAAAGCTTCTTTTTTTCCCTCATCAACCCCTACAATATTTTCCTTACCATGCTACAACATTATACTAGTAAGTAAATCTATAATGTTCCTTAACCCCGCCATCCACCGCCACGGGCTGCCTGCCACAGCTGCCGGATTTTTGAAATTAGTCTAGAATTATACAATCATTTTCGTAAAGAAGCCATCAATATGTCTTCTTCGTATCTCTATACAGAAGTAAGAATTGCAGATGCCTCGCTTACTCGGGTATCATTAACACTTCATGACTTATGTCAAGGAGTCAAGTATCATAGCTCAATTTTCATATGACCTGTAAAAAGTTCATACATAAGAATATAAGATAGTTTGACTTTTTAGCTCACAAAAAAGTCAACTTCAGAAAAAAGTCAACTCACCATGGAATCCTTGTGGCTGATCCTGTCCTAATGCCATCTTGACAACACTTTGAAGATCATTTTCCCAAAATGTTGAAGCCTATATATACAACAAGATATCTTGATTAACACCTTGCAATACATACAACTCATGGAAAATTTTGTACTAATTGAAAAATTTAAATTTACCTCACCAAGACCATCAATGTGGGATGGTTTCATGAGTGAGTTGCGGTGCATTGCCGCCATCAAAGGGTTCACGGAGAAGTGACTTTCGGATACATCAGGAACAATGCCATTATTTTGTGGTTGGAATGCATAAGTAAATGGTTGTGCTGAGGCATCAAAAGGGTTCATATTGGTTGGCATTGACACTCGAGGCCGAAACATCTAAAAATCGCACAAAAATACACAAAGTTACTACCAAATTTAAACTACTTGGACCCCTCAACACGTTAACAAAGAGAGGTATGTTATTAATATATTACGGCTATAATTAACTTAATATTCAAGTGGCGATAAGATGTTCTAAAAAGCACGTCCAAACACCACCTTAACATGTCAATGACTAAATAAAAACAGGTTAGAAAAGCTTACATCTTTAGATAAAAGTGATTCAATGCTCACATCCATCCTAGGATTAACAGTCGCCAATTTCATCGACAAAAACTACAATAAACGAAAACCGATATTACTTAACAAACCAAACAACATTTTCCAATCATAGCATTAAAATCTACCATTACATACAAATCCTAATTACCTCAACTTGTCTCTGCAATGACTGTACATAGTTTATAATCTCATCAAGCATAACAGCTTTTCCTGTTACCTAACAAATCAAAAATACATTTTAAGTTGCATCCTCAAAATGTGAATAAAAACTATAAAAATCAAAACTTTACGCTTTTTTACCTTATTACAACCAGGAACAAGATCTTGCAAAAACTTCATCCTTTCGCTTATTTTCTCTCTTCTAACCTAAAAATTCATCAAAAAAATTACCAAATGTGAGTAGGGTTTTTGATAAAAATGCAAAAAAGAAAAAAAAATCAAACTTTATTACAGTAGCATGTGTAATACACTTGCTAATTATGGAAAGTGAGACATACTCTTTCTGCAAGACTATGGCTATCAGTTGCTTGACCTCTTCTTGCTCTAACATGAATATAATCCTTAGGTGGTTCAGGCTTTGTATTTTCCTTTGTTTGTTTCTCATTCCCATTCCCATTCCCATTCCCATCTTTTTCATTCCCATTTTCCTCATCATTTGACTTACTTCTTTTTGCATCTGATTCCACTTTTTCAGCTTCTGCCACAACCTGCAACACCATAACATATACTTAAAAAACTGTACTATAAACAAAAAAACAACAAAAAGAATGACAAAATGACTAAACTAACCTTGTCATCTTTATCAGAGAAACTAGTACTGCTAGATTGTGTTTCTTTTCCTTTTCCTTTGGGAACCATCTTTCTCTTTCTTACATTACTATTAGTACTTTGTACTTTCATTCCTGTTTCGGTTTCTGCAGAAACCGAAACAGATTCTTCACATACTTGTGTTGAAAGTTTGTTGATTCCCATAAAAGATTGACCACTAAAACATGACAATCTTGCAGCTCTTTCAACAAATCCAGGATCATTAGAGAATTGAGCTAATGGTAAACTATGATTCCCGGGAATTGGATTCCGGAGAATTGTATTCTCCGGAACTGAATTCCCGGGAATTGGGTGATCTAGGATTGAAAGGTTAAGTTTAGGTGGTGAATTTAAAGGTGTGTTGTAGCAAGAATTATTAGCACTATTGTTACCATTATTTTCACCAGAGTTACATATACTTCCTAGTCTACCTATCAATTCTCTTAAAACTATGCTTTCATTTCCGCCAGTTCCTCCGGGAATTGGGATTCCTGGCCTAATTCCCGGGTGAGAACCGGCTGGAGATGAAACAATTGAGCTCAAAGCAGACTCAAATATATCTCTTTGATCAACTGAGTTTTCACAATTCTGGTTAAAAAAGCCTTCACTAGTTTGCATTCCCATTCCCATTCCAAAGACGGAATTCCATGCTTGTGGAATTCCATTCCCATTATTGAAATACTTCTCTTTTTCCATATTCCAAAATGGGTTCACTTTATCTTGGCAAATGCTGAAATGGGTTTGTTTCTTTTGATGAATTAAGTAAGAAAAGATGGAACTTGATGAAAATTATGTTGGTTTCTTTGGTTCTTGAAATTTTAGCTAAGTGTGTGAAAGATGAAGGGTTGTGAGTTTGTGTGTTGTGTATGTTTGTTTGTTTTTATGTATGTATGTTGTGATGTGATATGAGAGATGCTAATGAGTTAATGACATAAAAGCATAAAGAAAAAGATAGGAGGATATGAATGAAAGTGAGTATGAAGCAATGAAAATGAATTATTAAAAAAGTAAAAAAGAATGTTCATTTGACCTATATTTTTTTTTTTTTTTAGATGTAAGCTATGTTACAATAATCATTAGAGTACTATAAGTTCTCAATTGTACATTTGTATGTTTAGATGCAAGTTGTGTTACAATAATCATTATATTGTACTATGAGTTTGAATGGATTCAAGGGTATGAATACAGTTTTTACTTACAATAATCCTTGGGATGTGTTAACCGGGCGGGCTCTATGCCTAGCCCGGTCAACCTAGGTTGCAGAAATCTGACATTTTTGTCTTTTAGCTGTTTTTTTTTTTTTTTTTTTTTTTTTTTTTTTTTTTTTGTCTAAAGTTAATTTTTGTCCATTTTTTTTTTTTTTTTTTTTTTTTGTCTAAAGTTATTTTTTTTGTCCAAATATTTTTGTCCAATTGTCCAAGTGCTAACACAGCAGGTCAAGTGCAAAAACACAAGCAGGTTATTCGACACAGGCTCGGACTAACACGTAATCGTCATCGCCTTATTCGGTTTTTAAAAATATGTTAGGCTCGGATATGAAGGTTGCAAAGTGATAAAAATATCACTTTGCCATGCCATTCGGTTTTAAAAACCATTCGTCATCGCCTATAAGTAAACCATTTGTCCAAGTGCAGATACACAACCAAGTGCAGATACAAAAACCATGGGTCCAACTGCAGATACACAACCAAGTGCACAACCAAGTGCAGATACAAAACCATGGGTCTAACTGCAAGTGCACAACCAAGTGCAGATACAAAACCATGGGTCCAACTGCAGATACACAACCAAGTGCACAACCAAGTTCAGATACAAAACCATGGGTCCAACTGCAGATACACAACCAAGTGCACAACCAAAGATACACAGCAGGTCCAAGTGCACAAGTGCAGATACACAGCAGGTCCAAGTGCAAACAATTACACAAGTGCTAACACAAGCAGGTTATTCCACACAAAGGCTCAGATATCATCATCGCCTTATAGTCTCAAGCTCAAAAGGTAACAAGGTCACATAATCATCAACAGTAAGATTCTCAAAGTACCAAGGTCACAAGCTCACAGTAAGATCCGACACAAGGTAACAAGGTCACAAGGTCAAAAGTGCCACAGTAAGATTCTCAAGATTATAAGATCCGACACAAGGTAACAAGGTCACAAGCTCAAAAGTGCCACAGTAAGAAGATTTCACAACAAAGCAGTATCACAAGATTGGACACAAAGCTCAAAAGTAAGATTCTCACAAGGTCACAAGCTCAACAGTATAAGGGAGGTGTTATACTCAAATGTCCCCATTATAAAATGCAAGTGAAACAAAGCAGCCAAGTGAAACAAATCAGACAAGTGAAACAAAGCAGCTCAAAAGTAAGATTCTCACAAGGTCACATTCTCACAAGGTCACAGATTCACAACGAAGCAGCCAAGTGAAACAAAGCAGCTCAAAGGTCACATTCTCACAAGGTCACAGATTCACAACGAAGCAGCCAAGTGAAACAAAGCAGCTCAAAGGTCACATTCTCAAAAGGTCACAGCTTCACAACGAAGCAGCCAAGTGAAACAAAGCAAAACAAAGCCAAGTGAAACAAAGCAAGCATCAATAGTAGGCTCAGATTATACACAAAACTGCATAAATGTCTCAATCACAATTTTACACACAAGAGGTAATCTCCATTTTACATATTAAAAAGGCATCGAGATAAGAGTAGGCTCAGATTATAATAGTTTCACATTACCAAGATATATCATATATGGCTGCACAGTGAATGCCATGCCAAAAATATGTTAGGCTCGGATATGAAAGTCACAAAGTGATAAAATATCTTTTCTATTCTATCATATATGGCTGCAAAGTGATAAAAATATCACTTTGCCATGCCAAAATCATTTTTTTTTTAAATCATCATCGCCCTATCTCGTTTAATGTTTAACAAACAAGCCAAGTAGAGAGGGTTGGATTAATAGAAATAGGGCCGTGAGAATAACCATACCAACAAGCCAAGTTTTTAGCAACTAAGCAGTAACAAGCAAAGTTTTGAGCAACTAAGCCAAGTTTTTAGCAACTAAGCCAATCATAGCCATCACCAACAAGCCAAGTTTTAGCAACTAAGCAGTAAAAATATAAACCAACATAGCCATCACCAAGTATCACCATAAACATCACCATAAACCAACAATCACCATAAACCAACAATGACCATAAAAATATAACAAGTTCTTACTTTAGATCTAAAAAAAATAGATCAAAAAAATACAGAGTTCTTACCAACGATAAACCAACAATCACCATAAACCAACCACCTTCAAACCAAGGGGTAGGTTATTCTCACGGGCCATATTTCTATTAACCGAACCCTCCCTAAACCAACAATCACCATAAACATCACCACCAAACCACCACAGTTTTAGATCTAAACAGATCTAAACCAACAATCACCATAAACATCACCATGAAACCACCACGGTTTTAGATCTAAACAGATCTAACCGCTAAAAAAGTAATAATACTCTTCAAAACCGCGTTCCACCCACGGTTTTATCCCATAAACATCACCATCAAACCACCACAAATCACCATCAACATCACGTTAACTAGATCTCAGTTTTTAGATCTAGACGTGTGTTGTTAGTGATAGAGAGAGAGAGAGTGGATTGTTTGAGTGAGAGAGTGGATTGAGTGAATGAGTGAGTGAGAGAGATAAAACCGTGGAACGGTTTAGTAAAACCGTGGTTTTGAAGAGTATTATTACCTTTTTTTTTTTTTTTTTTTTTTTTGTTTTTGTTTTTTTTTGTAATATATATACTTTTTACAAATAAATACTCTTCAAATAAAAAAAAGTATATATACTTTTTAAAAAAAAAACAAAACAAAAAGTAGTATTTGTAATAATACTCTTCAAATGAATATATATATACTTTTTTTATTTGTAATAAAAAAAAAGTATACTTTTTACAAATAAATATTATTTGTAATAAAAAAAATATATACTTTTTACAAATAAAAAAAATATCATTTGTAATAAATAAAAAAAAAATGATACTTTTTACAAATAAAAAAAAGTATCATTTGTAATAAAAAAAAATATATACTTTTTACAAAAAAAAGTACCATATGTAACGGTATTATTACTTTTAAAAATTATACATTTTCTTTACAAATGACACATTTTAAAAAGTATCATATGTAAAAAAAAGTACCATATGATACTTTTAAAAAGTATCATATGTAAAAAAAATAATAAAATCAAAAAAAATGTATCGTTTCTAAAAATAAAGTTGTATACTTTGGACAATATACTTTCAGGAATTCGGTTCTGAGGAGCAAGTAACGGAATGGGTGCAAAATATAGCTCGGGGGCTCGGTTTTGCCATTGTTAAAGACAGAACCAAAGCAGACAAGGGTTATTTGTACGAAATCAATTATAGGTGTTCAAAGGGTGGGAAGTATAAACCTGAAGGTACTGGAAAACGGAAAACCAGTACCTTTAAAACAAATTGCCCATTCAAATTGGACGCGAAATATCAATATACAAAAAAAATTTGGACTCTGAGGGTGCCATATGCAATGCGATTAAAGGATGATGAGTTCGGTTTGGTCAAAGAATTGACAGATTATACCGTGAAACCACGTATTATACTTTCGACAATACAGGGTCGTAATCCGGATAACGTGTCTAGCGTTAGAACTATATATAACGCACGAAATAAGATCCGGATTGCCAGAGAAGGTGGTAGAACTCCAATTCAAGTCCTTTACGAGCATTTGATGGAATCAGGGTATACATGGTACCCGAGGGTAAATGAGCATACAAACGAGCTTGAGGAGCTATTTTTTGTGCACCCCACGTCGTATGCTATATGGTGTACATTCCCTGAAATCATGTTGATGGACTCCACATACAATACCACTATGTTTAAATTGCCGTTGTTGGAAATTGTTGGAGTAACTTCAACAAACAAAACATTTTCAATGGCATATAGCTTTTTAAACAATGAACAAGGGCATAAATTTCAATGGGTATTGCAACGTGTGAAGGATGTCATAGACGAACGATATTACCCACGTGTTATCGTCACTGACAGAGATTTAGCGTTGGTTGGCGCATGCGAAGCAGAATTTCCTGACGCTCACCATTTACTCTGTAGATGGCATATACAGCAAAATCTAGCTAAGTTTTGCAAAAATAAATTCAGTGACCAAAAAGAGTATGAGTCCGTTAAAAAACGATGGGATTGGATGGTTAAAGCTCCGACATTCGAATCGTTCAGGCAACATTATCAACGCCTACAACAGAAATTGGTCGACCATCCGGGTACTTAATTATTAATTATTAATTATTTTAATAAAAAAGCACCCGAATGACCTTTTATTAATTCATGGTTTTTTTGCAGATGTCGCTGAGTATCTGTATAACACGTGGCTGCGACAATACGCACCCAAGTTTGTCTCGTATATTACTGACCAATATCGCTCTTACGGCCAGTCAACAACGTGCAGAGTTGAGGCTCACCACGCGTTGTTGAAATTATATTTGGACGGCACACAATCGAAATTAGACAGGTTGTTATGGTCAATTGATAAAATTCTCATTGCACAAGAAACTGGGATAAAAGAGAGTTTTAATAGAAGCATGAACGAGAGACTAAATCATTGTAATGTTGATATATTTGAAGAATTGTGGTATAAAGTTTCCAAACATGCTTTCACTCTCATGTACGGAGAACTCCAACTGTCGATCACACCAGACAAATGTAGCCATAAGTTGATGTCAATTCACGGACTACCATGCTTTCACATCATGCAATACTATGTATATAATGGTAATTATATTAAATTTATAACTATCAAGTTGTTTCCCCCACTATTATCAGTAATTTACATAAGTCGCTTTTACTGAATTCAGGACGCCCCATTCCACTGGATGAAATTCCTATTTTTTGGAGAACCCTATCTATTCCGTGGCCTGTTATCAATAGGCCTCCGCCTGAAGATGGCTATTCCAATGAAGCTGGTGATGATGATGATGATACTTCGTTTAACAATGGCGTGCAACAATTCAAGAATATTTTTAGCAAATCAACGTCGTTTGTCAAGAAAAATATGTTAACGAAGTTGAGAGAGATATTCCAACCTGAAGTTGTTGACACCCGTGAACCAGCTATTCAAAAAAATACCCGTGGTCGTTCGAGCGCAAAGGACAAAAAGGGCAAGGCTACACAAGACCCGGACTTGAATGAAGTCCCTGACTTGAATGAAGTCCCTGACTTGAATGAAGTCCCTGACTTTGATGAAGTACCAATCGTAGATCGCCGAAGAAGTACGAATTCAAGATCTACAAAAGTGCCGAACATGCGGAAAGAACCTGCAAGACATAGCTCTTACACGGGTGATACTCTACGCCACAGATTTTATGCTGGAGATACTGTGAGCAATGCGTTTATTAAGGCTATTCCACCTGTTTTCCGTCCACTCGTAATAAGCATACATAATGTTGAGGGTGATGGAAATTGTGGGTTTCGGTGCGTTGCCCACTGTATTGTTCAAAACGAAAATAGGTGGGACGAAGTCAGAGGTATGTTATTGCAAGAGTTAGATTATCATAGGCAAAGATACCTAGATATGTACCTCCAACAAGACTTTAACCGACTTTGGTATACAATAGACTGGTTCAATGGACCTGCACCTAACGATCGCTGGATGGTGATGCCACTCACGGGGCCGGTTATCGCTTCAAGCATTCACCGGCCTGTTGTATTTATATCCGATCAAGGTTGGAACACATGTTTTCCGCTTTTTACCAGGCCAAACTCATCACAAGGAACCGACCCCATTGTGATTGCCCGTGTGGGTGCTCACTACATTGTACTGACGCTCGACAGAGATTTTCGACTACCCTATCTCCACCCACAATGGAGGCATTTCAGAGAGCCTGTTGCAGCCGAATGGGAAACTTTGTATCAAGATCGACTAATGGTTCATTGATTTATGTTGTAAATAATAGACACACCGACAAAACCATTGTAAATGATTACTGATTTATGTTGTAAATAATAGAGACACCGACAAAACCATTGTAAACATAGTGAATCATATGTTGTAAATGATTATTCAACATCGTTTAAATGTTAATTGTTTGAAACTTAAAAGTCTGCTTTTTTGTAGAGTGTTAGTTCTGCACCAGTTATTATTACTTTGTTTAAATTAGTAATAACATTATTGATTGCTGATGTAAATTATTATGCAAATTCTTTGGTCAGAAGAGCCAAAGAAATCCTTTCTGGTGCCGATGTAATAGAGGATTTATTGTAGAACGGAAATCCTGGCAAGATGGTAGTCGTGGGCGACTGTTTTATGCATGTCCTCTTTCAGTGGTAAATAATCATACGTTTGCTTAGTTATGTAAATAATTTGTTTGTTAAAAATACATTTCTTATTATTTTCTTAACATGTAACAGCCAGGTACACAAGACTATGGGTGTCGATACTTCGCGTGGAAAGATGAATTTGAAGCAGAACACTTTAATCAACCCTCTTCTTCAACGCATTGCTCAAAGTGCGTTGCTACAAAAAATGAGAACAAGTTGTTGAAGCAAAGAATAAAAGCGCTGGAAATGGAATTAGAAATGGCAAGGAATCCTGATGATCACGCTTGTCAGTCAAGTGCCCGGCTCCATGATCTTTTAAATGATTTGAATAATCTTAATATGTCGTAAATGTTGTTGTTTTTTAAATAATGTGTTAACGTTGTTGTTTAATTGAATAATAACATTTGTTGTCATAGTCGTTTAATGTGGTAATATTTAACGTGATATCATACAAAACATTATACATATACAAAACATTATTAAACACAAATATACCAAACATTATATATATACATTACATTATTATACATATACATATACTCCTTTCTATTAAAAAAAAAAAAAAAAAAAAAAAAAAAAAAAAAAAAAAAAAAACAGCTAAACGACAAAAACAAGTAAAAAACAAAAAAAAAAGTGGGCTAAACATTTAGAGAGGGTTTGGTTAATGGAAATAGGGCCCGTGAGAATAACGTACCCCTAATCTTTAGATTGTACTATAAGTTGTCAATAGTATGTGAACTTGATGTTTTTGTCATATTTTGTATAGGTTGTCTTATATCTAAATGATGGAGTATATAAGTTGTGTTATGTGAAATTATGAATATAAATGATTAGCTGTTTGTTACAATTGTCATTTTAGCTTAATCTTTTGAACTTTTATATGAGTTTACATATAAAATTTTACTTAAAAAAAATAAATAAGCTATATGAGGTTGATTTTTATTATGTGTGAATAATTAGTTGTAAGATTTGATTGAGAGGTTTTTCTAAAGGAAGTAATTTGCACACTTCAAAAAATGATTTAGACATACAAAATTATTATGTTTGGACATTTATACCCTTACATCTATTCTTACGTTTTCACCCCTGTGTGGGTATAATAAATATCCAAACATAATAAATTTGAGTGTCTCAATCATTTTATTAAGTGTGCAAATCATCTTATTTTTTCTAATATGTGTGCATGTACGTCCTTTCTTAACAGTGGAAAACAAATGTAAAGTATAATACTAGTAGTATACGATTAGGTCATTTTGTATTATTAGTTCAGTCATTGTGACTTATCTCCTAACAACTACACCATTTTGTTTTTGTGGGGTTTAGAACCTATTTGAACCGTTAAGAATTAGAAATAAATACGCTCCAAAATAGCATCACACTAATGCAAAACATCAAAACGTTAACCTTTCTATTGTTCAAAATAAAAAAAAAAAAAAAAAAAAAAAAAAAAAAAAAAAAAAAAAAAAAAAAAACTTAACCTTTCTCATTTTTATAACTTTTGATCTTAAAAAAAATAACCTAACAGGACTTTCAGATACAACTTTTTTTTTTTATGACAAACATGTTCTGCATAAATGAAATAATATGTGCTATATAAAGGTTTCGTTTAATACTAAAAAACAATTTTTCTTTAAGAAGATGGATCTATAATGTAGCGAGAATGCTATAGATTTAGGCAAATAAGATACACGTAATGTCAGACGTCGATAATTAACGAATTATCAAATAAAGGAGGTAATATAGTTTACTTGACCAGAAGACTGAGAAGAACAATTCTCGACTCTTTTTATTAAAATTCAATAATCAAAATGTGACACCCAAAAACCTAAACAACGCACCATATTTATAAGAAATTAACACTAAATCTAATAAGGTAAACATAATCTTGATCCAGTTAAAAGATAATTACTAAATAAAAAGAAAACTAACCTAATAAAAGATAAACACAACCCTAAATTTTAATAAAGAATCTTAACGTAATTAAAATACTTTCCTAATTACTTATCCTATACCAACACGTACTGCGTCATTCTCCCCTTCTTGAAAAAAACTCGTCCTCGAGTTTCCACCTAGAAAGAATGGAACATCTTGTTGAAGCTGAAACATATCATCCACAATAAAAATTGAAGCACTGAGAGATGCATAGGTAAACTAACCACATACGCATTGCTACCAATTTTCTCAATCACTTTGCACGGACCGACCATCTTACTTTTAAGCTTGTTATAACTCTCTAGCGTTTTTTTTTTTTTTTTTCTTTTTTTTTTTTTTTTTTTTTTTTTTTTTTTTTTTTTTTTTTTTGCATGTCTACCATAACGAGATCACCAACCTCAAATTTCTTTACCCAGAAATGTTTGTTACCAAAATCGTTGTACACCGCATTGTCGAACTCAACATTATGTTTTTCCACACCTTGTATGACCTCCATATTCTGAACAATGTTTTCTTCTTCAACATTATAACCTGGAAAATTTGGTAGTGGAATATCATGCATTGGAGATAATATTGGTTGTAGTTCATCTAGAATAAGAGCTTGTGAGACTTCGTCTAGTGATTTCAGCTTTTCGGGGATCTTATTCGATGTTTCATCTTGTATCATTGTTGTTGCAATAGCCGAATTCACTAAGAATTCATCTTTTCGTTCTTCCTCAAAGTCTTGATATCCCATGATGAATGAATTGTTCACTTTTGGTTCTCAAACCTGGTTGCTTTCCATCAATGGCACTAGAATAAACCTACCACCATTGCGTTGAAACTTATAAGTGTTGTCTTCAATGTTGTAAATTGCGTTAAGATCATACACCCATAGTTTCCCAAGAGTAATGTGACAAGCATCCTTGTCAACAACATCGGATAACAACTCGTCCTTGTATTTTCCAATGGCAAACGAAATACTACAACATTCGGTAACCTTGAATCTGCCAAGATTATACGATAATTGATGTTTTTCGATGGATAAATTTAATTGATGGACAATATCTCGTGTGATAAAATTTTCATGGCTGTCACCATCAATAAAAACATCAAATATCTTGTGCTCCACGATACAACGTGTCTGAAATAGATTGTATCATTCGGTTTGCTCAACTCGATCAACTTGTTCCCAATTAAGAACAAGGACCATGATTTAATTAAAATAGCTGACGGCTTACACTTCCTAGAAAAACAACACTAAGTGACTAGGTGGTAAGCAAAAAGTTGAGAATAGTAGGTAAAAGTTTGAACAAACAAACAAGATTTGGGAATACAATATATGGGACTCAAAAATTCAGTGAAAACTTTGCCACTAAAGAAAATAACAATTGGTTGAATTGGATATGAGAAGGGACCCATAAATCAATAAAACCAATAAAAGAAAAAAAACGACAATGTGTTATTTTTGATGATCAACATAAACTTGGATCTTCTATTTCTGTGCCTAGATTATCTAAATCAAAATGTGGGAGAGAACCAACTAATCGAGTTGAGATAGGTTAGATCGATTGCTCTCTGATACCAACCAATGTAGCGAGAATGCTACAGATTTAGGCAAATAGGATACACGTAATGCCAGACGTCGATAATTAACGAATTATCAAATAAAGGGGGGTGATATGGTTTACCTGACCAAAAGATTGAGAAGAACAACTCTCGACTCTTTTTATTAAAATTCAATAATCAAAACGTAACACCTCAAAAACCTAAACAACGTACCCTATTTATAAGAAACTAACACTAATTTTAATAAAGACTCATAATGTAATTAAAATACTTTCATAATTACTTATCCTATACCAACACGTACTGCGTCAAATCTATTTATTAACACGGTTGGAAAAAATATAAAGCAAGTTACAAAAACATGACAACTTGTATGAACTGGTAGTTTAGCGGGAGGATCGATGATAGTACATAAATCAATATCTAGTTACCATCAACAATACCCTAAACTACTAGATAATACTAATATATCAAGTTACATCAATCATCTACACCGCAATATATAAACAATCTAAACTTATTGTCTTCAGCGGATGTGGGACAGAAAACATGACACACGTAATGATTATTTGTTTTTTAAAATTGTTATTTTATCTTAAAATCTGAGGGGGGGTTTTCTTATGAGTTTATAGATAAAGTTTTACTTAAAAATGCTATATGAAGTTGATTTTTATTATATGTGAATAATCTTTCATTAAGGGTAGGCAAATTCTAGACGGTTGCCTTGTGGCTAATGAAATCATTCGTATGGCCAAGTTAGAGGAGCAAAGTATTTTGCTTTTTAAAGTGGACTTTGAGAAAGCCTTCGATAGCATTAATTGGAAATTTCTTCTCGATGTCATGAGGCAAATGGGTTTTGGTATTAAGTGGAGAAAATGGATAGCCTCGTGTCTCTATTCGGCTTCCATATCGGTGCTTGTCAATGGCTCCCCCTCTAATGAGTTTTTTATGGAGCATGGTCTTAGACAAGAAGATCCTTTGTCTCCACTTCTTTTCCTCATCGTGGCCGAGGCCCTTCAAGTTACCATCTTAAATGCTTGTGATGTCGGCATTTTCAAAGGTGTAAGACTCGCGGACAGTGGTAATAATATCTCCCTGTTGCAATTTGCGGATGATGCTCTCTTCTTAGGGGAATGGTCTAGATTAAACGCTACTAACCTTATAAATATCCTTCGTTGCTTTGAATTGGGATCGGGTCTTAAAGTTAATCTTGATAAAAGTAGGCTCTTTGGAGTTGGGGTTCCTGATAATGAAGTGGCTGTGGTTGCCTCCTCGCTTGGATGTGCTCATGGTGTTCTTCCTTTTATTTATCTCGGTCTCCCGGTTGGAAGAAAAATGCGGCTTAGTGATGGATGGCAAGGGATAATTGATCGGGTTCGTGACCGTTTATCTTCATGGAAAGCTAAATCTCTTTCGGTTGGTGGAAGGCTTACCCTAATTAAATCCGTCTTAGGTAGTCTTCCCATCTACTACTGATGCGTGGGAATCGCAACAGGCTTTACCTCTCGAGGGATCTCGAGAAGCTTACAACCCCCACCAGGCAGTGTACCTGATCGTTGTAGTATAGTATAGTGACAAATACCGGGGGATTGATCGTTCAGCTTAGGAATAGTGTTGCTAGGATTAGAAAGCCTAAATACTAGTTCTAAAGGTGAGGGATGATTATTTTTGTGTTTTTATATTTTATGGAAAGCAAATTAAAATCTCGGGTTTGAAAGATTTGGGCGGAATTAGTTGCTAATCAACTAACCCAATACTAAGATGCAATCAAAATAAAATACTAGAAATGAATATAAACTAATTTATACTAAGGTTGTGAGCAGTAATTGGAGAAAATGTGTTTACTTAGATTTCACTACTCCCTAGATATCTTTTACACGTTAATTACTTGTTATAATTGCATGGATGACGGATCGTATTCCTTAATACCATTCATGGGGTGGCACACATAACTCCCCAATTCTATGAGCTCTTATCTCCTCCTACACCATGCCCAGCACAACTATAGGGATTGTAAACAGTGGCTCATGCATTAAATACAACCAATAAAGACCTAGTGCGTGTTGGTTCATGTTTCTTAAGATGTTCAAGCATGTTACCAATTGGAGATCTGCCAGTTTTCTTAAGCCTAACATATAAATCATTCATCCAAGACAAGAATAAACAAGTAATCAACACATAATCAATATCTAGGTTTCATTAGATCTACGCAAACACAAGATAGATCTAGCCAAGCATGATGGAATTAAGACAAGAACAAGATATAGACAACCAACACATAGACATATTGATTGAATTAGAAGAACACTTATCTTGATTAATCATGCAAGGTATCAAGGGGTTGGTGTAAAACCTCGCGAAAATTCACATAATTAACTTCGGTTAATTTAATAAATAATCTTTGTCATTATTGTAATTACCATTTTTACGTGGAAATTTAAAATTTTCTTTGTATATTAAAATGGTTACAATTACGATATTGTCAAATTCGTCAAACGACAAAACAAGTTATTAACAAAATTAACAAAATATTTATTTAACTAAACCTAATTAATAAAACTAATTACTAAAATTAATTACTAAACCAAATCGGGCCCTTATTTCCCCTAAGCCCAACCGGCCCACACCATAACCCAATTTCAGTAATAATAAAAATTTCAAATCGACTAAGTAAGCTACGAAACCCCTCGTTCATTTCAAATTCGTACACAAGACCTATATATATTTTTGCACAATCTCGTTAAACTCCTAGCCAACTATTAGTGTGTCAAATTTTACGTTCATACGTTGAGATTTGATACGTTTTTAAAAGGCTTTCCGTTTGGCCATCACTCGACCCAAACGGTTCATAAATTATTCATTTCTTATCTGTTTTTGTTCCCGTTCGTGCCTATGAGTTCCAAATATTATTTGTATCATGATTTCATGTATAAATATGTTGTATGATCGACTAAGACTCCACGATACTCAAATGAGCAATTCGTTTGGTAAGTAAAAAGGGATGTCGACATGCTATGGACTCACAAGGACAATTCTCACTTATTTAACCCTCCCAAACTCATATTATATGCAAGATATTCACCCTAGAAAGCTATGTACTGACAAGGCATAGTGTTTCATGTCTCTTGCAAATAATTTGAACGTTACGTAAACAAAACCTTCACTATATTTACTCCCTACTCGTTCCTTTCATTCCCATTCATCACAAACACTTATTTGCTCTCCATTCATTCTAAGATACCTAAGAACGACCAAGAAAACTTTGCAAGATCATTTGGAAGAAAGAAGTTGTAATCGGTTTGATTATACGATCCATTTTTCCAAGCTATCTTTTGAACGAGAACCATTCTAACGTTTCAATCCTTCCCTCTCGACTCTCTACCACCCTAGAGGTGTAGTAAGTCGTTTCCAATCCTTCTCATCTCATACTACTCGTTACTTTCGTTACATGCATCATGTTTATTATTTTTCAAACATATATTAACTTTGCATTAATATTTACGTACGTATATACATATAGAAAGTGTTACGTGACTAGCCTATATCTTGGAAGGCCTAGGAGTCACGTATCATGCTTAAAATATGTTTAAATTTATTATACATGCATCATATTTACTTATTTTGAAACCCATATACACGTATAAATTTCATGCACATATATAAAAATTCACTAAGTTATTTTCTTACAATTTCAAACGAGCCAAACACCTCTCAAACGCATCGTATATCTTTTTATTTCGCATAATAAGCTTACCATATTTTTATACGTACTAATAGACCACCTAGAAAACTATTAGTTTCATTTATATAACTTGTGAAAATAGTCACGTTTGGACACCCTACGAGAGTCAAAGTAAATCGACACAACCAGATTTTTCAAAATCAAAACTTATATAAAATCATATGTTTTGTCGAGTGGGCTAAAACAAGGCCCAACAAGACCTTACGTTTTAACAGCCCAATGGGCCTATAAAATATATTTTTAAAATCACAAAGTAAGCCCAAGTTCAAGCCCAAAAGAATTTCTATGCCCTCGCCTCTAAATTTTTAAATGGGACTTAGTTTGGTTCGAATCAAGGCCCATAAGCTAAATAAATAAGCTTTTTATGGAATAAGTAGTTGAAATAAGCTAAAAATTTATAAAAGAAGCTAAGGAAATTTTTATAAAATTTTTATAATCACTTTTGCTAAAATAGGACTAAAAATGTAACGCGACGACACGTATAGGGACTAAATGTGAAAACTGTGAAAACTAAGGACTAAAAATGTAGAAACAAAAAGAAAGGATAGAAATTGATAATATAATATTGTTACAAGTTTAGATGGTAATATTGGACATGTAGTGGACTAAAATTGTAAATATATATAAAAAGGACTAACGGTGTGACGCTAACGTCGTTAGTATAAAAAGTGTAAAATTGGAAAAAGGACAAGGACTACACATTATTTATTTGACATTCTTATTTTATTTTCTATTTTACGGCAACCCTCACGTCATATGCATTTTGTTATGTTTTATATATATATTATTTATTTTTACGTTAACTATATATATAACGATACCTAACAGGTTAATATTTTTACTTACGATTTAAAAGGGTAAAACTACGATGGATATTTTATATAAATTATTTTCATATCATGCATGACATAATAATAATTTCACTTCACATCATCTATTCGTCATAACGAATAATGTTTATTCGTTATTCGTTCGTAGTTACCAAATAGTATTTGGTTATATTCTCTGATAAATATATTTATCAGGTTTTGTGTTAAAGACGTTCCCATAAATCTCATCCTATCTTACTTTTCATCCTTCCCAAATCAATCCAGGTGAGTCATAGCCCCATTTCAAATAATTGTTTTTAACTCATTGGGGGAGATACATGCTTACATATACTTTGATAACTTGATAAGTATATGAAATAAAATAAAATACATGATTCAAATCAATTTCCTAATTGATATTAAAATAATATAATTTGTGATTTATAATATATTGATATTCCCAATGTGATTATTGTGGTATGTGAAAAATCTATATTGATGAATTATTTGACTGAAATATTGATATTCATGTGAAAGTTGTTCCCAATTCGATTATTGTGATATGTGATATAAATGTGTTACTGGCGAAATATTCAAATTGAATTTCTGATACTCAAGCGATACTATTCTCAAATTGAATTTCTGATACTCAAGCGATACTATTTTCAAACTGAATTTCTGATACTCAAGCGATACTATTTTCAAATTGAATTTCTGATACTCAAATGATAATATTTTCAAACTAAATTTCTGATACTCAAGCGATACTATTTTCAAACTGAATTTCTGATACTCAAACGATACTGTTTTCAAATGAATTTCTGTGATACGATACTTGATTTCATGATGTGTGCTAAATGAGCCCATAGGTCCTTGATATTGCCTAAGTTACCTTATCGCCATAAAGCCCCTCTATCATGAGCCATTAATCACTGAAAAGTGAGCGCGAATATAGTGGACAGCTTCGAAACCTGTTTCGGGTTGACCTCCGATCCCACTAATGCTTGACGGAATGCCAATTGCAATTGGTTAGCCGCATTAGTCGTGATACACTATATTTGAGTAAAAATAGGAATTGGCAAATCACCTATTACACGAGGGCAAATTCATCATTGATTTGATGAACACCCGCCGTTTACGGTATTTGTTAACGTCTTACGTGTCATGAGGCTTGGTGCAATATCTATAAAGGAATAGAATATATGTATTCAACATATATTTAGATACAGCTGTATAGGTTCGCCCATATGTGAATTGTTTATCTGATCGATTTAGTATCATGAGTTTCCAGCTCATGTTAAGATTATTGATGATTTATTGAAAATGATTGAATATTTATATGAATTATTTGTGATTATATTCGATATATGTTTCATTTCTGTTTGTATTTTATTAATACCAAGTATTCCTGAAATCTAACAAAATAAAGGGTTTTTCCTAAAACTCTATGAACTCACCAACCTTTGTGTTGACACTTTTAAGCATGTGTATCTCAGGTAATTGAATGGAGCAGGACAAGACACGGAGTGGGCATTTATTACTCTGATAAATTAAAATGGTGTAAAAATCAAATTTGTCATTTTTACAAGCCTTTATATCTTTTCATAAGATTTTAAATCAAATAATTCAGTTTTATAAAAATTATCATTTAAATGACAAATGACTTTCAAAATGTTTCATTTAAACCGTTTTATTGGTTAAAACTTCGATCCTCACCGTAACACCCAAATTACTTTTTCGCTGCGATAAACTTTAAAAATGGGGGTGTTACAGTTGGAACCCTTGAAAAACCTGTAAAGTTACACCAAAATCGTACTTAGGGTTTCTCCCAAAACTTCTCTCTTTAAATGTGAAAAACTAGAAAACTATATATAGAAAAAGGGGTCTGACGGCGTCAAGACCAAATAGGTGACGCCGTCACCTCGCCGCCAAAACAATCCTCGGACTGCCTAGATCTACATTTGACGCCGTCAAGAACAATTCATTTCCAGGCCGTCATGACTTTTATTCTTGACGCCCTACCTTCATGACGCCGTCAAAACTCTTCTGGGTCGTCATGGAATTTTACTCTTGACGCCGTCAGGGAACTACTCTTGACGCCGTCATGCACTGTTCCCAGCATGGAAAATTAAGACTTTGGCATTTTCTTCACTTTTATGCTCCAAAAACGTCCGAATTGCTTCCTATTCCAGATTTCACTCCCAAAGTACCTAAAATCACAAAAGGAACGATTTAGGGCAATATTTGATCAAATAATTTCGAATTCGGGCTTAAATGACCCCCTAAAAACGGATCATTTTTCGCCTCATCAACTACCTATCCCTTTTCAAAGCTCCTTTAAAAGTTATTAAGCTGCTTGAAGCTATTAGATGCAGATTTTTTTGGGGTTTTAAAGAAAATAATAGAGGGATTAACTGGGTCAAATGGAATTCTATTCTTCTTGACTCGAAAGTTTGTGGGTTAGGAGTGGGTTGCCTTCGCTCTAAGAATCTCAGTCTCTTAGGGAAATGGAAATGGCGGTTTCTCACGGAGGAACATGCTCTTTAAAGAACCGTTATTAGAGATTTTTATGGGGAAGATGGAGGTTTTCATTCGCCTACTTGCTCTCTCGGGGGTAGTGGTATTTGGATTGATATCATCAAAGCTGTAAAGAATATTGAAGCGGTGGACCTGAATTTCCATAATTCTTTTGTTCGTAGAGTCGCGGATGGGGCAAACACTTCTTTTTGGCATGATCCATGGTTTGATGATGGGTCGAGGCTAAAGGACAAGTTTCCTAGGCTTTATGCTCTCGATCCTTCTAAAGATTGTAAGGTTAAGGATAGAGGTTATATGGTTAATGGATCTTGGGTTGGAACGTGGTCCTGGCGTATTCCCCTTAGGGGGTGTGCCCTCGATGATTTGAACTCTTTGACCTCCTCTCTTAATTCTGTTATGTTTTCTTCCCATGGCTGTGACAAATGGGTTTGGACATATGATGCTTCCGGTTTCTTTAAAGTTAAAATTATGTCCAAAGTTATCGAAAATTCTCTTCTTGGTGCTCATAGTTTAGGTGTCGATCATAAGTGGAACTCTTGGATTCCTAGGAAAGTGAATGTTATGGTTTGGAAAGCTTCTCTTGATAGACTTGCAACGCGTCCCAATCTTATGGCTCGAGGTGTTAATCTTCCTTCTTCTACATGTCCTCTTTGCGAATTGGACTTAGAAGATATTGAGCATGTTCTGGTTAAGTGTCCTAGAGTGAGTGTGATTTGGTGAGAGGTTTGGAGTTGGTGGAATCTTCCTCCCCCGATCTCATTTCCTTCATTTTCGATTATGGATGTGGCTACTGGCCATCTCCCTGGTAGCGGATGTGCGAGTCTTGCCAAAGCTATGAATGGGGTTTTTCAAATATCGTTATGGGCCATTTGGAATTGGAGAAACCGTATTATTCATGCCACGAGGGATGACATTGATTCGACCAAGAATGAGGATATCTTTCCGAGTATTCAGCATATGGCTAAGCTGTGGATGTCTGCTCGTAAAGGCTCAAAAATGAAGTCGGATTGGTCTTGCTGGATTGCCAGACCCTCGGATCTTTTTTCCTAATTGTTCCTGTTGTCTTTGTTTTTCTTTTCTAGTTTGTGGTGGTGTCTCCACCCTATTGGTTTTCTTGTATAGTTCTTGGTTTCGTGTGGTCCCTGCTTTTTGAGACTTGTTTATAAAATTCTAACCTTTCAAAAAAAGTTGTAGGATTTGATCGAGAGGTTTTTCTAATATGTGTCCATGTATGTCCTTTCTTAAGTCTTAACGGTGGAAAACAAATGTAAAGTAATACTATATGATTAGG
This sequence comes from Artemisia argyi, assembly GCA_030686995.1. Taxonomy (NCBI): domain Eukaryota; kingdom Viridiplantae; phylum Streptophyta; class Magnoliopsida; order Asterales; family Asteraceae; genus Artemisia; species Artemisia argyi. The sequence goes on from CM060693.1 coordinate 12,908,323, forward strand.
CCATATTTTTGTATTATTAGTTCAGTTATTGTGACTTATCTCTTAACAACTACACCTTTTTGTCTTCGTGGGGTTTAGATTTTGGAACCTATTTGAAGTCTTAAGAAGAACTCATCTTTCGTTTAATAAAGGAGAAACCAAAACCTTTCAAGTTTTTTAATGTGCTCACCAAGCATGAGAGATTTTATGATGTGGTTCATGAGGCCTGGAGCAAAGAGTACAGCGGGTTTCTTATGTTTCGCGTTGTGAAAAAGCTTAAAAGTATGAAGAAACCATTTCGTAAGCTTTTGTATGACAAAGGTAACTTGCATCATAACGTTGTTCGTATCCGTTCGGAGTTGGACCAGGTTCAAATTCTTCTTGATCAGGACCCTTTTAATACTTCCTATCGCGACCAGGAAGCTATCTTAGTGGTTGAGTTCAATAAGGCTGTTTTGTTGGAAGAAAGATTTCTGAAACAAAAAGCTAAAATTCTCTGGCTTAAAGAGGGCGATGCTAATACTGCTTTTTTCCACAAAGCGGTTAAGAGCCGTATGAATCGTAGTCGCATTGATGCTATTTCAAATAATGAGGATGTTATTCTCACCAATGATGATGTTTCTAATGCATTTGTTTCTCACTATAAGAATTTTCTTGGACATGCTGATGAGTCTAATGTTTTTAATGATGAGGGTTTGTTTGATAATTGTATTGAGGAGCAGGTTGCTTTGGATATGGTTCGTCCCATTACGGATCGTGAAGTTAAAGATGCCATTTTTTCTATGGGTGATGATAAATCGCCGGGTCCGGACGGGTTTTCGGCTGCTTTTTTTAAAGATGCGTGGCACATTGTGGGGGTCGAGGTCATTCATGCTATCCGTGAGTTCTTTACGAATGGTATTCTTCTGAAAGAGCTTAATCATACTATTATTGCTCTCATCCCAAAGGTTAAGTCTCCCTCCAAAATTAATGATTATAGACCGATATCGTGTTGCAATGTGCTTTTTAAGTGTATTAGCAAGATTATTGCCAACCGCATGAAGCAGTGTTTAAAGACTCTTGTTCATCCTAACCAATCGGCTTTTATTCCGGATAGAAGCATCTCTGATAATATTCTCCTAACGCAAGAGCTTATGCACAATTATCACTTGGATAGGGGTGAGCCTAGATGTGCCTTCAAGGTGGACATTCAAAAGGCTTATGATACGGTTGATTGGAATTTTTTGCGGAAAATTCTTAAAGGTTATGGTTTTCATGATCGCATGATTCTTTGGATTATGGAATGTGTTTCCACTACCTCGTATTCCATTAGTATTAATGGTAACTTACACGGATATTTTCGTGGGAAGAGGGGTCTTCGCCAAGGTGATCCTCTTTCCCCGTATTTGTTTACGCTTGTCATGGATATTCTTACTCGTATGCTTAATAAAAGAGTGATGGAATCTGATCGATTTACTTTTCATCGATATTGTGGCAAGTTGGAGCTCATTAACTTGTGTTTCGCGGATGATCTTTTCATTTTTGCCTATGGTAATGTGGATTCTGTCCGGGTTATAAAGGAAGGTCTAGACGAATTTACTCTTGCTTCGGGTCTAGCTCCTAGTCTCTCTAAAAGTACGGCCTACTTTTGTAACGTTTTAAACCATGTTAAAATCTCCATTCTTCATGTTCTTCCCTTTGAAGAAGGACGTCTCCCGGTTAAATACCTTGGTGTTCCATTGGTTTCTTCTCGGCTCAAGATTAGAGATTGCAATGAGCTTGTGGAAAAAGTTGAAAGTCGAGTGCTTGATTGGAAAAATAAGTCCCTATCCATTGCGGGTAGACTTCAACTTATTAGATCAGTTATTGGATCTATGCATGTCTTTTGGGCTTCGGTTTTCGTTCTTCCTAAACAAGTCCTTATTAACATTGAACAAATTATGAGGAACTTCTTATGGTGTCCTGGTGATTCTAGTAGAGGCAAAGCTAAAGTCGCTTGGGATGAGATTTGTCTTCCCAAAGATGAAGGGGGCCTTGGTGTGAGGCGTTTGGCTCATTTCAATTCGGCTTTAATGGTGAGTCATATTTGGAAGCTTCTTTCGCTTAAGGAATCGCTTTGGGTGAAATGGGTTCATAGTTACAAGCTTCATAATCGTAATTTTTGGGATATTCCTGTTCATGGCAATATGTCTTGTGGTTGGCGCAATATGTTGAGGTTGCGGACTTCAATCCGTGATTTTATTTGGCACAAGATTGGTTCAGGCACTCGCACTTCTTTATGGCACGATAAATGGTGTGTTGCTTGTCCGTTGTCTAATCATCTCACTAATCGTGATATTCATAGAGCTGGTCTTACTCCTCAAGCTACGGTGAGTGAAATTATTATTGATGGTATTTGGTCGTGGCCCCAATACCTCACGGGGAAGTACCAATTTTTATCTACATGTAACGTTCCGACCTCTAATGCTAATGATCAATTGGAATGGCGTTCTAATGATGGTACGGTTAAGAGTTTTTCGGTCAGCCAGGCTTGGGAATCAATTCGCCCTCGAGACAGCAAAGTGTTATGGTATGATGTGGTTTGGTTCCCTAATAATATTCCCCGTCATGCGTTTAACTTATGGCTTATTATTAAGCGTAAGCTGAAAACGCAGGATCGGGTTAGCATTTGGGACGTAGATCAGAATCTTGGAAGTACTTGCTCGCTATGTGATACAGTCCCGGATTCCCATGATCATTTATTTTTCCAATGTGTCTTTGCGGATGGTGTTTGGAATCGCATTAAATTTCTTGCTGGTCTAGATAATGTGGCACATAATATTTATGCCATCGTTGAGCATATTGGAGTGAATTCGAAAAAGAAGTCTTCCCATGGTGTTATTGCGAGATTGGTGCTTGCTGCTACAGCCTACTTTATTTGGCAAGAATGCAATTGGAGGTTGTTTAAAAAGTTGAAGAGATCCGTTGCTCAAGTTAGTGAGTGTATCTCAGCAGCAGTTCGGCTCAAGCTTCTTTCGTGTAGGTTCAAGCAAACCAAGGAGGGAGAGGCTTACGCTCGAGTTTGGGACCTTCCTGATTCTGTTTCTAGATGATTGATCGTCTAGTTTGTTTATGTTCCATTAGGTGGTTTTTCCCTATTGGAGTCATTGGTTATGTAGTTGATTTGTAATTTGTTTGGCATGCCATTCGACTAGGCTGTTCAAGCTTTGCTTGAGGTTAATGTGACACTCAGTCACATTCCAGTGTTCTTATCGGATTTTTGGGTGTTTAATATATTTTACTAGGGTATTCCCTTTTACCCAAAAAAAATCTTTCGTTTAATACTAAAAAACATTTTTTCTTTAAGACGATAGATCTATTTATCAACATCATTTTTGTTGGAAAAATTATAAAGAAGTTACAAAAACATGACAACTTGTATGAATTAATAGTAATAGGGTTAGTTTCATGGTATATAAATCAATATCTACCTTATCTACCATGAAGGATACCCAAATACTACTAGATAATACTAATAATATTAAGTTACATCCATCATCTACACGGCAATATATAAACAATCAAAACTTGTTATCTTCAACCAATGTGGAAAAAAAAAATTAAGACACAAGTTTTGGCAAAAGTTTTAGTGATGGGTATTGTTATGCCTACCCCTACCCCTTTTTACCCACTTGTTGTCTTCAACCGGTATGGGACAAAAAACTTAGACATAAGTTTTGGCAGAATAAGACAATTTTTTATCGTTTTTTGTTCGTATCTTTTGTCTTTTATTTTTTTAACTTTTTAAACTTATTAATATTTTATATTTTATACTTTTTTGTCGGCGATTTTACCCACTTTATTAATATGACAAGACATTTTTTAACTTTTAACTTATCAAACTTTATATTTATCAACATCAATTTTGTTAGAAAAATTATAAAGCAAGTTACAAAAACATGACAACTTGTATGAATTAATAATACAGGGTTTTCTTGATGGTATATAATCATCAAGAATACCCTGTACTACTAAATAATACTAACAATATCAAGTTACATCAATTATCTACACCGCAATATATAAACAACCAAAATTTGTTCTCTCCGACGGATGTGGGACAAAGAATACTTGACAAAAGATTGTAGTGAGTGTATTTCTCGTTTGTTTAGAATAGTTTAACAAGTACTCCGTACTACTTACTATGTTGTACAAAACAATTAAAAAGTAATTAGAGAGCAATTAAAAGAATATTTAAAAGTAGGCAAAGAAACTTAAGCCTCAATTGGCACACAACACTCTGTTACAGTACTGGCATTGTTTGTCATAATGTGTCTCAATCATTAATCCCTAATTTCAAAGGGTAAAAGTGTGTGCTAGATGCTAATCATATTAAACTAATTTACATATGGTCTATTTGGTATTGACGTATTGTGTAACTTTGTTATGCTTTTTTGGAATGTTATATAAAACCCACCAACTGTTGTATATTACGGCTATGTTTGGCGCGGAGTTTTTTGGAGCTTTTTGAGGTGATAAGCGGTGAGCAATGAACTTTTTGATTTTTAGTGTTCGTTTGACATGAGAGCTGTGAGCTTTGCTATTTTTTAAAAAAGCTCAGTTTTCCAATACTTCTTTATGAAGCTGTGAGCGGTGAGCAGTACTGTTCACAGCTACTTTTGCCAAACATAGCCTACTTCTCCAAGTGGTCTTAAATTGTTTTGAGACTATTTTAAATTTTAAAGCCTATAATTTCTCAGCTTAAAAATTCAAACACATTCGATGATATTTGTAGAGTGGCTGCTCTTTGTGTACTTCAATGTTGTAAAAAACGCTAAGCGCTAGTAGAGCGGCTAAATACCCTCATCGATTAATCGGTAAGGTGAAGAATAAACGAAGTGGAATTCTTATCTATAAATTCATAAATTTCAGAAATTTTATGTATGACACAAACCTAATATTTCAGAAATAATTCCATGTTTAATACTCTTGTATGTATCATGATTATTAATAGTCTTTTATTGGTAGTGTTTTAAATTCTCGGCCTTTTCTAGTTTCGTTTTGTAATGACCGTGCATTTTAGCAGTTCTAACTTCACCATGCTTATGACTCTAATAAGCAAATAATTTTATATAAGCTTACAATATGAACTTAAAATTTACATATAAGCTTACTATTGATTTTGATATTTATGTTGAATTGAATTGCTGGTGTTGAGATAGTGGAAGAACAGTAATTCTCCTTTCTTTTTGTTCTTTTCATATAAACTTATACAAAAATAAAAAAAAAAATGTGATTGGAGATAAGAAAATGTCCAAAATAGATAAAAACAAATCTGAAAGGTTAAAAAATGAAAGGAAAAAGGAATCTAGAGAAGTTGTAGTAGGTCCATGGACTTGGAAAATTCTTTTTTATTCTTATTTTTTTATTGTCTTTGCAAATAAAAAATATTTAATTAAATACATATAATTTTAAATTTTTTTAATCATTAATTTGGTATTTTGATTATATAAGTGCTTTAACAATAGCACGAATGTTGTTCCGAGTTTGGTTTCGTTTTTTAACTTCTTATACGAAGATTGATAGGACATAGTACGTACATGTGTTTTTGAAAGTTACTAAAGGAAAACTATTTAGAAATAAAGTTACCGAATGTTCTCCTAAAAGCAGTCTTTTTACCATCAAATTTATTCTGATGCTAGGGATATTATCTATCTACGTTTCACCTCTTTCTTATCTTGCTCTAACAAAATTGGGTTTATTATTGCTGTAATTGGAAATAAAGTTCACAAAGAACCTGGCTAGCTGTATTTTTATTTGCTCGTTAATTATTTGGAAATAAACTATTAAACTAAGTAGTATAAATTATGTAGATGTTCAACTTTATGAAAAAGGAAAAACAAAGTTTTTTTTAAATCGCCTATAGATCTAAAGGTGGCGTTAATCATTGAAGTTGAGCCTAAATTATGTTTGACCTAATAATTAACCACCCTCAAAACACCATAATTAATAATATTTCTATTTTTATTATTCTATTTTATATTCATGCATGTCAGACCTGCACAAATAATCATGCAGTTTTTTATTAAAATATTCAAATACATTTTAAAACTATATAATACGATGTCAAATTTTTTTTCCCTGCTCCATCATTAAAAAGAATATAATAATACTCCATATTGTTTTATTGCAACTTTGCAAGTCGATAATTATGAAGAGAATATCATTCATGCGCATAGAACAATATTTTATAACTCCTTATCGACTAAAATTGGAAAAAAAATGATTGAATCTTCTATCATAGAATGTCATGCCAAAAATATTTTGTGTACATGGAAACTTTGAATTTTGATGAATGTACGATGAGACATAATGAGTCATTTATCGTTTCAAATTTTCTTTTAGGTTACGTCTACAACTCGAAAATCCAAATCCAATGTTTCTTAGATGAACCCAACCTTTTGTGTTTCTACGATGTAATCATTTAAATTTAAATGCACTATGATAATGACTAACTCTAAGTTTTTATGCTCAACGAGTCATGGAACTTTGTATCTATTCAATGCTAGACGATTATCCATGCATAACGACGACGATGTATAACAGCGCTAATTTGAATGCGTACTTTTTTTCTTTTTTCTTTTTAATTGAATTATACGAGTGTATAGTAAGTGAGAGTGAATAAAGTAAATGGTTTAAATTGTAATTAAATATTTAAACATTTAAAAAATTGCGTTCTTTTATAAGTAAGGGTAACTTAGCTTACCAACATTACTTTTTTTTTTTTTTTTTTTTTTTTTTTTTTTTTTTTAAGTTTTAAGCCAAATGTATTTTCTCTTCATAAACGTGTTGTTTGCAAAAGTTGGCATTTCAAAAGTAATTACGTGATATTTGATTAAATCTACAAGAACAACAACGATACAAACTTTTGTAGGAATGAGATATGAGGCAGGTAGGATGTAGAAAATCACACCCGATACAAAAAAATAAAGACACTTACAAAAAACCTTGATAGTCTTTTCAAATCAACTTTTTCTACTAACTACAATATTACTTACGTTAAAGCATTGAATTTGGTAGAAGTTGCATCATAAATCAATGATAGCAATAAGTGGAGAGTGACATGATGATCGTCCTTGAAAAATATAGTTGTAAAAATTGTCGGAATATACATCAATCACATTGACGTGAAACCCCGATTTGTCTCATCGTACTAAATCACATTTACATTTACATACGTAAACAATGTACATTAATGTCGATAGTTTTGCTGTTATATGATGGTAAATCAAACTGATAACTCGTCTGAGCCGGTTTTAACCGTAAAAAACACTAAAGCCATGACTTTAGACCCCGAGATGAACCAAATGTATTGTGTAATATCTTTCATCCGTCATACTGTTTAGCGTATGCGAATTTAGTACATTTGAATATGCATACAAGAAAAGTAGACAACGAAGAGAAATATCGAAAGGGTGACATTTTGCTCGCCACGTGGTTTTAATTCAATACGATTTAAAGATAGAAATGTAATATGTGATACTTTCAATCAAATTTATTAAGGTAGTATGTTACAGTTATTAAAAATACTAGACGAGTACCCGTGCATAGCAACGAGATTTTATAGTGACAGATTATTTAGTGATAAAAAAAGTTTATGGGTTATAAACGAAAAATAATAAAAGTTTGAAGATTTAGAGATTAAACATAATGTTTTGAAACCCGGTTCGACCCGTTCTGGATGAAAAATGGGTCGATTTAAATCGAGTGAACCCGACGGGTTGGGTCGAAAATGGGTCAAATTAAACCGGGTCAACCCGCCGGGTTTGAAGCATCCCAGGTCAACCCGGTTTTCGATGTGTATTAATAGTTTCATTTTGAAATATATGTTTTCGTATGACTTTTATTAGTTAGACGAACCGGTGGCAACACCGGTTCCCGGTTGAACCTGTTGGTCCGGTCCAGTTTTCAAAACTATATGTACCATCAACTTGTTAGCTTGTATGAAACTTTGTGTGTTTTATTAATTTGTATAATGTGTAAAATAACATTAGCTAGTGTGTTAATTATTTTATATTTAGATTATGTTGTAGCTTGTTTAAATTGTACATTTTGAAAATTTTATTGTACTTTTTAGTAAGGGGTGTTTTAATTGATTGTTTTTAATTTGATATATATGCTTTTAATTGGTTGTACAATGTGAATAAATTATTGTAGTTTAAAGTTATGGGTGTTTTAATAAAAGTATTAATTATACTATGCATTTCTCTCACCTTTGATTTTTAAGATTTCACTTTTCAAAATTTGACCATACATTCTTTATAGCGACAAATAGTTTATTCGACAAATAGTTTATTCATCAAAAAAAGTTTATAGGTTATAAATGAAAAATAATAAAAGTTTGAATATTTAGGAATTAAACATAATGTCTTGAAACCCGGTTCGTCCCGGGTGGTTCAACCGGGTGAACCATTCCGGTCGAAAAATTGGTCGATTTAAACTGGGTCAACTTGCTAGGCTGGGTTAAAAATGGGTCAAATTAAACCGGTTCAACCCGTCTGGTTTGAAGCGTCACAGGTCAACCCGGTTTGTGATTTGTATTAATTGGTTGTACAATGTGAATAAATCATTGTACTTTTAAGTAATGGGGTGTTTTAATAAGAGTATTAATTACATTTCATAATTTCCTTTAATAAGATTTTTCAAGATTTTCACTTTTGAAAATTGACCATTTTTTCAAGATTGACCACTTTCAAGAATTTCAAGATTTTCAAGATTGACCAATTTCAAGAATTTCACTTTTCAAGTTTGACTGTTTTTACATTATATGTAGTATAGATATCAACTAATTTGGGGGTTGTAAATATTCAGTCTTATTTATCTCTATAGTGAATACCACTTATGAGTCACGACCCATATGTCTATTTTTATTATTTTTTTAATCATGGTTTTTGAGCTTTTGGCCGATTAATCAACGGGGTTTGAACTCATGATCAAATAGACTCAAACCGGATAAAACCATCCTTTTTCAGGAGGTTGGCTTGACCACACTATAACTCATGTTTTCGAGTCGAATGAAAAATAAAATAAAACCTTCCTTGTTCAAATTACATTATATGCATGCTTAATTGTTAGTTACAAATCTTTTAAAATGGTATGTGTTATGAATAATTATATGTGGATGTCCATATAGCCAATAATAGGCCCACGACCCATGTTAGCTATTAGGGTTTTGCCCTAATGTTTGTCTATATATACTCTTTGTAAATCTCATAGTTGATGATCAATTGATGATTACTTTCATTCCCTCTATTCTTGTTCATAACACGTTATCAGCATGCTCTAAATTTTTTTTAAACAGTCTCGCAAAGATACGATGAATGTAAGAAGGACGGATGAAGTTTTCGTTTTGACAAAGTCATGGTTGAGTTCATTCATTAGCATTGGCTTTTATTCAAGCTTCAAAAGGGTACATCCTAAACTTTAATATATTATTCTTTTTTGAACGAACTAAACTTGAATATATTAGTTTATCGGTATCGTAAACGATATGCTTTAATATTAATTGATTGTTATTGTTGTAATATTAACTGATCGTTATTCAGTACTTTGGTAGATCATCGATTATATATAAGTGCCGTTTGTTACAGGTCTTGTTATGGTATATATGCATGCAACCTTCGATTATGATTTTTACACTATTATTAACTTGTGAAACTTAAACAAGATAGACGAATACTGATGATATTATAATTCGCTAAACATTTATTCGTGAATTGATTGCTTACTATTGTTTGCTATGCGGTTGTATGCGTATATCGATTATGATCTTGTGATACGTGATTTCAATTCATTGAAGAAACTATTTTCAATTCAGCGAGGATATAACGTTTTATAAAAAAAAATTTCTTTACTGAATTGATGCTTAGAGGATCAATATTTTCGTAAAAAAAAAAATACTAAAGTTTCATTACTATATGTTCTTACTATATGTTCTTTTATGATTATTAAATGTGCGTTTAAATTGAATCTATATCTTATACTAGTATGCAATTGATTATATATCTAATAAATCGTAGCATGTTGCTATTTGCTAAATCTTAAAAGGTAACTTGTGAATAAATGTAAGTCACTAAAAGTGACAAGATGAAGGCGTCATTGAAAGTTATTATATCTGACTGGTCTTATAATATGTTTTCAATATGAGATATATTATACTATATAAAAGGACTTGATCTAGTATATCTATATTCTTATTGTGTGTACATAGAACATTAAAATCTTATTGGTAATGAAAGATACGTGACACCATTTTAATCAACCAATCGCATGCACTACTTGATGCTTGTATGCATCTTAAATTTTTATTAGTACATATATCATGCATGGTTTATATTGGGTTTGTGAATTAAAAAAAAAGTAAAGTAGTGAAACTAAATTTTTGATGGATGTGTATTGCAATTAGCACATGATCGGACTTTGAAAGTGAATTGTTTCTTATGTGTGCACAATACTTGTCATTGTATTCTTATCTCCTTTCCACTGTTAATAGATGTACCATGCTTGGTCTGATAGGTCACATGTTTTGTGTTATATTTCTTAGTGTCACTTGCCACTACTAAAAAGCAAGTTAAATAATATGTATCCGAAGTGTTAAAGGTTTGTTCTATGCAAATATAACGAATGATGGATTGATAGAAATAAAATTAAAGTGGTTAATGTGGGAGCTCATCACAAATAAATTTACTTGAAAAAAAAAAGTTATTTGCTCATGTAATCACTTATTGGTTAGTATATTGCGGAGAAAATTATCTCGGGAAAGTAGATACATTTTAGACTATTATTTACCTATGACCGCGTAAAATAATGAGCTATTAAATAAATATCATTAAACCCATCTTTATTTGATGGTGTTCCCTCTTGTGAAATTAAACATGATCACATAATAGGCATATATCAAGCAACATAATTGTGGACGTGCTTGAGAGAAATACTATATATGGTGTATATTATAAGAATACGACATGTGTTAGGAGTAAATGGAAATACAAGCATGAAAATCTTGAAATGATAAATATTAAAATGTCAGCATCATTTGTTATCATTGTGAATGTGATCATCATTTTTTTTTTGTGAATATGAGCGTCATTTTTATGTATGATGTCCGATCATGAACACAGGAGAAAATATAAGCCGAAATTATTGTGAAGTTTGCAACTTTATTGTTACGGTTGCCAAAGAATAAGCTATTAAGTATAAGAAATATATATCTTAGTTTATTCAAATTGTGCCATTAAGTATATCCTTATTTATCAGCGATTTTGTTTGCTTATAAGGCATTTGATTAATTGAGTAATGGCATGCATATGTTTTGCAAATTATGCAACTTCATTAATAAATGGATATGTTTTATTATATGATAATATTGTAAGTTAATGTGCAATTATTCTCTTAAACTCTCTTATAGTTAACGAGAACAATAAGTGTTTTATTGTGATTATAAAGAAATAATCAAAATAACATAACCTCATGTTATGTTAACGAAAAAGAAATATAATTAGAACCTCAAGTTCTATCTTGATTCAATTTGTAGAATCAATAGCATAACCTCATGTTATGTTAGAAAAGAAAATAAAACCTCAAGTTTTATTATAATTTCCTCAAGAGAATCAAATAACATAATTTCATGTTATTTATATTGAACTATATGAAAGCCATAAAAGAGCTTATATGATTTTGATTGAAGAAATATGATGTTGTATTAAAATCTCCATATTATTTGAGGTTTACATAGAAAGTGCAATCTAAGCACATGTGGTCATAAACTAGAGTTTATGAGCCGGGATTATTTTGTTGAGTTGCATGACCGGTTAGACCATCCCGAGTCAATGATGATGCGAATGTATAGAAGAACCATAAGTTTCTTCAAAGATAGATTTGATTGTTCTCATTGGAAGTTAATTGTTCATTTGTCACCACCATATTAAAGTAAGGACTTTGTCCTATAAAGTTTTGGAAAGAATATAAAGGGATGTATTCAGGCCTATACATCCGCCATGTGGATCATTTTGAGTTTTAAAATCGATGCATCGTCAAAATGATCATCAAATACGCAACTTAAGGTTAGCGTGGTTAGTGGCTCGACTTATAAAATGCGAGCACGGATTTCCAAATTATATTTTTGAGAATGGTGGTGGAATAAGTGTTGAACTTAAAGGTAGCCTATGTTCATACATGAATTGCTTTTGTTGAAACGTTTATAAAACGTCTTCAGTTGATTGTAAATCCAATAATTATGAGAACAAAAGTATTAGTTTATGGGGCATGTTATAAAATAAGAATTCGCATCTTGCCAACAATCTATAATAAATCCTCCCCATTATGGTTTTGGTCACAAACCATATGTTTCTCATATAAGAATTTTGTAAATGTGCGGTATATGGTTTTTTGTAAATCCACCACAACGCACAATAATGGGGTGTTGAAATGGATAATTCATTCAGGGGAGAGAATGAGCAGCAAGGGATATGGAATGAATTATGATATAAATGTTGATCCTCATAGTAATGAATATGAATTTTAAATTAAAGGAACAATTTATATTCCAGATCTAGTAATTGCCAGCATGTTTGTGACCTAAAGAAATGACTAGATCATATAAATGCTGCTAATGTTCCAATTAAAATGTGCGTCCCAAAAGTACAACGAATGAATGGTAGTAAGTCTATGGTACGGCTGCAGCGTGATAGACAAATCGATTCCAAATAAAAGTCCTCGAATGATTAGATAAAATGGAGCAAGAAAATGAAGATGGTCAAATCGAGGTAATAAGACCCCATAATAGTCAAGAGACACTAGACATGAAGGTTATTGAAAAACCCTGGGTACATGAAAAACTATGAGATCTCAATAAACGATATATAATGTCTAGTAATGTGTAGAATCGAAAAGTAATGAATCGACGTCGATAGTACTAGTGTATATGATAATGGGCATGGTAATGATTATGAAAATATAAAAGATAGCGCTATAATCATGGTGAGGATCATGGAAGCAATACCTGCAGGAAGTGCAGATGTATAAGTGAATGGCCAAAAGAAGTAAAGACGCAAAGAGCTAATGAAAGATTAAAATCTCTTGTGAAGAGATATGGTTAAAGGGACTTGAAGTCTGTATATATGAATGTGTAAAATTATTGGATATGCGTTGATCTTTATGAGAAAGCGAAATTAAAGTATTGAAATTTTGGTATATAAGTCATAACTAATGGCACGCAATACTTTCGTAAAGACATGTAAATGATTATAAGGAGATATGTTCTCATGTGGTGGATCCAATAATGTAAATAATATTTATAAGTCTGGCAATGTAATAAGTAATCGATATGCGTCTAAAAGTTAATTAATAGAGCTCATGTGTTATTGAGATTTCATTATAGCATATAAAATGCATGGAGCATGCTAGCGATATTTAGAGCATATAAGAAAAGTTCTCGAGAAACTACTTGATTGTATTGAATTAATCATGTGTTTGGCAAATATGTTATAATCGCCTTAGTGTATAGTATTGTGCCTAATAAAGAATTATGTTTTGCCTATGAAACTTTATAAAGAGATCTAGATTGGAATATTGTTTAAGTTTCATGCAGTTTGATTTATGATTATAAAGGCAACATTCCCGAGCATATAAAGGATTTATGTACTCTTTTTCCTTCACTAGAATTTTGTCCCACAGGGTTTTATCTAGTAAGGTTTTAACGAGGCATAATCTTCAAATGGAGTAAAACAAATATTTCTGTATCTTCAAGGTACAAAGGATATGGGTTTATATTTCACTAACCCATCAAATACAAGTTTAGTTGGTTTTGCAGATGCAGGATATATGTCTGATCCTCATAATGGTTGATCTCAAACTGTATATGTATTTATATGTGGAGGAACTACAACTTTATGGCATTCCGTTAAGCAGACGATCTCATCGACTTGTAGAAATTCTAGCGATACATGAAGCAAGTCAAAAATGTGTTTGGCTTAGAAGTATGATACAATACATATGTAGATCATGTGGTAACTCTTCAGAGAAGGAGGAACCAACAGTTTTGCATGAAGATAATGTAGCATACATTGCTTAATTTAAGGAAGGTTACATCAAAGGTGTCAAGACAAAACATATTGTGCCAAAGTTCTTTCCAATCATGACTTACAAAAGAATAGTGATATTATTGTTCAACAAGTTCATTCAAGTGACAATTTGGCGGATCTAATTACCAAGGCGCTTCTACCTCAACATTTAGGACATTGAACAACAACATTGGAATGCACCTACTTGAAGAGCTCAAGTGATGTAGTCATCAGAGGGAGATAATACGCGCTGCACTCTTTTTCCCTTAGTTATGGTTTTGTCCCACTGGGTTTTCCTGACAAGGTTTTTAATGAGACAACATTTTCTAAGCGTATTAACAATATGGACATCCAAGAGGGAGTGTTATGAATAATTATATGTGGATGTCCATATAGCCAATAATAGGCCCACGACCCATGTTAGCTATTAGGGTTTTGCCCTAATGTTTGTCTATATATACTCTTTGTAAATCTCATAGTTGATGATCAATTGATGATTACTTTCATTCCCTCTATTCTTGTTCATAACAGTATGTTAGTTTTTACACAAAATATATGCATATTTCTTTTAGCTTTTGATCTTTCCTCCCAAAAACAAGATGAAGATTAAAAAAAAAAAAAAAAAAAAAAAAAAAAAAATCTATCGTTTAAGACAATTAAAGAAGGTAGATCTATTTATCAACATCAATTTTGTTGGAAAAATATAAAGTAAGTTACAAAAACATGACAACTTGTACGAATTAGAATTGTGGGGTTTTCTTAATGGTATGTACATCACGATATCTAGTTATACCATCAAGACTAGAACCACTAGTAATACTAATAGCATCAAGTTATAACAATTATTTACACCCCAATATATAAGCAACCAAAAATGTGGGACAAAAAACTTAACACAAGTTTGAACAAAACATTGTAGTGATTCTTTTAAGGGTGGTATTATCGACCCCTTGAACCTTTAATACAGCTAATACCCCTAGCACCCAAATTATAAATAGGAAAAGATAGTTTTTTATATTGTTTTGTTCCGTATCTTTAGACTTTTAATATTTTAACTTGGCAAACTTTAAAATTTTATCTTCTGCAGTTTTACCACTTTATTAACATGACATGCCAGTTTTATTTGTTTCCTGCTCCGTGTTTTTTATGGTTACTACTTTTAACTTATCAAACTTTATATTTTCTATGTTTCTTTTATTTCGCAGTTTTATAATAAAAAAAATTATAAAAAAATATAAATAAATAAAAAATAAAAATATTAGAGGAGGTATCAATTGCACTTAAGAGGATACTATTACTATATATATTAAACACCGTGGATTCGGTGCCCTCTCATTGGTTTATAATGTTTACTTTCTTAACTCGCTGGCCCAATTCATTACATTTTGTCCCTTACTTCCCAGTCCATTACACTTTTCCTGATCCAGTAAGTTGTAAACTAGCAATGTTGTTATCAGTTAATTTGCTATGTCTACAGTTGTCGTGACAACATAATGAACAATTATCCGCTCTACTTTCTCAATATCAATGCTACTCTCTACCGAGTTTGTCCAAAACAAAAGCGAGATCACCTGTCCCGCCGCAACGTGGCGGCTCACAGCCATCCTTGTTAAGTATTAACTATAGGTGTATAACGAGACGAGATTGTCATCTGTAACCCAATTCTGAGTTAGTGACAACATATTCAGTAACAGTTCTTGGATCCAAACTCCATGGGATGTTTTTGGGCTTGTACCTATTTAATATGACTCATTAAGCGAATTTTGGCCTAGTGATTCGTTAAAAATTAAGAGGCTTAATCTTTCGGCTTATTAAGCCCTTTTGGGCAGCTAATGAGAACATACCATTACATAGTTTTTCGATATAACTAGGCTGCTAGACAACGTGATTTAAGTAACATGTTTTAATAGGAGCATGATAAATTTTAGCCATTTTAGTTAGATTACATGTCTCTTATAGTCTTATATGTCAACTAATTTGGAGGTTGTAAAGATTCCCTTTTATTTATCTCTAGTC
Source organism: Artemisia argyi (assembly GCA_030686995.1). Lineage (NCBI taxonomy): Eukaryota > Viridiplantae > Streptophyta > Magnoliopsida > Asterales > Asteraceae > Artemisia > Artemisia argyi. The sequence goes on from CM060693.1 coordinate 12,924,396, forward strand.
TTGTAATAACTTAGATTTGAAAAAAATAACGTAACTTGACTTGCAAATAGAATATTTTTTTATGAGAAACATGTTCTACGTAAATGAAATTAACATGTGGGAATGAACTATCTTTCGTTTAATACTAAAAAAACATTTTTTCTTTAAGATGATAGATCTATTTATCAACATCAACTTTGTTGAAAAATTTATAAAGCAAGTTACAAAAACTTGACAACTTGTACGAGCTAATAGTATTTAGAGATATCATGATGGTACATAAATCAATATCTATTTACCATCAATAATACCCTAACACTACTAGATAACACTAATAATATCAAGTTATATCAATTATCTTCAAGGCAATACATAAACAACTGAAATTTCATGTCTTCAACTGATGTGGAACAAAAAAAAAAAAAATAAAAAAAAATGACTTGACATTTGACAAAAGATTTTAGAGATTGTGTATTTCTCATTTTTAAGAATTGAGACATAGAGTAACAAGTACTACATTACTATATTGACAAATCAATTTAAAATTAATTAGAAAGCAATAAAAGAAGAGCAAATTCTTTAAATAGCTCAAAAGTTGAAAGGTAGTCAAACATTTAGTTTTAAAAAAATCAACTCCTCAAAATAGATAAGGACAACCCTACTAGAATCTTATCACGTATCATATATTTTTATTAATAAAGTACATGGCGACTGAAGGACTCCACTAAAATTTTATCACGTATCACATTTTTATTACGAAGTAATAAAATACATGGGTGCAAAATTATAGTGAAACCCCTAGTCATGAACCATTTATTAATCAAATTGTTGTTTCTAAAACCCGTTCAGTCCCTAGAATTCTTTGTTGTTGTTACATTAACATAAGAATGTTTAGCCATTTTTTGAACTTACAATCTTTTAGTTTGAAAACTTGTCACATAACATGAGTTATCATTTGGACACAAACCATTTGGTCATTTTAGTTAGATTACATGTCTCATATTCTTATAAAGTCCATATTATTCCTAAAGTTTAATGATGAGAATTACAAAGAGATCATGTATTATACTCAGGGTTATAAAAGGCGCGCTATAGCCTTCACGTTACGAAATTGACCCATGCGTCGGCTTTAGGCGTGACGTGACATGGGGCATGGAAATGCTCGATAAGGTGCGAGGCGTGACGCCTTTTTTGAATTTACCTCCAATGAAGATTTTATTTTATTTATTTATTTATTTATTATTTTTTATTATTATTTTTTTTTAAGAAATGAAGAAGAGTACATACATGTATAGTTTTTCGACTTAATTCTTTATGGATAACACTTTTTGTAAACTCAATATCATAAAATATGATATAATATATATCTATAAATATTCTTATATTTTGTGCCGCTATATATTACTGATTAAAAATGAATTGGAAAAAACATCTTTCGTTTAAAAAAAAAAAAAAAAAAAAAAAATCTTAAAGATGATAGTTCTACTTATCAACATAAAGCAAGTTACAAAAACATGACACCTTGTATATATTAGTAGCTTAGCATTTCTTGAGAGTATATAAATCAATATCTAGTTACCATCAAGAATACTCTAAGACTACTAGATAATACTAATAATATCAAGTTATATCAACCATCTACAACGTGATATATGAACAACCAAAACTTGATGTCTTCAACCGATGTGGGAAAAAAACCTAGGCACAAGTTTTGACAAAGTTTTAGTGATTCTGTATTTTTCATTTTTTTTAGAAGAGGAGTACTACAGACAGTCTACAGTACTATATTCATTACTATTGTACAAAACAATTACTCCGTAAAAAGTAATTAGAAGGGTGGCAATGGGGGCGGCATGCCTCACCGGCAAGCCCATGCCGGCGGCAAACACCGCCGCCACCCCACCGGCATGGCCAGCGGCAACAGTTGAGTGGCAATTTTTGCCTCCGAGGCATTCTTGTTGCAAGTGATATTTGACCGTTTGGAATTTAATTTTTGAGCCGTTGGAGTTTGTATTCGGAGTGTGCATTGGGGCAAAAAAAAAAAAAAAAAATCCTATATATATTACACATTTATACATTTTCAAACACAATTCATTTCCAAACAATAACATAAACACAAACACTTTTTACACATATAGTTTTTGAAGCATGGAAAGTGGGAAATCAAGAAGTGGTTCAACACAAAGAGGTCGTGGACGTGGCTACCGTCCTCGTGTTCGTCCGCAAGGTCCACCACCGGCGTATCCACAATACCCTCAATCGGGATATTATCCCCAACCTCCACAACCGATGCATCAACAATACCCTCAATCTTTTAACTATCCCCAACCTCCACCCGCAATGAACCCAAGCCAATATAACATATCGATGACGAGTGACTTCAACCCGTTTGTTGACTACCGTGAAGGTCCTTCCCGTCGTGAACCAAGTGTGGAACGCGAACTTCCTTTATATGGTGACGACGATGATGATGACGTTGATTTTGTTCCCGAAACGCAACAACAAACTCAAATTGGTATATATATATATTTTTATACGCGTTATTTAATTTTTATAGTATTTTATATGTTTTATTTTTCGTTATTTATTTGTTATATATATATATATATATATATATATATATATATATATATATATATATATATATATATATATTTTAGATGAAGATGTTCAAGTGGCTAAAGGGAAAACTAAAGCGGATAAAAAGAGTTGGACGTCGATCGAAGAGGAATAAGGGTGCTTCGTTTAATCATATTGAAGCGTGGAGGGTTGTTAAGGATGAATCGAAATGGTTGGAGCAACCATGTTTTGAAAAAGTATCTTCATTGGATCATTCCGACAAACGAAGAAAGTCGTCGGAATCTAGCTTCTATGGGATCATTCCGACAAACAAAGTATCTTCATTGGATCATTCCGGAAGCAATGACAATGTTGATCCTGTTATTCCGGATCTAAATGACGACACAACTCATGTTTCAAAAAGAAAAGGAAAAAAGACCGCTAGTGAGGCGTCGACAAAGAATAGTGCTGCTGAGTTTATTGGGCAGTATACGGCAAAGAAAGCACTAGCGTTGGATGAGGCCATGGCAGATAAACGTGCAAAGGATCAATTGTCCCACCAGTTGCTGCAGACACAAATCGAAAATGCTAAAGAAAAGGCTATGATTCGGGCACTGAAATTCTACAACGAGCCGTACGAACACATAACCAATCAGGTTATGCGAGATTTCATTATCAAGACAAAACGTGGGTACGCGGAGACATATGGATGGCCTACGGATTTTTAGATTTAATAATGTATTTTTTTTTCCAAGTATTATGTAATGTTATTTTAATTATTAATGAAATATTTATGTTTTATTTAAATTGTTTAATTTAATTTATTATTAAAAAAAAAGTTGGGAGGTATGAAAAAGGCATGGTTGCCACTAAAATGGGGTTGGGAGGTATGGAAAAAGTATGAATGAGGTGAAATGAGGTGGAATGATATTATTGGTGGATTTCAGAGGTATGGATGTTTTCGGAAGCATGACTGCCAGTGTCCTTAGAGAGCATTGTAGGCAAAGAACTTAAGCCTCAATTGGCTCACAACTCTGTTAGAGTACTGTATTGTTTCTCATAATGTGTCAAATCATTAACCCTAATTTTAAAGGAAGGAGATTTGCACACTTCAAAGTTCAAAGTTTAATTTACTCTAATTTTTAGAGTCAATGATTGTATATATATTTCAGGATGCTAACTGTACTTGTATATTATGGGGAAGTGATTGACACACTCATAAATCAATGTTAATGTGCCAATCAAATTTTGAATTTTGAAAGGAAGTGACTGGCACACTCATAAATTTGATTGAGATACTCAATGTACAAAGAGTTAAAGTTGTTTACATTTATAGAACAATTGTTTAATACATGTGTTGAAATGTCCCAATTAAATATAAAAATATGCAAATCACCTCGTAATGTGTGCAAATCACCTCCCAGTTTTAAAGTGTAATGTGTGTGCTAGATGCTAATCATATTAAACTACTTTACTATGCTCTATTTGTATTGACGTCGTAGATAGCATCAAATTTTATGTGATTTGAAAATTAGACGTTGATAGTCTTTTCAAATCAACTTTTTCTACTAAATACAATATTAATACGTAAAAGTATTGAATCTCGTAGAACAGTATCATAAATCAATGATAGCAATCACATTGATGATCATGCTTAAGGTTGTAAACGTTGTCCGAATATACATCAATCACATTGAAGTGAAACTCCAATTTGTCTCAACGTACTAAATCACATTTACATTTACGTACGTAAACAATGAATATTAACGTAGACATTTTTGTCGTTATATGACGGTAAATCAAACTAATAACTTTTCAGAGCCGGTCTTAACCATAAAAATCACTAAAGCCATGACTTTAGGCCCCAAAATGAATCAAAGTATTGTGTAATATATATCATCCGTCATACTCTAGCGCGTATGCGAATTTAGTACATTTTAATATATGTATACAAGAAAAGTAGAAAACGAAGAGAACTATAGAAAAGCCGACATTTTGATCGCCATGTGGTTTTAATTCAAATACAATTTAAAGGTTGAAATGTAATACGTGATACTTTCAATCAAATTTATTAAGGTACTATGTTACAGTTATTAAAAATATTTCAACTAATTTGGGGGTTGTAAATATTCAGTTTTATTTAACTCTATAGTGAATAGTCAACTTATGATTCACGACCCATATGTCTAAAACGTTTTTTTTTTTTTTTTTTTTTTTTTTTTTTTTTTTCCTTTTTTTTTAACCATGGTTTTTGACTTTTGACATATTAATCTACGGGGTTTGAATTGTTTTTGGGTAAAAGGGGTTTCTACCCTGGTAAATATATTAACCAAAAAAACAATGAAGTTCAGGCAATATGACAAGACACCAAATTGGCTACGCACCATTTGTGTTTCCTACCTATAAACCAAACAAAAAAGACAAGCCAATCTTGAAAAAAGCAAAAACCTACCTAGAGGTCATAAAAATATAACAAGACAATACAAATGACTAGGCAGCTTTGAATCAACTCTAGCTTTTTACATTGTGACGAGGCAGGTTCCATAAATCAATAAGCCTATCCACTCGACATGTCTTCTTGAAACGAAAAGTAATAAACTTAAGCCGAATAGTAGAAAGGATGATCTCAACGACTATGGGGTTTGAATTCATCACCAAACAAACTCAAACTGAATAAAACCTTTCATTTTCATTTTCTGGAGGTTAGCTTGACCACTTCAGCCATAGTATAAAACTTTAAATAATGTATGCTAAGAAATTCATGTTTAACACATTTCCTTTAAAATTGTCATGTTTCTCAACTTTTTTTGTTTTAACATATGTATCATTATTATGTCAATATACATAAAAAATCATTAGTGACAACAGATTACCATCAATAACAAATTTGGTTAATTTTTTTGAAAGAGGTTAGTTTAATCTGACCAATACAGTTCTTGGATCCAAACTCCATGGGCTGCTGTCGGGTAGATACCTATTTAACATGACTAATTAAGCAAATTTGGGCCAAGTGATTCGTTATAATTTAAGAGGCTTAATCTTTGGGCTTACTAAGCCCATTTAGGTCGATTAAGACAACATGCCATTACTATATATATAATTTGTCGTTTAAAACGACGCCGTTCAACATGTTGGGTTCCCTGCTTTTTTTTGGCCCATATACGGCCTGCTTCATTGGCCCACTTCGTTTCTTTAATAAAAAAACACACACATAAACGATGACCTAGAACATCCAGACAAGTCCAGAAACCTGCCCGCCATAACCATCCTCTTCTCCTTGACTCAGGTGATGGTTGTTCTTATCAAAACTCGATTTCAAGATGCGGTCAGTTTGTAGTCCACCTTGGTCTTTTTTTCCCACCCATTAGTACAACAGTAGCATCATTCATCGATATTTACATGTGAAACGGCCAAAGGGGTATTGGATAAAGATATGTAAGATTTACTTTATATTGATTTTGGTTTTAACTATATTAATTTTACCTCACACACTTTGTTGATACTTTTTTTTGTTCTTAACTTTAAGGTTGAAATTGGGCAGATTCAGGAATAACTGTATTGGGTTAGTTTGAATCTAAATCAGTATACAAAAATTATTACTTTTCAGTTTCTTTTTTCAGTAATTGTGTGTTGTCCTTTTTCGGCTTATGTGTGTCTTTTTGCGTGGATACAGATTGCTGAAATCGAGAGGGTCGCTCACAAAATCCAGGTTAGTTCACTTTATTTTTTCCTTTTTTTAGCTTGCTGATGTTATGCAATTTAGATAACCTTTAAACCTAAAGCCATTAGCTTTGGCAAAGAGTCGGTACAGTTGTATAACATAAAACGTTTGGTCATGGATGATGGATTTATCCTTTTTATTTGGTCGTTATTAGATTGTTGTCCTTTTCTGAACACTATTCGAGATAAAAGTGCTATCCATAAATTTTTCTATGATCGTCATTATTTTAGGTGCATCCAAGCAAACAGTGGGAAAACAAAGATGGACTGGTGTTGGATAATTTTTATCTCATAAGCTTCATAGCCTCAAAAAAGGGAAAACAAAGATGGACGATAGTGGTGTTTTACTTCTTTTAGGGCAGGTCGAAATAATAAGGTGAATATATAACGTGTCTTTACATAAGCCATTTTGCGACATCCGGATTAGTTTGCCAATGATTTTTTTTACTGTCATCAACATCTAATATAGGTGCAACAGCTTACACCTATTGTCTTGCGTAACTTGATTTATTGTTCTATCCAGGCTTACCTTTGTTGACAAGGGAAAGGTTAATGCGTAATGTTCAAGAGGAAACTGTGGAGGCACCCAAATAACTTATTCAATGACCTACTGATTTTCATCCTTTTGTTGCACCTGCAATTAAGGTATTTTTTTTAAAGCCAATGTCTTTTAGAAATTTATTACTGCGTATAAGAATGTCCTAATAACAACTTTTTTCACAGTGCAGGCTCCTTTGATTGAAGAACTTGATGAAGAGATCATGAACCTATTAGAAACCCTGCCCCTTTAAGTAAGTTTAATTTTTCTTATTGCATCCTTCCAAGTGATATCAATTGATTGTCGCAATTTAATCACTGGAATTTTCTTTTGTATTACTGTTATTATAACTGGATGTTTCCTCTTGCTTATAGTGCAGTTATGCTAAAAATGTCTTGATAAAAAAAAGATGCTATAATCAAGAAAACGGTTACGCCATTTGATTATACCATTGATGCTAAGAGGGAAAAATCAAACTCCTTTGCCATGTGGATTATGAGAATGTATGTTCATCATGTCACTGGTCATTATCCAGTTGTTTACTAATCTGCAATTTACTTTTGAATCCTATAAAGTTAACGATCTAACGAAACAATACTTTGCAGATTGTTCAAATTAAGGACATTATACGCCACCAGATAAACAGAAGTTTAAGTATGTCTATATTGTGTATGACTTACTGGACAACGATCTGTACCAAATTATTCGTCCTTCTGAATTAGTAACAGATGACCACTGTCAGGTAACCTTAAATTAACGCATATACCAAAGTGATGCAATATAACTATAATCAAAGGCATTTTAATTTGTATTCTTCAATTTTTTTGTTGAATTAAGTGGACCAAAGAAACTGCTTTACAAATTACAATAAACTTTTCGAAAAACCATCTAAGATAAAGGCCATTATGTGAAACTAAAGTTACTTCTCTTTAGACTCTATACATTAGTATTATTCGTGTATGTTGGGTGCAGCATTTTCAGAACCAGGCCTCTATAAAAGCTGCCTATGCTAAGGTACGGCCAGATGTGAAGGATCTAGGAAAGGGATTACTAAAAGGAATGAAGAAAAAACCCGAGATCGAAGAGTTGCGCGATTTCTGATGTTAGTGTTATATGTATGTTTTATTCAGGAATTCGGTGCGGTATGTAACTACCCTATGTATTTGTATTCCAGGTAATTTTATGTTCATTTTTCGGGTTGTATTTCTTTTTATAATAGTGTCATTATTTATTGTTTCCATGTTCTTCATGAGTATACAATTGGTAGTAAATGTCCATGTAGTTTCTATTGAAATTAGTCGGTTGTTTCACTAAATTCTATATATTTTATGTTAATGCAGGATGCATACAGATGGTGTCAATAGAAGCTTTGCAATGTCAAATCAAGTTTTGGTAGAATCCCAAAAAGTATTTAAAGGTACTTGATATATGTGAGGTTGACAGTCTAAACGTTAGAGCCTACTTATAAATAACGACCAACCGTAATGTCTTTTTGTTAAGTGTGTGTAAATACTAATGAAATGTTGCAGTAAGAATATTGGATTCAGACAATTTTTGAGGAACAGATGGCCACCATGCATCTGTAATGTCTTTTATCTAAGGGAAATTGTTCATGGTTTGAGAACCATCACGTTTCTTGCTATTTTTGCCTAAAACGACGCCTCGCCGCAACGCGGCGGACCGTCGCCCATCTAGTTACATATAGTTTTTGGGTATAACTAGGCAATGTGATTTGAGTAACATGTCTCTTATAGTCTTATATCTCAACTAATTTGGAGGTTGTAAAGATTATCTTTTATTTTTATCTCTATATATAGTCTTATAATAACTTTAATTTGAAAAAATAACGTAATTGGACTTTTAGATATAATATTTTTTTTTATGAGAAACATGTTCTACGTAAATGAAATAACATGTGGCATGAACTATCTTTCGTTTAATACTAAAAACCGATTTTTCTTTAAGAATATAGATCTATTTATCAACATCAATTTTGTCGGAAAATTGTATAAAGCAACAAGTTACAAAAAGTTGTCAGCATGTGGAATGAACTATCTTTCGTTTAATACTAAAATCCGATTTTTCTTTAAGAATATGGATCTATTTATCAACATCAATTTTGTTAGAAAAATTATAAAGCAAGTTACAAAAACTTGACAACTTGTATGAATTAATAGTGAACAGTTTCATGGCGGTATATAAATCAATGTCTAGACACCATCATGAATACCCCAACACTACTAACTAATACTAATAACACCAAGTTAGATCAATCATCCACACGGCAATATATAAACAACCGAAACTTCTTGCCTTCAACTGATGTGGGACAAAGAAAACTTTATATTTTACAAAAGATTTTAGTCATCGAGTATCTCATTTTTCTACAGTACTATATTGATAAAACAATTTAAAAGTAATTAGAGAGCAATTATTAGAAGAGCCAATTCTCTAAATAGCCAAAAAGTTTAAGGGTAGTCCAACATTAGCTTAAAAAATCAACTTCCCAAGATAGACTAGGGCAACTCCACTAGAATTTTGATACGTATTACTTATTTTTATTATTAAAGTGCATAAACGACTGAGAGACTCTATTAAAATTTTGACACGTGTTACTTATTTTTATTATTAAAGTGCATAAACAACTGAGAGACTCTATTAAAATTTTGACACGTGTCACATATTTTTATTAATAAAGTAGTGGAATCGCCCACTCATGAACCATTTATTAATAAAGTAGTTGTTTCTAACACCCATTTAGTTCCTATAATGCTTCTTTGTTTTTACATTAATATGAGAAAGCTTAGCCATTTTTTGAACCTACAAGTCTACAACCATTTAATTTGAGAGCTCTTCTTATAACACGAGTTATCACTAGAACACAAGCCATTTGGTCATTTTACTTAGAATACATGTCTCTTATAGTCTTATAAAGTCGATATTATTCCTAAAGTTTAATTATGAGAATTACAGAGAGATAACTTGTCTTATATTGAATATTCACGGTCCATATTTCGTGTCAATGCAAGTGTTGTTGTCTCAATGTTATGATCATCTTAATGGGATAATTTGTGATGTCTGGAGATGCCAGGGCATTTTTAATCCATCGGTAAATTTCAAAACTAAGATCAACCTATCACCTATAAGGTAACAAGGGTCGGTCCAAAAGTTTCTCGTTAAATTGAAAATATAACATGTGTAAGGGAGTCACTCCCACTCATAAAGGTAAAATCCGAACACTAAGAGGGTGTTTCTTTTTACCATTAGCAAAAGGATTGAATTCCAGAAACATTTGATATTGTTTTTTCCTCAAGTTGAGTAAAAGGGAAGAAAGTAAAGTGAAAGTAAGAAAGTTTGTGTTCTCCAGTTTTTTTTAGTAAGTAAAGTGAGGTAAAGTGAAGTAAACTGGTTATATTTTAGTTATAAAACTTTAACTCCACTTTTGAGGTGAAAGTCATTTTACTTTCTATCTATATCTACAGTTCTACACTACAATATAAAAGATTTGAAATTTACTATAAAGGAAGTTTTAAAATTTTAACGTCAAAAACATTACTACAAAATGAAAATTACAAAATTATTGAAAAATTTAAAAATTTAAGATCATTTAAATTATACAGTAACCCTTAAACAATAATATATATATATATATATATATATATATATATATATATATATATATATATATATATATATATATATATATATATATATAGGAAAGTCCAAAATACATCCTTATGGTTTGCTCTAATCCCGCTTTACAGCCTCGTGCTATTTTTGGGCACAAAATCATCCTTAATTTAGTAAGTTAATACAAAAACATCCCTTTGTTAGTAATATTAGTTAATGAGGACTAACGGTGCAAATGATTTTTCGTTATCTCCTAACAAAAGTTAAAATATTAACGCCAAAAATATTACTACAAAATGAAAATTACAAAATTATTGAAAAATTTAAAAATTTAAGATCATTTAAATTATACAGTAACCCCTTAAATAATGATATATATAGGAAAGTCCAAAATACATCCTTATGGTTTGCTCTAATCACGCTTTACATCCTCGTGCTTTTTTTTGGCACAAAATCATCCTTCTGTTAGTAAAGTTGGCACAAAAACATCCATTTGTTAGTAATATCAGTTACTGAGGACTAACGATGCAAATGATTTTCTGTTATCTCCTAACAAAAGTTAAAATATTTGCATCGTTAGTTCTCATTGAGTTAAAATATTTGCATCGTTAGTCCTCATTGACTATAAAGTTAAAATATTTGTGATGTTAGTTTTCGTTGAGTTATAATATTTGCATTGTTAGTCCTCATTGACTTTTTTTTTACGTTTTTATCCTTTTTCGTCCATTTTTCTTGTGTTTTCGTCCGTTTTTATCCGTTTTTCTCATGTTTTATAGGTTTTTATCAGTTTTCGTATGTTTTAATACTTTTCATCCATTTTTCTCATTTTTTTATCCGTTTCTTTCATTTTTCTAACGTTTTCATACGTTTTTATGATTTTCTCAATTTAATAAAATTGTTTATAGGAAAAGCTCAAAAAACTTAACATCCAATTTAATGCTAAAATTTGAAAAGTAAATTATTTGCTCGCCATAAAATAGTCATCGGGTACCTGCCACCGCATTGCACAAATACCCTTTTACTCTATACTACTTTATATTACATCTGTCCTTAAATAAATATCCAGTTTGATTTTTCAGAGTCAAACTGGTTTAATTTTGACCTTAATTATTTTTGTGGGTGATATATAATATTTGATGTAAAATATATGAATGGATTGAGTTTTAAGTGTATTTTTAATTGGTATAATTTTTTATCATGTATTATATAACAAAAAAATAATAATAAGGTCAAAGTTGAATTAGTTTGATTCTGAAAAGTCAAACTGGACATTTATTTAGGGAAAGAGGTAGTAATACAATTGGGACTTTCCGAAAAAAAAAAATTAAAAAATTAAAATTCAACACTTACTTGTAATGGATAGAATTGTCTTTAATTCCATAAACTTGTAATAGCCCCGGAAATTAAATGACTTCAACTCTATAAACTTGTAATAACCCTAAAAAATAAATGTCCTCAATTCTACAGACTTATAATAGCCCTATAATATTCATCTAAATTAGACCACTCTCACAAAACTAAAAATAACAAAAACATCTTCGCTCACTGTCTCTCTCTCTCTAGAAATATGCTCTTGCACGCTCTCTAAAAAACCCCTCACTGCCACGAAATTTAGTCACGAAATACCCGCTGCCGCATTAATAGAGTACCCTGCTTATTCTAATAAGAGTGTTTGTTATCTTAATAGTATTTTGTTATACTCAGTTTTAAAATTAATGTCTTCTTTAATACAAACGCACAATTTTAACGTAAATGCAATTTCTATAATGTTAGTCAATCAATTATTTCTTTTAAATATTTTACTTTTTGCGTGTCAAAATCAATGTTCAGTTTAGCCAATCAACATTGCTCATTTTTTAAATTTTTTAAGTTTTAAACAATTTTGTTTTCTCTTTATATGTAATATAGATTACCAAGTTGTCATATCACAAATTAAAATAATGTCTTAAAAAATGTGTGGTTTGAAAAAGTTGGGATACGCATTTCAAAGTAATTATGTGATATTAATTAAAGAAATTGTCTAACTAGTGCCTTTAGGGCACTGGTTAAGAAGAGAAAGAACTCACAAAATAGTACCAAAAAGATATATTTTTTATTGAAAGGGTGTGGGTCTCTAACTATTTAAAATATATTTTGGTACTATTTTTGTGGGTCCTCCCTTTCTTAACCAGTGTCCTAAGGGCACTAGTTAGACAATCCCTTAATTAAATCTACAACAACAACGATACAAAATCTTTTCGGAACAAAATATAAGACATGTAAGATGTAGAAAATCACACTCAATATAAAAACTAAAAAAAAAAAAGAAAAAAATAGAAAGAGACTTTCAGAAAATCTTACGACGCAAATGTGTGTATTTGATAGTGATTAAATATGTACAATATAATTAGCCACGGTAACTATCTTTCTTCTAAGTAATTGCCAAATTCTACAAAGCGTATATATTGCTCGTAGTCTTCGTAGATAGCTTACAAATCAACTTGATAGTATTTTCAAATCAACTTTTTCTAGTAAATACAATATTGTAATACGTAAAAGCATTGAATTTCGTAGAACTTGCTTCATAAATCAATGATAGCAATAAGTGGAGACTAGAGAGTGACATGATGATCGTCCTTGAAAAATGGTTGTAAAGATTGTCCAAATATACATCAATCACATTGAAGTGAAACTACGATTTGTCTCACTGTACAAAATCACGTTTACATTTACGTACGTAAACAATGTACATTAACGTAGATAGTTTTGTGGTTATATGACGATAAATCAAACTAATAACTCGTCAGAGCCGGTCTAAACCGTAAAAAAAACTAAAGCCATGACTTTAGGCCCCGAGATGAACCAAATGTATCGTGTAATATTTCATCCGTCATGCTCTTTAGCGTATGCGAATTTAGTACATTTGAATATGCATACAAGAAAAGTAGAAAACGAAGAGAAATATAGAAAAGCCGACATTTTGTTCACCATGTGGTTTTACTTCAATATAACTTAAAGATTGAAATGTAACATGTGATACATCAACTAATTTGGGGTTGTAAATATTCGGTTTTATCTATCTCTATAGTGAATAGTCAACTTATGAGTCACGACCAATATGTCTATTTTTTATTATTATTTATTTTTTTATGGTTTCCGAGTTTTTTACTGATTAATTCACGGGGTTTGAACTTATCATCAAACAAACTAAAAACCGGGTAAAACCATCCCTTTTCATGAGGTTGGCTTGACCACATCATAACTCATGTTTTCAAGTTGAATGAAAAAAAAAAACATAACGTGTTCAAATTACATTACATGTATTCTTAATTGTTAGTGACAAATCTTTCAAAAAGATATATTAGTCTTCACACAAAATATATGCATGTTTCTTTTAGCTTTGTTATTCTTTTCTCTAAAAAATGAGATGAAGATTTTCTTTCATTTTACTTGCAACTTACTTTTCGGTCTTAAAAAAATAATAAAATAATAATAAAAAACCAGTGAAAAGAAAAAAAAAGAAAAATAAATAATTTTTTTAATTTCCACTAAACTTAAAGAACACAATATTATTTTCTTAATAATATTTCAATCTTAAAAAAAAATAATAAATAAATAAATACAATAAAATAAAATAAATCATAAAGAAGATAGATTTATTTATAAACATCAATTTTGTTGGAAAAATATAAATCAAGTTACAAAAACATGACAACTTGTATGAATTAGTAGTTCAATGATTTCTCGAAGGTATATAAATCACAATATCTAGTTACCATCAAGACTTGAAATAAAATTTTGTGATGCAACATACCTATGACCTGGACGAAGTTGTATAACAGATTTGCTCCCAATTGCATAGCAGGTAGATTCTCAGTTTCAGTTGTTTTCCGCTGTCAAGTAGATGCTCTGCATCAGGTCTGAGGAGCCATAGGTGAGAAATTTCAACCTTTACCACATCACCTGCCTCATGTTGAGACATTTAAATACTCATGAATACCTTCAACCTATAGCCAATTTGATACAGAATTAAATCAGTGACCTGTTATTTGCATATAAATAACACTCTCGACCGAAACACGCTGAGTTATATTAACCTTAAAATTAGCAATACAAAAATGTTGATGCATACCGTCCAAACTTGTCTAGGGAGTATCCGAACAGATAATAGACCGAGAAACTTGGCGGGTGTTTCGTAACGTTCCCATACTTCCATACTTGCAGATCATTGCGTATAAGAAGAAAAACGACAATGCTTTGAATCAGTACATGATCAATATTTTAGTGCAAGCAACACAGATCCAAACCTTTGAATTACATCCGAAATCAAACAAAATTGCAGTTTCAAACCCAAAAGGAACTTACCTTCATCTATTTTGAACGCGAATGATGAATTCGGTTTTGAACTCATTTATCTGTTGCCACTGTTGAAGCACTTTTGCTTGGTTAGATGATGTTATACTGTTTTTGATTTGTCGACTGTCACGTCAACCTCTGCAAATGGCATTGATTTCTCTGCTATACGTATGTTTTATATAAAGGCAACTGAACTGACCTGAAGTGAATTTTTAGAATTCAATATATAAAGACAAAAAGAGAGAGCAGACTAACCATATCATATAGTTTCTGTTGCCAGTGCTCTTTGAGGAGGCGACTCTCCATGTAGCTCAAAATTGGTGAATGCTTCTATTCACTCCATACACCAAGGGCCTCACAGAATGGCCTGCGCGTGAAGAAACTATCAGGCCTGCAAAATAACTACAATAAGTTGGATGACATCAA
This sequence comes from Artemisia argyi, assembly GCA_030686995.1. Taxonomy (NCBI): domain Eukaryota; kingdom Viridiplantae; phylum Streptophyta; class Magnoliopsida; order Asterales; family Asteraceae; genus Artemisia; species Artemisia argyi. The sequence continues at coordinate 12,939,583 of CM060693.1, forward strand.
TCACAAAACATAAAAAACACTACCATTTCAATTTGAATATCCCAAAGTGATTTAGGTGTTTCACTTGCTGAGGTTATCTACCACCACCAAATGGCTTAGTTACCTACATGCCTATCAATCACGCACAACACCTACATACCTATCATTCATGAAAAAAAAAACACAGAAATGTACTTAAAAGTTTTAGCAACGCACCTCCTTCATTTTCGGACTCGTGCTCTCATCATTGTGTCAAAATCCTCAGCTGCATCCTTCTCTTGCTTGTCATTTCTTCCCACAACTTATTTTCATTGCAACAAACCTATAATTAACAAAATCAATCACATGCTCATCTTTGAAAGTTAACACTTGAGACTGCTATTCTATTGAACACAAACACCACCTACATCACTTACCAGCCTCTCGTTACTAATCACCGAGAATCTAACTGTGTTTGCTTATTTAGGGATATAGAGCTTATTTGAGTGCTTATTTTGTGGCTGCAATTAGGAAATGTCTATGCTATAAAGTAAGAAGAGAAGCAGAGTATCCAACTATCCCGAACACCCTTAAACACGCAAGTCCCAAAATAGTTGTTTCATCTTTGAATACGTCAATACACAAATAAACATATCCACACACAACTGCCACTACACATCATTTAATTCATTAAACACAGGTACTCGTATACATTATGTTTAAATCATTTTAAAACTACTCGTAACATCATTGATTAACACAACTCAACTACAGATAAACCTATTGTTGTTCGAAATTATTTTTTGAACTTTTATATCAGGAAATCTAGAAGAAGCTTAGTTACACAAATTTGGTAAATCAACATACCTCAATGGGATTCACTACCTTCTTTCCGCATACATTATCATATTTTCGCTTCTTCGTATCACCCTTCAAGCCTCGCTATGGCTTAGGACACCCACGAACAGTTGTCGGCAAGCCAAAAACGATACACCCAAGTGGAGCCTGGCAAAGAAAACAATCATAGGTACATGGTTAAGCTAAAAATCTCCGGCTAAAGAAAAACCCCTAAATTATTGTGAATGAAAACAATAATCCCAAAATTAGGGTTTATAAATTTACAAAAAAATTAAGGAGCTTCAATCTTCCCTCACATAACCGGCAACCCAAAACCCGAAAACCCTAGTTCTTCGTGTTAATGATCTGCTGTGTCAGAACAGCATGTATATTTGTGTGTATGAGGAAGCTAACAACCACCTCGCATGAATATTCTGGATTTCTTCACCAAAAAGAATATACACTCCAAACGCAAAACGGGCCAACACAGGCCAACACAAAAGGCCACCAATGCAAGGGAAATGGGCTAAGTGGCAGGCCCGCAATTTTGGCGGAAAAGGGCATGTAATACGACGTCGTCCGAGCGTTTTTTAATATAAACTTATAAGATAAACTTTAGCGATTTTGGTTAGATTACATGTCTCTTATAGTCTTATATATCAACTAATTTGGAGGTTGTAAAGATTCCCTTTTAATTCTCTAGTCTTATAACAACTTTTTATTTGAAAAAATAACCAAACAAGACTTTCAGATAATTTCTTTTTATGAGAAACATTTTCAATGAAATAACATGTGGGAATGAACTATCCTTCGTTTAATACTAAAAAACAATTTTTCTTTAAGATGATAGATCTATTTATCAACATCAATTTTGTTGGAAAAATTATAAAGCAAGGTATAAAAATATGACAACTTGTATGAATTAGTAGTGTCATAAGTTCCTGGAAGGTATATCAATCAATATCAAGTTACCATCTAGAATACTTAAACACTACTAGCTAATACTAGTAATATCAAGTTACATCAACCATCTACACACCAATATATAAACAACCTAAACTTCTTGTCCTCCACTGATGTGGGAGACAAAAAATTGACATTTAACAAAAGATTTTAGTGATTGGTATATTTCTCGTATTTTTAGAATAGAGTAAAACGGGCCAACACAGGCCAACACAAAAGGCCACCAATGCAAGGGAAATGGGCTAAGTGGCAGGCCCGCAATTTTGGCGGAAAATGGCATGTAATACGACGTCGTCCGAGCGTTTTTTAATATAAACTTATAAGATATACTTTAGCGATTTTGGTTAGATTACATGTCTCTTATAGTCTTATATATCAACTAATTTGGAGGTTGTAAAGATTCCCTTTTAATTCTTTAGTCTTATAACAACTTTTTATTTGAAAAAATAACCAAACAAGACTTTCAGATAATTTCTTTTTATGAGAAACATTTTCAATGAAATAACATGTGGGAATGAACTATCTTTCGTTTAATACTAAAAAACAATTTTTCTTTAAGATGATAGATCTATTTATCAACATCAATTTTGTTGGAAAAATTATAAAGCAAGGTATAAAAACATGACAACTTGTATGAATTAGTAGTGTCATAAGTTCCTGGAAGGTATATCAATCAATATCAAGTTACCATCTAGAATACTTAAACACTACTAGCTAATACTAGTAATATCAAGTTACATCAACCATCTACACACCAATATATAAACAACCTAAACTTCTTGCCCTCCACCGATGTGGGAGACAAAAAATTGACATTTAACAAAAGATTTTAGTGATTGGTATATTTCTCGTATTTTTAGAATAGAGTAAAACGGGCCAACACAGGCCAACACAAAAGGCCACCAATGCAAGGGAAATGGGCTAAGTGGCAGGCCCGCAATTTTGGCGGAAAATGGCATGTAATACGACGTCGTCCGAGCGTTTTTTAATATAAACTTATAAGATAAACTTTAGCGATTTTGGTTAGATTACATGTCTCTTATAGTCTTATATATCAACTAATTTGGAGGTTGTAAAGATTCCCTTTTAATTCTCTAGTCTTATAACAACTTTTTATTTGAAAAAATAACCAAACAAGACTTTCAGATAATTTCTTTTTATGAGAAACATTTTCAATGAAATAACATGTGGGAATGAACTATCTTTCGTTTAATACTAAAAAACAATTTTTCTTTAAGATGATAGATCTATTTATCAACATCAATTTTGTTGGAAAAATTATAAAGCAAGGTATAAAAACATGACAACTTGTATGAATTAGTAGTGTCATAAGTTCCTGGAAGGTATATCAATCAATATCAAGTTACCATCTAGAATACTTAAACACTACTAGCTAATACTAGTAATATCAAGTTACATCAACCATCTACACACCAATATATAAACAACCTAAACTTCTTGTCCTCCACCGATGTGGGAGACAAAAAATTGACATTTAACAAAAGATTTTAGTGATTGGTATATTTCTCGTATTTTTAGAATAGAGTAACAAGGACTACACTACTATATTGACAAAACAATTTAAAAGTAATTAGAGAACAACAAAAATAAGAGCAAATTCTCTAAATAGACTAAAAGTTGATGGTAATTCAACATTTAGTTTAAAAAAATCAACTTCACGAAATAGATCATGGCGACCTTACTATACATTGACATGTGTCACATATTTAGTTTAAAAAAATGAAATAATAGTGTCGAGTACGGATCTCTACATTGCGAGCAAATACATTTGCCAGCCAAACTCATTTGCTCACAACTTTATTACTTTAAGAAATATCATAACAGTTTTGCATTTTTAAACCCAAACAATAAACAGACTTTTTGATTGGATGGAGAGCACAGCATTTTGTCTGCCACTTACACGTGTCACGAGCATATGCTTATTTCTTATAATGGAGTGACGAGCAAAATAGATGGAAAGCAAAGTATTTTGCTTGCCACTTACACGTGTCACGAGAAAAATGGCAATAAAATAGCATGGCGATCAAATAACATGACCAGCAAAGTTGTTTTGCTGCCTATGTCATATTTCGTAACACAAACCGAAATTGGTAAAACAATTTTCAAGAGGTTCATACAAGAAATTTTCACTATTTCCTTTGTGGTTTCTCTTTGTACAAAATCGCGTTTGATGCTCTTTTTTGGAGTTTTGTTTTATATTCTCTTCTCGAGTTTTAAAATAAGGAGGAAATAAAGGAATAAGAAAGAGAAAAGAAAAAGAAAAGTAAAGTAAACATTGTTGAGAAAGATGGAAGAAAAAAGGTAAAAAACACAGTGTTATTTTATTAATAATATCCAACCTTTTGGAGAGGGAAAAATGTTTCATATAATATTAAAAAAAATAATAAATAATAGAAAATTATTTTTTGTAAAGAAAATAGATCTATTTATCAACAACAATTTTGTTGGAAAAATATAAAGTAATTTACAAAAACATGACAACTTGTATATATTAGTAGCCTATGTTTTTCCAGATGGTATATAAATAAATATCTAGTTACCATCAAGAATACACAAGACACTAGATAATACTAATAATATCCAGTTATATCAATCATCTACACCGTAATATATGAATAACCAAAACTTGATGTTTTCGACCTGGGATAAAAAATTTAGACAAGTTTTGCCAAAAGTTCTAGTGATTGCGTATTTCTCAATTATTATTATTATTATTATTATTATTATTATTATTATTATTATTATTATTATTATTATTATTATTATTATTATTATTATTATTATTATTATTTTTCTTCGAATAGTGCAACAAGTACTAATGACATTCTACAATAGGAGTGGCAATTTCTGACCCGACACGAAACCCGACCTGAAATCGTCACAAAAATTAATAGGTTCGGGCTAAGCTAAATAAATTGTGGGTCAGGTTTGAGTTGACATATCTAACCCGTTTATTAAACAGGTCAGGTTCGGGTTGGGAATAAAATAAAAGTGTCGACCCGGCAACCGTTTAAGTTTTTTTTCTTAATTAAAAATCATTTATATTTAATTATACGGGTTAAATGGGTTAAACGGGTCGACCCACTAACACGTTTAACCCATTTAACTCGTGTAATGTGTTAACTTTTATATATAAAACGGATTAAATTGGTCAACTCGAAACCTGTTTAACATATTCAACCTATGTAACCTATTTAACCTATCAACCAAAATATATATACGGGTTAAATGGGTCAGGTTCGGGTTACGTGTAAACATGTTAGGGTTGACATAGCTGACCCGATGATTTAAATGGGTCAGGTTCAGGTTAGGGTTTTCTGACCCGCCAACCTGACAACCCGAATCCGCCAACCCGAACTCGACCCGAATTGCCACCCCTATTCTACAGTACTATATTGTGGAGTACAAAACAATTAAACAGTAATTAGAGAACATTGTAGGCAAAGAAACTTAAGCCTCAATTGCACACAACACTATGTTACAGTACTGGCATTGTTTCTCATAATGTGTCTCAAACCATTAATACCTAATGTCACACCCCCAGAATCGGGTCCAGCGGAAGCATACGTGTAGCTGGGGTGTAACTCAATTGGTATTACAACACAAGTTCAAAAATGGTTTTCACTTGGATCGTTTAAAATGAAATAGTTGAATCAAAAATGTTGAATTTACATTGTTAAACATAGTGCGAAAGTAGGCCTTTAAAATACTTTTAAAACGGTCCCCAAATGGATATCAGAGTCTTCTATGACCATGCCATGCCCTGCCAAAACCTCCAGTAGCTTGCCATTGCTTAAAGCCTGAAAATACATGCTAAAACGTCAGCATAAAGCTGGTGAGTTCATAGTTTTAAGTAAACAAGTATTTCCCATAAACGAGTGTTTCCAGAAATCAAGTATTTCCCAGCAAAGGCATCGTAAATCCACTCAGTTACAAGTCCCGCCATAAGAGACTTGAAACCTGTGTGTTTACAACCCACTGCCAAAAGTAATATGTTTAAGTAAACAAGTCATTTGCGGAACACGAGATTTTCAGTAGCAAGACAATATAACAAATACAATGTCACAGCTAAAAATAAGGTATACAGTGCCTAAAGCTCATGACCCCGAAGCTCGACGTAATCGTATGCAATCAAGCATAAAATGCCCCAATTAAGTGTTTGCCAGACACTCGGAAGTAATCCGAATGATATGCGTCCGTTTGACAGGTTGGCGCGACCAACTCGGATGGGGTGTCAACCCAAATAGATCTATCCACAGCATTCGCGCTCACACGCATGTAATTAACGGTTCATGATAAAGGGGACTTCAGTGGCAGTAATAGGTAACTCAGGCAAAGTAACAGTTTTATATTTATTTCCGCAAAAGCAAGAACTTGTGTTCATAAGAAAGTAATCAAGGATGGAATAAGTAATTCATAATGTATTCAAATAATCAATCAAGTATTTCAACCATCCAGTAATGTTTGAGAAAATGAATCGCACTCAAGTAAAACAAGTATTGAATTTAAATAGTAAGGAGCATGTATCTTCCCCCAAAACAGTTGTGAAACAAGTAAAAGTAGGGGTTATGAACTCACCTGGTGCAATAGCTACGATGACAACAATGAATACACAGAAATGAGGCACGATCTCTAACCGCAACCTAATATGAATGGTATGATCTAATGTAAGAAATGAAGTAATGCTACACATGCAAATACGTATGTTATCGATACCACTCATTAGTTTTGAAAATAACGTTTATCGTTGACAAATACGTTTTTGACGTCTCGTTAGGTTAATGACCACTTTTCATGGAAATAGGTTGAAACGGTACTCCACGATCCTTGTTTGGTGTTCTATCGGCAAATATAAGGTTTTTGTCGCAAAAATAACATTTTCATTACTTGATATGCCCAAAATGGCCTCGCAAAACAAGTCGCGAAATGTTGTACGTTAAGGGTTAGTGATGAAACTCGGCGTTTTTGAAAACCTTGTAACAATATCTTGAAGTCGTGTCATTTAACTTTTGGCGATACGGGTCTCGATCGATGAGAAAATCGACTCTTATTGTTGTTACTTGAAAGTATTATGTTCAATACTTAGAAAATTTCATTATAGTAAAAGCTGTCAAAATATATATAGTTTATCGGGCATATAGATGAGGTCGTAGTTTATTCGTTATAAGTCTATTCGACGAACGGACAATTGATTTGAAAAGCTTGTTGGAAGATCTTGATTTCATAAAACTACGGCTCGGACTCAAATTGATCCGATCATGAAGAAAAACAGCCAAGCAAGTGGTGTCTCGCGAAGACAGTTTTGCGGCAAAATAATAATAGAAAAGCTGATGGAAATTTGTAAAAATCGTCTAAGTTCAAACGCTTGTATCTTTTTCGTTATAAGCTCGTTTTCTACATTCTTTATATCCCCGGAATCGTGGGGCAACATACTAATATATTTTTGATAAGTCGGAACGGCTAGATCAAGTTTTACGTCTCGAAACAGTCCATGAAAACTGTTCAACAGCAAGCTATTTTTCAGAAAATAGTTTTCGTCGTCAAAATTGAAAATAGCATATCTTTTTCGTCGTAACTCGGATTTTAGTGATTCAAGCGGCCACGGTTTCGTTTTTGAAAGTATTTTCTGAATATCTAACCCAATGTTACCTGGAAACCCCTGAGTTTTCTGAAATTGGCGATTTGGGACAGAACCTATATTTGAAAGTATTTTTCGTTGTTAATATTCGGAAAATCATATCTCCTTCGTTATTAACTCGTTTTTATCCCCGTTTTCGGCCATAGTTTCGTCTCGGAATGTATTTTCTAAATATTTGGTCCAAAGTTACACCCTAGACCCTGATTTTCCCACGTTTAACAAAAAGGGACAGTAGCTTTTGTATAGTTGTAAAAATCAACTTTCCTAGTTTGTAACTTGTTCAAGGCTTAACCAAACTATCTCAAATCAACTCCACAAGTACCAAGTCCTACCATACACCTTCTTAGGGTGTCATGGGTTCCTAGACATCACCAATCTTAGTGGATCTAATGAGATTGCTAGTAAAAATTATAGATCTATGTTTATTGAGAAGGAAATGAGTAATAGTGGTATGAAACATAAATACTTGCATGTTTAACCATTATATCTTGAAAATACATAAAAATATAAAGTAAATGAAAGTTTGAAAAGATCAAAAGTGTTTTTGAAGCTTACTTGAAATATGTAGGAAGTTTGATGATGGTTAGGATAGAAACCTTGGGATTTTTATCTCAAAATCCTAACAAGGTACACTAATGAAACTTGTTTATTAATTGAACTTCAAAAATCAATGGATTTCTTGCATGATCTTGCTTTGGCCTAAATTTTGTAGAGAGAAGGAAAAATGAGAGAGTTTTTGGCTAGTTTATGTGTTGGTACAAGTGAAGAGATAATTATACAAGTATTGTGTAGATATTTTTAAGTGTAAGTCTTTATGGTCAATGTAATCAAGTTTATCTTGAACCTAGGGGGCATTGGGCATGATTTAGGGGAGAAGGGGGAAAGTTTGTGTGCTAATTAATGAGTTTGTCTATTGGTTGTAAGATTTAGTTAGATTTTGAGGTGTATTAGGTGTTACCGGGTACCGAGTTAACTAAAAATAAATCATGACGCGATGAAATAAAATATGACGAAGTTGTAAAAGTTGTAAAATATTATTCCTGATGATGATCGGGTGTTAAAATAATTATCGTGTTGAAATTTCGCAAACCGACGGAGTAATAAGCTCCGACCGTAAAATATAGTAATTGATTTCAAAACACCGGGTAAATTAATAATATAATTTTTATATCATTATAATAAGTATGAAAATATGTTAGGATCGTAGTCGGGAGTATTGGGTATACGTTCGTAGTAAAAACTGAGTGGTAACGTTAATTACAAATTAAGCATACGTATATAGAAATAATGCATATCCGTGTAGGGCCTAAAATGTGATGATGATGTAACCGAGGATATGTAGACTACTCCAGTCTATATGACGTGTCATTAATGAATGATGCATGAATTCACAGCGAAATCACATTGGTTACGCGAATTTGAAGACTCGTAAACTCAGTTTACGATGAAATGAACGGCAATCGTGAATAGTGATTTCCTTCCGGAAATGAATAGTAAAATTTTTGAACGCTTCTCGAAATCACAAACTGACTCCGAAAACGATGAATAGTGACCGGTGAATAGTAAATGATGAATAGTAACTGATGAATAGTGAATAGGAGAAATGTCCTGAAAATGCGGGTTGTTACACCTAATTTCAAAGGGTAAAGTGTGTGCTAGATGCTAATCATATTAAACTAATTTACTTATGCTCTATTTGTATTGATGTATAGTAACTGTGTAATGCTTTTGTGGAATATTAAATTAATACACAACTCTTGTCTAGCTTCTCTAAGGCTACTGCCAGCAAGGGCGGCAAGCCATCGGCAAGGAGGTGGTGCTGCCGTAAGTGTTGATGGGAGGGGTGGTGTTCACGCGTGAGCTCACAAATCAAGAGGGACCAACGATGAATATTCACCTTAAATGGTTTTGATACGACCCTTAGGGGTTGTATCGGGATAAGGCACCACTTTTAGCGTGTGCGAGCTGCTTAAGAAATAGAATAGAAGAACTAGAGAATTATTGATTTTAAACTTTGATTGATTGATTGATTCATAATAATGATTCGGTATATATAACCGAATAACCTTAGCTTGTAAAACAAGTCAAACATAAAGATATATCTAAACAATGACAGTTTCCTAATACGACACAAACACATATCCTAAATAAATGTAACATGACATAAAACTCGGGGCGTATCATTCCCCACTCCTTCGAAATCACCTTGTCCTCAAGGTGTGGTCTTGAAAAATTTCTCTTGATTCCGGGATCCCATATCTTAGTCCTATCTTCCACTCCCATAGTTCTCTTGTCTTCCGCTACCGCAACAAACACTTTTTTCCTCTTCCGCCTTCCACTACCTTGGACATAACACAACATAATTCTTCCGCCTTCCGCTACCCATGTCGTAACACTCCTTACTCCTTCAAAAATCACCTTGCCCTCAAGGTGATACGAAGAATATACAGATTGAGAATCCGCTAATTCCTCACTTAAATTCAAATTTATTTCGCCCAAACGACCATCAAATTCACGAATCACGACCACCCACAACAATCTCTTCTATACTTTTCTTATTTTTTGAATATTCTTCAAACTTGCTATTAACTTCATTACTTTCACCAATATCGAAAACATCATCTATCGCGTTATTAACCACATCAATACCAATATATTCATCAATTATATGCTTTTTCTCCTTCTTTTCAATTGCCTCAAAACGAGCCTCAACTATATGGGCTAAGGAAAAGGCTTCTCCTAAAGTTGTAGGCCGTGCCCTCAACAATTCTATTTGTAATGTCAGTTTAAGTCCGGAGATATAAAACGATGTAAGTAAAGATTCAGAGATCCCTGTTACTCTATTTGCAAGTATCACAAACTCACTCTCATATTCGGCCACTGTACCCATTTGCAAAAGCTTAGAGAGTGCGTTTTTCACGTCCTGATCGCTGCCGCCTGATTCCATGAATAATAACTCGAAGAACAAAAAAAATAAAACATTCTGATGAATAGTGCTGATGAACAGTACTCGTGAATAGTACCCGATGAACAGTAATTTTTTCCTTTTTTTTTTTTTTTTTTTTTTTTTTAAATTGGAACCCTATTCAAAAACCCTCACAACGAGAGCTCTCAATAAAAGCACCAATTGATACGACCCTTAGGCGTTGTATCGGGATAAGACACCACTTTTAGCGTGTGCGAGCTCCTTAAGAAATAGAATAGAAGAACTAGAGAATTATTGATTTTAAACTTTGATTGATTGATTGATTCATAATAATGATTCGGTATATATAACCGAATAACCCTAACTTGTAAAACAAGTCAAACATAAAGATATATCTAAACAATGACAGTTTCCTAATACGACACAAACACATATCCTAAATAAATGTAACATGACATAAAGCTCGGGGCGTATCAGGTTTTGTGCCCAAGTGGGCCCTCGATATTTTTATTATTTAATATCTTGTTTGTGAGTATATGTGTGATATTTAGTGGTGTCAAAAATCTTGTCGGAACAGTATGTAAGACGATGTAAAAAATCACACTCAATTTAAAGGAAATAGAACGAGACTTACAGAAAAACTTACGACGCAAATGTGTGTATTCGATATTGATTACATATGTACAATATAATTAGCCACGGTAACTATCATTCTTCTAAGTAATTGCCAATTTTTCAAAGCGTATATATTGCTCTTAGATAGCATCAAATTTTACGTTATTTGAAAATTAAACGTTGATAGTCTTTTCAAATCAACTTTTTCTACTAAATAGAATATTACTACGTAATATGTAAAAGCATTGAATCTCGTAGAACAGTATCATAAATCAATGATAGCAATCACATTGATGATCGTGCTTAAGGTTGTAAACGTTGTCCGAATATACATCAATCACATTGAAGTGAAACTCCAATTTGTATCAACGTACTAAATCACATTTACATTTACGTACTTAAACAATGTATATTAACGTAGACATTTTTGTCGTTATATGACGGTAAATCAAACTAATAACTTGTCAGAGCTGGTCTTAACCATAAAAATCACTAAAGCCATGGCTTTAGGCCCCAAAATGAATCAAAGTATTGTGTAATATATATCATCCGTCATACTCTTTAGCGTATGCGAATTTAGTACATTTTAATATGTATACAAGAAAAGTAGAAAACGAAGAGAAATATGTGGTTTTTATTCGGCATGTGGTTTTTATTCAATACAATTTAAAGATTGAAATGTAATATGTGACACTTTCAATCAAATTTATTAAGGTACCATGTTACATGTAACACCCCCTAATTTGAAATGCGGCAGCGGAATAGAAATTAGGGTGTTACGGTGAGGATCGAAGTCATAATGATAGAAAACGACTCGGAGAGACGTTTTAAAAACATAATTTGATTTATAAATATTTGAAATACAATAGGTCCTTATCAGAGTATTATAAAAACTTGATGTTTTGAACTAAATCAAACATCATTTATTTTACATCATATTTGATAATAATTAAACATAATTTGAAGATTTTTGCCGCCCGTTCCATGCTTGCTTCCCCTGTCAAATACCTGAAATACATGCTTAAAAGTCAACAAAATTGTTGAGTGAAATCATAGAGTTTGAATTTAATAATCATTTTGATACACAAGCAAGATTGTATTGGAAAATACAATCAGTTTGAAAACATTGATATTGCAGTTCATATATTGCACTAAGTCTCATGACACGCAAACGTTAACAAATACCTTAACGGCGGGTGTATATCAAATCAATGATACATTTTTGCCCTCGTGTAATAGGTGATTTGCCAATTCCTATTTTTACTCAAATATAATTATCACGACTAATGCGGCTAACCACATGCATATGGCATTCCGTCAAGCATTAGTGGGACAGGCTGTCAAACCTTAAATAGATCTATTCATTATATTCGCGTTCACCGCAGTGATTAATGGTTCATGAATAAGGGTCTTTTGGCAATAGCTAACTTAGACATATATCAGTCAGGAAAGCATACAGAAAATACTTGTGAATCTATTTATAGCATGTATCCCCCTCACGGAGTTTTGAAAATAATTAAATGTGAGGCTATGACTCACCTTGATTGATACTGAAAATGAAGAAAATAAAGTCGGATGAATTTTATGAAAACGGCTTCGAAACACAACCTGATAAATAAATTTATCTAAGAAATTGACCAAAAACTATTCGGTGATTATAAAGAAAATGACGAATATTAGATATTCGTCATGACGATTAAGTGATGTGCAGTGAAAACATTGTGATATGCATGATATGACAAAATAAGATTTTTAAAATTATCCATCGAAGTTTTAAACATAACTAAAATCTTAACCTTTTAAAATATCGTTATATATTATTAACGTTAAGTTAATAATATATATATATATATATATATAAATATAAACAATATTTAAACATGATATGAAATAAAAAAAATATAAAATAAATAAGAATGATAAATAAATTTAGTCTTTGTCTCCTTTTTCAATTTTTACCATTTTTACACTAACGATACTTGCGTTACACCGTTAGTCCTTTATATATATATTTCAACTATAGTCCTCTACTTTGTCCAAAAGTCAATACAAACCTTCTAATATTTATTTTTATCTCATTTTATCCTTAGATTTCTGTATTTACAGGTTTAGTCCTTGATTTTCAATATTTACACATTTAGTCCTTCTAGGTGTCGTCGCGTTACATTTTTAGTCCAATTTTACAAAAATGATTATGGAGCTTTTCTAAAATTTTCCGCAGCATATTAATTAAGTATAAAGCTTATTTTAACTGCTTATTCATTTAAAAGCTTATTTTTATAGCTTATGGGCCTGGTTCGAATAAACTTAAGGCCCGTTAATATTTTTGGAGGCGAGGGCATGGAAAAAGTTTTGGGCTTGGCTTTGGACCATTTTGAGGATTCTAAAAACATATCTTTTAGGCCCAGTGGGCTTACGGATTTCAAAAGCTTAGTGGGCTTTAGTTAAGCCCACTCGACAACTTAATGTTTTTATATGAAAAATTAAGTTGGAAAAATTCGGTTGAGTCTTTTTAAAATGGATCGGTTAGAGTGTCTAAACATGATTATTTTTACGAGTTGTCTACATGAAAACTTTAGTTTGCTAGGTGGTCTATGACGTCGTGAAAATATTTGGTACCATTGTTAAACTAGATTTTAAGTTACACTTTGTTTTAGTGACATGGTTGGGTCGAATATATAACTTGAAAACTTGCAAAATTTTACTAAGTTTTATACTAAATTTCATACGATGGATATAAGTTAAAATGAGTGCATGAAATGATTATAACGTTACAACTAAAGTGAATGGTGTGTGCTTCGTGATTCCTAAGCCATCCAAGATAGAGGCAAATCACGTTTCGTGTACTAACAACAAATATATATGTGAATTTAACGTGCAAAGTGTAAACGTACGAAACAAAATATACTAAGTGCATGACAATGTAATAACGTAGGAAATGGATTAAAAACAAGTGCAAAAGACTTACAAACACTTTTAAAGTGAACTAGAGTCGAGCTAGGAAGAAAAGAACACAAGAAATCTCGTCAAACTATATAACCCGATCGTTATATATATTAATTTGAACCCGAAAACTTTCCTTTGCTTCCAATAATTTACCCACGACTACTAAGTCTTTTGAAAACAGTTTGAAGGATGAATTTACTAAGTGAAAGAGTGTGTGAATGAATATGAGCTAATGCATGCATGTAGTTTATATATTACTTGAATATATAACACGTAAGTGAGTAAATTTCAATGTGAACTTCACACTCACTATTCCATGTCAGTGATCATAGCTCTTAGGTGTTTATTATATTGATTTTGAAAGAGTTGTGAGAGCATATAATGAGGAAATTTGTTGGGTGATTCATGCCTATGTCGACCAAAGCATTTTCTCCATATACGATTCATCAAATCGTATACTACTTGAGTATACTTGATCATCCGTAACATTTGAGCATGAAATCATCCTAGAAATAATATTAGGAACATTTAGAAACAAACTAGATTCAAAACGGTTAAGTTTTGAATATAGTGTAATTCGATTTGGGTTTGTTACGGTCGACTACTTTACCTCTTAAAAGCATATCAAAACTTAACGTAGAAACGTGAAAATCGACACACTAATAGTTGGCTAGTAGGTTAATGAGATGAGAAAATAAAATACGTACGTCGTGTGTAAGAATTAGAAATAAACGAGGTGTTTTGGGGGATGATTGAACTAGTCGATCGGATGAAATTTAGTTAAATTAGATTTTGGGCTTAGGTTTAGTGGGCTTAGGAATAGTAAAGGGTAGAGTGTGGGCCGAAGGTGATTAAGGGTCCGGTTGGCTAATTAGGTAATTAGTGAAATTTTTAATTATATTTAATAAATATAATTAATATTAGGATTTAGGTTTAGGATTTAAATAAAAAGTTTAAGTTTCGTGTAACGTGTCGAGGATTAATTCCGTCATTTCGTGAATTATATTATTTTGTGAAAATCGCCAAAATAATATAATAAGAAAAATTTCAAATTTTTCCGAGAAAATGGGAATTAGAAACGATAACGAAAGATTAAATATTTATTAACAATTTGATTACAAGAAATTTTTACAGGGTTCTACAGTACCCACTTGTCATTCTGAATTTCGTCCCGAAATTCGATTTTTAAAAATCTAACAAGTGCGTTCTATGAAAATAAGTGTGGATATTTCTCACGGAATCTATCTTCTCTTTCCCATGTATAAGTCGGTCCTCGCTTAGAGTCCCATCTTACTTTTACAATGGGGATACGATTCTTTTTGAGTTGTTTAACTTCTCTATCCATTATTTCCACAGGCTCTTCTGTGAACACTAGTTTGTCGTCCAATCTAATCTCTTTTAGTGGAATGACGAGAGTTTCGTCTGACAAACATTTCTTGAGTTGGGACACGTGAAACATAGGGTGTACTCTACTAAGTTCATCCGGAAGTTCTAACTTATAAGCAACTGAACCAATTCTCTCCAGAATTTTGAAAGGTCCAATATACCTCGGATTTAACTTTCCACGTTTTCCAAAACGAATCATTCCTTTCCATGGCGAAACCTTTAACATGACTTTGTCTCCTACTTGAAATTCCATAGGCTTTTTCCTGACATTAGCATAACTTTTCTGTCTGTCAAGAGCAGCTTACAAGCGTTGCTTGATTTGGAATATCTTCTCAGTAGTATCATGTATTAGCTCTGGTCCGGTAAGTTGCATATCACCAACTTCTGTCCAACAGATTGGTGATCTGCACTTTCTTCCGTACAGTGCCTCAAAAGGTGCAGCCTTTATGCTGGCATGGTAGCTATTATTGTATGAAAATTCAACTAATGGCAAGTGTCTATCCCAACCTTTTCCGAAATCAATCACACATGCTCGGAGCATGTCTTCCAAGGTTTGGATTGTTCTCTCACTTTGTCCATCAGTTTGCGGATGATAAGCGGTGCTCATATCTAACCTAGTACCAAGAGATTTCTGTAGCGATTCCCAAAATCTCGATGTGAATCGGCTATCTCTATCAGAAATAATAGATATTGGTACCCCATGTCTAATCACAATTTCCTTAAAATACAACTGAGCGAGTGTTTCCATCTCGTCAGTTTCTTTGATTGGTAGGAAATGTGCAGACTTGGTTAATCGATCGATGATAACCCAGATTGTGTCTAATCCAGTCGAAGTCTTTGGTAATTTGGTAATAAAATCCATTGTGATTCTTTCCCATTTCCAGACCGGAATCTCTGGTTGCACGAGTAATCCTGATGGTTTCTGAGTCTCTGCTTTTACTCTAGAGCAGGTCAAACATTTACCAACGTACTCGGCGATATCAGCTTTCATATTTGGCCACCAATAATTCTTCTTAATATCTTGGTACATTTTATTGGAACCGGGATGAATAGAATATTTGGATTTATGAGATTCATGCATGATAAGGTCTCGAATACCTCCAAATAGAGGAATCCAATATCTTTCCTTAAAACATAACATTCCATCATTTCTTCTCACAAATTCTTTTTCATTATTTGGCATTCTGTCAACCTGATCTTCCAGGTTTGACCTCCTGTCAATTTTCTCATATTGCCGGTTTTCTTCTTGTAGAGCATCCATTTGAGCTTTGATGATTTGAGCAGGAAGTGGCGAACGAATTGTCATTCCTAGAGATCGAACTCTAAGAGGTTTAATTCTATCTTTTCTACTCAACGCATCGGCTACTACATTCGCTTTACCAGGATGGTAACGAATTTCACAGTCGTAGTCATTGAGTAATTCTAACCATCTTCTTTGCCTCATGTTTAGCTCCTTCTGATCTAAGATATGCTGTAGACTCTTGTGATCGGTGAAAACTGTACACTTTGTACCATATAGGTAATGTCTCCATATCTTAAGAGCAAAAACTACTGCTCCTAATTCTAGATCATGAGTGGTGTAGTTTTCTTCATTCTTCTTCAGCTGTCGTGAAGCATAGGCTATAACTTTGTCTCTTTGCATTAGTACCGCACCCAATCCATGATGAGATGCGTCACAATACACTACAAAATCCTCATTGCCTTCTGGTAATGCCAATATTGGTGCTTCACAAAGCTTCTGCTTCAGCAGTTGAAATGCTGACTCTTGCTTCTCTTCCCAGTTATACTTCTTGTTCTTCTGGGTCAGTTCCGTCAATGGTTTTGCAATCTTTGAAAAACCTTCTATAAATCTCCGGTAATAACCAGCGAGACCTAAGAATTGACGAATCTCGGTTGGGGAGGTAGGTGACTTCCAACCTTTAACTGGTTCTATCTTCGCGGGATCTACGTGGATACCTTTGTTGTTGATGATATGGCCTAAAAATTGTACGGTAGAAATCCAAAAATCACATTTGGAAAACTTGGTGTACAACTTTTCCTTCTTAAGTAACTCCAAAACAGTCCTTAAGTGTTCGGCATGCTCCTCTTCATTGCACGAATAGATTAAAATATCATCAATGAACACAATAACGAATTTATCCAGGTATGGTTTGCATACCTGGTTCATTAAATCCATGAATACAGCTGGTGCATTGGTAAGACCGAATGGCATCACCTGAAATTCATAATGTCCGTATCGTGTTCGAAAAGCTGTCTTGGGAATGTCCTCTTCCCTAACTCTTAGTTGATGATATCCTGATCTAAGATCAATTTTTGAGTACACACTTGATCCTTGCAATTGGTCAAATAGATCGTCGATCCTTGGTAATGGATATCGATTCTTCACCGTGAGTTTGTTCAACTCCCTGTAATCGATACACATTCGGAACGTTCCATCTTTCTTTTTGACAAATAGGATTGGTGCTCCCCAAGGGGATGAACTCGGTTGAATGAAACCTTTATCTGATAGTTCTTTTAGCTGTTCAGATAATTCTTTCATTTCGGAGGGGGCTAATCGATATGGTGCTTTTGCAACGGGTGCTGCTCCAGGCACTAAATCGATTCGAAATTCTACTTGACGAGTTGGTGGGATTCCAGGTAAGTCTTCGGGAAATACATCAGAAAATTCTCTTACAACTGGCACTTCATCAAGTTGTTTCTTCTTTTCTTTTGTTTCTCCTCCCGTTACTTGGATTTGAAATACATGGCATCCTTTGCTTATGTATTTCATTGTTTTGGCGTATGAATTGAAATTGAAAGAAGTTTTAGGTTTATCACCTTGGATGATTAAGGTTTCACCGTCGAATGGAATCTGGATGATTTTCTCATCACAAATTATTCTGGCACGGTGTTTAGATAACCAATCCATACCAATGATGACATCAAAACTTCCCAATTGAATGGGCATAAGATTGATAGGGAAAGATTTATTTAGAAGGGTTAAGGTGCAGTTTTCGAGTAGGGTATTGGTACTTAAAATATTTCCATCTGCTAATTCTATTTCATAGATAGTATCTAATTCTACAGGAGTAATATTTAGATTTGCGGCAAACGAAGTAGACACAAAACTTTTATCCGCTCCTGAATCAAATAATATCTTAGCATCATGTTGATTTAATAGGAACGTACCAGTAACAACATCTGAATTCTGCGTTGTGTTCCCATCACCAAGTACATAAGCTCTTCCTCTGGCAACATTATTGGTAAATTTCGGACATTGAGGTCTGTAGTGTCCAACTTCTCCACAACCATGGCACTTTACTGCTATCGGTTGAGTGTTGGCCCCAGTCGCTCGACAGTCCCTTGTCATATGACCAATTCTTTTACAGTTGCCGCAAACAGCTCTACATGCTCCAAAATGATGCATGTTGCATTTGTTACATGGGGGTAGCGTTCCAGAATAACCTTTACTTTTTGCAGGCACTGCTGCATAAGCTCGGGTAGCTTCTTGTCGACGATTTTGTTGTTGATGATGATTACTACGATTCTGCTGCTGATCTCTGTTGCGATTCCTGCCTTGATTGTTGTTGTTGCTGTAGCTACGGTTACCACTGTAACTGTTGTTATAGTTGCGGTTGTTGCCATTGTTACTCCCTCGGTTGTCAGCACTTCTCTTATGCTCATTAATCACAGAGGTAGAACCTCTTTTGATTACCCGGGTTAACAATCTCTGAGCAAGCTCCATAGCTTCTTCTACTGACTTTGGATTTGATGAGGTAACATCTCCTTCAATGGATGGTGGCAGTCCTTCTACGTATTTCTCCAATGCTTGTTCAACATCGGGTACTATAGTTGGACACAGCACCGACAACTCCAGAAACTTTCTGTCGTATGTCTTCAAGTCATTGTACCTTACAACTAGCTAATGAAATTCATCTTCCAGTTTTCGAATCTCTGTTCTTGGACAATACTTCTTCAACATTTTATTTTTCAGCTCATTTCACGAAAGTCTGAAAGCTTCATCTGGACCCATAGCATTCGCAGTAATGTT
The DNA here is from genome assembly GCA_030686995.1 of Artemisia argyi. NCBI lineage: Eukaryota > Viridiplantae > Streptophyta > Magnoliopsida > Asterales > Asteraceae > Artemisia > Artemisia argyi. Next base: position 12,958,903 of record CM060693.1, read on the forward strand.
CCACCACGATAATGCCTCTCCTTGAAGAGTTCCAGTAGCAAAGGTAACTTTGTTATTCTCAGGACAACCACTCCTCTTGAAGACTGTCTCAGTATGCTCAAACCAATGTGCCATTTCAGTCACTCCTTCAATTCCTTTGAAGTTTGTTGGCTTGCAAGTCATGAAATCCTTATAAGTACAATTACGTGGAGTAACTGTATTAGTTTCATGATTTGCACCATTGGTATTATTCAAACGATCCGCTTCACGAGCTGCGGATATTCCCTCAGCAATCATTCTATGAACCTCAGTGGGGGTCAAGATCACTTCTGGGTTAGAGTTTTCGCTACTTGCATGCTCCATTTTTCTATTTATAATACAAAAATTTAGCATTTAGAATTTTAAACAACCACTTGTTTTAAAAATTCTTGTGAAGTAGGGAAAAGTAAATTTTTGAGTCTTAATAATAACTGGACAACATATGTAGTTTTTGTTTTGATACAACAATCATAATCATTCCGATATGTTAGATACAATTTTAATACACATGAACAACCATAAGCATAAGTTAACATTTGTAAATAGTAATATCAAAACCAACAGCATAACATTAATAAGTTTAAATCAGTTGAGTTGTTATAACAAAACGATACAAGCTTATTAATGCCACATGCGGCAGGCTTGAATGCCTTATTACTAGTACAAATACCAACTGTCTCTAATGATTAGGTATGTTCACATGTTCTCCCATCTCAAAGATCTGAAATCGGAGCTCTTGCATCTCGGTATGATGTTGCATCTTCATATCCCCTACAATGTTTTCCAATGTATCTGCTCTTCGGCGTGCAAGCTGGGCTTCCCAAGTACGGTCCTGTCCCTCTCTCCGCAATGATATCGCGAAGGAACGTGTCTCCGAGATATCCGAACGTATCTGAGCTAACCCTTGTTGCAACTCTATCCTATCGGTTATAAGGTTATGTAAGGTGTTGTGGGTAGTATCTGAATGGTCGAAAGATGAATAATCAATCATCTGTAGAAGTGAATCTATCTGATCCTCGTGATGCTCCAATCGCGTCACTACTACAGAAGGTGTAAAGGTAGAAGGAATTTCCATCCTAGCACTCTCACCAGTTTCATTGATATGAGCTGGGGGAGTAAAACCAGGCGGATAGGGTAATGATGGTGAAAGGGGAGAAATAGAATCAGAAATACGAAGGCGGCTGGAGGTAGGTATATCTACTTCAGGGATAGGTTCTCTTTGGTGAAAATTATACGGATAAGTTTGGCTGAAAAGGTTGAGTAGGTGATCGGGTGCATATGAATTATGATGTGGAAATGGTGCCGATAAAACAAAAGTATTGGGATTCTCGGGCGTTGTAGCAATTTCGTCTTGCTCGTAGGGTTCTGTTTCTTGAGAAACAGCGTCAGGTACAGCAGTAGAACGATAAACAGGCGAAGTAACGGACGCGACGGAAATATCAGAGTCGGATTCGAACATACTCATATTGACACAATACTGTAACAATTCATAAATAGCACAGAATAAGAATTTACTATCATACAATTTTAACATATCGCAATTAAAATATCATAGCTTAATGATTAACTTACGGAGTGCTGTAGCAAGCAGGTACGGCGGGCAAAAATATATATTGTAAAAATTTTAATTTATTTGAAAGTATGGTTATAGTTCAATGTTTGAAAACATTTGGTTCTATATAACGATGGCTCTGATACCAATCTGTAACACCCCCTAATTTGAAATGCGGCAGCGGAATAGAAATTAGGGTGTTACGGTGAGGATCGAAGTCATAATGATAGAAAACGACTCGGAGAGACGTTTTAAAAACATAATTTGATTTATATATATTTGAAATACAATAGGTCCTTATCAGAGTATTATAAAAACTTGATGTTTTGAACTAAATCAAACATCATTTATTTTACATCATATTTGATAATAATTAAACATAATTTGAAGATTTTTGCCGCCCGTTCCATGCTTGCTTCCCCTGTCAAATACCTGAAATACATGCTTAAAAGTCAACAAAATTGTTGAGTGAAATCATAGAGTTTGAATTTAATAATCATTTTGATACACAAGCAAGATTGTATTGGAAAATACAATCAGTTTGAAAACATTGATATTGCAGTTCATATATTGCACTAAGTCTCATGACACGCAAACGTTAACAAATACCTTAACGGCGGGTGTATATCAAATCAATGATACATTTTTGCCCTCGTGTAATAGGTGATTTGCCAATTCCTATTTTTACTCAAATATAATTATCACGACTAATGCGGCTAACCACATGCATATGGCATTCCGTCAAGCATTAGTGGGACAGGCTGTCAAACCTTAAATAGATCTATTCATTATATTCGCGTTCACCGCAGTGATTAATGGTTCATGAATAAGGGTCTTTTGGCAATAGCTAACTTAGGCATATATCAGTCAGGAAAGCATACAGAAAATACTTGTGAATCTATTTATAGCATGTATCCCCCTCACGGAGTTTTGAAAATAATTAAATGTGAGGCTATGACTCACCTTGATTGATACTGAAAATGAAGAAAATAAAGTCGGATGAATTTTATGAAAACGGCTTCGAAACACAACCTGATAAATAAATTTATCTAAGAAATTGACCAAAAACTATTCGGTGATTATAAAGAAAATGACGAATATTAGATATTCGTCATGACGATTAAGTGATGTGCAGTGAAAACATTGTGATATGCATGATATGACAAAATAGGATTTTTAAAATTATCCATCGAAGTTTTAAACATAACTAAAATCTTAACCTTTTAAAATATCGTTATATATTATTAACGTTAAGTTAATATATATATATATATATATATATATATATATATATATATATATATATATATATATATATATATATATATATATATATATATAAATATAAACAATATTTAAACATGATATGAAATAAAAAAAATATAAAATAAATAAGAATGATAAATAAATTTAGTCTTTGTCTCCTTTTCCAATTTTTACCATTTTTACACTAACGATACTTGCGTTACACCGTTAGTCCTTTATATATATTTTTCAACTATAGTCCTCTACTTTGTCCAAAATTCAATACAAACCTTCTAATATTTATTTTTATCTCATTTTATCCTTAGATTTCTGTATTTACAGGTTTAGTCCTTGATTTTCAATATTTACATATTTAGTCCTTCTAGGTGTCGTCGCGTTACATTTTTAGTCCAATTTTACAAAAATGATTATAGAGCTTTTCTAAAATTTTCCGTAGCTTATTAATTAAGTATAAAGCTTATTTTAACTGCTTATTCATTTAAAAGCTTATTTTTATAGCTTATGGGCCTGGTTCGAATAAACTTAAGGCCCGTTAATATTTTTGGAGGCGAGGGCATGGAAAAAGTTTTGGGCTTGGCTTTGGACCATTTTGAGGATTCTAAAAACATATCTTTTAGGCCCAGTGGGCTTACGGATTTCAAAAGCTTAGTGGGCTTTAGTTAAGCCCACTCGACAACTTAATGTTTTTATATGAAAAATTAAGTTGGAAAAATTCGGTTGAGTCTTTTTAAAATGGATCGGTTAGAGTGTCTAAACATGATTATTTTTACGAGTTGTCTACATGAAAACTTTAGTTTGCTAGGTGGTCTATGACGTCGTGAAAATATTTGGTACCATTGTTAAACTAGATTTTAAGTTACACTTTGTTTTAGTGACATGGTTGGGTCGAATATATAACTTGAAAACTTGCAAAATTTTACTAAGTTTTATACTAAATTTCATACGATGGATATAAGTTAAAATGAGTGCATGAAATGATTATAACGTTACAACTAAAGTGAATGGTGTGTGCTTCGTGATTCCTAAGCCATCCAAGATAGAGGCAAATCACGTTTCGTGTACTAACAACAAATATATATGTGAATTTAACGTGCAAAGTGTAAACGTACGAAACAAAATATACTAAGTGCATGACAATGTAATAACGTAGGAAATGGATTAAAAACAAGTGCAAAAGACTTACAAACACTTTTAAAGTGAACTAGAGTCGAGCTAGGAAGAAAAGAACACAAGAAATCTCGTCAAACTATATAATCCGATCGTTATATATATTAATTTGAACCCGAAAACTTTCCTTTGCTTCCAATAATTTACCCACGACTACTAAGTCTTTTGAAAACAGTTTGAAGGACGAATTTACTAAGTGAAAGAGTGTGTGAATGAATATGAGCTAATGCATGCATGTAGTTTATATATTACTTGAATATATAACACGTAAGTGAGTAAATTTCAATGTGAACTTCACACTCACTATTCCATGTCAGTGATCATAGCTCTTAGGTGTTTATTATATTGATTTTGAAAGAGTTGTGAGAGCATATAATGAGGAAATTTGTTGGGTGATTCATGCCTATGTCGACCAAAGCATTTTCTCCATATACGATTCATCAAATCGTATACTACTTGAGTATACTTGATCATCCGTAACATTTGAGCATGAAATCATCCTAGAAATAATATTAGGAACATTTAGAAACAAACTAGATTCAAAACGGTTAAGTTTTGAATATAGTGTAATTCGATTTGGGTTTGTTACGGTCGACTACTTTACCTCTTAAAAGCATATCAAAACTTAACGTAGAAACGTGAAAATCGACACACTAATAGTTGGCTAGTAGGTTAATGAGATGAGAAAATAAAATACGTACGTCGTGTGTAAGAATTAGAAATAAACGAGGTGTTTTGGGGGATGATTGAACTAGTCGATCGGATAAAATTTAGTTAAATTAGATTTTGGGCTTAGGTTTAGTGGGCTTAGGAATAGTAAAGGGTAGAGTGTGGGCCGAAGGTGATTAAGGGTCCGGTTGGCTAATTAGGTAATTAGTGAAATTTTTAATTATATTTAATAAATATAATTAATATTAGGATTTAGGTTTAGGATTTAAATAAAAAGTTTAAGTTTCGTGTAACGTGTCGAGGATTAATTCCGTCATTTCGTGAATTATATTATTTTGTGAAAATCGCCAAAATAATATAATAAGAAAAATTTTAAATTTTTCCGAGAAAATGGGAATTAGAAACGATAACGAAAGATTAAATATTTATTAACAATTTGATTACAAGAAATTTTTACAGGGTTCTGCAGTACCCACTTGTCATTCTTAATTTCGTCCCGAAATTCGATTTTTAAAAATCTAACAAGTGCGTTCTATGAAAATAAGTGTGGATATTTCTCACGGAATCTATCTTCTCTTTCCCATGTATAAGTCGGTCCTCGCTTAGAGTCCCATCTTACTTTTACAATGGGGATACGATTCTGTTTGAGTTGTTTAACTTCTCTATCCATTATTTCCACAGGCTCTTCTGTGAACACTAGTTTGTCGTCCAATCTAATCTCTTTTAGTGGAATGACGAGAGTTTCGTCCAATCTAATCTCTTTTAGTGTTTAACACATTTCCTTTGAAATTGTCATGTTTCTCAACGTTTTTTGTTTTAACATGTGTATTATTATTATGTCAATATACATAAAAACTCATTAGTGACAACAGATTACCATCAATAACAAATTTTGTTAATTTTTTTTGAAACAGGTTAGTTTAATCTGAGTATCTGACCAATACAGTTCTTGGATCCAAACTCCATGGGCTGCTGTCTGGTAGGTACCTGTTTAATATGACTCATTAAGCGAATTTGGACCAAGTGATTCGTTATAAATTAAGAGGCTTAATCTTTGGGCTTACTAAGCCCATTTAGGTCGATTAAGAGAACATGCCATTACATAGTTTTTGGGTAGGGGTGTTCATGAGTCGGGTAATAAACTGAATAAACCGAAAACCGAACCGAAAAAAAACCAAACCAAACATATAACCGAACCGAACTTGCTAAAACCGAACCGAACCGAATTAAAAATTCGGTTTTCGGTTTGGATATGGGTTTAGCTATCTGAACCGAAAACCGAATTTATATAAATATATATATATTTTTTATATATTTATACTATTTTATATATAAAAAATATCCATTAAAATTTTATACTAATATAAAAAAACACTTTTTTATGCTTGAAATATTTTTTTTTCTCAAAAATATATATAATTAAATTAAGAAAAAATATAAATAGTGAAATTCAAGTACAAATTTTGGTTTTCGGTTTTGACCTATAACCGAACCGAACTTCGGTTCGGTTCTCGGTTTGGTTCGGTTATAAATATTTTCGGTTCGGTTCGGTTTTCGGTTATGACCCAAAATTTTTTTTAACCGAACAACCCGAACCGAATAAACCGATTAACCGAGAACCGAACCAATGAACACCCTTATTTTTGGGTATAACTAGGCAATGTGATTTGAGGAGTAACATGTCTCTTATAGTCTTATACTAGTTATAATACCCGTGCACGCACGAGTTTTTTTTTCTAAATTTATTTATTAAGTATTATTATCAATTAAAATATATAAGTTTTACTTTTCGAAAGGGTAACTTTGGCTAATTGTATAATCATGACAATAGGTTAGTTGTTGTTGTGTATTTTTATTGATGCAAACTTGTAAATTAGCATCATCATCTTCTCATAAAACACATCTTATCTTAAAGCTATTGTTATAAATAATCAATATACTTATTAAAACAAATAAGTATACGTTATGAATATTCATTTTGAACTTTGTATTTTGCAGTTTATATTCAATTATATTTATTTGTCTCAGGTACACGAAAACTTGCTTTACCTTCTTGTTAAACAACGTCTCGCCAACTACATCTGCAAAGTTAATTAAATGTTATTTTTAGAAGTATAAGAAATATTAAATTCTCGATTTATAATAACTTATCAAAAGCTTTATTTGTGCTGATTTTGCTATTTAATACATTGTAGAAAGTCTTTATAAAACACGTAATATCATATTCTGATCTACAAAAGTTTTATTTGTGCTGATTTTGCTATTTAATACGGCGATATAAGACCTAAAGTAATCTAGAAGCTCCTCTTCGTTCATTGCGAGATACTGAAAGTAGAACTTTCATTTAGTAAAGTAATTTATGAAATAGACCAAACATTGATCTGCGTGCTTGTGGTCTCAACCCTTGTGCTATTTTATTATTTACTTTGTGGATTTTGCAAGGGTTTCATTGCACACGTGGTATCAAAAATTTGAACTGATTAACTCAATCGCATATTCATCAAATCATTGATAGAATGATTAATTAATTGATTCAAAAAGATAGCTATAAAAGCAAACGACACCTGATCAAGAATTGAATGCAACCACTAGACGCCTAGCTAAAAGAGCAAACTCCCAGCGAAAGCCTCAATGTATATTAACATTTTTTACTTGATATTTATGGTACTGTTATGCGACTGGTGTAATAACTCAATTTTTTATCGTAAACAACATGTACTCTTCATTAGGCAGCAATTCATAAATTACTTGGTGCTGACCAAACAAGCTACTCCTTTTGGAGCACGTTTAAATTTTGACATGAAACTGTTATATATCTATCATACAAGTTCCTTTTGTTTGATTTATAATATTTCTCAATATAGAAATATAGTTGCTTGCTGTTGGATTGTATCAGCATAGAATAATATGTATTTCTGAGTAATAAGGTTTAAGAAGTTAAAAATATCCTCAAGGCAACTTTCTACCCATTTGACCCGTTCAATTTAACAAAATGTTTTTATACTGCCCTTAATTGATTCATTCATATTTAAATGGGTTTTAAGTTAATCATTACCTGACAACCACTTGGCAGTTATAGCTAATTGTTACTATTGCAGTACATGGCGGATGATCACCCAGGGAACGACCCTTGGCATGGAAGTAGATCACGGGGCACTCAAGGTACTTCAAATGTTACAAAATTCAGCATATTGTATTGTCATTAAGTTGTCATATATTACCAGCTAACTCCTAATTACGCACTCCATGTGGCTGCAAGAAAAACATATTGAAAAGTGATTATAACTATCCATTTTTATCCTGATTGTAGAAAGTAGCATGCATCTGTGCAGATGTTATGGGATAATTACAAACAGTACGTTACTTGTGGACTCACCCAACCGACCCGCCCATTTGTCCACCTAAGAGAAATTAATGGACCCTATTTACCATTTAAAATGCAACTTATAATAAGATAACTTCATCTTGTATAATAATTTCGTACATATCCTTTACATGAAAAGTACATTAGAGATTTCACACACATATTTGAAATTGATAAATTGTGTGTGTACCAATGATTTTATACTTGTCCATCTATAAACCATTAGTTTATCCATTATTCTTCAAACTTTTTTGTGCAACTAAAGAGCCAAAACAGCTAAGATTACATAATGCTTAAATTTTTTTTACCACTATCCATGGCACGTATCAGATTTCTAGTTCTTTTTTTTTTAGCAAAATGCGGTGCTTGTCTTTGAACTTTCGTTTTCACATGCAACCCATCACAAATCAATGACGTAAATTAGCAAAATCAAAACACCGAAGACCAAATTACAGGTATAAATGAACAAATACAATATATTTTCCGTAATCCTCGAGAATGCACCAACATTAACTTGAAATCAAAACTACATATCAGGAGAAACTCATAAGGTTCAAGCCTATCTTGAGTAGTTGAGCATTGTACATGTCTGTTACATAGCTGATAATCAAATGAGATATACGATAATAATTTAAAGTTTATAACAACTGTACGTCTGATCGTTTCTTATAAAATTCATCAATCATACCAGTCTTAGCTTGTTTGACACTTGAAACCTACATGTTTAGCATGGAACGTGATAAACATCATTGCATCAATACATAACTCTTCCAAAAGTGTTTTGCTTCTCACTTTTATAAGTCTTCTAGGAGGAGCTGAGGGCAAATGGTTCTTAGGAAATTCCTTTCTGAGCTGCAAAGACACAAGTCCTTGCATAATTATGTGAAATGAAAAAAAATAGAAAATAATAGCTATTGTTATTTTAGGTGTAATAGAAATCCGATCTATACCTCAGAATATAGATTCAAGAAGTCATTAAATCTTCTTAATACTTCTCGAGTTTAGGTGATTCCTTTTGGTGGTTGTATACCCACCTGAACCTTGAAAAACTAAACAGATAACATATATGTCAACATGTATATTAATTATCACAACATAAATTTGTATGATGTCACAGAGCTACAAAGTGGCATACCACAGTTTTGGAACCACTTGCAGATGATATGATCAGTAACCTCTTCCTTTTTTGTATTAAGAAATCTGTGCTTTAATATGTAACATTCTCATACTTTTAGCCAACGACTTGGGCATAGCTAGCCATTGTCAACAACTCAATAACATTGGGTCATGGTGGAAACTTTTTGAATATCCTAAACTTTTAAACCGTTCTCTGGATTGATTATCAACCTAATCATAATTTCAGTCTTGAGTGGCGCAAACATGTGTAAAGTTTCCCTAATTTTATTCAATCGCTATAATGATTACTCACATACTAATCATATCATATATCATTAGTATTCAACTTAGTTTTACACATAAAAATTAACCAATTGACTTCTAACTATATCCTTATCCACCTATGTAAAGATTAAAGAATCAAAGATCAACAGTAGACAATGTCTCTCACTCTTTAATCTTCTTCCTTGCCATGTAATTAAATTAAAGCTTCAATAAAACCTTATTTTTTCCCAAATCGAAACAAAATTTACAGCAAAATCATAAACCCATTTAGAATATAACTAAAAGCCCTATATCAAATTTAAACAAAATCAATAAATTAGACATTAAAAATCATACCTTTAGGCCATTGAAAGAATTATTGTTCTTCCTTGAAAAAAATAATCATTGGAAGCACTTCAACAACACTAAATTCAAACATATCTTATTCAATTTGTTTTCAAATCGACCAATTTGTTATTTAGGGTTTCATGAACATTGAGTTGAAACAAAATTGTGTCGGTTGTGTGACTTGGTAGGAAGTGTTGGGCAGGTTTTGTTTTTCACAATTTCAGTTTTAACCCCTAACTTTCTTTAGATTACTCAGCCTTTTCTAATTTTAGTTTTTTATACTTTTGACACATATACTTTTATACTCAATTTTTCTTTAAAAAAACGAATTTTGCTAAAAAAAACGAATTTTGTTAATTTTATGCTAAATCAAGAAACATTTATGGGTTTTATTAAATATCTTTAAAAGAAAAAAATAAAATTAAAAACATTATTACCAAATAAGGTATGATTTGATTATTTTGAAATGAAAAAGTCCCCACTAGGGGTTTTATTTTATTAGGTAAAAGATCTCAACTAATTTGGAGGTTGTAAAGATTATCTTTTATTTATCTCTATATGACGTCTTATAATAACTTTAATTTGAAAAAATAACGTAATTGGACTTTTAGATATATATATATATATATATATATATAGGGGCGCGTTATATGCAGTACCAATATTAGATGCAGTACTTTACAGTACCATTTAAACCAATAATAATTTAGTATTATTAAATCTTTTTAATTAATTCAAAAGGGTAAAATAGTCAAACGCATTTTCACTTTTTTTTTTAATTTTTTTAAATAAAAAACGTTTTCTTAATTACCTTTATTTTTGGGTTTTTTTTTTTTTATTTTTTATTTTTTTAGTATACATATTAAAATGAGGTGCATGTGTGTTACTTTTTTTATTATTATTCTTTTTTTAAATTTACATATGTTTCTTGCGTACAATTGTTTAGACATTCAACTTACTTTGCTTAAAATGGTAATTGCACATATATTTCTAGTGTACATTATTTAATCTTCGAAATTTGTAACCAAAAACATAAAATATACATGTAACCTCTAAATTTATAACATACCAAAAAACATAAATAGTATACACACTTTGGTATCAAATAAAATACAATCCAAATACAAAATGTATCTTGATATATATAGATGTGCACATCATTCAAAAACATGTGTGCACTCTTCCAAAAACATACGTGCACGCTTCACTTTCTCATCAAATTCATTCGAACATACGAGTACCCTTACAAGACACATGTGCATTCTTTATAGCGGTCATGGTCTCCATCTTTATCAAACATGTTCAATACCTGAAACTACAAAACAATTGTTATTATTTTTATCAAAAACAACTTGTAAACACATATTCATAATTTAAAACATATATGCACATCATTTCATTAATTTTATACCATTCACAAAACACATATGCACAATCTAAAACACATATGCACGATCTAAAACACATACGCATACATCTTTCTTTGAATTTATATCAACTTTAAATCACATATGCACTCCCATTCATTGATTTTTTACTAGCTAAAAAACATATATGCACCATTTCACCCGAAACACATATGTACAATATCGCTTATATTAAACTATGCAAAAAGAAACATAACTAACATACTCCGTAGCATTTATACACAAGCTTTGCTATATATCAATTCTCGTTTACTAAAGTAATACTTTTTGGCAAGCTATTCCTAGCGCACGACCCAACTTTCGTCAAATTTTCACATGCGTGTTAAGATGTTCCTTGGTGAAATGTGAATCGTTACAAACTTATTTGTAAAGTCAACAATTACAGTTACAACGGACTTACAACATAATCAAGAAATACACATTAATTTATTTTATGTAATAGTTGATTCAAAAACATATCAACTACTTTTGGTAAATGACATTAAACTAAATGTGCGTTTAAAATTCATACTCTATTACAGTCCACATGTTAAATTGAATTTCATAATACATAATTAAAAAGTAGTCAAATCATGCTAGTCTTATTGTTTATTCTTGCTTTTATTTATGTATCATCACATACGATGATGAGGCACTGTCATATAGCTTTTATTTATTTAAACAAATTGACCTTATCACTTATATCATGTCATATCATACAGATCTGGTTAGCAACACTTATGTTGCATCATTGATTAAAAAAGACTACTAACATTGATAACCGAATTAAAAAACTGACTGAATTAAACAATAAAGAAAAGTATATATAATTAACAATAATATTTGCAATGATATTGGATTAAAATAGAAACTACACAATAAGAAAACGAGTCTGTTAAATTATAAAACAAAATCAAAACGAAAATTCTTACCATGATCAAAATCGAACTCAGCTCGGCCATGAATCACAGTTGAGATTTAATAAACACAAATCCAATAATGGTATAAAAGAAAAACATAAACAAGTTTTAATGTTACAAGGAAATATGACAGTAATGATCGGAGGCGGTTTAGGGCGAGAGAACGAAACAAATCGGATGTGAGAGAGAGAGGGCCACGATTTGTGGAAGACTATCAATATACATCTAAAAAAAAGTCTTTCATTTTAAATAACTGACTTTATAATCAAAGTGTAATACCAATAATACCCTTTCTTCTTTTTATTTAATTAAAAAAGAGACCCCCAATTTTTGTTTAATTACAATTTTTGCACATTTAATCTTAACCTTTGATCAAACTTATCTAATGGTCTAGATTTATTTTAATAGTACTGTAAAGTACTGTATCTAATATTGGTACTGTATAGAATACAACACTATATATATATATATATATATATATATATATATATATATATATATATATATATATATATATATATATTTTTATGAGAAACATGTTCTACGTAAATGAAATAACATGTGGAATGAACTATCTTTCGTTTAATACTAAAAACCAATTTTTCTTTAAGAATATAGATCTATTTATCAACATCAATTTTGTTAGAAAAATTATAAAGCAAGTTACAAAAACTTGACAACTTGTATGAATTAATCGTGTCAACAGTTTCATGGCGGTATATAAATCAATGTCCAGACACCATCATGAAGGGTAAGGATCCAGTGAGAAGAAAACTTAAAATGAGAAGGATGAGAAATAATTATAACCACACATTTGAGATGCATCGAGTTGATTTAGATGCACCTATATTCATTTAGATGCATACCAATTAGTTTCGAAAGTGATTTTAAAGTGAAAACGATGCAAAGTAGTACTAACAACAAATTTGACTCGCAGAGGACGAAAAATGTATAGGATTCGTCTAACTTGATGAAGTGCATCTAATATATGTATATGTATCTAATTTTTTGCTAGAAAATATATTATGGTGCATCTGAAAGACTAGAGATGTTTCTAATTCAAGTCGATGCATCTCAAATATATAGTTATAATTATTTCTCATCATTCTTGTTTTAAGTTTTCTTCTTATTTGATCATTAGTCCCATCATGAATACCCCAACACTACTAGATAATACAAATAATATCAAGTTATATCAATCATCTACACGCCAATATATAAACAACCGAAACTTCTTGCCTTCAATCGATGTGGGACAGAGAAAACTTTACATTTGACAAAAGATTTTAGTCATCGAGTATTTCTCATTTTTCTACAGTACTATATTGACAAAACAATTTAAAAGTAATTAGACAGCAATTAAAAGAAGAGCCAATTCTCTAAATAGCCAAAAAGTTGAAGGGTAGTCCAACATTAGCTTAAAAAAATCAACTTCCCAAGATAGACTAGGGCGACCTTACTAGAATTTTGATACGTGTCACTTATTTTTATTATTAAAGTACTTGAACGACTGAGAGATTCTATTAGAATTTTGACACGTGTCACATATATTTATTACTCCCTTCGTCCCATTTTATAAGTTAATGTTTGAAAAGTCAAAGTCTTTTTCTTCAGAATTTAACCGTAATTATTTTTTTTCGTGTTATATAATACTTGATACAAAATATATAAATTGATTTGTGTTTTAAATGTATTTTCATTGGTATAATTTTCATCAAGTATTATATAACACGAAAAAAAAATAATTACGGTCAAACTCTGAGGAAAAAGACTTTGACTTTTCAAACATTGACTTATAAAATGGGACGGAGGGAGTAATAAAGTAGTGGAATCGCCCACTCGTGAACCATTTATTAATAAAGTAGTTGTTTCTAACACCCATTTAGTTCCTATAATGCTTCCTTGTTTTCACTTTAATATGAGAAAGCTTAGCCATTTTTTGAACCTACAAGTTTAAAACCATTTAGTTTGGGAGCTTCTATTATAACATGAGTTATCACCGTAATACAAGCCATTTGATCATTTTACTTAGAATACATGTCTCTTATAGTCTTATAAAGTCGATATTATTCATAATGTTTAATCATGAGAATTACAAAGAGATAACATGTCTTATAATGAATATTCACGGTCCATATTTTGTGTCGATGCAAGTGTTTTTGCCTCAATGTTATGATCATCGTGATGGGATAATTCGTGATGTTTGGAGAGGTTCTAGGGCATTCTTAATCCATCAGTAAATTTCAAAACTAAAATCGACCAGACTCCTATAAGGTAACAAGGGCCGGTCCAAAAATTTCTCGTTAAATTTAAAATATAACCTGTGTAAGGGAGTCACTCTTACTCATAAAGGTAAAAACTGAACACTAAGTCGTAATAAACATAAACAAAAACAAGAACAAGAATAATGTTTTGTTATCGTGGTCCGCTTAAATTAAGATTTTGAGTGGTCTCTAGATTTTGATTAGTGTTTGCTTAGTCGTCACAGTAAAAGCTCAGTAGTAAGATATGATGCGTAAAGCAGAAATCCACAAAAAAATGTAGATTGGCGGGAACATCATAACCCCGGTTGTCTTTTGGCATCAGGGAGACACCAGCTGGAGTGAGCCGAGACTCTCAGACTCTTGACAGTGGCGGATTCAGGATTTTGAACCATGTGTGCCACGATTTTTGGCTCACTTTGTCTTACGGATAATTCTTACCTGTATTTGTTCTCCGACTTATGTAAACTAATTGTTTTTGCAGTTTTAGTTCGTTATTCGGGATTGATTGGATTTTCATGTATGCATTACCGTTGTTGATACGGAGTAGTGTGATTTTAAATTAGACTTTTGGTAATATTGTATGCTAGAGTCCATCTTTTTGTTACCGTATTTTAAAAGTTTTAATTATATACTGTAACAAATTTAACTCCAAAACTACCCCTATAGCTCTATAAGTCTATGACAGGCAAATATATGAAGTATAACCGAGACACAAATACCAACTTAACAAAAGAACAAAATACTATAAAAGAGAAAATTACTATTCCATCATCTTCTTACTTATCTTTTTCTCTTTCTTCTTCTTCAAAACTCAACAACAATTTCTTCTTTGTGAATTTTAGCCCATTTTGTGCATATCTATCTCCAAGTATAACACTTTTACAGAACTAGAAATTTTCAAGAAAATATCACACTTCATCGGTTAAAACCATGTGTGGCACGTGCTACATGTGGCCAACACTTAGCTCCGCCCCTGACTCTTAAGCTCTTATCCACAAAGTCTCTCCAGTGAGCCATAGTCTAATGCTCATTCATCTCAAAATAAATATCTTCTTTAATGCAAACATATAGTTTTAACACAAATACAAATTTTATAATGTTTATCAATAAAATATTTTTTAAAAAGTTTTACTTTTTGTGTCTCAAAATAAATGTCCACTTTTAATGCAAACATATAGTTTTAACACAAATTCAAATTTTATAATGTTTATCAATAAAATATTTTTTAAAAAGTTTTACTTTTTGTGTTTCAAAATAAATGTCCACTTTTAGATCATACTAAGTTTTAGAAAAATACACTAATTACACTTATCATCTTTACCAATTAAAATATCTTTCCCAAAGTAGAAATGTAGATATTTATTTAAAATTGACGTAGATGTACTCCTTTCATCCCGAATTAATAGTGCACGTATTCTTTTGGGATGTCCCAATTTAAGTGACCACTATTACTAATAAATAGAGATGCTGTTTAAAAATAATAATAATAAATAAATAAATAAATAAATAAAAGTCTGATCAAATTTATCAAATTAAACTTGCTTAAAAATTATTATTGTAAACTTTAAAGAATAATTTAATTAATTAGTTAAGGGTGTCACTATCACGGACGGACCTTAGTAGAGACCGGGGAGGGCCACGGCCCTCTCAAAATTTTGAGGTTCTACTTATATTTTTTTAAAGAAAATAAAACTTTGGCACTCCCAAATTAGGTGATATAACACTTGGTCTTCCTAATAAATTCACCCAAATTTCGTTTTTGAATTCACTTACCTACTATAAAAGAAAAGACAATTATAATTATTGTTTTTACAAACTCGTGCGTTTCTGATTATTTTTTTTATTATTTTATTTATTTATTTATTTATTTTGTTTGGCAATTATTATATGATAGAGAGTAATTTGTATTAATCTAAAAATAGAAACTTACTTTTACTAGAAAATTTACACACTTTGTAAAGTGAAACTTACATAACGGTATGGAGCAGTGGCGCAGCTTCATGGGGGCGGCCGACCCCCCGAAATTTTTTTTGCGATGTAGGGGTATATAGTTTTCGTGTAGAAAAATTTCGGTATTTTCGGTTTCGCCCTCCCAATTTAATTCGGTTTCGACCCCCCATAGTGTTAGGAAAAAAAAATTTTAGATCCCGACCCCCCACTCGAAAAATCCAAGCTTCGCCACTGGTATGGAGTACGTAAAAGACAACATGTGGGCATGAGAAAGACACGACAACACAAAAAACAATGTAATCTAGTTATCTAGTTGTGATCTTTTATCTATGGAGCACGACTGTCGTCCTATGTTTCTTAACTAACATTCCCTCCATAATTTGTCGCACCGGAAAACATGCAACTATCTGCCACCTCAGCATCAGCAGCAGCAGCATCAAGATTATCACCATTTTTGTCCTCTGACCATCATCATGTTAATTCTGTAGCATTTAAAACATCATCATCACCTTTGAACTGGAGCTATAATAATACTGGTGGTAGTGGGAGCTTGTTGATATGTAGAAGCTCATTGACACCTCCTAATAGACCTTCTTCACCTTCACCATCTGCTGCTAATGCTTCTGAATCTGCTAAAGCTCAAGCTGCTGTTGTTGTTGATCTCAATGATGCTGATAATGACATTGTTAAACAAGCTCGGGTGTGGTTTCTATCCTTTCTTTACTTCATTTTTATGTTTTGATAAAGTGTGATGGATTAGTGATTTTATAACTGTTGTTATTAGTTTTCACATTTGCCTTAAGCTCACTAGTAGTTGTTTGTATTAGACGATAAATATGGATTAGTGACAGAGGAGATGACTCAACGTAGCCACCTAGACCGGTGCTATGATACCATGTTAGATTGATAAAACCATGATGAAGGGCTAGTTACTTAAAAAGTCATCTAGCTTGTCACTTTTTGTTATTGTGCCACTGAGCTTTTTTCTTTTCATATTGTGTATACTGAACTTTCAAATTTTGATCATTGAGTGTATTTTGTGACCATTTTACCCTTATTTTTTTTAATTTCGAAGGGTAAAATGGTCATTTTACAAGGCTGAATAGTCACAAAATAAACACGATACTCGAAATTTGAAAGTTCAGTATACACAGTGAGAAAAAAAATGTTCGGTACACACAAAGACAAAAATGTCAAGTTACATGACTTTTTAAGTAATTAGCCCTAGGATGAAACCCTAGTTGACCCAAACTCGCAATCGGGCTTGGACCATATTTATCGTCTCCTAGTTTGGATTACATTTTATAAGTGATTATCTAATTATTGCATTTTACGGTTATATAGGTTGTTTCGGATTTCTTATCCAAATTGGTTATTTGATTATCTGTAAGGGTAGTGGCAGCCATGCCGTTGGGCCATCGGTTTGCCCCCAAACCGCCGGGGAACACCGCCGCCCCCAAATCCTTTACATTTCACACAAATGTGTCATCATCTTCTTCATCCGATGAGTTATATTTCCCCCCTACGACCTTTCAACAAAATCAATCCACGGGTAGTACTCTATCAACCTTTTTAGCCATGTACGATTCGATTGAGGACACGACAACCTCAACCGAACCACGAGCGTCTGTCACCCGTTTTCGTGAAAAAGCTTTACAAAATCTAAAGGATGACTATTTCGTTGAATTCCAAAGTTTGCCCACCATATTTTTCGAGATAGGTTTCGTATGAATAAAAGGTTGTTTTTAAGAATTGTTGGTGATATTGAAGCGAGATTCGAATGGTTTCAAGAGGGCGTTGATGCGAGGGGGGCAAAAAGTTTCACGGCTTTACATAAATGCACATCGGCCATTCGGCAACTCGCAACGGGTGAACCTCCGGATAGATTTGATGACTATTTAAACATGACACGAAGAACGTCAGGTTATAATTTTTTTTTATTTAATGTTGTCGTTATATTTTTTTTATTAATGTTGTCGTTATATTTTTTTTTATTAATGTTGTCGTTATATTTTTTTTATTAATGTTGTCGTTATATTTTTTTTATTAATGTTGTCGTTATATATATTTTTTTAATGTTGTCGTTATATTAACAGGAGAATGCCTTGATCATTTTTGCAATGCGGTTATTGAATTATATGGTCGAGAGTTTTTACGTAGGCCGACATCTCATGACATTGCACGCTTATACGAGGCACATGAAGAACAACATCACATTCCTGGAATGCTTGGTAGCATTGATTGTACACATTTTGTTTGGCGAAATTGTCCTAGACATTTGAAAGGCCAATATAAGCGTGGCGATCACCAATACCCGACTATTATGCTTGAATCCGTCGCTTCATACGATTTGTGGATTTGGCATTCGTTTTTTGGTCCTCCCGGTGCTAACAACGATATAAATGTTTTGAATCAGTCTCCGTTGTATCTTATGGAGCGAAATGGAACGGCGCCAAACAGTTCATTTTCTGTAAATGGACGTAATTACAAACGTGGATATTATCTTACCGATGGAATCTATCCTACATATTCTACGTTTGTTAAAGCATATAAGCATCCCACTGAGCCGAAGGAAAAGAGATTCAAAACGTTACAAGAGTCTGCAAGAAAAGATATCGAGCGAGCTTTTGGTCGTCTTAAGGCCAAATGGATGATTCTCAGTCGTCCTCTCCGTCCTATGACGGTCGACAAGATTCGGCAAATCGTTAATACGTGTATCATATTGTGCAATATGATTTTAAAAGACGACGAGATGGCAATATCACCGGTTCATATAATGGATCCGCCGGTCGCGCCAGTTTATGACGATAGTGTACTACCGGAGTTACTCGACGAACAAATCCATTATCGTCTCAAATATGATCTTACGGAGCACGTTGAGGCTCAAAACTTAGCATACCTCGATGACTAGTTATTTCTTTTTTTTATTTACGTATTATGTAATTTTCTATTAATTATGTTTTTTTTTCCAAGTATTATGTATTTTTATTTTAATTATTAATGAAATATTATGTTTTTATTAAATTATTTATTTATGAAAAAAAAAAAAAATTGGTGGTTTGGGAGGTATGAAACAAGTATGGTTGCCACTAAAAAAGGGTTGGGAGGTATGGAAAAAGTGTGAGTGAGGTGGAATGATATTATTGGTTGGTTGGGAGGTATGGATTTTTTTGGGAGGTATAGTTGCCACTACCCTAAGTAGATTCAAAACAATTTGAAGTTAGCTACTTTTTCCAATAAGCGTAAGCAATCTTGACACACACTCTAGGTAGCTGCAACTAAACAATTCTTGGATCTTAGATAATCAGTTTGCCAAAAAAGGTACTCCCTCTTTCCTAAAAAGAGAGTCCACAAACAAAAAGAGAAGAAATTATGATACGCGTAATTAATGCTAGTTTTGATTGATAAAAAGTCATTTTTACCTTCGTAGTTAATATAGAAATAAAAAATGAGTAATTAATGAAAATTTTGATTAGAAGGGTAAAGTAGGTAAACTAGTTATAATTATTGTCCATATATAAAAACTGGACACTTAATTTGAGACAAATATAAATAATAAGGTGAACACTTTTTTTTGTGACGGAGAGAGTATAAGCAAGCACATAGGAATGTTTGGAGGGCTAAGTTGATTGTCATTGAAACCGATTATTGTGACTTTAATTAATAAAATTAGATGAATTTAATCAGTTTTTGTGTGTTCTCTAAGTTCGGATAACTAGAAAATTCTTATAGAATATAAATTAATTTCTTATATATGTATGTGAAGAACTATGTAAACCATGAAGAACAAAGTATTAATCGATTGTTTTTGTTGGAGTGTAATAAGTATCTAAAACTTTGTTTTGGCAAAGAAGTAGAGATCCGCTGATTGGAAGGCAGCTAGGGCTCATCTTGAGAACGGAATTGTGTATCAAGGCAGAGTTGAGGGATCCAACGGTGGCGGTTTACTAATCCGGTTCTATTCTCTTGTTGGCTTTCTTATATGTAAATACTTAAATGATCAGAGGCTTTTATATGTAAATACTTAAATGATCAGAGACTTTCATACACTCGGCCGAATAACACAAGAAGTTGTCACAAAAGCACTATATTCCGTAGCCCCTTTTGTTACAACTGATTTTGGTTCCTGTGTATAACAAGTATTTTTCAAAATGCAATGTCAAAACGTGTTGATATCTAACTTGCATTGTGAGCACCTTTTAAACAATTGGTGGTAGTAGGCTATAGAAAAATTTGACCATGGTTCTAATTAAGATTGTCTAAATTTGTATTTTGAAAGTGATTATTATGAAGCTAAGAATAAGGATTGGATCATTGGATGGTTAATGTTGGGGACAATAGCCGATAGGTACGTAATTTTACATTTGTAACGATAGTCAGTTTTCAGTTTTTACTTACTTCTAAAAAGCTAATTGCTTAGACAGTAAATAATCAGTAAACAAGTATTATAATTACATCTACACAAACACTCGAAACTATTTACCTACTTCAGTGTATGTTTCAAATCTATAAAGTTGAAAGGAGTAGCTCATATAGCTTGTGAAATAAGGTGGCGTCGATGATGGAGAAGAACAAGAGCTGCAACCATCAGGGAACTGAGAGAAGAAACAAGCGTTACATCTACAGATATTCTTATGGAGGTTTGTATCTTAAAACATCTTTCGTTGGTTTATAAAAAAAATATCTTTCGTTGCATTCTTCTTCAAATCTACTAAGCTGAAATAATGCATTAAATGATACTGAATCACTAACATGTTTTTTGTGTGCAATTGCAGCATTGAGAGATCTGTTTGTTCATTATGCGGATGCATGGAAATCTTGGTATTCAGAGTGTCACACCCCCAATTTACCTGACTTGCAGCGGAATGGAATACCTGGGGGTGTCTGTCATAGCACCACAGTTACAGTTACATTGAACGACCTAAAGTGTCGTTTGGAAAAATACTTCGTTTGATCATTGAAATAATTCAAAGTTTACAAAATGAGGTCCCCAAAAGGTGTTGCAGGTTTATGAAATCAAGTCCTACTAGATCAAACGTTTACATAAGTGCATGAAATAATGGTGAGACGCGTCGACCCCGCGACTCCATGAAGGTCCAAATGCATGTCACATGAGCTACCTTAACAACCTGAAATACATTGCTAAAACGTCAACACGAATGTTGGTGAATTCCATAGGTTTGTAAAATGTAATGATGTACGGCCACCACAAGTAAAAGTGCAAGATAAAAATCTCATGAAAATTGTACAATAGACCTTAAGCTCATGACCCCGAAGCTATGACTGATGAAATTATATGCCCCTCCCGAATGTTTTACCAGAACACTCGTAACTGTGTCAAAATGAAATGTATCCGCTTACGGTTGGTAATCACTACCACGGATGGAGGCGTCACCCTCGATAGATCTATCCACTCACTCTCGCTTAATCAGCAAATTAACGGTCCATGATAATAAACAGGGGACTTTAACTGAATGGTAAGGCAACTTAAGCAATGTACATATGTTTTGGTACTTGGGCTCGTACTAAAATGATTGATGCAATGTATTCCCCCGTGGGATTTGAAAACAATCAAAAATGTTGAATTGAAAACGGGGCTATGAAAACTCACCTTAACTGATGATACTATGATGATGTGAAATGAACAACCATGAATATGTAATGAGCTGAAAAACAAGGCGCACACACTAGCCGCAACCTAATATGAATGATGAACGATCTACTTTAGATCACAAACTGATGTTATGAATTGTCCATGCACATGTTTCCTATACCACTCTACTCTTTGAAAAATACTTGTTGTTATCAAAATATACATTTTCCAAGACTTAGGAAAATATGGCTACTAGAAAATAATCTAGTTGAAATGTATATATATATAAATATATATAACGTATGTATCAATGTTAGTGTTGAAATCCTCGGTTTGAAATCCTTGATATAACGCCTTGTAGTGATAAAAATATACTTGTAATCACCATTTCAGGTCATTTCCCGAACTTTGGAAAAACAATATTCATCAAACACTATTCATCAAAACACTATTCATCAGTTTACTATTCATCATATTTGGTGTCAGTTTGACATTCAGAGAAGCATTCAGAAATTTTACTATTCACTGAACACTATTCATTGCCGGAAAAGATTTCATCATTCACGTGCATTATTCAGTTCATCGTAAATTTAGTTTACGGGTATTTAAATTCGTGTAACCGTATTGGTTCAGGTGCGAATTCATGCATTATCAGTAAAGACATTTCATACGGACTAGAGACAGTCTGCATATCATCAGTAGGTCATTTACATGTTATACAACTCTTAGGATTTTCAAATTTATATATTTGATACATTTAACGTTTTCCTTATAATTATTTATAAATAAACGTTAACACCCGGTTTATACACGACGAATATATCTAAATATTCCCACAATGGTCCCGACATATTTTTATACCCATTTTATCATCATAAAAGTTATAACATTCAGTTACCCAGTATTTTGGAAATTTATTTTGTTTATAACGTGAGCTTATGAATATTACGACGGTTTTCGTGAAAACTAAACAATAATCACCTGAACACTCAGTAATTGTACCCAACATATTTTTTAACATTTTTATGACTTTATTAAGTCCCGGTTAACTTTGTTAACATTTATTTCTATCAAACCCGGTACCCGATTATAACTAATACTTATACTAAACTACAACTATTATTACACTACATTTCCTAAGTGATCAAAACCGACTTTGCTACTCTTTTTCACATTAAAAACCGACCACATGCCCTCCCCTAGACACCATGTGCTTCCTTTTAACCTCATGCCTTAATGTGCACTTATAATACAATAAACCTCTAATGTATTATCTACACCAAAAACCAAAATCATAACATCACAATTTCATAAGCCAAAAAGTTCTCATCCTCCCTTTCTCTTCTCCATATCCACGACCCAACCCAAGAACATAGATCAATCCATTATTTTTCAAAGTACAAAGCTACAAAGTTGTTCATTTCATCATTCTAATCAAGAATCATACAACAAAAACACAAGTAATCCAAGGTTTCTAATCATCTCATCACCTATTATTTCAAAGTGAGTTATCAAATTTATTTTCATGTTTTCATCTAATTAACACATGTATCTCATGGTATTCATGCTTAATTTCATGCACAAACTAGCTATACGACTTTATTTTTGTAGACTTTTGAAACATACAAACCCTAGAATTGGTTTTAGGTACTCCTTTGTTAAATTAACTTGTTTAGTGATCATTAGGAACCCATGGCACCCTAATAAGGTGTATGGTAGAATTAGTATAGCTTTGTGGTGTTTACAAGAGATTTGGTTGAAGTAGAAATTAGTTTTGGACATGAAAAATGGTTTTGTAACAAGTATTTATACATTCTGTCCCATTTTGGTAAACCCAGGAAAATCAGTAAACATAAAGGAGACTTTGGCAAAAATTTTAGAAAATACTTTCAAAAACGAATCCTTAGGCGAAAGACCGGATTAAAAAGAGTTTATAACGAAGAAGTTATGATTTTTGCAAGTTTATTGACGAAAAGTATATTTTCTGAAAATACATGCTGTTGGACGTTTTTCGTCGAACAAAAAGAGGCTTTAGACGTAACCCGGAGGAGCCAAGCTTTCCAAAATATATTACTACATACTAAGACGTAACCGTGGATATAAAGAACAAGTAAAACGGACTTATAACGACAAAGATATTCACGTTTCAATATCGGCAAAAATCCTCTATAATTGGCAGCTTTCACTAGTAATAATAATAATACTACTTCTACGTACTAAATTCTAGATTTTCTAGAAATAATACCAAGTACCCAAATTCACAACTAATGAAGTATTAGTGATTACAAGTATATTTTTATCACTGCAAGGCGTTATATCAAGGATTTCAGCACTAACATTGATACATACGTTATATATATTTATATATATATACATTTCAACTAGATTATTTTCTAGTAGCCATATTTTCCTAAGTATTGGAAAATGTATATTTTGATAACAACAAGTATTTTTCAAAGAGTAGAGTGGTATAGGAAACATGTGCATGGACAATTCATAACATCAGTTTGTGATCTAAAGTAGATCGTTCATCATTCATATTAGGTTGCGGCTAGTGTGCGCGCCTTGTTTTTCAGCTCATTACATATTCATGGTTGTTCATTTCACATCATCACAGTATCATCAGTTAAGGTGAGTTTTCATAGCCCCGTTTTTAATTCAACATTTTTTATTGTTTTCAAATCCCACGGGGGAATACATTGCATCAATCATTTTAGTACGAGCCCAAGTACCAAAACATATGTACATTGCTTAAGTTGCCTTACCATTCAGTTAAAGTCCCCTGTTTATTATCATGGACCGTTAATTTGCCGATTAAGCGAGAGTGAGTGGATAGATCTATCGAGGGTGACGCCTCCATCCGTGGTAGTGATTACCAACCGTAAGCGGATGCATTTCATTTTGACACAGTTACGAGTATTCTGGTAAAACATTCGGGAGGGGCATATAATTTCATCAGTCATAGCTTCGGGGTCATGAGCTTAAGGTCTATTGTACAATTTTCATGAGATTTTTATCTTGCACTTTTACTTGTGGTGGCCGTACATCATTACATTTTACAAACCTATGGAATTCACCAACATTCGTGTTGACGTTTTAGCAATGTATTTCAGGTTGTTAAGGTAGCTCATGTGACATGCATTTGGACCTTCATGGAGTCGCGGGGTCGACGCGTCTCACCATTATTTCATGCACTTATGTAAACGTTTGATCTAGTAGGACTTGATTTCATAAACCTGCAACACCTTTTGGGGACCTCATTTTGTAAACTCTGAATTATTTCAATGATCAAACGAAGTATTTTTCCAAACGACACTTTAGGTCGTTCAATGTAACTGTAACTGTGGTGCTATGACAGACACCCCCAGGTATTCCATTCCGCTGCAAGTCAGGTAAATTGGGGGTGTGACAGATTGGCATCAGAGCTAAGGTTATAGCGAACTAGGATGTATCTTGGACCCTAGACTATAACCGCATCATCATAGCATCTCATCATTTCATCATAAGTGCATAATCATGATACATGTTGTTTCATGCATACCCTCTGCGAGTTATTTATACTCATATTTGTATATATATATATCATTTTATTGACCTGGTTCACAAGCGACATGTCTTCAGATACTCACCCTGATATCCTTTTATCAGATTCCGACATTGAAGATACCTTATCATCTTCCACTACCATTATACCACCAGTTGCACTTACACCACCATTAGCACTATTGATTTGCCATAGGAACAGGGTTTTCCTATCATTCAGCCCATACATAGAATGCCTTTTGGTAGAGTATTCAGACTTAATCTTAATGGACATATTAGATTGCTTATTTCAAGGAAGATAGTGTGTTTTCTTCCCTTCACTAGTAGAGCACTCACTACTCAGGTACTATCACCACCATCAATTACTTATTACACTATTGGTCGTCCCACAGTGCGTACTTTAGTTTTACCTCTTAGATGTCGCGAGGTAGCGCGAAAGAGGATAGTGTTCCATTCACTAGTACCATCATTGTCATTTTACCTTTTCCATTCCCACTTGCCATGAACTAGATAACATCTAGTAGATAATACCAATATCACGGACTCAACAGAAACATCCGCAGATTCTTCAGGAATGGTTTAGAACCTACATTATCTAAGATTTGATAGATGCACAACTTCAGACACCACTTCAGAACTATCTCGACCTCATGATGCCACAAACCTGATTTCACACAGGGGGACACCAGGAAGTCCCTAGACCAGACTTATATCCTCACTAGCTTTTACTATTATCCTAGCCACAGAAAGTGTGGGACATAGTCTAAAGAACTTGTTGTCTTTTGATTGTTGTACAAACAAAAATATCAAGTGTGACTCTACTATGTAAGAAAAGGGTTGTGCTATTTGTGATATCGGTTCACGTAGACCGAAATTTTCATGTATTATATTTAGGTGTTGTGAATATGATAATTTCTATTACCTATAGATCCTCATGGTCTCTTATGATTTGATGAAGAGAGATTTAAGCAAACCACTCCAAGCATGACGCAAGCTGCTGTTGGACAAGTCATTGCCAAGAACATAGCCACCGCCCTCACTAAGGAACTTACTCACATGGAATTTATGGGGTGCAATCCTCCCTCCTTTAGCGGAACTAGAGACACAAAGGAATTTCTCAAATGGTTCGAAGAAATAGAAACAATATTTCAATGTGGCGACTGTCGTAAGAAAGACAAGGTTAGTCTAAATACCTATGCTTGTAGTTATGCCTAATAACCACCTATAGGCATTATTAAACCTCAGGAACTAAATGTTAGACATCTATGCATTTAAGCGAACATTTCCTATTCTACCATTTTATCCTTGTTAGTGTTTTCACTTTTAAATAAAGTTGATGCGTTTACATAAATCACATACCTTGTGGAAAAATGATTTCTAAAATTCCTATTTTGAACAAGTACGATCCTTTTTGGTCAATCTTTAGCAACACTATTGTACAATGAGAAATATACATAGACATCAAACTTTGGTAAGCAGTCTTAATCACAACATGTTTGAAAACATTTTTCTGCTTCATAACTACTGAAATTTTGAATCATCAGGAAAAATATTACTTAGTAAATCATTTGCTCCATTTTTTTTCTAAATTCGGTTATTCAGAAAAAGGATTTCAACCAAAACTCACAATCGCGAGACAAATTTCCAGAACCAATTTCCCTACAACATCGCTTATGCATTTAGGATTTGTGACTTGACAATAAAGAATATTTGGAATATGTGATGAAGGAATTAGGAAGGACATCACAAATTAATCACAAACTTCAGTAGTTAAGACCAAACCCAATAGACAAAGAAGGACATATGTCTTATCATCCGTTGGAACAAAACACAAGGAATCAAATTGTTACCTATACTATATAACTTTCAGATAACGCCAATAAACAAAGAAGGACATATATTACATGATGATAAGACCAAACCTAACTATATGATGTTACTTTATGGATTTTGTTATTAAGTAAATCATGAGAAGTTATCCTCAGACTTGAGATGCAAGATAAGTGTCATGAATGTAGTACATTTTTTAGGAACAACTTAACGCTATACGTAACTCGTAGTCATAAGGGTTGTTTTCGGAAGTGTTACAAAGTTTGTGGGTTTTGCTTGTAGTTAAGATAGAATTTGTTCCTTCAAATTTATTTTTGGAGTTTAATACTACTGGGCCCCTCGTAGGGTTGGTAAGATGTATGTGTGGCCGCACCCAAGATCTCCCCTGAATATGTTCAGAAGATTTGGTAATCTTGATCAATCATAAACAACAAGAAACATAATGGTTAATTAAGGAATGACTTTAATCCATATCCTTATTAACGTGGTATTG
The DNA here is from genome assembly GCA_030686995.1 of Artemisia argyi. NCBI lineage: Eukaryota > Viridiplantae > Streptophyta > Magnoliopsida > Asterales > Asteraceae > Artemisia > Artemisia argyi. Next base: position 12,986,666 of record CM060693.1, read on the forward strand.
GAAACAAAAGGATAATAATAATGAGAAATCATTAAAAGGTTTGTCCAGGAGCCTTACTTGAGATCGTACTAGAGGCATCAGCGTGTTGCAAGACGCTAACCGATGTGATCACACTATTAAGATATGTCCAAGTGGGAGCTGTTAGTTTATGAACATAAATTAATAGTTGTGTGTTAGGATCGAACTCGAGATCGTGGGATTGCACACTTTACGTATGAAGAGTAAAAGAATAATTATTTATAAATGTTATATATAATTATTAATAAACACAAAACTAGTAACGACCGTTAGTATTTAACGGAGAATGGCTAACGACCGTTAGACGAAGATTAGGAAAGTAATACTTGTGAATAATTGGAAGGTCAAGAAAGTTCTAGAAGGAGTTCTACCTCCTTTGTGCCTTGAGCTCCAAGTAAACATATAAACACTTCATGGGATATTGTTTTCTCATAACTTGTACACACATTCTAGGTGTCTTCTTTCTCTACTCTTGTCCCTAAATCGATCCAAACCTCAAACCCTTAAGGGTTTTCGATTTTCATAAGCTAAAAGGTTTTGTGTTTAATTTACTTGCATAAACTTTTACTTGAATTAGTACGTGTGTACAAGAACACGATTCAAACATACTTTTGTTTGATTCTTGGATTGAATTACAAAAGAGGTAAGGGGTAATTCTTATAATCCACATAAACCCTAATTAGGGTTCATGAATTGAAGATTGCATTTGATTCTTGTTCGGGCTTGAATCCCAAAGGTATGTTTACTATTTATTATTTATTATTGATTAATTAATTACATGTTATATGATATTGTTATAACGCTTCCGCACTTGCTTACTTGATGTGTTTGGTTTATTTATATGCATGTCATGATATTATAGTTCCAACAGTGGTATCAGAGCCGTTATAATGTGTAATTAATTATCGAAATGCATAAAAATTGAATCTTGATTCGTTTAGTAACATGTTTTTAGGGTTTTCATATTCCTAACCCTATTTTTTTTATGGGTCGATTTGACCATATAGTGTTTTAGGGTTTTGGTTTTGATTTTTAATATGATTAGAAACCCTAGGATGTCATGTTTATGCGTTTTAGTAAACGATCTTGGTGCAATATGTTAATTGTTAAGCATAATCCATGAAAAGTGCATATTTGCATGGATTTAATTGTGTGATAATTTAAAAGGTTTAAATTGGATATGTTAATTGTTAAGCATAATCCATGAAAAGTGCATATTTGCATGGATTTAATTGTGTGATAATTTAAAAGGTTTAAATTGGATATATAAATTAAATGTTAAGTTATATCAAAACATGTAAATTTATTAATAGATGTCGAATTGGGGAAGACTCAAATATTAAGTAATCAATTATGTGCTATGTGGCATTTGTTTAGTTTTGGCTTACGCAATCGATTTATCGATGTATGTAGCTCTTTTTCCTTTGAAGAAGAAAGCCTTAATTGAATAAATGCATAATACACCTAGATTGATTATTAATAGGATTTATTGAATAAAATTTGCATGTGGCTACATGTTTATACATATTTAATTGTTATGTTATGTATTTGATTATCTGGTTGTTTTATTTTTTATTATGTATTACTTGTTTTTTGTTTATTGATGAGGCGAAAAATGAACCACTTTTAAGGGGTCTTTTAAGCCAGGATTCGAATTTATTTGAACAAATAATGGCCTAAATCGTTCCTTTTGTCATTTTAGGTACTTTTGGAGTAAATTCTGAAAAAGGAAGCATTTTGGACGTTTTGGAGCATAAAAGTGAAGAAAACGGCAAAGTCTTAATTTTCCTTGCTGGGAACAGTACTTGACGGCGTCACAAGATTCTACATGACGGCGTCAAGAGTAATACAAGAGGTGGAAGTGGCTAAAGTCAGTGACGATCCAGTACAAGATTACACTAAGGACATGACGGCGTCACCATAGGCCGTCATGGTCCATTTACTAGTGACGGCCTAGAAAATTTTACACATGACGGCGTCATAAGTGGATCTAGGCAATCCGATTTCATTATGGGCAGCGAGTTGACGGTGTCAGAAATTCCTTCTTGACGCCGTCACCTTAGAAAATCTATATATATTTTTGCAATTTTCATTCATTAGTGTGCAACATATAGGGAGTAACTTTGGAGAAACCCTAGTCCGAATTTATCAGTATTTTCAAGGGTTTTTAACCCCTTGGATCCTTCATGTCAATTTGAGATAAGTACTCTTTCAATTCAATCAATATGTCTATGTGTTGCTTGAATATATCTTACACTTGTCTTCAATTTAACATGCTCGACTAGATTACTTTTATGTTTGCTTAGATGTAGTGAAACCTAGATATTAATTATGGGTTGATTGTTTGTTTATAGTTGTTACGGATGATTGTATTCGATGTTAGGCTTAAGAAAACTGGCAGACTTCCATTGGTAACATGCTTGAACGTCTTAAGAAACATGATCAAAGGTGTACTATGATTTTTGGTTATATTTAATGCATAGGAGAATTCTAATGATTCCATGTTATGAGATTTTAACAAGATCGACATGGAGTGAAGTAGGATCCTATAGAGTTAGGGAATATTGTACACGGCCCTACGACTAGTATTAAGGAATATAATCCGTCATCCACGCAATTGTAACAAACTATCAACCTGTAAAAGATATCTAGGGAGTAATGAAAACTAAGTAAACACAACTCTCCCCATTATTGTCTACACCACATTAGTTATTAGTTTTATTTTTATTTATTTTATTTTATTTTGATTGCATCTTTAGTTATTGGGTTAGTTGAATAACAACTAATTCCGCCCACTCTTCTAAAACCCGAGATTTTACTTGCTTTTATAAAATATAAAATACAAAAAGAATCATCCATCACCCCTAGACTTAATTTAGGAGGTTTTCTAATCCTAGCGATACTATTCCTAAGTTGAACGATTAATCCCCCGGTACTTGTCACTATACTATACTACAACGATCAGGTACACTGCCTGGTTGGGGTTCTCGAGATCCCTCGAGAGGTAAAGCCTGGTGCGATTCCCACGTATCAAGTTTTTGGCGCCGCAGCCCGGGGAATAGTTATTGTCTAGGTTAGGATTTCTTTTAATTAGGTCTACTTGCTAGATTCCATTCTAGTAAGATCTTATTTTTATTTTTAGGTTTTCTTTAGTCTATCTTATTTCTTCGTGCTTTTGTTCGTAACCTTTACCATCCGACATTATGGAAGGTGGTAACATCTTTGAACGCATCAACCCACCACAACAAAACCACCCACAAAACCCACTACTACCAAACCAACCTCTTAGGCCCCGAACCCTAGGAGAGTATTCCCATCCTAGCCACCAAGGCTATCGAAACACTATTGAGCTCACCGGATCCAATGTGTCCCCCTTGCGATCCGACACCATCTGGTTGGTGCAAAGCGGATGTGCATTTCATGGACTTCGTTCCGAAGATCCTGATCAACATCTCAAGGACTTCCTTAAAATCGTAGACTCTATAGACCTTGATGTTACAACTAGAGAGTCAACCTGATTACGCCTATTCCAATTCTCTCTACGTGATCAAGCTAGTCAATGGCTTGAACGTTTACCCGCGGGATCCATCACCTCATGGGATGATCTCACCACTCGTTTCCTTGCTCAATTTTTCCCACCGGGGAGAACTACCAAGCTTAGAAATGACATCTTGATGTTCCAACAACGTCAAAATGAAACTCTATATGAAGCATGGACTCGTTTCAAGGACTTACTCCACAAAGTCCCTCATCATGGCATAGATCTTTGGCTCCAAGTCCAAATTTTCTATGACCATATCGATCTCTGCACAAGGCGAACCATTGACCAATCGGCCGGTGGCAAGCTACGTGATCTAAGTGCGGAAGAATCATGGGAACTCATAGAAGAACTTGCTCTCTATGACAACGAAAGTTGGAATAATCCTCGTGATTTGAACAAAACGGTCAAGGCAATATCTTTGCCTTCGAACAATTCTAGCACTCCCGACCGTAGGATCATGGAACTTGAGGACCAAGTCAAGATTCTCATGAAATCTTGCGAAGCTCCTAAGCCTTCAAGCCAAGTGAACAAAATCACTTCTTCATGCGAATTATGTAGTGGTCCCCATGACACTCGTGATTGCGTGGAACTCCCCGGACAAGCTTTTGCGGACTACGCATCCTCGCGTACCGACGGAGCGGGAGATAAGTGGTACACTTTCAAACCCGAGCCAAACCCTTACGGTGATTCCTACAATCCTTCTTGGAAAAATCACCCAAATTTTAGGTGGAAACAAAACCAAGACATATCCCAAAACAATTCTTCCAATCCACCTAATCGTTACCAACCAAACAGTCAACCCGCTAACCGTTCTTTCAACAACAATCCTTCTAATAACCATGGCAGTGCCAATAATCTTGAAGGATTGATGTCCAAGTTCATGGTATCTCAAGAAGCTCGCATAGCTAAGTTTGAAACCGAATTCAATCAACAACAAATGGAGATGACCAATAAGATTGACAACTTGTTGAAAACCCTCAACAACCAAATGTTTAATATACCTAGGAAGGACACTAGGGACACTAGTAGCGGAAACCAAGTTAAGGACCCTTCCTCATCCAAATACGTCCACTTTGTCAATATTGGCACCATTAAGCCAAAAGATAAGGATATAGAAGAGAGTGACAAGGATGAAGTTAGAGTAGAAACCGAGACTAGGACTAAAATTAAGAAGGTTGAGGTTAATGAGGGAGAAAAGTTAGAGGAAGTAGAAGACCACTTTGATAAGTTGCCCACCAAGGAAGAACGGGAATATCACAAGGATTTATTCAATGATCCCGAGACACCATATATCCTTGGTTCACCCCTTATTAAAGTAGGTGATTCCTCTAACATCAACATACCATACAACATTGGGCATAAGCATGTATGGAAAGCTTATGTCGATTCTAGGTCTCCTATAAACATCATGACTAGGACCTATTATAATTGGGTAATGAAGAAGCAACTTGGGCATAGGATGATGCCTAACACAAGTTTTATAAGCAATTTTGTAGGAAGAATGAAAGGATTGCATGTAATTGTAGGAAACTTCACCTATGTTATCGACTTCGTGATAGTAGAGGATATTCGTCCGGTAATTGATGATTGCTTTAGTCAAGTAGTGTTCGGAAAACCTTTTGTTGAGACCTCTAAGATGAGTTATGACCCGACTTTAGGGATAGTTAGATTCAAAGATGAGAATGATGAGATTGCTTACCAAATGCCCTATAAGATCGAACAATACCGCCTTCTACCTAACATAGAAAAGGAACACAAGCATGCGGTTTATTATAGGCATGATGAGGATAGACATAGAGGAGTTGATTATGTCATGAATAGAATACTTGGTTTCTATAAGGAATGCTTGCAACTAGGTCCGGAATACAAAACTAAGATTGGAGATGACCTAGAGAATGAGGCCAACGATGAGGTCACGTAGTAGCCCATGACCTTGAGTCTAGCTATAAGACTCGTAAAATAAAGAAAAGCGCTTCTTGGGAGGCAACCCATGTTTTGTGTGATTTTTAATTGTTTGATTGTTATTTGCTTCCGTATGCATGCTTTGTTTTTATTGTTGGTAGATCATGTTTCAAACTAAAATTGTGAAGATACTTTACTTTGTTGTTTAACTCCATCTTAACTTCATACAAAGGTATTTTGCAAAAAGATAAGTGTAAGGGGAAACCCCAAATTTTTTTCTAAGAACGAAATTGATCTTGATTCGCCACAATAATAAATGAACATGTGTATTAGTATTTGTTAGAGTCAAATGCTTGTATCGAGTCATAATGATGTTTTGCAGGATTTTCCAGGAAGTAGGACATAAGTTTTTCCAGAAATTTTCCGGAAACTTAACATAAAGATTTCTGCAGATCACTTCTGACGGCGTCAAGAATTAATTCTTGACGGCGTCACGTGTAAAATTCTGGAAATTTTGCTAATTTTGTTTCTCTAACGGAGTCTTTAAGTTTTTGCTAATTCTTTAGTTTTATAAACTCCAGGGAATCTGCAAACATTCATTCCACAAGCATTATATCTTAATTTTTTTTCTAGGATTTTTTTAGTATATATAGATTGCCGCCGATTTTACGCGAGGTTGCCTTGTTTGTTTTCTCAGGTTTAACAGGTTACGTTTGACAAGAAGATGATGTATTTTTCTGGAAGGGAAGCTTTGAACGTTCATTTTCTTGGAGGAAGATCTAACCTTGTTACTACACTATCCACACCGAACGAATCAGGGGAGTATTTGTTTTCATTCTTTTACCTGTTTCACTTTTACATCCTTTAATTGAACATTGGGGACAATGTTCATCCTAAGTGTAAGGGGAGGGTAAATGATGATACCTTATAGGATACTATTGCACTTGAGTTTGTTTTGTTTAATGGTAGGTGTGTAATAAAACTATGAGAAATACTTGTTAGCGCAATTTTAGCGCCAAATTTAAAATTTTTTACAACATTTAGGAGTGAAACTTTAGCCTTAACAAGCGTCTCATGGATAGGAGTCGTATAACTAGCACGAAACCGTACTATTCAGAAAAATTTTCCACCCAAATCTTTGATGCTTATGAGTGTACATGTAGTATTTAGATTCTAGAACTTGCGTTAGTGATGCATCCAGAGACCGCTAGTGAGACTACATTCGTGTAGTAGGATTTACTACATGATAAGAGGCATTAGGATCACCCTTGTGTTAAACCCGTATCATAATTACTTGACCATTTAAGTCATATTACTTGGCTAGTAAAGTCAATTAATTTTTCCCACACCTTAGCGTTGTACTCATTTTTAGTACACGAAACCCCTAGTACACCCCTCCGAGCCTATCTTTTCGTTTTTAACTTTAAGCATCTTACTTAAAGGAAGAATTTGTTACAACCCACTTAAATGTACAACCAAATCGCCTTAGCCTTCCTTGTATGCACTCATCTTTAGTGCATTATTGTTATTTGTTTAAACCCTTAGTTAATTATCTAATTGATTACATGGTTGTTAAGTCGAGTCATATCTTGTACATATTGTTTTGGGACGATTGGGACTCATGGGTAAAGTACTTGTGTTATGGAGTAATGGGGAAGAACATCATTTATTACCCCCATATGTGCGTTAATCTTAAAAGTACTCCAAGTGTTTTGATTATCTTGATTCGAGTCATTAGATTAGTTTATTGTAAAGTATGTAAAAATTCAAGTGTAAGGGGAATGTTCTTTCCCTATGATGTATTATTTTGGATGGTAGGGTAAAACTGTATGCAAAAAAAAAAAAAAAAAAAAAAAAAAAAAAAAAAAAAAAATCGAAAAAAAGTCAAGAAAATGAAAAGAAGAAAAACATACGGACTACCATCCCGTTTCATTCTATGTTTGTTTTATGTTTTTATTATTTTTCATTTATTAGCTTAAGCCGAGTCTAGTCTTGGCTTAGCAACGCCATATTGTACATGTAATTAACCAAGATGATTAACTCGCCACCAGTAAAGATTGCCTATATCAAACAAAACCGTGTATTCCATATCCCTACACCTAACGTTATAACCCTTTGAAAGACCTATTTGATAGTTTATCCTAGGTGCTTACGCCATGTGGTGGAGGTTTGATCCTTTCCCAATCCTATGGTAATCTATTTTGCTATGACAGGTAGTGAGAGATGTTTTCCATTTCCATATTGTGATATATACTTTATTACACCCGAGAGATGTGAGTATCTAAACACTATTTGTGAGGTGCTAGTGTATGACCTCCGTGCTTGTCTTTGGTCTTTAGTGGAACGATTATTTGTTGTAATTACTTTTATATTAGTGTTAAATGACCTCTAACTTGTATTTTGATTAGAATAAAATCTCATTTGCTTGAGGACAAGCAAATCTCAAGTGTAAGAGTATTTGATGAGGCGAAAAATGAACCACTTTCCCGGATTCGAATTTATTTGAACAAATAATGCCCTAAATCGTTCCTTTTGTCATTTTAGGTACTTTTGGAGTGAATTCTGGAAAAGAAAGCATTTTGGACGTTTTTGGAGCATAAAAGTGAAGAAAACGGAAAAGTCTTAATTTTCCTTGCTGGGAACAGTACCTGACGGCGTCACAAGATTCTACATGACGGCGTCAAGAGTAATACAAGAGGTGGGAGTGGCTAAAGTCCGTGACGATCCAGTACAAGATTACACTAAGGACATGACGGCGTCACCATAGGCCGTCATGGTCCATTTACTAGTGACGGCCTAGAAGATTTTACACATGACGGCGTCAGAAGTGGATCTAGGCAATCCGATTTCATTATGGGCGGCGAGTTGACGGCGTCAGAAATTCCTTCTTGACGCCGTCACCTTAGAAAATCTATATATAGTTTTGCAATTTTCATTCATTAGTGTGCAACATATAGGGAGTAACTTTGGAGAAACCATAGTCCGAATTTATCAGTATTTTCAAGGGTTTTTAACCCCTTGGATCCTTCATGTCAATTTGAGATAAGCACTCTTTCAATTCAATCAATATGTCTATGTGTTGCTTGAATATATCTTACACTTGTCTTCAATTTAACATGCTCGGCTAGATTACTTTTATGTTTGCTTAGATGTAGTGAAACCTAGATGTTAAATATGGGTTGATTGTTTGTTTATAGTTGTTACGGATGATTGTATTCGATGTTAGGCTTAAGAGAACTGGCAGACTTCCATTGGTAACATGCTTGAACGTCTTAAGAAACATGATCAAAGGTGTACTATGATTTTTGGTTATATTTAATGCATAGGAGAATTCTAATGATCCCATGTTAGGAGCTTTTAACAGGATCGACATGGAGTGAAGTAGGATCCTATAGAGTTAGGGAATATTGTACACGGCCCTACGACTAGTATTAAGGAATATAATCCGTCATCCACGCAATTGTAACAAACTATCAACCTGTAAAAGATATCTAGGGAGTAATGAAAACTAAGTAAACACAACTCTCCCCATTATTGTCTACACCACATTAGTTATTAGTTTTATTTTTATTTATTTTATTTTATTTTGATTGCACCTTTAGTTATTGGGTTAGTTGAATAACAACTAATTCCGCCCACTCTTTCAAAACCTGAGATTTTACTTGCTTTTATAAAATATAAAATACAAAAAGAATCATCCATCACCCCTAGACTTAATTTAGGAGGTTTTCTAATCCTAGCGACACTATTCCTAAGCTGAACGATCAATCCCCCGGTACTTGTTACTATACTATACTACAACGATCAGGTACACTGCCTGGTGGGGGTTGTAAGCTTCTCGAGATCCCTCAAGAGGTAAAGCCTGGTGCGATTCCCACATATCATTTATTATTATGTGAGACATGTTTATAAACGAAAAAGGTTAATTTTTGAATAGAAAAATAATATGGACTAAATAAATGGCGAAATTGTTTTGGTTTTAAGAGTTAAAATTTTAAAGGTTTCGTTGATTGATGTTTTTGTACAATAGTGTGTGAAAGGCGGACTGAAGGTTGCCATCCAATGTGCTTGTAGAGAGTGGTTTTTAAAGACCATGCACCTACCGGTTCTCTACAACCGCTTGTGTGCCGACTCTAGACTTACCTATATCACTATATTACGTACATTGTCATCTTAAGGGTGAATTAACCACAATTCCACAATCTAGTGGACGATAATTGTAGGTAATTCTTTAATTGGTGAACCCGATACCTCAATCAAAACTTTGCTATTTTACTCTTAGTGAATTGGTAATAAAATTGTTTTATAAAACCAATGTTATGAAGTTGTATGCATGCTTCTTCATACATTATTTTGATTACACGTCAAAATTAATACCCTTATAAAATTAAGTCGAATGCCGTCTAATTAAGAACACTTGAAGTTGTAGTTTACGTCATGTGAGAGCTTGGCTAGATTGCAATGGAGAGGTAAATTTCATAATTTCATTGCCAGCAGATCAACTGATGTAATGGATTTATGAGTTTGCAGTTTTTAAGTTAGACGATTTAAATTGAGTAGGAAGTGAGAGCTTGGACTCAAGGCATTAAGATGGGGATCAAACATGCTTACAATACAAAAGTTTTGTGATTGTAAATCCCATAAATCTAGGAATTGCAATATGATATTGGCAATTATTGTTCGACAATTACCTTGTTGAATACTATCATTACTAGCAGATCAACTTATGTAATGGTACTATGTCAATTAGGATCCTAGCTTTAAGAAAATACTACGGTTTATATGAATATTTACCAATGGGTATTTTATTTTCTTAAAGACCTAATTATCAAAAATACTGAAATTGAATTTTGTAATTCGTTTTAATGTATTAATGCAACGTTCAAACCGTAAACGCACTTTGGGCTTTGGTAAATTGATCCCGTTCGGTTTTCAAACAAACTACTTAAAAGACAAAAGAAGTCTCCTTTCTATGAAAGAAGAGTGAGATACAATCCTATTCCTTTTCATGAATGAGAAAGGATAATAGGAATATTAGATATGTCTAAATTCTAATATAACTCATAGCAAATTTTTTTTAATAGTTAAGAAAATTGCGAATATTTTCCATAGGGATTTCATCATCCTTATTCGGTGATTAAATTCTTAATAACAAATATGACATTTGGTTAATAGAAAATTATGTATGACATTTTATGAGTTATTATAATTAGAAGCTAGACTAATTACCGCAAAATGGTAAAAGACAAACTAGTTTATTCATCTAGTTGTTTTGGCTATTTAAAAGGTGCTACATACATTGTAGGATGGTAGACCTATTAAGGAAGAAATTGCATGCCCAATTTTTCAAGTTAATAGCATTTGGTGGATAGTCCATCATTTACGTAGTAGAATACACTCTTTAGTGCATAAGTAATTGTTACGTATGAACATTCAAAGGTGTAGGAAAGTTAAAAGCACACTATTTTATTTCACTGGATATGAAACATTTACAATGTTGTCAAATTCAGTGGGAGTATTGTGTACTTATTACTGAATAAGGAATTATTGTAATGATCTTTAATTCAGTGGGAGTTACAAGCTTTGACATCTTGGTAGCTAAAGATAATTACTTTCCAAGTGTAGACACTCATACTTTTAAGGATAGTCTTGTATGTTTCCTTACTAGACATTGTTATTCTATAACTACTTGTTATGCTAAAATCTATGACACAATCATATTGATCACATAAACAAATACATGGCGTTTTGTTTATCAACTATATGAGGTTGTTCCATGCACAAGTGGGAGAAATGTTATCTTTAATGTGTGCAAGAAACAACTCATAAAGATATGATTTAATGGATTCTCTTGATTGCAAGGTAAGAGAATAACATTCTAATATGAATTATACTAATCTAATTCAAGAAACACTTGGTGTTACAATTTATGTTATGTGAGAGCTTAGCTAGATTGCAACCTCAAGGTGAATTTCATATTTTCATTACTAGCAGATCAACTGATGTAATTGAACTATGAGAATTTACGGTTTCTAAATTAGATACCTATTAGAACATGTGTCAATATGATATCAAGACTACTTTAATTTGTATATTTATGAATTCATGGAATGACATAAATTAATAAAGTAATCTAATGCTGCTTCAATCTGAATATTTATGTGTTCATGGAATGACATAAATAAATGAAGAAATAATGTTGTTTACATTATTGTGAAGTAATAAATTAACTTGAAAATACTATTGAAACTAAGAGATGATGTTCATAATTACTTTAGTTAAACATGTTTATGTTTCATTGTAAAGATATAAACATAAAGTCTTTTAATTGATTACAAGACATATAATAAAGTAAGACGTTATCTTGTTATGTTTTTTAATTAAGACATATATATGAAGTCATTGAATTATTAAATGACTTATAACGTATAATGGGGTTATAACAGTTTATGTTTTCTTGTAAAGACATGGACATGAAGTGACTTTGTAAAAAGTACTTGTGTTATAAAGCATGTAATTGGCTTGAAAATTATTATACCATTAAAATGAATTAGTTGGTAAATAGACAAGTTAAAACGAATATGGTTATCTTAAATATTGTTAGATTGTCTTACAATATTAATACTAATGAAATACCAAATGTTTATGGTATGTTCAGTTAGGAAAATCAAACTCTTGTTATATTGTTTGATTAAAGATAACTATGATTTCTTTTCTTCCAAAAGTTATCAAGGTTAGAATATTGAGTATGACTTGGACATACTTAATAAAACTCCAACCTAGAAGATTAATAAGACATGATGGAATGTGATAAATTACATTAAGTCTTAAATTGAAGTTCTAAATTTGTTTAACTGCTTATGAAGAGGTTATTAATAAAGTAAAGTCAGGAACTGTCAATATGTATTTGTAATATCCCAAAAGAGAATATTGTATTGTTATTTTATTTGCTAAGTATTTAAAGATGGTCTTTAAATTACTAAAAGCAAGTGAGAGTTTTGATCTTTAAAAGATAAAATTACAAGATACATAATCTTTTAAAATACACTAGTAAATATCATGATGAAGTTTGACATTTAAATGTTAAATCTCAAGATGATGGAATTATCATTCATAGAATAGCAATATATCTCAGATATTTGATTAATATGCTAAGGGCTATGATTTACAGGATTATTGTAAACCTGATAATCATTATGATACATTACCAAATATGAAATTGGGTAAAGTATACATGATATGAATGATTAAGATGTTGTCCATAAAGATAATCAATTTTAGAAACTTGGTTTATCTTAATAGTTAGACTAGAAAATGAAGATGGTTTTCTTCAAAGATAAGGTAACCTTTGTGGTTTAAATCTTTGTATAGAAATCATATGGACAATGTTGTACACGTATTTAATGTATGTTTTATGACAAGATTATTAATCACACTTAAGCAATTAACTGTGATTGAATATTCCTTTCTAAATACATTAAATATATAAAGATTATGATTGTCATATTTATGAAATTGATAATGGAATATCAAAACTCTTTCTTGAGTGATTACTTGAGCAAGGACAATAAGTAATCAAAAGGAGTTTATGAATTCAAATAAATCTATGAAAGTGTACAAAGTGCAATAATCCATGGATGGATAAATGCATGCATCTAGAAGATTATTCTTATGTTTAATTATTAAATCCATGTTTTGATTTATAATTGGAATAAGATAATTTCTAAGTATTTCTAAAAGCTAGTGGGAGTATTATGTTTAATTTCTAAATCATATATGTTGTAAAACATATAAAAAGTAATATTCCATATAAGTTAAAAGTTAAGTCTTAGTTTGGAATGAAACTTTACTTGCAAGATTTAGAAAATAATACATACAACCTTGGAATGAATGTTTATTGTTGAAACATGTGCGGTAAATGAATCTAATATAACATGATATATCATTTAGATAGTCTAAATGGATATGTATAACATGAATAAAATCTAAAGTATGACTTAAAGATTTTTCATGAACATCATGTTTTGTTGTATCATGCTTGATTACAAGATGATTTGGCAATATTAATATCTAATTAAAAGTTATTAGATAACTTGTGTAAAATTCTAAAAGAATATGTTTGATTATAAAATCACATCCTAAGTCTGGAACAGCTTCCAAATTCTATAGATGAACAATTTTTCAATTGTTGTGAAAATTGTCATAGCTAACAAACTTGAAAGTTTGAAGGGCATCAAACATTACACAATAGATATTTATGTTTACGGGAAGTTTTAATAGCATATTGTTGTTGCATACAATGATGCTAATGAAATTGAGATGACACTCAATACTAGTTATGGTAAGGATTTCATCCTTGGCTATATGTACTAGTTGTGCTTAATAAGAGCATAGTTGCATTATACATTAAGAGAATAAGAATACTTCAAACTTTAAAATGTTTGGAAGTTTGATTATCATAAATTGGTGGTTTAGGATGTCACACATTTATGAAATATTATATGGCATAATCAAAATAGTTGAGTATGTACATATAAGAACTTCAATAGTTGAATTCTTGAAATAAGTATTCTTAAAATACCGATAGATCAAAGTTGGATGATTTATGTTTTGTCAACAAGTATGAATGTCATTACTTGACACATAATTCATCAACAAGAGTTATCATGCATTGATCTATTTAGTATTTGGATAAGGGATGTTAAACAATTATTATAATAAATTTAAATACATGGTATGTTTAATTTATAATATATTGTATCCTATATTTGTATGTTTAATCCATGAATAAATGTTATTCTAAATTGTCCATTGTCAGTTAATAATATGAGAATATTTTAAATCAAGACAAATCTGAAGGTTGGTATAATATACTTAAAAGTATATTAATGCGTAGTCATGCCATTTCAGATGATATTCAATGATACTGAATATAGGACTTATCCCAACTACATGATGTTACTTTATGGATTTTGTTATTAAGTAAATCATGAGAAGTTATCCTCAGACTTGAGATGCAAGATAAGTGTCATGAATGTAGTACATTTTTGAGGAATAACTTAACGCTATACGTAACTCGTAGTCATAAGGGTTGTTTTCGGAAGTGTTACAAAGTTTGTGGGTTTTGCTTGTAGTTAAGATAGAATTTGTTCCTTCAAATTTATTTTTGGAGTTTAATACTGTTGGGCCCCTCGTAGGGTTGGTAAGATGTATGTGTGGCCGCACCCAAGATCTCCCCTGAATATGTTCAGAAGATTTGGTAATCTTGATCAATCATAAACAACAAGAAACATAATGGTTAATTAAGGAATGACTTTAATCCATATCCTTATTAACGTGGTATTGGAAACAAAAGGATAATAATAATGAGAAATCATTAAAAGGTTTGTCCAGGAGCCTTACTTGAGATCGTACTAGAGGCATCGGCGTGTTGCAAGACGCTAACCGATGTGATCACACTATTAAGATATGTCCAAGTGGGAGCTGTTAGTTTATGAACATAAATTAATAGTTGTGTGTTAGGATCGAACTCGAGATCGTGGGATTGCACACTTTACGTATGAAGAGTAAAAGAATAATTATTTATAAATGTTATATATAATTATTAATAAACACAAAACTAGTAACGACCGTTAGTATCTAACGGAGAATGGCTAACGACCGTTAGACGAAGATTAGGAAAGTAATACTTGTGAATTGGAAGGGCAAGAAAGTTCTAGAAGGAGTTCCACCTCCTTTGTGCCTTGAGCTCCAAGTAAACACAAGTATATAAACACCTCATGAGATATTGTTTTCTCATAACTTGTACACACATTCTAGGTGTTTTCTTTCTTTACTCTTGTCCCTAAATCGATCCAAACCTCAAACCCTTAAGGGTTTTCGATTTTCATAAGCTAAAAGGTTTTGTGTTTAATTTACTTGCATAAACTTTTACTTGAATTAGTACGTGTGTACAAGAACACGATTCAAACATACTTTTGTTTGATTCTTGGATTGAATTACAAAAGAGGTAAGGGGTAATTCTTATAATCCACATAAACCCTAATTAGGGTTCTTGAATTGAAGATTGCATTTGATTCTTGTTCGGGCTAGAATCACAAAGATATGTTTACTATTTATTATTTATTATTGATTAATTAATTACATGTTATATGATCTTGTTATAACGCTTCCGCACTTGCTTACTTGATGTATTTGGTTTATTTATATGCATGTCATGATATTATAATTCAACAGTAACATCGATATGCAAAGGACGCCATGTCAATGGTTGGCACATCGTTATTTTTGCACAGGGCCTACAAAATCTACGGGACGGCCCTGGAATAACATGTTCTACGTAAATGAAATAACATGTGGGAATGAACTATCTTTCGTTTAATACCAACAAACAATTTTTCTTTAAGAATATAGATATATTTAGCAACATCAATTTTGTTGGAAAAATTTATAAAGCAAGTTACAAAAACATGACAACTTGTATGAATTAATAGCACGTAGTGATCGAAGATGGTATATAAATCAATATCTAGTTACCATCAAGAATACCCTAATGCTACTAGATAATACAAATAATATCAAGTTACATCAATCATCTACAAGCCAATATATAAACAACCGAAGCTTCTTGTCTTCAACCGATGTTGGACAAAAAAAAAACTTGACATTTGACAAAAGATTTTAGTGATCGTGTATTTCTCATTTTTTTTTAAGGATAGAGTAACAAGTACTAGAATACTATATTGACAAAACAATTTAAAATTAATTAGAGAGCAATTAAAAAAGTGCAAACTCAGATAGCCCAAAAATTGGTGTCGAATTTTAAATTAACACAGTAAACCATGAGTTACCAAAATGAATCGTCAAAAAGTGTGTTACCAAAATGAACATTGCGAGCAAATGAGTTTTGCTCGTCACTTTTCTTGCTCGCCTATCCCTATATGATGATATGTGGACATTGTGAGCAAATTGGTTTACTCGCCCTATCATTTGCTCGCTACATTTTTTATATAAAACTAAACTTGACGAGCAAATGTATCTTGCTCGCCATGCATGGCACAGCTATTGAAAATTCATTTGATAGACAAAGAGATACATCAATGTGCACAACAGTATAAATGGGCAAACTTGGTTGAACATGCCATTACATAGTTTTTCGATATAACTAGGCAACGTATTTAAGTAACATGTTGTTTTTATAGGAGCATGATAAATTTTAGCCATTTTAGTTAGATTACATGTCTCTTATAGTCTTATATATCAACTAATTTGGAGGTTGTAAAGATTCCTTTTTTTTCTTTCTCTAGTCTTATAAAAACTTTCATATATAAACTTTTTTGATCAGAAACATGTTCTACGTAAATGAAATAACATGTGGGAATGCACTATCTTTTGTTTAATACTAAAAAAAAAAAAAAAAAATCCTTTAAGATGATAAATCTATTTATCAACATCAATTTTGTTGGAGATTATTATAAAGCAAGTTATCTGTTATAAAAACATGATAATTTGTATGAATAGTCTTAGAGTGTCTATTGAAGGTATTAAATAGTTACCCTCAAGAAAACCCTAACACTACTAGATAATACTAATAATATCAAGTTAGGCCAATCATCTGCACGACAATATATAAACAATCAAAATTTGTTGTCTTCAACAGATGTGGGACAAAAAAATACTTGATGTTTGACAAAAGATTTTAGTGATTGTGTATTTCTCATTTTTTAGAAGAGAGTAACAAATATTACAGTACTACATTGACAAATCAATTTAAAAGTAAATATAGAGAGCAATTAAAAGAAAAGAAAATTACTTAAATAGCCTAAAAGTTGAAGGGTAGTCTACAATTTAACTTAAAAAAATCAACTTCCCAATATAGATCAAAGCGACCGAGTGAACTCACTAGAATTTTGACATGTTAAACATATTTTAATTAATAAAGAACATGAGCGACTGAACGGCTCTACTAGAATTTTAACACGTGTTACATATTTTATTAATAAAGTACATTTGGGAGCAAAATTCTAGTGGAGTTACCTAGCCATGAACCATTTGTTAATAAAGTGGTTCTGTAATGCTTCGTAGTTTTTATAGTAGTTAGTTTAGTAGATTTTTTTTAGAACAATAACTATTTATCTCACACAATATACACCACAATCTATCTTACACGTTTTAAGTAGAACTCGAACTTTTAATCATTTTAGTTACATTACATGTCTCTTATTATAGTCTTATAATATAAAGTCGATATTATTCCTAAAGCTTAAGCACGCATAAGAATTACAAAGAGAAGATGTATTATACTCTAGTTAGGTGTGAATATAATATAATGAATCTTCACCGTCCACATATCATGTCAATGGAGGTTTTTAGGTGACCATGATAATTTGAAAAAGTATTTAACAAAGCATGCAGTTTTAAAAATAATTAATAAAATGCTTAAGTAACTATTTTTCATATTTTTAAAAGATCATAAAAATCGATTTGGCTATTCATCGTTCTAAAAGCATCATCCTCATTTGCATAGACATCCTCATTTTGGATCATCCTCGTCATTGCGGACTCTTTCACTAGCCATGTTGATGTAGGACATTGATTCTGATTTCCTGACGCCATTGATCACTTTTATGTCTTGTTTCGATAATTCGGACGTCAACACGATTACGATATATCGTCTAAAGGATCACCGTAAACAAACAAGTAGCCGACTGCTACCACTACAACAAATACGATCAACTAAACCAAATGTCATAACAAATACCATTGTTAGCTCTCAAAGTTCACACACCGAACGTTCGTGATGAGCTTAAATGCATCGGAAATGCCCTGAAGTCAATCGGACTACTTTGAATGACAGCGACGGAGACGAGAACTATGCCATAGTCACATCATCGTCACGGATGATGGAGTCGGCAATGACACTGACATAGGAGATCATGACGAGAACATAAAGATGAAGACAACAACTATTATCTTTTAAATTCTTCTCTTTTGGATTTGATAACATATGAAAGATTGTGGGTGATTAGTTTGTTGCTAATAAACAAATCTTTCATGATGTTTACAGTATGATTTTGTATAAAGGAAAGAGAGAAAAAGAAAAACACTACATATTTATTTAAATACTTTTAGAATTACATACTTTGTTAATTACTTTTTCAAATTGCTATAGTCACCTAAAAAAACTCCATGTCAATGCAAGTGCTTTTGCCTCAGTGCTACGATTATCGCGCGATGGGATAATTCGTGATGTCTGGAAATGACACGACACTTTTAATCCATAGGTAAATCTGAAAACTAAAATTGACCAGATTTTTTTTAAGGTGGTAATGGGTTCTCCTTAAATTGAAATATAACCCGTGTAAGGGAGTCAATCCTGCTCATAAAGGTAAAAAGCCGCACACTAAGTCGTTAAAAACTGTTAAAATTATTAGCATTCTTTGGCAAACTTATGAAACTACAGGGTTAGTTATGTAACTTGTTTATAACTAATACTTAACTTTAGCTGTGATTGTCTAGTGTTTGTTTGTGCAGGGTCCAAAGTGTAACTTGGGAGCTTATATAAACAACATTACGAGCTAGGGTTTGTGATCATCTCATTGTTTCATTCACACAAGTTTCTCTGATTGGTTTTCTCTCAAATCATCATCTGGTTTTAGGGTTTCTGGGTATAAGATTAGTGTTGATAGTATAGTTTACATCAAGATCTACTTGATCTTGATTATTAGTCTTGGTTGTTTCTGGGTTTTGGTTTAAGTGTGTGAGTATTGTAAACAACACCTAATAGAGGGACTGTTATCCTTTCTTTTGTATTGTACTTGGCTTTCATCTGTGTTGGGGTCAAGTCTTCTTGTGTATATTGTTATAATAATAATAGATCACCAAGGGGTGGTTGGTTGGGTGATTAATCTTGTGTTAGTTTTTTTGATACCATTTTAACATGGTATCAGAGCCAGGTTTTGATTGATTACTTCTTGGTGGATCTTGGGGTTCTGATTGATCGATCTGGTTGTTGAATGGTGGTGTTCTTGGGTTTGATTAAAGGTTGGTAGATTCAATTGACGATTTAGGGGTTTTTTTTGAAACCCTAAATTTTGGGGGTTTTTTGTTTCTGATCGATTGGAAGGTTCTGGTGTTGGTTTCTTGAGGAATTAACAATTATTGTTGATTCTTGAAAACCCTTAGTTCTTAATTGGGGTTTTAGGGATCTGTGGTTTCTGGGCTGGTTCTTGGTTCAATTAGTCTAGACTAAGTGAATCTAGAGTGGTTGTTTGTGGTTTTCTCCGCTGCTATTACACTGTAAGTTGTCTTTCTTCTCTTAGGGTTAACTGGTTTTGAGTTTAGTGGGCGCAAACGGTTTGGCTAAAATCTTGATCTGTCACCGTGAGTGGCACGAAAACCTGCTCTGGCCATTCACAGTCTGCTGGCTTGAGCCAAGTTAACTCTGGGTGTAAGTTTGAGTGTTTTTTTTTTTTTTTTTTTTGTTGTGTTGATCTTGATTGTTTGATGTTTGATAGTTTGTTAGTTGGTTTCTTTTTTCTGCTTAGTTGCTTATCTGTTTGTTTTCTGTTTTAATATGGCTATTATGATTAGTAGTTTGGATCAGAGTAACCCTCTGCATCTTCATCCTAATGATTCTAATTGTGCTTCTATTGTGTCTGTTAAATTGACTGGTGTTGAGAACTATAGAATTTGGTCTAGTGCCATGAAATTGGCTATGCAAATTAAAAATAAGATGTGGTTTCTTGATGGTACTTGTCTTAAGTCTGCTTATGTTGCTAGTCCTTTACTTGAGGCTCAATGGGATAGATGTAATGCTGTGGTTTTAAATTGGATTTTAAGTTCTTTATCTCAAGATGTTTATCTTGGACATGTGTTTTCTGATAATGCTTCTGTGGTTTGGAAAGATTTAAAAGATACTTATGATAGAATAGATGGGTCTGTTGTGTTTAACTTGCTTCAGAAAATCAATAGTTTTAAACAAGGTGGTTTGCCTATATCTGAATATTATCATAAGTTGAATTCTCTATGGAGAGAATTTGACATTCTTACCAAACTACCTGATTGTACCTGTGAAGCTAGGACTGAGTTAAATGATCATTCTAAACTGTTAAAATTGATGCAATTTCTTATGGGTCTTGATGACATTTATCAACACATAAGGAGCACTCTCTTAACCAGGGAAATCCTTTCTGAAGTTAAGGATGCTTTTATGATTGTGTCTAGAGAAGAATCTCACAGAGGGGTTCCTTCTACTAGTGTTAATGTGAAAAATGATAAGACCCAAGTCTCTCCTTTTGTTTCTAAGGCCTTTGATAATAATAAAAAAAAAGAACCAGTGGTAATTGGAATAATAACTCTGGTAATAATAGAGGAAATTATGACAGTTTACTTTGTTCTCATTGTGGTTTAAAAGGTCACACTGTTGATAGATGTTTTGAAATCATTGGTTATCCTCCTGGTTTTAAAAAGAATCCTAATCTAAAACTTGTCAATGGCTTTAATAAACCTAATGATCCTAAGGCTAATTCTGTGGCTAACAATGGTTTTAAGAGTACTGCTGGAAGTTTGTGTAACAACCCCAAATTTTGATACAGCGGAAGACTCAACAAGCTTTCGGGGTGCTACGGGGATTGGTATCCAAACACAAGACATAAAAGAACGAGATAAAGTAAACAAAATAAAATGCAACCACGCGGGGTTTTAAAGTTTACATTATCCCAAAATCATCCAAAGTCAGGCCCAAAAGAAATAAATATAGGTCCACAATAGTTATCAGAGTTTTAGAAATATAGATCCATAACCAGTGCCAAATGCCAAGCCTCCAATCCCAAGCATCCGCAGAGCATCACTTAATTACCTGAGAAAACGTGCTAAAAGTCAGCTTTCGCTGGTGAGATCATAGGTTTAGATTCTTAATTCAATATAGTGGACATACACGCAAAACGCTTGCTAGCTAGACTAGGGCTCAATCATCCAACCAAAATAATCCAACCAAATCAAATCATCCCCTATAGGTGCACGCTATAGCTCAAATCCATCCAATCAATAGCTTACCTAGATCAAGTCTAGGCCTCGCTCTATAATCAATCCAATAGCTTACCTAGATCTAGTCTAGGCCTCGCTCAATATGTATGCGTAAGGATACGACATACCCAACATTCGTAAGGATACGACATGTTCAACTTACCTAGATCTAGTCTAGGCCTCGTTGTCTAGCTTACCTAGCTCTAGGCTAGGCCTCGCTCTATAACCAATTCAATAGCTTACCTAGTTCGGGACTAGGCCTCGCTCAACCACCAAATCAATAGCTTACCTAGCTCAAGTCTAGGCCTCGCTCAATAACCAAATCAATAGCTTACCTAGCTCATGTCTAGGCCTCGCTCTACCTAGTTCTATAAGCATAGCAAGTTTTGAAATCAAAAAGCGATAATAGTCCACATAAAACATTTGCACGTTTCTCACCCCAAGTATTGAAAACAAAGTTCAAGAGTAAAAGTGGGGCTATGACTCACCTCAAGTCCAGAAATCCTCAAAAGAAACGATAGAAGAAAGACGTAAGTAATCTCAAGCAACTCACGTAACGGCGACTACAGACTCGGCACTCCTAACAATATCAAACTCGTTCAGAAATCATTTCCTCAAAATCAAATATTCCCATTCCCGAACGTATTCCATTTTACTTTCCAAAAATATCCATTTCTCGAATTAACTTCATATCAATTTGAAATTCGACGTTTGGTATCCATATGGGTGGAGGGTCGACACAAAACAAACCAAGAAGCCACAACAAACGAAATAATAAACAAATCTATAGGTCTAATATTAGCCCGATATATTATTTAAATAAATCATCGAAGTTTATCAAATCCGTCGATTTGGTAACCTCCCATATTTATTTACGTAATACATCGCTCCAAGATTATACCCAACCTAAATCACATAGCACAAAGAATACTATATGGTATATATCGTAGTCCAATAAATTCCCTATATATATCGTCCAATTTGCCAAATTCGTCAATTTAGCCAATTCCACGAGATATATAGTAATTTATTATCCTAATACACGTACCACAACCTATGGGCGTCGTGGGATACGATGCCCATTAATATACTCATTTTATATAGCCAAATAACTTGATTTAACCCGTCGATTAAATAAGTTACGTAGTTATAGAAAATGTTTATATTAATCGTCATATATCCGTGACAACACAAAAGTCACATAATAAAGCCCACTTGGACTTAAGTAACCACAACTCGTATAACTCGATAAGTTTTCCAACTTTATAAAGAAATCATGTTTTTATTTATTACTTACCCGACGTAGTGGTTCTCGACATTATTTATAATTATTTATTTATAATAATACTCCGACATTTATTGCACTATTAGCATAGTATAATAAATATCGTTATATTATTATAACGTTCACTCGTGACCGTTTTATTATTAATATACGCATTTATAATAATATATATACGTTTATCACGTCTATATACTTATATAAACGATTATATTACTAATAATATTATTACGAGTATTATTTTTAACGTTTGATTTTAAATATTTGTCGAGTCATAAGAATTTGGTCACATGTCCGAGTCATTACTCTCGGCTCATAGTCCAAGTCCACAAATAATAATAATAACCAAGTCACAATAATAAATCAACTCCGTCCAAACAATCCCATAACCACGTGCTACAACATGAGGGTCCGACTACGGCACCCAACTAACCTATCTCCGTCATCTAATTGACCGTCTCACAATCGGTCCCCAATTCCATACTCGTCAACACAACTCCAAATATACTCATAATCAAGAAATACCGTATCGCGTCCGAATATTATACCAAATGCCCATAACACAATCACAACAAAAATAAATATTAATGACAAGTAACATATATTGTCCGAAAACCAAGTAGCAACGGGTTGAGTTACCAAGTCAACCCGGGTCAAACATAAGCTCAAAACATGAAATGGAGCCACACCCGAGACTAATGAGTCTCGGCTAGCTCCTTGAGCTCAATCGAATCCAAAACAGCCCCTTGGGGGTGTTCGGCCAAGAAATACCAACGACCACACGGGTCGACCAAATGTAACCAAGAATAAACCATACATCAAAATCAATAACCAAACATCCCAAATCGAGCACCAAGATCAAGAATCATCAAATATCAATAACCAATCCAAAAAAATGTACAAACCGAGAGTGCAAGCTCTCGGGTACACACCGACCCATCAAGAAAACATCAACCCGGATACCAAACTCGTTTTAGATCACATTTTATCAAAAACCCACTTGATTCATGTCTCAAAATCCATGAAAACTCGAAAAGATAATGAAAACCGTGACCCATAGTCACGATTCGGACATAAACACGAGTCAAAAACTCGGCCTACCTTCAAAAACCAAAGCCAAACGAATAGATCTTCAAGAAATGATAAAAAGTGGTGATGAACTCGTGGGGATTAAAATCGAAATCGGTGTTAGAGTGGGAGTTAGAGCGCGTGGTTAGTACCAATAGATAGATCTCGAAAAGATGGTGAAGATGGTGGTGTTGTTTTTATGGTGAGGGCGGCGGTGGCGGAGCTATGGTGGATTTGAGGGGCGGCGGTGGTGTTTAAAGAAAGAAGAGAGAGAGAGAGAATTTAAGTGGTGAAGGTGTTGGTTGGTTGTGTGGTATTCAATGGGACGATTCATGTGTAGATACTCTTATTAAAAAAATAAACTTTTTAATAATAATAATAATAATAATAATAATAATAATAATAATAATAATAATAATAATAATAATAGTGGGTGTAGGGATTTAGTAGCCCGGTGTTAATACACGGACCAAACCCGAAACTTAAATAACCAAATATCTTTCAAACCGAACCCGTTCCAAAATAATAATATCCGATCCAATAATAAAATGAAATTAAAATTGTTAGGTTAACCTAGTGCCGGAGTCAATGTAGTGCCAAAAATAACGATCTCACAATAAATCATCACGACCGAATCAATCCAAACCATAAATAAATAACCAAATCTCATAAATATCGTACGATTAAAAATCGCGTACCAACGTTTGTAAAATATCTCGTCACGATAAACTTTCAAAAATTCCAAAATTATAATTTTTAATGTAATGCGGGTTTTATAAATGGCTCCCTATTTTGCCAGTTGTCACATCCTCCCAGCCTCAGAAGGAACCCGTCCCGGGTTTCTCTCGAAATAACCCATCTACGAAGTGAAAAGCTTCGGATATCTCTTTCGAAACTCATCCTCAAGTTCCCACGTAAATTCCGGTCCGTGCCGCGAATTCCAACGAACTTTGATGAGCGGAACACGACTTCTCTTAAGTCGTTTAATCTCTCTATCCATAATCTCAATCGGCTCTTCCACAAAATTCAAACTTTCATCTACACGAATATCCTTAATTGGTATAACTGGCGTCTCATCCTAAGGACACTTCTTCAAATTGCTAACATGAAACACATCATGTACTTTACTCAATTCCTGTGGTAATTCCAACCGATAAGCCACGGGCCCAATTCTTTCCAAAATGAGAAATGGTCCAATGTAGCGGGGATTAAGTTTCCCACGTTTCCCAAAACGTATCACACCCTTCCAAGGCGAGACTTTCAACGTCACTTTGTCTCCGACCTGGAATTCTAGGGGTTTACGCCTATGATTGGCGTAGCTTTTCTGCCTATTTCTAACTGCTTGCAGCCGATCTCGAATTTGCGTTACCTTCTCAGTAGCTTCCAAAATAAGCTCAGAGCCTATGAGTTGGCTATCTCCAACTTCAGCCCAACCAATAGGTGAACGACATTTACGACCATACAAAGCTTCAAATGGTGCAGCCTTAAGACTTGTGTGGTAGCTATTGTTGTAGGAGAACTCCGCAAGGGGTAGATATTTCTCCCAGCCTTTACCAAAGTCTATGATGCATGCACGAAGCATATCATCCAAAGTCTGAATAGTTCTCTCACTTTGACCATCGGTTTGGGGGTGATATGCAGTACTCATATCAAGTCTCGTCCCCAAAGCGGTTTGAAGTGATCGCCACAATGCTGACGTAAGACGACTATCACGATCCGAAATAATAGATATCGGAACTCCATGACAAGTAACTATCTCCTTCACATACAACCTCGCAAGTTTTTCCACACTATCATCTTCACTAATCGCCAGGAAATGAGCAGACTTAGTCAAACGATCCACAATTACCCATATAGCGTCGCAACCGCTAGCTGTCTTTGGTAATTTAGTAATAAAGTCCATCGTAACCCGCTCCCACTTCCAAACCGGGAGTTCTGGCTGCGTCAACAATCCTGACGGTCTTTGATGCTCAGCTTTAACCTTAGAGCAGGTCAAGCACTTACTAACATATAATGCTATATCTGCCTTCATATTTGGCCACCAATATAGTTTCTTCAAATCCTGGTACATTTTGTCCGACCCAGGATGAATGGAGTATCTCGACTTATGCGACTCATGCATAATCAATTCTCGAATTCCTCCATACAATGGTACCCAACTTCGTTCTCCAAAACATAATACTCCATCAGAACGCTTAACAAATCCCTTCTCATTTTCTGCCATCCCAAATATGTTCTCAGCAGATCGATTTTCTGCTTTCAGCGCTTCCATTTGAGCTTCTAATATTTGAGACGGTAATGGCGATACGATAGTCATTCCTAATGACCTAACTCGTAACGGTGGAATTCTCTCCTTTCGACTAAGAGCATCAGCAACAACGTTTGCTTTACCAGGATGTCGTAATCGCTTAGCAACTCAATCCAACGTCGCTGCCTCATGTTAAGCTCTTTTTGGTTCAAAATGTGTTGCAGACTTTTGTGGTCAGTAAACACTACACACTTGGTTCCATATAAGTAATGTCTCCATATCCTCAAAGCAAAAACCACAGCACCTAACTCCAAATCATGGGTGGGGTAGTTCTTCTCATGCTTCTTGAGTTGTCAGGAAGCATAAGCTATTACTTTCTCTCGTTGCATTAACACAGCTCCTAAACCTTTATGAGAAGCGTCACAATAGACGACAAAATCCTCGTTACCTTCTGGTAACGCCAAGATAGGAGCACTACACAACATCTCCTTAAGTAACTGAAAAGCTTCCTCTTCCTTATCTCCCCATTCATACTTAACACTCTTTTGAGTCAATTTGGTCAACGGTTTTGCTATCTTCGAAAATCCCTCAATGAATCTTCGGTATTAACCGGCTAATCCCAAAAACTGACGAACTTCTGTTGGGGTCGTAGGTGCAGCCCAATCTTTAATCGCTTCAATCTTAGCAGAATCTACATGAACTCCTTGTCTATAAATCACATGACCCAGAAATTATACCGTTGGAATCCAAAATTCACATTTAGAGAACTTAGCTTACAGTTTCTCTTTCCTGAGCAATTCTAAGATAAGTCTTAGATGCTCCCCATGCTCCTTCCCATTATTCGAATAAATCAAAATGTCGTCGATGAATACAATCACAAACTTATCTAAGTGAGGCTTACACACCTGATTCATGAGATCCATGAATACCGCCGGTGCGTTAGTCAACTCAAACGGCGTTACCTGAAACTCGTAATGCCCGTAACGGGTTCTGAAAGCCGTTTTCGGAATATCTTCCTCGCGAACTCGAAGTTGATGATATCCCGATCTCAAATCGATCTTCGAATACACACTCGATTCCTTGAAGCTGATCGAACAAATCGTCGATCCTCGGTAACGGGTATCTATTCTTCACCGTTAGCTTGTTCAACTCTCGATAGTCAATACACATACGAAACGATCCATCCTTTTTCTTCACAAATAAGACCGAGGCTCCCCAAGGTGAAGAACTTGGTCTTATGAATCCCTTTTTGGCTAACTCCGCTAATTGTTTCGACAACTCTTCCAATTCAGTAGGTGCAAGACGGTAAGGCGCTCGTGCCACGGGTGCAGCACCAGGTATCAACTCAATTTGAAACTCCACTTGTCTAGTAGGCGGGATTCCCGACAGATCATCGGGTAATATATCCGAAAAATCACGAACTATAGGCACATCTCCAATGCACCTTTCCTTCTTCTCCTTTCTCAGAAATTTGAGCTAAGAAAAGGCAACATCCCTTTTCCATTAGCTTCGGAAATTTATTGCAAGATATGACCGCTAACCTAGATGAGCCTCTCATTTTCTTTCGATCTCCCAGTATGTTCAGAATCTCCTTGCCATAAGGCACGCGCACGATCTTCTCATCGCAAACTATATGAGCACGATACTTCGACAACCAATCCATACCAATAATGACATCAAAACTTCCTAACGTGACGGGCAGAAGATCTATGTTGAAAGGACGGTTCAGAAAGTTTAACGTGCAGCCGCGAATGATAGTCCTAATCCTTTCTATGTTCCCATTAGCTAACCCAGTAACAACGTTCGGATCTTCTCCTCTCTTGTTCCCAGGTGCATACACTCTTCCATGAGCAGCTCCAGCTTCCATACGTTGGTCCCCATTATCTTGTCGTCCACGGTTTCCTCCAGCTCCACGGTTTCCATTATTGTACCCATTACCACCCGATCCTTGATTTCCTCGGTTCCACGATTCCCTACACTCATTCCTATAATGTCCCTTCTTTCCACATCCATAACAAGTAATATTTGCCTTACTCATAGTTTCAGGAGTAGCTGGAACTATAGCAAGTGGTCGAGCTCTACAATCCTTAGCTATGTGTCCCATCCTAGAGCAATTCCTGCACATCACCGTACATCGTCCAGAATGATTCCTATAACATCGGTTACACTTGGGTGCATCTCCATTGTAGTTCTTCTTGTCTCCATCTCCCATAGCATAAGCTCTAGTAGTTGTTTGTTGCTTGTTTCGACGAGCATTACCCTTAGAATGATTATCCCTCTTCCTCTTTCCATTCTTGTCTTTCTCAGCTTCTTCCAATACCAACGAGTCCATCAATTGTTGAGCGATAGTGATAGCCTCATGAATGTTTGCAGGCTTAGCAGAAATCACATCGTTCCTTGTAGCTACCGGCAACCCATCGGTATACCTCTCAATCCTTTGAGTCTCAGTCCTAACCATATCGGGACAAAGTAAGGCTAACTCTCGATAATGGCGATTGTAAGTTGCCATATCGGTACCTTTCACCTTATGGTTCCAGAACTCAATCTCCAGCTTCTTAATCTCATTTCTTGGGCAGTAAGTCTGAATCAGCAAAGACTTAAATTGCTCCCAAGTCATAGCATAAGCTACATCACTCCCAACTAAATTACGGTAATTGTTCCACCAAGTTAAAACTTCATCCTTGAAGGTAAAAGAAGCAAACTTCACCTTCGCATTCTCCACACAACCACTGACATTAAACACTGACTCAGTCTTCTCCATCCACCTGACCAAGTAGACCACTCCTTCAATTCCACCAACTCAATGGGTCCACAAATTTTAACTCCTTGTAGTTACATCCATTAGCACGAACAGGTGGAAATGTTCCAGCAGAAATGTTGGAATGATTTGACTCAGCTAGTAGCTCAGCAACTCGTTGCTCCACAAGTTGATTGATCATTGCTTGATCCACAATAGGTGCGTTAAGTGGAACATGATCATTGTCTCCCTGGACATCAACATTTTGAGTCCTGTTGTTGCGGTTAGTAGTGTCCAGGTTATCAGGAGTAGGGGTTTCAACATTTCGAGTAGGACGGCGTCCTCGGCGACCAGGGTAGTCGCGGCAGTTCCAGTTCGGGTAGCCCTAACAGGGTTTCATCGTATAGCCATTAATATAATACCAACACAATATCAACCACGCAAGTAAGACACAATTCTCCATGTACGCCAAAAATCGTAAAATATCATACGAAATCACTATCGTCCATACAAGTAGCAATCGATTCTTCGTTCCAAAATACCAAAAGACATAATAAATACTAAACGTTCCATACGAGACGAACATACAATCCGAATAACATGACTTAAGAGATAGAATAACTAGCTCTCCTAACCAAGTACTCCCTGGCTTAAGAAGCAACACAACAACAACCCAAATCCAAATTGATCTAGCCATGATGCTGGCGTAGACTCCTCAACTCTGATCTCAAATTATCCAATTCTCTCCATAATGATTCCAACTCGACACTGTGAGTATCATTATCCCTCTTAATGTCTGCAACCGCCTTCTCTAGCTCCGTGTTCCTCTGCCACAGCTTGCGATCTGCCTCGCGAGCCGTGAGGAAACCTCTTTGCAGAATCTCTATCTGCTCATGTATCTCCATCATACCTCTCCTAATCGCTGTCGTCCTGCCCATGACAGTAGTCAAATCAACTCTCAACTCAGCAACAAACTCAGCAATAAACTCAGCAATAATCATCTCAAGTCGGTCCGACATCCGCGAGATCCACTCGCCCTGTGCAGTAATCCGAGTCCACATCCTACCAATTTCACCCAAATCTGCATGCTCAACAGAAACCTCAGAAGCTGCATCCAACTCAACGGGACTACCAGGTGGCAACTCAACCAAAAATGGATGATCAGGTGAAACCGGCTCTAACGGATGTATCGGGGAATCGGGCTTCGCAGAATGAGCTGAATGTGCTAGCGACCCATCATCATCAGGCATCTCCTCCTCCTGAGGATCATCCTCTTCCTCATCCTGAGGGTCATCATTCTCTTCCTCATCTTGAGGGTTATCATTCTGCTCACCCTCGTACTCCTCCTCATACTCCTCGTCGGAGGGGTACTCCATCAATCGTCATCTCTGAGCAGGTGAACCACGAGGCGATAAAATCGGTGACTTAGGGCGACAATGAGACGATAAAGTAGTGGCCGAACGCATGACCATCACGTATGGGTCATCAGGGGCCATAGTGATCTACAAGGGGCGACGCGTACGAGCAATAACAATTCTTAATAACATCACGTGCAAAGGAGGCTATGATTTGTGACAACGGCGTAGGGTAGGTGTAAGTGTTTCAAAACAACTAAACCGCGAATTCGAAATACCATATCAAAATCATCATATAATTCCCAATCATATATATCAAGAAAGATTAAAAAAAATACCGCATTACTAAAACCATTCTCAAAACAATTAAGCCATATAATTTCTCAAAACGCCATCATATCGCTAAATCAATAAACCTCAAATCCTCAAATCATCTCAAGAATCCCAATTCTAATAATCATCTCAATAATCTCATTCCAAGTCAATATCTCATAATACCTCAATAATCAACAATGATGCTTCGGCTTGGCGGGCTGGCGGGCAATGGTCGAGGATCGTTTTCTATAAAAATCGGTTATAGTTTAGGTGTCTTTTTACCTAGTTCTCTATAACCTTGGCTCTGATACCAATCTGTAACACCCCCAAATTTTGATACAGCGGAAGACTCAATAAGCTTTCGGGGTGCTACGGGGATTGGTATCCAAACACAAGACATAAAAGAACGAGATAAAGTAAACAAAATAAAATGCAACCACGCGGGGTTTTAAAGTTTACATTATCCCAAAATCATCCAAAGTCAGGCCCAAAAGAAATAAATATAGGTCCACAATAGTTATCAGAGTTTTAGAAATATAGATCCATAACCAGTGCCAAATGCCAAGCCTCCAATCCCAAGCATCCGCAGAGCATCACTTAATTACCTGAGAAAACGTGCTAAAAGTCAGCTTTCGCTGGTGAGATCATAGGTTTAGATTCTTAATTCAATATAGTGGACATACACGCAAAACGCTTGCTAGCTAGACTAGGGCCCAATCATCCAACCAAAATAATCCAACCAAATCAAATCATCCCCTATAGGTGCACGCTATAGCTCAAATCCATCCAATCAATAGCTTACCTAGATCAAGTCTAGGCCTCGCTCTATAATCAATCCAATAGCTTACCTAGATCTAGTCTAGGCCTCGCTCAATATGTATGCGTAAGGATACGACATACCCAACATTCGTAAGGATACGACATGTTCAACTTACCTAGATCTAGTCTAGGCCTCGTTGTCTAGCTTACCTAGCTCTAGGCTAGGCCTCGCTCTATAACCAATTCAATAGCTTACCTAGTTCGGGACTAGGCCTCGCTAAACCACCAAATCAATAGCTTACCTAGCTCAAGTCTAGGCCTCGCTCAATAACCAAATCAATAGCTTACCTAGCTCATGTCTAGGCCTCGCTCTACCTAGTTCTATAAGCATAGCAAGTTTTGAAATCAAAAAGCGATAATAGTCCACATAAAACATTTGCACGTTTCTCACCCCAAGTATTGAAAACAAAGTTCAAGAGTAAAAGTGGGGCTATGACTCACCTCAAGTCCAGAAATCCTCAAAAGAAACGATAGAAGAAAGACGTAAGTAATCTCAAGCAACTCACGTAACGGCGACTACAGACTCGGCACTCCTAACAATATCAAACTCGTTCAGAAATCATTTCCTCAAAATCAAATATTCCCATTCCCGAACGTATTCCATTTTACTTTCCAAAAATATCCATTTCTCGAATTAACTTCATATCAATTTGAAATTCGACGTTTGGTATCCATATGGGTGGAGGGTCGACACAAAACAAACCAAGAAGCCACAACGAACGAAATAATAAACAAATCTATAGGTCTAATATTAGCCCGATATATTATTTAAATAAATCATCGAAGTTTATCAAATCCGTCGATTTGGTAACCTCCCATATTTATTTACGTAATACATCGCTCCAAGATTATACCCAACCTAAATCACATAGCACAAAGAATACTATATGGTATATATCGTAGTCCAATAAATTCCCTATATATATCGTCCAATTTGCCAAATTCGTCAATTTAGCCAATTCCACGAGATATATAGTAATTTATTATCCTAATACACGTACCACAACCTATGGGCGTCGTGGGATACGATGCCCATTAATATACTCATTTTATATAGCCAAATAACTCGATTTAACCCGTCGATTAAATAAGTTACGTA
Source organism: Artemisia argyi (assembly GCA_030686995.1). Classification (NCBI taxonomy): domain Eukaryota; kingdom Viridiplantae; phylum Streptophyta; class Magnoliopsida; order Asterales; family Asteraceae; genus Artemisia; species Artemisia argyi. The sequence continues at coordinate 13,019,076 of CM060693.1, forward strand.
GTTATAGAAAATGTTTATATTAATCGTCATATATCCGTGACAACACAAAAGTCACATAATAAAGCCCACTTGGACTTAAGTAACCACAACTCGTATAACTCGATAAGTTTTCCAACTTTATAAAGAAATCATGTTTTTATTTATTACTTACCCGACGTAGTGGTTCTCGACATTATTTATAATTATTTATTTATAATAATACTCCGACATTTATTGCACTATTAGCATAGTATAATAAATATCGTTATATTATTATAACGTTCACTCGTGACCGTTTTATTATTAATATACGCATTTATAATAATATATATACGTTTATCACGTCTATATACTTATATAAACGATTATATTACTAATAATATTATTACGAGTATTATTTTTAACGTTTGATTTTAAATATTTATCGAGTCATAAGAATTTGGTCACATGTCCGAGTCATTACTCTCGGCTCATAGTCCAAGTCCACAAATAATAATAATAACCAAGTCACAATAATAAATCAACTCCGTCCAAACAATCCCATAACCACGTGCTACAACATGAGGGTCCGACTACGGCACCCAACTAACCTATCTCCGTCATCTAATTGACCGTCTCACAATCGGTCCCCAATTCCATACTCGTCAACACAACTCCAAATATACTCATAATCAAGAAATACCGTATCGCGTCCGAATATTATACCAAATGCCCATAACACAATCACAACAAAAATAAATATTAATGACAAGTAACATATATTGTCCGAAAACCAAGTAGCAACGGGTTGAGTTACCAAGTCAACCCGGGTCAAACATAAGCTCAAAACATGAAATGGAGCCACACCCGAGACTAATGAGTCTCGGCTAGCTCCTTGAGCTCAATCGAATCCAAAACAGCCCCTTGGGGGTGTTCGGCCAAGAAATACCAACGACCACACGGGTCGACCAAATGTAACCAAGAATAAACCATACATCAAAATCAATAACCAAACATCCCAAATCGAGCACCAAGATCAAGAATCATCAAATATCAATAACCAATCCAAAAAAATGTACAAACCGAGAGTGCAAGCTCTCGGGTACACACCGACCCATCAAGAAAACATCAACCCGGATACCAAACTCGTTTTAGATCACATTTTATCAAAAACCCACTTGATTCATGTCTCAAAATCCATGAAAACTCGAAAAGATAATGAAAACCGTGACCCATAGTCACGATTCGGACATAAACACGAGTCAAAAACTCGGCCTACCTTCAAAAACCAAAGCCAAACGAATAGATCTTCAAGAAATGATAAAAAGTGGTGATGAACTCGTGGGGATTAAAATCGAAATCGGTGTTAGAGTGGGAGTTAGAGCGCGTGGTTAGTACCAATAGATAGATCTCGAAAAGATGGTGAAGATGGTGGTGTTGTTTTTATGGTGAGGGCGGCGGTGGTGGAGCTATGGTGGATTTGAGAGGCGGCGGTGGTGTTTAAAGAAAGAAGAGAGAGAGAGAGAGAATTTAAGTGGTGAAGGTGTTGGTTGGTTGTGTGGTACTCAACATAAACGATTCATGTGTAGATACTCTTATTAAAAAAATAAACTTTTTAATAATAATAATAATAATAATAATAATAATAATAATAGTGGGTGTAGGGATTTAGTAGCCCGGTGTCAATACACGGACCAAACCCGAAACTTAAATAACCAAATATCTTTCAAACCGAACCCGTTCCAAAATAATAATATCCGATCCAATAATAAAATGAAATTAAAATTGTTAGGTTAACCTAGTGCCGGAGTCAATGTAGTGCCAAAAATAACGATCTCACAATAAATCATCACGACCGAATCAATCCAAACCATAAATAAATAACCAAATCTCATAAATATCGTACGATTAAAAATCGCGTACCAACGTTTGTAAAATATCTCGTCACGATAAACTTTCAAAAATTCCAAAATTATAATTTTTAATGTAATGCGGGTTTTATAAATGGCTCCCTATTTTGCCAGTTGTCACAGTTTGTCTCTTAGTAATGAACAGGTTATGAAGTTGATTAATCTTTTAAATGAGAAACATGTTACTACTGCTCATGCTAATATGGCAGGTAGTTCCTCTTGTTCTTTTTTCAATTGCAGTGTGTTTTTTAATAAGCATTTCTCTCAGTTTTTTTGTGCTAATATTAAACTTAATGGAGTCAATTATCACATGGGTTGGATAATTGACTCAGGGGCTAATCAACATCTTACTAATAGAATTTTAAATATGTTTAATCTTGTGGATATTTCTGATTTAAAACTCACTGTTGGTCATCCTAATGGAACTCTTGCTAATATTACTCATGTTGGTAATTTGAGACTCAATAATAATGTTGTTTTGTTTGATGTTTTGGTTATTCCTGACTACTGTGTTAGTTTGATGTCTGTGAACAAGTTGATTAAGGATAGCAAGTTTAGAGTTGGTTTTGATGAAACTAAGTGTTATATTCAGGATTTGAAACAGCAGAGAATGTTGGGGACTGGTAGTGAATATGGTGGCTTATACTTGTTTGACAAGTCGGATAGTTTTTCTGCTTGTGTGCTTCAAAGTGAGTTTATAAGTTGTTTTGTTTCTAAAGAAATTTGGCATAATAGGCTGGGACATCCTGCTAATCAAGTTTTAAAATTATTAAGAGGTTCTTTGAAATTGACCAATGTTGATCACAATGGTCCTTGTGATGTTTGCCATAAGGCTAAACAGACCAGGGATGTTTTTCCTATAAGTGAACATAAATCAACTGTTTTTGGTGATCTCATACATTTGGATGTATGGGGTCCTTATTAAGTGGTTAGCAGAGATGGCTTTAGGTATTTCCTGACTATTGTTGATGACTTCAGTAGGTCTGTTTGGGTGTATATGCTAAAAGGAAAACATGAGGTTTTTGATATGTTTGTAAGATTTTTCAACATGGTTTTAACTCAATTTGGTAAGAAAATTAAAGTTATAAGATCTAATAATGGAACAGAGTTTCTTAATAACAAAATGAGTGATTTTTTGAATACAATAGGAACTTTACATCAAACCAGTTGTGCATATACACCTCAGCAGAATGGTATTGCTGAAAGGAAACATAGACATCTACTCAATGTTGCTAGAAGTCTTATGTTTCAGGGAGGGATACCTCTTGTGTTTTGGCCTGAACGTGTTTTGACTGCTACTTATTTGATTAACAGGTTGCCTTCCTCTGTGTTGAATGGAAAATCTCCTTTTTCTCTTGTTTATGGTAGGGAACCTAGTCTGTCTCATCTTAGGAGTTTTGGGTGTCTTTGTTATGCTGCTATTATTAAAGAGTCTGATAAGTTTTGTGAAAGGTCTGAAAAATGTGTTTTGTTGGGTTATGCTAGTGGTAAAAAGGAATATAAGCTTTTGAGTTTGGAAAATAGGTCCATTTTATACTCTAGAGATGTCAAATTCTATGAAACTATTTTTCCATATAAAATGAATCAAGATTTTGATTTTCAAACTCAAGTTAATGTGTTAGACTTTTTTGATAATATTGAGTCTGAGTCAAAAACCAAAACTCCTAGTCCCTCTCCCAATGATGATAGTGATAATAGTCATGATATAGCATCTGTTGGTAGAGATGGCAGTCAGTCACAATCTGGTAGGGTTGTGAATTTAGACCAGACTGCAAATTCTAAACAAATACATCAATCTGGCAATTCACAGAAACTAGTAAGTGATGACTCTGCAACTCCTTTAGATGAAAATAATGGTTCTAATTCTGAGGGAAATCCATTTCCTGATCCAGATGTGTCTATGCCTAGGTTTCAAAATGTTTTACACAGTCATATAGAGGAAGTAACTACTAGTGCTAGAAGGTCTAATAGATCTTCTAGGTTGCCACCTAAGTTTAATGATTTTGTTCTTGATGATAGAGTTAAGTATGGTTTAAATAAGTTTGCTAATCATTCTTTGTTAAGTGCTGAAAATTGTTGTTTTGTTTCCAATTTGAATAAGACTGCTGAACCTGCTAGTTATGAAGAAGCTAAAAATAATCCTAATTGGAACAATGCTATGAATGAAGAAGTCTGTGCTTTACTTGAAAATGATACTTGGGAAGAATGTGATTTACCCCTGGTAGGTTTCCTATTGGTAGTAAATGGGTTTGTAAAATCAAATATAAATCTACAGGGGAAATTGAAAGATATAAAGCTAGATGTGTTGCTAAGGGTTATAGTCAAAAGGAGGGTATTGATTATGAAGAAACCTTTAGTCCTGTTTTCAAAATGGGTACTGTTAGGCGTTTACTTAGTTTGGCTGTTCAAAATAATTGGGGTGTTTTTCAAATGGAGGTGAACAATGCTTTTTTGTATGGTGATTTAAATGAGGAAGTATACATGCTTCCTCCACCAGGGTATTTTAAAGAAGAAACCAATAAGGTTCTCAGACATAAAAAATCTTTGTATGGGCTTAAACAAGCTCCCAGACAGTGGAATCATAAACTGTCTAAGGCTTTGTTTGAAGCTGGTTTTGAGCAGTCCAAAAATGATCACTCTTTATTTATTAAAAATAAAGGGAGCTCAGTTTTGTACGTGCTGGTTTATGTTGATGATTTGGTTTTAACTGGTAATAGTGTTGATGAAATTGAAAATTTTAAAGCTTTCTTGAAAAACAAGTTTAAAATTAAAGATTTGAGAGAACTTAAATATTTTCTTGGGATTGAGGTGTTAAAGACCAAAACTGGGTTGTGTTTGAATCAAAGGAAATATTGTCTTGAATTGTTTCATGAATATGGTTTGCTTGCTTGTAGACCTGTTATGACTCCATTGCCTGAAAACATTGTCTTAAATCATAAAGAGACTGATGATGATAAGTATTTGAAAAATTTTACTACTTATCAGAAGCTTGTTGGTAAATTGATATATCTTACATTGACTAGGCCTGATATAGCATATGTTGTTCATTGTCTTAGTCAACATATGCATTCACCATTGCAGTTTTATTTTGAGATTGGTTTGAGGGTTCTTAGATATTTGAAGTTAGCTCCTGGTAATGGTATTAGTTTCAATAAGAGTCAACCAGGTTTCAAAGTTGTTGCTTATTCTGACTCTGATTGGGCTAAATGTCCTATTACTAGGAGGTCAGTTTCTGGTTATTGTGTTTTTGTGAATGGAAATCTAGTATCTTGGAAAAGTAAGAAGCAGAATACTTTGTCTAAGTCTTCTGCTGAGGCAGAGTATAGGTCTATGGCCTCTGCTACTTGTGAGGTTTTGTGGGTTCTTAAAATTTTAAAGGACCTGGGTGTTGGTGAATGTTTGTTGCCAGTGGATTTGTGTTGTGATAATAGGTCAGCAATTCAGATTGCTGCCGATCCTGTTATGCATGAGAAAACTAAGCATTTTGATATAGATGTTCATCTTATTAGAGAAAAGGTTTCATCTGGCTTGATCAAAACTGTGAACATTGGTTCTAAGGATCAAACTGCAGATGTTTTGACTAAAGCACTTGGTAGTGTGCAACATGGTGTGATGGTGAAGAAGTTGGGCATGGTTAATCTGTATGTTTCATCAGTTTGAGGGAGGGTGTTAAAATTATTAGCATTCTTTGGCAAACTTATGAAACTACATGGTTAGTTATGTAACTTGTTTATAACTAATACTTAACTTTAGCTGTGATTGTCTAGTGTTTGTTTGTGCAGGGTCCAAAGTGTAACTTGGGAGCTTATATAAACAAAATTACGAGCTAGGGTTTATGATCATCTCATTGTTTCATTCACACAAGTTTCTCTAATTGGTTTTCTCTCAAATCATCATCTGGTTTTAGGGTTTATGGGTATAAGATTAGTGTTGATAGTATTGTTTACATCAAGATCTACTTGATCTTGATTATTAGTCTTGGTTGTTTCTGGGTTTTGGTTTAAGTGTGTGAGTATTGTAAACAGCACCTAATAGAGGGACTGTTATCCTTTCTTTTGTATTGTATTTGGCTTGCATCTGTGTTGGGGACAAGTCTTCTTGTGTATATTGTTATAATAATAATAGATCACCAAGGGGTGGTTGGTTGGATGTTTAATCTTGTGTTAGTTGTTTTGATACCATTTTAACAAAAACAAAAACAATGTAATATTAATTTCTTTTAGAGTAAATTACATAAATAATTATCATGGACTGCTCAAAATTAAATTTTTGGGCGATCTCTAGATTTAAAATTAGTGCTTACTTACTTGTCTGAGTAATAGTCATAGTAAAAGCTCAATAATAAGATATGCAGTGTAAACCAAAAATGTGTTCAAATTTGGTGTTAATGACAGTGTTATGGAGTTTACCTCATACTCTAATCAAAGTGTTAGTTATATATATATTTTTTTCCTATTGCTCATTTCCGTCTTAAAATAAATGCCTCCTTTGATATTAAAGCCCAATTTTAACAAAAAAACAAATTTTACAGTTTTAGCTAAGGGTACTACTATTGGTACTTCTTTACCCCTGTTAGTCATTTTTTACTCATTTTATTGATAGGATAAGACAAATTTTTATAGTTTTTTATTCTGTATCTTTTGGTTTTTATATTTTATGTTTCACACTTTTTTGAGGCAATTTTACCCACTTTATTAACATGACAAGACATTTTTTTTTAATAGTTTTATGTCCCGTATTTTTTGTGTTTTCATTATTATTGACTTGTCAAACTTTATTTTTATTCCGTAATTTTTGTTTCCAAGTTTTATAATAAAAGCCGCTACATGTTCTCTCCCCTTGCCCTTGAACGATAGAAGAACTATTTATCTTCTCTTAGATAGCGGTCGATCGGTTCGCATATATGGTCAATCAATAGGTCCGCGGATCAAAAAAAAATGTATTACAATCATTTTAAGGAGTGTACCAACAATCGTTCCTTTTAACTAATCAAAAATGTTTTTCAATAAATATTGTATAATTTGTTCTAATCTAAAAATAGAAACTTATTTTTACTAGAAAATTTATACACTAAAAAGTCAAACTTACATAAGGGTATGGAGTACGTAAAAGACAACATGTGGGCATGAGAAAGACACGACAACACAAAAAACAATGTAATCTAGTTATCTAGTTGTGATCTTTTATCTATGGATCAGCACGACTGTACGTCGTCCTATGTTTCTTAACTAACATTCCCTCCATATTTTGTCGCACCGGAAAACATGCAACTATCTGCCACCTCAGCAGCATCATCATCAGTAGGAACAAGATTATCACCATTTTTGTCGACTGATCATCATCATGTTAATTCTGTAGCATTTAAAACATCATCATCATCTTTGAACTGGAGCTATAATAATAATACTGGTGGTGGTGGGAGTTTGTTGATATGTAGAAGCTCATTGACACCTCCTAATAGACCTTCTTCACCTTCACCAGCTGCTGCTAATGCTTCTGAATCTGCTAAAGCTCAAGCTGCTGTTGTTGTTGATCTCAATGAGGCTGATAATGATATTGTTAAACAAGCTCGGGTGTGGTTTCTATCCTTTCTTTACTTCATTTTTATGTTTTGATAAACCGTGATGGATTACTGATTTTATAACTGTTGTCACTAGTTGTCACATTTGGCTTAAGCTCACTAGTAGTTGTTTGTATTAGACGATAAATATGGATTAGTGATAGAGGAGGTGACTCAACGTAGCCACCTATGAGCATCAGACCCGCTGTGATACCAAAACCACGTAGGTGTATTATATTATTAGCCAAACTATATATATAGTATAGCATGAAACCCTAATAGACCTAAGCCCGCAAATGGGCTTGGTCCATATTTATTGTCTAGTAGTTTGATTACATTTTAGAAGTGATAATATGATTATTGTGTTTTACGGTTTTAGGGTGTTACGAATTATTTGTAAGTAGATTCAAAACAGTTTGAAGTTAGCTTATTACTAGTACTTATTCCAATAAGCATAAGCAATCCCGACCAACACACACTCTTGGTAACGGCAACTAGTCTTGCAATTTAGATAATCAAAATTTGCCAAAAAAAATTATAAGCAAGCACATAGGAAGATGCTCAAATACTAGCTGCAACAATGTTTGGAGAACTAAGTTGATTGCAATTGAAACCGATTATTGTGACTTTAATAAACAGAATCAGCTGAATTTCATCAGCTTTTGTGTGTTCTCTAAGTCGGGATAACTAGAAAATTCTTATTTGTGAAGAACAAAATATTAATTGATTGTTTTTGTTGGAGTGTAATAAGTATCTAAAACTTTGTTTCTGCGAAGAAGTAGAGATCCGCTGATTGGAAAGCAGCAAGGGCTCATCTCGAGAACGGAATTGTATATCAAGGCAGAGTTGAAGGATCCAACGGTGGCGGTTTACTAATCCGGTTCTATTCTCTTGTTGGATTTCTTCCATATCCACAATTGAGCCCATCACATTATTGCAAAGGTATGCAACCTTTGAATATGATCACAAGGCACCCTATGCACCTGAAATAAACATTTCGAGTTTATGTGGCTCAGAAGCTGTTTATTTCATGGGATGTTGCTAGGATATCATGTGGTTCTTGTCAGTGCTGTTAGGATATTAAGCTATAAATCTAGATAGAAAAGTGATTCGCATACCATGGGTGTTGATCAAGATTGTTATTTAGATATGAAAACCAGGTGTTTGGATGTGAGTTTACTCCGAGTAGTGTCATTTAGAAACTGCAAGTATTTGAGTAAAGTGATTATAAGCACTTACCAAAAGCACGTCTTTATTGTCCCCCTGCTCCCCTTTTAAACCCGGATTTTTTATCGTCCCCTTAAGCTTAGTGATAATATATTAATCCTTTATTTGCTAGATATATAGCCAATGTCGATCCCCTAAAAATAATTACACACTTCTGTGTTATTTCTTGTAGAGCCAGAAAAGACCATCCAAGAAATCGCGAAAGCATTAGCTGGTTCTCTCATTTCCGTTAAGGTACATTTTTTTTTTTTTTTTTTTTTTTTTTTAATAATATGTAAACTCTAAAACATGTTTGGTCTAGTTTGAATATTCCCGTATGCACGAAAAAAACTAATATCGCATCAAGGTGCTAACATTCATTGATATGAATCATGAATGGTCAGGTGATCCTTGCAGAAGAGGAGAAAAGGAAACTGATATTCTCTGAAAAAGAAGCTGCTTGGTCAAAGTATTCCAATTCTGTTAAAATTGGGAATATTTATCAAGCAAAAGTTGGCTCGGTTGAAGACTACGGCGCCTTTGCTCACTTGCAGTTCCCAGATGGTAACAAGTTTGGGCTTGCGTCAACTTTATCCTTTATATGTTCAAAGTTTGCAGTTTGAGCTTATGCAATCCGAAATCTAATGCAGGTCTTTATCATCTTACTGGACTTGTACATGTTTCGGAGGTTTCATGGGACTTGGTTCAAGATGTGAGAGACATATTAAACGAAGGCGATGATGTGAAGGTCAAAGTCATTGGCGTTGATAGGTGACAAATTTTATCTAGTTTTTACTTAACGTATAATTTCCCTCGTTTGTTTTCGTTTTTCATGAACCTCCAGACATTCTTAGACATATAGTCCTATGATTTAATAATAATGTGTAGGAATAAATCAAGAATCACACTGTCAATAAAGCAACTAGAGGAAGATCCACTGCTAGAAACTTTGGAAAAAGTCATCCCTCAGGTATGACTCGATCGTCGAATCTCATCCTGCAACAGTTTTGATTTGGCTTTGTTTATTAAGCAAACGGTCCCTTCCGCTATGTGCAGGATGGTTCGGATGTCAACTCAGACTATAGTATTGAGCCACTTCAAGGTCTCGAAACAATAGTAGAAGAGCTACTGCGAGAAGACGGGTATGATTAGATTCATCCCTGTAGTAACAAGTATCCTAATTAACTTGAATATACCTTTTATGGTTTTTAACTTATTGATTTGCTGAACCAGAATAATCGATGTGAAAATAACGCGTCAAGGATTTGAGAAACGTGTGGTATCGCAGGATCTACAGCTTTGGTTGTCAAATGTAAGTTACTTTTGTTACCAAGTATAACTTTTGAAAGCACTATTAGTTTGGAACTTCTGTTAACCTCGCATTGCTACAGGCACCGCCTAACGGGAATCAGTTCACTCTTCTTGCTCGAGCCGGACGACAGGTACACATACTATTAACATATTGTTTGATCAAGCAAAACTCATACAAGACTACTAGCTCGAAATTTTTTGCCAGACAAAAAAGTCGGCTCAAGTTTGTGCCAAAACGTACATAAGTTTATCGACTTGTTATAATATGTTCGAGTCAACAATTCTATACAAGTTTGAGCCAAAAAGTACATAAGTTTATCTACTTGTTTTAATATGTTCGAGTCAACAATTCTATACAAGTTTGAGCCAAAAAGTACATAAAGTTTATCGACTTGTTATATGATGATATAAAAGCAGAAATACTTGATATAAGTTCGAGTCAGCAATGAAAGCTCAATTAGTTTGCAGCACCACAAATAACATGGCTAAATGTGATTCAGGTACAAGAAATACAGCTAGTAACTTCACTCGATCAAGACGGAATAAAAACTGCATTACAAAGAGTACTGGAGCGTGTTCCATGAGTCTCAGACACGATTTTTACAAGTACTTGATATACGTGAATTATTACAGGTTCCTACTTATTGTACAGAAACCACATTAAACCTGTAACTATTCTTTTCACTGATGTCTGGTAATCTTTACTCGATTCATAGCATCAGCATCTTTATTACAAAGCAAAGACTTACCACAGTGGTACATCTTAAACGAAAACTCTAGGAACAGGTTCGAGACTAGGGTGGCCAGAAGGCTTGCATTCAATCTCACGTAGTACTGTCTTGAGTCCGACTCCAGCTGCATTTGCTTTTGGATGAATTCCTTGAGATAAACCCTCCATGTATGCTCGGTTTTCCCTTTCCTTTTGGTAGTGGACACCAAAGCGAGACTCCACTTCTGTAAACAATTGATTCCAGTTATCTATTAGTAGCATATATGCATATATGATGCAAGTTCAACCAAGTCTGCCAAAGGAAAGACGAGCTGAGCTCTAGCATCTTAGATTGAGCTCAAACTCGACTAGATAAGCGCGATGAGTCTTAATGAATACTCAAAGCTTAAGAGTTTTGCTTGATGAGCCCAAAACTATATTTTTGAGTAAATTGCATGAATAGTCTTTGCGTTTTTGCTCAAAATTACGGAATTTGTCCCTTGCCTATACTAGTTACGAATATGGTTCATAAGAAACACTCTTAGCTCTTACATTTGGTCATTCAAAGTATGCAAGTATTTTCACATTTGATCTTTGATTGATAGGGACCAAACATGAAAGCACAACGTGATTCTAAAACTATATCTGACATATATCGGCCTAAATTTTGAGCTAACCACATGGGTCATTATTTGCCTAAATTTTGAGCTAACCACATGGGCCATTATTTATGAAACTTAGTTGAAGCATTTAAGGTTGGAGTTCGACTTGTTCTACATGTTTCAAGCTTGTGACTTTTCCTACTTAAACATTACACGTTTCGTTTATATCAAATAACGATAAAAATTAAACTCGTTAGGAGTCATCATAAAACAATACCTCTAGCAAGGTTAGGATACAGTTGACCATCTCGCGTTAAAGCCATCATAACTTGAGGCAAACCAAGCGGCAACTCATCACCTCTATCCACTTGCCAAAAATGAAAAGTTTTCCCATAAGTTTTCGCCACTTTTTCAAGATCTTGTCGCTCAACAGGACCAGGAACACCAGGGAGAAACAGCACACCACTCTTAACCTCGTACTCATGGCTATGCCACATTGGTTTTTCGGAATCGGGTAATGTCAAAAACAGTTCTTCTGTTACTATGTATTCGACTCCTATCAAACGAGCATCTGCGTCTGGTCGGTCATAGATTAAGCATTGTCGCATTTCTTCGTTTTGATGGGCGCAGTAGTGGTGTGCTTCCACTTGTCGTGTCATGTCATCAGCATAGAAGTGAAACCTTACGAAAATTTAAGATCAATAGTAAATTACTTACTGTTAGTTAATTTTTAAATAATTAAGCATAAAATTTTATCAAGATCATAATTATATACATACATTTGTCACGTAAGAGCAAAAACTTATGGGGTACATGATTCTATGCATAAAAAATCTTACTGAAGCGAAATGATCAAGATTAAATAAAAATCACATTTGTTCTAAAAATATCAAAATAAACGAACAAAGTTGACTATGGGATTCGAATAATTATTCGTACACCTCCTAAATGAATTCCGGCACCCCCTCTTTTTTATTATTATTTTTATTTTAATTATTTTGTTTTATTATAAAACTAAGGAACTGAAAGTCTGGGAAAAAAAAATAATAAAGTTTGATTAGTCAAAAGTATAATTATCCTGCCTTATAGTGAGTAAAAGCAAGGCATGAGGGTGCCATTATCATGCACGCGTGTCTAATGATACAAAATTCGTAATAATTTGAAACTGGGAATCATCATAAAAAAATATATGTTTGTGCATCATTATACAAAAGTAGTAAAGTACCATAACAATTCAAATATATGAGAAAACTCTAGCGTAAGATGACAAGTGTTCAATAGAATTACCATAATAAAGACATCTCACCCATGTAACAATCATTACTTATCATAAAATTAAGTTGATAAGGCAAACTTATAAAAGTTGGTCACTGAGTCTTATCATTCTCGTTGAAAAAAAAAGTGCCCATCATTGATAAGTAATACAAATAACGTTATAGTTTTTGTTTAAAGATAATTAACTGAAAATGTAACCAACTTGCCACTTTTCGTGCATTTAATAGCCTTTTTTTTATGCCAAAACTTTTGAATTTCGACTTTTGTGTATATTTTGTTCATATACATTGATATTTTATTTTACTTCATGATGTTAATAGATAGGTTAAACAATGTAAGGGTAAAATGGTAATAAAATACATATAAATATCAAAATTCTAAAGTTTATGTATATAATTACAAAAATGTAAGTTGGTTGCATGCAAACTCGAAAAAAAAAACAAGTTAGTTACATTTTTAGGTGATTATTCCTTTTATCAATTAGTGATTATAAAGTTTTTCACACGATCTTCCTTTTCTTCCATAGCCCTAAAGAACTATACAAATTAGCAACATTATAAATCTATTTTAGGGTGGCTCAACATCTAAAAAGCGAAACCATATTGTTCTAACAAAAGATTATGTTCTAACATTTTCGTTATTACATAAAATTCCTAGATCCGCCACTGAAATAGACTAAAATAATGTTAACAAAAACTTACGCGCAAAGGTGTTGGTGGATCTTTTTAGTCGGGCCAAACGACTGAATGGTCGAGGCAGCGGTATCCACGATCGAAGTACCGATTTTGGTCTTCTCACCAGGGACATCAGGGTGTGTTGGTGCATGAATTGGTTCCATTTTTTTTTACTACGTTATTATCAGGTTACAATTTTCTTGTTTTGTTGAGATATGATCAAAGTTGATGAAGGGTTATGTCTCAAAATTCGGTGAATGAGTGGGTGAGCTTGAAGTATGACATGTGTCAATGAAAGTGGACATAGGTGGCATGTTGTGGTTGCCACGTGGCAAGGGACGTGTCATGTGTTTCCTTAAAAAGTTGAATGAGATTTTTGTTGTTTGACTTTTTCTCTTGAATGGAAAGTTGTGTTAGGAGCATGACATGTGTAGTTTGAATTCTTTTAAAACATTGGCTTGATGCTATGTCATTTTGGATTTTTTTTTTTTTTTTTTCCTCCGAAAAACAAGGCTTTTAATAAAACACTTTTGAGAAAGAGGTCAAGAAATAAAAACGCAATTAAAGTGGAAGTAAACTAAACTCAAAAAGACGGATTATAATAATAAAGCGCTAAGGAATACCTAACATCAAAACTAGAGGTGATAATTTGTGTCTGAAATAAAAAAAATAGGCTAATTTTGACTACTTTTTAAAATACTTTGGCACATTTAACTCCTTCATTTTTTTGAAATGGGCATATTTAGCCCATTGAAAAATCAAATGATCACTAACGGGCACATATTCTTTTAATTGAAGAACATTATAATATTTAATTTTTTAAATATAAATGAAGTATTACGTTTAATGAATTTATTTCGTTATTTTTAGTCTTTTATAAAGCGATTTGTATAAAATGCGCCCGTTTGGCCGTGCCCATTCTAACCCGTTCCTGTTCTAGCCCGTGCCCGTGCCCGCCCAACCCACCCATTTTGCCACCTCTAAATTCAAAACATACTAAAGACGTCTTTAAGAGCCAAAACCCATCTACCCCAATTTAAATTATTTTTTTTCAAAGAGATAGTTGTTGAATTTGCAAGAATATATCTTCAATCAAAATTGTGTCTTTTTCATTGTTGGAGTATGATAGTGATTTATCTTTTAGTCTAAAGTTAATTGCTTAAGTAACATGATCACTCGTTAGAGAATACACTCAAAATCTTTGGTCTAGTGCTAAGAGATAGTGGTTTTAAGTTTTGTCAAAAACATTTGTGAGATGATTGTATAAGAGCATTGGGTGCGGTTGAGTCGTGGAGCTCGTGTCGTGGGCAAAAAGTGCTGCCACGTCAGCAAAAAAGCTCCATGGTACCAGAAATCTCACGGCACCACATTTCAGGGGTATCGGTTGGCACCAGAATTTCTGGTGCCGTCGGCCAATTTTTTTTTTCTTTTACTTAAATTAAAATATACACAATATAAACTAAAATAAACTTCATTAAAATTAAAAACAAACATTACATATAAAAAACACACATTACAATAAAAAAAAATACAAACTAATTAAGATACTTAAACATAAACTACGATTAAACTAAACTACGAATTAATAAAACGAATCATCCGACACGTAGCCCTCGTGACTCGAATAGGAATTGTTTGAAAATTATGTGAGAAATCTTTAAAAGAGGGTTAAAATTATATTTTTATTTTTATTTTATTTTTTTGAAAACACACCCATTTAAGGCTAAAGTAGCCGTTATTTTTGAAATTCAAACACATTCAATGTTCAAAATTCAAGGAAAAAAAAGCGATGGCGCTGAGCCATCACCACGGCGCGAGCACCGACGGCGCCACCTCCGGTACGGTGCGCCGTCGTGAAACTCGGCTGGTGGTGACGGCGCCAGCGATGACTCAACCGTACCCCATCCTCTAAGTGTGTAAAAAATTATCGAAAAAGAAAAACCAAAATCGAACTCAAAAACTTTTTATGAAGCACATTTAACACTAGAAGGAAGCTTATTTCTGTAAAGAATAATATTTTGCAAGGTTTTCAAGATCGAGATTTTACTAAGGATCGTTTATGTTTTTGCAAGATCAAAATCGTATGATCGGATCGAGATCCTAAGATTCTACTATAATATCATTTTCTTAATAGTCTTTTTAATATTATTCAAATTTACAAATTATTACTACTTATATATAATAAACACAAATTTATATAAATATTTCATGAAAATGTTGTCCTAGGTTATGATATCAAATGTTTAAAAATATTAACATGTTCTTTTTAAATTCTATAATCATAATTTATAACTTTGTAGTTTTTTAGTTTGTGGTTAAGATCAGAATCTTATAAGATTCAAGCATGCTAAAATCCTATGTATAATTCGAATCGTTTTACTTTGTAGTTCGTAAAATCGTAAAATATTAGGATTAGAATTGGGATGTTAACAATTACGAAAAATTCTATTTCTCGAGTTCCAGAAATTTTCAATGAGGCATAAAAGATAGTATTTCACTATTTCTTAAACACTTTTTGCCTAAACGTCAAAATACGGGTTAATAAAAAAATGAACAGGTTGAAGAAGTCTAACAGACCTAAACATAAGTCAAACACTCTTTTTATTTCTTGTTTTTGATATTTGTCACAATCATAAGTTTAAATTTAGCATAATTTTCTTATTTATTCAAGTATAGTACAAATAGATCATTAATACTATCCATCTAGTTTATACTAGTAATATGTTCATATCATGCCATTATCAAATTTCTATAAATAATTACTCAATAGTCAATATAAACTTACTTCTCAAACACTATAATTCTCATAAGTCAATAATTGTACCTCACTAATAGTAGTTTTTAATTTTTATGATTATATTATCTTAATTTTTAGGTTTTTGTTAATCACAACCCATAAGGTTGTTTTTAAACATACCTTAATTAAAAATTTTGTATTAAATAAAGTACCATATTTTATAATTATACATATTTTTTCATTTAAAACATGGAATGTCATGTTAAACATGGAGTGTTTAGTGCTCATTTAATGCAAAAATTTTAATTAAGCTATGTTTAAACACAACATCATAGGTTGTGGTTAACAAAACCTTAATTTTTAATAGGTTTGCTAAAAGTGGTCCTCGATTATTTTCTATTTCTTTTGTTTGTATACGTTTTTTCTTTTCTTTTTTTGAACCATTTTGTTGGTATACACGAACCATGACTTTTTCTTGTGGGGTGGAACCCATCTATTCCGCCTCCATTGCACTTTTTTGCACCTATTAGAAAATCAAGGCACTTTTAGGATCAAATGAGAAAAAAACTTAGAATGAGAAAGTATGAGAAATATCTATAATCATACATTTGAGATGCATCGACTTAAATTAGATGCACCCCTAATCTTTTAGATGCACTATAATATATTTTCTAGCAAAAAATTATATGCATATACATATATTAGATGCATTTCATCAAGTTAGAAAAATCATATACATTTTTCGTCATCTGCGGGTCAAATTTGTTGTTAGTACTACTTTGCATCGTTTTCACTTCAAATCATTTTTTGGAACTAATTGAGATGCATCTAAATGAATAGAGATTCATCTAAATCAAGTCGATGCATATTAAATGTGTGGTTATAGTTATTTCCTATCCTTCTCAATTTAAGTTTTATTTTCACTGAATTCTTACCCAATCAAAGCATGCATAAATTGTTGAACTTGTGGAAAATGTCTTCAATCGACCTAGCATCTATCTCTTGCTCATTAGCGTGAACCACCCGATTCCGCCTCTTTCATATTACCCACATCAACACGTATTTATCTATTTAGGTAATTGACGTGCTGACATCAAAAGTTTGTTGTTGCAGCAGCACATACTACTACCTAAATCCAGAAATTGCAGATACGGAGAACTGGAGGAGATAGTAAGTATGTAAGTAATCATACAACAGCCACAACACTAAAAACATATTCTATCGCTATATGAAGCTAACATAGAATAGGCAACCAGGTACAACCAGGTGTTGGGTCTGCTGGTAATTCTAGGTACACATCCGCAACGATACAGTGATATAGAACGATAGAAATAGTGAAACCAAGTAACGATTGACAAGCTGCTACGAGAAAATCCACAAAATCAGGAGGCACGTCGAAACATGTTTTAGTATATATTAAGCCTAATGTCTCATAAAACCAACTTTGTTTTGCGATTTATCTAGGTTTGTGCTTATCGGTACTAAAACCGAAACATGGTAATCGGTTTTGAGTGTTGCCCAGATGTGTGTGATTTTTTTTAGGTAACGCCTTTTTTGGTTTCATCATTTAATATTTTCATGTTCATTATTTCTTTTAATTATGTTAATCATATAAAGGTGTGTACACTAGCGACCATAGGTATGGTGATATTTTTTGTCTGGTTACTTTCCAAATCACTTTGTTTTCCTATTTGTATTTTGTAACAAGCACTTTCCAAATCGTTTTGCAAACTTTTTCATTTTATTGCATTTGAAAGTGCCATGCCAACACAGGAAGTCATGGTCAGTCGATGCAATAGAAGAAAGTTACACCGAACTATACAAGACCCGATCAGGATGATTGAAGATAAACTTACTCATTTACAAATGGATTTGTGTATACGTGTTAAGCACTCTCACTAATGTATTTGTTACTCAAATGGAACCTTTTTTGCTTATTTGAACTACCCTGCAGTGTACAACCAAAGCATCCTGCACCGGACATGGCAGGCGACATGATAAAGTACCCTTATCCTTCACAGAGTTTTACTTGAAGGCTTGCAAAGAACAAAGAGCAGTACCATTTGCAGAAGTAGCAACAATAACAACAATAGAAGCAACAGATCAACTTTGAATGCTCAAAAGGTAATTTCACCGTCCAGTTATATTTTAAGGTGAACAATGTAGCACTAGAAATGATTTGCTAGATTTAACATATGGAATTAGCATATTGGATATTTCGGGGTTGCATGTTTCAGCAAAATGAATCTTATGTCAGTAGTTGCTGCCTTTACCATATCTTCGTAATCAGGCCCCTAGCAAATTTTCGTCATTTAGGAGTACTTAACAGTTAAACATAAGGATTAGTTTGGTGTACCAATGTACTGCAAATATACTCTCCTATGAGTTAACTACATCATTTGATCACTATATATGGTCTCAAATCCTTTGCTCCTAAATTAGAGGATACTAGATTATTCATGTAGGTTTAAAATTATAAAGTAGTTGTAGTTAAAGGGTTGCTGTTATTCGTATGAATGCGTGTTCGGGTTATCTTATTTTGTTCCTTTCCTTAAAGGATTAAAGGTCTTAATATAGTTTTCTAAAGATATTGTTTTATTGATGATGGTTTAATATTCATTTACATTTTTGGCACTACGTAATTTTTTCTGTTACACAACAGCAAGACAAATGAACACCTACCTTTTTCCTATCGGTCCTTTTTTTTAACACAAAACGGCGGCAAACAGAACCCAAGCCCCACACCAGCACTAACGGGCTTGCAAGATACAAAAACAAAACAAAGAAAAAAACGACCCACTTTCTACTTAAAAAAAAAAAAAAAAAAAAAAAAAAAAAAAAGACCCGAGCCTCACACCAAAACTAACTGCCTCAGCTAAATAGATATCTATACTACCATTTACATGAGTTTCAAAGTCAGTATCTATGCTACCATTTACCTATTCAAATCCAAATAGAGATCTATGCTACCATTTTAATTCTTATTACTTTCAAGCTTTTGGTGATGCTAAATAAAAGGCGTGCAGTTTTAAGTTTTAACTTTATGATATTGTTACAAATTTTGATTATATGTTACCTATACCGCATAAAAATATGGCTAACATGGTTTTCATTTTTTTTTTCTTTATTTGCAGACAAGAACGGTTCGTCACTGAAATTGTTGTTGCAATATCTGAATTAAGTGTGACCCATTGCGTCTGCATAACTTGCGTTTCATACTGGTCTCGAATTTATTCTCTTGCTTAAATATTGCAAAGGTGTTGGGTTCCAATATCGCACATACATACACAATTACATTTATAGAAGCTGGAAACCAAAGTATGGTACTTACGTGTTTAGGTGATGAAATGGGGCTAAATTGGGTGTCTTTGGTGGTTGAAATGAGGGTTAACATGGTTCAATTTATGGACTGAAATAGGTGTGGGATTCAGGGCTAAGACGGGTCCGTTTGGGTGCTAAAATGGGGACTGCAGCAGGTGTTGAAATGAGCTGAAACGGGTATGTTTGTGTGGGTTAACCCACATAATCTTATACACCCAAAAGTAAGCTTAAACAAACACCATCTTCATTTTTCTCAAGGCCTTTTTTTTCTAGCTTATCTTTTTTACTTTGTACTTACTGTGACTCAAATATGCAAATAGGCTCAGAATCGTAATTATAAACCTGGAAAATCGGCTTCAGAAACTTTTTGCTTATAATATACACTTCTTTGTTTCTCACTTGCATTTATCTTCTTGGTTTAAAACTTATTTCTAGATAAACAAGAGTTACCTTTTCCATAGTTTTGCTCACAAATTAATTTAGTGTCTGCAGAATATTGATATGTTAGATCAACGACAAAACCTTTTTCTCGGTGTCTCAAAGGTGTTGGGCTCCGCCTTGCAGTATAACATGGTTATTCATATGGGTGTAATTCATGTAACACAACTAAAATAGCATCAGATATTTTATCAAGGGAATTTGTAGATAGTTTTTAAATTAATTTTATGGCTATGACTTACAGTAAGCCATATTTGCATAGGCTCATGGTAATTCATATGGGCCTATAATTTATGTCATGATTAACTTACTATATATTATGACAGGGATAATTATTTGAAAGTGACTCGAACTATTGTGAGATAAAATGCCTATATGTTGCGTAAACAAAAGATAAGAAAAAAATGGCACAAAAAAACAGGCCCGCCCGCAACGCGGCGGCCCGTCGCCATTCTCGTAATAATAATAATAATAATAATAATAATAATAATAATAATAATAATAATAGAGTAAGTTTGGAGAATTCGATAAGGAGGCTTTGGGCATGCTTTCACATGTTAAGTCTATTTATACTAGCCACTCCATTTAATCCATTCCATTGCCAACCAAACTTATTAAGGAATGGAATCTCGATTCTAAATTTTTTGAATCTGCAAACCAAACACTTTATAAAATGAAATAAGATTCCAATTCTATCAGAATTCTCAAGAATTCGCGAACCAAACATGGCTTTAGTCTAGTGTTATTTGAGTAGTATATATCAATTAAGAGGTTATGGTTTTAAGTCCTGTCAGAAGTATTTGTGAGATGACGTGTAAAAAGACTGATATATGTATGTGAAAAATTATCGAAAAAGAAAAACCACAACAAAACTCGAAAACTTTTTACGAAACATACATATAACACAGGGAGGATTAGCTTATTTCAGTAAGGAGTAATATTTTGATCCAATGAGCTTTGTATCAACATGAAAAATTCGATTTCTCCATTGCCAAAATTTTCCAATAAGTCATAAAAGATGGTGGAGTATTTCTGAAACACTTTTTGCATAACGTCAAAATGAGAGTTATTAATAAGATAATGTGCTTTGTATAAAGGCTGAAGAAGTCAACAGGCCTAAACATATACTTATCAAACACACTTTTTCCTTTTCTAGCTTTTTAAATTTGTCACAATCATAAGTTTAAATTAAGCAAAAATTTTCTTGTTTATTCGATAAGTATAGAAGCATTTTATTACGGAATACTAGTTGCATTATATTGTCATTTCATGCCATTATCAAATTTCTATAATTGATTGCTTAATATAAACTTACTTCTCAAATATTATAAGCTTCATAAGTCAATAAATTCACATTTATATGATTGTATTTTATTTAATTTACTTCAATTCTTTTTTAAAATGTTTATTTTTATAAAAACGTATGTATAAAAACATTTACAAAAACGTGTGTATAAAGTTATGTATAAAAACGTGTGTATAAAAATGTGTATAAAACGTGAATATAAAAATGCGTATAAATTTTAAAAATATTTAGGAAAAAAAATTTATTAGAAAACCAAATTTTTATTTTTTTTTATTATTTTTAATTTTAATTTTTTTTAAGTTAAGTTTAAACGGTCGTTAGTATAAAAGACTAATGGTGCAAATATAAAACTAACGATGCAAATATTTGTTGCAAACGATAATTAACTAATAGAAAAAACTAACGACAGTTAGTCTCAGAGACCAAACCTGTTACGAGTCGCAACCACAGGAAAAAAATCCGGAAAAAATAAAGTTTAGGGACCAAACCCGTAACAAAACTTTTAAGGCTTTATCTATTTTAAGACGTAAATATTGCTTTACTGACTTTATACTTAAACCGACTTTAATCATTAGTATATTATACTTATAATACAAACATGAACCAACTATTATTGTACATAAAAAAGATAATTTAATAATCAACACCTTAATCAAATATATATTACATAAACGAATAGATAACACCAAACGAGTAGTGCTTAAGCTGGTAACACTTTTACCTTTAAACATATGGTTCATTGTTCAAATCTTAACTTAAGTAATTTGTTGTTTTCACATATAATGTTGTTTTCTTAAGATCAAATCTAGCCTAAGTAAGTTCGTAGTAATATATATATATATATATATATATATATATATATATATATATATATATATTTATTATTTCAAAGACAAGTTTAGTAAAACTTTTAATAGTTTATAATGCATCGGTTATTATTTAAATTTTATTAAAGTTGAAATTCTAGAAAGTTGCAACTACATGCAAAATAAATGCCTTTTAGAAAAGCGCCGCAATGTGCGCCTGATTTATACTCGTTATAAACTTTTTCTTGAAATTTATAAAAATGATCTTAGTATTAAAAATACAAATTGATTGACACATTTTAAAATTTTATTAGAACACTCATTATATAAACAGTCAAAGTAGATTATAGTCTACCTGCAGGGGCGGATGTATGTAGAAGCCAGGGGTAGCGGTCGCTACCCCTGAACTTTTACCCGGTAGTGTAATTTTAGCGATTTTTGGCGATTTTTTGCCATTTTTTGGCGATTTCGCGACCCCTGAAGCAAATTTTCGCTACCCCTAAACAAATTTTCGTATTTCGCTACCCCTAAACTTGGCTCCTAGTTCCGCCCCTGTCTACCTGTATAAAATAGATTGTACACAAACAGTTAAAATAGATTATATGTAAAATACAACTGCTTATTGTATACAGTAGAGTGTCTCAATCAAATTTTAAAGTGTGCCGATCACTTGCAATAATTTTGGCCGGTAGAGGTTAATATTGCAGTACACTATAGTAGAAAAAGTCCAAAAAAAGTAGCCGTAACAAGACCTCAGTCGTTAAACTAAAAACCAAGTCATCTTTATATATAGCCAACCCAACTACACCTACTATTTAATACACATCACCAACTTTTTTAAATATGGTCAAAAACTCAAACATCCTTATCACTCCATCAAAACACACCCAACTTTCTATTTTTAACCAAACTTATCAATGGATCATCATACCACCAACATGGCTTTGGAGTCTTTAGGATGTGGTTTTGATGTTGCTAGTGATTTTCGGTTGAAGTTTGTTAAGAAATGTCCTGATGTGCATGGTGGAAAGTTGGTGGTTTTGGATGAGACTAGGAAGAGAGACATTGTGTTGCCTGGTGGTGGTGTGGTTTGTGATGTGGTTGAGGATGTTAAGTGTGATAAAGGTGATCGAATCAGGTTTAAGTCTGATGTTCTAGAGTTTAGTAAGGTCAGAATCTTTGTTGCTTTCTTTTTTTAGTAAGCTTGTTTCTTGTGTTTTGTGTTTGTGTTTGATGTTTAGAACAACAGATTATGTGGTTGTGTACTTGTGTTTTTTATTTTTAAGGTATGGTTTTATATAGAAAGTCTAAATTTTATACAAATTTTAGCATTACTGTAACATTTCAATATCCTTGTTTCATTGCATTAGTTACTAATTTATGTTAATTGTTGGTTAAGAACTTAAGATTTGAGGCTTAGATTAGAGCATGTGACTGCAAAATTTTAACAGGAGTTGAATGTTGGAAGTGTACTAATCAAATTCACGTGAATTGAATTTTTTATTTGATTTTTTATAATGATATGAATACTTAAGTTTTGGTGAAAGTTACGTTTTCAGAATTTTGTGAAATGTCAAAAAGTAGGACTAATGACTTATTCAACTGATGATCATTATCAACTTTTAAAAGTATTGCCTTTTTTAAATGGAATGCACCGTCACATGTATAATCTAATCTTAGTGGAAATTAATCACCTGAGAATAAATTAAGTACTCATGCTAGTTGCGTGAACGGCCATATCGATCGAAATGGATTCTGTTGCCAGTTTGTATCGTTGTAAAGAACTACTGATAGGAAAAACGACAGTATCATGACTAATATGCTTACATTTATAGTATTTCAGTAAAAATTGTAGCTAGTGTTCAGTAAAAGTTGCTAATGGAGTAATTTCGATAATCATATAGCATCTACTTATTTATCAAGGGAAAATGGCAGGAAAAGGCATCATACTTGCCACTTTTTGTCATTGTATGTAGCGTCCTTTTTTTCTTTTGAATTTGGCACCAACCTTTTTAAATCGTGTCATTGTATGTACTTTGTGACTTTTTCAGCCGTGAAATGACCATTTTACCCCTAAAATTTTGAAAAAAGTAGGGGTAAAATGGTCACAAAGTACACACAATAGTACGATTTAAAAAGGTGGGTACACACAATGACACGATTTAAAAAAGTTAGTGCCAAATTTATAAAAAAAAAGGACGCTAATACAATGACAAAAAGTGGCAAGTATGATGTCTTTTCATGCCATTTTCCCTATTTATCAATGAATACATTTTTATCAGAGGTAGTTGTGTACTTATTGCTAATACGAACTTCTTGTATATCTTTAGATGTCGGAATTACTTAATCAAAAGTCATCAATACAAGGAAAAGTACCATCTGGATACTTCAATGCGTTATTTGATCTAAGTGGAGCATGGTTAAAGGATGCCGCCGATGCCAAATATCTTGCTTTTGATGGCTACTTTATATCTCTGTATTATTTGCACCTAACAGCGTCTCCACTAGTACTACACGAAAGTGTCAAGAAGTCTGTTCCGACTCATTGGAATCCATCGTTACTAGCAAGGTAAATATCAGTTATATATATATCCAACTATAGTAATAGGTTAGCTTAAGTTTATCGGAAAAATGTTGCAAGATGCTTCTTTTGGATTGCGTTACATATGGGCTATGACAGGTTCATTCAGACTTATGGCACACACATTATTGTCGGGATGGCTGTTGGAGGTCAGGATTTAATATGTGTTAAACAGAAACCGTCGTCCACTATTCCTTCTGGAGAACTGAAAAGATATATAGATGATCTTGGAGACAGTCTGTTTTCAGATGGGCGGAGTCCGTCACTAATGGAGAGGAAAACAAGAGATGGAAAACAAAAAGTAATTTTGAACTTTTAGTACGTCTTTAGTTTATTACTCTTAGTTTCTTGCTTCTCGAACTATAACGTAAGTTTTGAATTGATAACAAACACCACACCATTGTTTCAGGTGCCAGAAGTCTTTAACCGTATGCTGCAGCCACACACCATGCAGTTCACCAACATTACAGAAACTTCAAGCAAGGATGTAAGTGAAATAAGTTAAACGGATTTTGTTAGCATATCAAGTAGAGGTCGGAATTTGAACCCATTTACTTATGACCGGGTCGGTTTGGGTTTTGTTTTAGCTATATAAATGTCTAAAAGACCATCGTATAAGATAACTAGTCAAACGAGTCAAAAATGTTTAAGACGCCCAAAGTATATTGATAAAAATATACTTAACGTCAATCCAACCCGTTATGATTAATAAAAATATTGCCAGTTTTGACCCATAACCAGAACCACCCATCAAGTATCGACAACTGATGTATGACCTACAATGTAACAGGGCCTCACAATTATTGAGTGTAAAAGAGGCGGGGATGTATTTTCCGACAGTCACTCAAATTGGCTCCAAACAGTCGGTGCTAATCCTGAAGCAATGCTCTTCAAGTTCGTACCAATTACTTCTCTTCTTAATGGTGTGCAAGGGAGTGGATATCTTAGTCATGCGATCAACTTATATTTACGATGTAAGTCATTGAAGTAATAAATATGTCATTTTGATAACTCTTTGATAGTCTTCTCACATGACCCGACAAATTTAAGTTTAAAATTTTTTTCTTCTTTAAAACGTGCAGACAAGCCTGCTCTAGACGACTTGCAATGTTTCTTGGAGTTTCAAGTTCCTAGACTATGGGCGCCCATATTTTGTGAGTTACCTCTTAGGCATCAAAGAAGAAAAACATCGTGCCCTAGGCTTCAGTTTAATTTCATGGGACCCAAGATTTATATCAGCACGACTCAGGTATGCAGCATCTTAGCCTTTACTGTTATAAACCTCACGGTTTTTTTTTTTTTTTTTTTTTTTAATTTCTTCTCTTTACTTAATTGCTAGCTTGACAATATGGTATACCGGCCTAGCGGGTTTGAGTAAGATTTAGAATGTTTGGATTTAAAATGCAGGTCCTAAATACTCAGCAGTCATAATATTAAGCTGCACACGAAAACGTCTGATAATGTGAATCTTGTTCGTTTGTATATATGTGTACGATGTCTCATAATGTGTACCTTTTCAGGTATTGAGTGATGACAAACCAGTCACTGGTCTGCGATTATTCTTGGAAGGAAAGAAATGCAACCGATTAGCAATGCATGTACAACATCTCTCCAGTCTACCAGACACCATTACACATACATTATCAAAGTCCAACATAACCTGCAGACCATCTCAATGGCGTGGCTCAGATGAATACGATTCCAAGGCCCAATTCCTTGAACCAGTCAGATGGAAACGATATTCAAACATATGCTCATCTGTAGTCAAACACGATCCAAATTGGCTAAACCAAGAACCTGCAGGTGGCGTGTTTATAGTAACCGGGGCACAGCTAATCAGCAAAGGCAAATGGCCTAAGACCATATTACACCTTCGGTTACTTTTCACCCATATACCCAACTGCACCATCCGTAAGACAGAATGGGCCGGTGCACCAGCAGTGTCTCGTAAGTCAAGTCTTTTTACTAACATAAGCTCAACTTTCACATTCACACAACGGTCAGTTGCTAATGGACAGAAGCAGCAGGAGCCTGCAACACTTAACTCGGGTGTATTTCCTGACACCCCACCAGTCCCAGTCCGGTCCACAAAGCTGCGTAAATATGTGGACACATATGAGGTTGCGCGGGGTCCACATGACTCGCCTGGTCACTGGTTGGTTACTGCAGGTAAGCTGGTTATGGATGGTGGTAAGATTGGCTTGCATGTCAAATTCGCGTTATTAGATTTTGGTCAGGAATTGTGACGGTAATTTTTTTGTATATAAAGAATTTGCGAGGTTCACCTTTGGTTATTTTCTTATTTAGAGCTGAGTGCAAATGTAGGCATTTTAATTTTATGTGCACCAGTATATCATGGTGGTATTTATTAACTTGTTACAAATTTTGTATCACAATGTTATATCTGTTTTATTATCAGTTTTACGGAGTAATATTCTTTCGAAGCCCATTAGTGGAAGTGACGGTCCAGCACAAATGGAGTAAAATATTAGTAATTCATAGACATGGGCAGTTTTGGGCCGGCGCACCATCAGCTACCTAGCCGGGCCCAAACCACTAAGGGGCACTAAATTTTTTTATACCCATTATATATAGTAGGCCCACCATGAAGGGAAAATTCAATCGGAACCATGGGTGGTCTATGGATATTATAATATATAGGCACTTTTTATTTTTTTCGTGTCGGGTCTAATTTTTTTTTACGTTCTCAGCGCCGCCCCTGTTCATAGGTCCTCGATACAAAACGTTATTCATTTCACATCTTCACGCACCACGTAACAAGCTAAATTTGAATATCTTTGGAAGTGATCGACACACTTTCGCTGTGTTCTCGAGTTAATTTTATAGCGGAAGAGAAGAGAAAAGATAGGGGATAAAAGAAAAGAAACTAATTAGATACTCTTATTTTCTCTTCCATCATCTTCCTCAAAAGTAAGAAGAAGGTTTTAGAGTGAAAAAATACTCAAATATTTTCTTCCATTTTTTTTTTTTTTTTAAAGAAATTTTGAGAACACAATTTTTTCATCTTCTTCCTTTTCTTTTCCTTTTTCTTGTATATTAATCTTAAGAACAGAGTGATAAGTTTTTTATTGAGACACTTCAATGTACAAGCAGTTAAAACATATTATACTTAATGTACAACTATCTAATGCATTTATTGAAGTGTGCCAATAAAAATTGAGAGTGTGCAAATCAATTCTCTTTCGTTTTATATTTAAAATAAAATTTTGACCATTCTTATACGATGCCATAATCTTTTTTTCTATAAGGTGCAATTGCATATATACCTACTAAAACTTGCATATTTGCATATATATCAATAACATGCTTAACTTGCATTATACATCATGCATTGAAAATTTGTATTTTGAAAAAATATTTAAGTTTTTGAGTTTTAATGAGTATATATGCAATTCTCCTAACTATAAACTAGTCATAATACCTGTGCACGCACAGGGTTTTTAAAATTTCGTTTTAATTATATATTATTATCAATTAAGAAATGAATCACTTAACATGTTTCAAATAGTTTTACTTGGTGGACTAAAAATAAAAAATCATATGTATGTGTTATAACCTACCTATTATTTTAGGAGAATGTTTTTGGATTAAAAATTATATTTTATTATTCAAGCAAAATCACATGATGATACTTGACTTGCATGAGATGTTAGAGATATATGTTTTTAGTTTTGCAAACCCGTGCTATCAATTTACGATGCGTTTTGTAATTGTGGTATTTCTTAATTATAAATAACCATCATATCATTTTTACTAATGTATCTTTTTGTTTGGAAAGTTGTATTTTCATAAGTTTGTGTTATTTACTTCTCATGTTTGATGATAAAATTACTAAATTAACACAGATGCTTACACTATAGCTTCTTTATTACATAAAGAGAAACGAAAAAAGATGTAATGGGTAGAACTCAAATTTAAGCTTACGTTTATGTATAATGTATAAGAATAATTTTTCTCTACGCCCGAACTATATAAGAAAATTATTATTATTTGTATAAGTAAATTATAAATGCATGAAAAAAATGACAAAGAGTATATTCGCAAGTCTTTTAGGATTGTTTGAATCCTTACCGGCCTTTCACTTTAATGCAACTTTCTTCACAATTGGCCTAAATCATCAAGGTAAAAGACACCTATATTTTAGACCGTTGGTTGACACACATAGTATTATCAATAACAGAAAACATCTGCTAAGTTTCATTAACTCATTCAAAGACAAATTACACTCCGAAAAGAATTCGTACCGTAAAATTCCTCGTATAGGCACTAAAACACATCTTTGGTATATTAAAATACATTCATGTATTATCTAAATCAGCAACTCAACTAAATTATACATTCATACCTTCAGCAGGCGTAAAAAATCCTTCCACGACAATCATGTGTTGATACTTAATCCTCCTCTAAAAAATGCACACAACAAATTGCATTGCACTTTAGTGTGTGCGATAAGGTAATAAAACTGCAAAAACCACTAACATGTTGCATTATAGTGAGAATAACAACATAGTTAGTCATAAGATCAAATAAGAAAACTTCATATTATAACTAAAGGGGTGTTTTGTTATGCTTATTAAAGGTGGTTATTGGCTTATTCAATTACCATAACATAATATGATAAAGCTATAAGCTTTTTTTTTAAGAAGTTTAGTAAAAAAACTCTTGAACTCACAACTAATTCTATTATAGCTTAGCGTGTTTATAGTAAAAATACAAATATTAAGTATAGAAGTTTTCAATAAAACATAAAAAAAAAAGCTACTAAAAGTTGGTGTGTATAACAAAATAGTTAAACCATAAAAAATGTTACTAAATACTATCAGCTAGATAAGACATAAGTCAAAGTTCTGTTAAGGTCTCTTTTAAATTCTATTCTGAAGCAAAAAGAGGTTTACACATAAATTATAAGTATAGAATAATGGTTGTATCTCACATCCTTGATTACCAACTCAGTAACATTATCGCAGTATAATAACGTAATAACCTGATTAAAACTATATATTCTTGCTGAATAATTCTCATGTACATACTTTAAATTCGTTTACAACGGCCAACTATTACGGATTTTTTTTAGGAGGTGATTGTTACCAAATAAGGATTGTGATGCATGCATTTTTTTTTTTATATAATTTAAAGAAAACATCTTCTGTATTAAAAAATACTATCTAACCCATTTTTTTTTTTTTTTTTTTTTTAATAATTAGCTTTGTATAACGTTTTTAAGTTACAGACATGTTGAGGTTAAGGTTGATTTTGTTGTTTAACTTTAACTATTGATATCATGTTGTACAAAATGTGTGAATTTAGTAGCAGATAATGAGCATTCATGAAGTTAAAATATGCTCCGTAAAGTTTTAAAAATGTTTTTATGGATGTCAATATACAAATTTTAAATAAAAATTTCATGAGTCGTTGTTATAAGTAGAATCGCGTATATTTATTTTCATATCACAGTAACGTGCTTACCATTTATTATTTATATTCCCGTTACTAATAATTTTGCCGTATTTCAAAGCATAAATTAAACTTTTAAATAGTAACATGAGTCCTTATTTTAAAAAAAATATTCGAATGGATGAAAGTTTAAAACTAACATTAGTTTAAAAAAAATATTTAATGTATATTAAAGCTAATTCGCATATTTACCAAATTTTATAATTTAAAGGATGAAAGTCTAAAAACTAATACTAATACTCATGTAACTTTAAACAAATTTAATATTATAAAATATAGGGGGTATAAAGTGTAAGGGGTTATTTGTGTTTTTTATAAAGTTATTAAAAAATATGGAAACTTGTAATTTTACACTTTACTCTATATAAATTATTTAAAATTCAATCACTAAAGTTTTGTTAATTACTTCCTCTGTTTCTAAGTTTTTGTTTTCATAAATTTGACACCTATATTTTTATGCATTTTTTTTCTTAACCAAATTTCTCCACCAAATTTATTAAGTTTGACCAAAATCAATTTAATTTTGACTTTTTATTAACCAATCACGTTTCTCGATTTCTCCTACGTGGCAAAATCGAGCTCTGCTATTGGTCCAATTTTTTTTCAATGAGAAGGGATTTGCAAAAACACTCCGAAATAATGTAATTCTTTTATTATATAAAAGATAGTATATACTTTGACCACCTTACACGAGGGAGATATGGGATTTCTGGAGCTAAATTTGAGCGAAACTTTTTCTTAAATGTACAATTTATAAAAGGGTAGAGATATTTACATCATTTCTTTTGCTACACACCATTTTTTACAGATTATATAACACACTGTATAGGAGTTTATTGCACAAATGATGATGTATGCATAAAAAATGTTGTGAATATCACTTCTCTTTCAAAAATCTTGATAGCTTTTAAAATTAACTAAAGTCCTCACCCCGCTCCTAAAGTAAAATATATTTACGTTCCAAAAGTAAGCTCAAAAAGTTAAATTTTGTTTTAGGATGATGTACCAAAGGCTAAGGGTCATCCTATCAATAGAAAATTCTCTTTAATATCACCTATATCGAAACTACGTTGACCACCTTACACGGGGGTGATATGGGATTTCTGGAGCTAAATTTGAGTTTCTTGACAAGTTGATGTAGCAAGCAAAATTGTTTGCTCTCCATTCTATTGGTTTGCTGAAAATGTAATAAGCAAATCTCACTTATCTCGACAAAATTTTGTGAGCTTTTAGGGCTAATATATATATTTAGAAGAGATCAATATAGATCTCATATTTGCCATATAACCAATGAATCAATCATAGTCACCTATTTTTATTTTTCAATTTTTTTAAAAAACAAATATCTTGCAAATAGTAAATCGTCAAGCTAAAAAAAAAAAAAAAAAAAAAAAAAAAAAAAAACCATCACGACGAGAATTAAATCATCTTTCTATAGATATGCATTGTTATATACTTTCGACGAAATTTTTTTTGATAAAAAAAATGAGTGGCTAATATTGTTTGATGGGTTCTATGGTAAAATTTGGATCTATAAATAACTTTTGCCTATATATATTTTAGCCAAAAAGTTTTGAGGAGATAAAGTGGTATGTGCAAGAAACAAATAATGCAAACTAGTCAAATACATAATTGTAGACAACTTTAAAAGCTTTGTGGTTTTGGGTAGATAAAAGTATATCGCCAATCCAATGCAAACAAACACTTGTGTATAGCATTCAAAGCTTGTTATCTTGTGCAGACATGCAAAAGCATATCTTGAAACACTGAAATGACAATTGTCCAACCATATGCATTTAAGTATATCAACTACACAAATACATTAAAGAACATATCAGTGATATGAAAAATGTGGCAAGCAAATCCGATTCTCATTTAACAAAAATCTACCGTATCATTGTATGAATATGATTAGTATCAGACTAAATACAAAACACTAGAAATTAGAGAAAATACAAAAATGAGTTTTTCCCAAGAGAAGTTTCCAGTATGCATTGTTAATGGTGATCGTGGTTGTAAAGTTCTTTTGTAAAAAAAATATAGTTACAAAAGTTTCAAAGAACATGTTTGAAATATGTTAGGTTTAGAATGTGTAGTTGATATATTGGTGAGCAAGTAAATAAAGCATTTAATAGGTACATGGTTTGGTGAAGGAGAGCAACAAAACATAATAAGTTCATTTGTTTTATTCATTTGCTACTTACATGGTTTGGTGACTGTAACTTTTATTCATTCATTTATTACATACATGATTTAGTGAGTGTCAAAATTTATATTTTAAAAATAGCAACAAGCATAATACACGAGCAAAACCTTCTTTTGAATAAATGTTTATTTCTAGTCATTTATTGTGAATTACACGAAGAGCCATCTTGTGTGGTCAATTTAATCAACTACTTAACTAACCATTTTGTCACAACCAAGTGGTCATTCTTATTGATTAAGAAAACTAATTTTATAATTGTTGTTAATGAATGTGGTAATAATCTTGTAACACCCTCAAAATCGGGTCCAGCGGAAGCATACATATCACTGGGGTGCTACTAAATTGGAATCACAACATAAGGAAATAAAGAACGGAATACATATTCCGTAAAAATACATTAAGTTTAATAAAATCGAGTTTACAACAACGTTTTTAAGATTAATAGATAAGCCCAAGTCTAGTGGTCCTAATAAAACAAGTCAAAGTCAATGTGTGAAAACACTTCGGGGAATAGTTATGACCATTGCCTTGCCATGCCATGCCGAATAATAAACGACTCAAACACCTGAGAAAAACATGCTAAAAGTCAGCAAAAAGCTGGTGAGTCTATAGGTTTAGAAGTAAAGTAATGAGTTGGACCGATAGTTTTGTGTACGAACATTACAACGCATATAATGTCATACAAAATAGTCTATCGCGCTAGCACTAAGTTCATGCAACCGAAACTAGACAGTTCAGTGCGCTACAATGTAGCACATAAATAATAATCAGGGCCCATAACGAGTGTTTTAACCCAATACACTCGTAGTCCGACTTGATACACGCTCGCATTGACCCGTCTGGCCAACTGAACGAGGGGAGTCACCCCTAATAGATCTATTTATATCAATCGCGTTTCCCAACGGGAATTAACGGTTCATGAAGGTGGGCATAACAGTGGATCCAGGGGCTTAGGCTAACTACGCCATAGTTTTGAGCAAACAAAATAGTATTGTGGTCCAGAAAACGTTTTGCATGTTTCTCACCCCCATAGTTATAAAACAAGTATAAGAAAAGTGGGGCTATAAACTCACCTCAGTAGTACAGTAGTATGATAGTGCAATAAATCAGGTAGTGTTCAGCACCAATACACGACCTAGATTAGTAAGGCACGATTTAGTTCATAGTTTAAGTTGAAAACTCAACGAAGTTAAAATAAACTCAAAGTTTTAAAGTGTCGTGTTATCGTTGCTTGTGTGGCAGCATTTAAGTTTGAAAAATAGTTTACGAAATGTTTAGGTGTATTGGCTCGTGGAAGTGCAAACAATAAATGTGAGAGACGGATAGATCCTTGGTTTGACGATAGCCGAAAGGCGAAGTATAGGAAGATGATTTCGATGGTGGTTAGACGTTGGCGGAAAATGATGATTTTAACGTTAGAAGTATATATATATATATATATATATATATATATATATATATATATATATATATATATATATACGTATTTACTTAGTGTATTTATAAAAATATATAATTAAGTGATGGTTTTATTTAATAAACTAGTAACTATGTATCTTAAAAATGTATTTTAGTTTAAAATGTTTATTGTCCGTTTCTAAGAGTTATTAAAAGTATGTAGTATTTTTAAGAAAATTGAGCATGACTTGAATATACATTTAAATAAATAAGCCGTTGTATATTGTTTATAAAACTCAAGTAAATTTTTATAACCCCAAATGTTTCAATTACAAAAGATATGAACCATTTGTATTAATAGTAAGTTCAAAACTTAGGATTTTGTTTTAGTCTAAATTTCATGAGTTTAAATGTATGTGTATATGGTTTGGTTTATAATAAGTTTTATAAGCTCGGTATAGATTATGTCGCGATCTCGTGGTCGAGTGAAGTGGACGAGTCGGGGAGAAATAATAAGTCAAATTGACCGAAGACGATTAGGCGAATGTGAAAGGAACCTTGTGCAAAACAGTAAATCAAATGCACCATAAGGTTGGGGTTATGTGGCTCGAGTAGGTTGTGTTGGGCTTGACCCAACATTTACCTCGACACATAAAGAAATACACAAATTGCTTGACCAAACGAATTTTCAACTCATCCCAATCATAAATTCAAAACACATTTTACCAAATACTCAATTGAGCTTTACTCATTTTGAAACAGGATGTAGTCATCAGTGTGCGGGAAAAAAAAAAAAAAAAAAAAAAAAAAAAAAAAAAAAAAAAAAAAAGACAACATGTATTTTACCCATAAACACAGAAGTGAAGCAAGCATGTACTTGATCATGGTGTCTAGCAAAATAAGCAAACCGAGACCATATCGGTATCTCTCTCGGTCCAATAACCACTCGACAACCAAGAAGTACATACAGCTAGACCAATTTATTTAAATCAACTCCAGAATAAAGAAAATGAGCAATACTGGAGTTCAGTAGCTATAACATAACACTTACGAAATCGAGCCAACATAGTTTAAATCCTTGTTTTAGTTTCTCAGTTTCAAGGTATTAAGCTTAGCCACGCAAGGTTTTTGAAATCGCTCTAACAAGTGATATATCACCAAACTTCTTACATCAAGCTTTTAGTTAAGCAAATCCAATTCAGAATTTTAATCTGATTTGTTTAAGTTATTAGTGCCCTCGTTTTAGCCACACAACATTTAGCAACAACAAACCACAACAGCGAGTTATATAACAATTTCATATTTTAGAAACATCAAACAACAATTAGGAACTGAATATCAACAAGAATGAGAACTGAATATTAACAACAAATTCGAAAGGAACAACACTATTATCGCAAATATTTTCACAGACTCGTATCAAGGAGGAAATAAAATTGGATTAGGGTCCTTACAAACAAAAGAGACGGTTACACGAAAACGAAGGCTCCGAACCCGATTCAAGAAGCATCTCATTCACTTAGGGGCACATGCTACCCTGCTAGATGTTCACACATATCAGCTGGAGAGACTTGGGAGACTTGATGAGCGGACAGATAGATATGACAGAGAGCTTACAGATGTGCGTCTCCAGATGATGGATATCGGGAGGGACCAGGATAGAGCTTGGGATGCGGAGTGGACCACTTAGCATAGGATGTATGAGATGGAGTCAGTGATTGCTGGGGTGACGAGGGCGGAGCAAGAGGACCGTTGGGAGGTCTTAGCATCCAAGAGACGCATTGCACAATTGGAGTCCACTGTAGGACGATTGGAGTTTGCTGTGGAGCGATTGACAGGAGAGATGGAACGATTACGCCTCGAGCATGCTCGAGACTTGTGCTGTTGTACCAGATGATGCTAGCTTAGTGTTGTTGTATTTTCCTTTCATTCGAACCTTGTATTCCCATTATGTATCCGAAAACTTGTACTTTCCTTCTATGCACCATGAGCTTGTAATTTTATGGACATGTATCGACTTCTAATCTATAACAAGCTTGGTTCTTTACTCTGTTGTATCACTTTCTTTATGATTGATCTTATTCACATGCTCTAACTATGGTGACTATGTTCTTACGTGATAACAAACCCTTCATATGGAAATCTCATTTATTTCTATTATTATTTCTTTCTTTTCTTTATGTAGCAAAATGGCTCCCAAAAAGAAATCAACTAGGACTACTTGTGCGCAACCAGCCAATCCCGGCCCAACCAGGGCTAATGCAACAGCTCCACCTGTGAACCGAGCTATACTTGATCAATTGGTTGAAGAATGGGTGGCAACCGCACTAGCTGCAGCAAATGCAAACAACTCAACTACCGATGTTGGAAACTCAAGACCCACAAACAACCACAACCGTGGCTGCACCTACCAAGAATTCCGAAAGACCATTACTAGCGGTTTTGGAGGAACCGAAGGCGTCGTTGTTTTGGTCAGGTGGATTGAAATGTTGGAGACTGTGTTTCGAATATGTAATTTTGTGAGGAGGACCGGGTTAAGTATGCGTCATTCACTTTCAAGGATGTTGCTTTAACTTGGTGGAACAATTTCCTAAAGTCTGCTGGCTATGACGCCGCTTATGCCATGCCATGGGAAAACTTCAAGGAAATGGTACTCAAAAAGTATTGCCCTCGCAATGAAGTTATGAAGTTGGAAGTTGAATTTTGGAACCTCAAGGTGCAAGGTACCAACATGGCTGCATGCAACCAACGTTTCCAAGAGTTAGCCTTGCTATGCCCTGAAATGGTCCCAACTGAGAGTCGTCTGCTTGAGAGGTACATTAAAGGGTTGCCTCAGTCCATTAAGGGTAGTGTCACCACCTCCAAGGCTGCTAACCTCCATGAGGCAATGGAAGTAGCTAATCAATTGATGGACCAAGTGATTGAGGATTCGGCTGAAATAGTGGTGACTAATAAGAGGAAGTGGGATGATCACTCCCGAAACAACAACAATAACCACCACCCAAACAAAAGACAAGAAGTTTCCAAAGTTTATACTGCTGGGCCAACAGAGAAAAAGGAGTATGCAGGGAACTTGCCATTGTGTAACCGCTGCAAGTTGCACCACAAGGGTCAGTGCATGGTCAAATGTCACAAGTACCAAAAGATAGGACATATGACCAGGGATTGCAAGTCAAGGCCCCTTGCAACTGCACAAGTCGCACCAACAAACAACCCGAAGGCTGAAGTGACTTGTTTTGGATGTGGTGGGAAAGGACACTTCCGAAGTGAATGCCAAAAGTCCAAGAATCAGAATAATGGTGGTAACCGAGGTAACCAGGGGAATCAGGGTAACCAAAGGAACCAAGGAACCGGCGGAAATCAAGGAGCTACTTGGCATCAGGGAAACCAAGGCAACAATGGAGGAGCCCGCGGGAGGGTCTATGCCGTGGGAAAAGTGGAAGCTCAAGAGGACCCAAACGTCGTGACGGGTACGTTCCTTTTAAATAACCGTTATGCATCCGTATTGTTTGATACGGGGGCAGATAGGAGCTTTGTTTCTACTTCATTTAGTCCACTACTTGGTATTGACCCGACCACCCTAGGCACTGTATATGATGTGGAATTAGCAAATGGGAATGTAGAAAGGGTAGATACTATTATAAGAGGTTGTACACTAAACTTGTTAAACCACCCTTTCAACATTGACCTTATGCCGGTAGAATTGCGTAGTTTTGACGTTATTATCGATATGGATTGGTTGTCGAAGTACCATGCCGCCATCATTTGCGACGAGAAAATCGTTCGGCTGCCTTATGGAAACGAAGTCCTAATCGTAGAAGGTGACAGAAAAGACCGAAGAAGCTCGTCAAGACTAAACATCATCTCTTGCACAAAGGCCCAGAAGTACATCGAGAAAGGATGTCACCTCTTCCTAGCACAAGTAACCGAGAAGATGGAGAAGGAGCCAGAGGGAAAACAATTGGAAGATGTACCAATCGTGAGAGAATTCCCGGAGGTCTTCCCTGAAGACTTACCTGGGCTCCCGCCAACCCGACAAGTAGAATTTCAAATCGATCTAGTGCCTGGTGCTGCACCGGTGGCACGAGCACCTTATCGATTAGCTCCGACAGAACTACAAGAACTATCGAGCCAATTGTCGGAACTTTCGGAGAAAGGATTCATCAGGCCGAGTTCTTCACCTGGGGGAGCTCCGGTCTTGTTTGTCAAAAAGAAGGATGGGTCTTTCAGGATGTGCATCGACTACCGAGAGCTGAACAAACTAACCATCAAAAACCGATACCCACTCCCGAGAATTGATGACCTATTCGACCAACTCTAAGGATCGTGCGTTTACTCAAAAATCGACTTGAGATCCGGATACCATCAACTCAGAGTTCGGGAAGAAGATATCCCGAAAACAGCATTCAGAACTCGTTACGGCCACTACGAATTCCAAGTTATGCCGTTTGGCATGACCAATGCACCAGTGGTATTCATGGACCTTATGAATCGGGTGTGCAAGCCATATCTGGACAAGTTTGTAATCGTCTTCATTGACGACATCCTAATTTACTCCAAGAGCGAAGAGGAGCACAAGGAACACCTTAAACTAATTCTAGAACTGCTGAAGAAAGAGGAGTTGTATGCCAAGTTTTCAAAGTGTGAGTTTTGGATACCAACTGTTCAATTCCTGGGTCACGTGATTGATAGTCAAGGCATTCATGTGGATCCTGCAAAGATTGAAGCAATAAAGGATTGGGCGACACCCACAACACCCACCGAGATACGCCAATTCTTAGGACTTGCTGGTTACTATAGGAGGTTTATCAAGGGGTTTTCAAAGATAGCAAAGCCTTTAACTAAACTAACCCAGAAGAATGTGAAGTTTGACTGGGGAGATAAAGAAGAAGAAGCCTTCCAACTCCTTAAGGATAAGTTGTGCAGTGCACCTATCTTGGCCCTACCTGAAGGCAGCGAAGATTTTGTAGTTTACTGCGATGCTTCACACAAAGGTTTGGGAGCCATCCTAATGCAACGAGAGAAGGTGATAGCATATGCCTCTCGACAACTGAAAAAGCACGAGAAGAATTATACTACACGCGACTTAGAATTGGGGTCAGTAGTGTTTGCACTTAGAATCTGGAGGCACTATCTCTATGGCACCAAGTGTGTAGTTTACACCGACCACAAGAGCTTGTAACATATCCTTGACCAGATGGAACTTAACATGAGACAACGTCGATGGTTAGAATTACTCAGCGACTACGATTGTGAGATTCGATATCATCCAGGCAAAGCTAATGTGGTTGCAGATGCTCTTAGCCGAAAAGAACGACCAAATCCCCTGAGGGTACGATCGTTAGGTATGACAATTGTTTCACCCCTCCCATCGAAAATCATTGAGGCTCAGGCCGAAGCACTCAAGGAAGAGAACAGACCCAACGAGAAAATCTACGGGATGCCTGAAAATGAAAATGGTTTCGTGAAGAGATCAGATGGGATGTTGTGTTTCAAGGAAAGAAGTTGGGTCCCGCTCTACGGTGGGATGCGTGACCTCTTCATGCATGAATCCCACAAGTCTAAATACTCCATTCACCCAAGAGCCGACAAAATGTACCTTGATCTAAAGAAACTATACTGGTGGCCAAACATGAAGGCTGACATTGCTAATTATGTCAATCATTGCTTGACTTGTTCCAAAGTTAAAGCGGAACACCAGCGGCCATCAGGTTTACTTGTATAACCAGAGATTCCCGAGTGGAAGTGGGAACGCATAACCATGGACTTCATTACCAAACTACCAAGGACGTCAAGCGGTTATGACACCATTTGGGTAATCGTTGATCGTCTCACCAAGTCTGCCCACTTCCTACCGATAAAAGAGAATGACAACATGGATAAGCTTGCACGTTTATATATAAAGGAGATTGTGGCATGACATGGAGTTCCGATTTCTATCATCTCCGACAGAGATAGCCGTTTTACATCAAACTTTTGGAGATCACTACAAGATGCTTTGGGTAGCAACCTTGATATGAGCACCGCCTACCATCCCCAAACAGATGGTCAAAGTGAAAGGACCATTCAAACCTTGGAAGACATGCTGCGAGGGTGTGCGATAGATTTTGGAAACGGTTGGGATAAGCATCTGCCATTAGCTGAGTTCTCATACAATAACAGCTATCACACAAGCATCAAGGCTGCCCCTTACGAGGCACTCTATGGTCGAAAGTTCCGATCACCTATATGCTGGGCTGAAGTCGAAGAAAGTCAACTTACCGGTCCTGAACTAGTGCAAGAAACCACAGAAAAGATCATGCAAATCAAGAGCCGAATGCAAGCGGCTCAGGACCGTCAGAAAAGCTATGCAGACAAGAGACGAAGGCCACTTGAGTTCCAAGTAGGAGACCGAGTTATGTTGAAGGTTTCGCCATGGAAAGGCGTGATTCGCTTTGGAAAACATGGGAAACTAAATCCCCGATACATTGGACCTTTCACAATTCTCAACAGAATCGGGCCGGTAGCCTACCGACTTGACTTACTACAAGAGCTTAATTCTGTGCACAACGTGTTCCACGTGAGCAACCTTAAGAAATGTCTCTCAGATGAAACTCTTGCCATTCCTTTAGAGGAAATCCAAATTGATGAGAGACTAAACTTTGTTGAAGAACCTGTCGAAATAATGGACCGAGAAATCAAACGGCTTAAGCAGAGCCGCATTCCTATTGTTAAGGTCCGTTGGAACCCTCAAAGAGGTCCCGAACACACATGGGAGCGCGAGGACGAGATCAAGTGTAAATACCCACACCTTTTCTCAAATCCATCGAATAACTCTAAGTGAAAGCCGAGGACGGCTTTCTTTCTAAGGCAGGGAGGATGTGACAAACGGTAAATTTTCAACCTATATTTTAATAATAAATGTTAGTTTATTATTACATAACTATTTTATCAAGCATTCACGAGCTTGCATAACTATTTCGGGAAATCAGACCCGCACACTGTAGCTTACAGTAACTCACCTCACTAACCATTTTATTAGAAGCATATGAGTTATGCATTTCCTGACTATTATTGATTATTAACAAGAGGTTATCTCGCACCAAACATCACACGCGTACCGACACAACTCTAGTAATGGCATGAATCCAACTAATTTTACCCGGAACGAACAACTCATATTTTTATATTATTATTCTAAAAACGTCCTCGTCAATAATATTTTTAGCACTCCCGCTGATGCGTGGGAATTGCACTAGGCTTTACCTCTCGAGGGATCTCGGGAAGCTTACAACCCCCACCAGGCAGTGTACTTGATCGTTGTAGTATAGTATAGTGACAAGTACCGGGGGATTGATCGTTCAACTCAGGAATAGTGTCGCTAGGATTATAAAGCTTAAAAACTAGGTCTAGAGGTGAGGGATGATTCTTTTTGTATTTTATGAAAGCAATTAAAAATCTCGGGTTTTAGAGGAATGGGCGAAATTAGTTGCTAGTCAACTAACCAAATAACTAAGATGCAATCAAAATAAAATAACAAAAATGAAAATAAAACTAATTTAACTAGTGGTGTGAACAATAGATGGGAGAATTGTGTTTACTTAGATTTCACTACTCCCTAGATATCTTTTACAGGTTAATTGTTTGTTACAGTTGCGTGGATGACGGATTATATTCCTTAATACCAATCGTGGGGTGGCGTACGTACTTCCTCAACTCTATAAGCTCCTACTTCACTCCTATGTCGAGCCTGCAAGAAGCTCCTAACATAAGATCACTAGAATTCGCTCATGCATTAAATACAACCATAAAAACCTTAGTACGCATTGGTTCATGTTTCTTAGACGTTCAAGCAAGTTACACTATGGAAGTCTGCCAGTTTTCTTAAGCCTAACATCAAAATCATTCATCCATTACAACTATAAACAAGCAATCAACCTATAATCAACATCTAGGTTTTATTACATCTAAGAAAACACACAAGAGATCTAGCCTAGCATGTTAAAATCAAGACAAGCGTAAGATATATTCAAACAACACACAGACATATTGAATGAATTGAAAGGATACTTGTCTCAATTGAACATGAAGGGTTTCAAAGGGTGAAACCCTTGAAAATACTGTTAAAAACGAGCTAGGGTTTATTCAAGTCGACCCTAAAATTCTCCTCTCTTATGAATGAAAATTACAAGGACTATATATAGATTTACTAAGGTGACGGCGTCAAGAAGAAAGTTCTGACGCCGTCAACCCGCCGCCAAATATACTCTCGGACTGCCTAGATCCAGATCTGACGCCGTCATGTGTATTGCTGCTCTGGGCCGTCACCATGTTTACTCTTGACGGCTTTGATTTGACGCAGTCACGTTTCTACTGGGCCGTCACCAAAAATGCTCTTGACGCCGTCAGGTACTGTTCCCAGCAAGGAAAATTAAGACTTTGCCGTTTTCTTCACTTTTATGCTCCCAAAACGTCCAAAATGCTTCCTTTTCCAGAATTCACTCTCAAAGTACCTAAAATCACAAAAGGAACGATTCAGGGCAATATTTGATCAAATAAATTCAAATTCCGGCTTAAATGACCCCCTAAAAACGGATCATTTTTCGCCTCATCATATACCCTTACACTTGAGATTTGCTTGTCCTCAAGCAAATGCGCTTTTATTCTAATCAAAATACAAGTTAGGGGTCATTTAACACTAATATAAACGTAATTACAACAAATAATCGTTCCACTAAAGACCAAAGACAAGCACGGAGGTCATACATTAGCACCTCACAAATAGTGTTTAGATACTCACATCTTTCGGATATAATAAAGTATTTATCACATTATGGAAATGGAAAACATCTCTCACTACCTGTCATAGCAAAATAGATTACCATAGGCTTGGGAAAGGATCAAACCTCCACCACATGGCGTAAGCACCTAGGATAAACTATCAAAGAGGTCTTTTAAAAGGGTTATAACGTTAGGTGTAGGGATATGGAATACACGGTTTTGTTGGATATAGGCAATCTTTACTGGTGGCGAGTTAATAATCTTGGTTAATTACATGTACAATATGGCGTTGCTAAGCCAAGACTAGACTCGACTTAAGCTAATAAATGATAAATAACAAAACATAAAATAAACATAGAATGAAACGGGATGGTAGTCCGTATGTTTTTTCTCTTTTCTGTTTTTTTCCTTTTTTTTTTTTTTTTTTTTTTCATACACTCTTACCCTACCATCCAAAATAATACATCATAGGGAATGAACATTCCCCTTACAC
Organism: Artemisia argyi; assembly: GCA_030686995.1. Lineage (NCBI taxonomy): Eukaryota > Viridiplantae > Streptophyta > Magnoliopsida > Asterales > Asteraceae > Artemisia > Artemisia argyi. Next base: position 13,061,802 of record CM060693.1, read on the forward strand.
TTGAATTTTTACATACTTTACAATAAACTATTCTAATGACTCAAATTTAGATAATTAAAACACTTGTAGTACTTTTAAGATTAACGCACATATGGGGGTAATATAAGATGTTCTTCCCCATTACTCCATAACATTAGTACTTTACCCATGAGACCCAATCGTCCCAAAACAATATGTACAAGGATATGACTCGACTTAGCAACTATGTAATCAATTAGATAATTAACTAAGGGTTTAAACAAATAACAATAATGCACTAAAGATGAGTGCATACACGGAAGGCTAAGGCGATTCGGTTGTACATTTAAGTGGGGTGTAACAAATTCTTCCTTTAAGTAAGATGCTTAATGTTAGAAACGAAAAGATAGGCTCGGAGGGGTGTACTAGGGGTTTCGTGTACTAAAAATGAGTACAACGCTAAGGTGTGGGAAAAATTAGTTGACTTTACTAGCCAAGTAATATGACTTAAATGGTCAAGTAATTATGATACGGGTTTAACACAAGGGTGATCCTAATGCCTCTTATCATGTAGTAAATCCTACTACACGAATGTAGTCTCACTAGCGGTCTCAGGATGCATCACTAACGCAAGTTCTAGAATCTAAATGCTACCGGTACACTCATAAGCACTAATCGTAAATGCTTTTCCTATCAAATCTAAAGGCGAACCTCACATATTTGGGTGGAAAATTTTTCTGAATGGTACGGTTTTGTGCTAGTCATACAATTCCTATCCATGAGACACTTGCTAAGGCTAAAGTTTCACTCCTAATTGTTGTAAAAAATTTTAAATTTGGCGCTAAAATTACATTAACAAGTATTTCTCATAGTTTTATTACACACCTACCATCAAACAAACAAACTCAAGTGAAAGTGTATACTATAAGGTAAAAGAATGAAATCAAATACTCCCCTGATTCGCTCGGTATGGATAGTGTGGTAACAAGGTTAGATCTTCCTCCAGGAAAATGAACCATCAAAGCTCCCCTTCCAGAAATATAAATCATCTTCTTGTCATACATAACCTGTTAAACCTGAGAAAACAAACAAGGCAACCTCGCGTAAAATCGGCGGCAATCTATATATACTAATAAATCCTAGAAAACAAAGTAAGATATAATGCTTGTGGAATGAATGTTTGCAGACTTCCTGGAGTTTATAAAACTAAAGATTCAACAAAAACTTTAAGACTCCGTTAGAAAAACAAAACTAGCAAAATTTCCCAAATTTTACACATGACGCCGTCAGGAATTTCTTCCTGACGCCGTCAGAAGTGACCTGCAGAAATTCTTACGTTAAGTTTCCGGAAAATTTCTGGAAAACTTATGTCTTACTTCCTGGAAAATCCTGCAAAACATCATTATGACTCGATACAAACATTGAACTCTAACAAATATGAATATACATGTCCATTTAATATTGTGGAGATTTTGTTTCTTAAAAACATATTTGGGGTTTCCCCTTACACTTATCTTTTGCGAAATACCTTTGGATGAAGTTAAGACTAAGCCAAACGACAAAATAAAGTATTTTCACCATTTTTTTTTTTTTTTGAAACATGATCTACCAAAAATAAAAATAAAGCATGCATACGGAAACAAATAACAATCAAACAAAATAAAAATCACACAAAACATGGGTTGCCTCCCAAGAAGCGCTTTTCTTTATTTACGAGTCTTGTAGCTAGACTCAAGGTCATGAGTTACTACGTGACCTCATCGTCGGTTTCACTCTCTAGGTCATCTCCTATCTCGGTATCGCTTTCATAGTGCCGGTATTTTGGGTCTTCGAACTCAAAGACATCTTTTCGATACTTGGACCCAAGTTTACTAACATCCTTAAAGAATCCACATGATAAATTAGAAGTGTTCTTACATCCTCTCCGTACATCTTCATCACATAAGATAAGTTGAGAACTTAGCTTATCAAGCCCGTCACAATCGATTTCTTTGAGATCTCTTTTCTTGTATGGCGTTTGGTATGACACCCTCCTAATTCCATCAGCGAATGTCATGATTCCGTTCCGGTCATCAACTATTAAATTAGTGATTTCACAAAAGGGTGCTCCGAAAACAACTTGTGATAACCTTGGGTCGACATAGTCCTCGATGTTGTCCACGATCGTAAATTCCATAGTGAATGCCATATTTCCTACGAATACCTGGATTTCATGATCTCTACCAACCACGTTCTCTCCCTTGTAAATAATTCCCCATCTGCAGATATTGTTATAGTGGAACAAGGACATAAAATTCTTAGGTAGGAATACGTTAACGTAGACATTATCGAAATACTTATGACCGATCGTGCCTGCGATTTTGAGATTATTCGGATCACGCCGCCTTATCCTCCCCGATCCTCCATCCCTTGATCCATACAGATTCCCTTCCAGAGATGGACGGTACTCGTACACCTCCTCATTACCCTTCCAAAAAATTACCTTCTGGACGCCATTGGTGAATAATGCACTACCATCCTTCTCATCAAGGATTACTCCTGAATCATTGACAAATGGTTTCCCGAGAACAAGGTGGGTAATGTTAGATTAGTGATAGGGTCTATGTCATTGACCACGGTAAGGTCGATGTTATAGACGAATTCCCCAATCATAACTGATAAATCTTTTATTACCCCGTTGTTATTGACTCTATCATACAATGCGCGTTCAGGGAAAGCTTCGTTGTAAAGGGAAAGGGGGATTATGTTGACAGGGAGGTTAGGATCTATATGAGTATCGGTTAAGAGCCTATTCGTAGTAGTATAGGAAATCTTGAAAACTTTAGAGTTGTTTCCCTCAGTCCTATCACTACTCCCTTTAGCCTTATCCACCAAATTTTTCTCGGGTTCCTCTATAATAGATTTACCTAAAATTTCTGGATTCCTCGCATGCTCTCTCGATCTCTCTTTTATTTCATCTAATTTGCCTGACTCTCGAGTGACGGAATCCTCGAATGAGTTGGTAGGGCTCTTGGCCAATTCGTGGTCTAATCTTGCGGTCTCGTCCTTAGCTTTATGACCCATATTTCTAGTTGGTTGTTGGCTCTGGTTAGGTGTAGGAGCAGATATTGTGGTGATAGTATTTACAAAATGGATTGGTCCTAGGGGGTTAACAGGGTCCCTTACATCTTTTACCTTAGGTGACAGATGTTTAAAGAGTTTACCAAGACTTTTTATTTTCACAGGAGAGGTTGGCTGATTCATGACGGTAACGGATTTGACCTCTTCAGCTTGAATCGGTTTATTAACAGCGTGCTCTTTGATAGCATTTAACAGATTACAAATCTTGTTATTCATATCGGCTTGCTGTTGTCTAAATTTAGTCTCGAGCGTAGAGAGCTGTAATTCTTGAGATAGGATGAACTTTCGCAAGGCATCTTCATAGCTTTGCCTAGGAGTGCTCTGTTAAGGAAAATGCTCGGACCATTCGAGTGGGGAGGAATCATTGAAGGATACGATCCGAGTTTGGTACCCTCTGAAATTAGGTTTATCCTTCCATGTCTCATAGGCCTCATCGAAGTTTCGAGGACCTCGACCAACGTGTGACTATCTGAATTCCTTATAAGCATGTTTTGGAAGCTCCATGCAGTTATGAGTTTCGTGAGGGCCATTACACAATTTACATGAAGAAGCGATTTTTCTCACTTGGCTTGAAGGCTTAGGAGCTTCGTAAGATTTCATGAGAAACTTGACTCGACCTTCAAGTTCCATGATCCTACGGTCGGGAGTGCTAGAATTGTTCGAAGGCAAGGATATTGCCTTGACCGTTTTGTTCAAATCACGGGGATCATTCCAACTTTCGTTGTCATAGAGAGCAAGATCTTCTATGAGTTCCCATGATTCTTCCGCACTTAGATCACGTAACTTGCCACCGGCCGATTGGTCAATGGTTCGCCTTGTGGAGAGATCGATATGGTCATAGAAGATTTGGACTTGGAGCCAAAGATCTATGCCATGATGAGGGACTTTTTGGAGTAAGTCCTTGAAACGAGTCCATGCTTCATATAGAGTTTCGCCTTGACGTTGTTGGAACATCAAGATATCATTTCTAAGTTTGGTAGTTCTCCCCGGTGGGAAAAATTGAGCAAGGAAACGAGTGGTGAGATCATCCCATGAGGTGATGGATCCCGCGGGTAAACGTTCAAGCCATTGACTAGCTTGATCACGTAGAGAGAATTGGAATAGGCGTAATCGGGTTGACTATCTAGTTGTGACATCAAGGTCTATAGAATCTACGATTTTAAGGAAGTCCTTGAGATGTTGATTAGAATCTTCAGAACGAAGTCCATGGAATGCACATCCGCTTTGCACCAACCGGATGGTGTCGGATCGCAAGGGAGACACATTGGCTTCTTGGGTGAGCTCAATGGTGTTTTGATAGCCTTGGTGGCTAGGACGGGAATACTCTCCTAGGGTTCGGGGCCTAAGAGGTTGGTTTGCTAGTGGTGGGTTTTGTGGGTGGTCTTGTTGTGGTGGGTTGATGGGTTCAAAGATGTTACCACCTTGCATGATGTCGGATAGTAAAAGTTACGAACAAAAACACGAAGAAAAAGATAGACTAAAGAAAACCTAAAAATAAAAATAAAATCTTACTAGAAAGGAATCTAGCAAGTAGATCTAATAAAAATAAATTCTAACCTAGAAAATAACTATTCCCCGGGCTGCGGCGCCAAAAACTTGATGCGTGGGAATTGCACCAGGCTTTGCCTCTCGAGGGATCTCGAGAAGCTTACAACCTCCACCAGGCAGTGTACCTGATCGTTGTAGTATAGTATAATGACAAGTACCGGGGGATTGATCGTTCAACTCAGGAATAGTGTCGCTAGGATTAGAAAGCCTAAAAACTAGGTCTAGAGGTGAGGGATGATTCTTTTTGTATTTTTATATTTTATGAAAACAATTAAAAATCTCGGGTTTTAGAGGAATGTACGGAATTAGTTGCTAGTCAACTAACCCAATAACTAAGATGCAATCAAAATAAAATAACAAAAATGAAAATAAAACTAATTTAACTAGTGGTGTGAACAATAGATAGGAGAATTGTGTTTACTTAGATTTCACTACTCCCTAGATATCTTTTACAGGTTAATTGTTTGTTACAGTTGCGTGGATGACAGGTTATATTCCTTAATACCAATCGTGGGGTGGCGTACGTACTTCCCCAACTCTATAAGTTCCTACTTCACTCCTATGTCGAGCCTGCAAGAAGCTCCTAACCTGGGATCACTAGAATTCGCTCATGCATTAAATACAACCATAAAAACCTTAGTACGCATTGGTTCATGTTTCTTAAGACGTTCAAGCAAGTTACACTATGGAAGTCTGCCAGTTTTCTTAAGCCTAACATCGAAATCATTCATCCATTACAACTATAAACAAGCAATCAACCTATAATCAACATCTAGGTTTCCTTACATCTAAGCAAACACACAAGAGATCTATCCTAGCATGTTAAAATCAAGACAAGCGTAAGATATATTCAAACAGCACATAGACATATTGAATGAATTGAAAGGATACTTATCTCAATTGAACATGAAGGGTTTCAAAGGGTGAAAACCCTTGAAAATATCATTAAAAACGAGCTAGGGTTTATTCAAGTCGACCCTAAAATTCTCCTCTCTTATGAATGAAAATTACAAGGACTATATATAGATTTACTAAGGTGACGGCGTCAAGAAGAAAGTTCTGACGCCGTCAACCCGCCGCCAAAGATATTCTCGGACTGCCTAGACCCAGATCTGACGCCGTCATGTGTATTGCTGCTCTGGGCCGTTACCATGTTTACTCTTGACGGCCTTGATTTGACGCTGTCACGTTTCTACTGGGCCGTCACCAAAAAGCTCTTAACGCCGTCATAAAATTGCTCTTGACGCCGTCAGGTACTGTTCCCAGCAAAGAAAATTAAGACTTTGCCGTTTTCTTCACTTTTATGCTCCAAAAACGTCAAAAATGCTTCATTTTCCAGAATTCACTCTCAAAGTACCTAAAATCACAAAAGGAACGATTCAGGGCAATATTTGATCAAATAAATTCAAATTCCGGCTTAAATTGACCCCTTAAAAACGGATCATTTTTCGCCTCATCACCCGCTAACCTTGAAAACTCAAATTTCATCGGAGCTCAACGATATACGAGATACACTTACCTACTAATCAAATACTACATTTTATTAAACCTCACCTTATCTTTTCCTTTTTACATTCACATTTAAATTAAAACCATAATAATAATAATAATAATAATAATAATAATAATAATAATAATAATAATAATAATAATAATAATAATAATAATAATAATAATAATAATAATAATAATAATAATAATAATAATAATAATAATAACTAAAATCGTCCTTTGTGGTCAAACCCAAACCGACCCTCACTTCCTTATCTGTTTCTTCTTTATCTGTTACTCCCTTTGGGGAAAAGATAAAACCCAAAGCCAGCCCCTGATCAATTCTCTCTCTACATCTATGGAGATTCGATACAACCAAGGTATTAATAAAACAAACCAGCCACAAGAAATACAAACAAGATCCGATTCAGGTGCTTATGACACCACTCAGAGGTGGTCACGCCCCAAGGGGCTAAGCGGAGCAGTCGTGAAGGGGGGGGGGGGGACGATTACCCCTTTTTGCTAACTATCTCTTTCTACCAATGAAGAATGGGATCAAACTCATCCATGTTATCTTTTTAAAAACCCACTCGGTTCACAACTGTTCCACACACTCAAAGAAGTTACCAAAACAAAAACACAAAGTGGGTACTAGGAGGGATCAAGTTCAGAATCAAGAGGGTGTGGGTGTGTGGAACTGTTGTGAACCGAGTGGGTTTTTAAAAAGATAACATGGATGAGTTTGATCCCATTCTTCATTGGTACAAAGAGATAGTTAGCAAAAAGGGGTAATCGTCCCCCCCCCCCCCCCTTCACGACTGCTCCGCTTGGCCCCTTGGGGCGTGACCACCTCTGAGTGGTGTCATAAGCGCCTGAATCGGATCTGGTTTGTATTTCTTGTGGCTAATTTGTTTTATTAATATATCGAATCTCCATAGATGTAGAGAGAGAATTGATCAGGGGCTGGTTTTGGGTTTTATCTTTTCCCGAAAGGGAGAAACATATAAAGAAGAAACAGATAAGGAATTGAGGGTCGGTTTGGGTTTGACCACCAAGGACGATTTTGTAGTTATTATTATTATTATTATTATTATTATTATTATTATTATTATTATTATTATTATTATTATTATTATTATTATTATTATTATTATTATTATTATTATGGTTTTAATTTGAATGTGAAGGTAAAAAGGAAAAGGTAAGGTGAGGTTTAATAAAATGTAGTATTTGATTAGTATGTAAGTGTATCTCGTATATCGTTGAGCTCCGGTGAAATTTGAGTTTTCAAGGTTAGCGGGAGTACTAAAAATATTATTGACGGGAACGTTTTTAGAATAATAATATAAAAATATGAGTTGTTCGTTCCGGGTAAAATTAGTTGGATTCATGCCATTACTAGAGTTGTGTCGGTACGCGTGTGGTGTTTGGTGCGAGATAACCTCTCGTTAATAATCAATAATAGTTAGGAAATGCATAACTCATATGCTTCTAATAAAATGGTCAGTGAGGTGAGTTACTGTAAGCTACAGTGTGCGGGTCTGATTTCCCGAAATAGTTATGCAAGCTCGTGAATGCTTGATAAAATAGTTATGTAATAATAAATTAACATTTATTATTAAGATATAGGTTGAAAATTTACCGTTTGTCACAAGTCTACTCGTGCTACAAAGCCACTAATGAGTTAGTATATTAACAAAATTAACCAAAATGGATAAATATAACAATTTATCTAACTTTGGCGAGCAAATGGTGACTGTCAACCCTTTTTCAATAATTAAACTACTTCGAAAGTGGTGAGCAAATGGTGGAGTAGCTAACAAATGTATTTGCTTGCTATGTTGCAAATGTTAGAGTAGCGAGCAAATGGTGGAGTAACGAGCAAATGTATTTGCTTGCTATGTCCATATTGGTTATGTTAAAAAATAATGTCGATTTTGGTTATTGGGTTTGGTAAAAGTAGATTTTCGTAATTGATTTTAAAATTTAACATCTGTAGACCCTGATGTTTTTCGTTAGAGAAAATTAAGTGACCTTTTTTCATACTAATATACCAAACAGGATGGAGCACATTTATATTACCAAAATGAACTTTCTCTTAACTATTCGTTCGATTTAAGACATGTGGCAAATCAAAGCTCTATAAACTAAGCGCACATTTAACCAAGCACGCTTGTTTTTCAATATAAAATGTTTAGGCGCACTCAAAACTCATATGCGCCTCTTGTGCGCCTAGCTAAAGCACATACAATAAAAAGTGACTAAAAGACTAAACAAAACCTAAACGCACCGGTAGCAAATGTGGCCCTCACCTAAAGACAAAAATAATAATAATAATAATAATAATAATAATAATAATAATAATAATAATAATAATAAAAGCACACACCAAGAAACTAGACACACCTATAGCAAGTGTGCCCCTAACCTCTTGTACCCCGTCACCTAAAGGTAAAAAATACGTAAAATCAAAAGAAACCAGATGCACCTATAGTAACCAAGTGCCCCTCACCTAAAGACAAAAAAAAAAAAAAAAAAAAAAAAAAAAAAAAAAAAAAAAGGTAAAAAGCAAGGGGGCGCACACAATTAATGAATAAAATTAAGGGACAACTAAGCCGACAAACAAACAAGATATTGACCAATAAACTCAAAAGTAAGGCGCACACACTACCTAAAAACCACCAAAAATTATCTTTTTAAAATTAAAATCAGTTGAAAAAATAAACAAGTTTTGACTGAAAATATAAACATGTTGTTTAAATTGGTTGATCGATGTTATGAAGAAAAAGAATAAAGTAAAAGTTATGAAGAAGAGATTCTTTTGTTATTTAAATGGTTCGATTGTTTTGATGAAAAAGAGAGATTGTTTTATAAAAATTTAAAAGGGGCTATTAAATAGGGGATAATTAAAAGAAAGTAAATGATATACTTTAAATGTGAGGTCCTGCACGTGGGTGTTTTCTTTAATTTTCGGTTTAGCCTTTTATTTTCAGTGCATTAATAGATGAGCCAAAATGAATATGCGGTAAGTAGGTAGCTACATTTATCTATTTATTATATACCTCAAGTAACAAAAAAAAAAGTAAAGAAGGCGCATCATAAAATTGAAATGCTCTTTTTATGAAAGTACTCTTGGTTTAAGTGGGAATATTAAATATGGTGTCAGTGTACTTTTGATTCACTTTGGTAAAATGAATAAAAATGGTCTCTTCTTTTAAAGAGAGTAGGCATAGAGTTCACTTTAATAATTAGTTATTTTCGTTATATATGATGTATAAAAGAAACCTTTTGAACACGTTAAAGATGCACATATGTTTCACTAGCAAATTTGTTTAACTTGATTCAAAAGTCGGATATGGTTATATCTTTTTAAGTGTATTTTGCTTGTCTCAAGTGTGGAAACTGCATTTTCTTTCTTACAGTTCTTCCTTTTGGGTTCAGGTTATGTAACTCATAAGTTAGATTTTTATTTCTTGGTGTTTATTTGAATTAAAGCTTCTACAGCATATTTAATTAGTGGTGTTTATGAATTTTAAAATTATACATGAACCGTTAACAAATGGACCATAGTAAAACAATTAAAAGTTATTTTGTGTTCATCGTATTCATTTAAAATGGGTCTACATTCTAAAAAACTGATTCATTCATTGCATGAACTCATTAAGAGCAAGATTGTTGAAAAGGTTAGAAAAACAAATTGGGGCCTTTTTATAGTGGGTTTAGATGTTTATGTATATTGTTATAGCTGAAGTCAAACACTTAATGGGGTGTTTGTGATTGCATATTTTTATTGCTTTGGCCTATTGTGTATTTATGTGTTCCTTCAGATTATATTAACAAACTGAAGCCGGAAGAACTAATCCTAATAATGGAAAAATGGAGAATAGAAATGACAAAGGATCATTCTCTCAAGTTTCCAAGGAGTTTATGAGAGCTAGATGCATTTCTTTAAGGAGATTAAGGAGTTCAGCCCCAAGCTTGCTAGAAGTAGTCCTACCGGCATCTCCAAACTTGCTAAGATTTAGGAGTTCGGCACCACTCCAGAATTCTTACCTGAAGCTTTGGGCACGATTGTGTAAGAAGTAGTCCTACCAGCATCAGTTTCAGTTCTTGAAGGTTTGGGCACGATTGTGCAAGAAGCTTCAAGTAAGAATTCTAGAGGGGTGTTGAACTCCTAAATCTTAGTAGGTTTGGAGATGCTGGTAGGACTACTTTTAGCAAGCTTGGGACTGAACTCCTTAATCTCCTTAAAGTAATGCATCTAGCTCTCATAAATTCCTTGGAAAATTAAGAGAATGATCCTTTGTCATTTCTATTCTTCGTTTTTCCATTGTTAGGATTAGTTCTTCCGGCTTCAGTTTATTAATATTATCTGAAAGGGACATGGAAATACGCAATAAGCCAAAGAAATAAAATATGCAATATGTTATGTTCCTTCCACAATCTCATGAGATAAAGCCACGATTCGAGTCTGTTATATTCCTTCCACAATTTGACAAGATTAGTTGAGATAAAGAGATACATCTGCAGGGTACGATCTCAAAGTTTCTGTTCAAGTTTGGTTGCAAATTTTTGAGGTAATTATTTTAACATCAGTAACTAATCTTATAGAGTAAATTGTTCAAGATATACATATGAATGATTTGTGCAAAATAATATAAATTTTATCTGTGAAACCACTTATTAGGGTTGTTGTGGCCCAGAGACTAGCCCGATGTGGGATTCTAAGAGGGTGTATGTGTTAGGTTACAACTTATGAACTTATGCAAATTTGTAAAAGCTCCTAAGGCTACCCACAGTAAGGGGATTCAATCCCCTTACTTTTTCCTGCCACGTCAGCTTTCTCTCTCCAGCGACCTGCAGGCGATTCAGTGCCCCAGTAAGGGCAACCTAGTTCAGTTTTTTTTTTTTTTTTTCTTTTTTTTTTTTTTTTTTTTTTTTTTTTTTAACACAAACCCAAATTTCATTAATAATTAAAATGTTACATATTAATTAAAATAAAATAAAAAATATTACAACACTTATTCAAATTACATTAAAACGACCAAACTAGTTTGGATTATGATGATGCCAAATGTCTTCCACCAAATCGGCTTTGAGGTTAAGATGAGTTGTTTTGTTGCATATCTCCCTCATAATTTCCAGCGATTCCTCATGCGTTCTTAAAGGGTCATAAGAACGGTGCTGCTCCGCTGGAAAGAATTCGGGAGATATCGCCCGCCCATCGTCTTGAATTATCATATTATGTAATATGATGCATGTGTACATTATATGTCCAAGACGCTCTTTGTCAAATCCTTTAGCCAGATGTTTAATCATTAGGAACTTCCTCTTTAGTACACCAAAAGCACGTTCCACATCTTTTCTTGCTGCTTCGTGCATCCTCTTATACAATTGACGCTTTTCATCATGCGTCCCTGGATGTTTAATGGACTTCACAATAACAGAGTATTCCGGATATATCCCATCAGCAAGATAATAGATTAATATCCCCGTTTATAAGGCGCGCCGTTAGCAAAGAATTCCACATCCGGTGCTCTCCCCGTTTTGAGATCATTGAAAATAGGCGATGCACGTAAAACATTTACATCATTATTCATCCCGGCGACACCAAAGAACGCATGCCAAATCCATAAATCTTGGGAGGCGATCGCTTCCAATAAAATGAAAGGAGTTTTCCCGTGATCACCCCTACAAAATTGAGCTTTTAAAGCATGTGGGCAATTCTCCCACGGCCAATCTGTACAATCAATGCTGCCTATCAGGCCAGGAAAACCATGAACTCGATAGTGATGCTCATAGAGTCTGTCAACGTCAGTAACCGTCGGCTTTCGCAAATACTCTGTACCATATAACTCCATGATGACCTCACAAAGTTTATAGAGACACTCACGAATTGTTGACCCACCCATTTGCACATACTCGTCTAGCATATCAGGATTCACTCTGTATGCCAATTGACGAATTGAAGAAGTAACTTTCATCAATGGAGAAATACCAAGTAAGCCCGCACAACTAGGAGTTTGTTAGAAATAAGGTGAATGATCGGTTACCTCTCGAACAATTCGTGTGAATAGTCTTCGGCTCATTCGGAAACGATCATGGAATTGTTCTTCGCCGTATGTTGGGTTAGCGCAGAAGTAAGCAGTCACTAAACGGTTATGAGCACCCAAACGATCCCTGGTAATTTGGTTTCGTGTTTCTTTAGGTTGTGACGCTTGATAAGCCTCCCAACAATCTTCCGCATACATCAAAAACTCGGTATTAACTTCATTTTCGTCATCCGAAGACGAATTGGCAAAAAAGATCTCGAAAGAATTCATGGTGTGATTGAATATAGAGAATGTTGAAATGAGGTTTGTGAATTAGAGTGTGTTGTATGTTGTGTATTTATAAGGTATTTAAAAGATTTTTTTTTTTTTTTTTTTTTTTTTTTTAGCCTAACGGCTAATTGTCAAAAGCAATAGTTTGTAAATTATCGATCGTGATCTCGACCTATTTGTTTCTTTCTCGTTGCTCGACCGAAATCCCACAGGAGTCACGATCGACTGGGATCGATCGTGGGTGTCGATCGTGGCCTCCTTCTTCATGCAGCCTAAGGTCACTTTCTTTTTTGCTTGTCATCTAAGGTCATAAGCTCAACTTAATAAGCTCTAGAAAAAAGTTAGGCTTAATTATGAGCTTGTACAAGTTTACATAAGCCGATACAGAAGCTAACACAACACCCCTTAGTGGTCTAAGAATGTGCGAAAAAGATGACCCGTGTTTATTTCATTCCTTTTTTATACGCACAAAAAATATACATAATGCACAAACTAACATGGAACATAAAATGCTGTTATGAATACGCTAAGCAATTTCAGAATTATATTTTAGCCTTTAACAACATATCGGAGGTCGTTAATGTTTTAGACAACCGAATAGTAGTCCTAACTATTAATATAAGCAAGTCATTTTTCGGTAACCATGGTTTCTGACATTTTGGCCTATTAATCCATGGGTTTAAGCCTACCACCACATAGACTTTAATATGGTAAAGCCCTCTCTTTTGGAAGGTTGAGGTGACCACTTTAGCTTTTGTTTGATATATGGTTAAATGATGGGTTAATACACAAATATGTTACTAAACTTTTCATAAAAGTTCGGCTAAGTTACTGAACTTTCATTTTGTTCACTTAGGTTACTGAACTTATAAAACCATGACATTTGGGGTCACTGAACTTATAAAAAATATTTATAAATAACACTGAACTTGTAAAAACATGACATTTATGTTACTTAACATATCAAAAAATATACAATTAAGTCACTCCTACAAATACTAATAAATGATTCTTATAAGTTCAGTAACCTAAGTGAACAAAATAAAAGTTTAGTAACTTAGGCGAACTTTTTTGAAAAGTTTAGTAACATTTTTGTATATTAACCCATGAATGATATATAGTTTATGGACAACTAAAACTTTAATTGAAAAAGTTTAATATATAGTGTTTGGACAATCAAACCTAGCTATACATGCTATTTTGATTCGTAACATATCCGACTTTTGGCCGACTAATCCATGAGGTTTAAGCCATCTCTCTTTGAAGCGGTTTTGTTCTTCTTTAGAGTTATTTGAGAATACTAATTATTGAACCCATTATCGGTTTTTTAATATTTATTTATTATTATTGAGATAATTGTCTAGAAATGTATTCAACTTGACAATTTTTCTTTTGTTGTGTACTCAACTTTGAATTTTCTTTTGTTGTGTATCAAACTCTTTAATCTTTCTTATTGTACAGTAGAAACTCGATAAATTAATACTCGATTATTTAATAAACTTTCTAAGATAATTTTTTTGCCGGTTCCGACTCGGGGATATGGTGCTAAATTAATAATTCGCTAAAATTATAAGATAATACATTTTTGATAATTTCTTTAGACCCCATATAAAATATAAATTAATAATTCCTTATATATAGCATATTACATGAATGATTTATGAAGGTTTCTTTGAAAATGACTCAATTGTCTTTTGTTTTTTGTTGAAATCAATTTCCCCTTGAATCTCATCTCTAATTTTCCTTAACATGGTAAGAACTTCTCGTGTTGTTTTCTCATAGCTCAACAAGAAATTGTGTGTATGATTTGTTTGTGTTAACCTATTTTGATCTTGTATTTATATAGAAAATATTTTTAATGTCCATAAAATGATACATTGAACACAAGAAGCATAATAAGGTGGGAGATTGAAGGTTTCTTTCAAATTGGACTGTTCATTTGATATACATGCATTGCATACAATAATTAAGTGAAAGCTTGAAAGGTGTTTGTAAACTAAGTATTCTACTATAAATGAATAAAATATTAATTAATATATAAATTAATAATTATTAATTTATCGATTAATTAATAACTCTTTTAAATAAATTTTGGTGATCCCAAGTATATTATATTATAGAGTTTCTACTGTATGTATCATTCTTTAATATTTCTTATTGTATGTATCATTAGTGTTAACTGTTAAGTGTTGTATTTGTTAAGATTTAACTACATTTTTTTGTCTTTGTAGTTTGTCGGGTGTAACACTTTTAGTCAATTTGTTTGATCTCAAATACTTAACCTTAGTTAGTCCAAAATATATAACGACCGCCCACCACCGTCACCACCACCCTCCACCGTCACCCACCACCACCACTTACTACCACCACCAATCTCCACCACCATGCACCACCCACTGCTACCACCAATCACCACCGCCACCCACTGCCACTACCGCCACCCACCACAACCACCCACCACCACCTACTACCAATCACTACCATGCAACATCGCCACCCACTGCTACCACCGCCACCCACCACCACTACCAATCATCACCACCAGGAACTACTGCCACAACCATCACCACCACTACCAATTCCCATCACTACGTATCACCGCCTCCCACTGCCACTACCGCCACCATTGCCACCCACCATCACCACTATGTATAACCACCACTCACCATCACCACCCACGCCACTACCAACGATGGTGGCAGTGGGTGGCGGTGGTGGTGATTGGTATTGGTTGTGGTAAGTGGTGGTGGTAGGTGGTGGTGTGTGGCGCTAGTGTATGGAGTTAATGGCATTGGGTGGCGGTGGTGGTGGCAGTCGGTGGTGCATGGTGGTGATGGGTGGCGGTGGTATGTGGTAGTAGCGTGGGTGGTGGTGTTAAGTGGTGGTAGCTGGTGCTAGGTGGCGGTGGTGGTAATTGGTGCCAGTGATGCATGGTGGTGGTGATTGGTAGTGATAGTGGTAGGTAGTTGTGGGTGGCGGTGGTGGTGATTGGTAGAAGTGGTGGTGGTAGGTGGTGATGGGTGGTGGGTGGTGAGTGGTGAGTGGTGGTGGTGGTGGGTGGTAGTGGCAGTGGGTAGTGCATGGCGGTGGTGATTAGTGATGTTGGTGGTGGTGGGTTGCGATGGTGGATGGCTGTGGTGGGTGGTGGTGGCGGTAGTGGGCGGCGGTTAAAATATTTCGGACTAACTGAGGTTATGTATTGAGGACCAAACAAATGGACTAAAAGTGTTACACCCAACAAACCACGAGGACCAAAGATGTATTTAAGTCTTAACGAATATAACACTTAAACACTAATGGTACATACAATAAGAAATATTAAAAGAATAATACATACAATAAAAAAGATAATAGAATTTGATACACAACAAAAGAAAAAGTATCAAGTTGGAATTATTATTCATGCCACAATTCTTTCTTCATTGTACCCAGTTCCTAAGCTGCACACGAAAACGTCTGACATCCCATTGATATTCAAGCTGAGTGAATCGTGTTCGTTTGTATATGTGCCTACAATGTCTCATAAAGTACCTTTTCAGGTATTGAGTGATGACAAACCCGTCACTGGTCTACGATTATTCTTGGAAGGAAAGAAATGCAACCGATTAGCAATGCATGTACAACATCTCTCCAGTCTACCAGACACCATTACACATACATTATCAAAGTCCAACATAACCTGCAGACCATCTCAATGGCGTGGCTCTGACGAATACGATTCCAAGGCCCAATTCCTTGAACCAGTCAGATGGAAACGATATTCAAACATATGCTCATCTGTAGTCAAACATGATCCAAATTGGCTAAACCAAGAACCTGCAGGTGGCGTGTTTATAGTAACCGGGGCTCAGCTAATCAGCAAAGGCAAATGGCCTAAGACCATATTACACCTTCGGTTACTTTTCACCCATATACCCAACTGCACCATCCGTAAGACAGAATGGGCCGGTGCACCAGTAGTGGCTCGTAAGTCAAGTCTTTTTACTAACATAAGCTCAACTTTCACATTCACACAACGGTCAGTTGCTAATGGACAGAAGCAGCAGGAGCCTGCAACACTTAACTCGGGTGTATTTCCTGACACCCCACTAGTCCCAGTCCGGTCCACAAAGCTGCACAAATATGTGGACACAAATGAGGTTGCGCGGGGCCCACATGACTCGCCTGATCACTGGTTGGTTACTGCAGGTAAGCTGGTTATGGATGGTGGTAAGATTGGCTTGCATGTCAAATTCGCGTTATTAGATTTTGGTCAGGAATTGTGACGGTAATTTTTTTGTATATAAAGAGTTTGTGAGGTTCACCTTTGGTTATTTTCTTATTTAGAGCTGAGTGCAAATGTAGGCATTTAAATTTTATGTGCACCAATATATCATGGTGGTATTTAATAACTTGTTACAAATTTTTTATCACAATGTTATATCTGTTTTATTAACTTTGTATCTTGTTTAAGGTTAACAAGATACAAACTATAACAATGAGTTTTTCTCATGCCACACTATGATCCTTCATCTTGTCGTCTGCCGTTACACGATCGATCACTTAGACACTGATTGTTGAACTGTGTATCAAAAGCTTCTTGTTGAAAGATAAGCTAAGGGCTTATTGTGTAATATTGCTATTCTTGTTTTCTTTTGTTTCTTTTATTATTTCAGGTTCTATTCAAGTTGAGGGACTGAAAGTAAACTATTAGAAAGATAAAGGACTGAAGGAGCTCAAGTGGATTAGTCAAGTTTCAAGGCTTTATAAGGCGTTCGTTTACCTCATTATTGCTAGTTCTGATTAGGGTTTCATTGTGTGAATTTACACACAGTCATCTTCTGAGTTGTTAGTTTTAGTTCTTGTTTGTATTAAAACTCTTTTTCTTTGTATTGTAAAAACTATGATGGATCAACCATGGGGTGGTTGGTTGGGTTGATTCCTAATAAAATTTGTTTGTTTACTTAATAATTGATCATAACTTTGTATTTTTAACATTCTCAGATTTGGTAAACAATGAAAAATCACTTTTACTTTGATGAAAACCATTCTCTTTAAGCACACTAGTTAATTTTTCATTCCATTTTCTAGGAGCTTGTTTTAAACCATATAATGATTTGTTTAACTTGCACACCCTTTTATCAAAATATCCTTCAGGTAGTTGCATATAAACATCTTCATCAAGTTCACCATACAGAAAAGCATTATTTATATCAAGTTGATATAAAGGCCAGCTATTCTGTACAGCAATACTAATAATGATTCTAACAGTAACAATTTTGACAACTAGTGAGAATGTTTCCTCATAATCAATACCCTCTTTTTGATTATAGCCTTTGGCTACAAGCCTGGCTTTATATCTTTCCACACTCCCATCAGAATTATACTTGATTTTCCAAACCCACTTACAACCAATTGCTCTTCTCCCAGCAGGGAGTTCAACAATTTCATAAGTGTTATTTCTATGTAAAGCTTCTACTTCAGAATCCATAGCATCAATCCATTTAGGATTTTTAGCAGCCTCACTATATGTTTTTGGTTCAACAATCTTATTAAGATTGGTAGAAAACACATAATTTTCTTTATTAAGACTACTATAATTCACAGATTTATCAATACTATACTTAACTTTACTATTTAACACATAATCATTGAATTTGATAGGTTGACTAGTTTTTCTACTAGACTTTCTAGTATAAGTTCTCATATTAGCCTCTCTTTCAGGTGTTACAATAGGTGTTACCACCACATCATGAAACATATCATTAAATTCTTGATAATAATCATCATCACCCTCAGATTGTTTTTTATTTTCTTCAAGTGTTGCATTTTCCTCACCTTCATTGTTGACATCAACTGTGACATCAGGATGCACCACCTCATCCTTTAGGACATCATCAGATGAGTCTCCAACTGAAGGTTGGTATATGCCTTCACTTTGTTCAGGAATCTGTTTTTTAGGTTCCTCTACAGACTCTTTCTCTCTCTTATCATCATAGGGATCATGTGATGATCCAAGGCCAGAGTTAAAAAAGTTTTGACCATTAGTATTTTGAAAATGAAACTCATAATTTTCTTTTTCAGAATTGTGTTTAAAAGGAAACATAGTTTCATAAAATTTTACATCTCTTGAATACAAAACTTTTTTTGTTTCCAAACTGAAGAGTTTAAAACCTTTTTTATCAAAAGAATACCCTATAAAAACACACTTCTCTGACCTTGAAGAAAATTTGTCTAAATTGTTTAAAATAGTTGAAAAACATAAGCAACCAAAAACTTTTAGAAGAGAGAGATTAGGTTCACATTTATATATCATTTCATAAGGTGACTTTTCATTCAAAACAAAAGTGGGTGTCCTATTAATCAAGTAAGCAGCAGTTAGAACACATTCAGTCCACATGTTCAAAGGAATCCCCCCCTGAAACATGAGGGCTCTAGCCACATTTAATAAGTGTCTGATGATGCAAAAAATGATCCGTTTTTAGGGGGTCATTTAAGCCCGAATTCGAATTTATTTGATCAAATATTGCCCTAAATTGTTCCTTTTGTGATTTTAGGTACTTTGGGAGTGAAATTTGGAAAAGGAAGCAATTCGGACGTTTTTGGAGCATAAAAGTAAAGAAAACGCCAAAGTCTTAATTTTCCATGCTGGGAACAGTAGGTGACGGCGTCAAGAGTAACATCCTGACGGCGTCAAGAGCAAAATTCCATGACGATCCAGTAGAGATTTGACGGCGTCACAAAGGTAGGGCGTCAAGAGTAAAAGTCATGACGGCCTGGAAATGATTAAGTCTTGACGGCGTCAAATGTAGATCAAGGCAGTCTGAGAATAGTTTTGGCGGCGAGGTGACGACGTCACAAGCTTAGTCTTGGTGCCGTCAGACCCCTTTTCCTATATATAGTTTTCTAATTTTCACATTAAAAGAGAGAAGTTTTGGAGAAACCCTAAGTACGATTTTGGTGCGAATTTTACAGGTTTTTCAAGGGTTCCAAGCCCTTGATACCTTTCATGTGTAATTGAGATAAGTGTTCTTTTAATTCAATCAATATGTCTATGTGTTGGTTGTCTATATCTTGTTCTTGTCTTAATTCTATCATGCTAGGCTAGATCTATCTTGTGTTTGCTTGGATCTAATGAAACCTAGATGTTAATTATGTGTTGATTACTTGTTTATACTTGTCTTGGATGAATGATTTATATGTTAGGCTTAAGAAAACTGGCAGATCTCCAATTGGTAACATGCTTGAACGTCTTAAGAAACATGAACCGACGCGCACTAGGTCTTTATTGGTTGTATTTAATGCATGAGCCACTGTTTACAATCCCTATAGTTGTGCTGGACATGGTGTAGGAGGAGATAAGAGCTCATAGAATTGGGGAGTTAAGTGTGCCACCCCATGAATGGTATTATGGAATACGATCCGTCATCCATGCAATTATAACAAGTAATTAACGTGTAAAAGATGTCTAGGGAGTAGTGAAATCTAAGTAAACACATTTTCTCCACTTATTGCTCATAACTTTAGTATAATTTAGCTTATTTTCATTTTTAGTATTTTATTTTGATTGCATCTTTAGTATTGGGTTAGTTGATTAGCAACTAATTCCGCCCAAATCCTTCAAACCCGAGATTTTTAATTGCTTTCTAAAAAAATATAAAAACACAAAAATAATCATCCCTCACCTTTAGAACTAGTATTTAGGTTTTCTAATCCTAGCGACACTATTCCTAAGCTGAACGATCAATCCCCCGGTACTTGTCACTATACTATACTACAACGATCAGGTACACTGCCTGGTGGGGGTTGTAAGCTTCTCGAGATCCCTCGAGAGGTAAAGCCTGTTGCGATTCCCACGCATCAAGTTTTTGGCGCCGCAGCCCGGGGAATAGTTATTGTCTAGGTTAGAATTTCTTTTTATTAGGTCTACTTGCTAGATTCCTTTCTAGTAAGATTTAATTTTTATTTTTAGGTTCTCTTTAGTCTATCTTTTTCTTTGTGCCTTTGTTCGTAACTCTTTACCATCCGACATCATGGAGGGTGGTAACATCTTTGAACCCGTCATCCCACCACAACAAAACCCACCATTAGAACCCCTTAGGCCCCGAACCTTAGGAGAGTATTCCCGACCTAGCCACCAAGGCTACCGAAACACCATTGAGCTCACCGGAGCCAATGTGACCCCCTTGCGATCCGACACCATCCGGTTGGTGCAAAGCGGATGTGCATTCCATGGACTTCGTTCCGAAGATCCAAACCAACATCTTAAGGACTTCCTCAAAATCGTAGATTCCATAGACCTAGATGTTGCAACTCGAGAGACAACCCGATTATGCCTATTCCAATTCTCTCTACGGGGATCAAGCTAGTCAATGGCTTGAGCGTTTACCCGCGGGATCCATCACCACATGGGATGATCTCACCACTCGTTTCCTTGCTTAATTTTTCCCACCGGGGAGAACTACTAAGCTTAGAAATGACATCTTGATGTTCCAACAACGTCAAAATGAATCTCTTTATGAAGCATGGACTCGTTTTAAGGACTTACTCCAAAAAGTCCCTCATCATGGCATAGATCTTTGGCTCCAAGTCCAAATCTTTTATGACCATATCGACATCTCCACGAGGTGAGCCATTGACCAATCGGCCGGTGGTAAGCTACGTGATCTAAGTGCGGAACAATTATGAGAACTCATAGAAGATCTTGCTCTCTATGACAACGAAAGTTGGAATGATCCCCGTGATTTGAACAAAACGGTCAAGGCAATATCTTTGCCTTCGAACAATTCTAGCACTCCCGACCGTAGGATCATGGAACTTGAGGACCAAGTCAAGTTTCTCATGAAATCTTACGAAGCTCCTAAGCCTTCAAGCCAAGTGAAAAAAATCACTTCTTCATGCGAATTACGTAGTGGTCCCCACGACACTCGTGATTGTGTGGAACTCCCCGGAACAGCTTTTGCGGACTACGCATCCACGCGTACCGACGAAGCGGGAGATAAGTGGTACACTTTCAAGCCCGAGCCAAACACTTACGGTGATACATACAACCCCTCTTGGAAAAATCACCCAAACCTTAGGTGGAAACGAAATCAACCCAATTCTTCCAATCCGCCTAATCGTTACCAACCAAACGGTCCACCCTCCAACCGTACTTTCAACAACAATCTTTCTAACAACTATGGTAGTACCAACAATCTTGAAGGATTGATTTCGAAGTTCATGGCATCTCAAGAAGCTCGCATATCTAAGTTTGAAGCTGATTTCAAACAAAAGCAAAGCGAGATGACCACTAGAATTGACGCATTGTTGAAGATTCTCAATGACTGAGAAATGGGAGCTCTTCCAAGCGACACGATCAAAAATCCGAAACTAAACGTTAATTCCGTATCTTTAGTTTCGTCACCCACTTCGTGCACACAATAGTACTCGGTTAAATCCACGAGCACTTGTTTCAAACAAAACCAAGATCTTCAAAAGGACCAATCAAATAAAACACCCAATATAGAGCCGGTCAAAAGCATAGTTGAAACACCTCTTACGTAAGACCTTGACGATGAATTCAAAGAACTTCACCTTGAATGCCCCATCATTGATGTCTTAGCGCGTGCTCCTTACTATAGTGCCCTCCTAGAAAAATATGAGAAGTGTAAGCTAGGTAAAAATGGGACCGCCTTCGTTCAAAACAAGTTGTCTAAAAAGCTTGATGATCGGGGTATATTTGTTTTGCCTTGTAAGATAGGAAGATCCGAAGCTTTCGACACACTAGCCGATTTAGGGTCAAGCCTCAACTTGATTCCCTTATCCTTATTCACTGCGCTTAAGCTAGGAAAATTAGAGGAAACGGAGGTATTGATAGGACTAGCGGATGGGAGTATTGCCCACCCGGTTGGAATGATTAAGGATGTAGTTGTTCACGTAGGAAAGTTAACTATAGTAGCGTATTTTCACGTCCTAGACATGGTTAGTGACACTACATGCCCATTATTGGTAGGAAGATGATTTTTAGCAACCGCTAGCGCCATGATAGATTGTAAGGAGTCTAAGATAGCGGTAGGTGAAGGCGATACTTGGTCGGTGTACGATGTTAAGAAGCATAGTTATGATTGTGATGATGAACCAACACCGCATTGGGTAGAGATGAATAGGAGACCATCTAGATACGGACCTTGGATAGAAAGGAACTTCACAGGACCTCAATGCCCATTTTATCTAGAAAAAGATTTCGTTGAAAAGACACATTCGGTAGAACAACTCATAGCTAGAGATGAAGAGCTAGACCCCTTTGAGGACCCCTTAGTCTTTAGGAAGATGATTGAGTTCTTAAGCGTAATGCCCATTAACATAGAAATGAATAAATGGAAAAGAGAGGGAGACAAGTGTAAATGGAGGTGGGACAAGCCACCTAAAGAAGGTGATGGATCATGGCATATGAGGATGACTTTGTATGATCCGGATGGAGAAAAGTTTGAAAGGTCATACCATACTAAGGAAACCGATAGGAAGTTGAAACCTAAGTTTGATCCCAAAGATGTCCTCAATGAGGAACTCACCCGTGTCACGTAGTAACCCATGACCTTGAGTCTAGCTACAAGACTCGTAAATAAAGAAAAGCGCTTCTTGGGAGGCAACCCATGTTTTGTGTGATTTTATTTGTTTGTTTGTTATTTGCTTCCGTATGCATGCTTAATTGTTATTGTTGGTAGATCATGTTTCTAAACTAAATAGTGGAAATACTTTACTTTGTTGTTTTGGCTTAGTCTTAACTCCACCTAAAAGTATTTTTGCAAAAGATAAGTGTAAGGGGAAACCCCAAATATGTTTTCAAGAAACAAACCGATCATGATTCTCCACAATATTAAATGAACATGTATATTCGTATTTGTTAGAGTCAAATGCTTGTATTGAGTCATAATGAAGTTTTGCAGGATTTTCCAGGAAGTAGGACCAAGTTTTTCCATAAATTTTCCGGAAACTTAACATAACAATTTCTGTAGGTCACTTCTGACGGCGTCATGAGTTAACTCTTGACGGCGTCAAGTGTAAAAATCTGGAAATTTTACCGCTTTTGTTTTTCTAACGGAGTCTTATAGTTTTTGTGAATTATTAAGTTTTATAATCTCCAGGAGATCTGCAAACTTCATTCCACAAGCATTATATCTTATCTTGTTTTCTAGGATTTAGTAACTTATATAGGATGCCGCCGATTTTACGCGAGGTTGTCTTGTCTATTTTATCAGGTTTTACAGGTTATGTATGACAAGAAGATGATTTATATTCTGGAAGGGAAGCTTTGATTGTTCATTTTCTTGGAGGAAGATTTAACCTGTCACCTTATTATCCATACCGAGCGAATCAGGGGAGTATTTGATTTCATTCTTTTTACTTATTTCACTTTTACATTCTTTACTTGAACATTGGGGACAATGTTCATATTAAGTGTAAGGGGAGGGTAAAAAGATGATACCTTACATATGCACTTTCGCTTGAGTTTGTTTTGTTTAATGGTAGATGTGTAATAAAACTATGAGAAATACTTGTTAGTGCAATTTTAGCGCAAAATTTAAAATTTTTTACAACATTTAGGAGTGAAACTTTAGCCATAGCAAGCGTCTCATGGATAGGAGATTGTATGACTAGCACATAACCGTATATTCAGAAAAATTTTCCACCCAAATATGTGAGGTTCGCCTTTAGATTTGATAGGAAATGCATTCATTATTAGTGCTTATGAGTGTACCGGTAGTATTTAGATTCTAGAACTTGCATTAGTGATGCATCCCGAGACCGCTAGTGAGACTACATTCGTGTAGTAGGATTTACTACATGATAAGAGGCATTAGGATCACCCTTGTGTTAAACCCGTATTATAATTACTTGACCATTTAAGTCATATTACTTGGCTAGTTAAGTCAACTAATTTTTCCCACACCCTTAGCGTTGTACTCATTTTTAGTACACGAAACCCCTAGTACACCCCTCCGAGCCTATCTTTTCGTTTCTAACTTTAAGCATTTTACTTAAAGGAAGAATTTGTTACACCCCACTTAAATGTACAACCAAATCGCCTTAGCCTTCCGTGTATGCGCTCATTTTTAGTGCATTATTGTTATTTGTTAAACCCTAAGTTAACTATCTAATTGATTACATGGTTGCTAAGTCGAGTCATATCCTTGTACATATTGTTTTGGGACGATTGGGACTCATGGGTAAAGTATTTATTTATGGAGTAATGGGGAAGAACATCATATATTACCCCCATATGTGCGTTAATCTTAAAAGTGCTCAAAGTGTTTTGATTTTCTTAATTCGAGTCATTAGATTAGTTTATTGTAAAGTATGTAAAAATTCAAGTGTAAGGGGAATTGTTCATACCCTATGATGTATTATTTTGGATGGTAGGGTAAGAGTGTATGCTAAAAAAAAAAAAAAAAAATGGAAAAAATCAAGAAAAAGAAAAAAAAAATAGAAAAAGGAAAAAGAGAAAAAAACATACGGACTACCATCCCTTTTCATTCTATGTTCATTTTATGTTTTTGTTATTTTTCATTTATTAGCTTAAGTCGAGTCTAGTCTTGGCTTAGCAACGCCATCTTGGACATGTAATTAATCAAGATTGTTAACTCGCCACCAGTAAAACTTCCTTTATCCAACAAAACCGTGTATTTCATATCCCTACACCTAACGTTACAACCCTTTAAAAGACCTCTTTGATAGTTTATCCTAGGTGCTTACGCCATGTGGTGGAGGTTTGATCCTTTCCCAAGCCTATGGTAATCTATTTTGCTATGACAGGTAGTGAGAGATATCTTTCGTTTCCATATTGTAATTTATACTTTATTACACCCGAGAGATGTGAGTATCTAAACACTATTTGTGAGGTGCTAGTGTATGACCTCCGTGCTTGTCTATCGGTCTTTAGTGGAATGATTATTTGTTGTAATTACTTTTATATTAGTGTTAAATGACCCCTAACTTGTATTTTGACTAGAATAAAAGCGCATTTGCTTGAGGACAAGCAAATCTCAAGTGTAAGGGTATATGATGAGGCGAAAAATGATCCATTTTTAGGGGGTCATTTAAGCCCGAATTCGAATTTATTTGATCAAATATTGCCCTAAATCGTTCCTTTTGTGATTTTAGGTACTTTGGGAGTGAAATCTGGAAAAGGAAGCAATTCGGACGTTTTTGGAGCATAAAAGTGAAGAAAACGCCAAAGTCTTAATTTTCCATGCTGGGAACAGTAGGTGACGGCGTCAAGAGTAACATCCTGACGGCGTCAAGAGCAAAATTCCATGACGATCCAGTAGAGATTTGACGGCGTCACAAAGGTAGGGCGTCAAGAGTAAAAGTCATGACGACCTGGAAATGATTAAGTCTTGACGGCGTCAAATGTAGATCAAGGCAGTCCGAGAATAGTTTTGGCGGCGAGGTGACGGCGTCACAAGCTTAGTCTTGACGCCGTCAGACCCCTTTTCCTATATATAGTTTTCTAATTTTCACATTAAAAGAGAGAAGTTTTGGAGAAACCCTAAGTACTATTTTGGTGCGAATTTTACAGGTTTTTCAAGGGTTCCAAGCCCTTGATACCTTTCATGTGTAATTGAGATAAGTGTTCTTTTAATTCAATCAATATGTCTATGTGTTGGTTGTCTATATCTTGTTCTTGTCTTAATTCTATCATGCTAGGCTAGATCTATCTTGTGTTTGCTTGGATCTAATGAAACCTAGATGTTAATTATGTGTTGATTACTTGTTTATACTTGTCTTGGATGAATGATTTATATGTTAGGCTTAAGAAAACTGGCAGATCTCCAATTGGTAACATGCTTGAACGTCTTAAGAAACATGAACCGACGCGCACTAGGTCTTTATTGGTTGTATTTAATGCATGAGCCACTGTTTACAATCCCTATAGTTGTGCTGGGCATGGTGTAGGAGGAGATAAGAGCTCATAGAATTGGGGAGTTAAGTGTGCCACCCCATGAATGGTATTAAGGAATACGATCCGTCATCCATGCAATTATAACAAGTAATTAACGTGTAAAAGATGTCTAGGGAGTAGTGAAATCTAAGTAAACACGTTTTCTCCACTTATTGCTCACAACTTTAGTATAATTTAGCTTATTTTCATTTTTAGTATTTTATTTTGATTGCATCTTTAGTATTGGGTTAGTTGATTAGCAACTAATTCCGCCCAAATCCTTCAAACCCGAGATTTTTAATTGCTTTCTAAAAAAATATAAAAACACAAAAATAATCATCCTTCACCTTTAGAACTAGTATTTAGGTTTTCTAATCCTAGCGACACTATTCCTAAGCTGAACGATCAATCCCCCGGTACTTGTCACTATACTATACTACAACGATCAGGTACACTGCCTGGTGGGGGTTGTAAGCTTCTCGAGATCCCTCGAGAGGTAAAGCATGTTGCGATTCCCACGCATCAGTGTCTATGTTTTCTTTCTGCTATACCATTCTGTTGAGGGGTATAAGAACATGAAGTTTGTTGATGAATACCATTTTCTTTACAAAACCTATCCATATTCTGATTTACAAATTCAGTACCATTGTCACTTCTAAAAACTTTTACAGTTTTATCAAATTGATTTTTAATCAAGTTATAGAAGGTAACAACATGTGAATAGACTTCAGTTTTCCCCCTTAATAGAAACACCCAAACAGCTCTTGAAAAATCATCAACAATTGTCAGAAAGTACTTATACCCTTTTCTACTTTGAATTTTATAAGGTCCCCAAACATCTAAGTGAACAATCTGTCCAACTTCAGTGGTTTGATGTTCACTTAAAGGAAATGGGTCTCTGGTTTGTTTAGCCTTATGACACACATCACAAGGAACAATTTTAGAATCTTTGTCAATTTTAAGTTTGTGTTTAAGTATGTTAAGAACTTAGTCAGCAGGATGACCAAGTCTATTATGCCATATAGTTCTTGAAAAACAACAAACTTGAGAGTTATTACTTTTATTGAGATTTATACCTGTATTAAGAAAGTATAACCCATTACTTTGATTACCAGTCCCCATCTGGGTCCTTAGAACAGAGTCCTGAAGAATACAAACATCTTCATAAAAAATGACTCTATATTTATTGTTTTTATTCAGTTTGTGAACTGACAACAAACTAACTTGATATCCTGGTACAACCAAGACATCAAGTATAACCAATGTATCTGTTAATTTTAAACTTCCAATATGTGTAACTTTAGCTTTAGTACCATTAGGATGACCAACAGTCGTATTTAAGTTGGAAACATTAATCACATTGAACATGTTTAACTCAGTATAAGTCATGTGTTGACTTGCACCAGAATCAATGATCCAACCAATATACATTTTATAAGAGCTTATGTTGGTATTATGATTAAAGAACTTAGAATGACTAAAGCTAATAACACAGCTAATACCTGCAATCTTTGCAGGCATACTACTGCATCCAGACTTATCACTGATCAAAGCCATAAGCCTTTGATACTGATCATCTGTAAAGGAATTAGATGAACCAGCAGGCCTATCCTTATGCCCTGAAACAGAATTACTACTAGCATTGTTTTGATTAGTATTATTTTTCTTTTGGAAATTAGAAGGATAGCCAACGAGTTCAAAACATCTATCAGCAGTATGACCATTTCTTTTACAATGAGTGCAGACCAAATTAGGTCTATTTAATTTTCTAGGTTGAAAATTATTGTTATTATCAGCACTTTTGTTCACAGACCAATCATTAAATCTTTGATTAGATTTAGATGCAAATGCAGAGTTATCTGACTTAGAACCTGACTGAGATGGAGTACTCCTATGAGACTCATCTTTAGAAAGAGTAGCAAAAGCACTCTTAACATCAGGTATAGGGTCAGTGGTGAGAATAATACTCCTAATGGGAGCATATATCTCATCCAAACCCATAAGAAACTGCATCAACTTGATAAGTTGATTATGTTTCTTGAGCTTGTCTGAACCATCACAACTACATTCAGGCAAATCCACAAGGGAGTCATATTGCCTCCATAATGCATTAAACTTGAGATAGTATTCAGACAAAGGAATGCCAGATTGAGTAAAAGAATGAATTTTATAATGCATATTAAAGATTATCGAACCATCTTTTTTATTATATGTTTTAGCCAATTCATCCCACACAGTTTTAGCATTATCAGAGAATATTTGTCCCATAAACACATCTTGAGAAACACAACCAAGAATCCAAGAAAGAACCACAGAATTACATCTATCCCATTGTTCTTGCAAAAAACCAGTATCAGCAGGTCTAGGTATATTACCATTTATAAAACCAAGTTTATTTTTAGTATGAATAGCCAACTTAATTGCAGCTGACCAAACTTTATAGTTTTCTGGGCCTTCCAATTTAAAACTGATTAAAGGAATGCCACTTGTATCACTACTGTGCAAGAACAAAGGGTCAAACTGATCAAGTTTAGTAGTACTTGATCCCCCAGCTTCATCATCATTACCCATAATGATGAACCAAACAGAAAACAAAAACAAAAAGAAAGCAGATACACCTTGTTTTAAATAACACTTATGAAATTGTTGAACTCCCTGCTGGGAGAAGAGCAATTGGTTGTAAGTGGGTTTGGAAAATCAAGTATAATTCTGATGGGAGTGTGGAAAGATATAAAGCCAGGCTTGTAGCCAAAGGCTATAATCAAAAAGAGGGTATTGATTATGAGGAAACATTCTCACAAGTTGTCAAAATTGTTACTGTTAGAATCATTATTAGTATTGCTGTACAGAATAGCTGGCCTTTATATCAACTTGATATAAATAATGCTTTTCTGTATGGTGAACTTGATGAAGATGTTTATATGCAACTACCTGAAGGATATTTTGATAAAAATGATAAAAGGGTGTGCAAGTTAAACAAATCATTATATGGTTTAAAACAAGCTCCTAGAAAATGGAATGAAAAATTAACTAGTGTGCTTAAAGAGAATGGTTTTCATCAAAGTAAAAGTGATTTTTCATTGTTTACCAAATCTGAGAATAATGTGTTCTTAGTTCTGCTTGTGTATGTTGATGACATTGTTATTATAGGTAATAATGTTACTGAAATTGAAAAATTTAAGCAGTTTTTAAGAACCAAATTTCTTATAAAAGATTTGGGAAAGCTTAAGTATTTTTTGGGTATTGAGGTGTTAAGTGATGATACTGGATTGTGTTTAACACAAAGAAAGTATTGTTTGGAGTTACTCAGTGAATTTGGTATGCTTGCTTGTAAACCAAGTAAAACTCCTATTGAATCTATTAATGTTTCTGATAAAAATAAGCTTAAAAGTATTAATAAAGATGAGCCTTTGCTTGGTGTTAATAACTATCAGAAGCTAGTTGGTAAGCTCATATATTTGACTTTAACTAGGCCTGATTTGTCTTATGCAGTTCACTGGTTAAGTCAAGCTATGCATAGTCCTATGCAATCTCATTTAAAATTGGCTTTTAGAGTTCTTAGATATCTCAAAGAGTCTCCAAGCAAAGGAATATCTTTTAACAAAAGTAATGATAGTAGTATGAAAGTTTTTGTTGATTCTGACTGGGCTAAATGTAAGGTTACTAGAAAATCAGTAACTGGTTTTGCTGTTTATCTGGGCAATAATCTCATTTCTTGGAAAAGTAAGAAGAAGTCTGTGTTGTCTAGATCTTCTGCTGAGGCAGAGTTCAGGGCTATGTGTAATGTGACTTGTGAGATTATGTGGATCTTAAAGATCTGCAAAGATCTTAATGTATAGGTTAATACACCTGTTGAGATGTTTTGTGATAATAGCAGTGCAATGCAGATTGCTGCTAATCCAGTATTGCATGAAAGATCTAAGCATTTTGAAATTGATCTCTTCTTTATAAGAGATAAAATTTTAGATGGTGTTATCAAAACTATTAAAGTTAAGTCTGAGAATAATGTTGCTGATATCTTTACAAAGGCTTAAGTGAACACAGAAAGTTTTGTGACAAATTGGGGTTAAGAGATTTCTATAAGCCTTAGCTTAAGGGGGAATGTTGAAAGATAAGCTAAGGGCTTATTGTGTAATATTGCTATTCTTGTTTTCTTTTGTTTCTTTTATTATTTGAGGTTCTATTCAAGTTGAGGGACTGAAAGTGAACTATTAGAAAGATAAAGGACTGAAGGAGCTTAAATGGATTAGTCAAGTTTCAAGGCTTTATAAGGCGTTCGTTTACCTCATTATTGCTAGTTCTGATTAGGGTTTCATTGTGTGAATTTACAGACAGTCATCTTCTGAGTTGTTAGTTTTAGTTCTTGTTTGTATTAAAACTCTTTTTCTTTGTATTGTAAAAATTATGATGGATCAACCATGGGGTGGTTGGTTGGGTTGATTCCTAATAAAATTTGTTTGTTTACTTAATAATTGATCATAACTTTGTATTTTTAACACTTCTCATTCTATAAAGAGTACTTTCACCTTTTTTTTACACATATCAAGCTAAATTTGAATATTTTTAAACAACATTTGATGAAATAACTCAATCTCGTTTTATACTATAAATAGTACTTTGGTCACCTTTTATATAATAAAACAAAACCCCAAGTGGGGACTTTTGTATATTCAAAAACTTAACCTTCCCTAATAATTTAAAAACTACAGTATTATTTTTCGTATTTCAAAAAAATATTATTTCCTTATTATGTCATTTTTTGATTTACAAATTTATAATTTTATTTTGTTGATATACTACACAAGTAGAAGATAAATACAAAAAATATAGATAAGATGCAATTAACAATATGATTACACTTTTTAAATGATTATCTATAATAATAAAAAACTATAATTAAAAATCATAAATCAAACAAAACAAATATTAAATTATTTAATAAATAAAAAAATATCATTCAAATTTTTTTGAAAAAAAATCGCGTGTGCGCTGGCATTATAACTAATTCTTATATACAACTATGTCAAAATCTTTTTTTAGCATTCTTGCACAAGTATGTCAAAATTATCTTTTTTATATAAATAGTATATATACTTTGACCACCTTACACGAGGGCGATATGAGAATTCTACTTGGACCTAAAATTAAGTTTCTTGACACCGTTAAATGTAAAGTTTCCTCAAATCCACGATTTCAAAATTCTTGATAGCTTTTAAAATAAACTAAAGTCCTCACCCCACTCCTAAGAGTAAGGATCAAATGAGAAATAAAAGTAAAATGAGAAGAATGAGAAGTAACTACAGCCGCACATTTCAGATACATCTACAAAATAAGATGCATCTCCCATGAAATTCTCCTTCTTCATTTGAAATATGTGGCTACAAACATTTCTCATTTTTCTTATTTAATTTTCTCTTCTGGATCCATTCCCCCACTCCTAAAGTAAAATATAAATTTTCCTTCCAAAAGTAAAAGCTGAAACGCTAAAATCATATGCATTTAAGTATATGTATATCACAAAGAGGTGAGATCAACAATTTTTTATTTTATTTTCACATTTTTCTAAAACAACATATATCTTGCAAACGATAAATTTTCAAGTTACAAAAAATACAGCATTGCGATGAGAATTAAACTATTTTTCTATCGATATGTAATTCTATATATTTTTGACGAACTTTTTATTCAAAATTTCGGCCAAGAAAAATCACACGTGATTTGTAAGATCACTTGTGATTTGTTATTTTTCTGATTTGTAAAATTTCTGCCCAGAAAATCACTCGTGATTTGTTAGATTTCTGATTTGTAAAATCGCTCATGATTTGTTAGTTTTCACAAGTCACATGTGACATTTAAAGTAATAAATCACGTGTGACTTTCGAATTATAAATTGGATATGATGATTAAGCGTTAGGTTTTGTTTGACAAAGATCAATAAAAAGATAATTGGCTACGTGCAAGAGTTTATGACAAAGTCGTTACATTTTACTTGAGTGATATAAACTTGTGCTATAAATTCGACATGATGTGACGATTAAATGTTTGGTTCTATTCTACAAAGATCGATGAAAAGATAATTGGTTGTGTCCTCATTGAAAAATAGGGTGATATAAATTTTAGAGATAGAGTGATATGACGATCAAGTGTTAGATTTTATTTGGCAAAGATTAAAAAAACAAAAAACATCGAGAATAAGTATATTGAAGACCATGTAACAAATCTCTTACATGTTTGTTCCTTCACCTATGTGGGACGAAGTCACAAATACAACACTATTTCCTTCTTACTCACAAAAATACTTGACTACACTCCTTTGTGTTCTACAGTAAGCAATTTAAGTGTTCATGTTTGATTAAAACACTAATAAAGTAAATATAGATTGGTTAATTCCTGCTGAGCAATTACATTACAACTATGTGCATAGCAAAGTAGCAAACCATGTATAACTACTAGGTGCAGGAAACATAACAGTTTCATTTTAAAGGATGTAGGGTATGTTTGGATTTAGCCTTTAATGGGTTCTTGCTTATTTCAGCTTCAAAATACCGTCAAAACATAACAAGCCTAATATGTGAAGTTTAAACATGCACAATACTTAATTTTGGCTAATTTATGTCAGAAATTTGTTCTTCTAGTTGTTTGAAATATCTTAAGCCCTTCCTAAAATGCTAGTCCAAACACCACATTATGCAACTTTTCACAAGTTGTAAGGAACATATGTGTTACTTTTTTAAAAACATCGAGCAAGAACTTGTCTGTTTGTAGCTTCTCTATTGCTCTTGCCTCTTGGTAACAAAGAATATTATTGTAACTAATTAATCAATATTAGAACCAAGAATCAAACTATAGAGTATCAGTTATGATCATGTTTAACGCAATTAACCCAAATTAGGCCACAAACCAAACTGCAAATTTGAGCTTAAGAGATGGAGCAATCTCATATCTCTCAGGGGGCGTTTGGTTGGGGCAATTTCAAAGAAATTGGTAGGATTTATAATTGAAATTGCTTCAACTTTCTTGTTTGGTTCACAAGAAATATGTGGGCCCATGGAATTTTCATTTCCTTTTCTTGTATTAATTGAGGTAAAAGTGGGGCATTAATAATTCCTTCCATATTTGAGGCATTTTCATTTCCTTGAAATTTTAAATAGCACCATTTAAATATCTCAAACCAAACGCCCCCTCATTCTTTTAGTTGGAAATTTCATATATACCCAAACATGTATTAAAAATTGAGGAAATCTTACCTGCTTTACAAAGCAGATAAGTTACCTGCTTTCCTTTATAAAAAAGTGGGGGCAAGGATTAAACAAAGAGAACCATGAAAGCGCATGGGATTAATTATAAATATATATTTTTTTGCAAAGGAAAGGTAATTTACATGCTTTGTAAAGAAGGTAAGATTTTTCTTTAAAAATATTGTATATTATGTATTTAATACTTGCATTTTTTGTATATATGATATTAATCATGAAAGTAAGGTGAAATATAAAATTAATCATATGATAAACATAACATTTAGTTTAAACAATATCCTTTCATTCAAATATTAAGGCTGTTTGGACCTAACCAAGCTAAATTTATAAAAGTCTAAATATTATTTGAAGTTGTTGTTGTATTATTTAAAGTACATGTATCATCTAATAACTTGAGAGTGGCCTAGTGGCAAAAACGATTGTGACTATCACTTTAAAATGTGTGAGGTCTCAAGTTCAATTCCTGCTAGGTTTAAACAACTTTAAATGGTCATGTCAACCTCCTGAAAAGGGAAGACTGTACCTGATTTAAGTTTGTGTGCCAGTGAGTTAAACCCCGTGAATTAGTCGGCCAAAGATCGGAATCCTTTTAGTTATGTTAGTTACAAGATATTCTTCTCATATTTACGAGACCGATTGGTGTGGTCGGTAGAAAATCATTTTTTTAAGTTAATTTTTTATATTATTATTATTATTACTATAAAGGTTTTTCTTTTTAATATTATTGTTATTACTGTGGGTAGCCTAAAAAAACCGGATTTAAAATCAATGGTCAAGATTACTTTATAGATTTTTTAAAAATATACAACTTTTTCTTTGATCCGCTATTTTATCATAGAAGTGAGTTCCTGAATAATCAATAATGTCGAGCGCAACTTTATATATTATTGTTGCGTATCGCCATGAAAAAGCGTGTGATGAGGGTATTCAAAAGTGTTTAATGTATTGAGGTGATATCAACAACATTTACTAGTTATCTAAAAAATAAACCAACCAATCATGGCATTTTATTTAGTTTTCATCCATTTTTCACATTAAAAAAAATAATAACATATCTTATAAACGGTAAATCTTTAAGCTTAAAAAAAACGAGAATTAAATTATTTTTCTATAGATATGCACTTCTAATACTTTCGACGAACTTTTTCCCAAAATTTCCGCCCAGAAAAATCATATGTGAGTTGTAAAAATGACTTGTGATTTGTTATTTTTCTGATTTGTAAATTTTCATTCAGAAGATCACTATCATTTGTGATTTGTTATTTTTCTGATTTGTAAAATCACTTATAATTTGTTGTTTTTCACAAGTCACATGTGATTTTTAAAGTAACAAATCACATTGATTTTTCTGGGCGAAAATTTTGAAAAAAAAGTTTATCGAAAGTACATAAAAGTATATATCTATAGAAAGGTAATTTAATTCTCATCGTCGTGGTATAACTAATTCCTCGTAACTTTTAACCTTTTGCAAGATATTTTAATTTAAAAAATGATAGAAAGTGATTTTTTTTATTTGATATAAAAATGGATAGTTTAATAAATATTGTTCCGTATTGAACTTTTATCTTATGGTGCGTTTGGTTTTAAGTGGGGTCAGATTTGGATTTGAATTTGGTTTAGGATTTTGATTTGATGTTAGGTTTAGGAGAGAGAATATATATTTTTTTAAATGAATTTTAAAATAAATTAAAAACTAAATACTCCTTCCGTCCCAAAATATAAGTCCATTTATTATTTGTCAAAGTCTTTGTTTTCCGACTTTGACCTTAATTATTTTTTACCGTGTTATATGATACTTGATGAAAAGTATACTAATGAAAATGCATTTAAAACACTAATCCATTTATATATTTTTTATCAAGTACTATATAATACGAAAAAAAATAATGAAAGTCAAAGTCGGAATCAAAAGACTTTGAAAAAGTCAAAACGGACTTATATTTTGGGACGGAGGGAGTAGGTTATTTTAAAAATAAAATAAAAAAAGTTTGTGAGTGAAATGAAAGAGGGTCCCACGGATTAAACCCATCAACGAGGGTGTGAACTACTATTTGAAAACCCATAAGTACCAACCAAATGCGTTTTTTTACTTTGAGTCAATTCCTTCTACCCTAAAGTAGGATACTAAACGGCCCCTTCATGTTTGGTAGGGTGAAATGAGCTAAAAAAAATGAAAATGAATTCATTTATCTAATTTGGTAGCCAAATAAATAAAAAAAGTGAAGATTTGCAACTCTTAAGAAGTTAAGTTTTACACATAAATTCAAGGAATTCATTTCCTTTACATTTGGAGTGGAAATCAATTCCTTTGAGGATAATAATAATAATAACAATAATAATAATAATAATAATAATAATGTATTAATATAAAAATAATAATAAATAATAAATAATAATAAAAATATAATAATAATAATAATAATAATAATAATAATATATTAATATAAAAATAATAATAAATAATAAATAATAATCAAAATATAATAATAATAATATTAAAAATATAATAATAATAATAATAATAATAATAATTAATGAATAATAAATAATAATAATAATAATAATAATAATAATACTGATTTTTTGAGTCAATTCTCTGGTGTTACCAAATACTGGAATTTATATTGAATTTATGTGAGAATTCAATTATGTGATTTGATTTCTTCACTTCATTTCATTTCTCTGAATTTAACCCTACCAAACGTGCCCTTAATGTATTATGTAATCAAAGACGACTTTGTAAAATCTCCAACCAACAAAAGGGTGATAAATGAAAATCCTCTAAAGTCTAAAGGGCCAGTCTTGTGAAGAAAAGAGCATAAGTGTGAAAGTAGAATCCATGTCCTTCACGGATTTGTTGACCGAACTAAATTCTTAACACTTAAATATGATGACGAGGCCATAAATACTCCAAAAGATATACATATACATATATAGTTGAGATACATCTGAGGGTACGATCTCAAAGTTTTTTGAGGTAACTTTTGTAACTAACCTTATAAAGCTCTTTTTGGCAGAGAGTTTTGGATGGTTTTAGGCTGAGTCGTAAGATATACATATGAATAATTTGTGCAATATATATAGAATAACGTTAATTTTTTAGATTTATTTTTATTGATGTGATATTTGTTGTGTACCCCTCAAATCCATACCATCTTGATACCCATTTTGGTATAAGTGTTGAACAATGGACTATCTTATCTGTGAAACCACTTGTTAGGGTTGCGTGTTAAGAGGTGTTTGTGTTTAGATTCTAGCTCGATGTGGGATTGGTTTGCACCCAACATCGGGTCTATGGGGGTTTGTGTTAGCTTAGGGCTTATCGGCTTATGTAAATTTGTAAGAGCTCATAAGCGTACTTTTCACGGCTTTCAAGCTTATCAAGGTGAGCTTATGACCAAGCCGAAAAAGTGGGCTTACGAGCTCTTACAAATTTACATAAGCTCATAAGCCCTAAGCTAACACAAACACCCCCTAAGTTATTTGCGGGTCTAATTAGAATAGTTGAAGAAGATGACCGACCCGTGTATATTTGATACCCTTTTATACACACATACATATACTCAATGCACAAACTCGGTTTTGTTGGTAACATGGGGCGTAAAACTTTCTAATCAATATATTGAACAATTTCAAATTTACTTGTCAGCTTTTATCTGCATATCGGAGGTCATTAATGTTTGACTTGGGAATAAGATCGAGTTCCAT
The DNA here is from genome assembly GCA_030686995.1 of Artemisia argyi. NCBI lineage: Eukaryota > Viridiplantae > Streptophyta > Magnoliopsida > Asterales > Asteraceae > Artemisia > Artemisia argyi. The sequence continues at coordinate 13,099,109 of CM060693.1, forward strand.
TTCGGACTAATCCACTGACTTTCAGCCACATTTTTTTCTTCATGCTAGCCAATTAGGAGGAATTAGATATTGCTTGAAGAGAGTTAACTAAATCTAAGGACATAATTGGTTTAGATGCTTGTCTTATGGATTCAGTTGTGATCTATTGAATCCAATAAGGTGTATGTAGATTAATTCGGTTGTATATATCAACTCTTTTGTATGAAGATTCTTTTAGACTATGTTTATTGGTGACTTAAAGTCACAACCGGTCACAAGAGATTGCCAACTTGTGGTCACTTGGTGACCTAAAGTCACAACCGATTGTCACATGTCAATTTGTGATTGGTTGAAAGGGGAGAATCGGTCATGACCCCAACCCACAACCCACACCAAAGGTCACCAATAAACATAGTCTTAGACTCGCATTATGCAAATATACATCACTATAATTACTTCAAATTTGGTGGGGAAGCATTGTTTAAAGTATACACTAGTCTTAGCTCCTTTTTTTTTTTTTTTTTTTTTTTTTTTTTTTTTTTTTTTTTTCGGGTAACCATGGTTTCCGACCTTTTTTGCCAACCATTGGCTTTGAGCCACCGCCACATAGACTCAAACAATTTTTAGCCGTCCCTTATTGCTGGGTTCGCATGACTACTTGAGGTTGTTTGCACCAAGCGGGATTGAAACTTGAGACCTCTCACATTTTGGGGATGATAGTCAAAAGCCGTTTACCACTTGGCCACCCTATGAGTAGTTAAAATATGTACTCCGTATGTTGTTTGATTGCTTTTGAATGTAGTAATCAGTATTTACATAGGAATTAGTTCGAGTTCATTAACACTGATAATACTGTGATTGGGCCTTGATACCAGATAACCATCGAGCGATATGGAGCCACTTGGAGATGATGAGCTTATCTCCATTTTCGAAAAAATTGACAACAATAATGACCAAAAATCCTTCTGTCGAGTTTCCAAGCAATTCTTGAAGGTTGCATGCATTCGCTTAAAGGAGTTACATATTTCGTTTCCTAATGTGCTTAAGGACATTCTACTTCCAAATATGGTCACATTTCTATGTTTTAAACCACTATCAAACACTTGCATAATACTGCTAGCCAGGTCAAGCCCCAATCTACGAAGCCTGACTCTCGTGTCAGGGCAATACTTTGATCCTCAAAAGGCGGTTTACGAGGAAGGTGAGTATGAGTTTGATTTTGATGACGACGGTTTGTGTAAACTGGCGAATGCTTGCAAACGTTTGTATGAGGTTAATTTAAGTAAAAGGTTACATGTTGGAGTTTATTCACTGGTAAGATCGTGTAAGAATTTAGCAAGATTATATTTGGACAAATGTGTTGGTGTCACGGATGAATCACTCAAAGCTATTGGAGAGTCAAATAGTTTAAAACACGTGAGTTTGAAAGGTTGTTTGATTACGGATTTGGGTTTGGAGTATCTCACAATTGGGAATTTGAAGAATACTTTGACAGGACTTGATTTGTGTGCATGTGATAGGATTAGCGATGCTGGTATTTTCTACTTGAAAGAATTATGCTGTCTAACATATGTGAATTTGTCCAAGTGCGGGGTTAATGTCACTGACACCGGGGTTGTGGCCCTAACCAAAATTCCAAACATTGAGATATTGGAATTGTCTTGGTTGATGAGCGTAACAAATATTTCATTGTGTGAGATAGCTAGCAAGTGTTTGAAACTGAAATCACTAAGCTTGAGCGGTTGTGAGGCTATATCTGGTGATGGTTTACATGTGTTTGCTCATCACCCAACACTTAGATCGCTTAGTTTACTGTCATGTCACAATATTTCTTTGGAAGATGTGGAGTCGGTTGTGGTTACTTTGACAGGGTTGCGACGCATTTTCCTCAGTAGGAGTATGAGGGCACAAATGAATCAATGCGATCGTAGGATGGACCAGCGCCGCCACCGTTGCCAGATACGCTAGATATGATCAATGAGACGATCAATCTCTATAGATGTAACCTTATCTATTTTCCATGTCAGAATTTTGTCATTAGCAATTTATTTTAGATTTACTGTATCAGGAAACGATAATTACTATTTTTTTTTCCTCATTTGTCGTAGAAAAAACATGTTTCATGTGCTAAATTTTGATTACTCCATTGCTGATAACGATTTGAAACTACGGTATATTTTGAGAACTCTCAAATATTTGGGTATGTGTACATTTACGTTACAAACAAGACAACAAAATATAACAGCAGACCAATTTTCAAGGATCTAGCAAAACAGACGTGTTTAATTCATGGTCAAGTAGTTTAGTGTTTAGTTTGAGAGAGAGCAGCAATACATTAGAGGTGACAAAACAATATGCTAGTTTGGTCGGGTAATGAGTCAAAACAGGTACGGGTCGGGAAGCAGTGGATTTGAAAAGGGAGAAAATGGAACTGGAGAGAAAATAAACGGGAGAAAGACATCATATTTATGTGGTAAAAATAAAGTTTGAGTGACTTTAGAGAGAAAATAATAAAATTTTGTGATTTTTGTAATTAAAACAAAACTTAAGTGACTTTAGCGGAATCAATATATTTTTTGTCATTGCATTAAAGAACACGTGAAAGTTATGATTTTATGCGAGTTAACTTAATTTGTAATTAGGAAAAACGAATATAATGGAGTTATTATTCAAATAAGTGGGCAAAAGTCGGTTAGCATGCAATTTACTGAAATTTACCGTAGTATCCATTCCTACGATTAAAAACTTTATATGTACCACAGGATTAATAACCGGATAAGGTAATAAGTTATTATTCAAATAAGTGGGCAAATTCGGTTCGGCTACAAACTCGGTTCGATTTTTCTGTTTCAGTTCAGTTTTGGTTTCGATTTTTGATTTTTAGGACGGAGGAAGTAATTAACTTAATTTGTAATCAGGAAAAATGAATATTGTGTAGCATGGGCTTGATAACTGGGCCAAAAGTCGGTTAACACTTAACAAGTATATACATATACCACAGGAATTGCCGAATAGGGTGATAAGTTAGTTATTATTCGTTCAAGAGATTTTACAAATCGTATGCCGGTATTCCCTTTGTCTCAGGTACGATTTTACCTCACAATCTTTTCACAGTACTGTATTTAGTTTTATGTTTATTACTTTATTTTCATTCTATTTGCCATCAAACATAGCTCTTTTTTCCGCATAATTAGAGATAATCTTATTGAATGAAGTGTCCATGTGTTTGCTAATATAATGTGTTGAGATTAGGGTTCACTTGTGATACAAACAATTCTTTAGTTCTCCATCTACAAGATATTTCAATCCTAGATCCATAATCAGAGAGTAATCTTTCAGAGTTAAGAATGTCAATTTTGTCAGCTAGCTCCCCAATAGCTTTTAGTGCTTCATCTGTGACATTTATGCATCCTTCCGATGTTAAACAGAAAATCTCACCAAAGAAACAACTCCAAAATTCCCCACCTTAATTCTTCCACTCAAGTCAACTGTTAGAATTCTTCCAATCATTTGTATTCGCATATAGACTAGTTTGATTGGTTTTTTGGATTTTTGAATCGAATTGTTTGAGTTTGAAGGTAACTAGGTTAGTTTTGGATTTAATTTGATGGATTGATGTGAAGATTTGTTTTTGGACTTTAATTCGTTTGGGATAATAGCCTTTAGTGTGATCGATCAAAATCTTGGAACATTGCTTTTGGTCTCAAGTATTTGACAAGATTAGTTGAGATAAAGAGATACATGCATTTACAGGGTACCACATTACACGCTCATACATAATTTGTGTGGGTAATAACTACTATAGATGAGAAGCTTCATTGAATAAAAACAAATAATTGTTAGTTAGGTAGTTGATATTAATGTGTTATGAGGATATGTTAATATTTAGGGGAAATTGTCCAACTATACATTCAACTTGTCACCTTTTACTATTGTATGCCCTGAATTTTTTTTTCCCTGTTATATACAGAAACTTTACTAATCACCCTTATTGTATCAATAAAACGCCTTTTTGAGGACTAATCATCCCTATTGTATCAACTTGCCACGTTATTAAAAAGGCATTTTATTGATACAATAAAGGTGATAATTCAGTGCATACAATAGTAAAAAGTGACAAGTTGAATGTATATTTGGACAATTTTCCCTAATATTTAAAGCTTTGAAAAATAAATGTGTGTAAAGATTTTTATCGGGGAGAAGAGTATGCAGCATAAATTTAATGGTTGTCATACATTAATTTCTAACTCCCAACTAACCAATTTCTGATTCACTACATTACTACCTTCTTAATTTATGCAACCACTCTGTACAGTAACTTAGTAAGTAGTTCAATACACTAGGAAAATCTTTTTGTTGCGTATAATATAATTCAAAACTCAATACAAGCTAATATTGATAACCAAATAACCAATCTACTAACAATATAAAACAAGCTTTTGAAAAAGCAATCTCTAACTCAAAATTGCTCTAAATTCCCACGTGTAAATTCATTTTAATCAATGGATTGGATGCATCCTCACAACAAAATATTTAATGCCATAAATAATTTACCACCGTTTCCAAAAAACTTCATCTTCTACACAAAACCTAACCTAAAAATTACTTACACACACACACCGGCCGCTAAATTGAGTTATCAAAATCATGAACCCTAACAAATGGATCGAATCAAAATAATATCCACATCAGTACCTTCATTTGATTGATTTGAAAATTTTATATCAAAATCATAAACCCTAACAAATGGATCGAATCAAAACAATCAAAATGAACTAGCTTTAAGGCCCGCCCGATGGGCGGCTAGTTTTAAGAAATTGTTTTTAATAAAAAAAAAGTACAAATGGTTGTAATTGATTTAGTACATTATTAATTAGATATAAAAAATAAATTCGGCATGATATTTCATTATGAAAAATAAAAACAAATAATCATACTTTAAGATACTTGATATGATAGTATACTATTTAAGAGATGTAGTATTAGATGAAAATAACTAACTGTTTGAACAAATAACAATAATATAACACAAAAATAAAATAAAAATAAATAAATAATAACTAATCATGATAAACAAAATTATCATGTTTTTATTTCTGGAACAAATAAACTTAGTTATTCATACTAATCTTAAAATGTTTTTAATCATTTCTCGATAAAGGATTCATCATGAACATTCTCAAGATCATCATCACTAATATGATTGTGGTATACACAATCTTTGTTGACACAAATCCATCGTCGTTCTCATGAGATACAACATCTTCGTTTTTTGAATGGTATAAACAATTTTTGTTTACACACATCCATTCCTCTTTATCGTCATCACTATCCTGAAAAATAAAGTAATATTAGTAAAACGACCAAAGTGTTTTTTAATATTTATATACAAAGTAAGAAAGGTTGTACCAATTGATCATCTGAGTTGATGATTACGGTCGGATATTCCATCAAAAAATCGTTTAATTTTTTGGACTTATTCTCTTCTTTCTCGATAGAATGGTTAGGATTCGATGATGTATTTTCGGCTGTAGGCTCATCCAAGTTAATTTTTTCGACATCTTTTTTCTTTGTTTCAATGTAAAATGAATGTAAAATGGAATGGAAGCATTTGTTTGGCATGGTTTTCCTGGGGTCGACATAATGAGATTGCTGAGCTTGATTGTTGTTCTGATGCTGATTAACTGCCTCATTTTGGATAATTTTGAGTAGCAATGGTATTTCAATAGATAAAACAGTAGGCTTCATTTTATAAAAGTAAAAGTAGGAGTAAATTTAGCATAACAGTTAACTAAAATTCACAATCAGTGGGTGAAATTTGGTAATTAGCTTCATTTGAATTCAAGTAGCTTAATATAGCATTAGTTTAGCTTATTATAACTAGTTAAAGTAGGATTAAGTTGTAGAGATTAGACTTAGTCAACTAGTGTAGACCTTTATTAAGTCAACTGTTTTCTAGTTATGGTTTTCATTTAAGCTGCTGATCTATTGTTGATCAAAAAAGATTGTGTGTTTTATTGTTTTTGAGGCATGAGAATGTGTGTGTATATATATATATATATATATATAAAAGGTATTATATGTATAGAAATGATCCATACATTTGAGGAGTTTATCAAGAGTATCATTTAAATTGTTAACATTATCACTAAAGATATGAGTTTTGAAACTTTTTAAATAAAGAATGATTCATATCCGAAAATAAAATGATATGTATGGGTGAAGTAGAGTTTTTGTTTGGACTTGTCTACTTATTAATTCAAGAATTGGTGATATGTTATTTATGTTTTTGGTAATCGCATAGAATACATACTGGCAAGTACTCATGTGATGAAATCCACTACTAACATAAAAAATATAAAATAGCACATTGTCTAACAAAAAAAAATGGTTATGTGATACAAAAAAACAATACATTCAATCATAAACAGTAAACAATTTGAATGATAACATAACTAATGTTATAAACGTTGAAGGGCTTCTTTATATACAACGTTTGTTGTATAATTGCAATACTGGCCATCATTGTCGTAGCATAAGACTTTCAAACCCTTCTTGCTCTTTACTCTCGATAAGGCTACATAGAGTTGGCCATGTGAAAAAACAGGTCGTTCCAAATATAGAGCAACTTTAGACAAAGTTTGGTCTTGACTCTTGTTAATGGTCAAGGCGAAACAAAAAGACATTGGGAACTGTCTCCTGTTAAGCTGAAAAGGAATCTTCTTATCAGATGGACTAATTACCATCCGAGGTATAGCAACAACAACGCCTATTTGACCTCCCGCTATAATCTTGCCCTCGATGTTATTGATTCCCATCCTTACAATTTTTAACCTTGTGCCATTAGAAAGTCCTCCTCTTTGGTCAATGTTACGCATACACATTATCGGAGCACCAACTTTCAGTACTAACTTATGATGCGGGACACCTGACATTTTTATTGAATTCAAGGACTATGTCGTGTAGAGCGACTCATTGTAGTTGAAATCATCATCTACATCTGTCACGTATCAGAACTATAACAAACTTTCTCTTTTACCAGGAAGCATAGACATCATACGTTCATTTATTGTGTCAACCTCCATGTGTGTCGGTGCAAGAATAGCTCTATCTTGAAAATAAATCTATAAAAAACCTAACTAATAACAATATTGATTGTATCGCAAAGTGGTAATCTGTTGGTTAATTTAAGCAAAGGTAGGAGGTTCAACGTTAAGATAAGCAAGCTTAATTGTTTTTTTTAAAAAAAATACCTTTCTCTAAAAGCCTCAATCTCTAGTATCTTGTCATTTATGTAGATTTTTGTTGAGAATATAGCAGGACGGACAGAAAGTTGATCTGTAATATTTAGAAACAATATTAAAAATATAGTCCTATTTACAAATTTACATATTAAAACAATTAAAATACAATAAAGTTAGAGATTTACTATTAAAATAATTCACTTTCGCAAGCTGCAGAATCATGACAACATGACCAAGAGTGTCACGGTTATCAGCATACTTTGTGAACTTATCAGCCCAAACATCAAAGAAACAACACTGAAGTTGTACACCACTGTTATAGAATAAACAACATATAATTTTAATGGAAAGTATAGTTACGGAAGGATGACTGTAATATGCATTTAAAGATACTCAACATTCTCCAACACAACATTTCTTCTAACCTGGTCAGTACCATAGTTGTTAAACGGGACCGGCTCCGTAATCGATACAATTGTTCCAATCACATTTGCGTTATAGATAACTTGAATATTTGCATATGGAAGTATTATGTATATATAGCATCTCAAATATTTATTGATTAATCAAAACTCACCAACAACATCAGTTTTTTTATACTGTATAGAGGTAAAGTTTGTGAACGGTTCAAACTTGAACCTCTTGATGTTGTTATCAAAGCTGACTACCCTTGTGACAGAAGTGTTCTTAAAGAAAGCAATCTTGTATCGATGTGTCAAAAATGGGAACTTCCCCCCATTTTCACCCACACCGAAATTAGCAATTCGATAGCATGAACCTTCATCCATCAGCATCCCAAACTTATTGATATGTTCCTTTGTTCTAACTGTCGCTTGGACACGATTGACCTGAAACAATAGTTTGAATTTTAAAATTTTAAAATGAAAAAACAATATGGAACATGTTATAAAGTGGGGACAAATTACCTGTGGATCTTGGAGGATCATGTCTAAGCTCCAAACTTCATTGGGGTTTCCTTTAGGGTGGGACTTCCATATGCTAATGCATCGTTCCAGTATCTTGATATCATCAAGCATGGGGTCAATATCACACAAAGCAGTGATGTTCTGTTCCATAGTGTTTGCTTCAAAAAAAAAAAAAAAAAAAAAAAAATGCAAAAGTGATTATAACCAAAGCTGCTACTGTGTTTATACATGTTTAGTTGAAGAAAATATTAACTTAATTACCTTAATGTTTAACAACCTAAAACAGAGATAGCGAGGGAGGAGATATTTGAGAATGTGCATATAACAATCAAATTTATAGATGAGTTTTGGGGGTGAGATGATAAGCCAGGAAATGTTGAAATTTAAGGATATTTAGGGTGATTGTTGTTTCATTAATTTTGACACAACAAACTTCCTTGATTTTTGCTTAAAATTAAAAATTAAAAATTGTTTCCCTAAATATCCTCAAATTTCAACATTTCCTGGCTTATCATCTCACCCCCAAAACTCATCTATAAATTTGAATGTTATATGCACATTCTCAAATATCTCCTCCCTCTCTATCTTTGTTTTAGGTTGTTAAACATTAAGGTAATTAAGTTAATATTTTCTTCAACTAAACATGTATAAACACAGCAGTAGCTTTGGTCCTAATCACTTTTGCATGTTTTTTTGTGTGAAGCAAACACTATGGAACAGAACATCACTGCTTTGTGTGATATTGACCCCATGCTTGATGATATCAAGATACTGGAACGCTGCATTAGCATATGGAAGTCCCATCCTAAAGGAAACCCCAATGAAGTTTGGAGCTTAGACATGATCCTCCAAGATCCACAGGTAATTTTATCCCCACTTTATAACATGTTCCATATTGTTTTTTCATTTTAAAATTTTAAAATTCAAACTATTGTTTCAGGTCAATCGTGTCTAAGCGACAGTTAGAACAAAGGAACATATCAATAAGTTTGGGATGCTGATGGATGAAGGTTCATGCTATCGGATTGCTAATTTCGGTGTGGGTGAAAATGGGGGGAAGTTCCCATTTTTGACACATCGATACAAGATTGCTTTCTTTAAGAACACTTCTGTCACAAGGGTAGTCAGCTTTGATAACAACATCAAGAGGTTCAAGTTTGAACCGTTCACAAACTTTACCTCTATACAGTATAAACAAACTGATGTTGTTGGTAAGTTTTGATTAATCAATAAATATTTGAGATGCTATATATACATAATACTTACATATGCTAATATTCAAGTTATCTATAACGCGGATGTGATTGGAACAATTGTATCGATTACGGAGCCGGTCCCGTTTAACAACTATGGTACTGACCAGGTTAGAAGAAATGTTGTGTTGGAGAATGTTGAGTAAGTATCTTTAAATGCATATTACAGTCATCCTTCCGTAACTATACTTTCCATTAAAATTATATGTTGTTTAATCTATAACAGTGGTGTACAACTTCAGTGTTGTTTCTTTGATGCTTGGGCTGATAAGTTTACAAAGTATGCTAATAACCGTGACACTCTTGGTCATGTTGTCATGATTCTGCAGCTTGCGAAAGTGAATTATTTTAATAGTAAATCTTTAACTTTATTGTATTTTAATTGTTTTAATATGTAAATTTGTAAATAGGACTATATTTTTAATATTGTTTCTAAATATTACAGATCAACTTTCTGTCCGTCCTGCTATATTCTCAACAAAAATCTACACAAATGACAAGATACTAGAGATTGTAGCTTTCAGAGAAAGGTATTTTTTTAAAAAACAATTAAGCTTGCTTATCTTAACGTTGAACCTCCTACCTTTGCTTAAATTAACCAACAGATTACCACTTTGCGATACAATCAATATTGTTATTAGTTAGGTTTTTTATAGATTTATTTTCAAGATAGAGCTATTCTTGCACCGACACACATGGAGGTTGACAAAATAAATGAACGTATGATGTCTATGCTTCCTGGTAAAAGAGAAAGTTTGTTATAGTTCTGATACGGTGACAGATGTAGATGATGATTTCAACTACAATGAGTCGCTCTACACGACATAGTCCTTGAATTCAATAAAAATGTCAGGTGTCCCGCATCATAAGTTAGCACTGAAAGTTGGTGCTCCGATAATGTGTATGCGTAACATTGACCAAAGAGGAGGACTTTCTAATGGCACAAGGTTAAAAATTGTAAGGATGGGAATCAATAACATCGAGGGCAAGATTATAGCGGGAGGTCAGATAGGCGCTGTTGTTGCTATACCTCGGATGGTAATTAGTCCATCTAATAAGAAGATTCCTTTTCAGCTTAACAGGAGACAGTTCCCAATATCTATTTGTTTCGCCATGACCATTAACAAAAGTCAAGGCCAAACTTTGTCTAAAGTTGCTTTATATTTGGAACGACCTGTTTTTTCACATGGCCAACTCTATGTAGCCTTATCGAGAGTAAAGAGCAAGAAGGGTTTGAAAGTCTTATGCTGCGACAATGATGGCCAATATTGCAATTATACAACAAACATTGTATATAAAGAAGCCCTTCAACGTTTATAACATTAGTTATGTTATCATTCAATTTGTTTACTGTTTAAGATTGAATGTATTGTTTTTTGTATCACATAACCATTTTTTTTTTGTTAGACATTGTGCTATTTTATATTTTTTATGTTAGTATTTGATTTCATCACATGAGTACTTGCCAGTATGTATTCTATGCGATTACCAAAAACATAAATAACATATCACCAATTCTTTAATTAATAAGTAGACAAGTCCAAACAAAAACTCTACTTCACCCATACATATCATTTTATTTTCGGATATGAATCATTCTTTATTTAAAAAATTTCAAAACTCATATCTTTAGTGATAATGTTAACAATTTAAATGATACTCTTGATAAACTACTCAAATATATGGATCATTTCTATACATACAATACCTTATATATATATATACATTCTCATGCCTCAAAAACAATAAAACACACAATCTTTTTTGATCAACAATATGTCGACCCCAGAAAACCATGCCAAACAAATGCTTCCATTTCATTTTACATTGAAACAAACAAAGTAGATGTCGAAAAAATTAACTTGGATGAGCCTACAGCCGAAAATACATCATCGAATCCTAACCATTCTATCGAGAAAGAAGAGAATAAGTCCAAAAAATTAAACGATTTTTTGATGGAATATCAGACCGTAATCATCAACTCAGATGATCAATTGGTACAACCTTTCTTACTTTGTATATAAATATTAACAAACACTTTTGTCGTTTTACTAATATTACTTTTTTTTCAGGATAGTGATGACGATAAAGAGGAATGGATGTGTGTAAACAAAATTTTTTTATACCATTCAAAAAACGAAGATGTTGTATCTCATGAGAACGACGATGGATTTGTGTCAACAAAGATATTGTAACAATCATATTAGTGATGATGATCTTGAGAATGTTCATGATGAATCCTTATCGAGAAATGATTAAAAACATTTTAAGATTAGTATGAATAACTAAGTTTATTTGTTCTAAAAATAAAAACATGATAATTTTGTTTATCATGATTAGTTTATTATTTATTTATTTTTATTTTATTTTTGTGTTATATTATTGTTATTTGTTCAAACAGTTAGTTATTTTTCATCTAATGCTACATCTCTTAAATAGTATACTATCATATCAAGTATCTTAAAGTATGATTATTTGTTTTTATTTTCATAATGAAATATCATGCCGAATTTATTTTTTTATATCTAATTAATAATGTACTAAGTCAATTACAACCATTTGTACTTTTTTTATTAAAAACTATTTCTTAAAATTAGCCGCCTATCGGGCAGGCCTTGAAGCTAGTCGTATTATATAATTAAAGAGCTAATGTTTATAAGCTAGTATATATAACATCTTTTTATAACTTAAAGGTTAAATATGTAAAGTTTATATAGTAAATAATTTATAACTAAAATGTTAAATATGTAAAGTTTATATAGTAAATAAAAAGCTTGTGGTCCACAAAACTAAAAAGAGATTAGTTATGGGTGTTATTGCAACCAAACTTGAACATAAATTTTGAGGTCGTACTGCTATAAAAGTGGAATTTTGAAAGAAAAAAAAAAAAAAAAAAAAAAACTTATTTTTTGGTCATCTCTTATATTTTAAGAGAAGATACAAATCTTTTATATTATAAAAAATTACATCATTTATTTATAAAAGTGTTGTCAATGCATAGAAAATGTACATGCACGCGAGTGATGGAAAGTAATGATATAAAACAACGGGGCAATTTTGTATTTCCCGAACACATGTTTTAAAAGTATTGTAAATATGCACTAAAAACTTATATTGCGGGTAAATATGAAATCTTTTATATAATACAACAAAACCCCTATTGGGAATTTTTCATATAAAAAAAATGCATACATACCTTATTTAGTAATAATTTTATTTAAAAAAAAAAGTTATTTTCTTATTAGGTAATATTTTATATTTATCCATAACACAAGTAGAAGATAAATACAAAAAATATAGATAAGATGCAATTAATAATAGGATTAAAATTTTTAAATAATTATCATTAATAATAAAAAAACTATAATTAAACATCATAAATCAAACAAAACAAAAATTAAATTATTTGCTTTTTAATAAATAAAAATATATGATTCAAAAATTTTTTAAAAAACTCGCGCGTGCGCGGGTGTTATAACTAGTTATCCCTAAAACAATTTAAAAAGTTTATATATTAGAAGAAAAAAAAAAAAAAAAGGACAATGGGCTTTATGATTTGCCCAAAGCGCTTTTTGGCAAAATTTTCTGTTCATACACTGCGGCCTGCGGGAATAGCTAGGGTAAAAAGTTTCCGTTTAACATTTGTGCTCCTCAGTCTCTGGTTCGATTTTACGTACCCATTTATTTATTTACAGTGTATTTGATTATTTTTATTACTTGTTGTTTATTCCAATATCAATGAAACGTTGTTTATTCCAATATCAATGAAACGTAGTGCACTTAAGAGTTGGTAGGATAACCACAGAGAACGATGAAGCGACTTGGAGATGGTGAGCTTATGCAAATTCTGGACAAAATTTGCAGCCGAAATGACCAAGTATCATTCTATCAAGTTTCAAAGCAATTTTTAAGAGCCGCATGTATTTACTTAAGGAAGTTAGACAGTTCATTTCCTGATCTTGTTAAGCATGTCCTATCGGCAGCCCCAAATATTATCGAGTTTGAAATGTCTAAACCACTATCAAATGCCCACATGAAACTCTTAGCACAATCATGCCCTAAACTCCGGTACTTGTATCTCCGTTTAGATGAGAAATATGATTCTCAAAGAGCAGATTATGAGCCAGGTGAGTGTGATTTTGATGATGATGGTTTGTGTGCAGTTGCAAATGCCTGTACCGATTTGGATGTAGTGACTTTAGAGGGGAGGTTAAATTTTAGGGATGCGGGACTTTTTTCCCTCGTAAGATCATCTAAGAATCTAAGATATTTAGATTTGAAAAGATGTGTTAATGTTACAGACGAAACACTCAAAGCTTTTGGAGAAGCAGAGTGTTTATATTATTTGGATTTGCAAGGTTGTTATCTGATTAGTGATTTGGGCTTAAAGTATCTAGCAAATGGGAAACTGAAGTATAGTCTGGAGGTTCTAAATTTGAGTGAATGTAATAGGATTAGTGATGATGGTATTATCTACTTGAGGCAAATGTCAAGTCTAAGTATTCTCGATTTGTCAAAATGTGGGGTTAATGTCACTGACTCTGGGGTTGTGGCCATAGCTCAATCACGTCCAAGTATCAAGGGACTGAAGCTGTCTTGGTTGATCAATGTAACAGATATCTCATTGTTTTGTATTGCTAGCATGTGTTTGAAATTAACAATGATTCATTTGAGTGGTAGTGAGGCTATAACTCGTAAAGGTTTATATGCTTTTGCTCATCATAAAAAACTAGTAGAAGTTGAGTTGTTCTCGTGCCATACTATTTCCTGGGAAGATGTGAAGTCATTTGCTAATACCTGCAAAAAGCTACGCTATCTTGGGCTCAGTAGGAAAATAAGACACCATCGCCAAAGGCAGGTTTTGTTCAGGTTTGTTTTGACAAGTTCCAGTGCGCAATTGAATGGAGATGATCACAGAGACCATGAAACTCTATAGTTGGAACTTTATCTTTTTTATACTTTCTTTCTCAAGGCGAAGATGCAAATGATTTGATAATTTAATGATTTTTTTTATATTATTCTTTGTTGAATTAGTATTTGATAATCTATGATTTCTGGTACGTAGTTCCATTGAAATTTTATTGTCTGCTGTTGTGATATTGGAAGAACACATGAACACTCACGAAAAAAATAGGCGTTTTGGTTCAACTATATTCTAAGACTAGTAATTTATATTCTCTTTTGCTTTAGAAGTTCACCAAGTGAAATCACTATTGTGATAATTGGACATACATCTAGTTAAATTCTTGAATCTTTTATATAAAACAACAAAACCCCTATTGGGAATTTTCCATTTCAAAAAATGCATTCATACCCTATTTAGTAATAATTTTATTTAAAAAAAAAGTTATTTTGTTATTAGGTAATATTTTATATTTATCCATAACACAAGTAGAAGATAAATACAAAAAATATAGATAAGATGCAATTAATAATAGGATTAAAATTTTTAAATAATTATCTTTAATAATAAAAAAAACTATAATTAAACATCATAAATCAAACAAAACAAAGATTATATATTATTTGTTTTTTAATAAATAAATATATATGATTCAAAAATATTTTAAAAAACTCGCGCGTGCGCGGGTATTATAACTATTAACTAGTATAGTGAACGATATTCACTCAAAAGAATATCCGAGCTGAAGTTTATTATTATAAACTCAAAGCCTCATGAAATCATGGACGGAACACAAAGCGCAAAGCACAAAGCACAAAGCGTATAGTATATCAGATCATGAAAAGCTGTTTATTAAGCTTTTCCATGGAGGCTGTCTTCTGATGTTAGTTTGACTGAGAGTGTTCTTATTCTTTGTTATGATTAAGGATTTCAACTTAAGTGAATGTGCTGAACAAAATTCAACTTCATTTACACATGTTTATTGGCCGAGCGAGCAAATGATGTGGTCATTTCATTGATTTTCTATGTTGTTTTGATGGATTCTTAACAGTTTTGAGTATTACTAACTTTGCTAATCATTGTCAAGACAGAAATAAGTACCCTTGAACTCTATGTTTTGTTGGTAGATATATCTTTTGTTGGTTTGAAAAGAGTGTCTTTGCTAAAAAACAACCAAACAGACAATTGCCAAACATTGCCTAAATAAACATGATTAATAAATGGAATAATTACCAAAATAGACCGGGCAACCTAGTGGTTGGCGGTTTCTAGGCCGGGATCGATAAATGACTTTTCTAGACCATGGCAATGTGTACTTTTTAGGCAACTGAAATCTGCAAGTGACAAGTGTCACTTTTCTGACATTTTTTGGACGACTTGTGTATTTTTTGGGCAACAGCCGTCATTTTTTGGGCAACTGGAGACACTTGTCATCATATGGGTAGAGTTTTCCAGTTGCATAATCTACAATGGAAATTTTCCGATATGATCTTGGG
Source organism: Artemisia argyi (assembly GCA_030686995.1). Taxonomy (NCBI): domain Eukaryota; kingdom Viridiplantae; phylum Streptophyta; class Magnoliopsida; order Asterales; family Asteraceae; genus Artemisia; species Artemisia argyi. Next base: position 13,114,910 of record CM060693.1, read on the forward strand.
GCAGAAACCGTCAACCACTTGGTTGCCCGGTCTATTTTAGTAATTATCGCTTAATAAATTACTTAATGAATAAAAAACAAAATCCATGAAAGAAAACCACTTGGACTTTGTAAATTTATGTTGACTTTGACCGAAGGATCCATAAATCATTACAAAAGAATTGAAGCTAGTTGTAACGATTCACATTATACTGGATCCAAGTCTACGTGATGGGAGCTTAGCAATCATGGACATGCAACTCTAAGGGCCTCATGTCACTAAAGTGAAGTAAACCAACCTTTTATCAAGGACTGGCAACGGTATGTGTCCGTGGGTTTTAACCCCGCGTTTTTTCTTTAGAAATGTAACCAAATGTGTAGATTCAATGCGAAAGTTATATACTACCCACAAACACTACCAACCAAACATCCCCTAATCCCAAATCCTATTCCAACCCCGTGATCATACCAAACGCACCCTTAATTTGTAATCAGGAAAAACGGATATTGTGTAGCATGGGCTTGATAACTGGGCCTAAAGTCGGTTAACAAGTATATACATATACCATAGGAATAGCCGAATAGGGTGATAAGTTATTATTTGTTCAAGAGATTTCACAATCGTATTCCGGTATTCCCTTGGTCTCAGGTACGGTTTTGCCTCACAATCTTTTCACAGTACATGAATTTAGTTTTATGATTATTACTTTCTTTTCATTCTATTTGCCATCAAACATATAAATAAAGAGGTTGGGATTATATTATTTCATGTTTAACTCTCTCATTTTTTTTCTTCTTATGTTAGCATGTTCGATTATACGTCGTTGGAATTTAATAGGGTTAAATGTTCGTCGTTTTACATTTGTACTTCTTAAGTCTCAGGTTCGATTTTATGTACCAATTTACTTATAGCGTGTTCATATTGTTTATACATCTATTGATGTATATTACTTGATCTTCATTCATATAAAATCGTCCTAATTCAGCATAAATAAATAAAATCCAATGTGTTTAATGCAAAAATCACTTCGTAGTTGTTACGTCTATGAGTTTGTGATATAATGTTCGACGATCCGTGATCCATCTACGCACTTTTTGCCAATTTCACTTTTGTTTGACAAGTTTTTGTTTAAGATAATTAACCATACTCAGTTTTGTTTATACTCTTTAATTGATTTTCTCGAAATTTTTTATTTTTTTAGTATAAGTTATGAGAACAAAGAACCCTAGCAAATAACAGGATGTAATAATAAGTAAAATAATTAACTATGTAAGCATTTTCTTACAGAGTGGCAGGTGAGGCGGCACGTGACGTGAAGACAAGAGACCAAAATACTCAAAATTCTTTTAATTAAGGACCGGTAGTGTTTGTACAGATAACCACAGACAACGATGGAGCAACTTGGAGATAACGAGCTTATCTACATTTTAGACAAAATTCAGAACCTAAAAGATCACAAATCATTCTCTCAAGTTTCCAAGCAATTTTTGAGAGCTGCATGCATTCGCCTATTGAGGTTACACACTTCCTTTCCTTGTCTCCATGAGGATATCCTGCCCGCATCCCCTAACTTATTGAGTTTTAAATGTTCTCAGCCACTTTGTAACAAGCGCATGAAACTCATAGCACGGTCTTGCCCTAAGCTCACATGCATGCGGGTCAGTTTAGAGAAAAACCTTGTTCCTAAGGTGGTTTCTTCTGATGGTGAGTATGATTTTAATGATGATGGTCTGTGTGAAGTAGCGAATACTTGTAGACGTTTGTGTGAAGTGCATTTAAGTAGGAGGTTATATATTGGGGATGTAGGAGTTGTTTCCCTTGTAAGACGATCTTCTAAGAACTTAACTAAATTAAAATTGGATGGATGTGTTAATGTCACAGACGAATCACTCAAAGCCATTGGGGTGGCAAATCACTTAAAGTATTTGAGTTTGCGAGGTTGTTATTTGGTTACTGATTTGGGTTTGAAGTATCTGATAAAGGGGGACATGAAGAATTGTCTGGAGAGGCTTCATTTAAATGAATGTGATAGGATTAGTGATAAGGGTATTCGTTACTTGAAACGAATGACTGGTCTTTATTATCTTAATTTGTCAAAGTGTGGGGTTAATATCACTGATGTTGGTGTAATGGCCATTTGTCGATTACCAAGTCTCATGGTGTTGAATTTGTCTTGGTTGATCAACGTAACAGATTCTTCGCTGACTCATATATCTAGAAATTGTTTGAAAATGAATCAGATTGATTTTACGGGGTGCGAGGCTATAACTGGTAAAGGTTTACGTGCTCTTGTTCATCTTAGGAAGCTAAAAACACTGAAGTTGTTCTCTTGTCACAATATTTCCTGGGAAGATGTGAAGTCATTTGCGAAGACTTCTAAAATACACCATCTTGGGCTGAGTAGGAGCATAAAGAAGCAGATAGCAGAGTCAGGTGATTATGACTTGTACAATTTGCACATTGAGTGGGAATGATCAAAGACACGATAAATATTACTTGCTGGTACCATATCTTTATGTTACATCAGTAGTGCTTTTGGAATCATTGTTCAAAGCACATCAAAATCTCTGGTTCACATGTTCAGGACTGCTACTGGTGAACGCGCTGAACAAAAATCAACTTCATATACACATGTTTATTGGGACCGAGCAAATGACGTGGTCATTTTATTGATTTTCTATGTTGTTTGGATTCTTAACAGTTTGAGTTTTATTAACTTTGCTAACCATTGTTAAGACAGTAGTAAGTAATTTCTTCTTCTATTTATGTTTCCTTGAACTTTATGTTTTGTTGGTTTTGGTTTGAATAGAGTGTCTTTGCTAAAAAAACAACCAAACAGACAATTGCCTAACATTGCCTAAATAAACAGGATTAATACAGTACTTAGCGAATACTCTAAAAAACAAAATATATGAAAGACAACCACTTGAACGTTGTAAATTTATGTGGACTTTGATCGAAAGGATCCATAAATCCTTACAAACAATTGAAGTTGTAACGTTTCAAATAATACTAGATGCGCAAGTCTACGCCATGGGAGCTTAATTAGTAATTGTAGGATCCCATAACAAGAGTCAAGAGCCATGGATGGACCTTAGTGGAGACGGGAGGGCACCTTCCCAAAACTTTAAGATTTTACTTATATTTGCTTAAAGAATACAACTTTGGCCTTCCCAAATTGACTGATATAGCTCTCGACCCTCTCTCAAGTCTCAATTAATTCACCCAGGTTCCATCATGACAAGAGATAAAGTGTTGGATTCGTGTGTGGGTACGTGACGCGCGTGATTTGGAAAAGAGCTATGTAATTAACAATTTATTGTTTGCAATATATTTTATTTCTAAAAAAGAGGTGAAAAGTGGATGTCTTTTATTTTTATAAAAAAATAAGTTGCTAGATTTGGTTCATTAAATTTTTAGATAATTTTGGTTTTACATTCATTTACACTGCAGGATAAAAACAATGGACAATGGGCTTTATGTTTGGCCCAAAGTGCTTTTGACAAATTATCTATTTATACACTGCGGGAATAGCTAGGGTAAAAAGTTTTCGTTTAACATTTGTGCTCCTCAGTCTCAGGTTCGATTTTACGTACCCATTTTTTATTTACAGTGTATTTGGTTATTTTTATTACTTGATGTTTATTCCAATATCGATGAAACGTAGCGTACTGAAGAGTTGGTACCGATAACCCCAGAGAACGATGGAGCGACTTGGAGATGGTGAGCTTATCCAAATTCTGGACAAAATTTGCTGCCTAAATGACCAAGTATCATTCTATCAAGTTTCAAAGCAATTTTTAAGAGCCGCATGCATTTACTTAAGGAAGGTAGACAGTTCATGTCCTGATCTTGTTAAGTATGTCCTATCGGCAGCCCCAAATATTATCGAGTTTGAAATGTCTAAACCACTATCAAATGCCCACATGAAACTCTTAGCACAATCATGCCCTAAACTCCGGTACTTGTATCTCCGTTTAGAAGAGAAATATGATTCTCAAAGAGCAGATTATGAGCCAGGTGAGTATGATTTTGATGATGATGGTTTGTGTGCAGTTGCGAATGCCTGTACCGATTTGGATGTAGTGACTTTAGAGGGGAGGTTACATTTTAGGGATGCGGGACTTTTTTCCCTCATAAGATCATCTAAGAATCTAAGATCTTTAGATTTGAAAAGATGTGTTAATGTCACAGACGAAACACTCAAAGCTTTTGGAGAAGCAGAGTGTTTATATTATTTGGATTTGCAAGGTTGTTATCTGATTAGTGATTTGGGCTTAAAATATCTAGCAAATGGGAAACTGAAGTATAGTCTGGAGGTTCTAAATTTGAGTGAATGTATTAGGATTAGTGATGATGGTATTATCCACTTGAGGCAAATGTCAAGTCTAAGTATTCTCGATTTGTCAAAATGTGGGGTTAATGTCACTGACTCTGGGGTTGTGGCCATAGCTCAATCACGTCCTGGTATCAAGGGACTGAAGCTGTCTTGGTTGATCAATGTAACAGATATCTCATTGTTTTGTATTGCTAGCATGTGTTTGAAATTAACAATGATTCATTTGAGTGGTTGTGAGGCTATAACTCGTAAAGGTTTACATGCTTTTGCTCATCATAAAAAACTAGTAGAAGTTGAGTTGTTCTCGTGTCATACTATTTCCTGGGAAGATGTGAAGTCATTTGCTAATACCTGCAAAAAGCTACGCTATCTTGGGCTCAGTAGGAAAATAAAGACACCATCGCCAGAGGCAGGTTTTCTTCATGTTTGTTTTGACAACTTCCAGTGCACAGTTGAATGGAGATGATCACATAGACCATGAAACTCTATAGTTGGAAATTTATCTTTTTTATACTTTCTTCCTCAAGGCCAAGATGCAAATGATTTGATAACTTTATGATTTTTTTTTTTTTATATTATTCTATGTGGAGTTAGTATTTATAATCTATGATTTCTGGTACGTAGTTGCATTGCAATTTTATTGTCTGCTGTTGTGATATGGAAAGAACACATGATCACTCGTAAAAAAAATAGGTGTTTTGGTTCAACTATATTCTAGGACATTGATATTCTCTTTTGCTTTAGAAGTTCACCAAGTGAAATCACTATTGTGATCATTGGACATACATCTAGTTAAATTCTTGAATATGGCGAATGATATTCACTCAAAAGAATATCTGAGCTGAGGTTTATTATCATTAACTCAAAGCCTCATGAAATCATGGATGGAACACAAAGCACAAAGCGTATATATACTGATATGTATGTATGTGTTATTGTTCCATTCAAACATAATATATCAGATCATTAAAAGCTGTTTATGAAGCTGGTGACTCTCTTCTCATGTTAGTTTACTGAGAGTGTTCTTATTCTATGTTATGATTAAGGTTTTCAACTTTGGTGGTTCCTTGTATTTATGGTACCACATCCGGCCCCTTTCTGGTAATTTCATGTCAATGCTAGGTGCGTTAGTGTCACAGACTAAGAATCACTCAAAGTTATGGGAGAAGCAAAGTGTTTAGACCATTTGAGTTTGCACGCAAGGTTGTTTGATAACTGAATCGGGTTTAAAGTACCTAGCAGATGCGGATTTGAGTAATCGTTTTGCAGAACCTCATATTAGTTTAATGTGATAGCATATGTAATGATGGTATATTCCATCCGAAACAAATTGCTAGACGAACTTTTCTTGATTTGTCAATGTGTAGAATGTCACCGGGATTGTGACCCAATTATCCCATCTCCTATGTATGGAGTCAGTAGATCTATCTTGGCTGACCACTTTAACAGACATTTCAATGTTTTGTAATGTTGGCAAGTGTTTTAGAATTGTCGAGATTGATTTGAATATATCTGAGGCTATAGCTAGCGAAGGTTTCGTGCTTTTTGCTCATGATCCTTCAATAGAATACCTTTTGTTGTCCACTTGTCACAATATTTCTTGGGAAGCTGTGGATGTTACTGTGACCACCCTTTACCTAAATCATCTGCGGCATACCTGAGTCATATAAACTAATCTATACTACTTATCTATACTTCTATACTATTTATACTATTTATAAAGAGTAAATGGTCAAAAAGTCAAGAAGTGAAAAGTGAAAAACTTAAATTAATGTTTTGTCTATACTATTTATAAAGAGTAAATGGTCAAAAAGTCAAGAAGTGAAAAGTGAAAAACTTAAATTAATGTTTTGTCTAAATTACCCTTAATTAATGCATTTAACACTCCTTAATACCTCTCATTTAAAACTTAATCAAAACTTAAATGAAAACATGAAAACTTACATTACACATTCAATTTTTTTGTCAACTTAAAAACATGGAAAGTTAAATAAATAATAAATAAATGAAAACATAAAAATAAAAAATGTAAAATTGTTTTGTCAACTTAAGAATGAATACACACGTATATAAAAATAAACTTTTAAATACTAGATGAGTAGCCGTACATAGAAACGGAATTTTATAGCGGCAGATAGTTATAGTGATATTTTGGTTACACAAAACGTTACACAAACCACTTAACCAAAATATCATTATAATTAAATGCCGCTATAAAATTCCGTTGCTATGCACGGGTACTCGTCTAGTAAAGGAAAAATGGTCAATCTTGAAAAAATTGTCAATCTTGAAAAGTGAAAATCTTGAAAAATCTTATTAAAGAAAAATTATTAAATGTAATTAATATTCTTATTAAAACACCCAATTACTTAAAAGTACAATGATTTATTCACATTGTACAACCAATTAAAAACATATCTACCAAATTAAATACAACAAATTAATACAAATCACAAACCGGGTTGACCTGGAACGCTTCAAACCCGACGGGTTGAACCGGTTTAATTTGACCCGTTTTTGACAAAACCTAGCAAGTTGACCCGGTTTAAATCGACCAATTTTTCGACCGGAACGGTTTACCCGGTTGATCCACTCGGGTCGAACCGGGTTTCAAAATATTATGTTTAATTCCCACTTGTGTAATCAAAATATCACTACAATTATCTGCCGCTAGGAGTGGCAATTCAGGTCGGGTTCGGGTTAACAGGTTAGCGGGTCTAGAATCACAACCCGAACCTGAACCATTTAAATTATCAGGTCAACTATGTCAACCCTAACCTGTTTACACATAACCCGAACCTGTCTGATTTAACCTGTATATATACTTGGGTTAGCCGGTTAAATAGGTTGCACATGTTGAATATGTTAAACGAGTTTTGGGTTGACCCATTTAACACGTTTTATATACAAAAGTACGCACATACATGAGTTAAATAGGTTAAACGGGTTGCGGGTCGACCCGTTTAACCCATGTAACCTATATAATAAAATATAAATAGGTTTTACTTTATATAAAAAAAATCTTAAACAGGTTGACGGGTCGACCCGCTTAATTTATTTTCAACTCGAACCTGACCTGTTTAATAAAGAGGTTAGTTGGTCGACCCAAACCTGACCCGAAAGTTATTATAGACTTAACACGAACCTGTTAATTTGCGTGTCGGTTTCATGTCAGACAAAAATTGTCAACCCTATTTGCCGTTATAAATACCATTACTATGCATGGGTACTCGTCTAGTAATCTTATAAGCTCGTCATATAAACTTGACCAAATACTCCTTTATCAACAAAAGGAACTTGGTTAAATATGTAACTTGGTCACTTCACAAAATGAACCTATTTTTTTGTACTAGTATTAAGTTTCTATTTTGATAAGTCGTTGAAAAAACATTCGCAACAAAACAATATCTATATATTACTTTGGTTGTTTCAATTGATAAAATAGACAGTTCAAAATATTTGAATCATTTAAACTATTTTACTTATTTGAGTATTTTAGAACAAATTAAATACTTTCTAACAACTAAGTTTGAAACATATGCTTATTTGGTTGAACTTAAATTTAATTTTCATCGTCAAATGTAATTTGAAGCACATTAATGGATTAGAGAAAACAAATATTTTTGTGTAGTAATTCTTAACAAAATAACCAAATCCTATTACGAGTATTATTAGTTGGGTAGACCAAGAGGAATTCATGTTCATGATATGTGCTTGTTCATTGATAGGTGGTACTCAGATCTTTTCATTGACCATATTTCAATATGTAAATGTTTATCCAATGAGGTTTAAACCGCTATAACTCTTATGTATATCGTTGTATTGCAATATTACTTCATATTATAAGTTTGTTTCACTATTGAATAAAGTTTTTAGTAGTTATTAAAATTATCACATCATACAAAGTTATTAGTTTATAAAACTTTTAAAAATGCTAATTCATTTCATGTCGCCAAAGCTTGAAATAATTGTGATACACAATTTTTTAGAACTTGATCTTTATAATTTCGTAAACACATACTACCTCCGTCCCATAAAAACTGTCCAGTTTGACTTTTCAAAGTCAATCTGCTTCAACTTTGACCTTATTTATTTTAGTGAGTATTATATAATACGTTATGAAAAATATATGAATGGATTGAGTTTTAAGTGTGTTTTTCATTGGTATAATTTTTGATCAAGTATTATATAACACATAAAAAATATTTAAGGTCAAAGTTGAACCAGTTTGACTCTAAAAAGTCAAACTGAACAGTTTTTATGGGACGGAGGGAGTACTAGTTATAATACATGTGCACGCACAGGGTTTTTAAAATTTCGTTTTAATTATGTATTATTATCAATTAAGAAATGAACCACTTAACATGTTTCAAATTGTTTTACTTAGTGGACTAAAAATAAAAAATCATATGTATATATGTTATAATCTACCTATTATTTTAGGAGAATGACTTTGGATTAAAAATTATATTTTATTATTCAAGCGAAATCACATGATAATACTTGACTTGCATGAGATGTTAGTGATATACGTTTTTAGTTTTGCAAACCCGTGCTATCAATTTACGATGTGTTTTGTAATTCTAGTATTTCTTTTACTTATATTTTCGTTAATATATGTAACATATTTAGATAGCTTTGAAGATTGATTCATTTCATTGATTATGAATAACCATCATACCATGTTTACTAATGTACCTTTTTGTTTGAAAATTTGTATTTTCATAAGTTTGTGTTATTTACTTCTCATGTTGATCATAAAATTACCATATTAACATAGATGCTTACACTATAGTTTTTTTATTACATAAAGAGAAACAAAAAAAATGTAATTGGTAGAATTCAAATTTAATCTTACGATTATTTATAATGTATAAGAATAATTTTTCTCTAAACCCGAACTATATAAGGAAATTATTATTACTTGTATAAGTAAATTATAAATGCATAAAAAATGACAGAGTACGTCCGCAAGTCTTTTAGGATTGTTTGAATCCTTACCTACCTTTCACTTTAATGCAACTTTCTTCACAATTGGCCTAAATCATCAAGGTAAAACACACCCATATTTTAGACCGTTGGTTGACACCCATAGTGTTATCAATGACGGCAAACACCTGCTAAGTTTTATTAATTCATTCAAAGACAAATTACACTCCGAAAAGAATTCCTACCATAAAATTCCCCATATAGGCACTAAAACACATCTTTGGTACATTAACCTTCCATGACAATCATGTGTTGATACTTAATCCTCCTCTAAAAAGCGCACACAATAAATTGCATTACATTTTAGTGTGTGCGATAAGATCATAAAACTGCAAAAACCACTAACATGTCGCATTATAGTGAGGATAACAACAAAGTTAGTCATAACATCAAATCAGAAATCTTCAGATTAGAACTAAAGGGGTGTTTGGTTATGCTTATTAAATGTGCTTATTGGCTTATTCAATTACCATAACACAATAAGTTTATAATAAAACTATAAGCTTTTTTGAGAAGTTTAGTAAAAAACCCCTGAACTCCCAACTAATTATATCATAGCTTAGTGTGTTTGTAGTAAAAACACAAATATTAAGTGTAGAAATTTTCAATAAAACATAAAAAAAAAAAAAAAAAAAAAAAAAAAAAAAAAAAAAAAAAAATTACTAAAAGTTGGTATGTATAACAAAAAAGTTAAACTATAAAAAAATTTACTAAAAACTATCAGCTAGATAAGACATAAGCTAAAGTGTTGTTGAGGTCTCTTTTGGATTCTATTCATAAGCAAAAAGGGGTTTACACATAAATCATAAGTATATAATAATGGTTGTATATCACATCCGTGATTACCAAGTCAATAACATTATCGCAGTATAGTAACGTAATAACCTAATTAAAAACTATATATTCTTTCTGAATAATTCTCATGTACATACTTTTAATTCCTTTACAACAACCAACTATTATTATTTATTATTTTATTTTTTATTATTATTTTTTTTAAATATCAAGTCAATGAATAAAGTTAGGTTATCACCTACGTAGTTTTTCTTTTTTTGATTTAGGAGGTGATTCTTATCAAATAAGGATTGTGATGCGTGCATTTTTTTTTATAATTTAAGGAAAACACCTTCTATATTAAAAAGTGACTATCTAGCTGATGTGTTTTTGTTTGTTTGTTTGTTTATTTTTTAATAATTAGCTTTGTATAACATTTTTAACAGACAGAGATGTTGAGTTTGAGGTTAATGTTGTTGTTTAACTTTAACTATTGATATCATGTTGTACAAAATGTGCAAGTTTAGTGGCACATAATGAGTGTTGATAAAGTTAAAATATGTTCCGTAAAGTTTTTAAAATATTTTTATGGATATCCATATATAAATTTTAAATAACAATTTCATGAGTCGTTATTATAAGTAGAATCACGTATATTTATTTTATATCACAGGAACTCATGTTTACCATTTGATATTTATATTCTCATTACTAATAATTTAACCGTATTTCAAACCCGTGTACGCATAAATTAAACTTTTAAATAGTAACATGAGTCCTTATTTAAAAAAATAATCTAATGGATGAAAATTTAAAACTAACATTAGTTTAAAAAATATTTAACGTATATTAAAACTAATTCGCATATTTACCAAATTTATTTTAATAGATAAAAGTAAAAAAAAAAAAAAAAAAAAAAAAAAAAAAAAAAAAACTAATACTATTACTCATGTAATTTTAAACAACGTTAACATTATAAAGTATAAGGGGTATGAAGTGTAAGGGGTTATTTGTTTATTATCTAAAGTTATTAAAAAACATGGAGACTTATAATTTTACACTTAACCACTAAGTTTTATTAATTATCTCCTCTTTTCTTAAGTTTTTATTTTCATAAATTTGATACCTATATTTTTATGTGTTTTTTTTATCAATCAAATTCTCCACCAAATTTATTAAAGTTTGACCAAAATCAATTCAATTTTGACTTTTTATTAGCCAATCATATTGCTTGATTTTGCTTATTTGTCAAAATTAAGCTCTCCTAATGGTCCAATTTTTTTTTTCAATGAGAAGGGTTTTGCAAAAACACTCCGAAATGATGTAATTCTTGTATTATATTAGGATTTGGATTAGGATTTGAGTTATGATAGTTATAATACCTGTGCACGCACAGGGTTTTTAAAAATTTGTTTTAGTTATATATTATTATCGATTAAGAAATGAACCACTTAACATGTTTATAATGGTTTTTCTTGGTGGACTAAAAATAAAAAATCATATGTATATGTTATAACCTACCTATTATTTTAAGATAATGCTTTTGGATTAAAAATTATATTTTATTATTCAAATAAAATCACATGATGATACTTGACTTGCATGAGATGTTAGTGATATATGCTTTTAGTTTTGCAAACCCGTGCTATCAATTTACGATGTGTTTTGTAATTGTGGTATTTATTTACTTATATTTTCGTTAATATATGTAGCATATTTAGATAGATTTTAAAATTGATTAATTTCCTTAATTATGAATAACTATCATATCATTTTTACTAATGTACATTTTTATTTGGAAAGTTGTATTTTCATAAGTTTGTGTTATTTACTTCTCATGTTTGATAATAAAATTATCAAATTAACATAGATACTTACACTATAACTTCTTTATTACATAAAGAGAAACAAAAAAAGATGTAATAGGTAGAACTCAAATTTAATCTCACGTTTATGTATAATGTATAAGAATAATTTTTCTCTAAGCCCGAACTATATAAGGAAATTATTATTACTTGTATAAGTAAATTATAAATGCATGAAAAAAATGACAAAGAGTATATTTGCAAGTCTTTTAGGATTGTTTAAATCCTTACCGACTTTTCACTTTAATGCAACTTTCTTCACAATTGGCCTAAATCATCAAGGTAAAAGACACCCATATTTTAGACCATTGGTTGACACCCACAGTGTTATCAATGACAACAAACACCTGCTACGTTTCATTAACTCATTCAAAGATAAATTACACATAAAATTCCCCATATAGGCACTAAAACACAACTTTGGTATATTAAAATACATTCATGTATTATCTAAATCAACGACTCAACTAAATTACACATTCATACGTTAAGCAGGCATAGAAAATCCTTCCACGATAATCATGTGTTGATACTTAATCCTCCTCTAAAAAACACACACAACAAATTGTATTACACTTTAGTGTGTGCGATAAGATAATAAAACTGCAAAAACCACTAACATTTTGCATTATAATGAGGATAACAACAAAGTTAGTCATAACATCAAATAAGAAAACTTCATATTAGTACTAAAGGGGTGTTTGGTTATGCTTATTAAATATGTTTATTGGCTTACTCAATTACCATAACACAATAAGTGTATGATAAAGCTATAGGCTTTTTTTAGAAGCTTAGTGGAAAACTCGTGAACTCACAACTAAGTCTATTATAGCTTAGTGTGTTTATAGTAAAAACTCAAATATTAAGTGTAGAAGTTTTCAATAAAACATAAAAAATAGTAACTAAAAGTTGGTGTGTATGACAAAAAAGTTAAATTATAAAAAAGGTTACTAAATACTATCAGCTAGATAAGGAATAAGCCAAAGTTCTGTTGAGGTCTCTTTCGCATTCTATTCAGAAGCAAAAAAAGATTTACACATAAATCATAAGTATATAATAATGGTTGTATCTCACATCCGTGATTACCAACTCAATAACATTATCGCAGTATAGTAACGTAATAACCTGATTAAAACTATATATTCTTGCTGAATAATTATCATGTACATACTTTTAATTCGTAATAATTTTAACTATTGGTATCATGTTGTACAAAATGTGTGAATTTAGTAGCACATAATGAGCGTTGATGAAATTAAAATATGCTCCGTAAAGTTTTTAAAATGTTTTTATGGATATCCATATACGAATTTTAAATAACAATTTCATCAATCGTTGTTATAAGTAGAATCGCGTATATTTATTTTCATATCAAAGTATCGTGCTTACCATTTGATATTTATATTCCCATTACTAATAATTTAACCTTATTTCAAACCCGTGTTCGCATAAATTAAACTTTTAAATAGTAACATGAGTCCTTATTTAAAAAACTATTCTAATGGATGGAAGTTTAAAACTAACATTAGTTTAAAAAAGTATTTAGCGTATATTAAAACTAATTCGTATATTTACCAAATTTTGTAATTTTAATGAATGAAAGTCTAAAAACTAATACTAATACCTAAGTAATTTTAAACAAAGCTAATATTATAAAGTATAGGGGGTTTAAAGTGTAAGGGGTTATTTGTGTTTTTTATAAAGTTATTAAAAAACATGGAAATTTGTAATTTTACACTTAACTCTATATAAATTTAAAATTCATTCACTAAAGTTTTATTAATTACTTTCTCTTTTTTTAAGTTTTTGTTTTCATAAATTTGACACCTATATTTTTATGCATTTTTTTAACCAAATTTCTCCACCAAATTTATTAAGTTTGACCAAAATCAATTTAATTTTGACTTTTTATTGACCAATCACATTGCTCGATTTCGTCTACTTGTCAAAATCAAGCTCTGCTATTGGTCCAATTTTTTTTCAATGAGAAGGGATTTGCAAAAACACTCCGAAATGATGTAATTCTTTTATTGTATAAAAGATTTAAGCCATAAAAAGAAAATAATCAAATTTTGTTATCGCTTAAAAACTTAAAAAATGAGTAATATTGTTTGAATAAATATGTAATTTTATTTAAATACTTAATTACAATTTTTATGTGTCGGTGGGTTTTAACCCCGCGTTTTTTCTTTAGAAAAGTAACAAAACGTGTAGATTCAATGCGAAAGTTATATACTACCCTCAAACTCTACCAACCAAACATGCCCTAAATTCAAATCCTATTCCAACCCCATGATCATACCAAACGCACTTAATTTGTAATAAGGAAAAACGGATATTGTGTAGCATGGGCTTGATAACTGGGCCAAAAGTCGGTTAACAAGTATATACATATACCACAGGAATAGCCGAATAGGGTGATAAGTTATTATTTGTTCAGGAGATTTCACAATCGTATTCCGGTATTACCTTTGTCTCAGGTACGGTTTTACCTCACAATCTTTTCACATTGCTGTATTTAGTTTTATGATTATTACTTTATTTTCATTCTATTTGCCATCAAACATAGCTCTTTGTTCCGCATAAATAGAGACAATCTTATTGAGTGAAGTCTCCATGTGTTTGATAATATAACGTCTTGAAATTAGGGTTCACTAATATACTCATAAATAAAGAGGTTGGGATTGATATTATTTCATGTTTAACTCTCATTTTTTTTTTCTTCATATGTTAGCATGTTCGATTCGGGTTAAATGTTCTTCGTTTAATATTTGTACTCCTTAAGTCTCAGGTGCGATTTTGTACCAATTTACTTATAGCGTGTTCATAATATTGTTTATACATCTATTGATGCATATTACTTGATCTTCATTCATATAATGTCGTCCTAATTCCGCCTAAATAAATAAAATTCAATGTGTCCATGTGTTTAATGCAAATATCACTTCGTAGTTGTTACGTCTATGAGTTGTGATATAATGTTCGACGATCCGTGATCCATCTATGTACTTTTTGCCAATTTCACTTTTGTTTGGCATGTTTATTGTTTAAGATAATTAACCATACTCAGTTTTGTTTATACTCTTTAATTGAGTTTCTCGATTTTTTTTTATTTTTTAGTGTAAGTTATGAGAACAAATTAAAGAACCCTAGCTAATAATAGGATGTAATAATAAGTAAAATAATTAACTATGTAAGCATTTTCTTACAGAGTGGCAGGTGAGGCAGCACGTGACGTGAAAACAAGATGGAGCGACTTGGAGATAACGAGCTTATCTACATTTTAGACAAAATTCAGAACTTAAAAGATCACATATCATTCTCTCAAGTTTCCAAGCAATTTTTGAGAGCTGCATGCATTCGCCTATCGAGGTTACACACTTCCTTTCCTTGTCTCCATGAGGATATCCTGCCCGCTTCCCCTAACTTATTGAGTTTTAAATGTTCTCAGCCACTTTGTAACAAGCGCATGAAACTCATAGCACGGTCTTGCCCTAAGCTCACATGCATGCGGGTCAGTTTAGAGAAAAACCTTGTTCCTAAGATGGTTTCTTCTGATGGTGAGTATGATTTTAATGATGATGGTCTGTGTGAAGTAGCGAATACTTGTAGACGTTTGTGTGAAGTGCATTTAAGTAGGAGGTTATACGTTGGGGATGTAGGAGTTATTTCCCTTGTAAGACGATCTTCTAAGAACTTAACTAAATTAAAATTGGATGGATGTGTTAATGTCACAGACGAATCACTCAAAGCTATTGGTGAGGCAAATCACTTAAAATATTTGAGTTTGCGAGGCTGTTATTTGGTTACTGATTTGGGTTTGAATTATCTGGCAAATGGGGACTTGAAGAATTGTTTGGAGAGGCTTCATTTAAATGAATGTCATAGGATTAGTGATAATGGTATTCGTTACCTAAAACAAATGGCTGGTCTATACTATCTTAATTTGTCAAAGTGTGGGGTTAATATCACTGATGTTGGTGTAATGGCCATTTGTCAATTACCAAATCTCATGGTGTTGAATTTGTCTTGGTTGATCAACGTAACAGATACTTCACTGTCTCATATATCTAGCAATTGTTTAAAAATGAATCAGATTGATTTTACGGGTTGCAAGGCTATAACTGGTAAAGGTTTACATGCTCTTGCTCATCATGGGAAGCTAAAAACACTGAAGTTGTTCTCGTGTCACAATATTTCCTGGGAAGATGTGAAGTCATTTGCGGCAACTTCTAAAATACGCCTTCTTGGGCTGAGTAGGAGCATAAAGAAGTAGATGGTAGGTGACTTGTACAATTCGCACAACTTTAATATTGAGTGGGAATGATCAAAGAGACATTAAATATTAATTGCTGGTACCATATCTTTATGTTACATCAGTTATGCTTTTGGAATCATTGCTCAAAACACATCAAAATCTCTGGCTCACATGTTCAGGACTGCTAGTGGTGAACGCTGAACAAAATTCAACTTCATATATATACATATGTTTATTGGGACCGAGCAAATGATGTGGCAATTTTATTGAATTTATATGCTGTTTTGATGGATTCTATGATTTATTTACAAACCATTGTTAAGGCAGAAGTAAGTAATTTCTTCTTGTATGTTTTCTTTTAACTTTATGTTTTGTTGGTAGATCGAATGAAACATCACAATGGAGCCACTTGGAGAGGATGAGCTTGCATATGTTTTCAGCTAATTGGTTGACTGAATACAACCGTATTAAGGGCCACTGTTGCCGGGTAATCTGAATATGATCAATGGCACAATTATTCTCAATGCTAAAGTTTTGTCATCAGCAAATTACTTTATATTTAGTAGTATCTGATGTAGGAAGCGCCAATTACTGTTGTTTTCTCATACGATTTATGAAAACATGTTTAGCGTGCTTAATTTAGTTATTCCATTGCTGATTAAGATTTAGAATTACGGTATATTACCGAACTCTCAAAATATGTGGGCGTATTGATACATTTTCATTACAAACAAGACGACGGAATATAACATCAGATCAAAAGGTTGTAGCGAAACCGACTTGTTTACTAAGCTATTCATGGTCAGGTAGTTTAGTGTTAGTTTGAGAGAGAGCACCAAATAGGCTAATATGGCTATATACTATAGAGATGACAAAAAGTCAAGTTTAGTTGGGCAATGGGTCAAAACAGGTACGGTGATCGGTTTCTAATCAGGGTTGAGTTGGGATGGGTGGACCCATTACTTATTTTTAGGGTAAATTGCAAAAATGATGATTAACATTCCACAAAATTGCAAAAACGGGACCGAGACAAAAAGTAGCGCAAAAAAGCCACCCACGTTCCACATTTTTGCAAAATCGCCACTGAGAGGCCTTTTCCGTTAGTTTCATCGTTAAGTGTCATGTCACCGATGGTATTATCTGTCATTTTACTACGAGTCAACCCTGATAGATTCAAACCTCCCATCTTGAACTCCTATGGAGTATGGAGAATATCCATATTTCATTCCCATATAATGTGGGCCCCTCATCTTAACCAAACACTTATAATCATTACTACTATCATTCTCTCATTCCCATAAGAGGATACCAAACACACCCTTAGTTAAGTCTATCTTGAAAATTTCATACTAAAATTACACGAATATGCGTGTATAAACTTTTTCAAGAAAAATATCATGATATCAAGATAAATCAAACCTCTATTTCATAATAAATATACGTATATTAGTTGTGCCTTGGTATTGATCCTGAATACTACTATTATGAATTTAGTGGGATGACGTGTAGGACCGTGTGGGTGGTTATGACTATTATAACCCATGTGGCTGGAACAGGTTAGATGTTTACTTACATGTGAGGTTATACTTGAAAGGGATGAATTGTGTTAAGCTTATGTTACTATTTGTTATATTAAAGTATGTGTAAAATCAGTCAATCTATGGTTCTTTAAGTATGTGTGTTCTTGACCTATATACATACTTGAAAAACCATAGATTAGCTCATTTTACACTGAGTATTCACGAGATGTTTGATGAAAGGTTCTCTTGATTGTTTGTAGAAGAAAAAGCTAGAATTTATGTTTAGGTTGATTATTTTTTAGAATTTATGTTTAGGTGAGATTTGTTGATGTTGTTGGGAGCTTGGGTCGAAAATGGGTCAAATTAAACCGGTTCAGCCCGTCGGGTTTGAAGCATACTGGGTCAACCCGGTTTGTGATTTGTATTAATTGTTTTAATTGGTTGTATTTAATTTGGTAGATATGTTTTTAATTGATTGTACAATGTGAATAAATCATTGTACTTTTAAGTAATGGTGATTTAATAAGAGTATTAATTACATTTAATAATTTCCTTTAATAAGATTTTTTAACATTTCACATTACTTAACTTTTCACTTTCCACTTTTCCACTTTGACCATTTTTCCTTTATAAACGAGTACCCGTGCGTAGCAACGTAGGTTCCTAGCGGCAGACAATTAATGATATGCGATATTGTGGTAAATGTTTTCTATAACGTTCAAAATAAAACGTGAAAAGTTCAAAATTTAATTTGCAAACAATTGTACCCGTGCATAGCACCGAAATTTTCTAACGACTTAGTTAGAATTTTATAGTTTTCATTTGAAAGTATAAGGGGTATTAATGGGGGTTAATTGGACAATTAACTTTAAATTTTTTAGAATAATTAAATTTCTTTTCAGTTTTAGGCTCTCAAAATATACTATATCGTATAATCATATCTATCAACAGACAATAGTGTACTCATTTTTTTGTCATTGCAACTAACCACAAGTAACCTATCATTGATATTTCCAATGTAAATATGTACTGTATTATGGAGTACTTTTTATTTTTTATACTTGCTTTTAACTTCCCAAGAGTACTCTCAGTAGGTCGAATCAGTTTCAAAGTCCAAAAACATTTCAAACCATTTCTTAGCCGGTTTTGATGAGGTTCTTTTAGGGTAATGACTTTTTTTTTTTTATGCCATTTCATTTTTCTTTGTTATTCTCATAGTTTGAGGTTGATTTTTTTTTTTTTTTTTTTTTTTTTTTTTTTTTTTTTTTTTTGTCTCTGGTATTAGATCTTATCGAGTAATATGTGTTTAAATGTGAGATTTGTGAATTTTAAGGCAGGGGAAGTTAGTGATGTTGATGAGTCAAAAATATGACATAGCATGAATGATTGAATAAACTAACACACAACAAATTTGACACCTATTAGTGTTGATCTCAAATTTATCACATGTATATTTTGAGATTAGTGGGTAGTCAAGGTTGTTTTTCATCTTTTTGACTCATCAAATCTGTGGCGATGTTGTTCTTTGAGGCCGACATACATAAAGTGCTAATCTTTGAGACACAAAGAAAATAAAGGCTCCACGTTAAAGAGAAAGAATACATAATAAAGAGTAACTTAATGGGATTTACTGTTATTTAAATAATTAGTTTATAAAAGAAGTCAAAGCAATGGGATTGTACCGGTGTTAAAAATTTCGAAGTTTAGATTTTGTTTATAGTTTATAGTGATGTGCATCGGCAATATTCAATATACGAAAGAGGATAGCTTGGCTACATTGTAATCAATTGGCTTAAATTCTCCAACAAAATACATTAGCAAATGAATCTGAGACCCACAAAAAGAAGTCAGAGATCCATAGAAAAACTCAGGGACTCACAAATTGTAAGTAATTTGCTATAATTGCATTGTAGCCAATATATTCCCTTACGGGTAAGGATCCAGTAAGAAGAAAACTTAAAATGAGAAGGATGAGAAATAACTATAACCACACATTTGAGATGCATCGACTTGATTTAGATGCATCTCTATTCATTTAGATGCATCCCAATTAGTTCCGAAAAGTGATTTGAAGTGAAAACGATGCAAAGTAGTACTAACAACAAATTTGACCGGCAGAGGACGAAAATTGTATAGGATTTGTCTAACTTGATGAAATGCATCTAATATATGTATATGCATCTAATTTTTTGTTAGAAAATATATTATGGTGCATTTAAAAGATTAGAGATGCATCTAATTTAAGTCGATGCATCTCAAATGTGTGGTTATAGTTATTTCTCATCCTTCTCATTTTAAGTTTTCTTCTCATTTGATCCTAAATCATTCCCTTATTATATAATTGTGTATTAAACACATGCAATTAATGTACTCCCTTCAAAAATACAACTAATAAAATTATACTATATATATAAACCCCGGGCACTCAAGGAGAGTCTGCCACGTGTCCTTTTACTGTAGCAACATTAACAGTACCATACTGTAGCAGGAACAGTAATTTTTACAGATTTTTTTTTTTTTTTTTTTTTTTTTTTTTTTTTTTTTTACATAAATTTCCTTATGAAACTTTGTTGCTTAAAAAAAAATAATAACAAAAAATAAAAATACAAAAAATACAAAAACTAATACACTTGCAAAAAATTTCTTATACAAATTTATTTCTTTTAAAATACCACAAAAAAAAAGGCATACCGAAAAAACAAACAACCCAAAAAAATTTCAACCGCAACATAAAAAAAAAATAAAAAAAATCCGTAAGCATAAACAAATTATGCTTCCAAGTAAATATATGCATACTTCAAATAACAAAATTATTAATTACACCGTACAACCCACAAAATACAAAACACATTCGCCGCAACGCGCGGGCTACCCAGCTAGTTGATATATAAATGATGAAAATTTTCAACTAATGTGGTTATCATTTATTTGATACTCCGTATGATATAAGCCAACCATATTTTTTTCTAATTTCGCATTATTCTAATCAAAGCGTAATGACTTTTTACCCACCTTAATATTTTAAATGTAAGGCCATATTATTTATACTTTTTCCTATCATCGTTTATGTCATTTTATCATCTTCATGTTTTTTTTTATCAAATGACTCTTGTTAAATTTATCATCATAAGAAACAATAATCGAATATTTATTAAATTTATCAGCAGACAAAATATTAGTCAGCTGAAATTTAAATTACAGCGTATCTGCCGTCGCAACGCGCGGGTAGCCTGCTAGTATTTACTTTACACACTTTACTCTTTTCATCTCATTTCACATAGTATCTAGCACCCACACCATTCACCATCAGTGGTCTTGGTCAAGTCCATTAATCAGGTAACTGAAATGTGTTATATCTTCAATTCCATAACCAATTTGAGATGTTCGTCTGTCTATTTATTGTTTTGGTCATTTTCTTATTTAGGGTTAATGTGAACCTAAATGTGTATTCTATTTTAAAAATTGTTTTGGGTATCATTTTTTCTAATTTCATTAAGTGTATGAAGAAGCTTAGAGGGTGTTTGGATATGGATGTTGTAGAAAATGCAATTAGACGCGAAAAATAAGAATACAAAAGTGTCCATTTTGGTACATTTTAATCAAGGGTTTTAGTATTGCTTATTCTAACCCAAAATAAGTAAATTAGCTTTTTTTGTTAGCTTATGGCCTTTTTTGAAATTGAAAAAGCTTTTTTGAATTTGAACAATCTCATAAGTTGATAAAAAGAGCTTATGAAATTTCCCGAACACAAATAAGCCCATAAGCCCGAAAAATAAGCTAATCTAGACACCCCCTAAGCAGAAAAAAATAAGCAATCCCAGACACCCTCTTATTTATGATATATAATGCATCTATCAATTTTGAACTTGACCTCAAAAGTCAAATATGTGCTCATCTGCGATGTTTACTCGTACACCAAGACATAGAATTACAGTTACTACCATTAATGATTTCTTGATAATAATATTCGTAACATGAATGTGTTGCTATGGTTTATGTACCTTTGGGTGACTTTCGAGTTTCG
Organism: Artemisia argyi; assembly: GCA_030686995.1. Taxonomy (NCBI): domain Eukaryota; kingdom Viridiplantae; phylum Streptophyta; class Magnoliopsida; order Asterales; family Asteraceae; genus Artemisia; species Artemisia argyi. Next base: position 13,136,658 of record CM060693.1, read on the forward strand.
ACTAGTTTCATTTTAGCTAAAAAGTTTCTATGTACCCATTTGACCAGTTAGAGGTAATACCTGCATGTTTTTTTGTATTCCCTGTTAAATTTGATTTGATTATATTGTTTGTTAAAACATCAAAATATGCAAGTAGGATGTTATAAAAGCATTGTTTTTACACATGCTAGGTGACGTTAGCTAGTGACATGGCAGCAAACGACCATTAAGCCGTGGCAGGTAACAAAGTTCTTCGGTCAAGAGTTTGTACTCATAACTCTATAGCGCGATGGAGCAACTTGGAGATGACAACCTTATCTCCATTTGCTACAAAATTGATTATCGAGGTGATTTAAAATCATTTTCTGAAGTTTCCAAGCAATTCTTGAAAGCTGCATGCATTCGCCGATGGGACTTAGAAGTTTCTTTTACTGGTCTACTTACTGATATGTTACCTGCGTCCCCGAATTTGAGTTCTTTTCAATGTTCTAAACCACTTTCAAACAAGCACATTAAACTTCTAGCCCAGTCATGCCCCAAGCTCAGGACCTTGCGCCTGACTTTGGAGAAAAACCCTGATCCTAAAGTGGATTACGAGTCTGATTTTGATGATGATGGTTTATGTGCTGTGGCGAATGCTTATAGCCATTTGAATATAGTAAGTTTAGATAGGAGGTTACGTGTGGGGGATGTAGGTGTTGTTTCCATTTTAAGATCGTCAAAGAATATAACATCTTTATGTTTAAAAGGATGTGTTAAAGTCACGGACGAATCACTAAAAGTTATTGGAGAAGCAACTAGTTTAATACTTTTAAATTTGGGAGGTTGTTTAATTACTGATTTAGGATTGAAGTATTTGGCAAATGGGGATTTGAAGAATTGTTTGGAAATTCTATTATTGGCAAAATGTGATAGGATTAGCGATGCTGGTATTATCTACTTGGGACAGATGGTTCACCTAACTGCTTTGACTTTGTCCAAGTGTGGAGTTAACGTCACCGACTCTGGAATTTCAGCCATATCCAAAATCCCGAACATTGAGAGCTTAGTGTTGTCTCGGTTGATCAATGTAACAAATACGTCGTTGTTTGATATTGCCAACAATTGTTTGAATCTGAGAGATTTGGATTTGTCAGGTTGTCAGGCGATTACTAGAGAGGGTTTACGCGCTTTTACTGATCATCCGACACTTTCACGCCTTTTTTTGTACGCGTGTCGCCATATTTCTTGGGGATTTTTTATGTTTGCTAATTTCACTCATTTAGAATGTATTGGCCTTAGTAAGCATATGAAGACACCATTGGCAAAGAAATACCACAAGTACTTAGATTATGGGCGCAATCGCTGCTACATAGTGTGGATGTGATCGAAGATCCAAGCAATCAGGAATTCAGGATACATTTTTGAGCTTTCTTTCTCAATGCAAAGATGTCATGTTTGTGCTCGTTGACAGAATTGTGTAAGTTGATACACTTGGTATTCTGTCATTAGCATTTTAGTTTGAATATATCCGTTTTTGCTTTTTCATTCCAGCATGCATTTGACGGTTAATAAAGTTGTTATGAACTCAATTACTCATTGTTCTAAAATATGAAATCTTGGTGTGGCGACTTATTTTTATTTGATGAAGTTTTCTAATTGTATAGGGTGGATGATAGAGGTCGTATTTCCTATAAATCTGTGATATGTCTGAAAGATAGTTGCTGACTCCTAGAATTGTAGACATGTGTTTGCAGTTTGCCAGTATGCTCAGTTGTATCAAACATGATCCCAAACTGGTTGTATGTTACTAACTTCTAAGTACCTCGTGATAACCTGCTGTTTATTGAATGAGCAGATCAAAAAGCGTAATGGTATAAAATTTAGCTGGTTTTCCTAAAAGTTCAAAATTTGCAATATCGACACTATCCTAAAGATTTTCCAATTTGGTATGACTCAAACATGGTGGCGGGATGCGTTGCCTAACCACAACATGAGCTTGTTCGAGTTATTATATAGTGCATGTCAAAAAACCTATACAATCCATATCATATATGCCCAAAAATATAACATTCCGTAGCAACAAAATTCATAGTTGAGAAATTGGTGCTCAATTCATGGTTCCATTAACAAGATGCAGGTTTTCCAACTCAAAGGATCAAACTGTGACTAAGCAAATAATTGAAATGTAGATAGTTGAACGTTGATCGATATTATAGTTGATATGAATTGATGAGTACAACGATGGGCATCTCGTTAAAGCCTATTACACATTTTAAACTATCATGTCTGGCTAGTCTGAGAGGATGTGATCTATCTTTTTTCTTGAAAAGTTGACTTGCAAACATATAATTATCACTGGTCCCATATGTTGCCATGGCGTGGCATGCCGATTGTGGGAATAACTGCCGTGGTGCTCCAATTATACTGAAACCCGAATCTTGATTAAATGAGAAAAATTAAATCATGTAATCCTTTTAGATGTGTTTGACGATGAAGAGGTGTGTTCGACGAAGAGGCGCGTTGACAGATTCATTACGGTGTCACCGTGTTGCCAACACTTTATAAAAGATTTGGGTGCAAATTTTTTTTATTTTTTATTTTTTTTATTTTTTTAAGGCCTTTTTTGAGCTAATTTATAGAAGATTTTTTTTATTATTTTTTACTTTTTTTAAAGTTAAACATGCTTTTTCAAGAACTGTTATTAATATAAAACTTATAGATAAAATATATTTAGTTATTTAAATATAAATGAGCTTTTACATTGGAGGGATTCTTTTTTCATTGTTTCGGATCTTTTCTAAAACTATTCGTATGATATGAGCCCGTTTGACTCGTGCCTATTTTAGCCAGTGCCCCGTTCGAGCCCGAGTTCGTTTGGACCCATGACCCGAGCCCTCCCCGGCCGACCCGTTTTGCCACCTCTAGATGAAAGCTTGTATACTAGCGGACATAAATATAAGTGTTAAGCAATTGTTTATGGTGGCAGATTCACCGTGACAGAATATGAGGTTTTGGGAAAATTAAAGTTTGTTAATTAGGTGTGGTTTTCCCAAATTGCATGTAGTTTATGATATTTTTGAAAAGATATATGGTAAGTGATTATTTATAAAAATATAGTACTCATATGTTTTTTTTTTTTTTTTTTTTTTTTTTTTTTTTTTTTTTTTATTTTATTGTCACTTAATGAGATGGGCTCATTTCTTATTCTCTCTTATTGGGGACTTATTGGGGAGACTCACAAAAATGACATTCTTTTAAATACATGGCTTATATAAAAAAGGGCTCACGCTACCCCAGGGGTGAGCATCGTCCCGGACCGGACCGGACCGATCAAAACCGAGACCGAATTAGTCTAAAAGCCGAGACCGAGGACCGGATCGAATGTTGTCGCTCCGGTCCAACAAGTCAAAATAGTCGGTTTGTGATCCAGACCGGACTAACCAAAACCAATACCGAATCAGCCCAAAAACTGATACCGAAGACCGAACCGAATGTGGTCGGTCTGATCTGATCCGGTCCAGTCTCGGTCGTTCCAGTCCGTTCGGGTGCTTTGCTACTCCACACCACTTAATTCTACTCCACACCTAATCTAATAAACGAGGGCTAAGGTTAAACAACTTAAATATACTTGTCAGAATATATTTCTTTTCCAAACATCCTCTCAAAAATAGTCAAACTTCCATTCTTTGTGAATTTCAACCCTGTTTTGGAGAATCTTTTATTTTCCGGCAACCATATATTCCTCCACCACCTTAAAGCAGATCAGACAATGATTCTTGTCCTTTAAATAATTCTATTGCATGCATTGTAAGTACTATCATTTTACTACTTACCACCTATTTTATATCATAGGTTAACATCTGTTTTGATCATCTGATCTTTACATTTATCACCCTCTAAAGTTTAAGTGTATCAAGATTAGATTGGTTAGAGGGTCTTTGGTTTGAGACTATGGGAATGTTTGGTTAGTGGGTTTGACTTTTGAAAATAGGGGTACGTATCAAATCAACCATATGGTAATCTTCAATTAGTACTAGCAGGGGCGGAGCCAGAAATTTTTGCTCGAGGGGCACATTTTGATAATTTTTAGAAACTACATTACTAAATGGTTATTAAGGGGGGCAAATTACAAAAAATTCCAGATATTTTAGAAATTTTATGCTACAATTTTTTTTGTTAGGGGGCACGTGACCCCGGGACCCTTCCCTATCTCCGCCCATAACTAGGTTTGACTTTTGAAAACAACCTGATCGTAGGTGGATCAAACCCCGTGGATTACTCGGCCAAAAGTCAAAAACCATGGTAACCAAAAGAATAAGAAATTGTAGTCATGACTTTATTATTTTTTGTTCTTCATTAACCATTTCTCAGTTTTGATGTTGGTATATGTCGTTCGCCTTGTATACTTGCTACACGTTATATGCAACTGTACACAACCACACATCCATGTATCTTTGAACACATTCAGTCTCCCTACTCGCGGGTTTACCTTAGGTAGGGGCAGGATTTGTCTACACTTCATCTCATCCTTACCTCGCTCAGCATGGATTGGATATTCTTGTTGTTGTATTTAAACCGTTTCTAAATTTAGTATGAATCTATCATTTTTTTTGAACTTGACCTCAGAAGTCAAATTTTGGGAATTTTCTTGATATACTATTCCTAACCTGAATCTGTTGTTGTGAAGCTTGATGATTTATGTACCTTTAGGTGACTTCTACTAGTTTCATTTTAGCCAAAAATGTTATTTCTAACCATTTGACTAGTTAGAGATTCCTTGACCGCTTATACTGCCCCAAATATAAAGGCATGGTCCAAACTCCAAAGTAGATACTTGACGCGTATCCCTTCTTTTTTACAAAGTTTAACTAATTCTTATAAAATCGACCATAGACCAATTACCTTTTTGGGGAGTTAGATCAATTCCCTTTTTGGGGAGTGTCTTGAATGCATCTGAGCTTCATATTCCATGCCTCATTTCATAGGATCCTCAAAGTGGCTATTTTTCATTCGGGGATAGCTTGACTACAATTTTTGTAGCTAAATAGCTACAATTCTTCACCAAAATACACAAGAAAATGAATCAGGGACCAACAAATAAAGAGTCAGAGACCCACAAAAGGACTCAATGACCCACAATTTGTAGCACAAAATTGTAGGGAGTTGGCTACAATGTAATTGTAGCTAATATATTCCCTTTTCATTATATTCCATCCATATCCCACGTTTAATAGTTTACCCCGTAAATTCGTTATTTCACAAATTTTATTTGATTAGATTGCTTATCACAACAAAAAAGTATACAAGTAGGATGTTATATAATGAGTAAGCGTTTTTTTCATACATGACAGGTGGAGTTAGCAAGTGACATTGCAGGCAGCAAAATACTATTAACTCGTGGCAGGTAACAAGTTATTTCGGTCAAGAGTTGGTACTCATAAGCCTAGAGAGTGATGGAGCGACTTGAAGATGACATCCTTATCTCTATTTGCCACAGAATTCACAATCGACAAGACCTAATATCATTTTCTGAAGTTTCCAAGCAATTCTTGAAAGCTACTTGCATTCGCCGATGGTACTTGGAAGTTTCTTTTACTGGCCTACTTAGTGATATCTTACCTGCATCCCCAAATTTGAGGTCTATTCAATGTTCTAAACCACTTCCGAACAAGGACATGAAACTCCTAGCGCTGTCATGCCCCAAACTCAGGTTCTTGGGCCTGGATTTAGAGAAAAACCTTGAGCCTAAAGTGGATTATGAGTCTGATTTTGATGATGATGGTTTGTGTGCGGTAGCAAATACTTGTTGCCATTTAGAATCAGTGAGTTTAAGCAGGAGATTACATGTTGGGGATGTAGGTGTTGTTTCCATTTTAAGATCATCTAAGAATATTATATCTTTAGATTTGGCTAGATGTAAAGTCACAGATGAATCACTTAAAGCCATTGGAGAAGCAACTCGTTTAAGAAGTTTAAATTTGGAAGGTTGTTATTTGATTACCGATTTAGGTTTGAAGTATTTGGCAACTGGGGATTTGAAGAATAGTCTGACGTTTCTTTATTTGGACGAGTGTGTTAGGATTAGTGATGCTGGTTGTATCTACTTGGGACAAATGGTTCACCTAACTGTTTTGACTTTGTCCAACTGTGGGGTTAACGTCACCGACTCTGGAATTTCGGCCATATCCAAAATCCCAAACATTGAGACATTGATGTTGTCTTGGTTGATCAAAATAACAGATATATCGCTGTTTGATTTTGCCAACAATTGTTTGAAATTAAGAGTGCTTCATTTGACGGGTTGTGAGGCGATTACTGGCGAGGCTTTACATGCTTTTGCTGATCATCCGACACTTTCATACCTGGCTTTATACTTGTGCCACAATATTTCTTGGGAAAAGGTTATGTCGGGTGCATTTACTCGTTTAAATTATCTTGGACTCAGTAGTAGAATAAACACACCGTTGCCAAAGGCAAGTTACAAGTACTTAGATTTTGGGGACAACCGCTGCAAGATATATTGGAGATGATCAAAGATACGATCAATGAGGAATTCAGGATGTTTTTTGGTGCTTTCTTTCTCAATGCAAAAGATGCCACAATTGTGCCGGTCCACAAAAGTGCCCAAGTTTGATGACACTCGAGTTTCTGTCGTAAGCATTTTAGTTTGTATTTGATATTTTTTTGCTTTTCTTTCTAGCATGCACTTGACATCTGGTGGTGTTATATAGTTAATTACTGAATGTTCTTAAATATGAATTAGGCAACATGTTTAGTGTCCTTAATTAAGTAAGGCCCCTCCGTTGTTGGTCAACATCATGAAAGTTAACCAAATTACTTCCGTCTTTGTTAATAGGGTGAATACCAAAAAAGGTTATGTTTCGCTTAAATCGCTTTGAAAAAAGACAGCTACTGATTGTAAAGTTGTCACATGCTCTCTCAGCTCGCTTGTATCATACACACTATCCTTTACTCCTGGTACTTTACCCCTTGTTCAGCTAAAATATCTATGGAAATTACCAGGTGAAATAGCACATTAACTTCTGTTGGTACTTGGTAGCAAAACTTTGCCATGACGAGACTATGATGTGTATGAATTTAATGCACAATTTCTCAAATCATTCATATGTAAACCTTATCATAAAGTATGATCATCCGTTGTCAAAGTGACAAACATGATCCAAAACGGAGGAGGGGGAAGGGGTTTAACGTAACTACGTCTCACTCGTCAGCAAAGGGAAATGGCTTAAGACCTTACTACACTTTCGCTTGCTCTTCACCCACATACCCAGTTGAATCATTTGTAAGACAGAATGAGCCAACACACTTACGCACCAGCAGTGGCTCCTATCCAAACTCGCTTAACTTATGGTTTCACACAATGGTCTATCTCTTGAGTTAATTGGGTGTGTTTCTTAATAGTCCGTCCCGGTCCACAACTGGCTAAATGATTTTCACATGGAAATGATACCGACTAAAAAACCGAAAAAACTTGTCAAATCTTGCCTATTTGGACCGGACCGACCGAAGACCGGACCGGACCGAACCAGACCGGACCGGACCGACCATATTCGGTCTCGGTCTCGGTCCGGGTTTTTACCTTAATTCGGTCTTCGGTCTTGTTGGTCCGGTCCGGTCCCAGACCGATGCTCACCCTTGTGTGTAGTTAAACATGGTCGCAAACTGGTTAAATGTTACCAACTTTTAAGTACATGGCGACAACCCATGAGTATAAACATGTTTACTAGGAAAATTTTATAGTATTACTGAATGAAAAAACAAACGTACGCTAGACCACACGATTATCTGATAGAAAACCAAAGTACCAAACAAACTAAAATGGGCCTTTAAAGTCTAAACTATGGAAAATGGGCTTGATTATTGGGCCGAAGATCCATTAGCAATTTGCTGCATGCCTGCATTGTCTGCCCGAGAAGCCCCATAACCTAAACATCCTCTATATATCCGACAACCGCTGGTCATTAGTATTCCCGGAGACCACAATTCTTTAAATAACTCGATTGCATTGTAAGTATTACTGTTACTTTATTAATTAACATATGTATTTTACTCACTTATTTTATTCTAGGTTACAGTTTAAGTGTATGAACAATAAGATGGTTCAGCAAATATGTTAGTCTTTTATGGTGTTTAGTTTTTTATGGTTTTTTTTTAATGGAGTGCTATAACCACAAAAGCTTTACAAAATATTTTTCACATAATAATGTGTCATGTAAACTTGTGTATGTATTTATAAGAGAGAGAATTAAAAAGTAAGTTAGAAAATGCCATTAATGATAGAGCAATGTTATATCCACTCTCAAAATCCATAAAAAAATTCACTCGATAACGTGTCGGCGGATGATTGATACATCATTGTGTGGAAATCATTTTGTAAAAATTTTAGTGGTTCTAGCAATCCTCTTTTTAATGCCTTGAATTTTCATTCTATAATGGGTGTTTGGTTTGAGGGTTTCACTTTTGATAATGGGTATGAGTATTGGTATGGCCGTATGGGAATAGGTTTGTAAACCTACTACTCTTAGTGGGTTTTGATAATGCTTAGTTTATAGGGTTTGATTACAACTTTCAAATACGAAACCCGCAAACCAAACAACTACAATGGTAATGAAAGTCATTCCTTCATATCCATAACCTCAAACCAAAAGCCCTATCTATTTTTAGCTTTACGAGCTTATTTCACTCGACTTATATTTCGATTTATAAGCCTAAACTTAGGTGGGAGGATAGACTTAAGCAAGACATGAATGAGCTTCTCTTGTCCGAGGACACGACCCCATATAGGAATGCGTGGAGAGATAGGATTAGAATTTGCTGGTAGTTTGGGCTAGGTTGTTCGAGGGTGTGAGGTAGTTGTTGCGTTTAGGCCTTGTAGGACTCTTAGTAGCCTTGCCCCTTGTGTTATAGATATAGAGCCCTTAGCTTGTTCCCTTTAGGCTTTAAGCGTTTAGTGGCCTCTTTTGTTCCTTTTGCTTTGCCTTAGCTCTAGGCTCAATAGCGTTACCCTGCTTAGTTCTTTGCTGCTTTCTTAAGCGTTGGTCTTGTTTGCCTGTAGCCCCCTTGTTTTTCTTGGTGCTCTTTCCCTTTTGCTTTTTGTGTTTATTCTTTTGTTCTTGTATGCTTTGCTCGTCCTCTTTAGCACTTTATCTTTTCTCTTTTCTGTGTTGCTTGTGGCGTTCGCTTATTTATGTTTATGTCCTTTGCCGGAGGTCTTCTTGTAAGTAGTCTCCTTGCTCTCGGGTAGGGGTAGAATCTGTCTGCAGTCTACCTCCCCCATACCCCGCCCAGGCGGGATTGGGTATATTATTGTTTCTTAAATAATAATTAAAAAAAAAAAAAAAAAAAAAAAAAAAGGTAAAAATGAGCTTATGAAATATAAGCTAAGTCAAATAAGCTCATAAGAGGTCTTAGGTTGAAACCTCCCTAAGTAAACTCCTTGGGGTAGGCGAGGGAAAGGGTTCGGAAACAGTCACGGGTATACCCCGAGCATACATCCGAGTGAAAGACTCAGCCTCCCCAGTTTACCCGTTTTCGTATCAGCTCGTAAGCCAAAACATAATTATTTTGGTATAAGCACGTCCCAAGCTGCCTATGATGGAAGACGACTTATTTGCCCCAAATTAGCAGAAGCAGTTTCTTTTATCCAAGCACTGCAAATTGCTTATTTTCCGAACAATCAAGCAATCATAAAATTCCTCTTACTCATTAAGATATAGGTTTGAATTTAGTGTTATTTGTTATTCACCTAACCATTTGTCAATTAAGTTCCATACAATATATGGATCCATCATTTTTAAACTTGACTTTAAAATTCAAATGTGGGGGAAATTTCACTATTACCTATGTGCTCTTTTACGGGCTTGAAGCTCTTAAAATGCATACTCGTATACTAAGGGGTGCTTGGTAGGGTGGTTAAGAGGGGTGGAGAATGGGTAAAGGAATTCAAAATGGCCAACCTCACTCAAATTATGGTACTTGGTAGAGGAGTGCAAATATATTGATTACTCCGTAGTGGTTAATCAACCATTATAGAGTAAATTGGGGGGTTAAGATATTGATTACTCACCTCACTCATTCCTTTGCATTTTCTTTATCATTCCCTTTACCTTTACCTTTCCCCACTTTGAACGAAACGGACCCTAAGATATAGAATTAATTACTATTTCTACCCTTGCTGATTTCTTGATGTAATAGTCCCAACCTAAATTTGTTGCTATTATACATGATGATTTGTGTATCTTTATGTGACTTTCGACAAGTTTCATTTTAGCTATATAGTTTGTCTTTTACCATGTGATTAGTTAGAGATAATACCTGCATGTTTCCTGTATTCCTATTTAGCTCGTTATTTCAAAAAATTTAATTAATTAGATTGCTTATCACAACAACAATCTTGTTATTCCTAGTTAACTCGTTATTTCAAAAAATTTAATTAATTAGATTGCTTATCACAACAACAAACTATACAAGTAGAATGTTACGATGAGTAAGCATTGTTTAATACATGACAGGTGAAGTTAACATGGCAGCAAACGACCATTAACTCGTGGAAGGTAAAAAAGTTCTTTCGGTCAAGAGTTTGTACGCATAACCGTAGAGAGCGATGGAGCGACTTGGATATGACAACCTTATCTCCATTTGCAACAGAATTCATAATCGGCACGACCTGAAATCAATTTCTGAAGTTTCCAAGCAATTCTTGAAAGCTGCTTGCATTCGCCGAAGGAGCTTAGAAGTTTCTTTTACTGGTCTACTTACTGATGTTTTACCTGCATCCCCGAATTTGAGATCTTTTCAATGTTCTAAACCACTTTCAAACAAGCACATTAAACTCCTAGCCCAGTCATGCCCCAAGCTCATGGACTTGAACTTGGGCCTGACTTTAGAAAAAAATCTTGATACTAAAGTGGATTATGAGTCGGATTTTGATGATGATGGTTTATGTGCCGTGGCAAATGCTTATATCGATTTGATTTCAGTGAGTTTATGCAGGAGATTACATGTTGGGGATCTAGGTGTTGTTTCAATTTTAATATCATCTAAGAATATTATATCTTTAGATTTGGAAAGATGTGTTAAAGTCACAGATAAATCACTTAAAGCCATTGGAGAATCAAATCGTTTAAGAATTTTAAATTTGCAAGGTTGTTATTTAATTACCGATTTAGGTTTGAAGTATTTGGCAACTGGGGATTTGAAGAGTAGTCTGATGCATCTTTGTTTGGACGAGTGTTTTAGGATTAGTGATGCTGGTTGTATCTACTTGGGACAAATGGTTCACCTAACTGTTTTGACTTTGTCCAAGTGTGGGGTTAACGTCACCGACTCTGGAATTTCAGCCATATCCAAAATCCCAAACATTGCGACACTGGTGTTGTCTCAGTTGATCAATGTAACAGATATATCGCTGTCTGATATTGCCAACAATTGTTTGAAACTTAGTGTGCTTCATTTGACGAGTTGTGAGGCGATTACTGGTGAGGCTTTACATGCTTTTGCTGATCATCCTACAATTTCATACCTGGCTTTATACTCGTGCCACAATATTTCTTGGGAAAAGGTTATGTCGGGTGCATTTACTAGTTTAAATTATCTTGGACTCAGTAGTAGGATAAACACACCATTGCCAAAGGAAAGTTACAAGTACTTAGATTTTGGGAATAAACGCTGCATAATAAATTGGAGATGATCAAAGATATAATCAATGAGGAATTCAGGATGTTTTTTTGTGCTTTCTTTCTCAATGCAAAAGATGCCAAGATTGTGCCGGTCCACAAAAGTGCCCAAGTTTGATGACATTTGAGTTTCTGTCATAAGCATTCTAGTTTGTATTTGATCTGTTTTTGCTTTTCTTTCTAGCATGTACTTGACATTTGGTGATGTTGTTATAAAGTTAATTACTGAATGTTCTTAAATATGAATTAGGCAACATGTTTAGTGTCCTTTATTAAGTAAGGCCCCTCCGTTGTTGGTCAACATCATTGAAGTTAACCAAATTACTTCCGTCTTTGTTAATAAGTTGAAAACCCCCGAAGGGTCTTCTTTCGCGTTAATCGATTTGTAAAAGATTACTGATTGCAAAGTTGTCACATGCTTTCTCAGCTCGCTTGTATCATACAGACTATCCTTAATCCTGGTACTTTACCCCTTGTTCAGCTAAAATATCTATGGAAATTAGCAGGTGAAATAGCACATTATATTCTGTTGGTCACAAAACTTTGCAATGATAAGGCTCTGATGTGTATATATTTAATGCACAATTTCTCAAATCATTCAGATGTAAACCTTATCATAAAGTATGATCATCTGTAGTCAAACATGATCCAAATTAACTGACTAAAATAAATTTAAAAAAAAAAAAAAAAAACTGTGTCATACTATTTTTGTTTTATTATTATTATTTTTTGAATTAGCTCAACTCCAAAATACGGTCCCGAACATACACATCTACGGAAAGAATAAAGAGAGTGGGGGTGAAACCGTAATTTTATACTAATAAAGACAAAGATTTATTAAGGAAATCACAAACACTTCCCAAATCATATGAAACTGACGGTGTATAAATTCAAGATTTTTTATTTATTCAAAAACCAAAAAGAGTCAGGAATCGAAAACTGGGTTAGGATTTCGAATCAAGTTTCATTTTTTTCTTCAAGCTTAAAGTATGAATTAAGTTTTTTCTAAGTTAATTGTATTATTATTATTATGCTTGTTTGGTATCAGCGAGGAACCCTGTTATATGCTCCGATTGATTTCTTTATGTTTTTTTTTTATAATTACCAAAATAGATCGTTGACTTTTTTTTGTATACTTTCAAATTTCACTTTCTCAAATTAGATCAGGGCAAATTAAAAAATAGCAACTCAATATAAACGCGACATGTGTCCTTAAAAGATTCTAGATTCTGTATTATACATTCAAAAAAGATTCTAGATTCTGTACTATATTAATAAAATATTCGACACGTGTCGCGCATATATGAAGGTTGCTCAGTCGCAAGTTGCCCTGATCCGCCGGAGGAAAGTGATTTAAAAATATGAATGTGCTTTGGGCGACTGATCTATTTTAGTAATTATCTTTTCTTTTTTTTTTTTTTTTTTTTTTTTTTTTTTTTTTTTTTATCAATGATGTGTTCAAATACTTTATATAAAATTCAAACTTTACAGGTCTAGTGCACTCTTTATAAGTTTGTACCTATTAATTTCATGTTTCTGTTGTCTTTTTCATGTTTGATTTATATAACTTTTTTTATTTATGTATAAAAATTCAAGCTTTTCATGTCTAGAGCACTCTTTATAATGTTTTACCTGTTAATTTGATGTTTGTGTTTCTCATTTCTTATTTGTATAAAAGGTTTATGAAATTCCAAGCTTTACAAGTCTTATGCACTTGTTATTGAGGTTTTTCCCTATTAGTTTAATATCTTTGTTTCTCTTTTTCATTGTTGATTTGAATATGAGTTTTATAAAAATCCAAGCTTTACAAGTCTTATGCACTTGTTATTGAGGTTTTTACCTATTAGTTCGGTATTTTTGTTGTCAATTGTGTCTTTTCATTGTTGATTTGAATACGATTTTTATAAAAATTTAAGTTTTACAAGTCTTATGCACTTGTTATTGAGGTTTTCGCCTATTAGTTTGGTATTGTTTTTGTCACTTGTGTCTTTTCATCGTTGATTTGAATACGAGTTTTATAAAAACCCAAGCTTTACAAGTCTTACGCACTTGTTATTGAGGTTTTTACCTATTCCTTTGATATATTTGTTGTCACTTGTGTCCTTTTCATTTTTTATATGTTATTGGTTTTCTTGCCAAGTATTTTCAGATTAATTTGCTTCATTTGTTGTCTATTTGTGCTGTTTTTCTGTTATTCCATTATAAACATTCATATTACTGTTTTTGTGATATGTCATATGCCTTGAGTTCCATAAAAGAATTGATATAAATCAACCCTTTTTAGGTCTTTCTACACTTTTTCTATAAGCTTTTGCCAAGTAGTTATAGGTTTTGGTTCTCTTATATATCCTCCCCTTCTTGTTTGATTTATGTCTAAATTTAGTTTGCTTCATTAGGTGTTTCGTGTTGGTACTTGATATGCTATAATAAAAGATATATTTAAGTAAATTAAAGATATATTTAAGTATACATAACCAAAATGAGTCATAATGGAAAATTGGGTTATGATTTTAAATCAAGTTTCGATTTCTTTATGTTTTTTGTTTGCAGATCCAAACATTTACTAGTCTTATTCTTTTTAGAAAGTTAATTATTGTTTTTCTTTGATTTGTTCAAATATTATATAAAATGTGAACTTTACAAGTCTAATGCAAGTTTTTACCTGTCAATTTGATGCTCTGTTGTCAATCTTGTAGTTTTCATGTTTGATTTGTACAACTTTTCTTAGAAAAAAGTTTAAACTTTACAAGTCTTTTTAAAAGGTTTTTACCTCTTAATTTGATGTTTCTATTGTCACTAGCGTGTTCTTCATGTTTGATATGTATAAATACTACATTTCATAAAAATTCAACTTTACAAGTCTTATTTATTTGTTATTGAGGTTTTCACCTACTAGTTTGATATCTTTGTGTCTCTTTTTCATTGTTGATTTGAATACAAGCTTTATAAAATCCAAACTTTACAAGTGTTATGCACTTGCTATTGAGGTTTTTGCCTATTAGTTTTGATATTTTTGTTGTCTTTTTCATGTTTTATTTGTATAGGTCTTGCCAAGATTCATTTGTGTTATTTTGCTATTATTCCATTAAGTAAAGATTCATATTAGTGTTTATTGTAATATTTCGAGTTCCTTAAAAGATTTGATAAAAATCCAGCCTTTAGTTCTGAATAACAAAACTGGCCCATCCACTATTAGGGGTTTCTACTAGGAATCAAGGGTGTCAATTAAATAACGAATGTTTTATAGGCCAACTGAACAAATCTTTGAGACCAATTAGTCTTCTTCTTATCATCTACATCCACCCTTTAGTTATTAATTCACTAATTTGGTTTCAAGTATATAAAGTTGTAACATTTTTTTTCATTATATCTACTTGCTGCGAGGGTTTTTAATCAGGGTAGTCATTGAACCGTCACTGATGCAGATAAAGTCATTGAATTTGTTATGTTTTTTTTTTTTTTTTTTTTTTTTTTTTTTTTTTTTTTTTTTTGTAATAATTTCATGATTATTGTATCAACCATAACTAAATAATTGCTTGTCCGTTAGATGAAGCATGAGGTGTTACTAAAAAACTACTTCCAATGTTTCGAGTACATTGTAGTGTGAGCGCTTTAAGATTCACATTTTCTTACATTAAGTTGGAATTAATAATATTATGACACTTTGCAGGGGCATTCATCTGGTATAACAAAAGATTATCTTAGATGGAACATATACAGATAGGCGTTTTGGTTCAACTATATTCTAAGACTAGTAATTTATATTCTCTTTTGCTTTAGAAGTTCACCAAGGGAAATCACTATTGTGATCATTGGACATACATCTAGTTAAATTCTTGAATATAGTGAACGATATTCACTCAAAAGAATATCCGAGTTGAGGTTTATTATAATAAACTCAAGGCAAAATTGCATATATATCGCTTCCAAATTGAATAATTGCATATATATCCTCTGTACAAGTTTTTTAAGCACATAATACAATGGTTTTTATGCATGCTTTGGATATATATGCAATTATGCATTTTCGGAAAGATATATATGCAAAAACCCCTAAACTCAAATATGAAATCATGGATGAGAACACAAAGCACAAAGCGGATTATAATAAACCTCAATCTCATGATCTGATATATTTTAAACTAGTCAATATGCCCACAAAGTCATACCCTGTAGATGTATCTCTTTATCTCAACTAATCTTGTCAAATTGCGGAATAAATATAACAGATGATGTTGGGATCGTGGCTTTATCTCATATCAACTGTTTTGTGTTTGTGGGCGTTGGATATTTCTATGTTGGCAAATGTGACAGATGTGTCTTTGGTAGAAATTAGTAGCAAATGCACCAGAATACAACATCTATACTTGAATGGTTGCGTGGCTATAACAGGCAAGGCTTTAAGGGCTTTTACCAATTCTGCCAATATTTCTGAATTGCGTCTGGTTAATTGTCTCAATTTCATAGAATGATGTGGTATCAATTGCTAGTACATTTGAGATGTTTAAATGTCTTGTTCTGGATAGGTCGTATCGAGACTAAGACATTCTACATCTCAAATATACTAGCAATTGATACCGGCCACATCGTTCCATGAATTTTTGGGACAATTAACCAGTTGCAATTCAGAAATACTGGCATAATTGGTAAAAACTCTTTACGCCTTGCTCGTTATAGCCACACAACTGATCAAGTATAGATGTTGTATTCTGGTGCATTTGCTACTGATTTCTACCAAAGACACATATGTTTCACATTTACCAACATAGAAATATCCAATGCCCACAAACACTTTTTTGAAGCAAAAGGTAAACATATATTATTACTCACAGAGAATAATACAATAGTGACATAGAGTATAGACACGTCTATACTTCTATAAGCGGAAACACAAACACAAACACTTAATATGAGATAAAGCCATGATCCCATGCTCATACATAATTTGACAAGATTAGTTGATATAAAGAGATACATCTGCAGGGTATGACTTTGTGGGCAACATTACATGCTCATACATAATTTGTGTGGGTAAGAGTAAACTACAAATGGATGAAACAAAAATGTAGTTTGAAGATGAGAAGCTTCATTGAATAAAAAGCAAACCATTGTTAGTTAGGTAGTTGATATTAATGTATACTATTGGCAAGTGATTTATGAGGATATGTTAATATTTAAAGCTTTGAAAAACAAATATGTGTAAAGATTTTTATAGGTGAGAAGAGTATTCAGAATAAATTTATTGGTTGTCATACATTAATTTCTAACTCCCAACTAACCAATTTCTGATTCACTTTATTACTACCTTCGGAATTTATGCAACCACTATGTACACTGACTTTGTAAGTAGGTCAGTACACTAGGAAAGTTTTTTGTTACGCATAATATAATTCAAAACCCAATAGAAGCTAATATTGGTAACCAAATAACCAATCGTATTATATAATTAAAGAGCTAGTGTTTAGGGCATCAACTATTGTGGTTTATGAAAAGGTTTATAAAATTATGAAGAGGTTTAAGAACTTATAAACCATAGTGAGCATCCATTTCAAGCTTATGTGTCATGAAAAGGTTTAGGATATTGAACCTTTTCATAATTTAATTCTTTTGATTATGTGTGAAGTTTATATCACTTGAATAGGTTTATAACATAGTGGGGATAGGTTTATAAAACAAAAAGGTTTATAATTTAATGTCATAACATAAGTATAAACCTTTTAAAAGGTTTACCATAGTGGATGACCCATAAGCTAGTATATATAACATCATTTTAGAGTAAATTGCAAATATGGTCCCTGTGGTTTGATGAGATTGCACCACAAGTCCCTAGTATATGGAAATTGCAGGCGGCCTCCCTGTGAGCAAGTTTGGGTTTCACTTTAGTCCCTGGCTTCTAACTAGGTTAGTCTCACCCCGTTATGTTGGGACTTACATGATAACACAAAGGGTATTATTGTCTTTTTGCTAGTGGTCCCAATCTCAAAAGTTTATTAGAACACCCCCAGCGTCATTTTCCCCCAAATAATCAAACACAACTTCACACACACACACACACACATAAACCCTAGATTATTTTGCCCCTAAACCAATGAATTGTTTTTGTGGTAACCCAACAATTGTACGTACTTCATGGACTAATATAAACCTTGGACGTCGATTTCGATGTTGTCCCCAAATTGTAAGTTGTATGCTTTTGGTGATTATCCTTGTGAAAATTACTTTACTAATTTTTATAAGTTATTCATTGTAGGGTACCCATTGTCCTTTCTTTTCTTGGGTGGATCCACCTATGTGTGCTCGTGCTTTAGAGATATACAAAAGCCAAGGACATTCAACTTTGTCATTTTCTGTATGTACAATTACCTCCTTACCCTTGACAGATTTATGGTCTGTTTGACTTTGCACTTTGTCAACAAAAGCATCTTTGTTGTTCACACTTGGTACCACACCTTTACAAATCACCCTTAACCTTAGCTTATCATTTTTCTTAAATTCTATGTTCCTTCTTGCCTCAACTGCATAATCTCTAATCCTATCCTTTGCTTCTTGTTGATTTGCAAACTCTTTACCAATAGAGAAACTGTTCTTAATACCCTTTCTTAATTTTCTAAGTCCCTGTGTTCTAGCACTGTCATTTTCATCATCACTTGGGCAAGACTCAAAATCTACTTCATGCAAATCATTTTCAGTTAAACTAACATTGGGTTTAATGGTGTCAATCAACTCACCCTCACCATCTACTTCAAACTTGAATCCTGTCATGTTCACATCTACTTCATCAACCATATGTTCTTCATCCTCAACTACATCCTCTTCCTCATCAGTCTCACTGTCTTCCTCACCATCACTATGTTCATCATTCTCACTGTCTTCCTCACCATCACTCTCTTGCTCACCATCACTCTCTTCTTCACCATCATTGACAGTTCCTATTGTGGTATGCCCATTCTCAACATAAACATACATAGTCTTATGGTTAGGGACATATTCTAACATTCCTTCACAATCAGACTCATTAACCAAAGGCTTCAAGAATTTATCTAACCCTTTTAATGGTATCTTATAGTGAAAATACAAATTTCCACTACAATCATAGCCTGAGGAGTTCAATACTGAGTATAACAAATCAATGTTAAATTGTTGCATGTCAATCATGTCCACAAAGGTAACCTCACCTTCAACATACTTCCTGTTTGGACACTCAGTGAACCTTCCACCATAATGGAGCTTCATTGAAAACAAATTCTTATACGTACCTGTTAAATATTCAAAACACTTATTATATACTTCGTATTACATCATTTTTCAATAAATAGATTATATACTAAAAATGAAACAATGGGTTCAAAGGTATTGAGTGCTATTACCATAAACATCTTCATCAAAGTTTTCCCCATCTGCTCTAATGTACCAAGTTTGCATTTTAAATGATGAGGATTAAAGTGGGATCAAATGATTAAATTTGGGGACAACTATGATTTTTCTTAGGGTTTTAATTTGTGTTTTATACTAATAAAACAGACATTGGATCGGGTTTAGGGTTAAACCCATTAAAATAACCAAATCATCCGTGTGCACCTTTTTTTTATTTGGGACAAGTATTAAAATGACAATAATGCCCTCTCGTGATAATCACGTGGCTGGAGTTAACGGGGTGAGACTAACCTAGTTAGAAGCCAGGGACTAAAGTGAAACCCAAACTTGCTCACAGGGAGGCCGCCTGCAATTTCTATATACCAGGGACTTGTGGTGCAATCTCATCAAACCACAGGGACCATATTTGCAATTTACTCATCATTTTATAATATGTAAAGTTTATAGAGTAAATAAAAAGCTTGTTGTCCACAAAACTAAAAGAGACCCATATTTACATTAAGAAAAAAATAAACCCATTTTTGCAAACAAAAGCAACATTTATCAAAAAGATTAGTTACGGTGTTATTGCAACCAAACTTGAACAGAAATTTTGAGGCCGTACTGCTATAAAGTGGGATTTTGAAGGAAGGAAGGAAGGAAAAAAAAAAAGTATAAGGACCATTTTCATTAAACCCGTGTGACCACAGGGACCATTTTTGAAATTAACTCAATATTAAATGACTTTGCAAACACGCCCCCAACCCAAACACCCTCTGTAACCAAAAAAAGGAGTATGATTCTTGTCAACCTTTCTTTTCATTGTAAGTCACTAATCTACTCATTTTTACTGTGTTTTATGTTAAAAATCATTTTTTTTCCTAATTCAATTTAGTTTATGAAGATTAAAGTGATTCAGCAAATATATTAATGTTAGAGGGTGTTTGGATATGATTATATGGTAGAAAATGCAATTAGACGCGAAAAATAAGAATGCATGTGTAGAAAGTGTCAATTTTAGTCCTTTTTAATCAAGGGTTTTAGTTAGGGGTGTTTGTTTGAGCTTATATGTGGGCTTACGAGCTTATTTGATTTCGGCTTATATTTCATAAGCCTCAATTTTTCTGCTTATTTTTAAGAATTTTGAGCTTATATAAGTTTATCATAATAATAAACTTATATAATCCCACAAGTCTCAAAATAAGCCAGGAAATTAGGGCTTATGAAATATAAGCCGAAACACAGATAAGCTGTTGTAAGCCACATATAAGCTTAAGAAAAACACCCCCTTAGTTAGGATGGTGAAAAGTCTTAAGTTCAAATCAATACAGAACAACTTTGGGGATAGCCTTTGGGTGTCCGTATGGGGCTGGGAAAGGGACGGCTTTTTGTAAGAATAAGGTGCGGTCCTTGGGGAATAGTCGCATCGGGTCCAAAATGGAACCTGGGTTAGGATTTTGCCGTTGAACCAACCTTTTGTGAGATAGGAGGGTAAAAATGTGCTTTTGTTTTAATTTATCTCAAATAATCACTCTAATCGAACTGCTTACTTACATGGCTTATTCTAACCCAAAACGACCCACGACGCCTAAGCATACTTGTGCATATCGGGTTTTGCTGTTTTATTTTGCAGAGCATATCTTTGACTTCAATAAAAACAACAACTAACACATTTATCCTCATTTTTTCCCTATTTACATCTCCAACTAACCTTCCATTTTCCTCCAATTCTTCAAATCACGACTCTTACATCTCCACACAATACGTCAACAAATACACATAAGATATGCATCATGTGCACAAAGCTATCGATACATCAGGCGCACATAAGATATGCATCATGTGCACAAAGCTATAGATACATCAGGCGCACATAAGATATGCATCAGGTGCACAAAGCTTTCACTTGATGCATCAGCCGCAGAAATTACGGATGCATCTGCACAAGATTTGTATTTGTTTTTGGCATATGTATCAGGATCATGCGCCTACTTAATCGGTCGTTGGATGTGCCAGGTGTCTTAAATCTAACGGATGCTTGTCCGAAAGTTCATTTTGGTAAAATGAATGTGCGTAGAGCCCTAGACCGTAGTTCGTTTTGGTAATCTAGTATGATAAAGTGTTCATTTAAAAAAATTTATCTTTTTTTTTTTTTTTTTTTTTTTGGTTAGCATATGGGCTTTTTTGAAGCTGAAAAATTAAGCTTATTTGAATTTGAAAAATCTCATAAGTTGATAAAAAGAGCTTATGAGCTTTCCCAAACACAAATAAGCCCATAACTCCCAAAAAAAAGTTAATTTAGACACCTCATAAGTAGAACAAATAAGCAATCCCAGACACCCTCTTACTCTTAAAGTTATAGTTATGAATTATTGTTTGTCATTCATTTATCCATCTGTCAACTTAGTTATGATATAATGCATCTATCAGTTTTGAACATGACCTCAAAAGTCAAACGTTGGAGAAATTTTCCTATTAATTATATGCTCATCTACGAGATTGAACCTTTAAAAGCTCTTTACACACGTCTACTCGTACACCAAGACATAGAATTACAGTTACCACCCTTAATGATTTCTTGATAATAATATTCGGAACGTGAATATGTTGCATGTTTTATGTATTCCCTGTTAAGTCAACATTTCCGAAATTTGATTTGATTATATTGTTTGTTAAGACATTAAAATATGCAAGTAGGCTGTTATTAAAGCATTGTTTTTACATGCTAGGTGACGTTAGCTAGTGACATGGCAGCAAACGACCATTAACCGTGGCAGGTAACAAAGTTGTTCGGTCAAGAGTTTGTACTCATAACTCTATAGCGCGATGGAGCAACTTGGAGATGACAACCTTATCTCCATTTGCTACAAAATTGATTATCGAGGTGATTTAAAATCATTTTCTGAAGTTTCCAAGCAATTCTTGAAAGCTGCATGCATTCGCCGATGGGATTTAGAAGTTTCTTTTACTGGTCTACTTACTGATATGTTACCTGCATCCCCGAATTTGAGATCTTTTCAATCTTCTAAACCACTTTCAAACAAGCACATTAAACTCCTAGCCCAGTCATGCCCCAAGCTCAGGACCTTGCGCCTGACTTTGGAGAAAAACCTTGATCCTAAAGTGGATTACGAGTCTGATTTTGATGATGATGGTTTATGTGCGGTGGCGAATGCTTATAGCCATTTGGATATAGTAAGTTTAGATAGGAGGTTACGTGTGGGGGATGTAGGTGTTGTTTCCATTTTAAGATCGTCAAAGAATATAACATCTTTATGTTTAAAAGGATGTGTTAAAGTCACGGACGAATCACTAAAAGTTATTGGAGAAGCAACTAGTTTAATACTTTTAAATTTGGGAGGTTGTTTAATTACTGATTTAGGTTTGAAGTATTTGGCAAATGGGGATTTGAAGAATTGTTTGAAAATTCTATTATTGACAAAATGTGATAGGATTAGCGATGCTGGTATTATCTACTTGGGACAGATGGTTCACCTAACTGCTTTGACTTTGTCCAAGTGTGGAGTTAACGTCACTGACTCTGGAATTTCGGCCATATCCAAAATCCCGAACATTGAGAGGTTGATGTTGTCTCGGTTGATCAATGTAACAAATACATCGTTGTTTGATATTGCCAACAATTGTTTGAATCTGAGAGTATTGGATTTGTCGGGTTGTCAGGCGATTACTAGTGAGGGTTTACGTGCTTTATCTGATCATCCGACACTTTCACGCCTTTTTTTATACGGGTGTCGCCATATTTCTTGGGGATTTTTTATGTATGCTAAATTTACTCGTTTACAAAGTATTGGCCTTAGTAAGCATATGAAGACACCATGGGCAAAGAAATACTACAAGTACTTAGATTATGGGGGCAATCAATGCTACATAGAGTGGATGTGATCGAAGATCCAAGCTATCAGGAATTCAGGACTCCTTTTTGTGCTTTCTGTCTCAATGCAAAGATGTCATGTTTGTGCTCGTTGACAGAATTTTGTAAGTTGATAGACACTTGGCATTCTGTCATTAGCATTTTAGTTTGAATTTTATCCGATTTTGCTTTTTCATTCTAGCATCCATTTGACGTTTAATAAAGTTGTTATGAACTCAATTAATCATTGTTCTAAAATATGAAATCAGGCAATATGTTTAGTGTGCTTAATTAAGGTTCCTCCGTTGTTGGTGGACAATTGAAATCTTGGTGTGGCTACTTATTTTCGTTTGATGACATTGTTTAATTGTATGTAAACAATAGTACCTTTGTTTTGTTATAGGGTGAATAACAGAGGATATTTCCTGTAAATCTGTAATATGTCTGAAAGAAAGTTACTGACTCTTAGAATTGTAGACATGTGTTTGCAGTTCGCCAATATGCTCATATGTATCAAACATGATCCCAAACTGATTATATATTACTAACTTCTAAGTACCTCGTGATAACCTGCTGTTTATTGAATGAGTAGATCAAAAAGCGTAATGGTATAAAGTTTAGCTGGTTTTTCTAAAAGTTCAAAATTTGAAATATCAACAAACTTTGGTGAGTAAAGAGAAATTTACTTAACAGGCATATAATTATATGCCTATCGGTTACGATACTATCATGAAGATTTACCAAACGACTTCATGGTTCCATTAACAAGATGCAGGTTTTCCAACTCAAAGGACCAAACTGTGACTAAGCAAATGATTGAAATGTATATAGTTGAACTGATCGATATTATAGTTGATATGAATCGATGAGTACAACGAAGGGCATCTCGTTAAAGCCTATTACACATTTTAAACTATCATGTCTGGCTAGTCTGAGAGGATGTGATCTATCTTTTTTCTTGAAAAGTTGACTTGCAAACATATAATTATCACTGGTCCCATATGTTGCCATGGCGTGGCATGCCGATTGTGGGAATAACTGCCGTGGTGCTCCAATTATACATGATGTTGAATATGAAACTCTTACCTAACGAAAATGTATTTTGACGGAAAAAATGTGTACGCCGGAAAAAAGTTGTGTTTGAGTGGAGGTAGGATATAGAAGATGAAGAATTATAAAATGGCTAAATTACCTTTTTTCACATACTAAACAAGTTAGGTCGTGTGAAATGACAATATCGTTAGTAAGTTAAGAATAATGACATCTTGGAAATACAACATAATTTTCGATAGTATGTGTGATTTAAAGTAACAATTGTGTAACAATTCGCAATTTCAGGTTAATTACCATTTCCGGAAAAATTTCACTATTCACTTTTACTATTCATTTTTCCCGAAACTTTCCCGAAAGTTGATTTTTATTTGATATTCTCGAGTGATAAATCATTTCCATGGCAAATTAAATGTTTGACATTCGTCAGATCATTTTCGTGAAAGTTATTAAGGAATTACACGTTTTAGGGTAAAACGTCATTCAGAAATTCTACGTACAACGAAACTCGACCGCGTTAAGTGACCCCGCATCAGAAAAATGTTTGACACACTCATGATTTATTTGAGAATTAATCGTGACTGAGAAAAACATGACCAAAGAATTCCCAGCAGGTCACCCATGTCGGTACTAATCTCACATGAGCACGCTTAACCGAATGGGCGATTAACCGTTAGACCACAAAACGAGTTTCTAAGACATTTTGAGTTTTCAAAATTATTAGAAAAAGTCAACATAATTTTCCCTCCTCCTTTGACCAAAAATCATTCCTTGATGTTATAAGTCATTTCGTGATTTTTAGGCTTACGGTTTGATGTCTAAAAGACATTTAACACCAACCGACACTAGACTGAGCCCAGTCTAGACATTATAAGTCATTTTAAATCATTTTTATCACATTAGAAAAGTAACATTTTACTTTTCTCAATTTTACGCAATATTCATACATTTTACGAATTACGCGTTTTAGACCCGTGTTTCCAGTTTTTAGCAGGGTTTTAGCACCCGATAGAACCTACAACTCATTTTATATTTTATTATGGACTATATGGACATATTTAACAATACTTTCAAGTTCCATAATTTTACGACACCCGGTTTTACGTTTTGAGGCTTAATCATTTACGATTGGCATTTCCCGGAGTCAAAACTAACTAGATATCTTGGATAATATCATCCAAAAGCCAACTCTTGCTCTCCAAGTTCATGAACCGCCATAAGGGGGGGGGGGGGGGGTTTCACACTAGGTGGCTTGATCTCAAGCTTAAAGGCCTTAAGATTAGTACATGTGTTCACCTTGGTCTCCAAGGTGTTGACTAGTCCTAGTTTCTAACCTCCTCAAGCCCATATAAATACCCCCTCCCCTCCCTTGTTGCCGTCCACTTCCATACACACCAACACCATTCCATTTGCTAATTCTCTTCCAAGTTTCATGCATGATTCAAGTGATTCTTCAAGGTTGAAACCCTAGATAGGTTATCATTCATCAAACACTTCCATAACCTCATATACTTGGTGATTTCTCTTGAGTTTAAATCCACTCAAGTCACCTAAACCTTCATCATCCATCTTTCAAGAATACCAAGGGTAGAAAGATTGCATGAAGTGAAGTGGGTTGAAGCAAGTCTATCAAAGTCCTATCCTTACATGTTAACTTCCTTTCATCTTTGAAAGCCAAAAGTTGTGAGCCAAACCCTAACTTGATTCTTGTTAAATAATCATGTTCATGTTATTTACATATTATTTGTGCTATATATTGTCTTGTTATCATGTCCATAATGTATAAAAGTGAGTAAAACAAGTATTGATACATATATGTAACTTATGTTATTCAAACAAGTAAACTAGTGATTTTCTTGGAAAACCACGACCAAAATGGTAAAATTATGATATTGGATCATTACATATTACAGTAGAGGACTTAACAAGGAAACCATAGCAATTTGAACCACCTAAAACGAGTATACGAGTCAAAAGTTACGCCCATTTGAAGTTACCAAAGATTTCCGGCAAAACTGCCTAAACCTTCCTGAATCGCATTCTGACTTTTTGAAAGTCCCACTTCTGGTCCGATTCATCAAAAAGTTAAAACACGAAAGTTGTCCGGAACGACGTTTTCGTTCAGGAACAAAGAGGCTCGAGCCTTGAAAACACTTTCTGAGTAAGATATTTCACAATTTCTTAACAGCTATTTACATATAATAAGTCACTAAGTTATGGTTATACTTTAAAAGGAACAAGAGTTATTATGACCTATAAACAAGACCACCACCATGGCTAGAGCCAAGGTTGTGTCTCATGACCTTGGAACAAGGACCAAAGGTCATGGCTAGGCCATGACGAAATGACCATACCAACTTACATAGGCGTAAACATGAAACAATGAATTAGACGATAACTTGAACAAGCAATTTGGATCTACTTCACTTAAAAAGGAACCATGAGATTTTACCAATAGAAAATGGTCATTCAAGACTTATGAAACTACTCCTAATAACAATCTTCATGTACAAATAAACTTTCATAAGTTTATTCAAATATCGGACATGTAACCTTTCGGATCAAAACTTATATCTATATATTTCATCAACTACTACAATAGTAGGGAGCCTCATGTGAGGAGTTCATTATGTAAGCCGTCGAGTTGAGTTGTGGATTTATGAGTTAAAGTGTCCTGGCTCCTCGCACGCTTACTAACATGACTTCTGAATTATGTCGGCCCGAACGGTAGTAAACGATATATAAACATACATGTTTCATGAATCATTTCTTTCAAGGACTTACAATATACATCATACCACATCATGGACTATAAATGCAAGATATATATATAGGCACTACTTCATATTCTTTACTCCAATCCTAAGTCGCGACATTCTATTATAGGTTGCTCATAGAACCTTCACGATTCAACCGTTACATTCATTACTTGCTATCTTACTTAAGGTGAGTTCATAGCCCCACTTTCGATTACTTAATTGTTTTACAAACCCTTGGGGGGAATACATGCTATTTATAACCGAGCACAATGTTTTTAAATTGTATGCTTACCTGATTGTTTTATTATCACTAAGTACCAACCTTGCTAAACCAAGATCCTTTATTATGAACCATTTAGTCGCTAGCGATAGTGAGCGCGAATATTATTAATAGGCCTATTGGGATTGACGAATCCCATTTGTATTGACTAAGTTCAAACAAATGCAATAATATTTGAGATTTAGGTATGTTAGCAAAGTACCTACCGGGATAAATCTGCCGATCGATATTGGTACACGTTAACGTTATGGTGTCATAAGCTTAGTGTATAATACATGTTCCGGGCGTATAATAACGTAGCCTACCTGTTTTGTTTTCCAAACATTGGTGTGAGCCTATAACTCACACTACCAACATATTGTGTTCAATCGATTTAACAAACTCTATGAATATCACTCAACCTTTGTGTTGACCTCTCAAGCATGTATTTCAGGTTCATGACGATCAAGGATGGCACGGAAGGACACGGATACTCAAGAGGGCTATAAATTTTATTATCATTCAAAACTCATTTCATGTAAATTGTAAACATGGAACCATTTGGGACCTCATTTTGTAATCTCTGATATTTATATAATTTGAATGATAAATCTTTTAAAACGACTCAATTGGAGTTCGTTTTCTATTATTGTGACTATTGTGCCGTTGAGTAACACCCAGTTCGAATTTCGCTGCAACCATGAATTGGGGGTGTTACAGATTGTTTGTGTGTGAGAGACTTTTTGTGGCTTTTGTGAATAAGCTATTATGAGGACAATCAATTAGATTATCAATGGATCTGATTTGTACTGCCAACAGTTAGTTATAATAGTTTATGTGCATATATACTATTTTACTAAGCAAATACTCCGTATATAAATTTTGCTTAGCAACGGAAGTGTTTGAGGCATTATCACATGTTTCAGTTGTAGC
This sequence comes from Artemisia argyi, assembly GCA_030686995.1. NCBI lineage: Eukaryota > Viridiplantae > Streptophyta > Magnoliopsida > Asterales > Asteraceae > Artemisia > Artemisia argyi. Next base: position 13,164,540 of record CM060693.1, read on the forward strand.
CAGTGTAGCTTGTATTATTTCTATAAAGATATCAATGATTATTTTTAAAAATATAGTAACTTGCATACCACCAAGTTAAAACAACTTATATATAATTTGTCTGAATATATTTCTTTTCCAAACATCCTTTTGGGCTGCTATCTTATATGCTTGGCGCTTTCGTCGTAGTCGTGCGCCATTCATCGTTTTAGGCTGCTATCTTGGCGCAAGAGAAAAACACCACGATACACCCTAGCTCTTACACAAGTGTCAAAAACTCAAAATTATCTTTTTTCTATAAATAGTATATATACTTTGACGGTTTGACCACCTTACACAAGGGTGATATGGGATTTCCCCTTTTAGCTAAATTTGAGTTTCTTGACACCGTTACAAATAAAGTTTCCTCAAATCTGCGATTTCAAAATTCTTGATAGCTTTTAAAATGTGTTTTTCTAACATGTGTTCTTAAGCACATTTTAAGTTATATTTTTTAAACATAAAATTTTCTTTTATTTAGGAAATTCATTTTTTTTTTTTGAAAATTGACTTTCATTTATTTGGGAAATCCATGTCCAATTTGAAACCCGATGGGGGGAAAACCTTCAACTTAAGCCGCCCGAAGGCACGACACTTAAATTGAAGTAAACCCTGCCTTCTCCAGATTCGAACCCTTGTGGGTTGAAACCTTCATTGAAGGATTTTGAAATCGTACCGACAGGGCAGTGGTCCACAAGGGAGGACTTCCCGGTTTGGTCACCCAAACCGGTACTACTCTCCACTAGGCACGCTTAACTGAATAAGACATGCCCAGTGGACCACAAGCCCATTGGTAGGAAATTCATTTAATTCTTATTAAATATAGTTATAAGTTACCATAATCAAATTTAAATTTGAATTTAACAATTTCCAACTTTACTTTTCTATAAAACTTAAACTTGTGCTTCAAGATCGAAGTTAGACATAAAATTAGGCATATGATTTATGCATGCCTATCACTACTCTTTCGAAAAGGAAAATGATTAATATGCCTCACTACTAGAAAAAGTGCCAATAGCAACGAAAATTTCGCAACAACCAATAAGTCATTGCTAACTTCACATATTAGCAACGAATATAGCAACGAAATTCAACAAAAATGGAATCTTCAGTTAGCAACGATTTTTAGTTGCTAAATTCGTTGCTATCTTCTCAAAACTTGGTGGGAACATTCCCTCTCACTTGTTAGCAACGACTTTCTTTGAATTTTCGTTGCAAAAAAATTAGCAACGAAGTTTTAATTTTTGACAACCAAACCATCAATTATTAGCAACGAAATTGCAAATATAGCAACTAATCATTTGTTGCAAAAATTATTGGTAAAAAAAATTAAACATTTTTGTTGCTAAATCGATCAAAAAATGGAGGGGAAATTCCCACATTTTTTAATGAACAAGTCAACCAATTTTATTTTAAATTAATTTTCTAGTTACTACATTTATGAAGCAGTATAGTAAATGAATTTCCATATTTTTATTAAACCTTATTAACTAATAGCGTTTTAATTTAAGTCTACTTACGATAATGTATACACATATAAATATAACATGCATAAGTAGTAACTTATGGTTATCTAGAGAAAATAAATAACGTACATTGTTTATATTTCTTAAAAGCGTGAACTAGGGGTGAGCATCGGTCCAGGACCGGATCAGACCGAGGACCGAATTAGCCAAAAAGCCAAGACCGATGATCGGACCGAATGTGGTCGGTCCGGTCCGGTCTCGGTCGGTCCAGTCCAACAAGGACAAATAATCGGTTTGTGGTCCGGACCGAATTAGCCAAAAAGCCAAGACCGAGGACCGGGCCGAATGTGGTCGGTCCGGTCCGTTCGGGTCATTTGCTCAGCCCTAGCGTGAACCTCAACGTCATGAGAGTTTGACTCGCGTCAAAACTGAAGTTTTATGTGACTTGACTCGTGACTCAAACGGGTTAAAATTTAGCTTTCAGCTCTAAAACAAAAGTTGTAGATATCTCTCTCTCTCGGTTCCGTGACCTCTTGAATCATCAAAAGTGGAACTCGTGTGAAGAAGTTATGACCAAAACAATGTAACTATGTAAGCACGTGATGTGTAATCGTCAATTCTTTATTTCGTTTTTGTTTATTCACTTGATTATGTATCTTTTATCAAATTTAAACCATTTAGTCATCGTTTCTTGGTCTTTTCGTTGCTAAAAATAGACATAGTTGCTAATATCAGCAACAACATTATCTCGTTGCAAATTCTCAAGTGGCAACAAATTTGTTTTCGTTGCTATCTACAAAAATAGCAACGACTTATCATGGAACTGAAATCAGCAACAACCTGTAACTTCGTTGTTAATTAGCAACGACTTGGCAAAATTAGCAACAATTTTCATGTTAGCAACGGGCGATATAACAACGACCCTAAGTCATTGCCAATGTCGTTGCTAACATCATTTTGCAACGAATTTGGGCCATTTAGCAACGAAAATTGGCCGTTGCTATTGGCACTTTTTCTAGTAGTGCCTAAAATATAAGCCTAAAGATTAGCTTAACCCATTAAATGAGTGACACATGTATTGCACTACCTCTCTCTCTCTCTCTTTACATACCATTGATTTTGACATGTGTTTCAAAATCATAGTTAGGCATAAAATTAAGCATGTGATTTAGTCATGCCTATCACTACTCTTTAGAAAATCGTAAAGTCCTCCCCACCTCGCTCCAGAAGTAAAATATGGACTTACCTTCCAAAAGTAAGTTCAAACGCTAAAAGATTTTTTTTTTCTTTTTGGTAAAGGGTTACCCCGGTAAATTGACAAACGCTAAAAGATTGAATTATAGTGAAAGTTAATTTTTGATTTGGGATGATGTACCTAAGGGTCATTATATCAACTAGACGAGTACCCGTTTATAACAACGAGATTTTATAACGACAGATCGTTTAGTGATAAAAAAAGAGTTTATGGGTTATAAATGAAAAATAATAAAAATTTGAAGATTTGGGGATTAAACAAAATGTTTTGAAGCCGGGGTCGACCCGGGTGGTTCAACCGGTTGAACCACTCCGGTAAAAAAATGGGTCGATTTAAGCTGAGTCAACCCAACGGGTTGGGTCGATGTCACGGTTATATTTACAATTTCTGCTAACTATTTTTCTTATTTTCGTACATGTTGATGCTCTAATTTTTTAAAATATACATAAGATTCTCTGTTTTTAAACGATAATACTATATAATTAAATTTTTCTGAAAAAACCCCGTGCGTGCACGAGTATTATAACTAGTATTACTAAAAGCATCCACTATCACAAATCTATCATAATATTTATTTGCCACACTTGGTGTAATGTGGTTAATTTATAAACATTTTCATATTATAAATCTATTTCCCTATAAAAAAAATGTTTTTAGTAGCTATTAAAATTGTCACATCATACAAAGCTATTAGTTTATTGATGAGGCGAAAAATGGTCCGTTTTTAGGGGGTCATTTAAGCCCGAATCCGAATTTATTTGATCAAATATTGCCCTAAATCGTTCCTTTTGTGATTTTAGGTACTTGGAGAGTGAATTCTGGAAAAGAAGCCATTTTGGACGTTTTTGGAGCATAAAAGTGAAGAAAACGGCAAAGTCTCAATTTTCCATGCTGGGAACAGTACATGAAGGCGTCAAGAGTTCTTCCTGACGGCGTCAAAACCTCAATAATAAAAATCCGTAGTTGATGACGGCGTCACACAGGGCGTCAGAAGTAGATCAAGGCCGTCCGAGGAAGTATTTGGCGGCGAGATGACGGCGTCACACCTTTGTTCTTGACGCCGTCATCCCTATTTTCCTATATATAGTTTTCTAGTTTTTCACATTAAAAAGAGAAGTTTTGGGAGAAACCCTAAAGACGATTTTGGTGCAACTTTTACAGGTTTTTCAAGGGTTCCAAACCCTTGATACCTTGCATTGTAATTGAGATAAGTGTTCTTCTAATTCAATCAATATGTCTATGTGTTGGTTGTCTATATCTTGTTCTTGTCTCAATTCCATTATGCTAGGCTAGATCTCTTTTGTGTTTGCTTAGATCTAATGAAACCTAGATATTGATTATGTGTTGATTACTTGTTTATTCTTGTCTTGGATGAATGATTTATATGTTAGGCTTAAGAAAACTGGTAGATCTCCAAATGGTAACATGCTTGAACGTCTTAAGAAACATGAACCGAGGCGTACTAGGTCTTTATTGGTTGTATTTAATGCATGAGCCACTGTTTACAATCCCTATAGTTGTGCTGGGCATGGTGTAGGAGGAGATAAGAGCTCATAGAATTGGGGAGTTATGTATGCCACCCCATGAATGGTATTAAGGAATACGATCCGTCATCCATGCAATTATAACAAGTAATTAACGTGTAAAAGATATCTAGGGAGTAGTGAAATCTAAGTAAACACATTTTCTCCAATTACTGCTCACAACCTTAGTATAATTAGTTTATTTTCATTTTTAGTATTTTATTTTGATTGCATCTTAGTTTTGGGTTAGTTGAATAGCAACTAATTCCGCCCACTCATCCAAAAACCCGAGATTTTACTTGCTTTCTAAAAAATATAAAAACACAAAAAAAATAATCATCCCTCACCTTTAGAACTAGTAATTAGGCTTTCTAATCCTAGCGACACTATTCCTAAGCTGAACGATCAATCCCCCGGTACTTGTCACTATACTATACTACAACGATCAGGTACACTGCCTGGTGGGGGTTGTAAGCTTCTCGAGATCCCTCGAGAGGTAAAGCCTGTTGCAATTCCCACGCATCATTTATAAAACTATTAAAAATGCTAATTCATTTCATGCCGCCAAAGGAATAATTCTGGAAAATTTTAATTTATTAAACATATTTTTAAACCTCATAAACAAAATTAAGGGTGCGTTTGGTTTGTTACTATGAATTACAATGGGTATAGGTGTTGCTATAGGGTGGAATGGTAATGGAGGGTATGATGAAACCACCAACACACTTAAGATATGAGGAAATCTTCACATTTGGATATCCTCAATACATTGTGGTGGGCCCCATAACCAACCAAACAACATTAATAACTCTCAAAGTTATAGCAATGAAATTTTATATCAACATATAATTATAGTGATATTTTGGTTCAATATACTAACCTCAATATTAATATTTTCTTGATCATTCATTTTGGTTTCCATCAAACTAACTACTAAATTAAGACAAGAGTAAAAAGAAGTGTATGGCGTTTATATACTAGAGAGTAGTATAATTTTTTGGAAACTATTATTAATTAAGTTTGTGTTAACTTGTCATCTATAATAAGGCGTATATTAGAGAAAGAACATTACTAAAAATAAGAGTGTCCATTTTGGTACGTTTTAATCAAGGGTTTTAGTATTGCTTATTCTAACCCAAAATAAGTAAATTTGAACAATCTCATAAGTTGATAAAAAAAGCTCATGAACTATATGACATATTATGCATATCTATCAATTTTGAACTTGACCTCAAAAGTCAAATGTTGGAGAAATTTTCCTTTTAATTATGTGCTCATCTGCGAGATTGAAGCTATAAAAGCTTTTCACACACGTTTACTCTTACAACAAGACATAGAATTACAGTTACTACCCTTAATGATTTCTTGATAATAATATTCGTAACATGAATGTGTTGCTATGGTTTATGTACCTTCGGGTGACTTTCGAGTTTCGATTAGTTTCATTTTAGCTAAAAAGTTTCTATGTACCCATTTGACCAGTTAGAGGTAATACCTGCATGTTTTTTTGTATTCCCTGTTAAATTTGATTTGATTATAGTGTTTGTTAAAACATCAAAATATGCAAGTAGGATGTTATAAAAGCATTGTTTTTACGCATGCTAGGTGACGTTAGCTAGTGACATTGCAGCAAACGACCATTAACCCGTGGCAGGTAACAAAGTTCTTGGGTCAAGAGTTTGTACTCATAACTCTAGAGCGCGATGGAGCAACTTGGAGATGACAACCTTATCTCCATTTGCTACAACATTGATTATCGAGGTGATTTAAAATCCTTTTCTGAAGTTTCCAAGCAATTCTTGAAAGCTGCATGCATTCGCCGATGGGACTTAGAAGTTTCTTTTACTGGTCTACTTACTGATATGTTACCTGCGTCCCCGAATTTGAGATCTTTCAAATGTTCTAAACCACTTTCAAACAAGCACATTAAACTCCTAGCCCAGTCATGCCCCAAGCTCAGGACCTTGCAACTGACTTTGGAGAAAAACCTTGATCCTAAAGTGGATTACGAGTCTGATTTTGATGATGATGGTTTATGTGCGGTGGCGAATGCTTATAGCCATTTGGATATAGTAAGTTTAGATAGGAGGTTACGTGTGGGGGATGTAGGTGTTGTTTCCATTTTAAGATCGTCAAAGAATATAACATCTTTATGTTTAAAAGGATGTGTTAAAGTCACGGACGAATCACTAAAAGTTATTGGAGAAGCAACTAGTTTAATACTTTTAAATTTGGGAGGTTGTTTAATTACTGATTTAGGTTTGAAGTATTTGGCAAATGGGGATTTGAAGAATTGTTTGAAAATTCTATTATTGGCAAAATGTGATAGGATTAGCGATGCTGGTATTATCTACTTGGGACAGATGGTTCACCTAACTGCTTTGACTTTGTCCAAATGTGGAGTTAACGTCACTGACTCTGGAATTTCGGCCATATCCAAAATCCCGAACATTGAGAGCTTGGTGTTGTCTCGGTTGATCAATGTAACAAATACGTCGTTGTTTGATATTGCCAACAATTGTTTGAATCTGAGAGAATTGGATTTGTCGGGTTGTCAGGCGATTACTAGTAAGGCTTTACGTGCTTTTGCTGATCATCCGACGCTTTCACGCCTTTTTTTATACACGTGTCGCCATATTTCTTGGGGATCTTTTATGTTTGTTAATTTCACTCGTTTAGAATGTATTGGCCTTAGTAAGCATATGAAGACACCATTGGCAAAGAAATACCACAATTACTTAGATTATGGGGGCAATCGCTGCTACATAGAGTGGATGTGATTGAAGATCCAAGCAATCAGGAATTCAGGATACCTTTTTGTGCTTTCTTTCTCAATGCAAAGATGTCATGTTTGTGCTCGTTAACAGAATTTTGTAAGTTGATCTGATAGACACTTGGCATTCTGTCATTAGCATTTTAGTTTGAATGTTATCCGATTTTGCTTTTTCATTCTAGCATCCATTTGACGTTTAATAAAGTTGTTATGAACTCAATTAATCATTGTTCTAAAATATGAAATCAGGCAATATGTTTAGTGCGCTTAATTAAGGTTCCTCCCTTGTTGGTGGACAATTGAAATCTTGGTGTGGCTACTTATTTTCGTTTGATGACGTTGTTTAATTGTATGTAAACAATATACCTTTGTTTTGTTATAGGGTGAATAACAGAGGGTATTTCCTGTCAAGCTGTAATATGTCTGAAAGATAGTTACTGACTCTTAGAATTGTAGACATGTGTTTGCAGTTTGCTAGTATGCTCATATGTATCAAACATGATCCCAAACTGATTATATGTTACTAACTTCTAGGTACCTTGTGATAACCTGCTATTACTGAATGAATTGTGGTAACCTGGTTATAAAGTTTAGCTGGTTTCCTAAAAGTTCAAAATTTGCAATATCGACACTATCCTAAAGATTTACCAATTTGGTAATGACTCAAACATGGTGGCGGGACGCTTTGCCTAACCACAAAATGAGCTTGTTCGAGTTATTATATAGTGCATGTCAAAAAACCTATACAATCCATATATCATATATGCCCAAAAATATAACTTTCCGTAGCAACAAAATTCAAATTTCACAAAAATATAACCATTTGTCAATTAAGATATAGGTTTGAATTAAGCTATAAATGTGAATAGACATATAAGCCAACTAATATTTACAACAATTTGCGTATTTTGGAACAAATTAAATACTTCTAATAACTAAGTTTGAAACATATGTTTATTTGGTTAAACTTAATTTCAAATTTCACACCGTCAAAAGTAATTTGAAGCACATTTATGGATTAGAGAAAACAAAATTTTTTGTGTAGTAATTCGTTACAAAATGGGAAGTGATACTTACACCACTTTTTTTTATGCACACACCACAATTATGCATATATCATGTTGTAACATGTGCATTAATGATGTAACATTTTGGTGTGTGTATAAAAAAAAGTGATGTAAGTATCACTTTCCTTACAAAATAACCAAATCCTATTACAGTATTTTATTTGGGTAGACAAAGAGAATTCATGCTCATGATATGCTTGTTCATTAATAATTGTGTGGTGGTACTCAGAACTTTTCATTGACCAATTTCAAAATGTATTTTAAAGGGTTTATCCAATGAGGTTTAAATCGTTATAACTGGTTGTATATCAGTATTATTACATAAAAGCATCCCTATCATAAACCTATTAGTACAATATTTGTTTGCCACTTAGTGTAATGTGATTAATTTATAAATATTTTCATATTACAAATCTATTTCACTATAAAAAAAAAGTTTTTAGTAGCTATTAAAATTATCACATCATACAATGTTATTAGTTTATAAAACTATTAAAAATGCTAATTCATTTCACGCCGCCAAAGCTTGGAATAATTCTGAAAATTTATAATTTATTAAACATATTTTTAAAATTCATAAACAAAATTAAACGATTACACGTACATAACAATGAGATTTTATAGCGGCAGATAGTTATATTGATATTTTGGTTCAATATACTAACATCAACATTAATATTTTCTTGATCATTCATTGTGGTTTCCATCAAACTAACTATAAATTAAGACAAGAGTAAAAAGAAATGTATGGTGTTTATATACGACTAAGGATCAAATAAGAAGAATCCTTAAAATAAGAAGGATGAGAAATAATTATAACTACATATTAAAGATGCATCAACTTGAATTAGATGCATCCCTAATCTTTTAGATGCATAATAATATATTTTATATCTATAAATTAGATGCATATACATACATTAGATGCATTTCATCAAGTTAGACAAATCCTATGTATTTTTCGTCCTTTGCGTATCAAATTTGTTGCTAGTACTACTTTGCATCGTTTTCACTTAAAAATTACTTTCGAAACTAATTGTGATGCATATAAATGAATAGAGATGCATCTAATTTAAGTCGATGCATCTCAAATATGCGGTTATAGTTATTTCTCATTCTTCTCATTTTAAGTTTTCTTCTCACTGGATCCTTACCCATTTATATACTAGAGAAGTAGAGAGTAGTATGATTTTTTGAAAACTATTATTAATTAAGTTTGTGTTAACTTGCTTAAAAACTTACAAAATAGGTAATATTGTTTGGCTAAAATACCTTTGCTTATAAAAAAAACATTAGAATCTATTATCTATTAAAATACTTATGTGTCATTTACTTTTTTGAAAGAAATAATTTTTTCCTCTCTTCACTTCTTTTGTCTACGAGTGTGTAGATTAGAGGTGGCAAAACGGGCGGACCGGGCGGGCACGGGCTACGGGCTAAACGGACTACGGGCTAAACGGACTATGGGCTAAACGGGCACGGGCCAAACGGGCGCATGTTATACGAATCGTCTTAAAAAAGACCTAAAACAACAAAAAAAAATTCCTCAAATATAACATCTCATTTATATTTAAGTAACTAAATATATTATATTCATAAGTTTTTCATTAAAAACAATTTAATGCGAGAGAAAAACATGTGCCCATTTTGCCCATTTAATTTCTAAATGGGCAATATATGCCCATTTCAAAAAAAAAAAAAAAAAAAAAGAGACCAAATGTACCCAAATCTTTTAAAAATTTGCCCATTTAGCCCATTTTTTTTATTTTGGACACAAATTGCCACCTCTAGTGTAGATGTATTGCTTGTTGAGACATAAGTGCTTCTTTTTAATCTTTAATTCTTTAAAAATTAAACATAAACTTTCACTTCTTCTCACTTTTTTAACATAAACCCTATCTATTTTCCCCCCAAAAGCACAAAACAAACGGTTTTTTTCTTTATTGATGAAGACTTTAGATTTACACAAGACTATTTATTTTCCAATATTAAAGTTTTAATAAAGATTTTTCTAACTAGTACCATAGGGGTATATGTTAAAGAGGTTTCAAAGCCTGAGTGTCACACTTTGAATGATCGGTCAGTGGTTGTGGGGGGACCACTCAATAGCTGTTGGCCATTTAGAGAATAAGAGCACTTGGTATCGTTTAAAAACACACGCCATTTGCTCATTTGGAAACCAATAACACGCCAAAGATGGTATCATGCAATATGCCATTTACATGCTAAATGGTTTTGAGTTACTAGAGTGGCTCACGCCAATGGTCTTTTGTGTCTTTATTATTATTATTATTATTATTATTATTATTATTATTATTATTATTATTATTGTTATTGTAATTTGAGTGTTTGAGTATTTTTAGTGAGGCATTTTGTGAGACCCAATAATATGTTAGTGGTGTATTATGAGGGAGGGTGTTTGAGTGATTGATGTGTTATTGGGAGGAGTGTGATGTGGCGTTGAGATGGTATACCAATAACGTGTTATCTAATCACATGATACCTAGTGCTCTAACACCCACGCTGTAGGACACTCGTTAACATGTGCCTCTAGAGCACAAATTACAAATTAGAAAAACCTTTTTATTAATACACTTTACTAATTACTAAACTTAGTTTATATGTTTTTATAACTAGTTTTAATAATTTCCTTAAAATTTTAGAGATTGTTTATTGAGAGGCCACCAAACTATTAAACTTTTTACTTTTAGGTCACCTATTAATCAAAACTAACATATAGGCCACCAATTTAAGAGTTTGATTTCGTTTTTTACCAACCTCGTTCAAATTCTTGCCATAATTTTCATGTAATTAAAAAAATAAAGCTAACTTTAATATATCAACGCAATAAAATTCTTAATTTAAACATAAACCATTAGTTAAATTATCTTAATTCACTTTCAATGAACTAAGTTGCACTTAAATAATGGCTAAAGCTGATATTTTACATTTCAATAATCATTTGTGTTGTTTTAATATGTTATATCTAACTTATTCACGTTGTTTTAAAGATTTTTAAGATAAAATTGTCTGAAATTGGTATAAACAAATGCAAACTCATAAATGAGTGGCCTATAAGTTAGTTTTGATAAATGAACGGCCTAAAATTTAATACTTGGATGGATAATCCCTAAAATTTAATATCCCTCTACAAACTTTCATCATCCCGCGCGAAAATTTCTCTAAATCCCGCCCAAAATTTCACCCAAAATCAAAATAATGTTTCCACTTTCCACACAGTTACTTTACTCTTTTCATCTCATTTCACATATGAGTGGTCTTGGTCAGGTCCACAAATCAGGTAACTGAATGTGTTATATCTTCAATTTCATAACCAATTTGAGATGTTCATCTGTCAATTTATTGTTTTGGTAATTTTCTTATTTAGGGTTAATGTGAACCTTAATGTGTATAAACTTGTAACATCATCTTTGCTGCAATTTATTATTAATACATGTCGATTTCATGTATTAAACTCTCATTACATGATTAAATTTCAATATTACATGTATTTGATACAGCAAGAGTTGTGATAGCTTGTTTGGTTAATGTGCATAATATATTTTGGAATAATGGCTAAGGTTTTTTGTTTGAGTTTAGTTGACGCTCTTGTCGTCACTGACTCACTATTACATGCTTTAACTTGAAAGTAGATTCATAAGTCAACCCAAACCAGGGACGGAACCATGACACAAAACAACCGGACACTTAGAATAAACTAAACAATACTACAAACACAAGTTTTAGGGACCAGGTGCATTTAAGAAAAATCGAGTTTTTTTTTTAACAAAATTAACTCTACGCAACAAAAATTCATGGGTGTCCCGGGACACCCCCTGGTTCCGTCACTGACCCAAACACCCTCTATGTATTTTCTCCAACCAATAAGGAGTATCATATGTTCTGACGAAATGATTCTTGTCAACCTCGTTTTGCATTGTAAGTCACTATTTTAAAATTTGTTTTGGGTATCATTTTTTTCCCCATTAAGTGTATGAAGACTAAAGTGGTTCAGCAAATATATTAATGTTAGAGGGTGTTTGGATATGGTAGAAAATGCAATTAGACGCGAAAAATGAGAATACATGCTTAGAAAGTGTCTAGTTTGGTCTGTTTTAATCAAGGGTTTTAGTATGGCTTATTCTAACCCAAAGTAAGTAAATTAGCTTTTTTTGAAACTGAAAAAGCTTATTTGAATTTGAAAAATCTCATAAGTTGATAAAAAGAGCTTATGAGCTTTCCCGAACACGAGTAATAAGAATACATGCTAATCTAGACACCCTCTTAGTTATGATATAATGCATCTATCAATTTTGAAATTGACCTCAAAAGTCAAATGTTGGAGAATTTTTCCTTTTAATTATGTGCTCATCTACGATATTGAAGCTATAAAAGCTTTTCACACATGTTTACTCGTACACCAAGACATAGAATTACAGTTACTACCCTTAATGATTTCTTGATAGTAATATTCGTAACATGAATGTGTTGCTAAGGTTTATGTGCCTTTGGGTGACTTTCGAGTTTCGATTAGTTTCATTTTAGCTAAAAAGTTTCTATGTACTCATTTGACCAGTTAGAGGTAATAGGTAATACCTGCATGTTTTTTTTTTTTTTTTTTTTTTTTTTTTTTTTTTTTTTTTTTTGTATTCCCTGTTAAATTTGATTTGATTATAGTGTTTGTTAAAACATGAAAATATGCAAGTAGGATGTTATAAAAGCATTGTTTTTACACGTGCTAGGTGACGTTAGCTAGTGACATTGCTGCAAATGACCATTAACCCGTGGCAGGTGACAAAGTTCTTGGGTCAAGAGTTTGTACTCATAACTCTAGAGCGCGATGGAGCAACTTGGAGATGACAACCTTATCTCCATTTGCTACAAAATTGATTATCGAGGTGATTTAAAATCATTTTCTGAAGTTTCCAAGCAATTCTTGAAAGCTGCATGCATTCGCCGATGGGACTTAGAAGTTTCTTTTACTGGTCTACTTACTGATATGTTACCCGCATCCCCGAATTTGAGATCTTTCAAATGTTCTAAACCACTTTCAAACAAGCACATTAAACTCCTAGCCCAGTCCTGCCCCAAGCTCAGGACCTTGCGCCTGACTTTGGAGAAAAACCTTGATCCTAAAGTGGATTACGAGTCTGATTTTGATGATGATGGTTTATGTGCGGTGGCGAATGCTTATAGCCATTTGGATATAGTAAGTTTAGATAGGAGGTTACGTGTGGGGGATGTAGGTGTTGTTTCCATTTTAAGATCGTCAAAGAATATAACATCTTTATGTTTAAAAGGATGTGTTAAAGTCACGGACGAATCACTAAAAGTTATTGGAGAAGCAACTAGTTTAATACTTTTAAATTTGGGAGGTTGTTTAATTACTGATTTAGGTTTGAAGTATTTGGCAAATGGGGATTTGAAGAATCGTTTGAAAATTCTATTATTGGCAAAATGTGATAGGATCAGCGATGCTGGTATTATCTACTTGGGACAAATGGTTCACCTAACTGCTTTGACTTTGTCCAAGTGTGGAGTTAACGTCACTGACTCTGGAATTTCGGCCATATCCAAAATCCCGAACATTGAGAGCTTGGTGTTGTCTCGGTTGATCAATGTAACAAATACGTCGTTGTTTGATATTGCCAACAATTGTTTGAATCTGAGAGAATTGGATTTGTCAGGTTGTCAGGCGATTACTAGAGAGGGTTTACGTGCTTTTACTGATCATCCGACACTTTCACGCCTTTTTTTGTACGCGTGTTGCCATATTTCTTGGGGATTTTTTATGTTTGCTAATTTCACTCATTTAGAATGTATTGGCCTTAGTAAGCATATGAAGACACCATTGGCAAAGAAACACCACAAGTACTTAGATTATGGGCGCAATCGTTGCTACATAGTGTGGATGTGATCGAAGATCCAAGCAATCAGGAATTCAGGATACATTTTTGAGCTTTCTTTCTCAATGCAAAGATGTCATGTTTGTGCTCGTTGACTGAATTGTGTAAGTTGATACACTTGGTATTCTGTCATTAGCATTTTAGTTTGAATATATCCGTTTTTGCTTTTTCATTCCAGCATGCATTTGACGGTTAATAAAGTTGTTATTAACTCAATTACTCATTGTTCTAAAATATGAAATCTTGGTGTGGCGACTTATTTTTATTTGATGAAGTTTTCTAATTGTATGGGTGGATGATAGAGGTCGTATTTCCTATAAATCTGTGATATGTCTGAAAGATAGTTACTGACTCCTAGAATTGTAGACATGTGTTTGCAGTTCGCCAGTATGCTCATTTGTATCAAACATGATCCCAAACTGGTTGTATGTTACTAACTTCTAAGTACCTCGTGATAACCTGCTGTTTATTGAATGAGCAGATCAAAAAGCGTAATTGTATAAAGTTTAGCTGGTTTTCCTAAAAGTTCAAAATTTGCAATATCGACACTATCCTAAAGATTTTCCAATTTGGTATGACTCAAACATGGTGGCGGGATGCGTTGCCTAACCACAACATGAGCTTGTTCGAGTTATTATATAGTGCATGTCAAAAAACCTATACAATCCATATCATATATGCCCAAAAATATAACATTCCGTAGCAACAAAATTCATAGTTGAGAAATTGGTGCTCAATTCATGGTTCCATTAACAAGATGCAGGTTTTCCAACTCAAAGGACCAAACTGTGACTAAGCAAATAATTGAAATGTAGATAGTTGAAACTTGAACATTGATCGATATCATAGTTTATATGAATTGATGAGTAACAAGGATGGTCACTCTACTCACTCATCTCGTTAAAGCCTATTTACACATTTTAAACTATCGTGTGTGGGCTAGTGTAGTAGTGTGAGAGGATATGATTTTTTATTTATTTTTATTATTATTATTATTTTTAATCATTTGTAAATTTATCTAACTTATCATGTTTTTCCTTCAATGTAGCAAATAATTTTTTTTTTTGCAACTTTATGCATTAATGTGCCTTCTTTCATCAAATTGATATATTATCGTATACCATAGTGACGGAAAAAAGCATTTTAATACATTAAAGTGATGAACTAAGGCACATTAACGCATTGAATTTTTCTCTTGCTAAACAAATTGCAAACAAGTTAGGTCGTGTAAAATGTTAATATCATTAGTAAGTTAATAATAATGACATCTAAGAGATACTACATAGGGTATTTTTAACTTTTACCCTTCGTGTTTTTTTATAAAACAAAACGATTATTCGCACATAGCGGTGATAATGTATATTTTTCGATAATATCTTGTTGTGTCAATTTATATTCTCTTATTTATTTATCTTTCTTTGGGTATCCATGTGTATGATTTAAATGTAACAATTGTCTGTGTGTGAGACTTTTACTGTCTTTTGCGAATAGACTATTATGACGACAATCAAGCAGATTATCAATGGTTCTAATTTGTTCTGTGACTGTTAATTGTAATAGTTTATGTGCATATTAAGGTGTGTTTAGTATGTTTGTGAAGTTAAGTGTACGTCTCATTCACCTAAATTGTTGAAAGGAATTGGTATACTATTTTACTAAGCAAATATATAAATTCTTAGCAAGAGAAGTTTAGAGTCATTATTACATGGAGTAAATTGCAAAAATCGTCCTCGTGGTTTGGCCAGATTACATGTTTCATTCGGGTTGTTCAGAAAGCAGACGGCCTCATTGTGAGAAACCTTGGGGCCGATTTTGTCATTCATCAAAGTGAAATGACTAATGAGCCATTGTTTTCTTCCTCTTTTCTTTTTTTTTTTTTCTTTGAATTTCTATTCTTTTTAAATAAAAATTAAGGAACACTTCAAGATATTCAACAATGTGTTGGTGAGTAATTGGTCTATTTTGGTATACTTTTTCTCCTTTCTCACTGATTAGACCAATGACTCCCTCGCACATTAACGTGTGGATTTCTTTTGTGTAATTTTTATATGAGTCTAGCATTCCTCATTTTATGAAAAGATATACTCCATTTGTCCTAAAATTATTGTCCCACTTTGACTGTTTTGGTCTTTCTTTCTCGACTTTGATTATAAATATTTTTATTTGTGTTATACAATATTTAATGAAAATTATATAAATGAAAATATATTTAAAACTCAATCCGTTTATATATTTTGCATCAAGTATTATGTAATATAAAAAAAAATATTTATGGTCAAAATTATAAAATAAAGACTTAAGAAATAAAAAAAGAACAATAATTTCTTTTTTCTAAACATCCTCTAAAAAATAGTCAAACTTCCATTCTTTGTGAATTTCAACCCTGTTTTGGAGAATCTTTTATTTTCCGGCAACCGTATGTTCCTCCACCACCTTAAAGCAGATCAGACATTGATCTTCTCCTTTTAAATAATTCGTTTGCATGCATTGTAAGTATCATTTTACTAGTAATTTATATTTTATATCATAGGTTAACATCTGTTTTGAACATCTGACCTTTACATTTATCACCCTCTAAAGTTTAAGTGTATCAAGATTAGATTGGTTAGAGGGTCTTTGGTTTGAGACTATGGGAATGTTTGGTTAGTGAATTTGACTTTTGAAAATAGGGCTATCAAATCAACCATATGGGAATCTTGAGTTAGTAGGAGGGGCGGAGCCAGAAATTTTTGCTCGAGGGGGCACATTTTGATAATTTTTAGAAACTACATTACTAAATGGTTATTAAGGGGGGCAAATTTCAAAAATTTCAATATATTTTAGAAAATTTATGGTACAATTTTTTTGCTATGGGGCACGTGACCCCGGGACCCATCCCTATCTCCGCCCATGGTTAGTAGGTTTGACTTTTGAAAACAACCTGATCGTAGGTGGATCAAACCCTGTGGATTACTCGGCCAAAAGTCAAAAACTATGGTAACCAAAAGCATAAGAAATTGTAGTCATGACTTCATTAATTTTTGTTCTTTATTAAACCACTTCTCAGTTTTGATGTTGGTATATGTCGTTCATATGTCGTTCGCATTGTATACTTGCTACGCGTTATATGCAACTGTACACAATCACACATCCATGTATCTTTGAACACATTCAGTCTCCCTACTTGCGGGTTTACCTTAGGTAGGGGCAGGATTTGTCTACACTTCATCTCATCCTTACCTCGCTCAGCATGGATTGGATATTCTTGTTGTATTTAAACCGTTTCTAAATTTAGTTTGAATCTATTATTTTTTTGAACTTGACCTCAAAAGTCAAATTTTGGGAATTTTCTTGATATACTATTCCTAACCTGAATCTGTTGTTGTGAAGCTTGATGATTTATGTACCTTTAGGTGACTTCTACTAGTTTCATTTTAGCCAAAATGTTATTTCTAACCATTTGACTAGTTAGAGATTCCTTGATCGCTTATACTGCCCCAAATATGAAGGCATGGTCCAAAGTAGATACTTGACGCGTATCCCTTCTTTTTTACAAAGTTTAACTAGTTCTTATAAAATCGACCATAGACTAATTCCCTTTTCGGGGAGTTAGATCAATTCCCTTTTTGGGGAGTGTCTTGAATGCATCTGAGCTTCATATTCCATGCCTCATTTCATAGGATCCTCAAACGGGCTATTTTTCGGTCGGGGATAGCTTGACTACAATTTTTGTAGCCAAATAGCTACAATTCTTCATCAAAATACACAAGAAAATGAATCAGGGACCCACAAAAAAGAGTCAGGGACCCACAAAAGGACTCAAGGACTACAATTTGTAGCACAAAATTGTAGGGAGTTGGCTACAATGTAATTATAGCTAATATATTCCCTTTTCATGATATTCCACCATATCCCACGTTTAATAGTTTACCCGATAAACTCGTTATTTCACAAATTTTATTTGATTAGATTGCTTATCACAACAACAAAGTATACAAGTAGGATGTTATATAATGAGTAAGCGTTTTTTTCATACATGACAGGTGGAGTTAGCAAGTGACATTGCAGGCAGCAAAATACCATTAACTCGTGGCAGGTAAAAAGTTATTTCGGTCAAGAGTTGGTACTCATAAGCCTAGAGAACGATGGAGCGACTTGAAGATGACATCCTTATCTCTATTTGCCACAGAATTCACAATCGACAAGACCTAATATCATTTTCTGAAGTTTCCAAGCAATTCTTGAAAGCTACTTGCATTCGCCGATGGTACTTGGAAGTTTCGTTTACTGGCCTACTTAGTGATATCTTACCTGCATCCCCAAATTTGAGGTCTATTCAATGTTCTAAACCACTTCTGAACAAGGACATGAAACTCCTAGCCCTGTCATGCCCCAAGCTCAGGTTCTTGGGCCTGGATTTAGAGAAAAACCTAGAGCCTAAAGTGGATTATGAGTCTGATTTTGATGATGATGGTTTGTGTGCGGTAGCAAATGCTTGTTGCCATTTAGAATCAGTGAGTTTAAGCAGGAGATTACATGTTGGGGATGTAGGTGTTGTTTCCATTTTAAGATCATCTAAGAATATTATATCTTTAGATTTGGCAAGATGTGTTAAAGTCACAGATGAATCACTCAAAGCCATTGGAGAAGCAACTCGTTTAAGAAGTTTAAATTTGCAAGGTTGTTATTTGATTACCGATTTAGGTTTGAAGTATTTTGCAACTGGGGATTTGAAGAATAGTCTGACGTTTCTTTATTTGGACGAGTGTGTTAGGATTAGTGATGCTGGTTGTATCTACTTGGGACAAATGGTTCACCTAACTGTTTTGACTTTGTCCAAGTGTGGGGTTAACGTCACCGACTCTGGAATTTCGGCCATATCCAAAATCGCAAACATTGAGACATTGATGTTGTCTTGGTTGATCAATATAACAGATATATCGCTTGTTGATATTGCCAACAATTGTTTGAAACTGAGAGTGCTTCATTTGACGGGTTGTGAGGCGATTACTGGTGAGGCTTTACATGCTTTTGCTGATCATCCGACACTTTCATACCTGGCTTTATACTTGTGCCACAATATTTCTTGGGAAAAGGTTATGTCGGGTGCATTTACTCGTTTAAATTATCTTGGACTCAGTAGTAGAATAAACACACCGTTGCCAAAGGCAAGTTACAAGTACTTTGATTTTGGGGACAACCGCTGCAAGATATATTGGAGATGATCAAAGATACGATCGATGAGGAATTCAGGATTTTTTTTTGTGCTTTCTTTCTCAATGCAAAAGATGCTACAATTGTGCCGGTCCGCAAAAGTGCCCAAGTTTGATGACACTTGAGTTTCTGTCGTAAGCATTTTAGTTTGTATTTGATCTGTTTGTGCTTTTCTTTCTAGCATGCACTTGACATCTGGTGGTGTTGTTATAAAGTTAATTACTGAATGTTCTTAAATATGAATTAGGCAACATGTTTAGTGTACTTAAGTAAGGCCCCTCCGTTGTTGGTCAACATCATGAAAGTTAACCAAATTACTTCCGTCTTTGTTAATAAGTTGAAAACCCAAAAGGGTAATGTTTCGCCTTAATCGATTTGTAAAAGATTACTGATTGTAAAGTTGTCGCATGCTCTCTCAGCTCGCTTGTATCATACAAACTATCCTTAATCCTGGTACTTTACCCCTTGTTCAGCTAAAATATCTATGGAAATTAGCAGGTGAAATAGCACATTATATTCTGTTGGTCACAAAACTTTGCAATGACAAGGCTCTGATGTGCAGGGCCGGCTTTGAGGGTGTGCAAGGTGAGCGACCGCACAGGGCCTTAAAATTTTTAAGGGCCTCAAAATTTGTACGTTAATAATTATATGCATATGTACGCATATTTTTCACAAAGAAAAAAGTATTTAGATGAGAAAGTATCTTAAATGAGTAATATGTCAAAACGTTTAGATAACTAATTGCATTATATCTTATAAATTGTGACACTTTATATATAGCATTCTTAATCGAAATGCTTTATTATTTATTTTCGTCCAGGGCCCTCAAAAATTTCATAAATTCATGAGACGGCCCTGCTGATGTGTATGAATTTAATGCACAATTTCTCAAATCATTCAGATGTAAACCTTATTATCATAAAGTATGATCATCCGTTGTCAAACATGATCCAAAACTAGCTAAAAAGGAGGAGGGGGAGGGGGTTTAACATAACTACGTCTCAGCTCTTCAGCCAAGGGAAATGGTGTAAGACCTTACTACACTTTCGCTTGCTCTTCACCCACATACGTACCCAACTGAACACTTTGTAAGACAGAATGGGCCGACGCATCAGAAGTGGCTCCTAAGTCGAATCATCTTTTCCCAAACCCGCTCAACTTATGGTTTCACACAATGGTCTGTCTCTTAAGTTAATTGTGTGTGTTTCTTAATAGTCCGTCGTGGTCCACATCTGGTTAAATGATTTGCAGATGGAAATGATGCTCGGAATGGAATCATCAGTAGTCAAACATGGTCCCAAACGTTACCAACTTTTAAGTACATGGCGACAACCCGTAAGTATATACTAACATGTTTACAAGGAAAATTTATAGTATTACTGAATGAAAAAAACAAACGTAAGACTTGGTCGGTGAATAAAGATTATCAATGTTCTGATACAATCTGAATTGGGCCTTTAAAGTCTAAACTATGGAAAAAGGGCTTGATAATTGGGCCAAATATCCATTAGCAATTTGCTGCATTGTCTGCCCGAGAAGCCCCTTAACCCAAACATCCTCTATATATCCGACTAGGGGTGTTTTATATAAGTTTTTGTATACATTGTTATATACTTTTTATACGTTTTTTATACATTTTTTTATATAAGTTTTTGTATAAGTTTTTAAATATTTTTTTATATATTTTTGATATACTTTTTACACTATATACAAAAAAGATATATAATAATGTATATAAAAAAGTTTTTGTAATAATGTATATAAAAACCCATTTAAAAGTATATAAAAATGTATATAAAAACGTATAAAAACCCATTTAAAAAATATATAATAACATATATGAATGAATTGAGTTTTAAATGTATTTTCATTGGAATATTTTTCATCAAATTTTATATAACACAATTAAAAATATTTAAAGTTAAAGTTGCAAAATAAAGACTTCGAAAGTTAACACTAGACAATAATTATGGGACGGTGTGTATAAGAACATTTTTGTAGTAACGTATATAAAAAAGTATACAAAACATGTATAAAAACGAACAAAAATTATATAATAACGTACTTAAAATCATATAAAAAAACATATACAAAAACGTATACAAAACCTTATATAAAAAATTATAAAATAACGTGTATAAAATCGTATGATAAGAACGTTTTTGTAATAACGTATATAAAAAATGTATAAAAACGTATATAAAAATGTTTTTGTAATAACGTATATAAGAAAGAAAAACATATACAAAAGGGCATATAAAAACGTATAAATAAGTATATAAGAACGTTTTTGTAATAACGTATATAAGAACATATATAAAAAGTATATAAAAACTATTTAAAAACGTATTTAAAAACATATATAAATACATATATAAAAGAGTATAAAAACGTATTTAAAACATGTATTTTTAAATACATAAGTTTTGAAGTCATTATAAACATGTATTTTTTTTTATATAAAAACCAAAAGAGTTTAAAGAAATCAAAAATATAAAATTATAAACTGCCGTTAGTTAAGGGACGGATGCTGCAACTGTCGCAAGCCAAAGGGGCTAACGTGTAAATTCTAACGAAATCCACTTAACGCCGGTTAAAACCAGGGACTAAAATTTGCTCAAAGGTTTCCCACATGGACGGTTTCTGCACTTTCGAAATGATTGGGACGAAATATACAATCTGGCCAAAGTTCAGGGACGATTTTTGCAATTAACTCTCTATAAAATATAAATTTTAACTAGTAAACTTGATCTTTTGTTTTTTATAAACCCCACATTGCTTTCCTTTTGTTTCGCTCATCCAATGTGGGATGTTAAATAGAATCTTTTTTTTTTTTTTTTTTTTTTTTTTTTTCAAGCTTATAAGTATTACTTTTGATTAAACATTAGAACAATTTTTATAATTGTAAACGAGCTTTCGAGCTCGAGCTTGAGTAAATAAACGAGCATATCGAGTTTGATCTTCTATACGAGCATTTTAAACTTGAAAGTTAGTTTATTATAGGATTAAAATAAAAGTTAAAAATATTAAACGAGCTTCGAGCTCGAGCTCGAACAACAAAAAAATATTCGAGCTCGAGCTCGAGCCAATTCTTAAAAGTTTATTCGAGCTCGAGCCGAGTAATTAACAAACGAGCCTAGCTCGTTTAGGCCAAAACTCGACTCGGCTCGGATCGTTTACACCCCTACGGCATACCCTATAGAGAAATGCTAAACATTCTTACAAAATCCTCCTACAAATGTGCCTACTCACAGGATGCTGACACTTGTCAGAACTGATATTTTGGATGCAGAGAGAGAATGAGTGGGAAAAAAAATATATGAGATAAGTACTAATCTAGTACAGAATCTTTTTTTGGTCCCCACCATGGTCACTTTTTTACAAAATTCCATAAATAGTCATGCGCGACTACTCAACTCCGCAACCCATCTCAAAACACGACACGTGTCAATATTCTGGGGCCCACATCAACTACCTTATTTACTCAACCGAAATCTACTCAACCGGGATCTACTCAACTCCGGCGGCTGATTTAACCGGTCATCTTTATTGGAAAGGTAAGAATTCGGGTACCTTTTGATTTCTTTTGATTTTGTTTTATGATGTATTCTTTTATTATTATTATCATTATGATTATATTGTTTTGGATTCAAAAACACACATGTATCAGTAATCACACTCACCTCTTAATTCCGTTATGATTCCATTGGTACGTTTTGTATTTTTTTAGTGAATAATTTGATTGTTACTTCCATATTTCGATTTACACTAATCAGTTACTTCCATATTTCGATTTTCACTATCAGTTTCTAATTTTTTTAGATTGCGCTTAAGGTTTTAGGTTTTTGTGTTTTGATTAACAGGTTATTAGTTTATTGGTTAAGCTGTAACAAATGAGCATCGCTTAAAAGTTGAACCATGCTTTATTTTTTGGTTTAGCTTTGGAGTGCAGGCTTAGGAGTTCTTATGTTGAATAAGTAGTCTTTGGCTTAAGTTGAATAATTAGTCATGCTCATTGTTTGATTGTTTGGTTAGTTATGGGAACTTTTTTACTTATGTAGTTTGTTCAGTATAGGTTTTTAATAGGTCTATTTCAGTTTATTTTTTAGTTAAAAGTATCTAAAAATTGCTTATACGTGTTCATTAGTGATAGTTCTTAATCTGTTTTTAGTTTTTAAGGTCTTGAAAAGTATGATTTTCTGGTTTTAAAATGTGTATTTTAACACATTTAAATAATGGATATTTTAACACATTTAACGAAATGGTGCAAGTTCAAACAAGAAGCAAAAATGCACATACATGTTAAGAGATACTTCTACTCTAATTCAGAATTATACATCAATAATGATACGGAAACTTCAGCAAACAAACTAACCATCATAGAAATAAGTTTACAACATACTGAACTATCGAAACCTAAATAAGTTTAATGTCATTATACAACTATTAAGAGAAGACTTCAATCATTTAGCCATGTTGCTCTTAAAAGCAGGGAGAAATCTACTTATGATCTATAAAAAAGATTAAAAAAATAAATAAATAAAAAATTAATAAAACTTACATGAACACGATGAAAAGCCATTGGACAATAGATGTGTGTAATCGGTGTGAGTAATCGGAAAAATATGGTGAGTTACCGGAGAATAATATGGTGAGTTACCGGAGGAGAATCGGGTGAGTTACAGGAGGAGAATCGGGTTAGGTGAAAAAATAATATGTGTTTATGTTGTGTGTGTGTTGAGTATGTGTTTTTAATGAAAACGTAAAAAGTTTTTTGTTATTATTATTATTATTATTATTATTATTATTATTATTTAATTTTGAATATATGAAAAGTACACATAAAAGGTACAACACTTTTAAGTGAATCTAAACCAAAGATTATGTTCTTTCCTATGTATACCTTTTTACTTTCTTTATGTACTTTTTTACGTGGTTCAATGTAAGTTGAGTAGCCGCCGGTTGAGTGGCACAAAGGTTGGGTAAGTTTGGTAGTTATAAGGTAGTTGATGTGGGCCCCAGAATATTGACACGTGTCGCGTTTTGAGATGGGTTGCGGAGTTGAGTAGTCGTGCATGACCATTTACAGGATTTTGTGAAAAATTGACCATGGTGGGGACAAAAAAAAAAAAGATTCTGTACTAGATTAATACTTATATCAAACTATATAATATTGTTGTGTGTTTAGGAGAATTTATAGGATGATATAGTAGGAGGTGTATCAAAGCTCTACCCTATAATTAGTACTCCGTACATGCATTAACTTGAAAGTAGTCATAAGTCAAACTTTTGACTAAGAATATTACTCCAAAAAGGACTTTGCAAACACGCCCCCAAACACCCTCTGTAACCAAAATGAAGCATCTTATGTTACGACGATGATTCTTGTCAACCTCTTTTTTTTTCATTGTAAGTCACTAATCTACTCATTTTACTCTATTCTATGTTAAAAATCATTTTTTTCTAATTCAATTTAGTTTATGAATATTAAAGTGATTCAGCAAATATATTAATGTTAGAGGGTGTTTGGATAAATGATTATATTGTAGAAAATGCAATTAGACGCGAAAAATAAGAATGCATGTGTAGAAAGTGTCAATTTTAGTCCTTTTTAATCAAGGGTTTTAGTTAGGGGTGTTTGTTTGAGCTTATATGTGGGCTTACGAGCTTATTTGATTTCGGCTTATATTTCATAAGCCTCGATTTTTCTGCTTATTTTAAGACTTTTGGGCTTATATATAAGCCCACAAGTCTCAAAATAAGCCAGGAAATTAGGGCTTATGAAATATAAGCCAAAACACAAATAAGCTTTTAAGCCACATATAAGCTTAAGCAAACACCCCCTTAGATAGGATGGTGAAAAGTCTTAAGTTCAAATCAATACACAACAACTTTGGGGTTGGCCTTTCGGTGTTTGTATGGGGCTGGGAAAGGGACGGCTTTTTGTAAGAATGAGGTGCGGTCCTTGGGGAATAGTCGCATCGGGTCCAAAATGGAACCTGGGTTAGGATTTTGCCGTTGAACCAACCTTTTGTGAGATAGGAGGGTCAAAATGTGCTTTGTTTTAATTTATCTCAAAAAATCACTCTAATCGAACTGCTTACTTACATGGCTTATTCTAACCCAAAACGACCCACGGCGCCTAAGCTTATGCACACCGGCGCACAAGCATACTTGTGCATATCGGGTTTTGCTGTTTTATTTTGCAGAGCAAATCTTTGACTTCAATAAAAACAACAACTAACACATTTATCCTCATTTTTTCCCTATTTACATCTCCAACTAACCTTCCATTTTCCTCCAATTCTTCAAATCACGACTCTTACATCTCCACACAATACGTCAACAAATACACATAAGATATGCATCAGGTGCACAAAGCTTTCACTTGATGCATCAGCCG
The DNA here is from genome assembly GCA_030686995.1 of Artemisia argyi. Classification (NCBI taxonomy): domain Eukaryota; kingdom Viridiplantae; phylum Streptophyta; class Magnoliopsida; order Asterales; family Asteraceae; genus Artemisia; species Artemisia argyi. The sequence goes on from CM060693.1 coordinate 13,190,144, forward strand.
CAGAAATTACGGATGCATCTGCACAAGATTTGTATTTGTTTATGGCATATGTATCAGGCGCACAGCTTAAACATCATGCGCCTACTTAATTGGTCGTTGGATGGGCCGGGTGTCTTAAATCTAACGGATGCTTGTCCAAAAGTTCATTTTGGTAATCTAGTATGATAAAGTGTTCATTTAAAAAAAAATCTCTCTCTTTTATTTAATTATTTATTTATTTTTTGTTAGCTTATGGGCTTTTTTGAAACTGAAAAAGCTTATTTAAATTTGAAAAATCTCATAAGTTGATAAAAAGAGCTTATGAGCTTTCCCAAACACAAATAAGCCCATAACTCCCAAAAAATAGTTAATCTGGACACCTCATAAGTAGAACAAATAAGCAATCCCAGACAGACTCTTAAAGTTATAGGTCTGAATTTATTGTTTGTCATTCATTTATCCGTCTGTCAACTTAGTTATGATATAATGCATCCATCAGTTTTGAACATGACCTCAAAAGTCAAATGTTGGAGAAATTTTCCTATTAATTATATATGCTCATCTATGAGATTGAACCTATAAAAGCTCTTTACACACGTCTACTCGTACACCAAGACATAGAATTAGTACTGAATCCCGACGACCGAAACCGACCGACGCCCTCCAACCGACACCGACCAACACAAACCGAGCTATACTCGGGTCAGGACTCGGTTTGGGTTTTCCAGCTTGTCGGGACTCTGGTCGGGTCGGGAGTCGAGATTACCCGAGAAAACACAAAGAATACCATACAAACCGGTTTCGTTTCGGGACTCGGGTCGGGAGTCGGGATTACCCAAACTAGACTCGGGTCGGGATTCGGTTAGGATTTTCCAGCTTGTCGGTTTCGGGATGGGTCGGGACGGGTCGGTTTCGGCCCGATGCTAATTACAGTAACCACCCTTAATGAGTTCTTGATAATAATATTCGGAACGTGAATGTGTTGCATGTTTTATGTATTCCCTGTTAAGTCAACATTTCCGAAATTTGATTTGATTATATTGTTTGTTAAGACTTTAAAATATGCAAGTAGGCTGTTATTAAAGCATTGTTTTTACATGCTAGGTGACGTTAGCTAGTGACATTGCAGCAAACGACCATTAACCCGTGGCAGGTAACAAAGTTCTTGGGTCAAGAGTTTGTACTCATAACTCTATCGCGATGGAGCAACTTGGAGATGACAACCTTATCTCCATTTGCTACAACATTGATTATCGAGGTGATTTAAAATCATTTTCTGAAGTTTCCAAGCAATTCTTGAAAGCTGCATGCATTCGCCGATGGGACTTAGAAGTTTCTTTTACTGGTCTACTTACTGATATGTTACCTGCGTCCCCGAATTTGAGTTCTTTTCAATGTTCTAAACCACTTTCAAACAAGCACATTAAACTCCTAGCCCAGTCATGCCCCAAGCTCAGGACCTTGCGCCTGACTTTGGAGAAAAACCTTGATCCTAAAGTGGATTACGAGTCTGATTTTGATGATGATGGTTTATGTGCGGTGGCGAATGCTTATAGCCATTTGGATATAGTAAGTTTAGATAGGAGGTTACGTGTGGGGGATGTAGGTGTTGTTTCCATTTTAAGATCGTCAAAGAATATAACATCTTTATGTTTAAAAGGATGTGTTAAAGTCACGGACGAATCACTAAAAGTTATTGGAGAAGCAACTAGTTTAATACTTTTAAATTTGGGAGGTTGTTTAATTACTGATTTAGGTTTGAAGTATTTGGCAAATGGGGATTTGAAGAATTGTTTGAAAATTCTATTATTGGCAAAATGTGATAGGATTAGCGATGCTGGTATTATCTACTTGGGACAGATGGTTCACCTAACTGCTTTGACTTTGTCCAAATGTGGAGTTAACGTCACTGACTCTGGAATTTCGGCCATATCCAAAATCCCGAACATTGAGAGCTTGGTGTTGTCTCGGTTGATCAATGTAACAAATACATCGTTGTTTGATATTGCCAACAGTTGTTTGAATCTGAGAGAATTGGATTTGTCGGGTTGTCAGGCGATTACTAGTGAGGGTTTACGTGCTTTTGTTGATCATCCGACACTTGCACGCCTTTTTTTGTACGCGTGTCGTCATATTTCTTGGGGATTTTTTATGTTTGCTAATTTCACTCGTTTAGAATGTATTGGCCTTAGTAAGCATATGAAGACACCAAGGGCAAAGAAATACCACAATTACTTAGATTATGGGGGCAATCGCTGCTACATAGACTGGATGTGATCGAAGATCCAAGCAATCAGGAATTCAGGATACCTTTTTGAGCTTTCTTTCTCAATGCAAAGATGTCATGTTTGTGCTCGTTGACAGAATTGTGTAAGTTGATAGACACTTAGTATTCTGTCATTAGCATTTTAGTTTGAATATATCCGTTTTTGCTTTTTCATTCCAGCATGCATTTGACGGTTAATAAAGTTGTTATGAACTCAATTACTCATTGTTCTAAAATATGAAATCTTGGTAAGGCGACTTATTTTTATTTGATGACGTTGTCTAATTGTATAGGGTGGATAATAGAGGTCGTATTTCCTATAAATCTGTGATATGTCTGAAAGATAGTTACTGACTCTTAGAATTGTAGACGTGTGTTTTCAGTTCGCCAGTATGCTCATATGTATCAAACATGATCCCAAACTGATTATATGTTACTAAGATCTAAGTACCTTGTGATAACCTGCTATTACTGAATGAATAGATCAAAAAGCGTAATGGTTATACAGTTTAGCTGGTTTTCCTAAAAGTTCAAAATTTGCAATATCGACACTATCCTAAAGATTTACCAATTTGGCATGACTCAAACATGGTGGCGGGACGCGTTGCCTAACCACAACGTGAGCTTGTCCGAGTTATTATATAGTTAACATGTCAAAAAAAAACCTATAAAATCCATATCATATATGCCCAAAAATATAACTTGCCGTAGCAACAAAATTCAAATTTCACAAAAATATAACCATTTGTCAATTTAGATATAGGTTTGAATTAAGCTATAAATGTGAATAGACATATAAATCCATTAATATTTACAAACAATTTGCGTATTTTAGAACAAATTAAATACTTCTAATAACTAAGTTTGAAACATATGCTTATTTGATTAAACTTAATTTCAAATTTCACCGTCAAAAGTAATTTGAAGCACATTTATGGATTAGAGAAAACAATTTTTTTTTTGTGTAGTAATTCTTTACAAAATAACCAAATCCTATTACAGTATTATTATTTGGGTAGACAAAGAGAATTCATGTTCATGATATGTTTGTTCATTAATAATTGTGTGGTGGTACTCAGAACTTTTCACTGACCAATTTCAAAATGTATTTTAAAGGGTTTATCCAATGAGGTTTAAATCGTTATAACTGGTTGTATATCAGTCTTGTTACATAAAAGCATCCCTATCATAAACCTATTAGTACAATATTTGTTTGCCACTTAGTGTAATGTGATTAATTTATAAATATTTTCATATTAAAAATCTATTTCACTATAAAAAAAAGTTTTTAGTAGCTATTAAAATTATCACATCATACAATATTATTAGTTTATAAAACTATTAAAAATGCTAATTCATTTCACGTCGCCAAAGCTTGGAATAATTATGGAAATTTATAATTTATTAAACATATTTTTAAACCTCATAAACAAAATTAAACGATTACATGTGCATAACAACGGGATTTTATGGTGGCAGATAGTAATAGTGATATTTTGGTTCAATATACTGACCCCAACATTAATATTTTCTTGATCATTCATTTCGGTTTCCATCAAACTAACTATAAATTAAGACAAGAGTAAAAAGAAGTGTATGATGTTTATATACCGGAGAGTAGTATGATTTTTTGGAAACTATTATTAATTAAGTTTGTGTTAATTTGCCATCTATAATAAAGCGTATATTAGAGAAAGAACATTACTCAAAAATTACGAATTTATAAACTATTAAGAAATGTGATGCATGTTTTATAAATAGTTAAGATAGTCAAACTTTGTTATTAGGGTGAGCATTGGGACGAATCTCGACCTGTCCCGACTAATCCCGATACCGACAACGGGGAAAAACCCAAACCGACTCCCGATCCGATAATGGTCCCGACTCTTCCCGAATTTCGATAATGGTCCCGAATCGTCCCGAATCTTGATTTTGGCTGTGTTTTCTCGGGACCATCCCGACTCCCAACCCGTCCCGAATCCCGATTACCAGGAAAACCCAAACCGACTCCCGACCCGATTACAGTAGGATCGGTATAGGGAAGAAAGTCGGGTGTCGGGATCGGGACGGGAGTCGGTCGGGATTGCTCACCCATATTTGTTATTGCTTAAAAACTTACAAAATGGGTAATATTGTTTGACTAAAATACCTTTGCTTATAAAAAAAACATTAGAATCTATTATCTATTTAAAAAACTTACGTGTCATTTGTTTTTTTGAAAGAAACAATTTTTTCCTCTTTTCAATACTTTTGTCTGCAAGTGTGCAGATGTATTGTTTGTTTTTTTTAAACATAAGTATTTCTTTTCAATTCTTAATTATTCAAAAATTAAACATAAACTTTCACTTGTTGTTACTTCTTTATCATAAATCATATCTATTTTATTTTTATTTATTTATTTTTTTCAAAAGCACAAAACAAAATGGTTTTTTTCTTTGCTGATGAAGACTATAGATTTACACGAGACTGTTTACTTTCCAAAATTAAAGTTTTAATAAAAATTTTCTAACTTGTACTCTAGACTCTAGAGGCCAGGGGCGGACCTAGGCTTTAGCTTTGGGGGGCGGTGCCCTCCTCGACTCGCCGAAAAAGTTCAGATTTTAGTGTAAAAAAAATTTTTTTAGGACCTTTTTATTAAAGTGCACCCCTCCAAAAAAATCAAATTGCCTCCCACCTTGAAGCCAAAAATGTAAAAAGCTTAGTTTTTAGTGTTAAAAAAAAATATGACCTTTTTATTAAAGTTTATCACGAATTTTATTAAAAAAAATTTTTTTGCCCCCCGCATTGGAAAATCCTGGGTCCGCCACTGCTAGAGGCACACATGTTAAAGAAGTTTTAGAGCGTGAGTGTCACTCTTTGAATAACCAATCAATGGTTATAAGCAGTGGCGGAGCCAGGAGCCAAGTTTAGGGGTAGCGAAATACGAAAATTTGTTTAGGGGTAGCGAAAATTTGTTTCAGGGGTAACGAAATCGCCAAAAAAATGGTCAAAAATCGCCAAAAATCGCTAAAATTACACTACCGGGTAAAAGTTCAGAGGTAGCGACCACTACCCCTGGCTTACACATGCCTCCGCCCCTACTTATAAGGCCTGATGCTGGAGGATAATAGGAACCGCTCAGTGGCTGCTGGCCATTTAGAGTATAACACCCACTCTAGGACACTCGTTAACATGTGCCCCTTAGACACAATTAGAAAAACACTTTTATTAATACACTTTACTAATTTCCTTAAAATTTAATACTTCCCTCTAAAACTTTCATCATCCCGCTCGAAAATATCCCAAAATCCCACCCAAGATTTCACCGAAAATCACTTTCCATAGTTACCCTCCACTTGCTATTCCCCAAATAATATTTCCACTTTCCACACAGTTACTTTACACACTTTACTCTTTTCATCTCATTTCACATATGAGTGGTCTTCGTCAAGTCCACAAATCAGGTAACTAACTGAAATGTGTTATATCTTCAATTTCATAACCAATTTGAGATGTTCATCTGTCTATTTATTGTTTTGGTAATTTTCTTATTTAGGGTTAATGTGAACCTAAATGTGTATAAACTTGTATTCTATTTTAAAATTTGTTTTGGCCTGGGTATCATTTTTTCTAATTTCATTTAGTGTATGAAGCTTAGAGGGTGTTTGGATATGATTATGTTGTAGAAAATGCAATTAGACGCGAAAATAAGAATACATGCTTAGAAAGTGTACATTTTGGTCCGTTTTAATCAAGGGTTTTAGTATGGCTTATTCTAACCCAAAATAAGTAAATTAGCTTTTTTTGTTAGCTTATGGGCTTTTTTGAAACTGAAAAAGCTTACTTGAATTTGAACAATCTCATAAGTTGATAAAAAGAGCTCATGAGCTTTCCCGAACACAAATAAGCCCATAAGTCCGAAAAATAAGCTATCCTAGACACCCTCTTAGTTATGATATATTATGTGCTTATCTGCGAGATTGAAGCTATAAAAGCTTTTCACACATGTTTACTCGTACACCAAGACATAGAATTACAGTTACTACCCTTAATGATTTCTTAATAATAATATTCGTAACATGAATGTGTTGGTATGGTTTATGTACCTTTGGGTGACTTTCCAGTTTCGATTAGTTTCATTTTAGCTAAAAAGTTTCTATGTACCCATTTGACCAGTTAGAGGTTATACCTGCATGTTTTTTTGTATTCCCTGTTAAATTTGATTTGATTATACTGTTTGTTAAAACTTCAAAATATGCAAGCAGGATGTTATAAAAGCATTGTTTTTACACATGCTAGGTGATGTTAGCTAGTGACATTGCGGCAAACGACCATTAACCTGTGGCAGGTAACAAAGTTCTTCGGCCAAGAGTTTGTACTCATAACTCTAGAGCGCGATGGAGCAACTTGGAGATGACAACCTTATCTCCATTTGCTACAAAATTGATTATCGAGGTGATTTAAAATCATTTTCTGAAGTTTCCAAGCAATTTTTGAAAGCTGCATGCATTCGCCGATGGGACTTAAAAGTTTCTTTTACTGGTCTACTTACTGATATGTTACCTGCATCCCCGAATTTGAGTTCTTTTCAATGTTCTAAACCACTTTCAAACAAGCACATTAAACTCCTAGCCCAGTCATGCCCCAAGCTCAGGACCTTGCGCCTGACTTTGGAGAAAAACCTTGATCCTAAAGTGGATTACGAGTCTGATTTTGATGATGATGGTTTATGTGCTGTGGCGAATGCTTATAGCCATTTGGATATAGTAAGTTTAGATAGGAGGTTACGTGTGGGGGATGTAGGTGTTGTTTCCATTTTAAGATCGTCAAAGAATATAACATCTTTATGTTTAAAAGGATGTGTTAAAGTCACGGATGAATCACTAAAAGTTATTGGAGAAGCAACTAGTTTAATACTTTTAAATTTGGGAGGTTGTTTAATTACTGATTTAGGTTTGAAGTATTTGGCAAATGGGGATTTGAAGAATTGTTTGAAAATTCTATTATTGGCAAAATGTGATAGGATTAGCGATGCTGGTATTATCTACTTGGGACAGATGGTTCACCTAACTGCTTTGACTTTGTCCAAGTGTGGAGTTAACGTCACTGACTCTGGAATTTCGGCCATATCCAAAATCCAGAACATTGAGAGCTTGGTGTTGTCTCGGTTGATCAATGTAACAAATACGTCGTTGTTTGATATTGCCAACAATTGTTTGAATCTGAGAGAATTGGATTTGTCGGGTTGTCAGGCGATTACTAGTGAGGGTTTACGTGCTTTTACTGATCATCCGACACTTTCAAGCCTTTTTTTGTACGCGTGTCGCCATATTTCTTGGGGATCTTTTATGTTTGCTCATTTCACTCGTTTAGAATGTATTGGCCTTAGTAAGCATATGAAGACACCATTGGCAAAGAAATACCACAATTACTTAGATTATGGGGGCAATCGCTGCTACATAGAGTGGATGTGATTGAAGATCCAAGCAATCAGGAATTCAGGATACCTTTTTGTGCTTTCTTTCTCAGTGCAAAGATGTCATGTTTGTACTCGTTGGCTGAATTTTGTAAGTTGATAAGACACTGGCATTCTGTCATTAGCATTTTAGTTTGAATTTTATCCGATTTTGCTTTTTCATTCTAGCATCCATTTGACGTTTAATTAAGTTATTATTAACTCAATTGATCATTGTTCTAAAGTATGAAATCAGGCAATATGTTTAGTGTGCTTAATTAAGGTTCCTCCCTTGTTTGTGGACAATTGAAATCTTGGTGTGGCTACTTATTTTCGTTTGATGACGTTGTTTAATTGTATGCATGTAAACAATAGTACCTTCGTTTTGTTATAGGGTGAATAACAGATGGTATTTCCTGTAAATCTGTAATATGTCTGAAAGATAGTTACTGACTCTTAGAATTGTAGACGTGTTTGCAGTTCGCCAGTATGCTCATATGTATCAAACATGATCCCAAACTGGTTGTATGTTACTAACTTCTAAGTATCTCATGATAACCTTCTGTTTATTGAATGAGTAGATCAAAAAGCGTAATGGTATAAAGTTTAGCTGGTTTTTCTAAAAGTTCAAAATTTGAAATATCAACCAACTTGGTGAGTAAAGAGAAATTTACTTAATAGGCATATAATTATATGCCTATCGTATAATTATATGCCTATCGTTTACGATGCTATCCTAAAGATTTACCAATTTGGTATGACTAAAACATGGTGGCGGGACGCGTTGCCTAACCACAACATGAGCTTGTTTGAGTTATTATATAGTGCATGTCAAAAAACCTATACAATCCATATCATATATGCCCAAAAATATAACATTCCGTATGACGACAATCAAGCAGATTATCAATGGTTCTAATTTGTTGTGTGACTGTTAATTGTAATAGTTTATGTGCATATTAAGGTGTGTTTAGTATGTTTGTGAAGTTAAGTGTACGTCTCATTCACCTAAATTGTTGAAAGGAATTGGTATACTATTTTACTAAGCCAATATATAAATTCTTAGCAAGAGAAGTTTAGAGTCATTATTACATGGAGTAAATTGCAAAAAATCGTCCTCGTGATTTGGCGAGATTACATGTTTCATTTGGGTGGTTCAGAAGCCTCATTGTGGGAAACCTTGGGTCCAATTTCGTCATTCATCAAAGTGAAATGACTAATGAGCCATCGTTTTCTTCCTCATTTATTTTTTTTTTCTTTAAATTTCTATTCTTTTTAAATAAAAATTAAGGAACACTTCAAGATATTCAACAATGTGTTGGCGAGTAATTGGTCTATTTTGGTATATTTTCTCTCCTTTCTCATTGATTAGACCAATGACTCCCTCGCACATTAATGTGTGGATTTCTTTTGTGTAATTTTTCTATGAGTCTAGCGTTCCTCATTTTGTGAAAAGATATACTCCATATGTCATAAAATTATTGTCCCACTTTGATTGTTTTGGTATTTCTTTCTCGACTTTGACTATAAATATTTTTATTTGTGTTATACAATATTTTTAGATGAAAATTATACAAATGAAAATATATTTAAAACTCAATCCGTTTATATATTTTTTTGCATCAAATATTATGTAACATAAATAAGAATACTTAAGTTCAAAATTGTAAAATAAAGACAGAACAATAATTTTGAGACGGGGAGAGCAATTGATTATATTAAAAATATAATCATCTTATGCACAAAAATTGCTTGAAAACACAAAAGAAAATGGTAATCAGTTGTTCTTTGTACCAGCTGTTGTTAATGAGAAAGGTGATGAGGTTGTTATATTTGATGATGAGCTAGTTAAGGAAGGAAGTGATAAGTGGAAATTGACTGTGTGTGGTTACTTTGTTGGATGTAAAATGCCAGTTTATGAACTAAAATATCATATTAGGAGAATGTGGGGTAAGTATGGGTTGAAAGATATTGTGGTTGATACTGATGAGATATGTTACTTTAAGTTCAAGAGTGAAGAGGGAATGAATTCTGTTTTGGATCAAAGTCCATGGTTAGTAAATGGAGAACCATTGGTAGTTCAAAAATGGGACCCTGAAGTAGTTATTGTGAAAGAAACTCCCTGTAAAATCCCTGTTTGGATTAGGTTGTTTAATGTACCTCTTGAGGCATGGAGTGTCAAAGGTATAAGCACTATTTCCAGCAGGTTGGGGAGACCTATTATGATGGATAAGATGACTACTGACATGTGTGATGAAGGATCTGGTAGACTGGGATATGCTAGGGTTCTTATTGAAGTGGATGCAAGTAAAGAATATGCTGATAAAGTGGAAATCAATTATGTGGATGTTCAATTGAAAGTTAAGAAAACTAAATGGGTGAGAGTTGAGTACTCATGGAAACCTGATAGGTGTAGTCAATGCAATGTGTTTGGTCATTCATTAAGTCAATGTAAAAAGAAGCAAAATGATGTAGCTGAGGAGAATGGAGGTAATAAGCAGAAGAATAGTGAAACAGGGAACAAAGATGGCTTTAATGAAGTAAGACCAAGGAAGTTTAGAGGTGACAATCATGGGAGTGGTAAAGATGCTCAAGGATATAAGCAAGCTAATTGGAAAGTGAATTACTCTGAGAAATATGTGTATAAGCCAAAGGATAATGGTAATAAAGTGAATAGCAATGAGAAGAATAAGAGTAAGGAAAAAAGTCAAGGTGAAGTTAGTCAGGATAAGTCTAATGGGTTGGGGCAAAATGGGGAAAAACAGAAAATGAAACCAAGAGGTTCTGAATCACCACCAAGTCTAGAGAAAGTTTGGAAGGTATCCAGTGAGAATTTGAAAGAGCTTAAGAAGAGTGCTAACAAGTATTCTGTCCTAAGTGAAATTGATGATCAGGGGGAGAAAATGGAGAATGGTAATAAAATTGTTAGTGATGAAGAGGATGTATATGACAGTAGGAATAAGGCAACAAATTGTTTGATTGCTAATGAGATATTGGAAGGTGATAGTGGTCAGCCTAGAAAGAATCATTAAGTATGTATTTCAAGATAGCCACATGGAACATAAGAGGAATGAGTAATGAAATTAAACAAAATGAGGTTATGAAGTTTATTGAATCTGAAAGAGTACAAGTTTGTGCAGTCATTGAAACTCATTTGAAAATTAAAAATATCTACAAAATTTGTGATAGGGTATTTGGAAATTGGAAATGGTGTTCTAATGTACAACAAAGTCCTACATGTTGCAGAATAATCATTGGGTGGAATAGTTCTTTATTGAATGTGGTTCTTATTCATAGTTCAAATCAAGTAATGCTTTGCTTAGTGGAATCTGTGGATAAAAAGATAAGGTTCTTCTGTAGTTTCATTTATGCTTCCAATTCTATTATTGAGAGAAAAGAACTGTGGAGACAACTTTTGATGAACAAGAGTATGATCAATGGGTAGCCTTGGGTATTAATGGGGGATTTTAATGTGATTCTTAAACCTGAGGAGCAGTCTAATGGTACTTCTGGTATGAGTAATGAGATGGGAGAGTTTCAAGATAATGTCAATGAAATAGAGGTTGATGATATATGTAGTTCTGGTTTTCATTTTACATGGACTAAGTCTCTCAAGAATCCTTTGTGCAACACTCTCAAGAAGCTTGATAGGATTATGATTAATGAAGCCTTTTTGGATACGTTTGAGAAAGCTCATGGTATGTTTCTTCCTTATGTGATATCTGACCACAGCCCTGCAGTGTTAACTATTCCAGAAGGGTTGCATAAAAAGAAAAAGTCATTTAGATTTGTTAACTATGTGACTGATAAAAGTGATTTTCATGCAAGTGGTGAATGAAGGGTAGAGTAAAGAGGTTAATGGATGTAAGATGTATCAAGTAGTTCAGAAATTGAAGATGCTCAAAAAACCATTAAATCAGCTTAACTGGAAACATGGAAACCTGTTTGATAATGTGGAAGTTTTAAAGAAGAAATTAGAAGAAGCTCAAAAGAAATTTGACCTTGATCCTAATAATGTGGAGATTAAGAAAGATAATGTGAAATTGGTTACAGAATATAGAATTGCAGTTGAAGATGAGCTTAAATTGTTACATCAGAAAGCTAAAGTTCACTGGTTGCAAGAAGGTGATAGAAACTCTGCTTATTTTCATAAAGTTTTAAAATCTAGAAAGCACAAGAGTAGAGTAGAATCTATCTGTAAGGAGGATGGCACAAGGGTAAATGGAGATGATGTTGCAGAGCAGTTTGTGAATCATTTTAAGAAGTTTCTTGGTGAGTGCCAGAATGTTCAAGGTTTAGATAATCTTGGTAATATTGTTCAACTGAAGCTTTCTGAGGATGATGCAACAAATTTGGTTAGGGAGATCTCTGATGAGGAAATAAAAGCAGCAATGTTTGATATAGATTCTTCTAAAGCAGCTGGTCCAGATGGATACACTTCATGCTTCTTCAAGAAAGCTTGGAATTCAATTGGGAAGGATGTATGTAAAGCAGTGAAGGAGTTCTTTTGTACAGGGATGATCTTAAAGGAGATTAATGCCACTTTAATTGCATTGGTTCCAAAGATTGACACTCCTGATAAAGTGTCAGACTTTAGGCCAATTGCATGTTGTAATGTAATATACAAGTGTATAAGTAAAATTCTAACCAATAGAATCAAAAATGGTTTGAGCAAGATAGTGAGTCTTAACCAGAGTGCCTTTGTTCCAGGGAGGCATATTCAAGACAATATTCTCATTACACAAGAGTTATTAAGAGGATATAATAGGAAGAATGGTCCCAAGAGATGTGCAATGAAGATAGACATTCAAAAAGCCTATGATACAGTAAATTGGGAGTTTTTACAGGCTGTTCTCAAGGCAGTTGACTTTCATGACAAAATGGTACATTGGATTATGACATGTATTACTTCTACTTCCTTCTCTATTTGCATTAATGGTGAAATTTGTGGATTCTTTAAAGGGGGGGGGGGGGGGGGTAGAGGGCTTAGACAGGGAGATCCTATTTCTCCTTATCTATTCACTTTGGTAATGGAAGTGTTCAACATGATTATGATCAAAAACATTGGCGAAGCTCATAATTTCAAGTATCATTATGGGTGCAAAGATCTTAAGCTCACACACCTGTGTTTTGCAGATGACCTTTTGGTTCTTTGTAATGGGGATAAGAACTCATTGGCAGTTATTAAAAGATCACTGGATGAATTTAGTAGTGTGTCAGGTTTATTTCCAAATATGAGCAAGAGTACAATTTTCTTTGGTAGTATTCCTGAGCAAAAGAAAGCTGAATTGCTAGAAGTTATTCCTTTCAAGTGTGGCAGACTTCCTATGAAGTACCTTGGGGTTCCATTATTGGCAAAACAGCTTGGTGTTCATGATTGTAAGCAGCTGATTGATAGTGTGGAAGGGAGAATCAATAGTTGGAAGAACAAATGTTTATCTTATGCTGGCAGGATCCAACTTATTGCTTCTGTCTTGTCTGCTATGCAACAATACTGGGCTTCAGTGTATATGCTCCCAATCACTGTTGTTCATGATCTTGAAAAGATATTCAAGAGATTTTTGTGGAACTCTGGTAATTCAGCTAAAGGAAAAGCTAGAGTTGCATGGAAGTTAGTCTGTAAACCAAAGGATTAGGGAGGTTTAGGTATTAAACCTTTAAGACAGTGGAATGAAACTCTTTTGGTAACTCAAATTTGGAAGATTATTGATAATAATGAATCTCTTTGGGTCAAATGGGTCAATACAGTGAAATTAAAAGGTAATAGTATTTGGGAGGTTGAATATCAGAGTTCTGACAGTTGGGGATGGAAACAGCTTCTACTTTTAAGAGATAAAATAAAACCTTTTGTTAAATACTTGATTGGAGATGGCAAAAGTGTTTTTATGTGGCAAGACAATTGGAGTAATCTAGGTCCTCTTAATAGTATTGTTCAGAACAGAGCACTGTATGAAGCTAGGATGAGTAATAATGATAAAGTGATTGAACTTATTGATAATGGTGAGTGGCTGTGGCCTAATGAATGGAACAATACCTTTTCTGAACTTCAACAACTCATTGTTCCAGAAATATCTGATAGAAGGGATAGAGCAATGTGGATGGATTGTAATGGTAAAATTAGTGAATATTCTGTCAAAACAGTTTGGGAAAGTTTGAGAGAAAATGGGCCAAATGTGAGATGGAGTAGTGTTGTGTGGTTCTCCCAGTGTACTCCTAAGCACTCTTTTATTCTATGGCTTGCAATTCAAGAGAAATTATTAACACAGGACAGGATGATAGCTTGGTACCAAGGAGATGATTTGAAATGCTCTTTGTGTAAAAGTTGCATTGATAGTCATCAGCATTTATTCTTTGAATGTGTATTCTCTGCCAAGGTTTGGAATGAAGTGAAATGCAAAGGAAGGTTTACTGGAAATGGTCAAGATTTGGAGAGTGTGGTGAATGATATTGCAGATAGAGTGAATAATAATAATATATGGAATGTGGTGAATAAACTTTTAGTGGCAGCAACTGTATATGCACTGTGGAATGAAAGAAATAAGAGAAATTTTCAAGATGTTAGAAGAACTGAGATTGAAATAGTTGCAGTGGTTTACAAATATATGGAAGATGTCATCCAAAGTATTAGTGTGAAAAGGTCTAATGCAGTTTTGCTGGTGGCCAAAATGTGGAATTTAAGATGGGAAAAAGGTAAATTGGTTCCTGATCTTCTAAATACAGTCTGAGTAATGATCAAGTTATGACTGGTTTGAGGGGTGTTTGGAGCATCATAGGTTCAGTGTTATGTGGGGGAATGTTATAGTATCTGGAATTGCATTTAACTACAGTGTGCAAATAGTCTTAATAGTCTTATATGCAAACCATCAGTGTGACAAGTACTAGTACCTTGGAGTCTTAATGGTATGACTGTACCTATTTTGTGCCACATATGTCATGCAAACTCGGCCTTGGGAGGAAGTTTGGTGTATATGTTGAAACAAATAGGAGGTCTAATTCATAAAGATGTACCAAAATGTAGGCTTGTACACTGTGAAGGGTAATGGTTTGGCGGATGGTGTATGATGGATTGAATAGAGAGGAATGAAATATGGTCCTTCTTGGTCTTTCCAATGCATCATCAAGGAGGTAAGGTTGGTCTTCACTCAAGGAGTGCGTTCCCATGTACCTGAAGCCATTTATGAGATGGAAATGTAGGGTGCATGGCATAGCCCTTGAAGTGGAAGGGAAATGGGTTCCTAGTGAAGCCTCTTATCTTTTCTACGAGATCATTGTGGGTGGCTGGTTGAATGATCTTGGTGGGAAGATATAGGGGAAATGTAACTAGATGGTGGGTGCTAAAAAGGTAATTTTCAGCTGCTTAGTTGGTAGAAGCAGTGTCTGAAGTGTATCTCTGTTGGGCAGAATTGCAGATCTCAGTAATGTTTGGATAGCAAAATTCTGTAATAGGTTGATGTTTCATTTGATGTATTCTGTCATTGGGATTGTCCAATGTGACAGTGAGATACTTATATTGTACATTTGGTTGATGTTAATATAAATTTACCTTTGCACAAAAAAAAAAAAATATATATATATTACAAATATAGTTGTATGAATATATTTCTTTTTTCTAAACATCCTCTCAAAAATAGTCAAACTTACATTCTTTAGTGAATTTCAACCCTGTTTTGGAGAATCTTTTATTTTCCGGCAACCATACGTTCCTCCACCACCTTAAAGCAGATCAGACAATGATTCTTGTCCTTTAATAAATTCTATTGCATTGTAAGTACTATCATTTTACTACTTACCATCTATTTTATATCATAGGTTAACATCTGACCTTTACATTTATCACCCTCTAAAGTTTAAGTGTATCAAGATTAGATTGGTTAGAGGGTCTTTTGGTTTGAGACTACGTGAATATTTGGTTAGTGGGTTTGACTTTTGAAAATAGGGGTATCAAATCAACCATATGGTAATCTTCAATTAGTACTAACAGGGGCGGAGCCAGAAATTTTTGCTCGAGGGGCACATTTTGATAATTTTTAGAAACTACATTACTAAATGGTTATTAAGGGGGGCAAATTACAAAAAATTCCAGATATTTTAGAAAATTTATGCTACAATTTTTTTTGTTAGGGGGCACGTGACCCCGGGACCCTTCCCTATCTCCGCCCATAACTAGGTTTGACTTTTGAAAACAACCTGATCGTAGGTGGATCAAACCCCGTGGATTACTCGGCCAAAAGTCAAAAACCATGGTAACCAAAAGAGAAAGAAATTGTAGTAATGACTATTTTTTGTTATCTATTTAAACCATTTCTCAATTTTGATGTTGATATATGTCGTTCGCCTTGTATACTTGCTACGCGTTATATGCAACTGTACACAATCACACATCCATGTATCTTTGAACACATTCAGTCTCCTTACTCGCGGGTTTACCTTAGGTAGGGGCAGGATTTGTCTACACTTCATCTCATCCTTACCTCGCTCAGCATGGATTGCTTGGCTACAATTTTTGTAGCAAAAAGCTACAATTCTTCACCAAAATACACAAGAAAATGATTCAGGGACCCACAAAAAAGATTCAGGGACCTACAAAAGGACTTAAGGACCCACAATTTGTAGCACAAAATTGTAGGGAGTTGGCTACAATGTAATTGTAGCTAATATATTCCCTTTTCATTATATTCCATCCATATCCCACGTTTAATAGTTTACCCGGTAAACTCGTTATTTCACAAATTTTATTTGATTAGATTGCTTATCACAACAACAAAGTATACAAGTAGGATGTTATATAATGAGTAAGCGTTTTTTTCATTCATGCCAGGTGGAGTTAGCAAGTGACATTGCAGGCAGCAAAATACCATTAACTCGTGGCAGGTATAAAGTTATTTCGGTCAAGAGTTGGTACTCATAAGCCTAGAGAGCGATGGAGCGACTTGAAGATGACATCCTTATCTCTATTTGCTACAGAATTCACAATCGACAAGACCTAATATCATTTTCTGAAGTTTCCAAGCAATTCTTGAAAGCTACTTGCATTCGCCGATGGTACTTGGAAGTTTCGTTTACTGGCCTACTTAGTGATATCTTACCTGCATCCCCAAATTTGAGGTCTATTCGATGCTCTAAACCACTTCTGAACAAGGACATGAAACTCCTAGCCCTGTCATGCCCCAAGCTCAGGTTCTTGGACCTGGATTTAGAGAAAAACCTTGAGCCTAAAGTGGATTATGAGTCTGATTTTGATGATGATGGTTTGTGTGCGGTAGCAAATGCTTGTTGCCATTTAGAATCAGTGAGTTTAAGCAGGAGATTACATGTTGGGGATGTAGGTGTTGTTTCCATTTTAAGATCATCTAAGAATATTATATCTTTAGATTTGGCAAGATGTGTTAAAGTCACAGATGAATCACTCAAAGCCATTGGAGAAGCAACTCGTTTAAGAAGTTTAGATTTGCAAGGTTGTTATTTGATTACCGATTTAGGTTTGAAGTATTTGGCAACTGGGGATTTGAAGAATAGTCTGACGTTTCTTTATTTGGACGAGTGTGTTAGGATTAGTGATGCTGGTTGTATCTACTTGGGACAAATGGTTCACCTAACTGTTTTGACTTTGTCCAACTGTGGGGTTAATGTCACCGACTCTGGAATTTCGGCCATATCCAAAATCCCAAACATTGAGACATTGATGTTGTCTTGGTTGATCAATATAACAGATATATCGCTGGTTGATATTGCCAACAATTGTTTGAAACTGAGAGTGCTTCATTTGACGAGTTGTGAGGCGATTACTGGTGAGGCTTTACATGCTTTTGCTGATCATCCGACACTTTCATACCTGGCTTTATACTCGTGCCACAATATTTCTTGGGAAAAGGTTATGTCGGGTGCATTTACTCGTTTAAATTATCTTGGACTCAGTAGTAGAATAAACACACCGTTGGCAAAGGCAAGTTACAAGTACTTAGATTTTGGGGACAACCGCTGCAAGATATATTGGAGATGATCAAAGATACGATCGATGAGGAATTCAGGATGTTTTTTTGTGCTTTCTTTCTCAATGCAAAAGATGCCACAATTGTGCCGGTCCACAAAAGTGCCCAAGTTTGATGACACTCGAGTTTCTGTCGTAAGCATTTTAGTTTGTATTTGATATTTTTTTGCTTTTCTTTCTAGCATGCACTTGACATCTGGTGGTGTTATATAGTTAATTACTGAATGTTCTTAAATATGAATTAGGCAACATGTTTAGTGTCCTTAATTAAGTAAGGCCCCTCCGTTGTTGGTCAACATCATGAAAGTTAACCAAATTACTTCCGTCTTTGTTAATAGGGTGAATACCAAAAAAGGTTATGTTTCGCTTAAATCGCTTTGAAAAAAGACAGCTACTGATTGTAAAGTTGTCACATGCTCTCTCAGCTCGCTTGTATCATACACACTATCCTTTACTCCTGGTACTTTACCCCTTGTTCAGCTAAAATATCTATGGAAATTACCAGGTGAAATAGCACATTAACTTCTGTTGGTAGCAAAACTTTGCCATGACGAGGCTATGATGTGTATGAATTTAATGCACAATTTCTCAAATCATTCATATGTAAACCTTATCATAAAGTATGATCATCCGTTGTCAAAGTGACAAACATGATCCAAAACTGACCAAAACGGAGGAGGGGGAAGGGGCTTAACGTAACTACGTCTCACTCGTCAGCAAAGGGAAATGGCTTAAGACCTTACTACACTTTCGCTTGCTCTTCACCCACATACCCAGTTGAACCATTTGTAAGACAGAATGAGCCAACGCACTTACGCACCAGCAGTGGCTCCTATCCAAACCCGCTTAACTTATGGTTTCACACAATGGTCTGTCTCTTGAGTTAATTGGGTGTGTTTCTTAATAATCCGTCCCGGTCCACAACTGGCTAAATGATTTTCAGATGGAAATGATACTCGGTATGGAATCATGTGTAGACGTGTAGTTAAACATGGTCCCAAACTGGTTAAATGTTACCAACTTTTAAGTACATGGCGACAACCAATGAGTATAAACATGTTTACAAGGAAAATTTATAGTATTACTGAATGAAAAAACAAACGTACGCTAGACCACACGATTATCCGATAGAAAACCAAAGTACCAAACAAACTAAAATGGGCCTTTAAAGTCTAAACTATGAAAAATGGGCTTGATTATTGGGCCGAAGATCCATTAGCAATTTGCTGCATTGTCTGCCCGAGAAGCCC
This sequence comes from Artemisia argyi, assembly GCA_030686995.1. Lineage (NCBI taxonomy): Eukaryota > Viridiplantae > Streptophyta > Magnoliopsida > Asterales > Asteraceae > Artemisia > Artemisia argyi. Next base: position 13,209,061 of record CM060693.1, read on the forward strand.
CTTAACCCAAACATCATCTATATATATATCCGACAACCGCTGGTCATTAGTATTCCCACAGACCACGATTCTTTAAATAACTCGATTGCATTGTAAGTATTACTGTTACTTTATTAATTAACATATGTATTTTACTCACTTATTTTATTCTAGGTTACAGTTTAAGTGTATGAACAATAAGGTGGTTCAGCAAATATGTTAGTCTTTTATGGTGTTTAGTTTTTTATGGGTTTTTTTTTTAATGGAGTGCTATAACCACAAAAGCTTTACAAAATATTTTTCACATAATAATGTGTCATGTAAACTTGTGTATGTATTTATAAGAGAGAGAATTAAAAAGTAAGTTAGAAAATGCCATTAATGATAGAGCAATGTTATATCCACTCTCAAAATCCATAAAAAAAATTCACTTGATGACGTGTTGGCGGATGATTGATACATCATTGTGTGGAAATCATTTTGTAAAAATTTTAGTGGTTCTAGCAATCCTCTTTTTAATGCCTTGAATTTTCATTCTATAATGGGTGTTTGGTTTGAGGGTTTCACTTTTAATAATGGGTATGAGTATTGGTATGGCCGTATGGGAATAGGTTTGTAAACCTACTACTCTTAGTGGGTTTTGATAATGCTTAGTTTATAGGGTTTGATAACAATTTTCAAATACGAAACCCACAAACCAAATAACTACAATGGTAATGAAAGTCATTCCTTCATATCCATAACCTCAAACCAAAAGCCCTATCTATTTTTAGCTTTACGAGCTTATTTAATTTCACTCGACTTATATTTCGATTCATAAGCCTAAACTTAGGTGGGAGGATAGACTTAAGCAAGACATGAAGGAGCTTCTCTTGTCCGAGGACACGACCCCATATAGGAATGCGTGGAGATATAGGATTAGAATTTGCTGGTAATTTGGCCTTGGGTTAGGTTGTTCGAGGGTGTGAGGTAGTTGTTGCGTTTAGACCTTATAGGACTCTTAGTAACCTTGCCCCTTGTGTTGTAGATATAGAGCCCTTAGCTTGTTCCCTTTAGGCTTTAGGCGTTTAGTGGCCTCTTTTGTTCCTTTGTTTTGCCTTAGCTCTAGGCCCAATAGCGTTACCCTGCTTAGTTCTTTGCTGCTCTCTTAAGCGTTGGACTTGTTTGCCTTTAGCCCCCTTTTCTTTGCTTGCGTTTTTCTTGGTGCTCTTTCCCTTTTGCTTTTTGCGTTAATTATTTTGTTCTTGTATGCTTTGCTCTTCCTCTTCAGCGCTTTATCTTTTCTTTTTTGTGGGTTGCTTGCGGCGTTTGCGTATTTATCTTTATGTCCTTTTCTCTTATGTTCTTTTAATGGTTTTTCTGCCTATCTGCTCTGTAGGTTTGTATGCTTGTTTTTATCCTTTCGTCTTTTGTATGCTTATCCTTGTTATTGCTCTCTTTCACACATGCACTTTTTCTGAGCACTCTCACCACACACACTTGCCGGAGGTCTTCCTGTAAGCAGTCTTCTTACTCTCGGGTAGGGGTAAGATATGTCTGCGGTCTACCTCCCCCATGCCCCGCCCCGGCGGGATTGGGTATGTTATTATTGTTTCTTAAATTTAAAAAAAAGGTAAAAATGAGCTTATGAAATATAAGCTAAGTCAAATAAGCTCATAAGAGGTCTTAGGTTGAAACCTCCCTAAGTAAACACCTTGGGGCAGGCGAGGGAAAGGGTTCGGAAACAGTCACGGGTATACCCCGAGCATACATCCGAGTGAAAGACTCAACCTCCCCGGTTATCAAGGAAAATCTCATCCATTTACCCGTTTTTGTATTAGCTCGTAAGCCGACACATAATTATTTTGATAAAAGCACGTCCCAAGCTGCCTATGATGGAAGATGGCTTATTTTCCCCAAATTAGCAGAAGCAGTTTCTTTTATCCAAACACTACAAATTGCTTATTTTCCGAACAATCAAGCAATCATAAAAATCCTCTTACTCATTAAGATATAGGTTTGAATTTAGTGTTATTTGTCAATTAAGTTCAATACAATGGATCCATCATTTTTAAACTTGACTTTAAAAGTCAAATGTGGGGGAAATTTCACTGTTACCTATGTGCTCTTTTACGGGCTTGAAGCTCTTCAAATGCATACTCGTATACTAAGATATAGAATTACTATTACTACCCTTGCTGATTTCTTGATGTAATAGTCCCAACCTAAATTTGTTGCTATTATACATGATGATTTGTGTATCTTTATGTGACTTTCGACTAGTTTCATTTTAGCTATATAGTTTGTCTTTTACCATTTGATTAGTTAGAGATAATACCTGCATGTTTTCTGTATTCCTATTTAACTCGTTATTTCAAAAAATTTAATTAATTAGATTGCTTATCACAACAACAATCTTGTTATTCCTAGTTAACTCGTTATTTCAAAAAATTTAATTAATTAGATTGCTTATCACAACAACAAACTATACAAGTAGGATGTTATGATGAGTAAGCATTGTTTAATACATGACAGGTGGAGTTAACATGGCAGCAAACGACCATTAACTCGTGGAAGGTAAAAAAGTTCTTTCGGTCAAGAGTTTGTACGCATAACCGTAGAGAGCGATGGAGCGACTTGGATATGACAACCTTATCTCCATTTGCAACAGAATTCATAATCTGCACGACCTGAAATCAATTTCTGAAGTTTCCAAGCAATTCTTGAAAGCTGCTTGCATTCGCCGAAGGAGCTTAGAAGTTTCTTTTACTGGTCTACTTACTGATGTTTTACCTGCATCCCCGAATTTGAGATCTTTTCAATGTTCTAAACCACTTTCAAACAAGCACATTAAACTCCTAGCCCAGTCATGCCCCAAGCTCATGGACTTGAACTTGGGCCTGACTTTAGAAAAAAATCTTGATACTAAAGTGGATTATGAGTCGGATTTTGATGATGATGGATTATGTGCCGTGGCAAATGCTTATATCGATTTGATTTCAGTGAGTTTATGCAGGAGATTACATGTTGGGGATCTAGGTGTTGTTTCAATTTTAATATCATCTAAGAATATAACATCTTTAGATTTGGAAAGATGTGTTAAAGTCACAGATAAATCACTTAAAGCCATTGGAGAATCAAATCGTTTAAGAATTTTAAATTTGCAAGGTTGTTATTTAATTACCGATTTAGGTTTGAAGTATTTGGCAACCGGGGATTTGAAGAGTAGTCTGATGCATCTTTGTTTGGACGAGTGTTTTAGGATTAGTGATGCTGGTTGTATCTACTTGGGACAAATGGTTCACCTAACTGTTTTGACTTTGTCCAAGTGTGGGGTTAACGTCACCGACTCTGGAATTTCAGCCATATCCAAAATCCCAAACATTGCGACACTGGTGTTGTCTCAGTTGATCAATGTAACAGATATATCGCTGTCTGATATTGCCAACAATTGTTTGAAACTTAGTGTGCTTCATTTGACGGGTTGTGAGGCGATTACTGGTGAGGCTTTACATGCTTTTGCTGATCATCCTACAATTTTATACCTGGCTTTATACTCGTGCCACAATATTTCTTGGGAAAAGGTTATGTCGGGTGCATTTACTCGTTTAAATTATCTTGGACTCAGTAGTAGAATAAACACACCATTGCCAAAGGCAAGTTACAAGTACTTAGATTTTGGGAATAAACGCTGCATAATAAATTGGAGATGATCAAAGATATAATCGATGAGGAATTCAGGTTGTTTTTTTTGTGCTTTCTTTCTCAATGCAAAAGATGCTACAATTGTGCCGGTCCGCAAAAGTGCCCAAGTTTGATGACACTTGAGTTTCTGTCGTAAGCATTTTAGTTTGTATTTGATCTGTTTTTGCTTTTCTTTCTAGCATGCACTTGACATCTGGTGGTGTTGTTATAAAGTTAATTACTGAATGTTCTTAAATATGAATTAGGCAACATGTTTAGTGTGCTTAATTAAGTCCCCTCCGTTGTTGGTCAACATCATTAAAGTGGGGTGAAACCGTAATTATCTACTAGTTATAATACCCGCGCACGCGCGGATTTTTTAAATCATATATTTTTATTTATTAAAAAACAAATAATTTAATCTTTGTTTTGTTGAATTTATAATGTTTAATTATAGTTTTTTATTATTAAAGATAATTATTTAAAAAGTTTAATCCTATTATTAATTGCATCTTATCTATATTTTTTGTATTTATCTTTTACTTGTGTTTTAAATAAATATAAAATGTTACTTAATAAGAAAATAATTTATTTTTTTAAATAAAATTATTACTAAATAAGGTATGAATGCATTTTTTTGAAATGAAAAATTGTTTTATTATAAAAAAGATATATACTATTTGTTGAGATGTCAAGACAAAACACTTTGCACAACTACAGTGCATTTAATATTTTTTATTCTCAGCTACAGCAACTAACGACCATTAGTTATTGTAGCGTTATAACTAACGGTCGTTAGATATTTAACGGTTGTTAGTTAACGACCGTTATCTTTAACATTTTCTTTATAAATCCGTACGAAATTGGTCCTTCATCTCAGAAGTTCGTTGCATATTTAGTCCTCTCATAATTTACATAATCGGTCCCTCATGTTATACGTCCATTGCATAGTCAGTCCTTAGTCACTAAATTGACGTTAAGTAGCTACCGGCCGTTATTACACTTTCCCTATTCGGAAAACATCCCGCGGCAACGTGCGGTTTTCCAACTAGTTTTATACTACTAAAGACAAAGATTTATTAAGGAAATCACAAACACTTCCCAAATTAAAAAAAAATAATAATAAAAAAAAAATTAAAAAAAATAATACTTACTATTTTATTAATATTATTATTATTATTTTGAATTAGCTAAACTCCAAAATACGGTCCTGAACATACACATCTACGGAAAGAATAAAGAAAGTGGGGGTGAAACCATAATTTTATACTAATAAAGACAAAGATTTATTAAGGAAATCACAAACACTTCCCAAATCATATGAAACTGGCGGTGTATAAATTCAAGATTTTTTATTTATTCAAAAACCAAAAAGAGTCAGGAATCGAAAACTGGGTTAGGATTTCGAATCAAGTTTCGTTTTTTTCTTCAAGCTTAAGGTATGAATCAAGTTTTTTTTAAGTTAAGAGCACTTACATCAATAACTTGAGTTAAAGTTTAACACGGTGCCACGTCAGCGCCACATCAACTTTAACACTTTCAACTTAACTCACAAAAAAACACCCCCATTCATAACTTAGTTTTAACTCAACAACAATTTACGAAAACACTCCTTTATTTAGGCGGGGAAAGTGATTTTTTTTTAACACAACACACTCTTAACTCAAAGTTAATGGGTTAACACAAGGCGTTAACGCCGGTTTAACGCAAGAGGTTGCAGCAGTTAACGTGCCCTTAACGTGCATTAGATTCCCTTTAACGCAACTCATGCGTTAGTACTGTAAGTGCTCTAATTGTATTATTATTATGTTTGTTTGGTATCACCGAGGAACCCTGTCATATTCTCCGATTGATTTCTTTATGTTTTTTTTTTACCTATCAATATCAATGATGTGTTCAAATACTTTATAAAAAATTCAAACTTTACAGGTCTAGTGCACTCTATAAGTTTGTACCTATTAATTTCATGTTTCTGTTGTCTTTTTCATGTTTGATTTATATAACTTTTTTTATTTATGTATAAAAATTCAAGCTTTTCATGTCTAGAGCACTCTTTATAATGTTTTACCTGTTAATTTGATGTTTGTGTTTCTCATTTCTGATTTGTATAAAAGGTTTATGAAATTCGAAGCTTTACAAGTCTTATGCACTTGTTATTGAGGTTTCTACCTATTAATTTGTTTTTCATTGTTGATTTGAATATGAGTTTTATAAAAATCCAAGCTTTACAAGTCTTATGCACTTGTTATTGAGGTTTTTACCTATTAGTTTGGTATTTTTGTTGTCAATTGTGTCTTTTCATTGTTGATTTGAATACGATTTTTATAAAAATTTAAGCTTTACAAGTCTTATGCACTTGTTATAGAGGTTTTCGCCTATTAGTTTGGTATTGTTTTTGTCACTTGTGTCTTTTCATCGTTGATTTGAATGCTAGTTTTATAAAAATCCAAACTTTACAAGTCTTACGCACTTGTTATTGAGGTTTTTACCTATTCCTTTGATATATTTGTTGTCACTTGTGTCCTTTTCATTTTTTATATGTTATTGGTTTTCTTGCCAAGTATTTTCAGATTAATTTGCTTCATTTGTTGTCTATTTGTGCTGTTTTTCTGTTATTCCATTATAAACATACATATTACTGTTTTTGTGATATGTCATATGCCTTGAGTTCCATAAAAGAATTGATATAAATCGACCCTTTTTAGGTCTTTCTACACTTTTTCTATAAGCTTTTGCCAAGTAGTTATAGGTTTTGGTTCTCTCATATATCCTCCTCTTCTTGTTTGATTTATGTATAAATTTAGTTTGCTTCATTAGGTGTTTCGTGTTGGTACTTGGTATGCTATAATATCCCAAGTCATATGTAAGTGTAATTGGTGGTATGTAAATTAAAGATATATTTAAGTATTATTTATACATAACCAAAAAGAGTCATAATGGAAAATTGGGTTATGATTTTAAATCAAGTTTCGATTTTTCTTCAAGTTTAAGGTATGAGTCAAAGTTTTCATCTAAGTTATTTGTATTATTATGCTTGTTCGGTATCACCAATCACGGAGGAAACTGTTATATGCTCCGATTTCTTTATGTTTTTTGTTTGCAGATCCAAACATTTACTAGTCTTATTCTTTTTAGAAGGTTAATTATTGTTTTTCTTTGATTTGTTCAAATATTACGTAGTATATAAAATGTGAACTTTACAAGTCTAATGCAAGTTTTTACCTGTCAATTTGATGCTCTGTTGTCAATCTTGTAGTTTTCATGTTTGATTTGTACAACTTTTCTTAGAAAAAAGTTTAAACTTTACAAGTCTTTTTAAAAGGTTTTTACCTCTTAATTTGATGTTTCTATTGTCACTAGTGTGTTCTTCATGTTTGATATGTATAAATATTTCATAAAAATTCAACTTTACAAGTCTTATTTACTTGTTATTGAGGTTTTCACCTACTAGTTTGATATCTTTGTGTCTCTTTTTCATTGTTGATTTGAATACAAGCTTTATAAAATCCAAACTTTACAAGTCTTTTGCACTTGCTATTGAGGTTTTTGCCTATTAGTTTTGATATTTTTGTTGTCTTTTTCATGTTTTATTTGTATAGGTCTTGCCAAGATTCATTTGTGTTATTTTGCTATTATTCCATTAAATAAAGATTCATATTAGTGTTTATTGTAATATTTCGAGTTCCTTAAAAGATTTGATAAAAGATTTGTGTTATAGGCCAATGACTGAACAAATCTTTGAGACCAATTTGGTTTCAAGTATATAAAGTTGTAACATTTTTTTCGTTATATCTACTTGCTGCGAGGGTCTTTAATCAGGGTAGTCATTGAACCGTCACTGATGCAGATAAAGTCATTGAATTTGTTATGAATGTTTTTTTTGTAATAATTTCATGATTATTGTATCAACCATAACTAAATAATTGCTTGTCCGTTAGATGAAGCATGAGGTGTTACTAAAAAACTACTTCCAATGTTTCGAGTACATTGTAGTGTGAGCGCTTTAAGATTCACATTTTCTTACATTAAGTTGGAATTAATAATATTATGACACTTTGCAGGGGCATTCATCTGGTATAACAAAAGATTATCTTAGATGGAACATAAACAGATATTTTGTAGTTCAGTAGTGCCTCGCTTATCTCCCAAGCATTCATGGTGTGTTGCTCAGAACTTGGAAACCGAAAAAGATGACGGCACACAGGTCCATATTTTCTACAACTTGCATGATCCGATGTCTTATTATCGCTGCCAAATCCCTGAGTTTCTCGGGAAACATATCCGAGGGTGTTTCCATGGCTGTTGGGTGATTCTCTCCTCCAACCATCCACGTGATGTCATGTGGTCTCTTTGGAACCCACTCACTTCTCAAATCATTAATCTCCCTCCGTTGATTCATAAAGGATCAGAAGAGGATTATGACGATATCGCATATTGTTGTTTGTCAGCCTCTCCCGATCATCCGAATTCAGTTCTTTTATTAACAAGAACCAAAAAACCCAACATTGTGTATTGTAGGATCGGCCGCGATCCATGTTTCCGGAATGCACGTAAAAGAATGAAATTTAGATGGGCCGAAAAGACATTTTCTAAACAAGTAAGGAGCATAACCAGTTCCGATGGTTCGTTTCATGGCCTGACTTGTTGCAATAGTAAAGTATATGCCTACTTCATAGCATCTGACAGGAATAATTATAGCCTACTTCTCGTAGAGTTTGACATGGTGGTTAATGATCGTAAAAACAAGAAACTAAAAGAAGTTGTGATAACTTTATTGCCAGTTTTGGATTTCCCATGTCCTCGTATCGTTGATTCTACCAGTGTACCTTTACTGAAAGGATCTTGTTCAGAACTGTTCACCATTGTTTTAGGTTTAAAAGAAGACAAATGGACAAGTACATCAGTTAGCGCTGTGTATGTGTTCAAACTGGACATGAATAATATGAGGTGGGAAGAAATGGAAGACCTCAAAGACACTATATTATCCGTTGAATTTGCTACTGATTCATCAGCATGTTACAGCCCAGCAATTGCTTCATCAGAATTAGGAGGTTATATACATATTGTTGCCGATGATGGAAAAATCGTATACTCGTACCACGTCAAAGATAAAACCATCTCCATATCTTCCATTCCTTGTTTAGCGGGAAAAAACCACGTGTCAGCGTGGGCAATGCTCGAATGCACCAGGTATTGTAATGCTTATTTGCTCTAGAGTTTATTGTAATGGTATTTATTTACTGAAAATTGTTTTCTTGAAAATCATATTTTGTCTAGGTTAAAGAGTGATCGTGTATATGTTGATTGTAAACAAGAAAAAGAGGGTGACAAGGAGGATGTGATACTCATAAGATCAGTAAAGGGTAATCATCAGGTTGAATCACACCTGCCAAGTTTTCAATTTCGTGAGTTTTGTGTTGGGCTGGTTGAAAATAATAACAGGTAATTTTCTTTAAATTTGTGAAATGCGATTTAAGTTTGATTATAGATTTATAGATCATTTAAATTACTCATAATTAGCTTGTGTGAAATCCCTCTCAAGCGTCACGTTCTTCTTCTCACCAAAAACACGAAAACAGAATTTTGATTATTTAGTCCATGTTTAGTTTTAGCAGGAGATTTTTTATTTTTTTAAATCATGTTTCTTGTAGGTTAGAAAGTGAGAATACTGATTCTAAACAAGGTGCCAAGGATGTTAATAGAATTGTAAGACCAGTCAAGGGTGACGAGGATGAAGCACACCTGCTCAATCTTCCCACTCATGTTTTGGAGATGATGTTAATGGAGTTTTGTGTTGGTGTCGAATACCTCAAGTTTCGTTCTACTTGCAAACGTTGTCATTTAGCAGCGCCTTTGATATCGTGGAACAACGGAAAAGCATCAACGAGATTGCGAGAGTATTCATTACTTTCACCGTGGCTGATAGTGTTTGACAAACATAAAGGCATTCTCACTTTTACTGATCCCGTGTCTGATGACAAGTATTATATAAAAACACCACAAGAATTGATTTGTGATCTCGAAATAAAGGATTCGAGGTATGGTTGGTTGCTTATTTTAAAATCTGGTGGATCATTGGTGTTTTATAACCCTTTCACGAGTGATATACACAAGCTGCCACAGTTGCATGATTCAGATATCTTCAGTTTCTCGGCACCACCCACTTCTCCCGGTTGTATGGTTGTTGGAATTACAATAGATATGTATTATTATCATGTTTGTATCCACTTTGTAGGCGGGGAACCATCCTGGCATAAAATTCTTTTAGATATATATGGCGATGACTGTTTCTCGTCTCTAACATTATTTGGCCGAGATCTTTATGCCTTGAGGGATGATAGAGGACTGGATGTTTTTAAAGAAATTGGCAGAGAAGATCATTTATGGAAGCCTAATGCAGCCAAGGCACCAACAAGTTGTTGCAAATCTTTGTCTCAGTCTTTCCTATTGAGATGTGATCAGCATCTTTTACATGTCATTGTGGGGAAGTTTGGAGAATCAGTAGAGGTTTTCAAGTTGAACGATTCTACACAAGAATGGGTTAAATTAGATAGTTTAGGGAAACATGTGATATTTATATGTGGTATGTCATCTGTCTGCATTGATGCCAAAAAACCACACATGGAGAACAAGATCTTCTTTCCAAGATTGCCTATTGGTAATGAGAACGGGAACCGTATATTATTCTATTCACTTGAAACATGCAGGTATCACACTTTCAGTAACGAAAACTTCCAAGAAAGTTTTGGGGATTTCTTGGGAACGAAACATCTTCTCACCCCTCATGCCTGGGTTGAACCAACCTGGTCCTAATTGCTTATTTATTTTTTATCTTTTGTAACGTGCATAATAAGTTGAACGTGTAACCTTCTCATAAGTTATATCGTAGATTATCTGACGTAGACAAATATTTTAAAGAGAATTAAGCGTGTGGATGTTTCTCGTGAAGTGAATATGGGTGTATTGATTCAATCAAGCTTAGATGTTGATCTTTTCAAAATTACATGTGTTCAAAACTATGTCGTTTAAATTAAATAACTTTGCACCAAAATCTAGGACAAATAATAACAAAGGCGGAATATTAAACAAAGAATCAATTGTTATTATCAACAAGGTTTTTCTTCATTATCTTCTATAAACAATTAAAAACACAGCCTCAATATTTGTACTACGGTTACTCAAACGTAACAGGGATCAAAGATGCTTTAGACTAAAACTAATCTAGGCATTTTACAACTCACGCCTAAAACACACACTTTAAGTAATCGACTACATCTTTGTTTGAGCACACAAAAACCTAAGCCATATGTCTATTTATATAATAGAGATATTAGGGTTTACAAAGACTTATAACAATATTAGGAAACAAATACTTTTCTAACTTTAATATTTATCTTCTAAAATAGTTTTCAATAGCTTGTAGAGTTTCTTCTTTGTCTTTTAACTCCTTGTAGTATTTGCTTCATTCTTCTTTTATTGTTTTGTATTTATCAACTCAATATAAGTCCCAACAATCTTCCGTAGTTGATAATTACAAAACATTCTTCTAGATCTTCCATGAATGAAATAATCTTCCCCTTAAGCTCAACTCGTGAACTTACATAACATGTGCTACCAAGGATCTTCAAGTTGCGAAACTTTTAAGTACTTCTTCCCCTTTCTGTCATTATTCACTAGGGGATGCTAAGTAGATGCAACTTTGATCTTAACAACCACGAACCAATATTACACTTCCAATCCAGCCTTCCAAAGTCTCGAATTACCCTCCATGAAGAACACCAAAAAGCTTACTATAAATGAAGTCAAGACAATAGAAACTTAAACCAGCAATAGTAATAACAACTAGCAGTTGTAAAAACCTTCCCCTCAAATGGTGCATGTAAATGATTAAACACTCAGTAATATGTTTCCCCAGAAATCCATGTGCTAACCATTCTTTGAATCTCCAATTATGTAGGCTTCTTGTATTGATTACTTGTTAAAGAAAACTAAGTATAACAAACTTGATGATGAAGTAGAACAACCCAAACTTGTGTCTCATGTCTTGTACTATCCACGTGATTTTTGAACTTATACCAAAAGCCAAAAATATAAGTAGACCGCAACCTCTTGACAAAATCCTCATCTTCTATGAGACTCTGAGCACTACAATGTAATTCCTTTAAGTGATAGCAAACCCCTATTGCTAAATTTGACAAGTCATTGTCACAACATTAAAGCACGAATAAGTTATCTTAAAAATGTGCAAGAATCCTTTTAAGATATGATAAGAACACGCATCCAAGAAAGTCCACTTCAATCTTCAAATAAGTGATAAAAATCTTCTTCATAACCAATTAATCCAATTCGAACAAATCAAGCCTTTTTAAACGTTTAAAAACATTTTAAACCAAAAATCAAACTTGTGTGTGTGTTGTTCGACATCTCGTCTTCCCCTCACATCTTGTAACTCATGCCCATAAAACTGCTTCAAACTTGCAGCGGATAAAGTAGGAGTACTAAAATAAACAAGCAGTACTAACAGGGAGTTCTAAGTTAAACGCAGCAGTATTAACAAAACTTCGAACAGTATTAAGTAAACAACAACAGTACTAACTTGCGACCAAAGTGAACATGGCAGCAATATCAAGTAGCAGTATTAATTGATAAGCACAGCAACACTAACTTGTGAGTAAGCAGCGTTAATGAACAACACTAATTGTCTCATCCAATTCGCAACCAATTCCATCAGCAGATATTACAAACGATTATGACAAGAAAAGGAAAGACCTTTAAAGCATTGTGCCCACATGTAGAATAAGCATTCGATATATCTGCATTTTATCCAATCAGTTTGATACAACTACTAGAGTTTCAAACCAATATACCGACTAGAATAAATTCACAAAGAATAATAATATTGGTAACCCAATTGCAATAAATGTATCTTACCCCACAACTGACCAATGATGAGATGGTAGCAAATAATTGTACAACAACAATATTCTCTTGCATATACATAGTGGGTTGGATCAATTAGAAAACCCCTTGCCTCTCAACCTAGAGGTCAAAGGTTCGATCCTCATTCCCTACAAAAAGGCTGGAGGTCCTTTTCAACCTTAAGTAGAACCGAAAGCAGCCTCTCTACCTGGTAGGGGTAAGGTTGTCTACATCTCAACTATAACAACTGTGATTTTAGCGGGTTAGTTTGACTAATAGTTTTGACCCATTTAACTTTTGATTGGTGTGTATTAAGTGTTTATGTGTGATATATGTGGGATATATGTATGATATGAGTGTGTGATGGCACTAAATCCCTTTGCGTGGTTCTTTTATGTGGATTGAGTAATTTTATTTTGGTTAAGTTCATTTTGATCACCTTTGTGGTGTAGAAATGACTTGTGTTATTTTTGGTGTTTTGTGTTTTTACGTAACAAGTCTTCGTTCAAGTAATTGAGCGTTAGTAAGTTACGTGGGATTTTGTTTTTGTGAGTTATACTTCAAAAGAGTGTGAAAATCTGTTTTTGGAAACTTTGTTGTGAAAATGATAATTTTTCGAGTCATCGTAAAAACTAAGGTTTATCGTGTAAGACGTTAGGTTTTGTTATGGGAGTTTATAAATTATGAAAAGTATAAGGTTTTGATTGTAATGATTTAATTTAATAAAAATATAATATATATATATATATATATATATATATATATATATATATATATATATATATATATATATATATATATATATATATATATATATATATATATATATATATAAAAGGGGGCGGCCGATTAGGGGGTTTAGGGGAGAAAAAGAAACCCAATTTGAGCTCAAATACAATTTCTAGCCTAAGGAATCCTAGTCCAGCCCAAACAAGCCCAACCCCAACCCATATATCCCTAACAAACGACCCATAACCCTCTTTTTCTGCAAATTATGATCGACCAAGCTAAGGAGAAGAAGAAAAAAACTAGGGTTTTGTTTTTGAAGCCAAGAAACAAGATCAAAGTATAGTTTCGATGCTAGTTTTCAATCAATTAATTAGTTATTAATCTAATTCATGTGATATAAATTATGATGGATTTATGGTTTATAAAATTCTGGAAGATATTGATGATAGACATGGTAGGATCATTAGATGTTAATGGTATGATGATTAGTGAAGTTGGTTTGGTAATAAAACGTGTTAAACATTGAGTTAATTTGAGACAGTAGGGCTGTAAAGATATGACGAGATAAAATAGTAGGAGATGAGTTAGATTACGAATTTTTAGTCTAAATTTAAGTTTAATGAAAGAGCTTTCCAAAAAGTCCAACCACGATCGATTTCGAGGTCGGGAAGTTAGTCTTTTGATTTTTCTTTGTTAAGGTGTCAAAGCTGTAAAATCGGAACAGATTTAGGTCATAAGTTTGGTAGTGAGATGTGGGTTAAAAAGTGAGATTTAGCTTATCCCTTCTGGTTGAGTTAAGTTTCATATATACTTAGACTTCTGCGCGAAGGATTTGCGATTAAAAGTTGTAGAAGCATTTTAATTTAATAAAAACTTTTTGGTGTGCGTTCATATCCGAATCTGGATAGTTTATAAGTTTGATTTTTCAAAGGATACTTGTGTATGTTTTAGACCATGGTCTTCTGGGGCTTGTATGCTTATGAGATACTATGGTAAATTTTTTGTGTGAGTTGTTGAGTCTTGGTATGTGTTAATTCACACACCATTTTATGGCCAAATACCAACTCAAATTGACTAAATGAGCTAACAAATGCCAAAGAAACATGTGTTTTTATGTTGTGAACATGCAGGCACGGATTTGTCACAAAAAGACGAAAAATCAAGCAAATACCGGAAAAACGGGCACGAGAATGGAAGATGGTCAGAAAGTCAAAGCTGAAAATCAAAATTGAGCTTATTGAGTCCTCAGAGATTGATACTTGTGCAAAAATGATCCTTGTGATATTTGTGAAGAAGTACAGAATTAACCCTTAAAGTTTCATAAATGTCACTTTTGGTCCTTGAATTTTATTAATACCAAAGCTGGAAATTAAATAAGCTTTGGTCCAATCTTTTGAGTCCAATCCACAAAACCAAAAGCCCAAAGTTATAAAATAAATCCCAAAGCCCAAGTCTACCCAAATTGATACCCGAGTCCATCTCCTATACATGGTCAAACGGTTCACACCCACGGGTCAAAGTTCAAACAAAGTTAAATAAATATAAAACCTATCCGCGCCTTATTTCACCCCCAATTCACCCACACCCAGATTTTCACTATTCACCATGAACCCTAAAACCCGTTTCACCAAATCAACCACAAGTAAGGGCAAATTAGTACAATCCAATGCTTCTAGATACTTGTCAGATGATGTCAGAGGGAGTCAGAGATAAAAGAAGCACAAAATGGACAGTTGGCAGCCTTTCATTGGAGTGAACGCGTCATAAGGGATGATCAAAGGGCTAATAATGATTTACCAATCATTGGGTGAGATCAAGGGCTGAGGATTGCATCTAAGAAACACACCACATGGATTGCCAAGGTGACAATCCGTGAGCTACTCATATCTAGATCCTTCCTCACAATAGTATAAATAGAGAGCTAGTGTTAGTTGTTTAGGTGTGGAGTCTTTGAGTAGCAAAGCTCTGCCAAAATTTTCTCTTGTATTAGTTTAGTGTAATTGTAATTGTTTTTAATGAAATTCTGTTTTCACATTTAATCAATTCAATTTTTAGTTTACTTGTTATTGTTTTCAGCTTATACCTCTTAAAGTTTACAGTTAATTCAGCTTATTTACATTTCCTTAAAGATAGCTTTCAATTTCAGTTTTTATTATCATTTAGAAATTCATTTTAAATCAGAAAATATAAAAAGTTAGAAATAGTTTTGTTGTATTTAGCTTACAAATAAGCTAAGTACTGTTTATACATTCAATTTAAGCTGTTTATCTTATTTTGGAATTGTTTCTGGTTGTAATCCATAAAAGTACATGTTTAGTCAACAAAAGTCAACTGGCTTTGTTCCTTTGATTTTGCTAGTGGTTTGGATAAGTTGAGACCGACATGGATGGTCTTATCCTATCCTAAAGATAGGCTAGCCAAGTGAATCCTCTTTATTTTGAGCTGAGAGGAAAAGCTATTGTAAGTTTCAATCTCAAATTGCAATTTCTAAATTTCATGAGTCTTAGTTTAGATCCGTGTATTTGATTGAGTACTGTTCCATTAGTCTGATATAAGCATAATTGAGCTTTTGTTAACAGTTGATAGCATTTAGTAGTTATTCTCTTTGATTTCTGAGTCGTACGGTTTTGATTAAGAGGATTTGTGATTTTTAGTTTTTGTTGTTCATAGTTGGATTTAATGGTTGATATTGCTTCTAGTAGTGTTAGTACATTTGCTTTGATCATTGGTTCTGTTAAAGTTAGTCTAAATCTCATAGTCATAGTGAAACCTGATTTAGTAGGGGTGTTTGGATATGAGATTTATTGTGAATGGTTGTGTTAGGATTGCTGATTTTCTGTCACATATAGGTTGCTTTAGTGTGGAAATATAGTTTAGGTTCATAAAAACAGTAGGTCATATTCAATAAAAGTCAAAATAGTATTCCAACCTTAGTTAACTGTTAATTTTTCAAAAATCTGTTAGTGATATTGTTATGATAGTAGCATAATAGTTTTAAATAGCTTATGTCAGTTTAATATCAGCTTAATAATATCAATTAGAAGTAGATTTTAGCTGTAGAATTTAGAATAAGTCAATTTGTTCATGCAATTAAAAAGTCAAAGTAATTAGAACTCAATTTTTGGTCAAATATTTGAGAGCTTTTCTAGGATTCACTTGTTTTTGGAAATACTTTTTGTTGGTTGATTTGTGGACTTTAGCAGCTTGTTAAACATAATCAAAAAGAAATTTGAGGTTTGGATCTTATTTGCTTATTGGAAAAGCTGTTGGAAGTTGGCAAATTGAACCTGAGTTTCCCCTGCACCATAGGTTTTGACAGACTTTCTTGGCATCTTTTAGAGTAGTATAAGATACTTTTTGTCTGAGCTTCTTGGTTTATAGCATCTCAGTAGTGTAGTTAAGCTTTTGCCCCCATAATCTTGTAGTTTAGAGCTTATTAGGTGTAGCTTATTGGCGTTGCTAATTAGTGGTTTGAGCATAGTTTCTGAATTGATACCTTAGGCTGCTAGTTTTAATAAGAGCTTATGCTTGTGCCTTTTGTCATAACTGAGTTTTTTTTGTTGAGATTAGTTGACTACATTGTTCTTTGCTCACTGGTTTAAGCTGTGCTTATCAGCTTATTAATTAGCTTGTTCAATAATTGCTTATTAGCTTGCATTCATTGATTCTGTATTTTCCAAGTTCATTTTTGAGTTTCTTTGTGTCTATTAGTGTATTTTAAATCTGTGTTCCAAGTTTAGTTAAGTTTTGTGGCAAGTGCTTATAATTAAGCACTTGCCATAAGCTGTTTTAACTTAAATAAGCACTTCTGCTTAACTTTTTCTTTTTAAAATTTTTCTGCAAGTTTTCCATAATATTTTAGATTTTCTGTAAATTTTTCATATTTTTCTGAGTTGATTTGATATTTTTCTTCATTATTAATCATTTTTAAATCATTTTTAATAATCAAAAATTAATAAAAAAAAATCAGAAAAAGCTTTGAAAAATACAAAAATATTTTTAGAAATTCTTTTATAATATTCTAGATTTTTCAGATTAATTTTCATAATTTTCCCATTATTTTTCATATTATCTTTTATTTTAAATTACTTTTTAATTCAATAGATAGAAAATAAATCATAGAAAATAAATAAAAAGCCAAAAAAATATTTTTCTTTTTCTTAAAATTCTTTTTATTAGTTTAAGACTTTTAGAAATTTGTTTTACACTTGTAGGATCATTTTTAGAATAAAAGTCGCGTTTTATTTCATACGTTACGTTTAAAAATTACGTTTGCATTTCCGTTTTCACATTTTTTACTTTTGTGCATATATAGCTTGTACCTTGTGCATATTTCACTATTTCATTTCATATTTTGATTTCACAATCACTTTTCACTTTACACTTTTCACTACACGATTCCCAATTCGATTATTCGAAATTCTATTCGAACCTTCGTTGGGAGAACGACCCGGGAAATACTTTCCTAAGTATTTCTTCGGAAAATAATTATATACTATAATTGACACGAATCAATTTTTGGCACCGCTGTCGGGGAAGGTCGAAGTGAATTTTTGAATATCGTTTTGAAAAATCGTGTTTTGTTAAGCTTTCCTCTACTTTGTATATATATTTCTATAAAAATTGAAAAATTCAAAACACTTTTCCTAAAGTGTTTACAAAAAAACCAAAAAAATAATAAAGTTATAGTCTCGACTCTGCCGTGTAAGGGAGGGTGTTGTAAACCAAAAAAGTCTCACAATATAACAAAAACGTGAAATTAATTGTTAATCGGATTATTTCCATTACTACAACTGATTAAGCGGGAAATACGGAAGCTAAGACATTAAATTGCTAGCTGAAGAGAGATCAATTCTTCCCTCCCGTCCCGTCACGCGTGGTTTTGAAAGAAACGGTTTCAATTAACGTAACATTTTACAAAAAGAAAATAAAAGTTTTTGTGATTTGTTTTTCTATAAATATAAAAACAAAAAAATAATCTTCTTATCCTCTAAAATTTGATTCTTTTTCTCAAACCCTCTTATGTTTAATTCTTATGGATCCAATTTGTTTTAATTGTGGAGAACCTTTCTTCGGAGGGTTGTGGGTGTGGTGTACGTGCGACCAATGTGGTGATAATATTCATGATGGAGTTTGTTGGAATTGTAATTCTCCCGCGTATGATCAAAGATCGTTCAACAATCCATCAAACGTTCCCGATTTCTATCCAACACCACCACCACCTTCGTTTAGTTGCTATAATTGTAGAAACCCTTTCGAAGAAGAAGTGCCTTGTGGGGTATGTTTTTGTAATGAATGTGGATACGCTAATTGTATGTGCTATGCCCCGAGTGCTGAAACGTCTTTCGATTGTGATACGAGATTTGATAATTATCCTCAAAATGATTTCAACCCTCTTTATCAAAACTCTTATGAGCAAGACCCGTATTCCAATAATAATTCATTTCAAAATACATCAAATTTTGAACATTGTGGGGGATCCACAAGTTCCCAACAAGTTTCAAGTTCCGATTGAATTAATTGATGAAATGAAATCCGTTATCGAGACGTTAAAAGAGTGGGTGGCTAATCGTTATACGCATACTCCTGAGCATCATGTGAAATCAATGGAAGAACTTCTTGCCGAAGAAAGAAAAGCTAAATTTTTTGAGTGTTGTATGTATGACGATGATGATTCCATGATTACGATTGTTCTTAACCCTCAAAAAGAATCTATCTCTCCTTCTGTAGAACCCGAGGACTCTCTAAAAATGGGGGACGAGCATCTAAACACTATTCCGGCAACGGAATTGGACGAATTCAATAAGTCTAGTGTTGAGAACCTCGTCCCAATCCCAAGTGAGTCCGGGGAAATTTCTAACGGTGATGGTGAATTTGTTGAAAATAATCATCTTGATAATCATGTTGATACGAATGATATACCGTTTGATGATAATCGTGTTGAAATATTCTCCGATCTTGACGATGACGATTCTTTATCTTATGGAGACATCGAATATGTTGAAGAAGAACCTTCTGAGCTCGTCAGCTTAGAAGAAGAGAATGATGAAGCTGTTGATACGGAAATACAAGATGAAGCTCTTCGTGAAACATTATTGAATGTCAATCTTCTTATCTCTAGAAATCAATTTTAACGGAACAAAACGTAATATATTTGGATTGTACGTATGTCAATCTTCTTATTCACCCGATACTTGCAAGTAACGTAATATATTTTAACGGAACAAAACGTAATATATTTGGATTGAACAGAAGTTCGTCAATTTTTGGGTTTAGCCCGTATGTTTTTCTATTTCTTTTTCTATTTTTTTATTATTATTTTTTTTCTTTTTTTTTATATTTTTTTCTCATACATTTTTACTCTACCATCAAAAATAATACATCAAAGGGAGCACATCCTCCCTACACTTGAATTTTTACATACTTTACACATAACTATTCTAACGACCCGAATTAAGAAAATCAAAACACCTGGAGTACTTTAAATATTAACGCACATATGAGGGTAATAAATGATGTTCTTCCCCATTACTCCATAACACTAGTACTTTTACCCATGAGTCCCAATCTTCCCAAAATTGTAATTACAAGATATGACTCGACTTAGCAACCATGAAACCAATTAGACAATTAACTAAGGGTTTAAACATGCAACAACAATGCACTAAAGATGAATGCATACAAGGAAGGCTAAGGCGATTTGGGTGTACATTTAGGGGTGGATTGTAACAAATTCTTCCTTTAAGTAAGATGCTTAAGGTTAGAAACGAAAAGATAGGCTCTGAGGGGTGTACTAGGGGTATCGTGTACTAAAAATGAGTACATCACAAATGTGTGGGAGAATTACTTGACCAATAAAGTCAATGTACTTATATTACAGGCTTAAAACAAGGGGTTATCCTGATGCCTCTTATCATATAGTAAATCGTAACTACACGAATGTAGTCTCACTAGCGGTCTCGGGATGCATCACAAACGCAAGTTCTAGAATCTAAATACTACCTGTACACTCATAAGCATCAAAGATGAATGCTTTTCCTAATAAACAAACAAAAATCAAGTGAAGTTATAGTTTCTATGCCTTCTCAATTTACCCTCTTTACACTTAAACCGAATATGTCCCCAATGTTCCTAAATAAAGTAATAAAGTAAAGATAAAAGAGAAATGAAAGAAACTAATACTCCCCTGATTCGCTCGGTATGGATGATGTGGTAATATGGTTAAATCTTCCTCCAAGAAAATGAACAAGTAATGCTTCACTCTATAGATATAAATCATCTTCTTGTCCAATATAACCTGTTAAACAACTAAGAAAACAAACACCAAACCTCGCATAAAATTGGAGGTAAATTCTATATAAAAGTAAATCCTAGAAAACGATTAAAGATATGATGCTTGAAAAATAAATGTTTACAGGTTCCTGAAGTTTAAAAGTTAAAGATCTTATGAGATTATATGATTTCCAGTAGAAAAACAAAACCTGGAAAATTTTACAGAAACAACACCTGACGTCGTCAGGTTGTAACCCCTGACGCCGTCAGGATTGATTTGACAGAATTTTTTATATTTTGTTTCCGGAAAAATTTCTAGAAAAATATAAGTTTTAACACCTGGAGATCCTACAAAACATCAATTGTGACTCGATATAAGCATTTGACTCTAACAAACACAAAATACATATACATATACATATATATATATATATATATATATATATATATATATATATATATATATATATATATATATATATATATATCTATATGTATATATATATGTATATATATATATATATGTATATATATATACATATCTATATATATATATATATATATATATATATATATATATATATATATATATATATATATATATATATATATATATACATATATATGTATATATATATACATATATATGTATATATATATACATATATATATATATACATATGTATATATATATACATATATATGTATATATATACATATATATGATATATATGTATATATATATATATATATATATATATACATATATATATATATACATATCTATATATATATATACATATGTATATATATACACATATATATGTATATATATATATACATATATATGATATATATGTATATATATATACATATATATGTATATATATATATACATATATATGTATATATACATATATATATATATATATATATATATATATATATATATATATATATATATATATATATATATATATATATATATATATATATAGAGTTAGGATCAAATAAGAAGAAAAATTAAAATAAGAAGGATAAGAAGAAACCACAACCACACATTTCAGATGCACCTATTAAAATAGATGCATCTCCCCTTGAAAATCTCTCCCTTATTTGAAATGTGTGGCTAGAATTTTTTCTTATTCTTCTTATTTTAGTTTTTCTTCTTACCGGATCCCTACCCTATATATATATATGCTAATTTCTAATTTTTATAGTTCATGTTCAATTTGTTCTCAAAAACAAATATAATCTTCCATATACTTATCTTTTTGCAAAATACCTTTCTATGTAATTAAGACGAGGTTAAAGACAAAATAAAGCATTTTCACAATTTATTTGATACATGAACAATAACCAAAAAGATAAAGCATATATACAAAAGCAAACAAACAAACAATTAAAAAGCTTGGGTTGCCTCCCAAAATACGCTTTTCTTTATTAACGAGTCTTGTAGCGAGACTCAAAGTCATGCCCTATCCTACATGAGTGAGTTCCTCGTTGAGGACATCCTTAAGGTCGAACTTTGCTTTAATTTTCTATTGGTGTGCTTTGTTCGGTATGACCTTTCAAACTTCTCTCCATCCGGATCATATAATGTCATTTTTATGTGTCATGATCCATCTCCTTCCTTAGGTGGCTTGTTACTATTCCACTTATGTTTATCGTTCTCGCTCTTCCACTTATTCATTCCTAGGTTAATTGGCAAAACTCCTAGGAATTCAATCATCAAGGATCCTCAAATGGGTCCAATTTGGTATCCCTAGCCAAGAGTTGCTCTACCGAATGTGTTCGGTTCACAAATTTCTCTTCTAGGTAAAATAGGCTTTGGGGTCCTATAAAGTCTCTATTGACCCAAGGTCCATATCTAGATGGTCTCTTTTCCACATCGATCCAACAAGGTGTTGGTTCCTCACCATTGTCGTAAGCATGCTTTTTAACATCATAGATAGACCTATATTCACCTTCCCTTACCGCTATTCTAGATTCCTTACAATCAATCATTGAACTAGAGGTGGCTAAAAATCCTCTTTCTGTCAGCAATGGACATGTCATGTAAACTTGTGGATGTATTTAAGTCTTTAAGAGAGAATTAAAAAGTAATTTTTAAATCTTCGTCAAAGTTATCTAGAGTCAGTTATCTAATTGGGTGGTTACTTGGTTTCCACCACGTTAGAGTTTTAACTACATTGCGGGCAAAAAACTTAAAATTCATTTTACAAACCTCTTTTACCCAAGGCCTCAGCGATTCTATTCCCATATAATGCACTAGGTAAATTTAATTAACCCAATTATTTATAGTGTATTTATTATTCATGAATCCGTAGATGTTGGTTAGTGGCCATGGACGTACCCACATGTAGGTCGGGTGTGGCACGGGCTACATCCGATTTTAGGTCACGAAGTGCAAAAAGATTTCAAAACTGCCGTTTTTGTGGTACATGCAGCCCTCTAATTTTTTTTTTTTTTTTTTTTTTTTTTTTTTTTTGCTACTTTTGTTTCTTACGGGCTAACTTTAGTTAGCCCAACATTTCTTTTGTGCAACACCCTCTTAAAAATCCCGGGTTCATCCATGTTAGTGTTATTAATGTTTGTCCAATAGTAATAAGTCACCATGCTATTTGCCATAACACATACATAACGCTTTTTTATGTGCATGCAAAAAAATGTTATAGTGATCAATATAAGTTTAATGCTTTGAAGTTTGAACTGCTTTTTTGTATGCTTTTATATTTGTGTAAATGAAGCAAAACAAATTACTTTTTTTTTTTTTTTTTTTTTTTTTTTTTTTTTTTTTTTTTGTAACTAAAAATGCTTATTTGCTTAAAAATAAACGCTCAAATAACAATCCCAAAAACAGTCATAGAATTGCAATTACTACCTTAATGATTTTCCTTGCATAATTATCCAAATCACCAAATGTGAAAGAGTTTCTATGATGTTGTTTGATGATTACGTATTTTGGGATACTTTCAACATATTATACTTTTTGTTGAAACCCTTTTTGTTTATACCCGGTTAATCAAGTCATTATATTTAGAAACTTGAAGTGTATCAAATCACAATTTAATAAGAATGTTATATAAGAAGTAAAGTTTTAATGTAAGCATTTTTTAACATGTGACAGGTGTATGCCACAACAAACTTACCTGGTTAATTGGTAACAACATTGTTAAGGTACACATAAATAACGACGGAGAGACTTGGTGAGGATGAACTTGGGTACATTTTCGACAAAATTCCCAACCCAAATGATCGAAAATCATTTTCTAAAGTGTGCAAAGAATTCTTGAAGATTGCATGCTCTCGTCTACAAAGGTTGCACATTTCGTCTACTGGCTTGTTCAATTATATCCTACCAGAATCCCCAAATTTACGCGGCTTTATTTGTTCTAAAGAACTTTCAAACATCCACATGAAACTCCTAGCACAATCATGCCCTAAGCTCACATGCATCAATCTTAGACTAGAGCAAAACCTTGGTCGTGAAGCGGATCCAGATTTTAGTGATGATTCTTTGTGTGCGCTGGCGAATGCATGTACTAATTTGTCTAAACTATTCTTAAATAAGAGGCTACATTTTGGGGATGTGGGAGTTAGCTCCCTCGTGAGACTATCTAAGAATTTACAACATTTAGATTTAAGTGGATGTGTTAGTGTCACGGACGAATCACTCAAAGCTATTGGAGAATCGAATTTGTGGAAAACTAGAAGGGGGTTGAATAGTTTTAGCGTTTTAAAATCTTTTTAACTTGTTTAGTTAGCTTTGAAACTTTCCGTTTGATCAAAGATATATGCACAAACACAATATATATAACATGCAAGTAAAGGAAAGAAACGATCAAACCACAACACGAGTATTTATCGTGGTTTGGCTACAAGGACTCTTTTTCCTTTCCCTACGTCCACGCCCCGAGTATCCAACTCGAGAGTTTCTTTCACTAGTCAACAAGCTCCTTTCACCGGCGGAGAAAACCTTACACGTCGCTTATACTTTTACCGACACAAAGCTAAATGTCGAGTTCTTTTACAAGGGCACAACCACTCCCAACACTCTTTGTATTTTGAGGACTAAAATACTAACCACTCACTTCAGAATATACACAAACAAATGACGCGTAAACAATACTATTTTACACAATACTAAGCTACCAAGTCTTGCAACGTTGTGTTGGAAACTTGTAACTTTTAGACGACCTTGTGAGCTTCTTTGCTACAAAAGGAAACTTCACATATACAATGTTAAGGAGTTAGAAGAAAGGGATCAGTGTGTGTGTAAAATATGTGCTCAAGAGGTTGGCCAAAAATCAAGTTATGGCTTGGTATTTATAGCACAACAAACTGTGGGCTCGGCGGATCAGGCGGAACCCTTATTTGGGTTCCGCCCGTGTACCCCCAGGGTACCGCCGGGTCTGCAGTAGGTTATGCAATAACTTCTTCAAACCAAACAAGGTCTTGTCACATAACTCCTAGCAACCAAACAATGTCACATCACCTAAAGCAAGTCAAACATGATACTTGCAAGCAACATGAAAGCAAGTCAAACACATAACTTGCCATAAATACATAATGACAAAACTTGCCATAAATGTGATGTGACTCTTTCTAATTTAAGAAATAAACTTGTGTTATGTTTTATGAAATGTAAAATGTAGCAAAAGTCTAGTTTATGCAAGTCTTAAAAACTAAGATTATGTTTTGCTTAAAAGCTAAAGTTTACATTTTGTCGTTAACAAAACTTAGCGAAGATCGTAAAATATAAATAACGTTTTTAGGCGATATTTGTATTAACAATCTCCCCCTTTTTGTTGATGACAAAACATAAACTTTGTTTTTAAGTAAAACGCGAAATCTTGGTTTTCAAGACTTAAAAAAAAATATTAACCTTGTTTTACTTAAGAGATGAAAGCAGATCAAGTATTAAGGTTTAATATATTTCTCCCCCTTTTTGTCGAAACAAAAAGTAGAGTAGCGAAGCGGAATAATCGCCATGCTCCCCCTTGGTCGATACTCCCCCTAAATGGAGTACCAATATGGGAAACATGGATTTTGATACCTACAAAAAAAAATGGTTAGTTGATGATATATATAGTCAAGTTTGTAGTTACCACACACATTGCAACCACAATGACAACACAACTTTGATCAACCAACATTGCACAAAGTAAGTAGAAAGAAATTTCATTTCAAGTAAAATATTGACTTATCAAAGTCAAAAGACACGAAATGTTGACTATTTTTCTACTTAATAACCAAATAACTAAAAAATAACCAAGAAAATAAAATTAAAAAAAAATCCTAAATTCCTAAATTGAGGCAAACGACCTTGAAGGTTTGTCTAGGATTTGTTAGGGTGGGAAAGTGCATCCAAACGTTCAATGACATGTTGGAATGCAAACCGGGCTTCGTTTTGGAATTGGTGAAGCAAGGTTTTTATGCTTTCACCCATTTGCTCACAATTTGAGCAAACATGGGGTTGGTTGGGTGAAAATGGGTTGGTTTTGGTTTCTTGGTTTAGGGGTTGGTTTGGTTTTGTTTCTTGTGTGGAGGATGGATTTGGTATTGAGTCAAGCAAGGTGGTTTGAAATTCCATTGCTTGATGAAGGTGATTGTCTACCATGCTTTGTATTTCCTCATAAGAAGGAAAGAAAGACTCATAGCTTTGGGGTTGAGAAGGTGGTGGAGTTGGGTGATCATTGTGTTCAAAATTTGGTTCTCCATAAAGAGGACCATGGATTTCACGGTATATTGGGTGAAACAACAAAGGTTTGGGTGGTTGGTACACTTGTTGTGATGGTTGGGTAAGTTCAAGATTTTCATCAAGGTCAAGAATTGACCTTGGTGAGTGGTTTGCAAAAGGTGGTGGTTGGGTATGTCTTGGTGGAAGATCATTCAAATCTTGGACATACGGGTGTGGTGATGTTGGAGGAGACCCGAAAAGTTCCATAGGTTCAACTTTTGGGAATGGTGATGGTGATGGAGTCTTTGATGGTTGAGTTGGAGCACTTGGTGGAGTTGGGTCAATAGGTGATTTAGTAGGTGGTGGAGTGTGCTCATTTGGTTCATTGGGTGATGGAGTTGGAGATGCTAGGTTCAAAAAGTGTTCATTTTTTATGGGTGATGTGAATTCATCCGAAGATGAGGAGCTAAGGTTGATGGATTGGTTATACCAAAGTGGTTTTACACTTATCCGGGCGGTTCTCCGGATGGGTCTTGAGGGTTGAGAGGTGTTTGTTGACTTGGTCATGGTTAAAATGGTTTAAAGTTTCAGAATTGTGAGGGAGAAGGTGTGCTTTGTTTGTGTTTAGGAAAGCTTAATTTATAGTGATGAAGGTTTGTGGGAAAGAGTGTTTGGATTTGATGTTAGTCCATACAAAAATGGTGGTTCCTAATGATTTGGAAAACTTAATTGTGGGTTGTCAAGTCATGGAAGACAATCCAATGAAAATGTTGAAGTATGAAGACAAGTTTTGCACTAAATGCTTAGTGGTTTTGGTGAATTTGTTTGATGGAAAAGTCTCAGGGATTTCAAGGAGCCTTTAAAAGGGATCCTTCCTTTATGTGGGAAGGAGACTTGAGGTGGTTATGGCTATTTTTGAATTTTGGCGGGAAATGGGTTTGGGTGAGTTCTAAGGAATGCTAAGTACCTTAGTAAGCTAAACACATTGCAGGTAATGGATTTCTAGCTAAAAGGATTGGATTTTGGTGTTTGGATGTTGAAATGTTAAAAGGAAAAATAAAGATTATGCAGGCAACTGGCGGCACCCTGGGAATAAACAGGCGGAACCCATTTTTGGGTTCCGTCTGGTCCGTTGGGCCAAACCTGGGTTACCCAGGTTTTGGACGGGCGGTACCCAAATTTGGGATCCGCCTGTTCCGCCAAAGCTGAAAAACGGGACAGAACGCGATTTAAACCCGCGAGACGATTTTCAAAATTTTCGAAAAGTCCTAAAACCAAAAATATAATTCATATCTGGTTAGGAAATGCAAAAATTAGACATGTAGAGACTCATATCATAAGACTTTGACCGGGGGCTAGCGAAATTCACTAAACTTAGTGAAAAATTGATAATCATGAAAATTTGACAACTTGCCAAAAGTTGTCTTCCTGCAACATTGTTAGTTAAAACATGTTCCATAGTGTATCAAACATTGTACTAGCACACAAATACATCATAAAGATTGTTTAAACTACCAAATTGTTCCAATAGCACCTTGTGCCAAACACTCCTAACACACCCGCACTCATTGACGGTCCATCTTCTTCTTCATCTTCCCGAGGAATCTCCCGATGTTTTTGAACATCCCTTTTGTTTGCTTGAACTCCTACGACTCATTTGGAATATCCGGAAGTTGGGAAAGGTATTCTAGAGGTGGGAGCCTAGAGTTTGGCAAATTGTCATCTTCACTCATTGAGGAAGAAGATGATGAGGTAGGAGGATGAGGACGTTTTCCTTGGGCTCTATACATTCTCTTATCACTTAGAGGGACAAATGTATGTGGAATGAGAGAGTAGTCAAGTTGAAGACGGTTAGGAGTTGGAGGAATGGGTGCAATGAACCTAAAGAGACGGGTCAAGAACATTCCATATGGCATAGCCGTTGTGCCATGCATGGGAATGTCGGCCATTCTCTTGGCCATGTAGTAAGCAAGATTGAAAGGTTGCCTAGTGGACAAAGAGTAGAGCATGTAGCATAGGCAAAGGTTGATATGGTCTCGGTTTCCTATGGTGCTTATAACATTGGCTCTAAGGACTTCCTCCCATTTCTTGAATTGGGGCAAGAGTTCATTAAGTTCCATTCCATATGGATCTTTATCAACCTCATTACCCGTTCGGGTTCTCCTAGTAGTGGTTGTCCTAACAAAGAGGTGGTTACGGAGTACATCTTTTGACACAAGTGGTGTATCATAAGGATGGAAACGGTCATCTAGGGTGTCAAGGGTTGATAGGGAGTGCAAATCGGAGTAGATACAAGTACCTTGGTTTGGAATTCCTAGGATTTGAGCAAACTCCTCAAGAGTGAAGGAGTATAGATTGCCACTAACCCTAAAGTTGACGGATAAATAATCATAATCACCCGTGGATAGAGTGACGGATGCATAGAACTCAAGAATGAATCTAGGACAAATAGGCTCGTCTAAAGTCAAAAGACACTCAAAGTTGATTGTGGCAAATTCGGCATAAAGGTTTGTGCCTTCTAGGAAAGACGGGTCAATGGTTCTACCCTCATGGACATAGCATTTTTCTAGGGCTTTGAAAATGTTGACTTGGTTTGGGGTAAGGCCTTTGGTTTTGTGGTGTTTTGGGAGGTACTTAATTGTGTCCTTATGGTCGTAATGGGTTAGAGGAGGCATGATGATACCTAGAACAACAAAAATTTCACATTTTAGTTTAAGTAAACTACTATTTTAATGTGGATGTTCTAGTGTGTGCCTATATGAAAACAATGTGGAGGTGTGGTTATCTTGACTCATTTTGATGCATCAAAAGTGTTTTATAATGCAAGTTTTGTTATAAAAACAAAAGATAACCCAAACACTCCTAGTTCAATGTAGCTACGTTTGAATGTACCCGAAAATACATATTAATTATGTATTCCCTTTAGCATTCAAGAGACATTATGCAAGTGATGTTTTGAACATAACGTTTTGATTTTGTATTCTCAATGTGAGACGAAAAAATATTTGTCCTACTTGTGAGAAATTTTTGCAAAAATTTGACATGGGGTGGTTTAGCAAGTATGTTTACACTAAGTGAGAAAGCACTTTCTAACTATGGGAAACATGATTAGTTTTGTTAAACACCTAATTTTTATGCATGAGTTTGTTAAGTTTAATGCATAACCCCAAGTTTTTGTTTTTGTGCAAAAATGGAATTCCTAGACTCAGATCAGGATTGTAATCAAGATAAGATACTTACAATGATGATGGATTAGTAATGTGTTTGAATGGAAGACCAGAATTTCGTGGGTATGGATGAGAGGAATGGTGAATAGTAACAGTTTTGGAAGTGGTGGTGTGAAATAATGGGTGTTTGGTTTAATATAGACTAATGGATTGATTCTGCAGGTCGACGGACACGGCGGATCCCAAATTTTGGTTCCGTCCGTTATGGTTCAGGGTTCCGCCGACCCTGCTGAGAAAAATTGTAATGGATTTGTTTTGATTTTTGTGATTTTTGTCTAATGTCCAGAACTACAATGTAGGTTCCATGAGTCCTAAGCCTAGCCTAAGAAGGTTAAAAGGTTCACGTTTAAGAGGTTTGGTGAGAATGTCGGCTATGTTGTCTTCGGAAGAAACTTTCTCAATTGAGATATTTCCTTTTTGAACGTTGTCGCGAAGGAAATGATGACGGATTTCAATATGTTTGGTACGAGCATGTTGAACCGGGTTTTTGCTGAGATCAATGGCACCTTTGTTGTCACAAAGAATTGTGATGTCGTTGAGTTGAATTCCGTAGTCGACAAGAGCTTGCTTCATCCAAAGAGCTTGTTGACATGCCTTTCCGGCCGAAACGTACTCGGCTTCCGTTGTTGAGATAGCAAGAGCCGTTTGCTTCTTCGAGAACCATGAGGTGAGACAATGTCCAACAAAAGTACAAGTACCACTTGTGCTTTTTCTATCGACATAGTCACCGGCATGATCCGAGTCGGCATACACTATGGTGTCTATTCCCGTTCCTTTGGGATACCATAAACCTAAATGTATAGTGCCCTTAATATACCTAAATATCCTTTTAACGGCTTCAAGATGGGTAGTTTTAGGATCTTCTTGAAAACGAGCACATAGACAAACACTAAACATAATGTCGGGTCTACTAGCCGTAAGGTAAAGTAGACTACCAATCATACCTCTATATTTAGTGCTATCTACGGATTCACTTTCCTCATCCTTGGTAA
Organism: Artemisia argyi; assembly: GCA_030686995.1. Classification (NCBI taxonomy): domain Eukaryota; kingdom Viridiplantae; phylum Streptophyta; class Magnoliopsida; order Asterales; family Asteraceae; genus Artemisia; species Artemisia argyi. The sequence goes on from CM060693.1 coordinate 13,239,525, forward strand.
GTTTAGTTTCCGTGGACATGGGAGTTTTGATAGGTTTCGAATCTTCTAATCCAAATTTCTTAAGCATGTCCTTAATGTATTTAGATTGGTTAAAGAAGATACCATCTTCAAGTTGTTTAATTTGGAGTCCTAAGAAAAAGTTGAGTTCTCCCATCATACTCATTTCAAACTCGTCATGCATGATCTTTGAGAAATCCACACATAGTTCTTGACAAGTTGATCCGAATATAATGTCATCAACATAGATTTGGACTATGATAATATGGGAATCTTTCTTCTTAGTGAAGAGAGTATTATCAACTAAGCCCATGGTGTACTTATGGTCAACTAAGAAGGTTTTAAGTCGATCATACCATGCTTTTGGAGCTTGCTTAAGTCCGTAAAGAGCCTTTTTAAGTTTGTAAACATAATTAGGTTTTTCAAAATCGATGAAGCCCGGTGGTTGAGCAACATATACTTCTTCATTAATGACTCCGTTTAGAAATGCACTTTTGACGTCCATTTGAAAAAGTTTAAAATTATGTGCACACGCATAAGCAAGTAATATCCTAATTGACTCGAGCCTAGCTACCGGAGCAAAAGTTTCATCGTAGTCAATGCCTTCTTGTTGATTATATCCTTGTGCTACTAGCCTAGCTTTGTTTCTAGACACAATTCCATTTTCATCCATTTTATTACGAAAGACCCATTTCGTTCCAATTATTGTTTGACTCTTTGGTTGAGGAACTAATGTCCATACATTATTCCTAACAAATTGGTTTAATTCTTCTTGCATTGCAATTACCCAAGATTCATCTTTAATGGCTTCATTAACATTTTTAGGTTCAATGGTTGACACGAAACAAAAGTAGTTGCTTTCATTTTGGACTTTTGATCTAAGTGTTCTTTCGTTAATGTTGCCTATGACACTATCTAGTGGATGACTTTTAGATTCTTTGACATTAACAAGTTCTTTGTATAATAGATCATCTTCCTTGTCATTATCTAAGATTTCTTGACTTTCAATTGCTTGGCTTTCAATTAAGTCATCATCTACCAAAGGTGATGTCTTAGAGGGAGGTGGACTTTCGTCAAATGTTACATTCAACGATTCCTCGACTCTTAAGGTTTCCTTGTTTAAAACAATGTAAGCTTTACTATTTTGTGAATATCCAAGGAATACACCTTCATAAGACTTTGGGTCAAATTTGGTGAGATAATCCTTGGTGTTAAGAATGAAGCATTTGCTCCCAAACACTCTAAAGTATCCTAATGTAGGCTTTTTACCTCTATAAAGTTCATAAGGTGTTTTATTCAAAAATCGTCTAATTAGGACTCGATTTAAAATGTACGTTGATGTGTCAACGGCATTACACCAAAACTTTTGTGGAATAGTTTGTTCATTAAGCATTGTTCTACTCATCTCTTGTAATGTCCGGTTTTTACGTTCTATTACACCATTAGATTGAGGAGTACGTGGAGCCGAAAAGTTATGAGTAATTCCATTATTATCACAAAATTTTCCAAATTGAAATTCATTATCAAATTCACGACCGTGATCCGTTCTAATAGACACAATATTAGATCCTACTTGATTTTGAATTTTCTTACTTAGAATCTCAAATTTATCGAAAGCTTCATTTTTACTTTTCAAAAACTTTGTCCAAGTATAACGTGAGTAATCATCTACTATAACCAAAGTGTAGAAGTTACCTCCATAACTTTGTATAGCGGATGGACCAAATAAATCCATATGTAAAAGTTCTAGACACCTAGACGTAGATACCAAGTTTTTAGCCTTATGGCTACTATGGACTTGTTTACCGACTTTGCAAGCATCACAAAAGTGTTGGTCGTATTTCAACTTGGGTAGGTTTCGAACTAAGTCTTTGGAGGAGAGGTTTTGGATAAGTCTCATGTTAGCGTGTCCTAAACGTCTATGCCATAAAATTGAAGATTCATCTAATGAGGTAAGACAAAGTTTGTCTCTAGATGTTGAATCCAACTTCATGACGTATACGTTGTTCTTAAGGACACCTTTGGCTATGGTTATACCATCTTTAAGTATTTTACTACCGTTTTCACTAAAGAGGACATTATACTTATTACGACAAAGTTGACTAATACTAAGAAGATTAAATCCTAAGTTATCAACATGAGCAACATCATCTATTGAAAGGGTGTCATGAGAGATTGTACCTTTTCCGATGATTTTGCTCCTAGCATTACTACCAAACGTAACATTACCTCCATCACATTTGTGATATGTTGAGAAGAGGCTTTTATTACCCGTCATGTGCCTTGAACAACCGCTATCCTTGATCCATTCATCTGGATCCAAGCAAACTTTGAGGCACACCTATTTTATGAAAAACACTCAAACATTTGGTCCCCAATTTCTCATGGGTCCATTTTAGTTAAGCATACCATTAATTTGTCCCAAATATGAAAATAGAGCATAAGGGTTCCATGGCATGTAGTTTGAGGTTTGGTAATGTCCAGGAGAGTTTTGGTTCCAAACATGTTGGTAGTTTGGTCGAGCATTGAAGTTGCTCTTTGGAAAGGGGCGTTTGGGAATTGACGTCTTAGGTCTTGGTTGAGTAGACTTAGCTCTAAATTCATTTTTACTAAGTCCTACTCCAGTTCTAAAAGCAGGTTTTGTTCCATTTTTATATGTAACTTTAACAAATTTTGAACGATCCGACGTGGATGGAGTTACTGCTGCAGCAGTCCTGACGGAACCCTCGGGACCAACGGGCGGAACCCTAATCTGGGTTCCGTCTGGTCCGCGGGCTGCTGTAGCAGTTTTGTTTGTTTCGTGTGTGTTCTTTTCATGTTTCGTTTGATCCTTAACGGTTTCTACTTTACTGAACTCTAGACCTGTTTTATCAAAAGGTAAGTTTTGAAGTTTCATAATTTCATCCGCACACGAAATATTCTTATCAAACTTTTTGAACTTTGTTGTTTGTTTGATTAGATCATTTTGAGTAATTTTAAGTTTCTCAACTTCAAGTTTAAGTTCTTCACATGATTTGCATGATGTGTCAATACCTTTACCCTTTTCTAATCTCTTAGCTTTTTCTTTTAACTCATAAACTTCATTTTCTAAAAACTCCTTTTTAGTTTTCAAGAATTTATTTTTGTTTATGATTTTTAAGCTTAACTCACAAAGTTTGTTATATTCATTTTGTAAAGTATCATCATCTATAGAGGAGTAAGATGAGTCGGAGAGTACCTCATTTGAGTTGTGAGCCATGAGAGCAATATCATCATTCTTTGGCTCATCATCATCTCCTTCATAGTCACTCCAAGCACCGCCCACAAAAGCTTGTTGAGGTTTGCTCTTGGGTGGTTTTGGACATTCTCCTATAAGATGACTTGTGTCTCCACACCGATAACATTTTCTTTCAACTTTTCCTTTTCGATCGTCACGATCTTTCCGGAAGTTTTTCTTGTCATCTTTGGGTTGCCTAACAAACTTCCCTCGCCTACGAAAGAACTTCTTGAAGTCTCTCACGGCCATAGCATATTCCTCATCATCATTATCCGAAGTAGATTCTTCATCATCACTTGATTGGACTCTAGCTTTCAAGGCAATGGACTTAACTTTTTCTTTCTTGCCTCTAACTAGTTCCGAATCTTTTTCCATTACCATTTCATGAACTTTGAGGTTTCCAATAAGCTCATCGAGTGACATGCTTGAAAGATCTTTGGATTCTTCAATTGCCGTCACTTTTGCTCTCCACTTCGGATGGAGTGCTCTAAGAAATTTCCTGACAAAGTTCTTACTACAAAAAGATTCATCAAGTGCTTTAAGTGAAGTAATAATAGTGTTAAACCTAGCAAAAGCATTATCAATAATCTCATCTTCGGTAATAACAAATTGTTCATATTGTTGAACAAGAAGATCAATTTTGTTATCTTTAACTTGTGAATTTCCTTGATGAGTGACGATTAAAGATTGCCAAATATTTTTGGCGGTTTTACACAAAAATACTCTTTCATATTCTTTCTTAGGCAAAGCGTTGTAAAGCATCATTTTAGCTTCATTATTTTTACCTATTAATTTCATTTGATCATCATCTTTAATGTTAGTAACTATGTTATCACCATCAACAATTATATACCATAAATCTATATCTTTAGATTTCACGTAAGTTTCAAAACGGTTTTTCCAATAAATAAAACCATTTGCTTCAAAGAGTGGTGGTCTTTGCATAGATTGCCCTTCTTTGTAATTTTCAAAATCCATGGATCGTTTCAAGTTTTAAAACACAATATATTTTAAAAGCTTGAGTAACGTAGCTCTTGATGCCAATTGTGGAAAACTAGAAGGGGGGTTGAATAGTTTTAGCGTTTTAAAATCTTTTTAACTTGTTTAGTTAGCTTTGAAACTTTCCGTTTGATCAAAGATATATGCACAAACACAATATATATAACATGCAAGTAAAGGAAAGAAACGATCAAACCACAACACGAGTATTTATCGTGGTTCGGCTACAAGGACTCTTTTTCCTTGCCCTACGTCCACGCCCCGAGTATCCAACTCGAGAGTTTCTTTCACTAGTCAACAAGCTCCTTTCACCGGCGGAGAAAACCTTACACGTCGCTTATACTTTTACCGACACAAAGCTAAATGTCGAGTTCTTTTACAAGGGCACAACCACTCCCAACACTCTTTGTATTTTGAGGACTAAAATACTAACCACTCACTTCAGAATATACACAAACAAATGACGCGTAAACAATACTAGTTTACACAATACTAAGCTACCAAGTCTTGCAACGTTGTGTTGGAAACTTGTAACTTTTAGACGACCTTGTGAGCTTCTTTGCTACAAAAGGAAACTTCACATATACAATGTTAAGGAGTTAGAAGAAAGGGATCAGTGTGTGTGTAAAATATGTGCTCAAGAGGTTGGCCAAAAATCAAGTTATGGCTTGGTATTTATAGCACAACAAACTGTGGGCTCGGCGGATCAGGTGGAACCCTTATTTGGGTTCCGCCCGTGTACCCCCAGGGTACCGCCGGGTCTGCAGTAGGTTATGCAATAACTTCTTCAAACCAAACAAGGTCTTGTCACATAACTCCTAGCAACCAAACAATGTCACATCACCTAAAGCAAGTCAAACATGATACTTGCAAGCAACATAAAAGCAAGTCAAACACATAACTTGCCATAAATACATAATGACAAAACTTGCCATAAATGTGATGTGACTCTTTCTAATTTAAGAAATAAACTTGTGTTATGTTTTATGAAATGTAAAATGTAGCAAAAGTCTAGTTTATGCAAGTCTTAAAAACTAAGATTATGTTTTGCTTAAAAGCTAAAGTTTACATTTTGTCGTTAACAAAACTTAGCGAAGATCGTAAAATATAAATAACGTTTTTAGGCGATATTTGTATTAACAGAATTGTTTAACATATTTGTTTTTGCGAGGTTGTTTGTGTTATTATTGAGATAATGACAGAACAATTGTATTGATTTCCTTGCTGTTTGATACAAGAGGATAAGTACATATAGGGGGAATTACAAGAGTTATATTTGGTAAATAGATATTTACCCACAAATCATGCAAATCACACTAATATACAACTCATAACATTAAATATGCGTACTAGACTCCAGGAAATATACGGTCTAACACTGCCCCGCAGTCGGAGCGGGAGGACACCGAACGCTTAGACTGGTACGAAATTCTTCAAATAGAGCTAATGGCAAGCCTTTGGTGAAAATATCAGCATACTGATAACGTGAAGGAACATGGAGAACCCGAACCTGACCGGTGGCAACCAAGTCTCGAACAAAGTGAATATCAATCTCTATATGCTTCGTACGCTGATGTTAAACCGGATTACAGGTTAAGTAGACGGCACTAACATTATCACAGTAGACAAGTGTAGTGGAAGATAAAGGTGTGTGTAGCGCACGAAGTAAATTCCGCAACCAACAAGTCTCGGCAACTGCATTGGCAACCCCACGGTACTCTGCTTCTGCACTAGAACGAGAGAGGGTCGGTTGACGTTTAGAGGACCAAGATAGAAGGTTGTTGCCAAGAAAGACACAGTAGCCTGAAGTTGATCTCCTAGTAGTAGGGCAACCAGCCCAATCCGCATCTGAATAGGCAACCAATGATGAAGTAGAAGAAGCAAACAACTGCAACCCATAGTCTAAGGTACCCTGTACATACCGCAAAATCCGTTTGAGAGCCGAGAAATGCGGTTCTCGAGGGTCATGCATGTGAAGGCAAACCTGCTGAACTGCATAAGATATATCTGGGCGAGTAAAGGTGAGATACTGAAGGGAACCTGCAAGACTCCTATATAAAGTAGGATCAGATACCGGATCACCATCATCCCCCAGTTTAGACTCAGTGTCAACAGGAGTCCGACTGGGATTACAATTAACCATATGTGCTCTCTCCAAAACCTCAATAGCATATTTCTTCTGAGATAAAAACAACCCTGAAGAATCACGTGTTACAGAGATACCCAGAAAATAATTAAGTGGACCCAGATCTGTCATAGCAAACTCTTGATGTAAGGATCCAATAATCTGCTGCAACAGACTCTCAGAAGAAGCGGTGAGAACAATATCATCAACATATAATAACAAGTAAGCAGTATCCGTCCCTTGTCTGTATATAAATAATGATGAGTCACAGCGACTATGAGAGAACCCAACTCGAGTGATATAAGATGCAAATCGCTGAAACCAAGCTCTAGGGGCCTGCTTCAGTCCATACAGAGACTGTAAGACTGAAGATATGTGTTTATAGATTGTATTTCATTGAAATGTACATTACAAGATAATCAATTATTATATAGGGGATACAAGAGGACTTATCTAGGGTAAATTGCTAGAGTCCATAAATTATGCTAATCAAAATCAATGTGCCAGTGATGTGATACTAATCTCCAACTTACAAATCTTATCACATGTAATATTTTGTCTAACACTTCCCCGCAGTCCGAGCGGCGAAATCGCGAAAGCTCGGACTGGAGTAGTAAACTAGAAAAGAAAGGAAAAAAAAAAACAGTAACATAATAGAAGCGTAACTTTAGTCGACTCGTAACAAAACCGTACCAACGGTCGACTTTAGTCGACTGGTACCAACGGTCGGCTAAGTCGACTGGTAACACAACCGTACCAACGGTCGACTTTAGGGACCGGTACCAACGGTCAACTTTAGTCGACTGGTAACAAAGTCGTACGAACAATCAACTAATTGACAAACAAAAAACACATGCATTAACATCAAAAGAAAAGATGATAAAACGAAAGTTGGTTCTAAAACTTCAACCCCCAAAGAACCTTCCAAACAAACGGGGCGTGCTTTTCCCTAGAAAAACATAAAGATCATAGATCTAGAAGAAGTTGTGGTTTATTTTGGTTACGGATTAAAGGGAGCCCCACGAACCTCCGGCGTGTAGCCGGCGGCCGGAGGCGACAGCGGAAGAGTTTAGGTTTTGTGGATCTTAATGGCCTGATACCATGTAAGAATATGCAATGAGAATGTAAGACTGAAGATATGTGTTTATAGATTGTATTTCATTGAAATGTACATTACAAGATAATCAGTTATTATATAGGGGATACAAGAGGACTTATCTAGGGTAAATTGCTAGAGTCCATAAATTATGCTAATCAAAATCAATGTGCCAGTGATGTGATACTAATCTCCAACTTACAAATCTTATCACATGTAATATTTTGTCTAACAGTTTGATCACCGATTTGGGCTTGGAGTATTTGGCTAATGGAGATGTGAAAAATTGTTTAAAGGTACTTTATTTACGTGCACGTGATGGGATTAGTGATATAGGTATCTTCCATTTGAAACAGATTGTTTGTCTACGTTTTCTGGTTGTGGAAAATTGTCGAGGTTATATCACCAGCTCTGGGATTGAGTCCCTTGAATCCCGATCTCCATCTCCTATTAAATGCATTATTTGATATTCGGTACTGATGGATAGTTCATTATTGCTTGATATTGTTAGCAAATGCTCAAAACTGATCACTGGTTAATTAAGGGATTATGAGGCTATAACTGATGAAAGTTGTGTGCTTTTGTCTATCACCCGACTTATGAAGACCTTATGTTCGAGTGTAGTTGAAACTTTATGTGTTTAGATTTTGTCATGGCAAATAAGCCGTACGTATTTAGCATATTGGCGTCAGTATATTTCGGATTTTATGGTTTTTACTTTTTTCTTTGTTTTATAGCACGCAGTCAAAATTTGGTACTCTTTTAGTCACTATTTCTTTTTAAACATTCTTAGTTAAGTACATCAAAATGAGTCTAATCGATTCGAGCAATGACATGGCTCGACTCAAGAATATTATGTTACGCTTGACTCTTGAGGTCGACGAGCTTTCATCACAACAGCTCGATCTCGGATCAAAAAGTTTGAATATGACTCGAGTTCGGCTTGAAAAGCTCGATTTATTTGAATAATGGGTTTCTTATACCAACCAAAACTAACATACAAAATACGATTTGATTTTTGCTCGAACTCGACTCAAAAGCTCGATACATTCATAAATAAGTATTTACTATGTATAAGCCCTTAAATATGCATAACCTCTTATATAATAAAGAAACTTCACAACGAGAGTGCATCATTATACTTATGTGCCAAAATTGAGCGATCATATTGGTCAATAAAGTTAAAATTGAATCTCAATTTCGTCAAACTCTTTAATTTTCGTCTAATTTATAAAGTGCTTTAATAATATATGCCAATTTTGTTAAAAAAAAAAAAAAAAAAAAAAAAAAAAAAAAACTTTAAAAGGAAGTGCTAATTAACAAACTTTAATCGTTAAATAATTAATAACCAGTAAATTATATTACTCTTTATAAGTTTAACTGGTACATACACGGGTTTAAAAATTAAATATGCCTAAAATTACTATTAATAAAAATATAAATATCAAAATAAAGACAAAAACTCACGAGTTACTGTGAGATGAGAATAAGTAGACGATATTGTACAGATAGCAACGACACATATTTTTTTAAGGGTCATTATTTGCTATTAAACACGCATAATGTTTAAAACATGATATCAATAGTTAAATTTAAACAAGATCAACCTATACACCATGTCAGTTAGACAAAATCAAATCCTTCATGTAACACAAATATATACAAAATATTCAATATATAATAAAAAAAATCATGTAAAAACCCACGCGTGCACTGATATTATAGTTTATATTAAACCTAAAGACATGCGACGCCGTTTTGCGTCTGGGTTTCCCACCATTTTTTCTGGGCCAAAACTGATCCAACGCGACTTATCCATTAATTCCCCTTATGATCCATTTATGCCAATGACAAACCCAGAACCTAGACCATTCCACAAACCCTCCGCACACTATTTTCTGCTGCTGATGATGATGATCGAATCAATCTAACCGAATCCACATCCAGTGGTGATGATCGAAGGATGGAGATGAAAGAGATGAATATGGCAAAGAATAGTATCATCAATGTTTGAGGTTGGTTATACGTTTTAGGTTTTTGATTTTGATATAGACTTTACTTTTAATTTAGGCTTCTTTGTGAAATTAGGGGTTTTTGCAGGAACGCCAACTATTTCTAGATCTTTGCTAATTCATCAAATCTACAAGACGCATGGAAACAAAAAGAAAGGTATGAAATTATTTATATAATATCTAATAAAAAATCAGGGTTTTGTTATAATTTGGGGGTTTTGCAAATTTCGGATTTATTTATTAATTTTAGGTGTTTTGTAGATTTTTTGATTGCTGCCTTGCATTTACCCACGTTTGATTGGCTAATGATTGGCTCGTGTTTGTTTTCCTGATATTCGCATTATACCGCGCCCCTATTTTTGGACTTAAGGTTACTCATATACTTGGTATACTCATGTATTTCGAAATGGTTAGGAAAAACTTGAGACTCTCCGTATCTTGGCGTTGCAGCATGGTATGTGTGCAACCATGGTGGGTATGTCCTGTTTTTCAGGTCTATACCTATTTGAGTCTCATTTGGTCCAAAAGAAAGTATATGTTAATATGTAATATATACATGGTCTTTGTGGTGCCATTGTTTTAGGACTAAAGCAGGCTAAACTTTCATCCGACAAAACTGCCTATGTGATTTTACGTGTGTAATGTACATTTATGTAATGGTAACGGGCTGTGATGACTGTTATAATTTTAACGAATTTGAATAGGTCATGGAAGGTTTTAACGTAACCTGGCATGGCAATGGCCGGACGGCATAGCATAGCTGATAACTATGCAACTGAGCTTATTTGCAGCCACGGTGAAATCAAAATGTTCCTGAGACCCGTACTTTAATTACGGATATGAGCCTAAATGTTCCTGAGACCCGTGCGGTTACCAGGTTATGTTTACTTTACTCAAATTGGTTAAACTGTGAAAAAGGCCTTATCTTCGGGGGCCGTTTATATAGGATAAAAGGCTATGATGAATGTTAGTGGGTTCGAAAAAACTTGAGGCTGGCCGTATTTTGGTGGGGCGACATGCTATGTTTGCAGCCATGGTGTCCTTCTGCTGTTTTTTGAGTATGTACCGATCTGAGCTTTATTGTTCCACCTGTTGTTTTTGGATATAATAGGTTATGATCAGACTTGCAGGGTTGGGCTAAATTTGAAACTGTCTGTATCTCGACAGATGCACATGTATTTTTTTTAGATGCTTTGGGCCTGTGCCATGATCTGCTGTTTCAGTTTTAGGCACTTATCTTCTATGGCCTGTTAAGGTTCCTATATGATGCGTTTTACTTGGCTGTGATGATCCTTCGAGTATGATGTCTTGCTGCAAAGCGTGGAAGGATGGCGTAGTGTGAGAAACACTCGCCTTAGCAACCTCCGCACGTACGCTAGGCTATGAATTAATCTGAGCCAATAAGCAAATCCCAAATACACTCCCTTAAAACTGGTCAATCCTACAAAAATTTATAACGGGCGATGATGATAATTTTATGCATTTATGTTCTACACACACACATATCTTGGCGGGGCAGCCACACCTGGAATGTGGTTGTAGCCATGGCTGGTGTTTTGTAAAATTTCTATATTACCAGATCTGAGCCTCATTTTTTGAATTTCGCAAAATATAATGCAGCCATAAGTTTTTGAGAGTAGTGATTATTAAGTTAGTGTCTGTTTCGGTTGGTAATATTAGTAGCCTATGGTATTTTTTAAATTGAGTTTATGGACTAGAGTAAGCCATAAGGTCACTAGCCAAAAAAGAAGTTTTACTTTATGAGGTTTTCCAAATCAAAAATACCTGGTCAGCAAAGGCTGTAATTCAAAATTTTCTTTCAGGCTTATGAGCTTATAAGCTTGAACAAACCACCTGAAAACTTTATTTAGATTTAAAAAACTGGGAGGACATGCTAACGATATACAGGTGATAGCAGTAAGTGATGAGACGAAAAATGAACCACTTTTAGGGGGTCATTTAAGCCCGGAATTAAATTTAGTTGATCAAATATTGCCCTAAATCGTTCCTTTTGTGATTTTAGGTACTTTCGGAGAGAAATCTGGAAAAGGAAGCAATTCGGAAGTTTTTGGAGCATAAAAGTGAAGAAAACACCAAAGTCTTAATTTTCCTTGCTGGGAACAGTAGGTGACGGTGTCAAGAAGGAATTTCTGACGGCGTCAAGAGTAATTTCCATGACGACCCAGTACAGAATTGAAGGCGTCACGAAGTAGGGCGTCAAGAGTAAAATGCATGACGGCCTGGAAACACATAACACATGACGGCGTCAAAAGTAGATCAAGGTAGTCCAAGAAGTATTTTGGCGGCGAGATGACGGCGTCACCGATTTTGTCTTGACGCCGTCAGACCCTATTTCCTATATATAGTTTTTTAATTTTTACACATTAAAAAGAGAAGTTTTGGAGAAACCCTAAGGCCGAACTTAGTACGAATTTTACAGGTTTTTCAAGGGTTCTCAGCCCTTGAACCCTTTCATGTGTAATTGAGATAAGTGTTCTTTTAATTCAATCGATATGTCTATGTGTTGGTTGTCTATATCCTGTTCTTGTCTTAATTCCATCATGCTAGGCTAGATCTATCTTGTGTTTGCTTGGATCTAATGAAACCTAGATGTTAATTATGTGTTGATTACTTGTTTATGGTTGTATTGGATGAATGATTTCGATGTTAGGCTTAAGAAAACTGGCAGATCTCCATATGGTAACATGCTTGAACGTCTTAGGAAACATGAACTGACGTGCACTAGGTTTTATTGCTTGTATTTAATGCATGAGTAAATTATAATGATCCCATGTTAGGAGCTTCTTAGCCGGCTCGACATAGGAGTGAAGTAGGCACTCATAGGATTGGGGAACTAAGTGCGCCAGCCCATGAATGGTATTAAGGAATACAATCCGTCATCAACGCAACTATAACAAGTAACTAATGTGTAAAAGATATCTAGGGAGTAGTGAAATCTAAGTAAACACAAATTCTCCACTTATTGCTCACAACCTTAGTTTAATATAGTTTATTTTCATTTCTAGTATTTTATTTTGATTGCATCTTTAGTATTGGGTTAGTTGACTAGCAACTAATTCCGCCCAAATCCTTCAAACCCGAGATTTTTACTTGCTTTCTAAAAAATTATAAAAATACAAAAATAATCATCCCTCATCTTTAGAACTAGTATTTAGGTTTTCTAATCCTAGCGACACTATTCCTAGCTGAACGATCAATCCCCCGGTACTTGTCACTATACTATACTACAACGATCAGGTACACTGCCTGGTGGGGGTTGTAAGCTTCTCGAGATCCCTTGAGAGGTAAAGCCTGGTGCGATTCCCACGTATCAAGTTTTTGGCGTCGCAGCCCGGGGAATAGTTATTGTCTAGGTTAGAATCTCTTTTTATTAGGTCTACTTGCTAGATTCCTTTCGAGGAAGATTTTATTTTTATTTTTAGGATTTCTTTAGTCTATCTTATTTCTTCGTGTTTTTGTTTGTACTAGTGTGGTCATTATGGAATCAGAGTGTTTATTTCCAAACTTGGAAAAAATTTTCTAACTCGAAAAAAAATTTCCAAACTCAAAAAAAAAGTGATGAACAGTAACGAGATCCAAGATATTTCGCCCAAAAACACGATATTTCACCCAAAATCAATCTAGAACAACCTAAAATTATCCCTAGGCTCTTGATACCACTTGTTAGGACCGTAGAACAACCTTATCACTTGTGAATCTAGGCTAGATCTAGAGAGAGAAAGTAAGTAGAGAGAGAGAGAGTGGATGGGATCTCCTAGTGTGTGTAAATGAAAGACAATGTTATTACCTAAGAGAACCAACCTCAAAATGAGGCCTTACATGTGTATTTATACTTGTAGTCTAGGGCTTCACATATCTTTGACCATATTACATAACTAGCCCTTAAGCTTTATACAAGCATGAATAATACACATAAACTTAATAAACTAGCATTTACTAACTATTACATTGATATATTTAACTAACTATTTGACTCAATAATGATCGTCACTTTTAATCCTAACACAGAGAGTCGCCGTTTAGAAATTAGCAAGAGCCTTATTGTGCATAAAAGAAGAAAGAGAGAAGCTAACACATTTAAGAAATTCATTAAGCCTCTCCAAATGAAAATTGAGTTTACAGACTTCGCTCCAACCCCGGATGAGTTGAGTTACCATAGGTTCCTTTTACAACATCCTTGTCCCTGAAAAAGTCAAAAACCCTAAAGTCGATTCTCTCACTGGCGAAAAAGCGTATCCCTCATAAACGATTATCACTTTCCTGCTTTTAATAGTGGGTCGGTGAGATTCTCTTTTTACGCTTTTTGTTTTTGCAATTGGGTGCATTCGCTTGCATGGTATACTGATCACATATATTATATTGTATCAGTACTTTCAATATTATTATTAACTTGCATGCTGCGATCTATCATGGAACCAGGTTGATTTTTTTGGTGCGTTCACTTAAAACCCTAACTTTTTAGTTAGGGTTTTCTTTAACCGTGTTTCGAATTAATTGTTCATGATTACTTGCTGTTTGGTTCCTGCTAGTTGTTTCGATTGTTTGGATTGTTTGTGGGTTTAGAGTGAGATGGAAAAAGGGTTCTTCAACAAAAGTAGTGATCCTAAAGTTTCGAGGGCTGCTGCTTCATCAATTGAAGTTAACATGTCGCAACAAACTGTTGATGTTGCTGCGTTAAGTACAACTACTAGTGAAGTGGAGTCTTTAAAACAAGGTGGTGCTCGTTTGAATGGTGATGATAAAGCTGATGTTGGTATTGATGGTAATGATGATGGTAAATCTGGTTCTAGTCAAGAGAAGCCGATTTCTCTTGATACGGATGAACAAGTGAAGCCGGTTTCACTTGATACGCATGAGAATGTTAGTGCTGGTAATTCACAACCGTCTAATATGGAGCAATTGATTGCTAATGCGCATCAGAATTTTGATGATGCCATGAATAAAATTCAATGTGAGATTGGTGCTAATTCTGGTCCTAATTCTCATAAGGATGACACTACTAATGGTACGGGAGTGAAGTTGGTTTCTTATGCGGGTGCTACTTCTAATGAACCTCTGCAACATGTTTCAAAGTTTCGTAGGTTGGAATGTAGCAAGAAGAAGGCTGATGTTGATTTATCAGTCCCAATGAATGTTGTGCAAGAGATTCACATGAGGTTCGAGAATACTCTCTACGGATACTTCCTTGGTCAACGCCTTGCTTTTCCTGTTGTTGACTATTATGTTCGCAATGCGTGGGCTAAGTATGGTTTACAAAAGGTTATGATGAATGCTAAGGGTTTCTTTTTCTTCAAGTTTTCTTCGAAGAAAGGTGTCGATGATGTCCTTGATAATGGTCCTTGGTTGATTCGCAATGTCCCTATTATACTTAAACCATGGACATTGAACACCAACTTGCTTAAAGAGGATTTGACTAACATTCCGGTGTGGGTTAAATTCCATGATGTTCCCTTAGCTATGTTCTCCGATGACGGACTTAGCCTGCTTGCTACTGTGATTGGGACGCCCAAAAGGTTAGATGCCTTTACTAGTCAAATGTGCAAGGAATCTTGGGGCCGGAGTAGCTTTGCTAGGTGTATGATTGAAGTTAAGTCCGACGAGGTATTTAAGGACAGTCTCACTGTTGAGATTCCTCTACTTGATGGTACGGGTTCGACTATTGAAAAGATCCGGGTTGAATATGAGTGGAAACCACCTCGCTGTGATAAATGCAAGGTATTTGGACATACTCTGACTGACTGCCCTAAGGTTGTTATACCTCCTGTTCAGCCTACTAAGCCTGTTAATGATAGTTTCATGACTGTCAATAACAGGAAGAAAGGAAAACAAGGTGGTTCTACAATTCCGGGTAAAGGAGGGTTTACTAGACGTGTTGTAGGTAAGAAGTTTCAGTATCAACCCAAACAGACTCCTCCTGAACCCAAGAATGTTGGTGGCAATAAGAAGAAGACTCCTGATGTGGCTAGTTCGAGTGGTACAACGATCTCTACATCTAACCAGTTTGATGCTCTTAATATGGATGATACGGATACGTTTGGTATTCCTACTGATGACACCAACATGGATGTGGATGCTAGCTGTACAATGGAAGTTAATGCGGATGCGTTGGTTAAGACTGGTACTATATCACAAGAACCCCTTGTGAGTGATTTAATGGAAACTAAGGAAGGAGGTTCTACTCCTATAGTTGAGAAAATTAGTAAGCTTGAAAAGCTACTTATCGATGGGAAAGCTACCCTTTTGGATGATAAAGGTGTTCCTATTCCGTCTGCATCTGCCAATAAGAGGGCTAACCCATTCTCTAAGGTGGGTGATATTGTGGTTACTGATAGTGATGAGGAGGAGGTTCTTAACACGTTCGACGAATCAGCTAATCTTTTTGGTGGAGGTCATGAGCGTGAAGATGAGTTGGATGACTATGATGATTACTCGAAGCAAATTTATGATCTTCCAGGGGAATTGGATGCTCTTAATGCCATTTATGGCTTTAATCTCCAAGGTCGTAGGAAGTAGGTTATATTTTTGTCCGAGTCTTTAAATGGTTTATTTCCTTGTCTAGAAAATTGGAAGTATCTTGTTATGTAAGCCTTTCGCCTATGTAACGGGCTGAGATATGAGAATCACTCATATCCGTTGTACTTAAATGTTTTTGGAGTAATATATTTACCGGGTCGTTGACCTTTTACCCAAAAAAAAAACATCCTTGTCCCTCAAAATATAGAAAGACACCATGGATTAGGAGGTATAACTTCAGGAACATAAAAATTCCTTGCATGATTGGGTACATGTCTAGAGAGCATACATACATTGACTTAAAAGCACCCATGAATATCATGTCTAGGCTCTATTACAATTGGATAATGAACGAAAGGTTAAGCCTTAGAAAAGACCCTTACAATTCTAATAGGCTATGTAACTTTGTCAGGAGAGTAAAAGGGGTACACATCTTTATAGAAAATTTTACTTATCAATGCGACTTTGTAATCCTAGAAGATGTTAGGGGCATTATTGATCCACACCTTGGAGAAGTAGTTTTAGGACAACCTTTTGTTAAGGCCACTAGGATGAGTTATGATCCGACTCTAGGGATAGTTAGATTTAAGGAAGAAAATGATGAGGTTGCCTACCAAATGCCCTACAAGATTGAGCAATACCGCCTCCTCTCTAATATAGAAAAAGAACACAAGCAAGCGGCTTATTATAGGAATGAAGAGGATAGACGTAGAGGAGTTGAGTATGTGAAGAGTAGGATGCTTGGTTTCTACAAAGAATGTTTGCAACTAGGTCCGGAATACAAAACTGGTTTAGAAGACGACCTAGAGAGTGGAACCAACGATGAGGTCACGTAGTAACCCATGACCTTGAGTCTAGCTACAAGACTCGTAAATAAAGAAAAGCGATTCTTGGGAGGCAACCCATGTTTTGTGTGATTTTATTTGGTTGTTTGTTATTTGCTTTCGTATGCATGCTTTATTTTTATTGTTGGTAGATCATGTTTCTCAATTAAATAGTGGAAATACTTTACTTTGTTGTTTTGGCCTAGTCTTAACTCCACCTAAAAGTATTTTTGCAAAAGATAAGTGTAAGGGGAAACCCCAAATATGTTTTTAAGAAACAAACCGATCATGATTCTCCACGATATTAAATGAACATGTATATTCGTATTTGTTAGAGTTAAATGCTTGTATTGAGTTATGATGAAGTTTTGCAGGATTTTCCAGGAAGTAGGACCAAGTTTTTCCAGAAATTTTCCGGAAACTTAACATAAGAATTTCTGCCGGTCACTTCTGACGGCGTCACGAGTTAACTCTTGACGGCGTCACGTGTAAAAATCTAGAAATTTTACCGGTTTTGTTTTTCTAACGGAGTCTTATGGTTTTTGTGAATTATTAAGTTTTACAATCTCCAGGAGATCTGCAAACTTCATTCCACAAGCATTATATCTTATTTTGTTTTCTAGGATTTAGTAACTTATGTAGGTTGCCGCCGATTTTATGCGAGGTTGTCTTGTCTATTTTCTCAGGATTCACAGGTTATGTATGAAAAGAAGATGATTTATATTATGGAAGGGAAGCTTTTATTGTTCATTTTCTTGGAGGAATATTTAACCTGGCCACCTTATTATCCATACTGAGCGAATCAGGGGAGTATTTGATTTCATTCTTTTTACTTTTTCACTTTTACATTCTTTACTTGAACATTGGGGACAATGTTCATCTTAAGTGTAAGGGGAGGGTAAAATGATGATACCTTACAGATACACTTTCGCTTGAGTTTGTTTCGTTTGATAGTAGATGTGTAATAAAACTATGAGAAATACTTGTTAGTGCAATTTTAGCGCCAAATTTAAAATTTTTTACAACATTTAGGAGTGAAACTTTAGCCATAGCAAGCGTCTCATGGATAGGAGATTGTATGACTAGCACATAACCGTACTTTCAGAAAAATTTTCCACCCAAATATGTGAGGTTCGCCTTTAGATTTGATAGGAAAAGCATTTACTATTAGTGCTTATGAGTGTACCGGTAGCATTTAGATTCTAGAACTTGCGTTAGTGATGCATCCCGAGACCGCTAGTGAGACTACATTCGTGTAGTAGGATTTACTACATGATAAGAGGCATTAGGATCACGCTTGTGTTAAACCCGTATTATAATTACTTGACCATTTAAGTCATATTACTTGGCTAGTTAAGTCAACTAATTTTTCCCACACCCTTAGCGTTGTACTCATTTTTAGTACACGAAACCCCTAGTACACCCCTCCGAGCCATCTTTTCGTTTCTAACTTTAAGCATCTTACTTAAAGGAAGAATTTGTTACACCCCACTTAAATGTACACCCAAATCGCCTTAGCCTTCCGTGTATGCGCTCATTTTTAGTGCATTATTGTTATTTGTTAAACCCTAAGTTAACTTTCTAATTGATTACATGGTTGCTAAGTCGAGTCATATCCTTGTACATATTGTTTTGGGACGATTGGGACTCATGGGTAAAGTACTTATTTTATGGAGTAATGGGGAAGAACATCATTTATTACCCCCATATGTGCGTTAATCTTAAAAGTGCTCAAAGTGTTTTGATTTTCTTAATTCGAGTCATTAGATTAGTTTATTGTAAAGTATGTAAAAATTCAAGTGTAAGGGGAATGTTCATTCCCTATGATGTATTATTTTGGATGGTAGGGTAAGAATGTATGCAAAAAAAAAAAAAAAAAAAAAAAAAAAAAAAAAAAAAAAAAATCGAAAAAACAAGAAAAAGAAAAGAAAAAAAAATTAGAAAAAGAAAAGAGAAAAAATCATACGGACTACCATCCCTTTTTATTCTATGTTCATTTTTATGTTTTTGTTATTTTTCATTTATTAGCTTAAGTCGAGTCTAGTCTTGGCTTAGCAACGCCATATTGTACATGTAATTAAATAAGATTGTTAGCTCGCCACCAGTAAAACTTCCTTTATCCAACAAAACCGTGTATTTCATATCCCTACACCTAACGTTACAACCCTTTAAAAGACCTCTTTGATAGTTTATCCTAGGTGCTTACGCCATGTGGTGGAGGTTTGATCCTTTCCCAAGCCTATGGTAATCTATTTTGCTATGACAGGTAGTGAGAGATATCTTCCGTTTCCATATTGTAATTTATACTTTATTACACCCGAGAGATGTGAGTATCTAAACACTATTTGTGAGGTGCTTGTGTATGACCTCCGTGCTTGTCTATTGGTCTTTAGTTGAACGATTATTTGTTGTAATTACTTTTATATTAGTGTTAAATGACCCCTAACTCGTATTTTGAGTAGAATAAAAGCGCATTTGCTTGAGGACAAGCAAATCTCAAGTGTAAGGGTATATGATGAGGCAAAAAATGAACCACTTTTAGGGGGTCATTTAAGCCGGGAATTGAATTTATTTGATCAAATATTGCCCTAAATCGTTCCTTTTGTGATTTTAGGTACTTTGGGAGAGAAATCTGGAAAAGGAAGCAATTCGGACGTTTTTAGAGCATAAAAGTGAAGAAAACGCCAAAGTCTTAATTTTCCTTGCTGGAACAGTAGGTGACGGCGTCAAGAAGGAATTTCTGACGGCGTCAAGAGTAATTTCCATGACGAGCCAGTACAGAATTGAAGGCGTCACGAAGTAGGGCGTCAAGAGTAAAATGCATGACGGCCTGGAAACACATAACACATGACGGCGTCAAAAGTAGATCAAGGTAGTCCGAGAAGTATTTTGGCGGCGAGATGACGGCGTCACCGATTTTGTCTTGACACCATGAATTTTTTCCTTAATATGGATAATGTTGATGGATAAAAAGTTATAAAATAAGTTTTTAAATTTTGAGTTTTTACACATTTTTTCCTGTAAACAAAGTAAAATTTATAACTTGATGTTTTGATGTACAATAAATTTTTGATACATATACTAAAAAGAAGTTGTGTGCAAACACGGATTTTTGATACACAAAATATTGATTTATAAAATTTTAATGCGGAAACATTCTTTTGTATCAAAACTATACACACTTAGAAAAACTTTCTTCACAACTTTTTTATCCATCAACTTCCCTTATTTTTGTGAAAATTTGTAAGAATGTTTTACTTTTTAACATTTTTCGTTTTTACCGTTCTCACAAATATTCATCTTTATATTTTAACCTTACCAAAACCTGATTACTGATGACATCAAATAATTGTGATATTTTAGTGTTAATTTCCTTCTATTATGCTCATCTTTTATACCATTTTACTAGGATATATGCTCTTATTCATTTATATTTCATTTTCAGGGCAAAGATGAGCATTGCAACGAAAGAACACAGATTTAGAAGGTTATTTGTGAGAATACTTGAAGTATGCTTAAATTACACTGACTACGCGTAGAGGCACTCTCTACCTACGCTGTAGTTACCACTTACACTGAAGACAGAAGTCAACGCTGACCAAGACCTACGGCGTAATTATGACTACGAGACTTCTACGGGCGTAGTTATCATTCAAGCTACGCTGTAAATCTTCATTCCCATACTTAAAAGAATTTTTGTAATCCTTGAAGAAGTTACAACATATTTCCACATTTGGCTACGTCGTAGTTTGGTGTAAGAGAGTTCTACGGACATAGCAGATTAATCAACTACGACGTAGTTGGAAATAACAAAGGCTACAGCGTAGCTTGACCTAATGGCTACGCCGTAGCAAAGTCTAGAATATAAATACATGCCCTAATTCCGCATTTTAAACATCACTTTCACACACACACACAAGTCAGGAAGGAATTAGGGAGCAAGGAGGGCGAAATTCTACAACATACAAGTCATTTCCAAGAGAGAATTCGCGCTACAATCATAAGTTTTATCATTTATATTCATTATATCGAATTAATGTTTTCATCATTCATGTTAAACATCTATTTTACTGCAATTATAAATATGAGTGGCTAAACACTTTTGGTGTTAGCCTAGTTATGAAATTGTTATTACTATGATTTAGTTTTCTCGCATTTCATATCGTTTTATTTGAATACTTTCTTAGCATGTCTTAGGACACCTTTGTTTCGGTAGTAATGATGTTTGGTAGTTCCATTGAGGCTAGGAGAAATGAACATAGGACCCATAGCGGATAGGGGTGTGTTTGGTGATAAGAATTGACCATAGGACTATCGCCATTCGTGTGAAAATTTCAACGAACGACCACCTACCAAACTGATTTGCTTAAGAAATGAGGGGGGGTGTAAGTTCCGACCGGCCTCATCCCATTAGACTATTCTAAGTTAGTAGAGGCGTTTAATTACTCTTTCACCTTTTATTTGCCAGTGAACTTTTGTTATCAGTAAGTTACGGAATAGGGTAAGGTGAAAGATAGGATTGGACGATTTGACCATCTGAGTACAGCCGAATTGAATCCCCGGATAAAATGATAGGATGCATTAATTAGAAAACTTGTCATGATAATAACAAGAGTAGTAATTAGGTTAACACTCCTCTCCCGACTGATTTCTCTTAAGCTTATTATTGTTTTGTTTATTTATTTTCATTTCATTACTTTAATTAATCAATCATACAAACCCCGTTTAAAACCAGTGACACTAAACTTAGATATAATCCGCACGCATAGCTCTTGCGACGACCTCGGCTTTACTATTAGCTATACTATACATGACCGGGTACACCGCCCGATAGTGCATTAGGTAGACATTAGGTAGACGAGCAACTTATAAATATAAAACCTGATCGGTAAATCATACGTTAATTACCATACTTTAAAAGTTAACTAATTCATAGTCTCACTAGGGCTACTCATTGGGTGAAAACCTGATCGGACCGAGAAAAACCGGATCGTACCGAGACCGAATCCGGCAAAAAATCTAGACCGAGACTGGACCGAATGTGGTCAGTCCGGTCTCGGTCCGGTCCGGTCTCGATCCAAATAGGCTAAATGTCTAGTTTTTAAGCCAGACCGGACCGGACCAAGACCGAAATTATGAAAAACCCTAGACCGAGACCGGACCGAATATGGTCGGTCCGGTCTCGGTCCGGTCCATCCGATCCATTTGCTCACCCCCTAAGTCTCACATGAATATATATAAAGGATATTTTGGCTACAATTTATGTAGCCAATTTGCTACAATTCTTAATAAAAAAATATATAAGCAATGAATTAGGGAACCACATAAAGGAATCTGGGACCCACAAAAAGAATTAAAGACAACATTTATAAAATAAAATTGTAACTAATTAGCTGAAAAAAATTGTAGCTAATATATTCTCATATATATGTATGTTGTATCTTAACTAATTTTAACACGGAAATTGATTTTTTATTTCTATTTCAGAACAAATGGATAGTGATTCAAATTTCTAAAACAGTTATTTCCGTGTGTTGCGTGGTTTAGCAAGAAGATTTAAAAGTAATTTTTAAATCTTCGTCAAAGTTATCTAGAGTCAGTTATCTATTTGGGTGGTTACTTGGTTTCCACCACGTTAGAGTTTTAATTTTAACTACAAACCTCTTTTACCCAAGGCCTCAGCGATTCTATTCCCATATAATGCACTAGGTAAGATTTAATTAACCCAGTTATTTATATTGTATTTATTATTCATGAATCTGTAGATGTTGGTTAGTGATATTAATGTTTGTCCAATAGTAATAAGTCACCATGCTATTTGCCATAACACTAATTACATAACGCTTTTTTATGTGCATGCAAAATATATAGTGATCAATGTAAGTTTAATGCTTTGGAGTTTGAACTGCTTTTTTGTATGCTTTTATATTTGTGTAAATGAAAAAAAAAAAAAAAAAAAAAACACTAAAGTTTAGTTTGTTTTTTTTTTTTTTTTTTTTTTTTTTTTTTGTATACCCATCACTAAAAATGCTTATTTGCTTAAAAATAAACGCTTAAATAACAATCCCAAAAACAGTCATAGAATTGCAATTACTACCTTAATGATTTTCCTAGCATAATTATCCAAATGTGAAAGAGTTTTCTATGATGTTGTTTGATGATTACGCATTATGGGACACTTTCGGACACATATACTTTTTGTTGAACCCGTTTTGTTTATACCCGGTTAATCAAGTCATTTAGAAACTTGAAGTGTATCAAATCACAATATAAGAATGTTATATAACAAGTAAAGTTTTAATGTAAGCATTTTTTAACATGTGACAGGTGTATGCCGCATCAAACTTACCTGGTTAATTGGTAACAACATTGTTAAGATACACATAAATAACAATGAAGAGACTTGGAGAGGATGAACTTGGGTACATTTTCGACAAAATTCCCAACCCAAATGATCGAAAATCATTTTCTAAAGTGTGCAAAGAATTCTTGAAGATTGCATGCTCTCGTCTACAAAGGTTGCACATTTCGTCTACTGGCTTGCTCAATTATATCCTACCAGAATCCCCAAATTTACGCGGCTTTATTTGTTCTAAAGAACTTTCAAACATCCACATGAAACTCCTAGCACAATCATGCCCTAAACTCACATGCATCAGTCTTAGACTAGAGCAAAACCTTGGTCGTGAAGCGGATCCTGATTTTAGTGATGATGCTTTGTGTGCGCTGGCGAATGCATGTACTAATTTGTCTAAACTATTCTTAAGTAAGAGGCTACATTTTGGGGATGTGGGAGTTAGCTACCTCGTGAGACTATCTAAGAATTTACAACATTTAGATTTAAGTGGATGTGTTAGTGTCACGGACGAATCACTCAAAGCTATTGGAGAATCGAATTGTTTAACATATTTGTTTTTGCGAGGTTGTTTGATCACCGATTTGGGCTTGGAGTATTTGGCTAACGGAGATGTGAAAAATTGTTTAAAGGTACTTTATTTACGTGCGCGTGATGGGATTAGTGATATAGGTATCTTCCATTTGAAACAGATTGTTCGTCTACGTTTTCTGGTTGTGGAAAATTGTCGAGGTTATATCACCAGCTCTGGGATTGAGTCCCTTGAATCCCGATCTCCATCTCCTATTAAATGCATTATTTGATATTCGGTACTGATGGATAGTTCATTATTGTTTGATATTGTTAGCAAATGCTCAAAACTGATCACTCGTTAATTAAGGGGTTATGAGGCTATAACTGATGAAAGTTGTGTGCTTTTGTCAATCACCCGACTCATGAAGACCTTATGTTCGAGTGTAGTTGAAACTTTATGTGTTTAGATTTTGTCACGGCAAATAAGCCGCACGTATTTAGCATATTGGCATCTGTATGTTTGAGTTGGGAGTTTATGGTCTTTCCTTTGTTTTATAGTATGCATTCAAAATTTGGTACTCTTAGTTACTAATTCTTTTTAAACATTCTTAGTTAAGTACATCAAAATGAGTCGAATCGATTCGAACTATGACATGGCTCGACTCAAGAATATTATGTTACACTTGATCGAGATCGACGAGCTTTCATCACGACAGCTCGATCTCGGATCGAAAAGTTTGAATATGGCTCGAGTTCGGCTTGAAAAGCTTGATTTATTTGAATAATGGGTTTCTTATACCAACCAAAACTAACATACAAAATAAGATTTGATTTTTGCTCGAACTCGACTCGAAAAGCTCGATACATTCATAAATAAGTATTTACACACTTATGTATAATCCCTTAAATATGCATAATCTCTTATATAATAAAGGAACTTCACAAAGTGTAAAAATAAGATTGAGAATTGCAATTGAACCAACGAGAGTGCATCATTATGCTTCTGTGCCAAAATTAAGCGATCATATTGGTCAATGAAGTCAAAATTGAATCTCAATTTCGTCAAACTCTTTAATTTTTATCTAGTTTATAGAGTGCCTTAAAAACATATGCCAATTTTGTTATTATTAAAAAAAAAAAAAAAAAAAAAAAAAAAAAAAAAAAAATCCTCTAAAAGTAAGGGCTAATTAACAAACTTTAATCGTTAAATAATTAATACTCCGTAAATTATATTACTCTTTATTAGTTTAACTGGTACGTACACGGGTTTAAAAATTAAATACGCCTAAAATTACTATTAACAAAAATATAAGTATTAGAATAAAGGCACAATCTCACGAGCAACTTTGAGATGAGAATAAGTAGACGATATTGTACAGATAGCAACGACACATATTTTTTTCAAGGGTCATTATTTGCTATTAAACACGCATATCAATAGTTAAATTTTAACAAGATCAACCTATACACCATGTCAGTTAGACAAAATCAAATACTTCGTGCAACAAAATTATATACAAAATATTCAATATATAATAAAAAAATCATGTAAAAACCCACGCGTACATTGATATTATAACTATATAAGTATAAAAGATCTACTCCATATTATAATTTTATAGAAACACCATAGACATTACAAAACCATAAATTTATAAATTGTCTCCATATTTAACTTTAAAACAAAGTTATTAAAATATCATTATTTATTATACAATCTGCCTAAAACTCGTACGTGCACAAGTCTAAAACTTGTATAAAAATTTTGACGTCTTACTTTCAAAAAAAAAAAAAAAAAAAAAAAAAAAAAAAAAAATTATATCATAATTTCTAAAGATATTGATGATGATGATTATAATAATAATGCTACTATATTACTATTACTACTCCTAGTGCTATTACAACTACTAATGCTACTAATATTGTTGTTGTTGCTACTACTATTGCTGCTATCACTATTACTACTACTACTGCCACCACCACCATTACTACTACCATCACCACTACAACTACAAGGTTGATTAAATGCTGGTGTATAAAGGTTTATGAAAAGAAAACCTTTGGGGTAATAGTGATTTTAGTTTAGTCTCCTGCTGTATAACTTGATCAGATTAATTACTTGTTTAGTTGTTAAATAAATTTTAAAGTTGCTATTTATTACAGTGCTGTTTCCATCACCTACCACATAATAAACGACGTAAACATTGAAAAAAAAGTAAAAAATAAAAAACCTAACTTAAATTTACTTGATAGAACTAACCAAAGCAACACCTTTTTAAGTTGTATTTGTCCATGATATAATGATTTAACTAGGGTACATGTTATTCAACAGTAACTAGGTTTGATTGTTTTTTAAACTAGTTATAATACCCACGTAGGCGATTTTTTTTTTTTTTTTTTTTTTTTTTTTTATTTTTTTTTTTTTGAATGATATATTTTTATTTATTAAAGAATAAATAATTTAATCTCTGTTTTATTTGATTTGTGATTTTTAATTATACTTTTTTATTATTAAAGATAATCGTTTAAAAAGTTTAATTATATTGTTAGTTGCATCTTATCTATATATTTTTTTGTATTTACCTTTTATTTATGTAGTACGAGGTGGATCACCCGCGCGTTGCCGCGGAATGTTTTGCCAAAGAAGGTTTAGCAAGGTTTGCAAAAATAGGAACGGTAGAAACAACATATAAAACTGGAAGAGTTATAAATGGCGCAATGCTTTTGTATGCAGTAAATCAAAACAATACTTAGTTGCTAGGTTTTGCAGCTGGGTCTACTTGATTTGACCTGGGTTGTCTAGCACCTTCTCTTCTGATAACAACTACCTTCCCCTGAAAACATTATTTCACAAATAAGTTAGCAGGTATTTGATGATGGCGTGAAAACATGCTATGCTACATGACATTTTTTACAAATAAATAAGCCGGCTTATGGTTTATTTAAACTTATATAAGCCGTAAACTTTTAGAATAAGCCAGAAAAAGTCTTCAATAGTATGGGCAAAAGGAAAAAAAATCTATCTACAAAGTCTTCAAGCATAGAAAAAAGTCCAGAGGGCTCGTGCCAATGCATATTCCAATGTCAAACATATGTGATACATCTGAGGGCTTATGTTTCATTTCTTTTGTAATGAGCATACCACATCATCTCCATTACCCAATATAGTACCTACTTACGGCGTGTTTGGGATTGCCTGTTTTAAACTACTTGCATCATCTTGACTACCTGATATACTAAATACTAATGAAATATATGGAATTACTTATTTCAGAATGCTCGTCAACTTAATAAAAGGGGTACCAAGTACCAATCTAACTAATTTTCAAGTACTTTAAAATAAGTAGTTTTATATAAACTCTCAAAGCTGCTTATCTACCCGATATAGTACCTGCTAACTGGACGTTTCTGAAACCACTTGCATCATTGAGAACACATTACAGACAGTATGTCGTTATGATGTTCAATTGTTTACATAGTAATTAAAGAAAAAAACTAAATGAACAGGCATCATACCATTACGTAGTATTCTCCTTGCTTTCCTTTATAGTGTAATTTAGATGCACCGTTACAGTCACATGGGGTGTTGTTCAACCAAAAGAACATCAGTGCTGCTTCTAACAAAAAAAACTACAAAATAGTGCTTGGCTTCACTAAAATGGATTAGAGAAATTAACACACACATGTAAACTCGCGACTCGTGAGAAATACCATGACTGCATCATTTGCTAGTGTTGTGCCCAAATTTAAGCGCTACCTGTAAGAAGACAGAAAATATATTAGCTAAAATCCAGTTTCAAAGAGAAATTCATTCTCGTAGCATCTTAATTTGGTTCTTAGATACAAAATGACCTCCGTGGCCCAAGGCCTGATATATAGTAGTAACAGTCAAGAAAGAAAAGTTTTTTTTCATACCTTTTTCCAAACTGAATGAGTCCCCTGTTGTAGTATCTTTAGCTTATGACTGAACATCGAGTATTCGCAACACTTGTAGACAGCTACGATCCGCCTCTTTTCAAACTGTGGCAAGATCTTTCTACCTCACAGATTGCTTCGCATAGATGCCCTGTTGTTTGAGGTGGTATGCTCTTCACCTATAAAAGAAAGCATAAAGTCATCACAAAGAAGCGTTTAATATTAATATGATCTCAGTATGTAAACATAATTCGTTAACTATCTTGGTTGAGCAACCTTCTTCATGACGTGACTCATGTAAAGAGTAAGAGCAACCCACAGCCCACCACCACCACTACCCGTCTCTGTCTCAGCTGTTTGTATTCCACCACCCGTCCCTGTCAACAACATGATTAAATCAAACAGAACTTGTCTTTTGCATTCTCTCTATCAAAACCCTTAAACTCATTTGCCTGCAAACATTAACAAACCAATAAACATCATCGAATCAGTCAGTTAAATTTCTAGTTTTACATATTATAAGCAAGATTTTTTTTTGGTTCAAACATATTTAAGCCAAAATAAGCTCATAAAGTAAAAATTTGCTATTCCGCAATCAGTCATTCAAGCAGACCAACACTTTCGCAAAATTTATCTTAATCTTTTGGTATGTTATCTTAATCTTTTGGTATGTCATTCAAGCAGACGTACTAATAATGAATTAAAGTAAATGCTAGTTTAATAATACATAAAACAATATTTGTTTTAAAACAAAACAATTGACAAAATAAACAATATTGTTATTGTCGAACACAGAAAACCAAAATAAAAGAAAATACCATTTATATATATCCATGCACATGCATGATATATGCATGGTATAATATCTTTCTGTGATGATTGTCAAGAATTGCAAAGAAAGAAAAACAAGAAGTATTGTTAAGGTTTTTGATATAATGCGTGTACAAGATATATTCAGAAACTAAACCCTTAACTTTGCTTTTATAGGATACAAAACTTAGGGAACAAGTTAGGGCATGGGTTGGGCTTCCCTAACCTGTCGAACATAGCAACCCACAAGGGTTCTAGATTTTTCTTGTTCTCTATTTTTTTATCCATAGTCCTTATCTTTGCACATTAGTCAATTTTCATTAATTACTAACGTTCATTATTTGTTTTGTGTAATTAATAATTAAATATAACTTTTATATTAAATTATTAAACTTTAATTTTCATACGTAAAGTGTGCAATCTCGTGATCTCGAGTTCGATCCTAACATACTACTACTAAAATAATGTCCATAATCTAACAGCTCCCACTTGGACATATTTTAATAGTGTAATCACATCGGTTAGCGTCTAGCAACACTTCGATGCCTCTAGTATGAGCTCGAGTAAGGCTCCTGGAAAAACCTTTTAATGATTTCTCATTATTATTATCCTTTTGTTTCTAATACCATGTTAATAAGGATATGGATTAAAGTCATTCCTTAATTAACCATTCTGTTTCTCGTTGTTTGTGATTGAGTAAGATTACCAAATCTTCTGAACATATTCAGGGGAGATCTTGGGTGCGGCCGCACATGCATCTTACCAACCCTACGAGGGGCCCAGCAGTATTAAACTCCAAAAAAAAATTTGAAGGAACAAATTCTATCTTGACTACAAGCAAAACCCACAAACTTTGTAACACTTTCGAAAACAACCCTTATGACTACCAGTTACGTATAGCGTTAAGTTGTTCCACAAAAATGTACTACATTCATGACACTTATCTTGCATCTCAAGTCTGATGATAACTTCTCATGATTTACTTAATAACTAAATCCATAAAGTAACATCGTGTGGTTGGGATAAGTCCTATATTCGGTATCATTGAATATCATCTGAAATGGCATGACTACGCATCAATATACTTTAAGTATATTATACCAACCTTCAGATTTGTCTTGATTTAATAATATTCTCATATTATTAACTGACAACGGACAATTTAGAATAACCTTTATTCATGGATTTAAACATGCAAAAACAGGACACAATATATTATAAATTAAACATACCATGTATTTAAATTTATTATAATAATTGTTTAACATCCCTTATCCAAATATTAAATAGATCAATGCATGATAACTCTTGTTGATGAATTATGTCTCAAGTAATGACGTTCATACTTGTGGACAAGACATAAATCATCTAACTTTGATCTATCGGAATTTTGAGAATACTTATTTCAAGAATTCAACTATTGAAGTTCTTGTATGTGCATACTCAACTATTTTGATAATGTCATATAACATTTCATAAAATGTGTGTCATCCTTAACCACCAATTTATGATAATCAAACTTTCAAACATTTTAAAGTTTAAAGTATTCTTATTCTTTTAATGTATAATGCAACTATGCTTTTAGTAAGCATAACTAGTAATAGCCAAGGATGAAATCCTTACCATGACTAGTATTGAGTGTCGTCTCAATTTCATTAGCATCATTGTATGCAAACAACAATATGCTATTAAAAACTTCCCGTAAACCTTAATATCTATTGTGTAATGTTTGATGCCCTTCAAACTTTCAAGTTTGTTAGCTATGACAATTTTCACAACAATTAAAAAAATTGTTCATCTATAGAATTTGGAAGCTGTTCCAGATTTAGGATGTAATTCTATAATCAAACATATTCTTTTTAGAATATTACACAAGTTATCTAATAACTTTTAATTAGATATTAATATTGCCAAATCATCTTGTAATCAAGCATGATACAACAAAACATGATGTACATGAAAAATCTTTTAGTCATACTTAGATTTTTTTTATGTCATACATATCTATTTAGACTTTCTAAATAATATATATATATATATATATATATATATATATATATATATATATATATATATATATATATATATATATATATATATATATATATATATATATATATATATATATATATATATATCATGTTATATTAGATTTATTTACCGCACATGTTTCAACAATTAAACATTGATTACAAGGTTGTATGTCTTATTTTTTAAATCTTTCAAGTAAAGTTTCATTCCAAACTAAGACTTAACTTTTAACTTATATGGAATGTTACCTTTTATATCTTCTATAACATATATGATTTAAGAAATTAAACATAATACTCCAACTTGCTTTTAGGAATACTTAAAAATTATCTTATTTCAATTATAAATCAAAACATGAATTTAATAATTAAATATAAGAGTAATCTTGTAGATGCATGCATTTATCCATCCATGGATTATTGCACTTTGTACACTTCCAAAGATTTATTTGAATTCATAAACTCCTTTTAATTACTTATCATCCTCGCTTAAGTAATCACCCAAGAAAGAGTTTTGATATTCTATTGTCAATTTCATAAATATGACAATCATAATCTTTATATATATATATATATATATATATATATATATATATATATATATATATATATATATATATATATAATGTATTTAAAAAAGAATATTCAATCACAATTAATTGCTTGAGTGTGATTAATAATCTTGTCATAAAACATACATTAAATACGTGCACAATTTTGTCCATATGATTTCTATACAAAGATTTAAACTACAATGGTTACCTTATCTTTGAAGAAACTCATCTTCATTTTCTAGTCTAACTATTAAGATAAACCACATTTCAAAAATTGATTATCTTTATGGACAACATCTTAATCATTCATATCATGTATATTTTACCCAATTACATATTTGATAATGTATCATAATGATTATCAGGTTTACAATAATCCTGTAAATCATAGCCCTCAGCATATTAATCAAATATCTGAGATATATTCTGCTATTCTATGAATGATAATTCCATCATCTTGAGATTTGACATTTAAATGTCAAACTTTATTATCATGTTGAGATTTAACATTCAAATGTCAAACTTTATCATGATATTTACTAGTGTATTTTTAGAAGATTATGTATCTTGTAATTTTATCTTTTAAAGATCAAAACTCCCACTTGCTTTTAGCAATTTAAAGACTATCTTTAAATACTTAGCAAATAAAGCAACAATACAATATTCTCTTTTGGGATATTACAAATACATATTGACAGTTCCTGACTTTACTTTGTTAATAACCTCTTCATAAGCAGTTAAGCAAATTTAGAACTTCAATTTAAGACTTAATGTGATTCATCACATTCATCACATTCCATCATATGATAATGTCTTATTAATCTTCTAGGTTGGAGTTTTATTAAATATGTTCAAGCCATACTCAATATTTTAACGTTGATAACTTTTGGAAGAAAAGAAGTCATAGTTATCTTTAATCAAACAAATAACTAGTGTTTGATTTTTCTAACTGAACATACCATAAACATTTGGTATTTCATTAATATTAATATTGTAAGATAATCTAACAATATTTAAGATAACCATATTTCCTTTTGGCTCGTCTATTTACCAACTAAGTCATTTTAATGGTATTATAGTATTTTCAAGTCAATTGCATTGTTTATAACACAAGTACTTTTGACAAAGTCACTTCATGTCTATATCTCTACAAGAAAACATAAACTGTTATAATCCCATTATACGTTATAAGTCATTTAACAATTTAATAACTTTATGTATATGTCTTAATTAAAAAAACATAACAAGATAACGTCTTACTTTATTATAAGTCTTGTAACAATTAAAAGACTTTATGTTTATATCTTTACTATGAAACATAAACATGTTTAACTAAAGTAATTATGAACACCATCTTTTGGTTTCAATAATAATTTCAAGTTAATATATTACTTCACAATAATGTAAACAACGTTATTTATTCATTTATTTATGTCATTCCAAGAACACATAAATATTCAGATTGAAGCAGCATTAGATTACTTTATTAATTTATGTCATTCCATGAATTCATAAATATACAAATTAAAGTAGTCTTGATATCATATTCAGTTGATCTGTTAGTAATGAAAATATGAAATTCACCTTGTTGTTGCAATCTAGCTAAGCTCTCACATAACATAAATTGTAACACCAAGTGTTTCTTGAATTAGATTAGTATAATTCATATTAGAACTTTATTCTCTTACCTTGCAGTCAAGAGAATCCATTAAATCATATCTTTATGAGTTGTTTCTTGCACACATTAAAGATAACATTTCTCCCACTTGTGCATGGAACAACCTCATATAGTTGATAAACAACACGCCATGCATTTGTTTATGTGATCAATATGATTGTGTCATAGATTTTAGCATAACAAGTAGTTATAGAACAACAATTTCTAGTAAGGAAACGTACAAAACTATCCTTAAAAGTATGAGTGTCTACACTTAGAAAATAATCATCTTTAGCTACCAAGATGTCAAAGCTTGTAACTCCCACTGAATTAAAGATCATTACAATAATTCCTTATTCATTAATAAGTACACAATACTCCCACTGAATTTGACAACATTCTAAATGTTTCATATCTAGTGAAAGAAAAAATAGTGTGCTTTTAACTTTCCTACACTTTTGAATGTCCATACGTAACAATTACTTATGCACTAAAGAGTGTATTCTACTACTTAAATGATGGACTATCCACCAAATGCTGTTAACTTGAAAAATTGGGCATGCAATTTTTTCCTTAACAGGTCTACCATCTCACAATGTATGTAGCACCTTTTAAATAGTCAAAACAACTAGTTGAATAAACTAGTTTGTCTTTTACCATTTTGCGGTAATTAGTCTAGCTTCTAACTATAATAACTCATAAAATGTCATACACAATTTTCTATTAACCAAATATCATATTTGTTACTAAGAATTTAATCACCGAATGAGGATGATAAAACCCCTATGAAAAATGTACACAATTTTCTTAACTATTAAAAATTTGCTATGAGTTATATTAGAATTTAGACATATCTAATATTCCTATTATCCTTTTCATGAAAAGAAATAGGATTGTGTCTCACTCTTCTTTCATAGAAAGGAGACTTCTTTTGTCTTTTAAGTAAATTATTCTTAATCAAACATTTGTTTGAAAACAGAACTAGATTAATTTACCAAAGCCCAAAGTTCGTTTACGGTTTGAACGTTGCATTAATACATTAAAACGAATTACAAAATTCAATTTCAGTATTTTTGATAATTAGATCTTTAAGAAAATAAAATACCCATTGATAAATATTCATATAAATCATAGTATTTTCTTAAAGCTATGATCCTAATTGACATAGTACCATTACATCAGTTGATCTGTTAGTAATGATAGTATTCAAAAAAGTAATTGTCGAACAATAATTGCCAATATCATATTGCAATTCCTAGATTTATGGGATTTACAATCACAAAACTTTTGTAATGTAAGCATGTTTGATCCCCATCTTAATGCCTTGAGTCTAAGATCTCACTTCCTACTCAATTTAAGTCGTCTAACTTAAAAACTGCAAACTCATAAACCCATCACATCAGTTGATCTGCTAGCAATGAATTTATGAAATTTACCTCTCCATTGCAATCTCGCCAAGTTCTCACATGACGTAAATTACAACTTCAAGTGTTCTTAATTAGATGGCATTCGACTTAATTTTATAAGGGTATTAAATTTTGACGTGTAATCAAAATAATGTATGAAGAAGCATCCATACAACTTCATAACATTGGTTTTACAAAACATTTTTATTACCAATTTGCTAAGAGTAAAATAACAAAGTTTTGATTGAGGTATCGGGTTCACCAATTAAAGAATTACCAACAATTATCGTCCACTATATCGTACTTTTGCATAAGCCCTAAGGCTTAGTGTTTCGGATAATCATTGTGGAATTGTGGTGAATTCACCCTTAAGATGTCAATGTACGTAATATAGTGATATAGGTAAGTCTAGAGTCGGTAACCAAGCAATTATAGAGAACCGGTAGGTGCATGAGCTTTAAAAACCCCTCTCTACAAGTACATTGGATGGCAACCTTCGGTCCGCCTTTCGCACACTATGTACAAAAACATCAATCAACCAATCCTTTGAAATTTACTCTTAAAACCAAAACAATTTCGCCATTTATTTAGTCCCTATTATTTTTCTATTCAAAAATTACCCTTTTCGTTTATAAACATGTCTAACATAATAATAAACAAAAACAAGTAATATATAATAAAAAAATAAACAACCAAATAAACATATATATAACATAACAATTAAATATGTATAAAACATGTAGCCACATGCAAATCTTATTCAATAGTCCTATTAATAATCAAGTCTAGGTGTATAATATATTTATTCAATTAAGGCTTTCTTCTTCTAGGAAAAAGAGCCACATACATCGATAAATCGATTGCGTAAGCCAAAACTAAACAAATACCACATAGCACATAATAGATTACTTAATATTGGAGTCTTTCCCAATTCGACATCTATTAATAAATTTACATGTTTCGATATAACTTAACAA
The DNA here is from genome assembly GCA_030686995.1 of Artemisia argyi. Classification (NCBI taxonomy): domain Eukaryota; kingdom Viridiplantae; phylum Streptophyta; class Magnoliopsida; order Asterales; family Asteraceae; genus Artemisia; species Artemisia argyi. The sequence goes on from CM060693.1 coordinate 13,274,585, forward strand.
TTAATTCATATATCCAATTTAAACCATTTAAATTATCACACAATAAAATCCATGCAAATATGCATTTTTCCATGGATTATGCTTAACAATTAACATATTGCACCAAGATCGTTTACTAAAACGCATAACCAATTACATGACATCCTAGGGTTTCTAGTCATATTAAAATCAAAACCAAAACCCTAAAAAAATAAATTGGGTTAAATCGACCCATTAAAAAATTAGAGTTAGGATAATGAAAACCCTAGAAAAATGTAATTAAACGAATCAAAATTCAATTTTTATGCGTTTCGATAATTAATTACACATTATAACGGCTCATGATGCCACTGTTGAATTATGATATCATGACAATCATATAAAATAAACCAAACACATCAAGTAAGCATAAGCGGAAGCGTTATAACAATATCATATAACATGTAATTAATTAATCAATAATAAATAGTAAACATACCTTTGTGATTCTAGCCCGAACAAGAATCAAATGCAATCTTCAATTCAAGAACCCTAATTTAGAGTTTATGTGGATTGTAAGAATAACCCCTTACCCTTTTGTTATTCAATCCAAGATATAACCAATAGTGTGGTTATATCACGATCTTGTATACACGTACTAATCTTTTATATAATAAAATAAAACCCCAAGTGGGGACTTTTTCATTTCAAAAAAATCAAATCATACCTTATTTGGAAATATTTTTTTTAAATTAATTTTTTTTAAATGTTTATAAAACAAAAAAAAAAGCTAAATATTTCCCAAATTAGTCCGAATCTATAAAAATTCGTTTTTACAGAAAATTGGGTACAAAAATATATGTGTCATAAATATCAAAAAATAAAACTTTAAAAAGACGGGGTTATTTTTAAAAGCGTAAGGGTCAAAAGTAAAATTTACAAAAACAAACACCATAAAACAATTCGAACCACACAGTTGCAACTTCTAACCCTAAAACAACAATCGAGCAAGTATAAACTAAAACAATAATCAAGCCACTATAAACTAAATTAGTTACTGGAGGAGCTAATACCATATCACCTAACTGTTCGGTGAATCTACAAAAATCAAACCAGATTAATTACATATGCGGGATATGATTATTAGTATTGGGTTTCATGGCTATGATTATCAAACCAGACAGTTCCAACGTCTGATTTTGTTTTTATAAAGTTATGATTTTTAGTGTGGGGTTTCATGGGTTATGATTATTTAACTAATATTTATTGCTTGATTGGATTATGATTTATTAGTTAAAGGTTAGTTAAATATGTCATTGGTGTTTGAATGTTAGCTGGTTATCTTAAGCTGAGATTTTTGCTTAATTGGATTGAAGTCTTAATCTTTATAAGGGCCTAAGGGGTATATGATTAGTTAGTTAAGTTAGTTAATTGTTTAGTGGGATTTGATAATTAGCTAATACTGAAATTAGGTCAATGGTTAGTTGAATTAGACCTTGATTTGGGTAATTAATCAGCTGAATATGTTTTGTATGGTTTGTGCTTATTGACTTATTGTCGGTATCTTTCGTGCTGTAAAATAATAGTTTATAGTAAACAGACTTTGAACAAGTTGGATGTCCTTAATTCATTGCTCTACAGAAGTTGCTAATTTGCTAAAGAATCTTTCAATTAATGTTGGAAGCTTCATAGGCTGATAAGAAGGTGGGGGTTTGGTACTTTAGTTTAGCTTCATGAGACAATATATAACTTTTTATGTGTTCATCATGTTTGTTTTGTACTAATTGAGATTGTTAGATATTGATCATGTGGTTTGTGTACTTTGCAGCCCTCAGTTGACTCAGGGGTCAATGGGAATGGTCAAAGTCAACCATTTGATTGGTCCCTTACTCCAATTATACCCGATTACGCTGATCCTACCATGGTGTATTATCCCAATGCTCATACTCCTTCTGCTTATTATTACCCTGGTAACTGAATACTTCATATCAAATTAGACTGACTCCATAAAACATCAATATTGTTATTTTGTATACGCTTAACAAAAGATTTTTGTTGGATATAAAACAATTTTTTAGTGATCTCTATGTGTTAGGCTATGATGGTACTACCAACGACCGGGAGGACTACTCAAGATACATGAACACTGATGGAGTTGATATGTCTCACGTAAGAAAATATATATATATATATATATATATATATATATATATATATATATATATATATATATATATATATATATATATATTTTTGCAATTTAATGTGGCGGGTTTATCGAAAGTTGTATATATATGCTTATGTTGATCAAATTTATGTAAATTTACCAGGGTGTTTATGGGGAGAATGGGTCACTTATGTATCCTGGTTACGGTTACGCACCATATGCTCAGTATTTACCTGCTGGCTCACCTATATGCCAACACCGAGTCAAGATGGTCAACTCTATGGAGCACACCATTACCAATACCCAGGTTACTTCCAACCAATGAACCAAACGAGTGTCCCTCCAAAAGGCTATATGTCTAAAGCCTCAGGCGCCAGTCAACTAGCCTTGTCTGTGGACACTATTGGCAATGGAAACAAGGGTCCTATGAGACCAACAGTGTATCAAAATTCAGCCTTTAATTCAAATGGATCTTACAACAGGGGTACACAAAGCACATATCACGATCCAAGATATGGTTTTGACGGAGTCCATTCCCGGCTTCCATGGATAGACAGCTCGGTATATTCTAATAGGATGCCTAGAAACAATACCAACACCACCCCTTTGTCAAATGCAAATGGTTTTGCATCAAAAATTCAAACTTCCGTACCAATTCTCATCTTGTGGTACGTTTGAATTATTTTATGTTTATGTTTATTCTTTCATCATGATTTGTTGTTTCTTTTGGTGTTGATAGTTTGTTCGTTTTTGCAGAGTCCAAGACCAATGTCTGGCATAAATGTTGCAACTGGTTATATGAATAGAATGTATCTAATTTTACAGTCATTAAGACATAAGTATTCGATAAAGAAACATATATTCAGCTATTCTAACATAAATACAGCTTGTGGTTGCTACGTATATTATGTTTAATTTTATTAGTGAATGTAATAAATAGTTAATGACCGAAGACAATTAAAACTAGCTGCAGGCCAAAACAGTTGGTAAGAGAATGATGACTGGGTGTCGGCGACTGGACGTGGAGTGATGGGAGGTGGTGGCGGAAGTGGAAGCGAGCGTGGAGGACATGAAGGTAAAGTCTGAAACTTTGGGGTTGTAATTTGTGGCGGTAATTGACTTTGAAGTTCCGGAGGGGCCCATTCAGGCATAACATCGTCGTCGTGATCAAAGATATTTACTTTTTTTCGATGACTGCTCTATGTTTTGGAAGCTGGGTTAACAGGGAATTATCCAAGGTATGATTAACAGGATTTACAAGCTTAGTTACTAGAGTTGACTTTACACTGGAAACACCAAAATTCCTTTTTCTGACCAAATTACAAGGAACGGAAACAACCTGATTAAGCAATGGACTAAAACTATCTCAAGAGTTACCCACGATATGGTCGACTTTAGCAGATGCTGTGGTAAATGGCAAAGTCAAAGGTTCCTCATGTTGACTGGATTCTGGAATTAATTTCTTTTCAGGAGCGAGTTCCTTTTCTGTGCTTTGTTTGGTAGAAAACCCTGGTGGGGAATTCGGAGGTTCGAATGAATTTAGGTTGGTTTTACCATCTGATGTATTCCCGATAGGTGTTGAAGATCGATTTTACTCCACACGACACAACCAATCATTAAATCTGGTTTGTCATCTAGGACTGACATGCCTTTGAAGAAACCATATTTGACTAAAATTGTGATTATGGGATCGCTATGGGACATATGTAAAGATATGTACCTGACAAAAGATGTGCAAATCCAACCCTGGAACTTTTTTCGTATCCTTTGTTTACATGAATTTATCGAAAGAAATATCAAAATTAGCTAGAGTGTTTACACCATTTAGGGCATTCTGCAATGCATAAAGAATACTCGCGTCTTTTATGCCATTCAACATAATGTTAGATGAGTCCTCATTCCAGTATAACGAGATTACCTGAAGATCAATTACAGAGATTTATTAACCAATGGTCGAGTAAATGCCTAGAAAAATGTCATACACCAGCAAACAATCCAGCCGTAACCATTAGTTCCCTGTCATCTTCTCAGTGGGAACGTAGTTATTTGTTGGAATGGGTATGGAGTCTAAGAGTAAATATCCATTTTGACCCAAACCCATTTGAACCTTTACCCAACCAATCCATTTTGCTACCCGCTACCATATGCTCTCATATTATTCTCTTCAACCACATTTGCTCCTGTCAAAGCAAAATCCGAGCTCAACCACGGGTTAGCATTGTATATTTGTGTTAGCTTTAGTGCTGCTATTTACAAATAAATGGGTCAACTCGGCAGATATTGGAAGACCCTTTTCGAGGTGTAATTAACAGCGTTAAGCTTCAATACATTGATGACCAGGTTACATAAAACTTACAAGTTGCTCTAGGTATTATAATTTTCATTTCTTCTAAAGCGGATTACATATTTAAGTTTTAAGTATATAACATATATGCATATAACGAGTACTTATTTCATGGGTTGATAACTCTCTTCACTGTCGTAATTAACTCTGCTTAGAGATCGTCTAGCAATGATCATCTTTCTATTTTGGTCTCTATAACAACAGTTGATAAATTGGGCCGAAGAGTGCTGCTGATTGGTGGAGGCATTCAAATGACCATTTGTCAGGTAAGCTTGAAATTTTTTTTTGAATAATTGCTTATTGCATTCTTATAAGAAGATCAGACTTCAACTTTTTGCCTAAGTCGATAGAACTTTACTCCCATTCCACATAATTATGCCAATTTTTTTGTAAGTTGTCAATTTAGTCCATCTTAACAAATATTGTGCTTTGAAAACAGTCATTGTGGGCAAAATATTAGGACTAAAATTTGGCAATGATCAAGAACTCTGAGAAACCTATTCAATCGTGGTGGTGGTTGTCATTTGTCTATATGTCGCAGCATTTGGGTGGTCATGGAGCCCACTGGGTTGGACAGTGCGAAGCGAGATATTCCCATTGATGGGAGTTGTTTCCTTTTGTCATGTTATATTTTTAGTTTTAAGGATTTAAAAACCGACACTTAAATGGTGTTAGATGCAGATACCAACATCATTTCACAAAGGATAAAATGTGCAACTCACATTATATAATCAAACTGTCAATGTGTTACAAAGTTATTGGCAAGCATCTAATCGTGGAAGTTTACTATTGGAGAATTCAGTTTTTACGGTTTTTAATAGATGTGGTCAAGGGATTGAAAAATTGTTTAAGGTACATTGATATGCAACCTTTTAAGATGGTGTTTTCGATTGCATAGTTTAAGCTTATGGCTTGCAAGTGTAAGCAAATATGTAGTTTTAGTGTGTTTGACAATGTCCAAGTATTCAAGTAAATTAGGCCTTTCAAAATACACATCAGTCAAGGGGTATATTATCCTATATTTGTTCTATTTGAGCTTATGGTAATCCTATTTTACATACCTATTGATTTCCTCTTACGAGGTAAAAGTTATGTTGATAAGATTAACTCAAGTCTTTCAGTCTTGGCATAGTATATTATGTAGGTAATGCCCATTTATAAAACATTAAAGTATCATATGTGTTTGCTAAACATATACTACTACTAAAATCGAACAACATTATGTCCCCTGAAACTTTTGCTTAATTTGTGCATGAGCTAGATTTCTATGGTCGGGCTTGACGTTTATTGAATGTACAAATTGGTGCACAAAACTAGTAATGAATTAAATAAAAATACATTATTAAATAAAAATACATTATTAAACTTTTCAACTTGTATCATGTGTAAAAGAATATTAATTACTTTGACCATAGATTTAAAGTTGGGAAATTAGTGGTTCTGTGATTTTGAAGTTTGCAGGAAATGATTATAACTTGTTTACTTTCCTGTGACAATCTTCAAAAACTAAAAATAGCTAACCTTTTAATCCTTCAATATAGAGCACAACATTGAGAAACATTTTAAGAAACTATATGAAGCCGAGTGTCCATTATATTTTATTGGAAATGCATCTTTCCAACGGAAGATATAAGTTCTAAAGGCCTACAAAATATATAGTAACATTTTAAGAGGACAGACAAATAGTAATCCTATGATTCTTGCATAAACTTTTCAACTTGTATCATGTGTATCATGAATTAAATAAAAATACATTATTAAATAAAAATACATATAGTTTTCTAAAATGTTTAATAATGTATTTTTTTTAATAAATAAAAATACATTATTAAACATTTTAGAAAAACCCTGCGCGTGCGCGGGCATTATAACTAGTAATGAATTAAAGTAAATGCTAGTTTAATAATACACAAAACAATATTTGTTTTAAAACAAAACAATTGACAAAATAAAACAAATCACCAAAATCCCTATTGTGATACTGTTATTGTCGAACACAGAAAACCAAAATAAAAGAAAATACCATTTATATATATCCATGCACATGCATGATATATGCATGGTATAATATCTTTCTGTGATGATTGTCGAGAATTGCAAAGAAAGAAAAACAAGAAGTATTGTTAAGGTTTTTGATATAATGCGTGTACAAGATATATTCAAAAACTAAACCCTTAACTTTGCTTTTATAGGATACAAAACTTAGGGAACAAATTAGGGCATGAGTTGGGCTTCCCTAACCTGTCGAACATAGCAACCCACAAGGGTTCTAGATTTTTCTTGTCCTCTATTTTTTTTATCCATAGTCCTTATCTTTGCACATTAGTCAATTTTCATTAATTACTAACGTTCATTATTTGTTTTGTGTAATTAATAATTAAATATAACTTTTATATTAAATTATTAAACTTAAATTCTCATACGTAAAGTGTGCAATCTCGTGATCTCGAGTTCGATCCTAACATACTACTACTAAAATAATGTCCATAATCGAACAAGTATTTTGAGCACACGTTGACTACCATGTATCTCTATTCTGAGATGCATTTTTTATGAATTGAAGAAAACGAGTAAACTAAAAATTTGAGACGAAGTCCATTTTAGAAAACTTAGTACTTTTAAAAAGCTAATAAAAGCTCATGCAGTTTACAGGCACCTCCTAAGACCCTTACAATTCTCCCCTCACAACCATTGTTTAAGTCTTATACTCCGGGCGTCCCAAAATAATAATCTTCCGACAATTCAACAAAAAACACGTGGTTTAAAAAAACGTATTCATTATTGCTTTCTTTTTCTTTTTTCCTTTTTATTTTGGCATAATGTTGTTTTACCCTTAATTAGTTAATGTTTGTTTTTTAAATTTGTAATATTAACTTCGAATAATATATTAAACTCGATCAAACTCTTTTATTCGTATCTAGAAAATAATCTGAAATAACTCAAGAAAGAAAATTAAACCAATAATTTGAGACGATGCAATAAAGAAAATAATGATATAGGGACCCACATATTGATTTTTATATCATAAATGTCACTTTCTAAAAGTTTTATTTTTTTTATTATTTTTTTTTTTAAGTATCACATGTTTTATAAGTCATTCAATAAAAATAAAGTATTACATGATTTTTTTTTGGTATAAATTGAAATAAATAAATAAAAAAAATACCTAAAACTGTGAGGCACCCGATGGTATCCTGAGTGATAGAGAGAGGTTGTTTTTTTGTTATGTTATAAGCTTTTAGTAGAAAAATGCTGATGTGACAATACTTTTTGCTATAACACGAGCTCTATGACTCTAAGACGCCTTGTGTTCTTAGAGCTAGCTATACAATCCACGTTATATAGGGCTAGACCAAACTCAGTGAGTATTGCGGGATGGCATATGTAATCAGGGTTAAGCATTACCAAACTCAGTGAGTATTGCGGGATGGCTTGAAGGCTTAGGAGCTTCGTAAGATTTCATGAGAAACTTGACTTGGTCCTCAAGTTCCATGATCCTACGGTTGGGAGTGCTAGAATTATTCGAAGGCAAAGATATTGCCTTGACCGTTTGGTTCAAATCACGGGGATTATTCCAACTTTCGTTGTCATAGAGAGCAAGATCACGTAGCTTGCCACCGGCCGATTGGTCAATGGTTCGCCTTGTGGAGAGTCGATATGGTCATAGAAGATTTGGACTTGGAGCCAAAGATCTATGCCATGATGAGGGACTTTTTGGAGTAAGTCCTTGAAACGAGTCCATGCTTCGTATAGAGTTTCACCTTGACGTTGTTTGAATATCAAGATATCATTTCTAAGCTTGGTAGTTCTCCCCGGTGGGAAAAATTGAGCAAGAAAACGAGTGGTGAGATCATCCCAAGAGGTGATGCATCTCGCGGGTAAACGTTCAAGCCATTGACTAGCTTGATCACGTAGAGAGAATTGGAATAGGCGTAATCGGGTCGACTCTCTAGTTGTAACATCAAGGAATATGGAATCTACGATTTTAAGGAAATCCTTGAGATGTTGGTTAGGATCTTCGGAACGAAGTCCATAGAATGCACATCCGCTTTGCACCAACCGTATGGTGTCGGATCGCAAGGGGGACACATTGGCTCCTTGAGTGAGCTCAATAGTGTTTCGATAGCCTTGGTGGCTAGGACGGGAATACTCTCCTAAAGTTTGGGGCCTAGGAGGTGGGTTTGCTAGTGGTGGGTTTTGTGGGTGGTTTTGTTGTGGTGGCTTGATGGGTTCAAAGATGTTACCACCTTCCATGATGTCGGATGGTAAAGGTTACGAACAAAAACACGAAGAAATGAGATAGACTAAAGAAAACCTAGAAATAAAAATAAAATCTTACTAGAAAGGAATCTAGCAAGTAGACCTAATAAAAAAAAAATCCTAACCTAGACAATAACTATTCTCCGGGCTGCGGCGCCAAAAACTTGATACGTGGGAATTGCACCAGGCTTTACCTCTCGAGGGATCTCAAGAAGCTTACAACCCCCACCAGGCAGTGTACCTGATCGTTGTAGTATAGTATAGTGACAAGTACCGGAGGATTGATCGTTCAACTCAGGAATAGTGTCGCTAGGATTAGAAAGCCTAAAAACTAGGTCTAGAGGTGAGGGATGATTCTTTTTGTATTTTTATATTTTATAAAAGCAATTAAAATCTCGGGTTTTGGAAGAGTGGGCGGAATTAGTTGCTAGCCAACTAACCCAATTTACTAAAGATGCAATCAAAATAAAATAACAAAAAGGAAATGAAACTAATTATAATAATTTGGTGTAAACAATGATGGGGAAAGTTGTGTTTAATTAGGTTTCATTACTCCCTAGATATCTTTCACAGGTTGATAGCTTGTTACAATTGCATGGATGACGGGTCATATTCCTTAATACTAGTCGTAGGGCCGTGTACAATATTCCCTAACTCTATAAGATCCTACTTCACTCCTATGTCGAGCCATTAGAAGCTCCTAACATGGGATCATTAGAATTCTCCTACGCATTAAATACAACCAAATATTGTAGTACACCTCTGATCATGTTTCTTAAGACGTTCAAACAAGTTACCAATGGAAGTATGCCAGTTTTCTTAAGCCTAACATCGAATACAATCATCCGTAACAACTATAAACAAACAGTCAACCCATAATTAACATCTAGGTTTCAGTACATCTAAGCAAACACAAAAGAAATCTAGCCTAGCATGTTAAATTGAAGACAAGCGTAAGATATATTCAAACAACACATAGACATATTGAATGAATTGAAAGAGTACTTATCTCAATTGAAACATGAAAGTTTCAAAGGGTTGAAACCCTTGAAAAAGCTGTAAAATTCGGCCCTAGGGTTTTTCCCTCAAAGTTGCACACTAATGAATAAAATTTGGAAAACTATATATAGATTTTACAGGGTGACGACGTCAAGAAGGAATTTGTGATGCCGTCAACTCGCCGCCAAAATAGAAATCGTATTGCCTAGAACCACTTGTGACGCCGTCATGTGTAAAATTGTTTTGGGCCGTCACTAAAACTTGGACCATGTTAGCCTTGGGTGACGCCGTCATCTCCTATGTACAAAACTCTCTGGATCGTCACAGATTTTGTCCACTTCCACCTCTTGTGTTACTCTTGACGCCGTCATGTAGAAACTCGTGACGCCGTCAGGTACTGTTCCCAGCAAGGAAAATTAAGACTTTACCATTTTATTCACTTTTATGCTCCAAAAACGTCCAAAATGCTTCCTTTTCCAGATTTCACTCCAAAAGTACCTAAAATGACAAAAGGAACGATTTTCGGCAATATTTGATCAAATAAATTCGAATTCGGGCTTAAATGACCTTTTAAAAGTGGTACACTTTTCGCCTCATCAGATTGATTAAAGAATATCCCATCTTCTAATTGTCTAATTTGAAGTCCTAAGAAAACATTGAGTTCTCCTATCATACTCATCTCAAACTCGTCATGCGTGATTTTAGAGAAATCATTGCAAAGCTCTTGACAAGTTGATACGAATATTATGTCATCAACATAAATTTAAACTATGATAATGTGTGATTCATTCTTCTTAGTGAAGAGAGTGTTGTCAACTAGGCCCATGGTATACTTATGGTCAACTAGGAAGGTTTTAAGTCAATTATACCATGCTTTTGGAGCTTGCTTAAGTCCGTATAAAGCTTTTTTAAGTTTGTAAACATGATTAAGCTTTTCAAAGTCGGTAAAGCCCGGAGGTTGAGCAACATAAACTTCTTCATTAATAAAACCATTTAAGAATGCACTTTTGACGTCCATTTGAAAAAGTTTAAAGTCATGTGCGCATGCATATGCAAGTAAGATTCTAATTGCCTCGAGCCTAGCAACCGGAGCAAAAGTTTCATCGTAGTCAATGCCTTCTTGTTGATTATAACCTTGTGCTACTAGCCTAGCTTTGTTTCTAGACACAACTCCGTTTTCATCCATTTTATTTCGAAAGACCAATTTTGTTCCAATTATAGTTTGATTCTTGGGTTGAGGAACTAGTGTGCAAACATCATTTCTAATAAATTGGTTCAATTCTTGTTGCATAGCAATTATCCAAGATTCATCACTTATAGCTTCTTTTATATTTTTAGGTTCAATGGTTGATATAAAACAAAAATAGTTACTTTCATTTTGAGCTTTTAATCTTAAGGTTCTTTCATTAAGTTTACCTATGACACTATCTAATGGATGACTTTTAGATTCTTTGACATTGATTATTTCTCTATTTAATAGTTCATTTTCCTTGTCGATTTCTAAATCAATTTGATTAACAACTTAACTTTCAACTAAGTCATCATCTACCAAAGGTGATGTCTTAGAGGGAGGTGGACTTTCGTCGAATGTTACATTCAACGATTCCTCGACTATTAAAGTTTCCTTATTTAGAACAATATAAGCATTGCTATTTTGTGAATATCCAAGGAACACACCTTCATAAGACTTTGGGTCAAATTTAGATAGATAATCCTTTGTGTTTAGTATAAGGCATTTACTCCCAAATACTTTAAAGTATCCTAATGTTGGCTTTTTACCTCTATATATTTCATATGGAGTTTTATCTAAAAATGGTCTAATTAGGACTCGGTTTAAGATATAAGTTGATGTGTCGACGGCATTACACCAAAACTTTTGTGGAATATTTTGTTCGTTAAGCATTGTTCTACTCATCTCTTGAAGTGTCCGGTTTTTACGTTCTACTACACCATTAGATTGAGGAGTTCAAGGAGCCAAGAAATTATGTGTTATACCATTTTTGTCACAAAATTCACCGAATTGTATTTCATTATCAAATTCTCGACCATGATCCGTTCTAATAGACACAATGCAATTTCCTACTTGATTTTGAATTTTCTTTCCAAGAATTTCAAATTGTTCGAAAGCTTCATTTTTACTTTTCAAAAATCTTGTCCATGTATATCGTGAAAAATCATCTACTATGACCAAAGTATAGAAGTTGCCTCCATAACTTTGAATAGCGGATGGACCGAACAAATCCAAATGTAAAAGTTCTAAACATCTAGTTGTGGATACCATATTTTTAGACTTATGGCTACTATGAACTTGTTTACCAATTTTGCAAGCATCATAAAAGTGTTGGTCGTATTTCAACTTGGGTAGATTTCTCACTAATTCCTTAGAGGATAGGGATTGAATAAGTCTCATATTAGCGTGACCTAAGCGTCTATGCCAAAGAGTTGAGGACTCATCTAATGAGGTAAGGCAAAGTTTATCTCTAGATGTTTTATCAATTTTCATGACTTATACGTTGTTTTTAAGAACTCCTTTAGCTATAGTTATACCATCTTTAAGTATTTTACTTTCATTTTCACTAAAGAGTACTTTATACTTTTTACGGCAAAGTTGGCTAATGCTAAGAAGATTAAATCCTAAGTTATCAACATGAGCTATATCATCAATAGATAGAGAGTCATGAGAGATAATACCTTTTCCGATGATTTTACTTTTAAGCTTGCTACCAAAAGTAACGTTACCTCCGTCATAGACTTGATAGGTAGAGAAAAGGCTTTTGTCCCCCGTCATGTGTCTTGAACAACCGCTATATTTGATCCATTCATCCGGTTCCAAACACACTTTTAAGCACACCTCATTTGAGCTTTGAGCCATAAGAGCTATTTCGTCATTTGTTGGCTCTTCATCATCATTCTCACTATCACTCCAAGCACCACTCACAAAAGCACTTTGAGTTTTTCTTTTGGGTGGTTTTGGACATTCTCCTATTAGGTGACTTGTATCTCCGCATCTAAAACACTTTCTTTCATTCTTTACTTTCTTAACATCCCGATCTTTACATAGAGACTTCTTTTCATCTTTAGGTTGTCTTACAAACTTTCCTCGTCTTCTAAAGAACTTCTTGAAGTCTCTAACCGCCATGGCATATTATTCATCATCACTATCCGAACTTGATTCCTCATCGTCACTTGATTCTATTCTAGCTTTTAAGGCAATAGATTTTACTTTTTCCTTCTTGCCTCTAACTAACTCCGAATCTTTTTCCATCACCATTTCGTGAACTTTGAGGTTCCCAATAAGCTCGTCAAGTGCCATGCTTGAAAGATCTTTAGATTCTTCAATGGCCGTTACTTTTGCTCTCCACTTAGGATGGAGTGCCCTAAGGAATTTCCTGACAAAATTCTTGCTACAAAAAGATTCATCAAGTGCTTTAAGTGAAGTAATAATAGTGTTAAATCTAGCAAATGCACAATCAATAGTTTCATCTTCGGGAATAGAAAATTGTTCATATTGTTAGACAAGAAGATCAATTTTGTTATCCTTAACTTGTGAATTTCCTTGATGAGTAGTGATTAAAGATTGCCAAATTTCTTTAGCGGTTTTGCACATAAAAACTCTTTCATACTCTTTCTTAGGTAAGGCATTATAAAGCATCATTTTTGCTTCATTATTTTTGGCAATAAGTTTCTTTTGATCATCACTATGTTTAGTAAGTGAACTATCCTCATCCCGACCACTTCCGGTAGACTTATGATCACCTTCAATAATAATATACCATAGATCTATGTCCTTTGATTTTACATAAGTTTCAAAACCGTTTTTCCAATAAATAAAATCATTTGGTTCAAATAGTGGTGGTCTTCGCATAGATTGCCCTTCTTTGAAAATTTCAAAATCCATGGATCGTTTCAAGTTTTAAGATACAATGTATTTTAAAATCTTGAATAATGTAGCTCTTTATGCCAATTGTGGAAAACTAGAAGGGGTTGAATAGTTTACCGGTTTTAAACTTGATTTTCTTCTAATACTTTTACGTGCAATTACCAATTAAGATGTATCAAACAATAAATTATATGCAAGAATAAAAGTAAGAAACGATCAAACCATAACACGATTGTTTATCGTGGTTCAGCTACAAGGACTCTTTTTCCTTGCCCTACTCCACGCCCCGAGTATTCAACTCGAGAGTTTTCGTGCACTAGTCAACAAGCTCCTTTATCCGGCAGAGAAAACCTTACACGTCGCTTACACACTCTTTCCGACACTAAGCTAGATGTCGAGTTCTTTCACAAGGGTACAACCACTCCCGATAGTTCTTTTACAAGGGTACAACAACTCCCGATACTCTACGTATTTTGAGGACTAAAATACTAATCGATCACTACAAATGTGTTGACATAAATAATGTCTTAAAACATTGTTAGCATATTAACAATGTCTCTATGTTTTGATAATTACAAAGCATAAACTCATTAATCTAAAACTTATGACATAAACAAGTTTTTGGTGCTTAATACTTGTCTTTGCTTCCATATCACTTAAGGTATGAATAAACAAAGAGTCTATTACATTTCATGATCAAAGGAAATTTTATATTAATACATAGCATTATATAAAATGATTTTAACATTTTATATATATTTGTAAATCATTTTTGGTATAGCTTTATTAAACCACAAAAATATGATTTCAAATTTCCAACCAAAAAGGGCAAATTTTATCCAGAAAAACTTTTGAAACGTTCAGGAGGGCGGCCCCCTTAATTTTACTAGGCGGCCCCCTTAATCATTAAGGGGACCGGCCTACAATTAAGGGGACCGGCACGCTCCAGAACAGTATTTTCCCCCCTTTAAATACTGATTCATCCTTCAGATTTTTCTCACCTTTTGCACTTCTAAACTTTCTGATCCAGATCTATTTCTCTATTCTCTCATCCTTTGATCATAAGTGTATATATTCTTTGTTTCAAAGTGATCCAATTTCCATCCTCTCAAGTGCAAGAGAAGAATACTTCTATCTTCCTAGACAAGAAGTATTACAACTTGTTGTGATCTCCACATCCAAGTTGTTGGTGTATCATCAAGATTATTTACATATTCTTTGTGAAGATTGTTGTGAATATTTGCTTGTAGATAGTTGTGTTAGATATAGATTGTGTGATTAGTTGATTGCTTGGTGTGAAGAAGAAAAGCTAGGAAATCTATTGGTGTGAAGAAGATAGAGTTGAAGTAGTTAGTTGTGAAGTAGATTGATTTGAAGAAGGTGTGTAGAAGTTGTGACTTAGGTGTGAAGGTGTTGTGGTGTGATTATTGGTGTGTAAATTGGTGTGTTAATTGGTGTGTATATTGGTGTGTAAATTGGTGTGTAAGGTTTTCTCCGCCATAAGGGAGCTTGTTGATATAGTGAAGAAAACTCTCGAGTTAGGTACTCGGGGATTGGAGTAGGGCAAGGAAGGTGTCCTTGTAGCCGAACCACTATAAATCTCTTGTCTCGCGGTTCGATCTTTCCATCTCTTACTTATTTCATTACTTATCATTGTTATATATTTCGTATTGATATTTGTTTGTATTGTGCAATACTTGAGATCACATATTATCGAATCTAAGTTTTAAAAATTAAGTAAACACTAAAACTATTTTTACAACTAATTAAAAAGACGTAAAACTATTCAACCCCCCTTCTAGTTTTCCACAATTGGTATCAAGAGCCACGTCTAGCAAGAATTTTAAAGTATATTGTATTTTAAAACTTGTAACGATCTATGGAATCTGAAAAATATTTAGAAGGGCAATCTATGCAAAGACCACCACTATTTGAAAGTGATGGATTTTTATATTGGAAAAATAGATTCGAAACCTATGTGAAATCAAAAGATCTTGATCTTTGGCATATTATTACCTTTGGTGATTTTCCCCCTATTCAATATAATGTTGAAACTAAAATGGATGAAATTGTAGCTTTTGAAAAACAAAATGATGATTTGAAAAAGAAACTAGCAAAAAATAATGAGGCTAAAATGGTTATTTATAATGCGTTACCACGCAAAGAATATGAAAGAATTTTTATGTGTAAAACCGCAAAAGAAATTTGGGATTCTTTACTAATCACTCACCAAGGTAATAGTCAAGTTAAAGATAACAAAATAAATCTTCTTGTACAACAATATGAACAATTTACGATTCCGGAAGAGGAATCAATTGATAATGCTTTTGCTAAATTTAACACCATTATCACAAGTTTAAAAGCACTTGATGAGACATTTTCTAGTAAAAATTATGTTAGGAAATTTCTTAGGGCATTGCATCCGAAATAGCGAGCTAAAGTCACGGCTATTGAAGAATCAAAGAATTTGATGACATTGTCACTAGATGAGCTTATTGGCAACTTGAAGGTCCATGAAGAAATTATAAGAAAAGATTTGGAAACGGTTAAAGTCAAGAAAGAACAAGTCAAATCCGTTGCTCTAAAAGCCAAAAAGGAACTTTGTGATGATAGTGACTCAAGTGACGAGAGTGAAGATGAAGAATATGCAATGGCCGTAAGAGAATTCAAGAAATTCTTCAAGAGACGAGGAAGATTCACTAGATCATCACATGACGATAGAAAATCGTTCCAAAGAAATAGAAGTGACAATTACGTGAAAAGAAAATGCTTTAGATGTGGAAGTCCAAATCATCTCGTTGGTGAATGTCTAAAGCCGCCGAGTTATGATAATCAAGGTGCATTTGTTAGTAGAATATGGAGTGATAGTGACAAAGAAGAAGTGGAAAAACCAAGAGAAGAAAAGTGTTTCATGGCAAAAGCAACCGACGAAATATGCCTTGGAATTGACTTGGAGCCTGACGAATGGATCAAGGATAGTGGATGCTCGAGGCACATGACAGGGAACCGAAAGCTATTCTCTACATATAAGGCATACAACGGAGGTAATGTTATTTTTGGTAGTGACTTGCGTGGAAAAATTATTGGCAAAGGTACGATTTCTCAAGACTCACTTACTATTGAAAATGTTGAACATGTAAATAATTTAACATATAACTTACTTAGTGTAGGCCAAATATGCGATAATAAATGTAGAGTTATCTTTTCCGAAGAAGATAGCGAAATAGTTAAGAATGGAAAAATTATAGGTAGAGGTATTAGGAAAGGAGGTGTATATGTTATGAAACTAGGAAACAAACCTGAAGATAGGATATGCCTAACGACCCTAGACGAAAACTCACATTGTGGCATAGGAGATTAGGACATGCTAACATGCAACAAATACAATCTTTGGCCTCTAAGGAACTAGTTAGAAACTTGCCTAATCTAAAATATGACAAACATTTTTGTGATGCATGTAAAATTGGAAAACAAGCTCATGCTAGTCACAAAGCTAAGAATATAGTATCCACTACTAGGTGCCTAGAATTATTACATATGGATCTCTTTGGTCCATCCGCTGTGCGGAGCTATGGAGGAAACAAATATACCTTAGTAATAGTAGATGACTACTCACGATACACGTGGACTAGGTTTTTAAGTGACAAAACCCAAGCCTTTGAAAAATTCGAAATATTTAGTAAAATGATTCAAAATAAATTAGGATACTCACAAAATAGTAAAGCATATATAATACTTAACAAACACTCCATGAAAGTAGAGGAATCACTAAATGTAACATTTGATGAAACACCACCACCTCCTAAAACGCTACCTTTAGAAGATGATGATTTAGTCGAAGATGAAGCCATTGAGGTTAGTAAAACAAAACCCATAGGAAATGATAATGAAGACATTCACTTAGAAAATAACGAAACCGTTAATATTAAAGAATCTAGATCACATCCATTAGATAATATAATAGGACATCTTAACCAAAGAACCCTTAGGTCACAAGCCCAAGATAAAAACAACTTCTTTTGTTTCCTCTCAGCAATAGAACCTAAGAATATTAGCGAGGCTTTAAAGGATGAAAGTTGTATTATAGCTATGCAAGAAGAATTAAATCAATTTAAGGCAAATGATGTTTGGGAACTAGTCCCAAATCCAAAGGATATGACTATCATAGGAACCAAATGGGTATATAGGAACAAGTTAGACGAGAATGGAATAGTTACTAGGAATAAAGCTAGGTTAGTTGCCCAAGGTTATAATCAACAAGAAGGAATTGATTATGATGAAACTTATGCCCCCGTAGCTAGACTAGAATCAATTAGGATATTACTTGCCTATGCTTGTGCCCTAGATTTTAAGTTATTCCAAATGGATGTGAAAAGTGCATTCCTTAACGGTTTTATCAATGAGGAGGTATATGTGGCACAACCTCCAGGATTCATTGACTTCGCAAAACCTGATTATGTTTATAAGTTAAAAAAAGCTTTGTATGGACTCAAACAAGCTCTCAAAGCTTGGTATGATCGATTAAAAGCTTTTCTTATTAAACATGATTATTCCATGGGAATGGTAGATAACACTCTTTTCACTAAAAGGAAAGACCCTAATCTCATCATTGTTCAAATATATGTTGATGACATTATATTTGGATCGACTTGTCAAGACATGTGTGATGAATTTGCCAAAATCATGCATGATGAGTTTGAGATGAGTATGATGGGTGAACTTAACTTCTTCCTAGGATTACAAATAAAACAATTAGAAGATGGAATATTCTTTAACCAATCTAAGTACATTAAGGAAATGCTTAAGAAATTTGGCCTAGAAGACTCAAAACCCATGAAAACACCCATGTCTACGGAGGTAAAGTTCACAAAGGACGATGAAGGTGAGTCCATAGATAACACCATGTATAGAGGAATGATAGGTAGTTTACTATACTTGACGGCAAGTAGACCCGATATCATGTTTAGTGTCTGCCTTTGTGCCCGTTTTCAAGAGGATCCCAAAACCTCTCACCTAGAAGCGGTTAAGCGTATCTTCCGATACGTTAAAGGCACTATACACTTAGGATTATGGTATCCTAAGGAATCCGGCATAGAAACCATTGTCTATGCGGATTCGGATCATGCGGGAGACTACGTAGATAGAAAGAGCACTAGCGGTATTTGCACGTTTATGGGATGTTGTCTAACGTCTTGGTTTTCGAAGAAGCAAACCGCTCTTGCTATTTCTACAACCGAAGCCGAATATGTAAGCGCCGGAAAGGCATGTCAACAAGCACTATGGATGAAACAAGCTCTCGTAGACTATGACATTAGGTTAGAAAATGTCTCCATTATGTGCGATAACAAAGGTGCAATAGATTTAAGTAAAAATCCGGTGCAACACTCTAGGACTAAACACATAGAAATACGACACCATTTTCTTAGGGATAATGTACAAAAAGGAAATATATCTATAGAAAAGGTTGCATCGGAAGACAACATTGCGGATATATTCACAAAACCCCTTAAGCGTGAATTATTCAACCACTTGCGTTTAGGATTAGGAATGATGGAACAAGTTGACTAAATTATATTGAATTAATTCAAATTTATACTTGCATGAAATTTATTTTTTTTCATTTCACCTTTTCTGAGTCTAGGAATCTATTTCGCACAAAATTAAAGATTGAGAAGATTCATTTTCTTTGCATAAACCTTTTTGTAAAACTCAATCAATTCTTTCTAAAAATTATTCTCACAATCTAGGAATCACATGAAGATCATTTTCCTTGCATTGTTGACAAAGTGTAAAATATATATATATATATATATATATATATATATATATATATATATATATATATATATATATATATATATATATATATATATATATATATATATATATATTGTCTTTCAAAATCATGCATAAACTCACACATAAATTGTCAAGGTATATAATCTAATATATGTCTTTGACATTCATGATCGAGCAAAAATTGAATCAAGGAGATCATTTGGATTGTTTCTTAGGATCGTTATTTCGTTGTGCATCTAGGAGTCGAAACAATCACAACTCCACATTTGTTGCATATAGACACTCACTAGGACAAATTCCTTAATAATGATGTCATCTTGATCCATCACTAGCTTTTCACTCACTAATTGCCTTTGCCTTTTATCTAAGATAGGTGCCTTAGGAAACTTAAGTGTGCTTGCCTTTGCTTACCTCCTATTGCTTATTATGTGTTGATTATGTGTCCTCTTGCATGCATGCCATATCTTAATTAGATTAGATTCTATATTGCCTAAGAGAATTGAACTTGCTTGAACTCTAATCCAAACACATAACCTTTCTGAAAATTTTCTGCCAAAAACCCAATTTTGGCAACCTGGAAATCACCAGATGGGCGGCCCCCTTAATTATGTAAGGCGGCCCCCTTAATTATTAAGGGGACCGCCCCCTAATTAAGGGGACCGGCCATCTGATGGTCGGGTTTACAAAATCTTCTCTGCTTTTTAGCCCATTTCAACCTACATTTCCCAATTTTAACCAACACACTTTGTCCCAATCTTCCAAACAAACCTTATCCATCCTTAAACACACAAATCTTACACTACAAATATCCCCAATCCTCAAAACTATCCATTCATCCCATCATGAACTCTCCAAACAAACCAAAATCAAAAGCCTCAAGGCTAGCAAGGATGACGGAAAGACCCGTTTGGCGAAGAAAAAGCCCTCGAAACAAATCCATCATAACCAATGAGATTGGAAGTCATTCAACACCTCCAACTTCTTACTTCCCAAACTTTACCTCAAACCCACAAGGTCATTCATTTGATCCTCTTTACAAACCATACAACATTGGCCAACCATCTTCCTACAATTCCAACTACATAAATCCAACACATCCATACCAAACCTATGATCCTCTTCACACTGCCACGGAAAAGCAAAAGTTCCGTGACGAAATAAACCAAATCCATGATCTTAGTGATCTCCTTGCTATGCATCTTGCACAACGCAACAAAGGGCAACCTCCATCATCACCCTATGCAAATTGCCTTCCCCACTCTCTCAATTTGGATCAAGTTACCAACCACACTCACTTTTGCCCTTGTTGCATATTCCTTCAAAAACAAATCCTCTACTTGAGTGAAGATATTTCTTGGATTGAATATCTTCTCACTCGTAATCATCTAATACCACCCTTAACACGATACAACATCGTGAGATCCACCTCTTCCGCTCCATACTCCACCCCATATCCCTCTCAATCAAACATCTAAGCTTTATGCTTATGTTTCCATTCAAGCAAATAACACAATCAACTATGAGTTGCAAGCAAGTCCAAGTGCTTCTTTAGGCTATATAGGACTATGTCCTTCCTTTTGTTTTATTATGATTAATATGCCTTAAGCATATTAAATATTGTAATGTTTTCTATGATGCTTGAATGAATCTATTTTTATAACTATTGCTTTGCATATATATGTGCCTTGTTCTTTTCTAATATTTTGTGTAGCCAAGACTTCCATAGCTCATTCCTTTGATGCTCTCAAATGAGGGGGAGTTTACATCAAGGGGGAGCTTTTACCTTTTTGATTTTACAAAAAGGGGGAGAAGAGAATGTTAAACTCTAAATTCTTGTCTAAAAATTATGTTTTAGACCTCATGAGTTTAAGGTTTTGTAATCATCAAAAAGGGGGAGATTGTTGACATAAATAATGTCTTAAAACATTGTTAGCATATTAACAATGTCTCTATGTTTTGATAATTACAAAGCATAAACTCATTAATCTAAAACTTATGACATAAACAAGTTTTTGGTGCTTAATACTTGTCTTTGCTTCCATATCACTTAAGGTATGAATAAACAAAGAGTCTATTACATTTCATGATCAAAGGAAATTTTATATTAATACATAACATTATATAAAATGATTTTAACATTTTATATATATTTGTAAATCATTTTTGGTATAGCTTTATTAAACCACAAAAATATGATTTCAAATTTCCAACCAAAAAGGGCAAATTTTATCCAGAAAAACTTTTGAAACGTTCAGGAGGGCGGCCCCCTTAATTTTACTAGGCGGCCCCCTTAATCATTAAGGGGACCGGCCTACAATTAAGGGGACCGGCACGCTCCAGAACAGTATTTTCCCCCCCTTTAAATACTGATTCATCCTTCAGATTTTTCTCACCTTTTGCACTTCTAAACTTTCTGATCCAGATCTATTTCTCTATTCTCTCATCCTTTGATCATAAGTGTATATATTCTTTGTTTCAAAGTGATCCAATTTCCATCCTCTCAAGTGCAAGAGAAGAATACTTCTATCTTCCTTGACAAGAAGTATTACAACTTGTTGTGATCTCCACATCCAAGTTGTTGGTGTATCATCAAGATTATTTACATATTCTTTGTGAAGATTGTTGTGAATATTTGCTTGTAGATAGTTGTGTTAGATATAGATTGTGTGATTAGTTGATTGCTTGGTGTGAAGAAGAAAAGCTAGGAAATCTATTGGTGTGAAGAAGATAGAGTTGAAGTAGTTAGTTGTGAAGTAGATTGATTTGAAGAAGGTGTGTAGAAGTTGTGACTTAGGTGTGAAGGTGTTGTGGTGTGATTATTGGTGTGTAAATTGGTGTGTTAATTGGTGTGTATATTGGTGTGTAAATTGGTGTGTAAGGTTTTCTCCGCCATAAGGGAGCTTGTTGATATAGTGAAGAAAACTCTCGAGTTAGGTGCTCGGGGAGTGGAGTAGGGCAAGGAAGGTGTCCTTGTAGCCGAACCACTATAAATCTCTTGTCTCGCGGTTCGATCTTTCCATCTCTTACTTATTTCATTACTTATCATTGTTATATATTTCGTATTGATATTTGTTTGTATTGTGCAATACTTGAGATCACATATTATCGAATCTAAGTTTTAAAAATTAAGTAAACACTAAAACTATTTTTACAACTAATTAAAAAGACGTAAAACTATTCAACTCCCCTTCTAGTTTTCCACAAAATGGATACAATACAATGAAGTATAAACTTTACTAGTTTACACTAATGTTATGCTAGACAAGTCTTGCAACGTTGTGTTGAAGCTTGTATGTTCGTGATCTTCTTGCTACAAAGAAAGACTTACAAATATGAAAGTTTACTGAGTTAGAAATAAAGTATATGCAGTGAAATAAGATAGAAAGTGATAACCAAAACTCAAGAAGTGAGTTGCTATTTATAAGCCTTCAAACAGACCAACCCACAGAAACGGCGAAACCCATCCTTTGGTTCCGTCCGTTATGCTCGAGGGTTCCGCCAGCATGTCTGACAGAATCCTGCATAAAACATTTCACAATCTAACACAATATTCTCAAGATCTCCCAAAGTCAACTTTGAGATCTTGAGTGTGAATCAATACATAATAAAACATGTTTCTTACACACTTACACACATGTTTCCTTGAAGGGACATGTGTGATGCAAAGAATGATGTAACTTATCATTTTATTTCTAATTTTAGATATTCCTAAAAAAGAAAGTATACTTGTGAAAATAGTTTATGTATAAAATCAAAACATGTTTGTTTGAGATGTTTCGCAAGTGAATGCATTCTATTAGAAAGAGTTTGCTTGCTTATATCCTAATATGACAAACTAATTAGTAAACTTGCTAAATATACATAATAGACATTTTCAATACATGTACTTAAACTAAGGTATACTTACTTAGAAATTACTTTGTGAAAATATGTAAATGTAGTTTGAGTGAAGTTAAGTAAAAGACTTTTAAACTATATTTATGATTTGCTCAAAATAAACTTTATCTTTTGTAGTTAACAAAACCAAGAAAGATCGTAAAATATAAATAATGTTTTTAGGCGATATTTGTATTAACACACGAGATGTTAAAGTAACGAATCGAGATGCTATGGTTATACACGAGATGTTAAACGAACGAGTCGAGATGATATGGTTATACACGCGATGTTAAACGAACGAGCCGAGATGATGTGGTTATACACGAGATGTTAAACGAACGAGGCGAGATGATGTGGTTATACAGGAGATGTTAAACGAACGAGCCGAGATGATGTGGTTATACACGAGATGTTAAACGAACGAGCCGAGATGATATGGCTATACACGAGATGTTAAACGAACGAGTCGAGATGCTATGGTTATACACGAGATGTTAAACGAACGAGTCGAGATGCTATGGTTATATACGAGATGTTAAACTAACGAGTCGAGATGCTATGGTTATACACGAGTTGTTAAACTAACGAGTCGAGATGCTATGGTTATACACGAGATGTTAAACGAACGAGTCGAGATGCTATGGATATATACGAGATGTTAAACGAACGAGTCGAGATGATATGGTTATACACAAGATGTTAAACGAACGAGTCGAGATGCTATGGTTATACACGAGATGTTAAACGAACGAGTCGAGATGCTATGGTTATACACCAAAATTTTCCAACCTAACAACTTATCCTCACAATATAAACACACACACACACACATACACACACTCATCTAACTAATAAAAACTCTCACACACACTCATCTCACTATATATATCTCTCTCTTTCTAGCAGTTTCTGTTTTCCGGCGACACCAGCAGTTTCCGGCCGCCAGAACCTTTTTCTGGCCACCACCTTTTATCACCTCAAATTGTAGATCGCATACGAACAATATTCATCAAAAATTTCCCAGCCCTAATGATTTATAATGTCATTATACATGAGCTCGTGTGATAAAGCCTTTGCCCACTCCTGTTCTGGCGTTAAACCATCCATTGTTATGTGTGTTTTGTATTTTTTGCCGAATTTATGATAGTTAATATGTGTTATGTGTATGTTATAATATATATTAAAAGTTTGGGGAAAAAAGTTGCAGTTTGGGGGGAAATTTGGCGTCTAAACTTTTAGCGGGGACATGTCCCCACTAAAAGTTTGTGTTTTACCTCGGCAAGAGTTTTCGGCGGGGACATGTCCCCACCAAAAGTATAGGCGGGAATAATACGCGGGAACAATTAAGCGCAACTATTTTGGTCAAAGATGCAAAATACCAAAAATACTTTCGGAGGGGACATGTCCCCGCCAAAAGTAAGCGTTAAAAATGTAGTAAACGGTCAGCGATATCGTGTGCCAGCTTAGCATGTTTTTGTTGTTTAGCAACTTTCGGCGGGGACAAGGGCGTCCCCGCCAAAAGTCTCCTCGCCCGTCGTCCTATTTGTTGTAGTGTGTGCTTTGCACATGTGTGGTGTTTAACAGTCAAACCTAACATCGTTGGTCAAAGGACTTTTAGTGTTAAGGGTTTCAAAGTTAGTTACTCTTTGTGAAAAAAAAAGAAAAAGTCGAAGGACCAAAGTCAAGGCAAACCACACCGACTATCTTTGTAATTTACTCTATATAAAGAGAAACAGAAGCCAAAAGATAGGAATAAACCTAAAAGTCGATATACACGGTCCTTTTCATCTCCATCGACAGAATCACGTCTTAATAATCAACTTCTGATTCGGTAACAGGTTAATCTCCGATTCATTATATATCAACATTAATTTTTAATATTGGTTTTTTTTTATAATAAAAAGAAAGATTAATTTTATAAAATAAAATGTTGGTTTTTGTTATTATGATGCAAAGATCAAAGCCCACTTCAAATTTATAAAAATATAACTCGGGTTTTTGTTATTATGATATAAAGAACCTTAAAAACAAAATATTTGCTGTTTATATTATATGCATTATGTTTAGTTCAAAAAATAAAAAAATTATATGCATTGTGTAACTTAGGGGGTGTTTGTTTCGGGTTATATAGTCCGCTTATGGCTTATTTGGTTTTGAGCTTATGTTTTATAAGCTCACTTTTTGTGGCTTATTCTGAAACTTTTCGTCTTATATATAAGTTTATTACAGTATGACATAATAATTTTATATAAGCAGAAAAGTTTCAATATAAGCCACAAAATGTGAGCTTACAAAACATAAGCCAAAAACCAAATAAGCCATAAGCCGGGTATATAAACCAAAACAAACGCCTCCTTAGAAGCTGCCTGTTTATAGACTGGTATATTAGAGGCATACTGAAGTTAGTAATGAAGATTAGAGATAGTTATTTGATTAGTGTCTTAGAAGCTTTCTGTATGATCGTGGCTTACTTATTTAAATTATCTGATTTTAACTGATTATGTAACGCAGAGGAGAGATGAATATTAGGTGTATAGCGCGAGTATTGTTAGTTTTTTCTAATATCATTATAATTATCATGATACTATGAGAGAGTTATTTTCTCGAGTATTGTGTAGAGTAGAGATGATTTAAACTATGTAGTGTTTTAATGTTACGGTTTTAAAACCTAATAGTTATATTTGATGTTTAAAGTGATTATGTTTTTTTCTAGATAACTCTAGAGCAATGGAGTGTCTTGGAGATGACGAGCTTATCTCCATTTTCGACAAAATTGACAATGACGCAGACCGAAAGTCATTCTGTCAAGTTTCCAAAAACTGGTTGAAAGTCGCATGTATCCGCCTACGAGAGTTAGACGTTTCATTTACTGGTATTCTTGACGATATCCTACCTGCATCCCCGTATATTGTTAACTTTACATGTTTAAAACCACTATCGAACCCTTACTTGAATCTCCTAGCCCACTCATGCCCCAAGCTCCAATACTTGAATCTCAAGCACGAGCTTGATCATGAGAAGGAGGATTGTAAGGCAAGTCATGGGGTTGAGTATGATGACGAAGTCGATTTAATTGAGAGGTTACTCGTTCGTGATGTTAGATTTGATTCCATTGTAAGATCATGTAAGAATTTAACATATTTAGACTTGGGAGGATGTCTTAGTGTCACCGACGAATCACTAAAATCTCTTGGAGCATCAAAAAGTATTACAAAGTTGATATTGACAGGTTGTATGATTACTGATTTGGGTTTGGAGTATCTAGCAAATGGGGATTTGAAGAACTGTTTGGAGTCACTTCATTTGGATGAATGTGATAGGATTAGTGATGTTGGTTTTTCTCATCTGAAACAAATGGTTATTCTATATCATTTGGTTTTGTCAAACTGTGGGGTTTTAAATACTGATTCTGGGACCTTGGCTATATCACAAATTCCGAATATTAACACGTTGCATTTGTTGTCGTCGACCAACGTAACAGATATTTCATTGTCTCATATTGCTAGCACTTGTAAGAAGCTGAAATATATTTATTTGTCGGGTTGTGAGGCTATTACAGGTGAAGGTTTACGTTGTTTTGCTCATCACCCAACACTACATTACATTTCGTTGTATTGGTGTGATAGTATTTCTTGGGAAGATGTGGAGTCGGTTCTTTCAACCTGCCTAAGTCTAACAATTGTTGGCCTCAGTAGGAGGTTAAAGACGCCCATGCCAGAGAAAGGTCGCGAAACCCTTCTTATTGGGGGCAAGTGGCGCTGGATAGATTGGCAATAATTGAAGTGGCGATCCTCTTTTTTTGTTTTATTTTTCAAGGGAAGAAGTCATATGAGCACTCCGACATTAGGATTTACACAAAGAGTGCTATATTGTGATGACAGTTGCCTGATTGATTTGAAATGATCAGAAGACACAACCAATATTTATGGCTCAAACCATACCAATTTCTGCTTTCTTTTTTAAGGTATATAAGCCATGTTAGGTTTCTTCTTTAGCTTTTCACTTGGGATTCTATATGTTTTTTTACTTTTGCTTTGGTTTCTAGTATTCACTTGAAATCTGGTTAGTGTGCTTAGTCAATGTTTCTATTGCTGGTAAGGATTTGAAGCCATTGTATATGTGCATATCTGTTGTGGCTACTTGGTTAGTGTGCTTAGTTAATTTCAATGTATGCTATAATTACTTTCATCTTTGCTCCGAATGTATATAGTTCAACTTGAATCATTAGTACTGCTTTCCTTTGCTTAATGCTAATGGAGCATATCGATAGCTCACTATATTGAAAACCCACTCAAAGGAATAACTCTGTTGAAGTTTATTATCATAAACTAAAGACCTTTGCTACAAACAAGATGAATGAAAATAACACAGCATGCATATTAAGCTTTCCAAGAAGACAAAGGTGGAGTGTCGGATGTTAGATATGTGGGGAAACCATCCATATAGCGATCACCCTTGGGTGTAAAATCAGAAGTAATAGATTCAAGTTCCAGCATGTCTTGTGGTGTCAAGCTAACAGACAGAGCTCCTATATTTTGTTCAAGGTTTTCAATCTTTGTGGTTCCTGGTATAGGGACCACATCTTTCCCTTGATGGTGAACCCAGGCCAATGCTAGCTGTGATGGAGTGCACCCCTTGTTTGCTGCTATCTCACAAACACGCTCGTACAATATTTTGTTATGCTCCATATTCTCAGCTTGAAACCTTGGTAGAATCTACAAAATAGAATACAAAACTTAATTTTGGAGCCATTTCATTTATTAAAATGCTTTTAATAGCTAGTGAATCGATCCATGTTGTTTTCTGAGTACCTGTCGGTAATCACCCTCTAACAAGTTCTCAACAACCTTTGGACCCGATGAAAGAAATCCCCGTCCTAAAGGACTGTATGCCACTATTCCAATGCCAAGTTCTCTGTCAAAGCAGGTAAGAATGTGAATTTCAGTTGATGTTTCTATAGTATGTCATTATTCATGGGTAACGGGTCAATTTGGGTATATTTCTGGTAAGTTTGGCAAGAATTTATGTCCGTCATAGTTCATACTAGAGTTCGTTACTCTGATGATGACTCTTCTAGGCTGCAAGCATTAAAATACATTTTGGGTGACTTTTAATCCATTTGACCAGTTTCTCCCTCGCATTGCTAAACTTTTTGTTTTGACCCGATAGTTGTAATCCATTACACAAATCGACATGTGCATAACTACAGATAAAATTGCTTGATATTAGGCTTGATAACAAGTGAATAGATGTGTGATGAACCTGAGAGTTGGAATAATTTCGTCTTCCACATCCCTTGACCACAATGACCACTCTAATTGTACAGCAGTTATAGGATGCACAGCATGCGCTCTTCTAATAGTCGAAGCTGAAGCTTCTGACAGCCCTACATATTTGATTTTCCCTTCTTCTACTAGCTTCTTTAACTCTCCCATCTTACAAGTAAACAAAACAGTCTCAGATAATTGAGACTATTTGAAACCGAACTATGTATACATAGAACAAAAAGGATTCTAGCATAGCGAAGTTGTGGGTTCAGGTCAAAATTAGGACGTGTATTAAAAAGGTACAAAGTAGTGTGTGTCTTTACCTTTAGATAAAAAGGTTGGAAAAAGTATTAAATACCGTGATTTCAATAGGCAAGCGAGTATCAGTGCGGTGCTGATAATAGAGGTCGATGCAATCAATCTTGAGCCGTTTCAAGCTGGCTTCACAAGCATCCCTGACATACGCCGGATCACCATAGAATTTGTAAGCTCCATTCTCAATTTTGATTCCGAATTTGGTAGCTAGTTCCACTTTTTCCCTAGTACCTCCAGTCAAAGCCTGCAGGTAAATCAGTCATACATATGCAGTTTGTTTTGTACAGCTGATTGCCTACTTATTATTACTTTCTATTAGATAATAACTTGCTAGACGCAAGGATATGTGATTGCATCTTTTTAGCTTATCCTGGTACCTTATAAGCACGTGCTTACTTAAAAGTGCTTATTTCTCACAAATAGGCAGATAAGCCAAGAAGCACTTTTTGGAATCCAAAGCTCAAGAAACTTAAAAACACAATAATCCAATAACAACTTCAATATAGCAGAAGTTAGAATTAACCTTTCCTAGTAAGATTTCATTAGTATGTGGGCCGTAGACATCTGAAGTGTCGAGAAACGTAACACCGGCCTCTATGGCTTGATGTATGAGGTTGATGCTGTCGGGTTCGGGTTTTGGATGCCCGTAGCCAATAGACATGCTCATACAACCCAAGCCTTGAGCTGATACTTCCAAACCTTGTGAACCTAGTTTGATTCTTGGAACCTTTGCCATATTTTCTTAGTGATCAAATGAACCTTTTTTTCTTTCATTATATCAGATTGTTATCTCAAGTATATATTTATAGTGAGCTCTCATATGATTAGTTTGCAAATGATGACGTAAGAGCCTACATCTCAACTTTTGTTTATCTATACTACATTATAATGCATTCGGGGAAATTCAAACTTTCTTTCTTGCTTATTATGGACTTTTTTTTCTTGCTTATTATGGAAAGATTTCAAAATTAATTTGTTAGGAAACATGTTGGCTAGAAAGTTTGTTAGTAAGCGGTTGGTTGTTCAAACTAAAATTATTTGGCTTAACCATCTCTAATATTTTTACTTATAAAGCATGAAGACAACTAAACGTGTAACTAAATAACGTAAAATATAATTATATGGTATCCGCCGCATTGCTTGAGTACCATTCTAGTTTATTAGTAATAGTACTACGGAATTACTTTTGATTAAAGTGCATGTGGTCTCAATTGGTTACCATTTAAATGGGACTCTAGTTCTTTTGAACACTCGTTGACTATCATATCTCTATTCTGAGGCTGTTATTGTTACAGACCCCAGGGTTGCGGCTCAAAATTAAAAATAGCTAACGACATGACATGCATTTTTTAGGAATTGAAAAAAATGAGTAAACTAAAAATTTAGAGTAAATTGCATTTTTGGTCCTTGTGGTTTGGCCAAATTGCAGGTTTGGTCCCTATCCTTTCAAAAATGCAACGATGGTCCCCATTTTAAAGTTTTAGCTGCATATTTGGTCTCTAGCCAAAGTTAAATGACTAAAATACCCTTGTCTTCTTCCCTTTAATTTTCAGATTATTTTTTCTTTTTATTTATTCATCCAATACCAAGAACATGAACAAGAACCCAGGAAACGAAAGTACAATTTACTCTTAAAACAAAACCACTCCTACTTTCACACACAATTAAATAACAAAACCACAAACACTTTCAAAAACAATTTCAGATCTAGTGAAGATAAACAAAAATACAAAACCCACAAAAGCCCCATTAGATTTCACACAAGAAGACCAAAACAATGAATAGAAAAACCCTATACTCATTTCACACTCACCTACCTTTTCTCTTTAGCAGGAAAAAAAAAAGTCACATAAAAATTTATCTCTTCTTTTCTCCTTTATGATTTTAAACCGAACACAAGTGACAAAATCCTCTTTGTATCGTTTATGTGTTAATCGAAACACAAAACATCAACACCGATCAAATTCGAGGATTTGGTGTTATAGATAAAGAGTACTTATTTTTGTAGATCAACATGGGTTGAAGATGTATGTTAGATTCGGGGATTCTATCACCACCTCCGTCGAATTTGTCACTACCACCGCCATCAGATTTTCTAGTTCTGCCACACCTCCGCGAATCTTGTTCTTCCTCTTTGACTCTTCATTTCTTGTTTCGAATCAATTGTTACCGTTCTTGTTTGTGAAGTTGTAGTCATCTGTTGTTGTAGACGGCTTACTGTTCTTGTTCTTCCTTTTTAACTATTCGTTTCTTGTTTCGAATCCGGTAGGGTGGGGATCAGGACAATTATGTTGATGAATTTGTGTTTGATGTTGTAGACGCGAGGTTGTTGTTTTGGGAAATGACCAGGACAGTTTTGTGTTAGTAGTTATTTGTGAAGTTGACTGTTCTTTTGCTTGTCTTCTTTCTTGTCAATAGTTTTGACTTTTCTGTGACTAATGATGGTTGATTCCATCTCCGTGAGGTAGGAGAGTAAAAAGATTTTGGGAAGAATATGGATTTATGGTCCGAAGCGGGTGTTTTTATGTTGATGAATGATGATATGGGTGTATTAGATATTGAAGTGTATTAAATATTTTGTTTATTTGGGTTCTTGTTCATGTTCTTGGTATTGGATGAATAAATTAAAAGAAAAAATAATTTGAAAATGAAAGGGAAGAAGACAAGGGTATTTTAGTCATTTAACTTTGGCAAAGGACCAAACATGCAGCCAAAAAGTTCAAAATGAGGACCATCGTTGCACTTTTGAAAGAATAGAGACCAAACCTGCAATTTGGCCAAACCACAGGGACCAAAAATGCAATTTACTCAAAAATTTAAGATAAAGCGCATTTTAGAAAAATCACTGCTTTCATAAAAAATTATGCCAAGCAACTAAAAAGAAGATAGGCGGCAAGGATATCGAGCTACCGCATATCCACATGATAAATACCTGGGCATCACTCCAAGAACAACAATCAAGAACACCAAATGGGAAGACATACTCCCGGGACGAAGTGTTCATACCCTCAGCCGATCCAGTGGTCATCACAACTATAATCGCTTTACACTTGGTAAACGGGATCTACCTGGATGGGGGAGTTCATTCAACCCCATGTATGCTAACTGTTTTGAACAACTACATGACTACATCAAAAGCAAGCTACATCCTCCAACAACCCCTCTACTTGGATTCTTATCCGAGGGTTACATGCCTGAGGGAACAATCTACTTGGAGACAGTCATTAGAACACATCCACTGAAAAGGACAACAATCATGGAATTCCACGTAGTCAAATCACACATAATATACAACACCTTGTTGGGGAGAAAGGCGATACAACAGTTACACGCGGAAGTCTCTACAATCCATTCTCAAATCCATGCAGTTCCCAACAAAGGCAGGCATAGCAACAATTAGTGTGCTTTGTTGTGGTTTTTCAATTGCTGATAAGGATTTAAAACCATTTTGCATATATGTTGTGGCTACTTATTATTGCTTGAAAAGTTTAATTTCATTCGATGCTATAACTACTTTCATCTTTTGTTCCAGTATATATAGATTAGCTAGAATTATTAGTGATTACTTATGTGTATTTATAGTACATGGAGCAATAGCTCATTATATTAAAAAAATCCCTCAAACAAATACCTCGGTTGACTGGTTGATCGAGGTTTATTATTACAATCTCAAAGACCTTTGCTACGAACATGATGAATGAAAACAAAATGCATATTAAGCTTTCCATGAAGGCAAAGGTGGAGATGTCAGATATGTGGGGAAACCATATATCCATATAGCGATCACCCCGGGGTGTAAAATCAGAAGAAATAGATTCAAGTTCCAGCATGCCTTGCGGTGTCAAGGTAACAGACAGAGCTCCTATATTCTGTTTAAGGTTTTCAATCTTAGTGGTTCCTGGTATAGGGACCACATCGTTCCCTTGATGGTGAACCCAGGCCAATGCTAGCTGTGATGGAGTGCACCCCTTGTTTACTGCTATCTCACAAACGCGCTCGTACAATGTTTTGTTATGCTCAAGATTCTCAGCTTGAAACCTTGGTAGCGTCTACAAAATAGAATGCAAAACACACTTTATTTGTTGAAATGCAATAACTAGTAAATTTGATCCATCTTGTTTTCTGCATACCTGTCGGAAATCACCCTCTGACAAGTTCTCAACAATGTTTGGACCCAATGAAAGAAATCCCCGTCCTAAAGGACTGTATGCCACTATTCCAATGCCAAGTTCTCTGCCAATGCAGTAGGTAAAATGTAATATAATTTGATGTTTCTTCACTATGTCAGCATTCATCGGTAACCGGGCAAAATGGGTATGTGTCAGGTTGGTTTGGGAACATTTTATGTCTCATATTTCATAATAGAGTTACTATGATGATATAACTTTTCTATAGTATACCAACATTTTAGGAGGCTGCAAGCATTAAAAATTCATTTTCGGTGACTTTCAACACATTTGACTAGTTTTTCCCTTGCATCGCTTAACTTTTTTCTTGACCCGATGTGATAATCCATTACACAAATCGATGTGTGCATAAGTACAGCTAAAATTACTTGAAATTAGTCCTAATAGGCTTCGATAACAGGTGAATAGATGTGTGATGAACCTGCAAGTTGGAATAATTTCGTCTTCAACATCCCTTGACCACAATGACCACTCTAACTGTGCAGCAGTTATCAGATGCACAGCATGTGCTCTTCTAATAGTTGAAGCGGAAGCTTCTGACAGCCCTACATATTTGATTTTACCTTCTTCAACCAGCTTCTTCAACTCTCCCATCTTACAAGTAAACAATACAATCTCAGTTGATTAAGACTATTTGAAACTGAAACTAAGTATAGAACAAAAAGGATTAATCTAGCCTAGCGAAGTTGTGGGGTCAAGTAAAAATTTGGACAACATGTGTAATAAAAGGTTACAAAGTAGTGTGTGTCTTTACCTTTAGAAAAGGGAGTTGATATTGACGCAACAAAAAGTGATGTCAACACCACAATATCACACCCCTAATGCATAAGTTACAACATACCATGTGCATAATTGTGGTGTTGACATCACTTTTTGTGGTGTCAATATAAACTCCCTTTAGAAAAAAGGTTGGAAAAAGTAATAAATACCGTGATTTCAATAGGCACGCGAGTGTCAGTGCGGTGCTGATAATAAAGGTCGATGCAATCGATCTTGAGCCGTTTCAGGCTGGCTTCAAAAGCATCCCTAACATATGCCGGATCACCATAGACTTTGTAAGCTCCATTCTCAATTTTGATTCCGAATTTGGTAGCTAGTTCCACTTTTTCCCTAGTACCTCGAGTCAAAGCCTGCATGTAAATCAGTCATACATATGCAGTTTGTTTTGTACGGCTGATTGCCTACTTATTATTACTCCACTAGCTAGACGCAAGGATATGGGATTGCATCTTTCTAGCTTATCCTTGTACCTTATAAGCACGTGCTTACTTAAAAGTTCTTATTTCTCACAAATAGACATATAAGCCAAGAAGCACCTTTTGCAATCCAAAGTTCAAGAAACAAAAACACAATAATCTAGTAACAACAACAATATAGCAAACGAAGTTAAAATGTAACCTTTCCTAGTAAGATTTCATTATGTGGGCCGAAGGCATCTGTAGTGTCGAAAAATGTTACACCGGCCTCAATGGCTTGATGTATGAGGTTGATGCTGTCGGGTTCGGGTTTTGGAGGCCCGTAGCCAGCAGACATGTTCATACAACCCAAGCCTTGAGCTGATACTTCCAAACCTTGTGAACCTAGTTTGATTCTTGGAACCTTTGTCATATTTTCTTAGTGATCAAATGAACTTTTTTCTTACGTTATATCAGATTGCTGTCTCAAGTATATATTTATAGTGAGTTCTCATATGATTAGTTTGCAAATGATGACGTAAGAGCCCACATCTCAACTTTTGTATATTTGATTACCATTTGAATGGTAGTATTTTGAGCACACGTTGACTACCATATATCTCTATTCTGAGATGCATTTTTTATGAATTGAAGAAAACGAGTAAACTAAAAATTTGAGACGAAGTCCATTTTAGAAAAATCAGTACTTTTAAAAAAAGTATTAACAATTCATGCTTTTTACATGCACCTCCTAATTAAAACCCTTACAATTCGCCCCTGACAACCAATGTTTAAGTCTTATACTCCCGCCGTCCCAAAATAACGATCTTTCGATACTTCGACAAAAAAACAAACGGTTTTAAAAAACGTATTCATTATTGCTTTCTTTTCCTTAGAATGTTGTTTTACCCTTAATTAGTTAATGTTTGTTTTCAAATTTCTTTTCCTTAGAATGTTTGTTTTCAAATCAGTTGGTTAAGTGTGGCAACATTAGTCCTTTAACCTAACGGTCATTTGCAACATTAGTCATTTATACCAAAGATCGTTTGCAACGTTAGTCCTTTCAGTTGGTTAGTACTTTACGATCGATACGAAAGGACTAACTGAAAGGACAAACATTGCAAACGATCTTTGTTATAAAGGACTAACGTTGCAAACGAATGTTAGGTTAAAAGACTAATGTTGCCACTTTACAATTAGACTTAACTAACTTCGTTAGAAAATTGGACCAAAAGTGGAACCAAACTAAAAGTTTTGGACTAAAATTACAACTTTTTTGAAAATTGGACCAAAAATGAAATCCAGGTACAACCACAAGGACCAAAAAAGAAGTTAACTCAAAGAAAATTATGATATAAGGACCCACATATTGGATTTTATATCATAAAAGTCAATTTTTATTATTATTTTTTTTTTAAAGTATTATATGTGATATAAGTCAATTGAGGGAAAGTATTATATGTGATATAAGTCAATTGAGGGAAAAAAATGTTACAAGAAAAGTCATATGAAAGGTTTAACTTATGTAAACACCAACACACCTACCATAAATCCATAACCAAGGTTACTTAATTTTGTGAAATAAAATGGACTTAATTTTGAACATAGCTACCGGCAAACTTCTAAGAGCACACGATTTGGGGCTTTATAGGCTGGCTGGTGCCATATAATGCCAGACGACACCAGCCCTCGTGTCATAAGGCTTTGCGCCATACTCACCAGCCGACGTTATGCGTAAATATTTTCGTATGCAACGGCTAGTTTAGGGTTTAGGTTTGTTTGTGGTTGTGGTTGTGGTTGTGGTTGTGTTTGTTTTGTGAAAATTTGTTTTTTCTTTCTTGTTTATGGCTTACAGGCATGGGGCAAAGAGCAGAGGAAGAAGAAAGCAGGAAAAAGGTTTTTTTTTTTTTTTTTTTTTTTTTTTTTTTTTTTTAATAATTTAATTTATTTTAAATCTTGTTTTTATACATGTTTACAACTTTACATTAGTTCCTGCGATAGTTTTTCTTACACTATTAGTCTCTATTTTGTTTACAATGTTAATCCCTTAATTACTTTTCTTACAAATTTAGTCTTAAAATGTATAAAATTTGGTTAAAAGGTATAAAATGAAATCCGTTTGTTTTAAAGAAAAAGTAAAAATAATGTAAAAAAACTGTGAGGCTCGAGGATATCCTATAACTTGAATCATTGAGGGAGTTTTATTTATTTATTTATTTATTTATTTTTTAGTTATAGGAAAAAAAATGCTGATGTAACAACATTTTTTGCTATAAAATGAGCTCCATCACTCTAGAACACCTTGTGCTCTTAGAGCCATCCACTCTAGCTATACAATCCATAATTATATAGGGCTAGACCAAATTTGATGAGTATTGCGGGATGGCATATGTAATACGGGTTAAGTATTAACAGGTCCTCAAAAATGACTCGAGTAAGATATCATTCGTATAAATAAATAAAATTCAAATGCCATCATATCAAATGTTTGGATGTTTTCCCCCATTTTTTTTTTTTTTTTTTTTTTTTTTTTTTTTTTTTAGTTTAGCCTCGAAACAATCATCCATTTGGTCATGATTTTGGTATATTTTTTACGATGACTTTGTTTTCTACTCGAATTAAAAAATCAGTAGTGGTGGTGTGTTGGTGATTTGGTTAATGATTGTCGGGTTTTTTGTGGTTTGATCCTTATCAATTGATGTTGGGATATTATATAGATTATGGTGTTCTTGCTATTAGAATCGTTGTCCGAAAATTAAGGGGTGGCTGAAATTATTTATAGGTTGCCGGGAAAAAACAAGTTGAAGACAAATGATGTTGAAAATGATGGTATTCTTGTCATTTAACCCTTTTAAATATACATTTCACAGTTATACTAATAGAAAAATTGGTCAAAAGACCAAACCCGTTACGGGTCGCAACCACAAGGACTGAATCCGTTAAAAAAAATTAAGGACTATTTCCGTTAAACCCGACAGACAACAGGGACCATTTATGAAACTAACTCAAATAAATAAGAATATGGCTTCTCATGCATTGACCATAAGTAATTTCTAATAAATAACAAGAATACGTGAAAAATAAAAATATTATACTCGAAATGTCAAAGCCCACTTCACATAAAGTCAACAGCACCTTGTATTTGCATAGATAATTGTGGCACCACTAGAAAAAACTACGGTATTTGAATTAACTTTTTGATTTTATTCAAAAGAAAAATATCTAAATTTGCATGTCTTACGCATGCACTGACGTGCGTAAATGTATTTGTAAATCTACGTATCTTGTTCTATTAAGATGCTTTCAGAGTGTGCAAGGTGAGCAACTGCACAGGACCTCAAAATTTTTAAGGGCTTTAAAATTTGTCCCGTTAATAATTATAAGCATGCGTACGCATATTTTTCACAAAGAAAAAAGTATATAGATGAGAAAATATTTTAAATAAGTAATATGTTAAAACCTTCAGCTAACTAAATATATAAATAGTGACACTTTAAATATAACATTCCTTATCGAAAGACCTCATTATTTAATTTCGTCCATGGCCCTCAAAAATTTTATAAATTCATTGGACGGCTCAGATGTTTGTAATTTTGTATGTTCTTCTTAAATTGATTCAATAAATAATTATTTTGATGTATATAGATATTATTACGAAGCAGAGTATCTAGGTGATGTGGCTGAATTAGGAAATAATTGATAGATGGTCGCATAGGCGGAGACAAGGGCATGGAGGGTACGTGCCCCTCAGTGAAAAAAATTGTAGTGCATTTTTTTAATCCCTCTCACCTCTTTAACGAACCGATTTGTAGTTGTGGGGATTTAATAATACTAGGTAACCAATTTAGCTACGAGTGTACAGCGGAATGGATCTAGTTATGACAAATAGGTTAACACAATACGAATAATAAAAGCATACCTTTTAGCGATTATTCTTGAATTTAACGTATCTAAAATAGATACCTCTACGGTTGCTCACACTACACGTCACACGAGCACGTTAGGATGCTAGTGCTTGCTTCACGAATAAACAAACAAACATCACGTGTTTTTGTTAAACCAAAACCGATCTAAAACCCTAGGAGGGTACGTTAGAATCAGTACAAAAGAAAGGGATTAGTAGATGCAATTTATATCTTTTCATGCATGCAAATAAATGCATACGTAAATATATAAATACATGCAATCTACATATTGATTTGTTTTCCGTTTGTCTAGTCACATGGAACAAAGAAGAACAAATTTATTATTTGTTAGTGGAGAGAAGTCAGAGAACCGATTCATTAAAGGATTGGTTTAGAGTCGTGTATTTAGTTGTGGATTCCTTAATGTGGAGAGGTATGGGGTGTTTATATAGCACTCAAATTTGCTCTCCAAGTTCTAGCATAATACTCCACCACTTCTCAAAAATGACAACCAAGCCTCTCCTAGAATCTTCCCTATAGCTGGCCACTTTGGAAGGGAGGACAAGGGTTTTATTTTCCGACACTAAAGTCCCTCTCTTTTGTATTTAATGTAAATAGTTAGTTATTGCGTCTAAGGATAAACTAACAACCATTGAATAATTATTTCGTGAAACATATTATATATTTAATAAATATAAACGAGTTACATATACTAAATATACAATAAACGTACTCTTTGTGTATTCGTGTGTGCCCCCAATAGGCTCACGTATTTCTAACAGTATAATATGCGGATTCAACTACCATATTCCAACAGCTCCCACTTGGGAGTTGGAGTAGCAGACTTACATTTATACCAACAATAGCAACGTCTAGCAACACACTTATTGTCATAAATCAGAAATACTTGAGATAAAGTTTCAAGAACAATCTCAGCTTTTAATGGTTATGTATTACTTGCCATTATCATCCCTTTGTTACAGATACCGTTAAACCATGGATATGGATCCTAACTCATTCCATATAGTTTAACCATTTAGATTCTCGTTATAGAAGTTAATTCAGATATACCAAATGTAATTAAGAATCATCTTAAAATTACCCTTTGGGTGCGGCCACACAATTTTCTGATTAATTCTGGAGAGGCGTCATGGTATCATTCTGCACTTATCAAGTGGAGGAACAAATCCTTTGTTGACTACAAGTGTTGTGGATGCTGCTTCACATTCACTCTGAAAAATAGCTTTTATAACTACCTTTTTCAGGACAGCGTTTGGCTATAATCACAAGGTGATATCCACACATGCAGAACTTGCTTGTATCTCAAGTCTAAGGAAGACTTGTTAAACCATTTTCAACATCTTACTCATGACAAGGATCCAAAAGTAAATGTTCGAAAGTTGGGGTATCCAATATGCATCCTTGTGAATACATATGAGTTTGGCGGGAACAATCCACATTTTCATAGAATATAACCAACACTCATATTTGCCTTACATAACAGTATTCCCATATTGTTAACCGACAATGGACAAATTTAGAATGATAAGTCATTCAAGGATTAAACATGCAAATATAGGATAACAATTATTATATGAATAAATAACAAATACCAAGTATCTTTATTCATCATAAAGTAAAAATTGTCTTTCAATCCTAATTATCCAAATACTAAAAACAGATATGCATGAGACTAATTAGTAAGTTGTAGTCTAATGTTTTCAACATTCTCAACTTTTCTTTACAAGAAAACTAAATGGTCATCTGAGTA
Organism: Artemisia argyi; assembly: GCA_030686995.1. NCBI lineage: Eukaryota > Viridiplantae > Streptophyta > Magnoliopsida > Asterales > Asteraceae > Artemisia > Artemisia argyi. Next base: position 13,314,491 of record CM060693.1, read on the forward strand.
AACTTTCTGAATACTAGTTTCAAATTTCACATATAGTGAGGGATTTGAAATATATGATGAGTGTCTTATCTCATATGCTCATACTATTGCAAGTCATAGTATGGAGATGTCGCCCTACCTTGCATAAGGTATTAGAAGTCAACGACATACTGACAGTCATCATTACAGTTTCTTAAAATGTAAAGTATCCTCATTTCTTAATGCGTAATGCAACACTGCTCTTCGTTGAGCATATCTAGTTAGCAGATTTATCACTAACGATAAAATTCTACATAAACTAGTATTAATTATCCTCTAGCATCATTGTACATATACAACACTATGCTTTATAATTCGTAAACATTCGTATTAACAATAATCTAAACACTCTCAATTAGATATTGTTGTTGTCAGCTCATCTTGCTCTTGTGCAAAAGTAACAACTAGTCTCATACACAATATAATACATTATTCCAAGTGAAATATAACATTTAAGACTTGCTTCAAGGATATATTGCATTTGTGTTGGACTTAATTTCCATATATGTTTATTCCAAATAAACATTTATTCCAAGGTTGTTTGTTCTATTCCCTAAATCCCAAGTGAAGTTTCATTCCAAGCATAAGTTAATATCCAGCTTAAATGGAACGTCATCTTCAATATGTTATACAACATATAAATTTCAAGGAAAAACATAGTGCTCCCACTTAATGTCAGATGTACTTAAGAGTTATCTTAATTCAATCAAAATCATATTGTAATTAAATTTAAGATCTCAGCTCCTAGATGCATGATCCAATCAAAGCTTGGATTGCTTAAACTTGTATACTATATAAAGATTATATATAACCCTTTTGATTACACACCGTCCTCGCAAAAGGTAATCATAAAGGAAAGAGTTATAAAACTTAATTGTCATATTCCTCATTCAAGGAAACATGTGTGACAATTAATTATCTTTATTTAATTAATGCGTGTATATAAGAAAATTTAACCACAGTCAATTACTTGAGTATGATTAAAAACTTCTTATTACAAGTCATGAATTAATATGTATACAATTTTGTCCTTTTGAGCCTTTCTTCAAAAGAAACTCATCCTAACCTCTCAGGTTTATTAATTTAGGTGAAATATCAATCAAACTCAAATGATTGATTTCCCTTTAAGGACTGCATCTTATCTGTTAGTGCAAATATTACGATATTTAATCTATACAGTCTCGTTTGTTTTGATTGATGACAAACGTATAACTTGATACATAATGTAAAATGTACAAGTTACTTGTAATCATACTTTGTCTCAACAAACATTCAACACCTCTCAACGTCTCGAGTCATCGTATGCTACAACACAGGTTCGTACATATTTGTTATGTAGCATTATGATCAAACCCCTTGACCAACCATTTAGAATGACTAAAATACTTTTAGGGTCTCTAAGTATTTTAGGTGTCAAAGTGCACTTTAGGGGTCAAATAGAATAAGTGCCACTTTAAGTGTTTAAGTAATATTAGTAAGTTTTACAAATGATAAAAATGTGATGACATTAGGAATCAAACATTTTTAGTAACTCATTAACTTACTATAACAACATTACTTAGGTAATATATACAAGTTTACTTTCATATATATCTTAATCTTTAAATAGAAATATATATACATCACATCATGTGCATTTATGGAAAGGTTGAGTGTTTGACTTTCCATAAAGGTCTTACACATTTTGGAAGCATTCCATATTGATTCAATGCATGTTTGACTAGAAATAAATATGATGTGACATTGTTAGATATGAAAAGTTATTGTAAATAGTAATCCATGGTTTTGGAACATGGTATATAGAACATAGTTTTGGAAAACTTCTTATTTTGTTTTGCCTATAAATAGAAGTTTATGTTTTACTTAGAAGTGTGATGAAAAAATGAAATAAACACACACACATAGATAAGTAGGAAACCATGTAGATCACCCTTTCAATAATGATCATAATGCTTCTAACATTCATCTTTGTTGTAAGCATATCATACTTCATGATCCACCAAGAAGGTTACAAGATCTTGAAGTCATCATTCATTGAAGCATTCCAACATATGAAGATTCAAGGGCACTTGACATCCTCAATGGTTGAAGACTTCTTATTCAAGAAGTTCATGTAGATTAGGCATGCATATCCATTAGACTTTTATGTCTTGGATCATCATTGTAACATAACAATATAGATTAGATGGTTTATATGTTTGTGCCATAAAACACAAGGTTTTTATGTTGGGCCACAAAACATAGCGGGAGTGGTTGTACCCTTGGTAAAGAACTCGACATCTAGCTTAGTGTCGGTAAAAGTGTAAGCGACGAACGGGAGTGGTTGTACCCATGTAAAAGAACTCGACATCTAGCTTAGTGTCGGTAAAAGTGTAAGCGACGAACGGGAGTGGTTGTACCCTTGTAAAAGAACTCGACATCTAGCTTAGTGTCGGTAAAAGTGTAAGCGACGATTGTAAGGTTTTCTCCGCCGAAAAGGGAGGTTGTTGATCTAGTGAAGTAACTCTCGAGTTGGGTACTCGAGGAGTGGAGTAGGGCGGAGAGGAGATCCGTGACCGAACCACTATAAATCCTCGTGTTCGGTTTGCCCTTTCCTTTTACTTATTGCCTTACTTTAATGTTTGCATTATGTGATTGTTTGTGTTGTGACTTGTTGATTGTACTTGTGTGATAACATGTTTTAAGTGATGTTAGTCATAAACTACAAGTAACATCTTTTATATTAGAACAAGCTAAAAATGGACATTTGATACAACAAGAAATAAAGTTTTTAAACGGTAACGTATTCACCCCCCCCCCCCCCCCCTCTACGTTTTCACAATTGGCATCAGAGCTTCGTAGCTCTTATTTTCAAAACAAATGGTTTTTAAAATGGAGCACGATCCATGTATCAAATTACCATTGAAGCGGAATATAATATGAAAAATGTTTCGTTAAGTATACTTAGAAATTTTGTGGTTAAATATTACTTTGTATACAAGCTTGAAGGTGTCCTTGAAAAATAAAAGAAAACTTTTCTTAAAAAGTTGTAAGTGTCAAATTATGTGGTTAGAGCTAATGTACGTAAAATACGGTTTTAAAAGGAGTGTTTGGGTTAACTATAAAATTAGTTAAAAAATCACCTCCGTAAATGTTTAGATAAGTAACATAAGAAGTAATGATGTTAAAATAGGTGTATTATATGTTTACTAACAAATCTAGTAAGTCCTACACATTTTCGCTATGCGAAATACACGTTTTTAGCTTTTTGTGAAATTTTGTTACAGCAGACCCCGCGGATCCCCGCGGAACCCTCAGAAGGGTTCCTTTACCTTTGGACGAAGGTTCCTTGGGCTGCACAGTATACAGTTTTTGTCAAACTTTAAAAATTCATAACAAATTAACCGTAAGTCCGTAGGAGTCGTGCCACCTATCATTTTAAAGGTAATTGAGTCTACTTTTTTTTAAAAATAATGTAATGGCCTAAATCTAATCTGAAGTCAAAAGAATAAACCAAATACTATAGTATGTCCAAAATAACAAGTTTCGTTTTGACGTAGAAACTCAAACTTTTGAGTTAGGCAATATAAGTTAGTATCTTTTGAACATTGACATTATTTTCTTTGAAACTAAAGAATTTTGTGATATTCATATATACAAAGGAAACTAATCAAGCTTGGCATACATCGTCATATTTAAACGCAAAGTGACGAAAAGTATATTTCTTTTTATGTTATGCTAAATGACTACTTGTCTTAGTTGTGTGCATATATGATATTTGCTTATTGAAAGTTGTGATTGCATATTGTTTATTTGTGATTCATGAGTGTCAATCTTGTCATGATATTCATTTGCTTGTTTTTTTTTCATGTTTATACACAATAGGATATTTGCTAGATTGTGTGTACTAAGTTGAAAATTTGTGTTTGTATTGCTTATTGTTTTAGTTACTCTTCATTGCATATGTTATGTGATCATTTTGCATAATTAACTTAGGAATGAGAATTAAGTAATACTAATTAAATATCTTGGAATATGGTCACACATCTAAATGAGTCACTACATTTTTAAACATGTAGTATTCTTGTAAAATGGTGTTTGGTATACATGCTTCTACAATGATGTGTAATGAATGTGTTGTGCTAAAAGATAGAAAATCATCTTAGATTGATCATGCTAACTAACCGTATAATGTTTGGATGATAACACATTGTTGTAATCAATCTTCCATGTTTGGATTAATTTCTATTTATGGTAAGCTCATAATCCTTGGCTTAATCTATATGCTAACATGTGTTAGAATATGTGTTTTTGGTTTTAATCTATCACATCTAATTAGGTGTATATGTTCCAAGCATTATTAGGATACTTGAACGAGTTTCGGGAGTCAATAAATGTCCATTGTTAAGGAATGTTTGGCACTACTTGAAATTTGAACTATTTGGTAGTTAAACAATGTGTTTCATGGATATATGTACTTCTAGGATCTTTTGTTATCTCTGTACATTGTCTTGTACTAACGGATATGCAGGTAGACAACATTTGGGATGTTGTCAAATTTTCAAGTTTTGGATATTTCACTAAGTATAGTGAAATTCGCTAGCCCCCGATCAAAGACTAACGGTTAGAATGTTTCTATATCCAATCTTTGCATTTCCTAATCAGATATGGTATAAATTTTATGTTTTAGGAGTTTTCGAAAAATTTGAAAATCGTCTCGCGGGTCAAAATCGCGGACTGTCTAATTTTTCAGGTCTGGCGGATCTGGCGGTACCCTAGAATTGGTTCCACCAGTGTAATTTCTGGGTACTCCAGAATTTGGCCCAACGGATCATACGGAACCCTAAAAAGGGTTCCGCCCTTGATGTGTCAGGGTTCCGCCAGTCCTGCAGACTCCTTTTTAAATTTTCATTTAAATCCCTCACTTAAGATCACTCACCTTCATCACTAGGATTCTTCTCACTAATCTTCACTCATATTAGGATTAGGACATCTCACCTGCACCAATAAGAAAATCATCTATAATAATACTTTCCAAACTTCACAAGAATGACCCAAGATACCTTTCTCCATAGAGAAAGGAATCCGGAAACTTGTTCCTTGTAATCCTCGAACCATTGAGTATTTGTGATCACTACACACACTCACAACATTCTTTCATCCTTAACTCATCCTTCAAGACGATAAGGATTTACATCGAGTCATAACTTACATTTAAGTTATAGATGTATTATCGAGTCTTGCTATCCATTCTCAACTAAGTAGGATTGACAACTTAAGTATTTATTTCAAAATATTCAAGTAATCTTGACTTACTATCATAGTCATTAAAAGTCATATCCGAAAAATCAACACCCAAGTATTTTAACAATGTTTGTTAAAACACTCATCACAACTAAAACACTCATCATAGTACTCTCCCAATCAATAGGAACAAAAACAAATGTCAATAGGTTTTCATCCTTAAACATTTAGCAATTAAGTTCACTTGTTCCTTCACCATCATCTCATCACATTCACCTTGTGATATATCTCAGCCCATAAGCTTCACAAACATGAGCAAAACTTCAAGCACCTCGCCCGCTAGTTGTACCAACCAATAGATGAGAACAAATTAGGATTAATCCTTCTTCACTTTCTACATCTATGAAACTTAAGTACTTCTTTAGCACAACAAACCTCCACATCACCACATCCTTCTTTGGACACTCTAAAGGAGCTACCACCTAGATAAACCAATCCACCATCCTTACTTTCATTTGAATCCATTGAGTGCATTGCTCAAAAAGCCCATTGTCTAAACACTCGTTTAACAAACTCAACCATACTTTACCACCTATAGGATTAGAACCTTCACCATCAAATGAGCATGAAGCGCACATTTAATTACACTAGGTTTAAGTAGTTTCGCTTTCACAAGTTATCAAAGTATTGATAATACTTTTAACTTCTGAACATGTTTCATTAAACTTCAAATCAACATTTTAACAACATATGTTAAAATGCAATCTCAAAGCCAACCTCATAAACCCTGAGCAACAATGACTCTTGAGGAGTATACATAAGAAACTCGAGTGAATTCCTCTAGCCATCATCTAGTGATTATAATCTTGAGATCAATTATATTTAGGATAGGACTATCCGATTCAAACACTTTGGCTTCATATCTTCATTTAGGAAAACATGATGTCTTGAAAGACATTATGCCTAAGAAATCATGCGTCAAGTTTTCATCATGATTAAAAGGATATTGTATATCCAATGCGTCATTCTCTCATTGAACATGAACGGTTGTGTTACATGAGATTTCATTATACCCCATTGGGTTAATGATCTTAAATCAACATCTGCAAGTTCTAGGATCTAGAGTCTCCTCATCATCCAGTCATTCTTATGTTTCATAAGCATGGTGACTTTATTCCACGTAATAATCTTACTTGTTGAAAGACACCATATGTATCTATTTCCTTTTAAGAGTTCATCATAACCAAACCTTGCTCATAACCCAATTCAAACCTTATACATATCCTACACATCTCTAGAGCATACACAATTAAGATCCTATAAAGTTAGTAACTTTATACACTTGTTCCAAAGATCTCTATTGAAAACGTCCTTAACATATTCCATCATCACATACTAACACATCTCTTGGTCTTTGATGATCAAATCACCCTCATAACCTTTCATCACTCAAACCTTAAACCACCAATGTGAAATGAAAAACCAAGTTATCCTTTGTTCTACCAATATCGAGTCATCCACCACTTCCATACCCTCAAAGAAACCAAGAGTCAATATCATACACCTAGTTATATTCACAAGAAGATTCCACCATGTAACCAAACAAGTGTGTCATCCCCACTACAACCTAACCCATTAAGGTTAAACCATCTCTCATGATACATAAACTTATATTCACCCTTGTGTCGCTCTTTGAAACAAAGGGCGATTATCATATCCATACACTCATTGCCATATTTGTGTATGTAGTCGAAAGTCAAGTGAATTTCATTATGAAATGCGTCTTTTCCACTTTCTAGCAAGTGAAGAACACAAAGAAGATATCCAAGCTTCAAGTGTTGTCAAGTCATCATCACCTCATTTCACACATTCACCTTCAGTCGTCAACCAACAAAACACCTCAAAACTCCATGATTCCCAATCATCCATTAATGATAATCCACATTCACAAAGAGTCTCCTAACGTCAATCCTCAAGATTACTCATCGTCGCCTCCATACCAATATTCTAATCCTTTCCACCTCCTTTGAGAAAACCACATGCCTCTTCATGTGATCATCTCGCATTAATAGAGAAGAGCTACATGACTTCAAGGATAAAGTTCTTTGTATGCTAATCAACATCCCTAAACACTTCAAAATCATTCAATTTCACAAAGCTCATTGCTTACATTAACCTACAACCTCCTAAACACTTCATCATAATTCCTATACGATGCATTACACAATATGTTGGATGTCCACCTATTTAGGAGGAGAGAAATTCATTCACATATTTGTATTTTGTCAAATTGTATTCAAAGAACATCTACTCATGTTTCTTACACCCTAAAATACCAACACATAGGTTTAGTTGAAGTCGGTTCACAAAAACACAAGTGCTTCAAGCCTTTGACTTTTTCTCTTTTTAATATTTCAAGCCCTTTTCACCCCCAATACCTCATCAAGTGAAAAACACATCATATGTTCAACAAAGTTTTTCATCTCCACAACCAACAACCAATGGAGTCTAGGATTATTCTCAAAACTAGGACTTCACAACTTCATTGTCTAGAACACCATCATAGGATCTCATCCTTTTTCTTCCTCGACATATATCATGTACGTCATTGTAAGTGCAAACGATATTTTAATCAAACTCTCATTCTCAACACGTTGGTTTAATCAACACTCTCGCATCTTATGATGTCATTTTCATCCTCATATAGGTGTTTTTAGTACTCTTTTCATGTGAACTCTTGTTCATAGGTGCTTATTGTTATCACTTCCTTTCAATTCCATTCAAGCATGCATTATGGCAAGATACATCATCTTTGGTAGATGATAAAGTCATATTCGTTGCTTATCCCTCTAGTTGTGAATTTTAGGATTGCATGAGTAGATATGTTCTATCCTTATCTTTCGATAAAGAATTTGCTATACACACGAGCTTCTAACTCTTTAAATAGTTGTCTACGTATCACCACCACCTTCAATCAACTCTTTCACTAATCATCACCACCATGGATTAGCGTAAAACCTACTTCTATTCATCTTGTGATGTTGTCATATTTTCAATACTTTTTCTAAAGTATAATGAAAATCGTTAGCCCTCGTTCAAACTCTAACGTTACGTGTGTTTTTACTTGTCCTGTTATCTTTTCCCAACCAGATATGAGTTATATTTGTGTTTTTAAGTGTTTTCGAAAATTTTGAAAATCGTCTCGGCACTTTAAAAAGGGGACTGTGTTGTTTTCCAGGTCTGGCGGATCTGGCGGAACCTTCACGAGGGTTCCGCCAGTGCAATTTTCTGGAAACCCAGAAATGGCCCAGCGGATCAGACGGAACCCTCACAAGGGTTCCGCCCGTGTCATCGCAGGGTTCCACCAGACCACCTGCAAATGTTTATTTTCTATTTTTCAAATTTTCAACTACCACACTTCTTCAAAACAATCTTTTAGGTGAGAAACTCATTCCTTGTTAGTTTACAACATCATTAGAAGCATCTCATCCTCATATCTTCTCTCTAGGCATTGTTTTGTAGGTTTCTATCATATTATATTCGCGTTTTTATTGTAATTCTTATTAGAAGAATACAACTTATTTTTCTTATGATTGTATTTCTTTCTACAAGAATGCACCTCATGAGATCTTTGATATCATGGGTCTCTACCTTGAGTCGCTTATATCATTTATATATTTACATCTTACTTTTCTTTAAGATGAAATATATTGCACTAACTCTTTCATTGTAGGTTCACCATAATATACGCTAGATCGTATATAGCATTATCATCTAAGGATGATGTTTGCATCGAATACTTTTCTTCTTTCATTTTAGGTGTTTCTTGACGTAGGAGGAATATCCATCAAGCACTCATATTGCATCGTCTATACACGTTGTTGTAGAGGACATGCTTGTCTTAAGACAAAACTTTCATTATACTAATTTTTTTTGTAGGTTCATATTGATGCCCTTTAACAAGGGGAGCTTCCGTCAAACATAGGAAAATTATTGTCTTATACTAACCTTTATTTTGTAGGGTTCTTCATCCTTGAATCACATACGTTGGTACCCTAGCAACGGGGAGTATTGATCAAGGGGGAGTCAATCATACACTAACCTTTGTGTCTTTTGTAGCTTTCTCATCCTTGTATCATATACGTTGGTACCCTAGCAACGGGGAGTATTGATCAAGGGGGAGTTAATCATGCACTAACCTTTATTTTTTTGTAGCTTTCTTATTTCTTGTGTCATATACGTTGGGACCCTAGCAAAGGGGAGTCTTGATCAAGGGGGAACTACAATCTAGGGGAAGCATGCACGCATTTTTCTTGATTCTCATTCTTCGACGCACCTTTGTGTTTCGACAAAAAGAAGGAGATAAGTCAACATAGTCCAAAATGATTTTTATTCATCATGCATTTTTCGTATAATTTTTTTTTTGTTGCATAACACTAACCTTGGTGTAGGTCAAGGAACTTAATTTGATCCATGGATCCGCTAACAACCTTAGGAAATTGGAGTTGAAGAATTCACTTCACTAGGGATGATACAAGCTCGCCATTTCGGGGAGAAATTAAGTTAACTCCAAGGACACACCCCTTTTTGTTTCGACAAAGGGGGAGAAGAGTGTAAACGGAGAAGGAAATGTAGAAGGTGTGTTGCGGATGCAAGTAAGTAATACGGACACAAGTAACTTTTTACATTTTACGTTCTATCACGTTTACATATTTTGTCATCATCAAAAAGGGGGAGATTGTTAGTGCAAATATTACGATATTTAATCTATACAGTCTCGTTTGTTTTGATTGATGACAAACGTATAACTTGATACATAATGTAAAATGTACAAGTTACTTGTAATCATACTTTGTCTCAACAAACATTCAACACCTCTCAACGTCTCGAGTCATCGTATGCTACAACACAGGTTCGTACATGTTTGTTATGTAGCATTATGATCAAACCCCTTGACCAACCATTTAGAATGACTAAAATACTTTTAGGGTCTCTAAGTATTTTAGGTGTCAAAGTGCACTTTAGGGGTTAAATAGAATAAGTGCCACTTTAAGTGTTTAAGTAATATTAGTAAGTTTTACAAATGATAAAAATGTGATGACATTAGGAATCAAACATTTTTAGTAACTCATTAACTTACTATAACAACATTACTTAGGTAATATATACAAGTTTACTTTCATATATATCTTAATCTTTAAATAGAAATATATATACATCACATCATGTGCATTTATGGAAAGGTTGAGTGTTTGACTTTCCATAAAGGTCTTACACATTTTGGAAGCATTCCATATTGATTCAATGCATGTTTGACTAGAAATAAATATGATGTGACATTGTTAGATATGAAAAGTTATTGTAAATAGTAATCCATGGTTTTGGAACATGGTATATAGAACATGGTTTTGGAAAACTTCTTATTTTGTTTTGCCTATAAATAGAAGTTTATGTTTTACTTAGAAGTGTGATGAAAAGATGAAATAAACACACACACATAGATAAGTAGGAAACCATGTAGATCACCCTTTCAATAATGATCATAATGCTTCTAACATTCATCTTTGTTGTAAGTATATCATACTTCATGATCCACCAAGAAGGTTACAAGATCTTGAAGTCATCATTCATTGAAGCATTCCAACATATGAAGATTCAAGGGCACTTGACATCCTCAATGGTTGAAGACTTCTTATTCAAGAAGTTCATGTAGATTAGGCATGCATATCCATTAGACTTTTATGTCTTGGATCATCATTGTAACATAACAATATAGATTAGATGGTTTATGTGTTTTTGCCATAAAACACAAGGTTTTTATGTTGGGCCACAAAACATAGCGGGAGTGGTTGTACCCTTGGTAAAGAACTCGACATCTAGCTTAGTGTCGGTAAAAGTGTAAGCGACGAACGGGAGTGGTTGTACCCATGTAAAAGAACTCGACATCTAGCTTAGTGTCGGTAAAAGTGTAAGCGACGAACGGGAGTGGTTGTACCCTTGTAAAAGAACTCGACATCTAGCTTAGTGTCGGTAAAAGTGTAAGCGACGATTGTAAGGTTTTCTCCGCCGAAAAGGGAGGTTGTTGATCTAGTGAAGTAACTCTCGAGTTGGGTACTCGAGGAGTGGAGTAGGGCGGAGAGGAGATCCGTGACCGAACCACTATAAATCCTCGTGTTCGGTTTGCCCTTTCCTTTTACTTATTGCCTTACTTTAATGTTTGCATTATGTGATTGTTTGTGTTGTGACTTGTTGATTGTACTTGTGTGATAACATGTTTTAAGTGATGTTAGTCATAAACTACAAGTAACATCTTTTATATTAGAACAAGCTAAAAATGGACATTTGATACAACAAGAAATAAAGTTTTTAAACGGTAACGTATTCACCCCCCCCCCCCCCCTCTACGTTTTCACATTATCATTTATAATTCTAAGACATTTATGAATGAGAGTAACATTATACTTTGATTGATATTTACATGTTTAACCTTAGTATGACATCAACAAGTGGATTTAGAAGGTTATGTATTTTGTTCTTGAATATCTTCAAGATTTGTAGATGCTCCCACTTACTTATGTAAGTAGAGACAATTCTCTAAATACTAAGTATTTAAGCAACCATGAATTGTTCTTAATTGGGAAACACAAAACACATTTTAAGTTCTCTATATTGTTAATAATATGCTTCATACGATTTTAACAAATTACAGAACTTTAATCAAGACATAATGGAATTTCTTCCAAGAACCATAATTTAGGATTTGTAGCAAAAACCCTAATTCTTGTATCACCCTTTAACCGAAAACCTTAGCAAAGGTTTGTGTTTCGTCGAGCTAGGAGGAACACCAAAACTACAATCTTCTAGCTGGGAAGTGTAGAAGAATCTGAAACCCAAACGGGTTTAGGATTCGATTGGTTTGAGTGGAACAACCGAAAATACCTAAAAGTTTAGGGGTTTCAGTCGTGGATTGTCTTGTATACCTTCTAGGTTTGAACTATATTGAGTGTACCCATGACACACGCAATTTTCTAACTTTGATAGATTCTAGAGGTAGAGTAATTAAAGCTATCATGAATTAAACAATAGGAATACAGTTTGTTTCAACTCATTAGACATACCATAATAATGTGGTATTCTATGAGTATTGGAATTGTGAGACTATATCAGAATTCCATAGATAACTTAATTCTCTTTGGACCAAATACTTGTCAATTTAGTCGAGCCAAATTGCATATTAAGTATTTTTGTACCAAGTGCATGCTACAATGTATATCTCTTGAATAATACAAGAACCTTATGTTCACGTGTTCACAAGAAGACAGAACTGTTCAAGAATTATTTGTTCATGTGTTTAAAAGAAACCAGAACATGTCAAGTATACACTATAAGTCTTTGAATAATTCAATGACCTCTTGTTTTATGTGTTAGCAAGAAGACATAACAAGTTTACTACATACTTTATGTTATAAGTCTTTGACTAATTCAAGGACTTTATAATTATGTCTTAACAAGCAAACATAATTATACTAACTAAAGTAATCATGAACGCAAACTCTTGAGTTCAATAGTACTTTCAAGTTAATTTTATACTTCAAAATTATGATTATTATAATTTAACCATAATTATATTGACTAAAACATGTAGTCAAAATGTTGAAGTAGCTTTACACTATATCATGACATTTGAATGTAGTAGGGCAACAAACATCTTGTATGTTTAAGTCCTAGTAGAATTATTAGCTTTCTTACCTTGCAGTCAAGAGAAACCAATAATATGTTGTTCCTTGCACACACTTTGAGATTTCTCCCACTTGTGTAAGGCACAACATCATATTATGAAGACAAAAAACACAACATGTGATTGATTGTGTAAACAATATGATAATGTCATAGATATTACAAGTAGATTTAGAACCATAACATTAATAAGGAATTGTGGATTATTATTCTATAGATAACATTTCCAGAAAGTGACATAAAAAAGACAGTGTGTTATCTAATAAAATCAAATGCAATTTTCCTTTAAAACAATGGTCGTTCATATTCCGAAAGTATGAATTATTTCAAAACAAGTTCGAAATAATATGGGTGACTAACAAGGAAACAAAATTTCATAGCTCCCACTGAAATTTGCAACATTACATGAATGTCATTTCAGTAATAAAACCGCAATGCTCCCACTGGATTTGTCAACATTATAAATGTTACATTTCCAGTAGAAAGCATATAGAAATTTAATATACTTTCCTATTCTCTTCGAATGCCTACAAGTAACAATGTACTTAGGTATTGAACAGAGTATATGAAGTCCTACTTATGTAGATGAGGGACTAGCCATTCATGCTTTCATTTAACTTGAATATTTAGCATGCAATTCCTCCTTTATTGTCTAAATAGCCTCAAGAGTATTTAGCACTGTAAGGAATAGTGGAAATCTAAGAAAAAACCTAGCTAATGCACTAGTAATTTCTTTACTCTTTGCAGTTTAAACTCATACATAATGACAAATGCAAAGTGCAATTTATTTTGGTAGCTCTAGACAAAATATTTTCTAGTTACACAAAATATATTATCTTTCCATTATTTCAGGACCAGAAAAGGGTAATGAAAGATTATAAATTAGTTTAACAATTGTAGTCCTATCTTAGTTTGTCAACTAAGGAGAAAAGATAGGAATATGTCTCACTCTTCTAGCTAGGAAAAGAGACTTTGTTCATCTTTTTAATAAAACAAACTTTTGTTTACGAATTATGTTGCAATAACACAATTATATTAGAACATAGAAAGTTTGGTTTTAGTATTTTCGATAATTAATTTCTTAAAAGAATTAACTACCCAATTAATTACTAATAAGGCTAAGATCCAACTTGACCTCCCACTTATTACCGGAGGTCTGACCAGCGTGTAAACAAGTAGGGCAAGAGGTAAGCGACGAGCGTTAATTGCATAAAATGCAACTCTTAAAATTATGAGATTGTTCAATACATTAGTAGACAAGTAATAATGTCATGAGCATGTTTAGTCTCATCTTATGCCTCGGGTCCAAGGTCTGACCAAGCATACTCGAAATAAGTCGACCAAGCAAGAACGTGCAACGATCACCAAAGGTCTGACCAATGAGTAAAAGTCGCCATGGGTTGGAATGGCCCTAAGGTCTGACCAAAGAGGTCAAGCCAAATGCACGTGTTCTTGGTTGGCTGGCATAGACTTAAAATTTACACATAGGGGTATACACATAAAGTGTTAAAATGGTGTGTACAAAGAAGCATGCAAACAACTTTGTGACACTGTAGTGATCATTGCGCCCAGTTTTTAAATTTATGAAAAACTTGTTTCAATAGTTTTAGGTCCTTTTGGTTTCATAAAATAATTTTCCACAAAATACATAGCATGTCACAATGAATATGTATGTTAGGCGTGTAGAATTAAAGACCATTTTAATGTCATCTTACATCATAATTATTAATCCGTATCATTATGTTTTAGGCGTGTAAACATGTAAACAACCTCAACACATAAGCAAGTAAGGCACATAATAATTATAAAGACATTAAAAGATAGCTAGTAACAAGTAAAAATCCGAGAAATCCAAGGAGTCTTCCCCAATTAAAGATAAGACCCTCAATAGGTTTTCATCTCAGTACCTATATTGCCACAAGCATCAAAAAATGATTGCGTACATCTTATAGCCGGAATTAAAGAAACAAATCAATTTAAAAATTAAAAGATCTACTTTTCAAAATTAAAAGATTTAGTTACTATAAATAAAAGTTTTAATTCCAAAAATAGAAGATTTAGTTTCCAAAATTAAATCTGTAGATCTTAAAAAAAATAAAAAGATTTACCATCCTAAATAAATAAATTAAAAAAAGAAATAACATATTAACTAGTAATTTTCCTCTTTTAATGCTATATTAACTTTTAATATTATATGCAAGATCTATCATAATATTTTCCTTATTTTATTTATGGTAAAGATTTGCCTATCTTTACCATATTAACAATTTAAACATAAAAATAAAGAAAATAATTATAATAATCGCAACAGAAAATTAAAATAAGTTTTAGGCGTGTATCTAGGCGTAAAATTTAATTTTAATAGTGTAACACTATATGCCAAAACGATATGACTCGTGATGCCACTGTTGGGATTTAATAATACTATAGGTAACCAATTTAGCTACGAGTGCACAGCGGAATGGATCTAGTTATGACAAATAGGTTAACACAATACGAATAATAAAAGCATACCTTTTAGCGATTATTCTTGAATTTAACGTATCTAAAATAGATACCTCTACGGTTGCTCACACTACACGTCACACGAGCACGTTAGGATGCTAGTGCTTGCTTCACGAATAAACAAACAAACATCACGTGTTTTTGTTAAACCAAAACCGATCTAAAACCCTAGGAGGGTACGTTAGAATCAGTACAAAAGAAAGGGATTAGTAGATGCAATTTATATCTTTTCATGCATGCAAATAAATGCATACGTAAATATATAAATACATGCAATCTACATATTGATTTGTTTTCCGTTTGTCTAGTCACATGGAACAAAGAAGAACAAATTTATTATTTGTTAGTGGAGAGAAGTCAGAGAACCGATTCATTAAAGGATTGGTTTAGAGTCGTGTATTTAGTTGTGGATTCCTTAATGAGGAGAGGTATGGGGTGTTTATATAGCACCCAAACTTGCTTTCCAAGTTCTAGCATAATACTCCACCACTTCTCAAAAACGACAACCAAGCCTCTCCTAGAATCTTCCCTATAGCTGGCCACTTTGGAAGGGAGGACAAGGGTTTTATTTTCCGACACTAAAGTCCCTCTCTTTTGTATTTAATGTAAATAGTTAGTTATTGCGTCTAACGATAAACTAACAACCATTGAATAATTATTTCGTGAAACATATTATATATTTAATAAATATAAACGAGTTACATATACTAAATATACAATAAACGTACTCTTTGTGTATTCGTGTGTGCCCCCAATAGGCTCACGTATTTCTAACCGTATAATATGCGGATTCAACTACCATATTCCAACAGTAGTGTAGTTGCTGGCTCCACCAGTAGTTGATCGATAGGTGATAGTTTCAAACTCGTCCGTGTGGGTTTTTGACGCCTCCATGGGCATGCTATTGGATTTTAAAACAGACTACGAAAAAGATATCTAATAACATCTTCACTAAATAAATCACTTCCGCGTTTCATGTCATATTTTGTTTAACTAACAATATTATTTTCATATTTTGATGCTTATATTTGTTTAAGGGTTGTAATTTAATATGGATATACTGAAATTCAACATTTAATATTAGAGTGTTTGGAAGAAGGGTCTTATATGTTTTCCCATGAGTATTTATTTAGGAAATGTAGTTAACTTAAGTTGTGAATATTCTATGGATGAGTGGTATTCCACTAGTTGTGATGATGCCTTCCCATAAATGTAATATTTAGATTTGCTGTTATAGGAGAGAAAAAGTAGTCATAACTGGCTTGTAATACTTCAGGAGGATGGATGGTTTGTATGGAGGGATGAAGTCGTCTATTATGTACCATCTTTTTTCATATTTGTGAGGTTGTGGTTGCAATATGAATAAGATTGTGCATAATGAGGAAATGTAGTCCTTTGGTGAATTGATGATTCGTATTTGAGTAGAAGTTGTAATCTTCATTACTGTTGTATTGGTTTTGATAGAATGTGTAACAAAGTGTAGTCAGAAATATGGTAGCTTTGGAGTGTCATAGTACATTCAATATGTAGAATGTTTGTATAATATATGTTCATCATTTCACCAAAATCATTTAAAATTAGAGATATATAAACTCCTTCTAGATAAAATCACATCTAAGGGGCGTTTTGTTCGCATAATATTTTTTGAGTGAATTGTATATTGTCAAAGGATTGTAAGTTGATGAATTGTAATTTGAAGAATTAGAATATTGTAATTGTCATGTATTAAATTGCGATTAATAAAATTTATGTTTGGTTGACTAACAACGTAATATAGTTCAAACAATATAAAAAACTAAAAAATTACTAAAATATTATAAAATCATTAATTCAGTATAGTATACTACCTCCGTCCCATAATTATTGTCCAGTGTTGAATTTCAAAGTCTTTATTTCACAAGTTTTACCTTAGATATTTTTATTTGTCGTATACGATACTTAATGAAAATTATATCAATTAAAATATATTTAAAACACAATCTATTCATATATTTTTCATCATGTAATATATAATAAAAATAAAAATATATAAGGTCAAAGTTGAGAAATAAAGACTTAAAAAGTCAATAGTGGACAATAATTATGGGACGAAGGGAGTAATTAATAACAATGATAAATCTTTTAAAATATTATAATTATGATTATTATATGATAACAATGGTACTAATAATTAAAAATCATTAAAATAATCATATACTAATTGTATATCATTTAAAGCAATAATATAATAATAACATACGTTTATGTTTTTTTTTAATATATATAATAAAAAAACAATTATTATAATAAAAAATAATAATTTATATTATATTTGAAGATATTAATAATAAGCAGTAACAATTATAATGTAATCATAATTTATATTATATTTATTAATAATTAAAAAACTATAATAAATTATTTTGATATTTTAACAAAATAAATTAATGTAATAATATATATTAATATAGAATAATAATAACGATATAATAATATATAATCTTTGCTTTCATATTATTTTGTTGAAAATATATGAATAAAATAATAATTAAAATATTATTTATAATAATAATAATAATGATAATAATAGCACCAACACAAACTATAATGGACCTCGTTTTGACTTGCATCTCGGCGTTGATAATCTAAGGTTTTTTGGCTTGCGGATATTTTCCCGCTTAATATTGTTTGGCCCTTGCATGGTGTTAAACTACAAAATGATTTTCATTACCTCGTTAACATATATTTTTTGGAGGCAAAATCTTAAGCACATGAAGATTGTAGGGTTTGATAGCATATAATACGTAGTGCCATGCATGCAGGCAGGATACGTTGTCTTTATAATTAAATAAGGTTACATTGGGCCAAAGCTGGTAATGATTAAAAAAAAATATTATAAGGCTATTAATTGGGCCAAAACAAATTTGATTGGAGTTATCATTAGCTGGGTTAAGTTTCTTGGCCGTGGGGTGCAAGGTACTTTCTTGCAATCCTTACTAATAGTTATCTCTTTGTCGTCACTCTTATAAAAAGATTTGGCTTCCATTGAGCAAAGTTTTATTGTCGTTTGTTTTCGGAAATCGGTTAGTGTTAACCTCGTAATCATGTTCTTTCTTAAAGAAACAAGCATTATAAATATATATGTTATCTTTATTCTTCTTAATGATTGTTGTTTGTATCTTTCTGTTGGTATATCACTATATCATATATAATGATTGACTCTATATGTAAATTTTATGTTGCAGAGTCCGATGGATCATGAATCAAATTGTAATGGGAAAGAGCCGGAGATGTCAATCAAAAATACTAAACGACTTGATCATTGGTATAATATTGAGTATACAGTTTCTCCAAGGGTGGCCAAAAGGGATATCGCCCAAAAGCTATATCAATTTCTGAGTTTTTTCAAGTCTAGTATCACTCAAGAACTTGATAAGTGCAAGGTAAATACATCGATTGATATATGCACTTAAAATCCGCATAACAGTGCATGTAAATTATCTTATTGTTCTAAAACTGAACATGCATCGAGAACCGATTATATTTAGTTGTTCTTTGAATGAAGTTAGGCAATATAACTGACATGTGCCTCTTTGTTCTTTCATAACTAAATTCCAAAACAGAAAGATAAAATTCGCATAAACAACGATATAAAGTGGTTTGCGAGAGGTGATAAGGGAGGGAAGTGGAAGAAACAGCATAGCGAACATGTTGAAGAAGCTCTAGGGAAAGAGGAGGAGGAACTTGAATTACTGATGAGACCAATTCCAAGAACTGATGCCGGTTTGATAAATTATACGACACATACACATTGGAGATATGTATACCCCCACAATTGGAAAATACATGTAACCCGCTTGATCTCATTTTCTCCTAAGTGATTATATATTCGAGTTTCTTCTGTAGATTTGCTTTTGTTTTATTTCACATTTTACAATATATTTTGTTAGCTGGAAACCGAAGTTATTTCAACAAGAATTTTTTGTTCCAGCATTTACGCTATTACTTAGAAACAGAAGTTTCACACTTTTGTTTCATTTAATATATCGATGGTCAGCAAGAATCTACGAGATAAAAAATAGAAAAGTTTGATAACTCGATTAACACTAGGTTTAATTGTATTTTAGATTGATTGTAAATTTGCTTCTTTTTTTTTCTCCCCAGGATGTAGGTACCGACAAGAAACGTTGCCATAATAGGCTCAACAAAGGGAGGATGGACTTGGAATATTTGAAACAGGTTCAGGATGAACTTCTATCACAGGAAAAAGATACCGATGTGGATGATTGGGCACAAGAGCTTGACTATGTGGTACATATCCATAAGCCGTAGACAAATTTTGCTTTTCCTTACCCTCATCATAGTTTTTAACAAATGGTTCAATTCATTTTGTCTTTGTGTGAGAAAGATGGAGAGCCTCGTACACAGGATCCAACATGGAAACAATAAGAGGGCAGACGAAGGAAAATTATATCAAGGAATTAGAATGCTAAACAATACAATGGAAATATACACGGCGCCAACAGAACCTGATGATGATATTTGGGGACCATCTTCCTCAAGACTAGCCCTTGACAAACAAGAAAGACAACATCAATCGAAGGTAAATTGGGTCTATACCTCTTAAAAGTTCATCACTTGTTGGTCCATCGTATTTTATATTACTACTAGTCAATTAATCCATGTTTGTATGCTACTCGTACTAGATTGTGTTAAACCAACTAAAGAAAGCTCGTACTATTAGAAGGGGCCAACTTAATCTAGAGTTGGATCTTTTGAGACAGAAAATCAGATGTATGGAGAGGCTACTTGAAAAAATTTCTTTGAAGATGAAAGCGGCCTATAAATGTGCTTATGAACTTGCAGAGCAACAAAATGAGGTGGTATATCATCTGTCCTAAAATAATTTTCGTTTGTTAGTGGATAATAAATATTTATGGTAACCAGGATATAACTAACTTCTGTTGTTTACATTCAGAAATCAAGTTACAGTGAGTGCAAATCGCACATGACATATGTGAAAGAACAAGCTGAGTACAAATTGCTCATGACATATGTGAAAGAACTAGCACGAAGAGGGGACATTGTGGAACTGATGCAAGTTTGTGACAGGCAGCTTTTTGAAGGTTGCACAAATTCTAATTTATAATCATCAAATTATCATTAACGCTTTATGGAATTGATAATTCTTCACCACTCTAAATAGTACTATGCTTTTGGTTGAATGTTTCTTATTTTCTTTTGAAAATCTAATATGATTTTATTAGTAGGCAACTCATGAGATCGAGGAGAAAACAGTGTGCAAACAACACATCGCGAAGTACAATTATTGCTTATTGTTTCCTGTGCTTAATATACATACAGTATGCTTATTAGCTCATTAAATTTCACAATGAATACCTCAACTGAGGTTTATTAATTACAAACCTCTTAGCAAAGTCACAATATTGCAACCAAGGGCAAGCCTAAGGCATCAATAGCATAACGCATACAGCCTACAACCAAAACACTATACAAACATTAATGCTAAAACTATAAACATACTTAACGGCATCATCTTGTCATCTTGTAAAGATACCAAAATCAGCGTTCCGTTTCCATTACTTTTCTTCAAAAAGGATGTAGCTCCATCTTTCATGGCTCGCTACTTTCTAATACCATTCAGACCTCTTCTGGCCAAACTACAAGATTGAGGTAACCACATTCAACAATACTAGCTCAAACTTTACTAATTATCGTAGGTAAACATATGTACATACAAGAGAGCATTTTTTGAAACTATAGCAAGTTAAAAATTACATTTGTTAGTACTTACTAATCACAATAAATAAAAATGCAAAATTAATATTATTTCTTTAATGGAAAAGTGAAAAAAAAAATGCCAAAAAAGAAAAAAAAGATTGTAGAAGAACCCATGATTGAAGTCTTTTCCCTCTTTTGGATCAATACAGCTTGCATATTATTATTTTCGGTTAGTGCACTCCCGGTCCTGCTTTCTCTATCGCCTTCGTCCTCTTTCCCACAACACAAGATGGTGTCTTCGAGGAGGGTTCCTCGCTTTCTGGCTTCTTAGAGATGGAGATAATGGACTTTTTCCTGCCACGCGCAAGTTTTCTTTTTTTGGTTCTTTTCATTGGTCGTTTTCCACTAATAGACTAATAGATGCCTAACAATAGGAGCTACGGAACTGAGCAGCTAGTACTTTTGTAGTCATTTCCTATTCCAGTATGAGATCGGAACATGGCATCTAGAATGACTATCACCAACTTTTTCCATTTTTAAGCAAATTATTAAATTGTACATCTGTTACGTAACTCATACAGATTGCTAAATATATACACCAACAGTCTAACATGATTAATATTATATTTACTGTATAATGTTAGCCAAATTCTTACACAAACCATAAGAAATTGTGTGCATGAGTAGCTCTAACTCTTGAGATCAAGGGATGGAGCGACTTGGAGAGGACGAAATTGGCTCCATTTATAGTAAAATTAAATATCGATATGCCCAACGATCATTCTCTCAAATTTCTAAGCAATTCTTAAAAGTTGCTTGCATTCGCCTATGTAAGTTGCAGACTCGGTTTCCTGGTCTGATATATGCTCTATCAGAGTCCAGAAAACTACTATCTTTCGAATGTTGTCTACCACTTTCCAACAATCACATGAAACACCTAGCCCAATCATGTCCTAATATCCACTTCTTGAAGCTGTGTATTTTATATAATAATCCGTTGGTGTATGACTTTGATGATGATGGTTTGCTTGCAGTAGTGAATGCTTGTCGCCATTTGGTTAAGGTGGATTTAAGTAGGAGGTTACATGTTGGGGATCTAGGAGTTGTGTCCCTTGTACGATCATCTAAGAAATTGAGATGGTTAACTTTGGAAGGATGTGCTAATGTCACAAACGAAACACTCAAAGCTATTGGAGAAACAAGTTGTTTAAGAAAGTTGGATTTGACAGGTTGCTTTTTGATTACTGATTTAGGTTTAAAGTATCTAGCAAGCGGAGATTTGATGACTTGTTTGAGGACACTTGTTTTGGGCAAGTGTGATAGGATTACTGATGTTGGTATTTTGCATTTGAAACAAATGGTTTTTCTAGTTTCACTTGATTTATCAGATTGTGGGGTTAATATCACCGGATCTCAATTATACCATATCCCAAATATCGAGAAGTTGTGCTTGTGTAGATTGATCAAGTTAACTGATGATGCATTGTTTGGTATTTCCAAGTGTTTGAAACTTACCCAACTCAATTTGACTGGTTGTAAGGCAATAACTGGTAAAGGTTTACGAGCTTTTGCTCATCACCCGACACTAGAAAAGCTTGAGTTGTCTTCATGCCACAATTATTATTGGGAAGATGTGAAGTCAGTTGCTTTGACTTCCACAAGGTTGAGAGTTCTTCATCTCGATACCAGAATAAAAAGGCAGATGCCAGAGGCAGGTAGCTGGTCTTTAATTGGACGCTGCCTGATAATTTGGCATGATGGTGGTCCCATGTATCTAAGAGAGCGATGCGTTGTGTTTGGGCTTCATTATTGCTTTTGCTTTGCATTTGGTATTCTTCTGTTATTTGCATTTGCAGTTGCATCTATCTTTATGGATAAATGATGTGTGTCTACTTTTTATTCAAGTTTAAGGTTATAGTTTGTTATGACTACTTTCATCTATGGTTCATGTGTAATTATGTCAAGTAGAATAATAAGTGATTGCTTTCGTGTGATTAATGATTAACAAATAGTATACTTATTAGCTCACAAAGTGTCACGACTCACTCAAACGAATACCTCAACTGAGTTTTATTATCATAAACTCAAAGAGCATTGTTATGACAACACCACAGACAGATACGTTTTGGTGGCAATTAAAATAACGAGCACATCACATGTTCTTTAAGCTTTCCATGAAGACAAAGGTGGAGTGTCGGATGTTAGATATGTTGGGAAACCATCCATATATCGATCACCCTTGGCTGCATCATCAGAAGCAATAGATTCAAGTTCCACCATATCTTGTGGTGTTAGCTTGACAGACAAAGCTCCTATATTCTGTTTAAGATTTTCAATCTTAGTGGTTCCTGGTATTGGGACCACATCCTTCCCTTGGTGGTGAACCCATGCCAATGCTAGTTGTGACGGGGTGCAACCTTTCTTTTCTGCTATCCCACAAACTCGGGCGTACAAGGCTTTGTTATGCTCAAGATTCTCAGCTTGAAACCTTGGTAGAGACTACAAAATAGCATGCAAACACTAGTTTATAGCCATTTTCTTGATTATAAATAAAATTATTAATGTATTTGATTCATGTGTTGTTTGTTGACCTGTCGAAAGTCACCATCTGTCAAGTTCTCAGCCACCTTTGGACCCGATGAAAGAAATCCCCGGCCTAGCGGACTATATGCCACTATACCAATGCCAAGTTCTCTGCCAAAGCATGAGATAAAGAAATTACTTGAATATCAATTGATGTAATAAATGATGTGTAACGGGTCAAAATGGGTTCAGGTCGGGTGTGGGTTGACCCGTAAGCATTTTCCGTGCTCTTTGTTCATTGTTTAGTGTCTAAATGGCTTAAAACTACGTTATTACAAGAATAATGTCAACGTTTCTAAAATACCGTTTTAGGAGGGTATTAGCATTATTTGGTGCCTTATAACTCCTTCGACCCTTTAGTGAAACCATAGCCAAATTGACCCATTCATAAGTGGATGGGTCAAAATTGCTTAGAGTTAGTCAAATTGTGTTTCTAAAGTAAAAAAAGTTGCAAAGTACGGTAAAATGATTTCAAACAGACGGATATCAAACCTGCAAGTAGGAATAATTTCATCTTCAACATCCCTTGACCACAATGACCACTCTAATTGTACAGCAGTTATCGGATGCACAGCATGTGCTCTTCTAATAGTTGAAGCTGAAGCTTCTGACAGCCCTACAAATTTGATTTTTCCTTCTTCTACTAGCTTCTTTAACTCTCCCATCTTACAAGTAAAACAAAACAATCTCAGATAATTAAGACTGCGTGAAACTGAACTTAAGTAAACAAAGTACTAAATACCGTGATTTCAATGGGCACATGAGTGTCACTACGATGCTGATAATAGAGATCAATGCAATCAATCTCAAGCCGTTTCAAGCTGGCTTCACAAGCTGCCCGTACATATGTCGGATTACCATAGATTTCATAGCCTCCAGTCTCAGCACTGATACCGAATTTGGTAGCTAGTTCCACTTTTGGCCTTACATCCCCCTTCAAAGCCTGCACGGAAATCAGTCGTTTAACAGGTTGAACTAATAAAGTAGCATATATATATATATATTTTTTTTTTATTTCTTTTCTTTTCTAAAAAAATAAAGTACTCCGTAGCATATTTACTATTTTTCTAGTCAAGGTCTGAACTAGCATGACATACTTCTATAAAAAGATGCATTATAGAAACAATACTTTTTACACTAGAAGGGGTGTTTCGCATCGGGTTTTGAAATTGATTATCTGTATTTTCATAAACCGAATGATCAGTTTTGACTTTTGAGCATTTGCGTGTAGTCAAACTAACATAATCAGTTCCAAAACACAAGAGATTAACTAACATAAAGAACCTTTTTTAGGATGCAGTAAGATAGCAAAAGCAGTTTAATCTGACCTTTCCAAGTAAGATTTCATTAGTATGAGGCCCATAGACATCAGACGTGTCGAAAAGTGTAACACCAGCATCAATAGCTTGATGGATGAGGTTGATCATGTCGGCTTCGGGTTTTGGGGGGCCATAGTAAGCAGACATCCCCATGCAACCCAAGCCTTGTGCTGATACTTCCAAACCCTGTGAACCCAACTTGATTCTTGGAACCTTTGCCATTTTCTCAGTGATAAAAAATTAACCTTCTTTTGTTATAGTATATCAGATTGTGATGTTAAGAAAATTAAGTTGATGATGAGTAGTTTATAGTGAGTGAGGTATAAGGTTGCTGGTGTTATATGATTAGTCTGCAAATGGTGGAGCATGGATGATGATGTAAGAGCTTACATATTACTAAGTTTTATGCATTTGTTAAATATTTTTTGGTCTCATTTGGCTACTTTATGATGTAAGAGCTTACATATTACTAAGTTTTGTATCTGCTGGCTAACAGATAAATATTTATTAATAACGGTTATGATATTAAATTTTTTCTGTCACTTTATAAATAGTGATAAGATAATAATAAAATATGGAAGAACATTAGTATTTTCAAAACAGTAACTATTCTAAAAATTGATGTTTAAGTTTTTACAGTGGGATGATCATAACTGTAACAACACAATAAGTCAATAATACCTGTATAAAGTATTAAAATTTACCCTTTCTATACAATAAATAAGTATATTATGGGACGTAAGGATCTTTTAATCTGGAGTTATATATTTCGAAGTAACGAGTATTAGCACAGAATAGGTAATGGCCGAAGACATGTAAAAGAAAAACCTTCATTACTCAAAATACATTTTAAAGAAAACATAAGTTATAAGGTAAATGATCTCATGACCATAACCATATATGAGATACTTATGGTGTCTATTTGGCTACATAAGATGCTAATGTTGGAGTATTAGCATGCTTCCAAGTGGATTTCATTACTGCATCAGGATATCTATCACCCTTAATCATTGACGCGATTGTTTCAAGCTCACTCATGTCTTCATGTGACAGCTTAACAGATACAGCTCCAATGTTTTGCTTGAAATTCTCGATCTTCGTTGTGCCAGGTATAGGACATACATCCTCCCCTTGGTATAGGACCCACGCCAATGCTAGTTGTGATGTGGTACACCCCTTGTTTTTAGCCATTTGGTGAACTTTTTCCAACAAAGCCTTGTTATGCTCTAGATTCTCACCCTGAAACCTTGGGAATTGCTGCAGAACAATCAAAACTAATATTCAATCCTGTCGCAATCATAAAAGGTCAAATAGATAAGTTTTTTGTTTGGATCAGGTTAGTTCAGGTCGTGGCGTGTTTGGTTGACTTAAAACACTTTTTCTTGAAAAACTTTAGTGCACAATTAGCATGTTAATTATGACTACCAAGTTCTTAAACAGATTTAGATGGCATTACATTTTAGCCAATTTTCACCGGTATGAACCATTTAACCCATTCTCTTATTAAATAAGTCAAAATGATATATTTAGTTTTATCTATTCCACATTTACATTTTGTAGGTCCGATTTATGCAGTAAAAATAAATTAAAAATGTGACTTGAGTCTACGTACCCTTCGGATGTCAGTCACTGCAAGATCTTCGGTCAAAACCGGAACGGAAGAAAAGAACCCTTTTCCTAGAGGGGAAAATGGAACAATCCCAATACCAAGTTCTCTGAAAAGAGAATTTCCAAATAACAAAAGTCAAAACGTTGATTTCTATCAGAACAAAAAGTCATCGATGATATAAGAAAATAGTAAACCTGCAAGTAGGAATAACTTGTCCTTCAGCATCTCTGGTCCACAAGGACCATTCAAGCTGAACCGCAGTTATTGGATGAACAGCATGTGCCCTTCTAATTGTTTCGGGTGAAGCTTCAGATAAACCTACGTATTTTATCTTACCCTCTTCAACTAGTTCCTTTAATGCTCCCATCTAATAAGTTTACAAAATACCAACATAAGCAAATTTAGCTAGTTTAAATTCTTCCGAAACCGAGTCATTCGGTTCAGTTATCCGCATAATATAAAATCCTTGACTAAAACTTTTAGTTCTATTGCGTTGACTAAGCCAAGTGACTTGATCATGTAGTTTTTTTATTGTGATAGTAAGTGATTATGTATTACTACCTATATGAAAAGCTGGACTTAAATTAGTATTAAAGAGGTACTGCATGTAAAAGGAGAAACCGTGATTTCGATAGGGATAGTTGTATCAATCCGATGAATGTAGTAGAGATCAATGCAGTCAACTCCCAGCCGTTTTAAGCTACCGTTGCAAGCTTCCTTAACGTACACAGGATCACCAGTCACAGTAAGCCCGGTTTCAGGTGAGATGGACTTGATCCCAAACTTTGTAGCTATTTGCACTTTGTCTCTCCTACCTCCCTTCAAAGCCTGTAGTAATATATCAATCATCATTTCTATTGGACTAGTTATATTTATGGAGTGTTTGGGATTGCCAATTAACTGTTTGTCAGCTTATCGATGAGCAATCCTAAATATACTCAAAACCATGGTTGGCATTTCGGGTTGGCGGGTCGGTACATTCCAACCTGACCAGGACTTGTCCAAGTAATTTGGTCAAATGTGTGAACCTTAACCCTAGCTATGATGAACCATTTATCTAAACGGGTCAGATGGGTTAAACGGGTGTGAACTCTGAGCATGACCAACTAAGCAATCATCTAAACAGGTTACATGGGTCAAACAGGTAGTTGGTTCTGCCCCATACAACCCGATAAAACTTTAACTCATACTCCACCCAAACACGACATGTTTATTTAATTGGTTAGACGGATCAACCCATTTCGACACGAGTTGTCAATTGTCACTCCTACTATACTTATCTAATATATCAAAATGCAATAATCAAATCAAATCAAAACAAAACACAAAGGACTGGTTCTAACCTGGCCAATGAGTAGCTCATTAGCATTCGAGCCGTAAACATCGGATGTGTCAAGAAAGGTGACACCAGAATCAATGGCAGTATGCAAAAGCTGGATCATTTCTTCCTGAGGTTTATCAGTTTGAGACATGCTCATGCATCCTAAGCCAATGGCTGACACTTGCAAACCTTGTGAACCAAGCTTTCTTGTTGGCATCACCATTGTTTGATGTCTTTTAGTACTGATAAAGAGCTATTGGAATGAGTAACGTCTTAACTATATATTTATAAGAATGAATATCTTACGTATGCACTGACATATTGCATACGTGTGCTTTTGTAATCTTGTGTATTATTTTTAACTTAATTAATTTTTGGCATGAATTTCATCACCAGCTTTTAATTTTTCATCATTAATGCAAAGTTACCTTATTAACATAATCTGTATTCTGTAATAGGTATTTATTACACAAACTTTTTTTTGGATAAAATTTGTTTAATTTTGAGCTAAAAGCCAAAACTGGTCATTGGTGCATAGCCCTACATTGACAAACCTTATTCATTTATTTATTTATTTTGCAATTTTTCTACTGCGCCAAGTACATTTGTCACAACTAGTTCATCCAAAAAAATTGTGTTTTATGTATGACTTAAACAACTTTTTTTTTTCTTTTTTTTTTTTTTTTTTTTTCTTTTTTTTTTTCTTCCTACACCACCTATCTCACAAGTCTCAACGGAATTGAACCCACAACCTCTAGGTTGATGGGCCACTCACATACCGCTGGGCCAGGAGGCCTTTGGTAGCCTAAACAACTCTTAGTTTTCCGGGTACAACGCACTTCATAAGTTGAAAACCGACCACGCTATAACAAGTAACAAAATATATACAGAACTTGGCTCAAGAAAAACTTGAAACCAATAATTTTCACTTGTACGCACGTATGTGAATTGTGATATGACAGCACAATGGGGAATATAAACACACAGACACAAATTTTATTTCATCAAAACCACACTCAGAAACAACATATATATGAAGCCATGTCTCTACTTGGCTTGTAGTGAAGATGCCCTTACTCTCGCTTCCATGAAGACAAGGGTGGAGTATCCGAGTTCTTGTAACAATGCACCAAAAGAAATTCAGGCATTCTATCACCCTTGAACGAAGCCATAGATTCAAGCTCAGCCATGTCCTCAGCCGTGAGTGTAACACCGAGGGCTCCAAGGTTCTGGTTCAGGTTTTCAATCTTGGTTGTACCAGGGATAGGAGCCACGTCGTCCCCTTGGTGCAGGACCCAAGCCAGTGCCAATTGGGCCAATGTGCACCCTTTTCTTTGTGCCATTTGGCTAATTCTCTCAATAATAACTTTATTGTGGTCAAAGTTCTCTCCTTGTGTCCTTGGTAGAATCTATATAATATGGAAAAAGCATGATTAAGATTAAAAAAAACCGACATCACGTGGTGAAATCAGAAACCGACAAACAACTCAACGGGCTTATGTTTACACATATCAATAAGTATACAAGAAAATCAAACACAATATGAGATTAGCACAAACCTGTCTAAAGTCGTCAGCAGTGATATTGTCCATCAACTTTACACCTGAACCAAAGAAGCCACTACCCAATGGAGCAAAAGGAACAATCCCGATTCCTAACTCTCTGCAGGTAGGAATGACCTCGTCTTCTGCATCTCTAGTCCATAAAGACCACTCCAGTTGTACAGCTGTTATTGGATGAACAGCGTGTGCTCTTCTGATGGTTTCTGGACCAGCTTCAGATAGACCGATATATTTTATTTTACCTTCTTCAACCAGTTTCTTGAGTTCTCCCATCTACAGAAAAAGATCGTTCTCCTTTATAAGCAGGCAATGCTTCAAAAATGTCGCCTACTCACCTTAACACTTGATATAAGTTTATCGAAAATTAGGACTTTTTGTTTTAATATATACTTCTAACCACAAATAACAATAGCAACATTTGACAAAGCATATATATATGAAAAATCTGCAGTAAAGACCCGCTGTAATAGAATATACTGACCATATTCAGATTTAATACCATTACTAAGCTGCAGCAAAACTAGTTCTGAATTTGTCAAACACTCAAACTGATTACCTAATTATAACAACTTCAAACACATCTAACAAGAAGCTAGAGCATATTTGATATTGCCACAACAAGCTAATATAAAACCAAAAGAGGAACTAACTGTGATTTCGATGGGAACTCTTATATCAATGCGATGAACATAGTAAAGATCCATATAATCAACATCAAGTCTCTTCAAACTTGCTTCACAACAAGCCCTTACGTACTCCGGATCCCCACGGATTTCTGTATTTTCAAAACCCCCCTTAAACTGAATTCCAAATTTCGTAGCTAGCTGAACATCCTCTCTCTTGAGTCCCTTCAATGCCTGCACCAATCACACAATCACAAAAACAGTAGAATTCACGGTGAAGCTACTAGCGACAAGTTCACTCACACAAAACCAGTCAAATTCACTTTAAAGACTTAAGGCATGTTTGGGATTGCTTATGTTTTCTGCTTTGCAGCTTGGTTTTATTCAGATAAGCAGTTTGAAGTGTTTGAATCATCCAAACTGACTTCCCTTACCACATTTGCAGTTAAGCAGGTTGAGACATGCTTATTTCGAAATGCTTATTTAAAATGAAACTAAACTTACTTTTTTACCATCATCATATCTAGCCTAAAAACTATCATAAATACTTTAGACCAAAAATTTCTTAGACAAAAATGTCCATTTTTGGTCTTATTGCAGACTTGCAGTCAATTTACAAAATAAGTAAATTCAAACACTAACCTTTAAGCCTCTTACTAAATAAGCAAAATCCCTAACACACCCAAATTCAAAGGCACATAAACAGTCAAATACACATGAAGGCTTAAAGGGGTGTTTGGAATTGCTTATTTCATTTGCTTAACAGCTCATTATTACTAGGATAAGCAGTTTATCATCCAAAATGCTTATCTTTAAGCTTTATACCATCATCATATCTAGGGGTGGCAATTCGGGTCGGGTTCGGGTTGGCGGGTTCGGGTTGTCAGGTTAGCGGGTCAGAAAACCCCAACCTGAACCTGACCCATTTAAATCATCGGGTCAACTATGTCAACCCTAACCTGTTTACACGTAACCCGAACCTGACCCATTTAACCCGTATATATACTTGGGTTGACAGGTTAAATAGGTTACATGGGTTGAATATGTTAAACGGGTTTCGAGTTGACCCATTTAATCCGTTTTATATATAAAAGTTAGCACATTACACGAGTTAAATGGGTTAAACGGGTTAGTAGGTCGACCCGTTTTACCCATTTAACCCGTATAATTAAATATAAATATTTTTTAGTTAAGAAAAAAAAAACTTAAACGGGTTGGCGGGTCGACCCGTTTATTTTATTCTCAACCCGAACCTGACCTGTTTAATAAACGGGTTAGATATGTCGACCCAAACCTGACCCACAATCTATTTAGCTCAACCCGAACCTGTTAATTTTCGTGTCGGTTTCAGGTCGGGTTTCGTGTCGGGTCAGAAATTGCCGCCCCTAAATTCATATCTAACCTAATACTTTAGGCCAAAAATTTCTAGACAAAAATAAGTAAATTCAAACACCCTTTAAGCCTCTTACTAAATAAGCACTTTCTTTCTGTTGTCTTATTACCCTTTTTTACAAAATAAGTAAATCCAAAACTACCCTTTTAAGCAGCTTACAAAATAAGCAAAATCCAAGAAAAAATTTCACCTTGCCAAGAAGAATCTCATTAGCATGATCAGTACCATAAACATCAGAAGTATCAAAATGAGTAACACCAACACTAACAGCATGATGTATCACTTTAATCATTTCTTCATCAGGTTTAGCTGGACCATATCCACCAGACATACCCATACATCCTAGCCCAATAGCAGATACCTCCAACCCCTGTGATCCTAGCTTAATTCTCTTCACATTTGACATCTTTTTTTTTTTTTTTTTTTTTTTTTTTTTTTTTTTTTTTTAAATAAATTGTTGGTTTTATATAAAATGGGGAATCTTTTGTTGGGTGTGAGTTTTCTTGGAAAATTGAGCTGAGGAAAGGTATATAAGAGTATCACGTATCATGTACCATGAATAGCACCTCTTCATTTACCTGACAAGTGTCATATCACTTTAACTAGTCATGCTCAGCTCAACGCAACACATCTCCTTCATTTGAGTTTCACCACTTTCAAATTTATTTTATTTTTCATTTTTAAAACACACTAAATTCATTTCATTCGATTAAAATTACAATACGATAAAAAAACGAAACTTAAGAAATACAAATAAAAAAAATATATTAAATTATAAAGAAACTAATTATTTTGCTACAAAGTGGCGAGCGAAGGTATTTCATGATACCTCATGCTCTAGTGATAGATAGGGCTGTAAACGAACCGGACGAACATGAACAAAGCCTTGTTCATGTTCGTTCATTTAGTTTTTACCAGACAAATAAACGGACACGAACCCTTAAACGGACGAATTTTCTTGTTCATGTTCGTTTATTAAGAAAATGAGTTGTTCATGTTTCTTTATGTTCGTTTATTAAGACACGAAACGAACGGTAAACGAACTTAAACGAGCGAACATAAATAAACATTGACAAAGAAACAATAACTTTATTAAATTATTCATAATATATTGTTTTATAAGTGTTGTTTTGTATAAACAAACCAATTTTAAAATTATACAATTAAAATATATGATATACAAACATAAATAAATAAATGAACATAAACAAACGTATAATCGGACGTTCACGAACGTAAATGAACGAACGCGGCTTTTGTTCATGTTCATTCATTTAACTAAACGAACGTAAAATATTGTTCATGTTCGTTCATTTAATAAATAAACGAACATAAACGAATTTTTTACCGAACGGTTCATGAAATGTTCACAGAACGTTTAGTTCGTTTACAGCCCTAGTGATAGAATAAGTTACGGAGTATTTTATTTATGATATGAAGTTGACTCATAACAACCATATTTGACCGAGCAAAAGGTGTTGTGAAGCATCTCATCTCTTTATTTGGGTGCCACCGGTGTCATCTCACTTTAATACAACTATTTAAAAATACCCTTTGTCATAACACAAAACAAAATTTTCATTTGAACCTCACTCACCCTCTATAATAACACAAAACAAAACGGTAACCTGCAATTTGTGCTTCACTTCCACTGCGAGGAGAGAACGGTGAGCACCCCCGGTGTTGCGGTGAGGGAACGGCGGGCATCAGTTTTCTTCACCACACCGTTTGCCTAAGTGGGAACATGAACGAGTGGAAGTGTAAAGTGTTTTAAAGTTTGATTTTCAAATGTGAGGTCATTGTTGTCTTTGGCTTTTTGCATTAGATATATGCTTTTTTTTTTTTTTTTTTTTTTTCTTTCTTTATATTTTCATCCGTTTTAAAATAATTGAAAGGAATATAGTCATCGCTGTCTTTTTTGCTGTGTTACAAAATGACAGTTTTACCTAGAAAAAACTAATTACCAATGTTTTATGTAAAAATTGTAATTATAACTTTAAGTAGGGTAACATGATAAACTCAATCAAACTTTTCTTATTTATTTATTTTTAGCAGTAGACAATTAATTCAGTACAACACATAAAAAACGTGATCAGATAATATGATACATATAGAGTAATATCTAAAAGAAGCTTTTGTCGTGAGAAGGCTACAACTTACGGAAAAAATTAGTTTCTGAATAGTTTTTGAAAAAAATAAAAAAGGAGAGGCTCAGAAATTAAAAACTTGTGATTTCACAAGTTGTGAAATCTGTTTTTTAGGGTATTTTTCTCATGGGATTGTCTAACCAGTGCCCCTAAGGGCACTGGTTAAGAAGGGGGAGGACCCACAAGAAAAACTAAAGAAATAATTAAAAGACTCAGGGACCTACACTTTTTCAATAAAAAAATATTTTTTTAGTATTTTTTTGTGAGTCCTCCTCCTTCTTAACCAGTGCCCTTAGGGCACCGGTTAGACAATCCCTTTTCTCATTAGAGAAATAGTTATTTTGAGGTAATAACTTGAGGATCCTCAAGTTACTGGAACAAATGACTTGAAGATTTCCCTACTCACAAGTCACAACAACCTTATATTTAATAGGATAAAAAAAAGTATAATTTAAGCAATAAATTATTGATGATTTTAGTGTTATCATTTTTATGTAATTAAAATTACCCGAGACTAAATGGACTTCAATTTAAGTTACAATTCAAGTTAGGAGGTGCGGAGTGCATGTTTGTATAAACTAATTAACTTGATTTCGGGATATGATGAATAGCAAAAGTTTGTGACAGAATTCGTCACTTAGGCGTTGCCATTCGATAGATGTGACTATTAACAATAGTGACACAAAAATGTCGCTAATATGGCGCCCCTAGATTCTATTTGAAAGTTGGTTATTTTCGTCAAAGATATGACCAACCAAAATTTTCGTCACTGTCAACATTTAATTTCTCGCCAAATGAAATTGACCCGCCAAACCTATAACGACGTCGCTAAAAGTTGTCGCTATAGGTTTTAGTTATTAATTTAATTTTTAAATAAATGTAAATTAATTATAAATAACTTAAATTGATTATAAATTATTTAAAAATATAAGTTATTTACACTAATTTTCTTAAATAAATTTAAATTCATTCGCTACAAAAACCAATCACCTTCTATTGTAAGTTTTAAAGGCTTGCTTCTTTTTTTGCTACATTTAAACGTGTTATTTTGTGCATGTTTTCAACTTTATTTAGTGGCTCGTTATTTTTTAGCCACTAAAAAAATGCAACGGATAGTTTTAAACCGTTTATCTCTTTTTCGTTCACACTCCAACGTCACAATTTTTGTCGTTTATTTCGTCTGCACGGCGAGGGCACGACAAAGGAAGCTGGTGTGAAGGCGAGGGGTGGCGAGCATGCCACGTAAGCACGGCGAGCTCCTCTCGTTGTCATACCGAATGCTCTTATACATTCAAATGACAGCACAATGGGAATATAAGCACACAAATACAAATTTTATTTCATCAAAACCAAACTTAAAAACAACATTTTTAAAAGCCATGACTGCACTTGGCTTGTAGTGAACATACATGCCCTTACTCACGTTTCCATGAAGACAAGGGTGGAGTATCCGAGTTCTTGTAACTATGCACCAAAATAAATTCAGGCATTCTATCACCCTTGAATGAAGCCATGGATTCAAGCTCAGCCATGTCCTCAGCCGTGAGTGTAACACCGAGGGCTCCAAGGTTCTGGTTCAGGTTTTCAATCTTGGTTGTACCAGGGATAGGGCCCACGTCATCCCCTTGGTGCAGGACCCAAGCCAGCGCCAATTGGGCCAATGTGCACCCTTTTCTTTGTGCCATTTCGCTAATTCTCTCGATAATAGCTTTATTGTGGTCAAAGTTCTCTCCTTGTACCCTTGGTAGAATCTATATAATATGGAAAAAGCATGATTAGGATAAAATAAAAAATAAAAAAATAAACCGACATCCCATGGTGAAATCAGAAACCGACAAACAACTCGACGGCGGGCTTATGTTTACACATATCAATAGAAGTATACAATAAAATCAAACACAATATGAGATAAGCACAAACCTGTCTATAGTCGTTAGCAGCAATATTGTCCATCAACTTTACACCTGAAGCAAAGAAGCCAGTACCCAATGGAGCAAAAGGAACAATCCCGATTCCTAACTCTCTGCAGGTTGGAATGACCTCGTCTTCTGCATCTCTAGTCCATAAAGACCACTCCAGTTGTACAGCTGTTATTGGATGAACAGCGTGTGCTCTTCTGATGGTTTCTGGACCAGCTTCAGATAGACCGATATATTTTATTTTACCTTCTTCAACCAGTTTCTTGAGTTCTCCCATCTACAAAAAAGATCGTTCTCCTTTATAAGCAGGCAATGCTTCATAAATGTTGCCTACTCACCTTAACACTTGATATAAGTTTATCGAAAATTAGGACCTACTGATAAGCTCACTTTTTGGTCTAATCAGGCAATCAGTTACTGCAACTCAGTTACTGAAACCTTGAATATTAGGCGTTGGGCATCGCCTTCTGAAGGTGATACAATGGTTTGTGTTTTCAACTTGACGCATAATCATTTTCAAGTGTTTGCTTATAGTGAATCTGATTCGCATCTAATCATCTAGGAGCATTGTCAGTTTAGAACTAGCTACAGCAAAACTAGTTCTGAATTCGTCAAACACTCAAACTGATTATCAAGTTATCACAACTAAAATCCACATCTAACAACAAGCCAGAACATAGTTGATACTTGATATTGACATAACAACAAGCTAATGTAAAGCCAAAAGAGGAACTAACTGTGATTTCGATGGGCACTCTTGTATCAATGCGATGAACATAGTAAAGATCAATATAATCAACATCAAGTCTCTTCAAACTTGCTTCACAACAAGCCCTTACGTACTCCGGATCCCCACGGACTTCTGTATTTTCAAAACCCCCCTTAAACTGAATTCCAAATTTCGTAGCTAGCTGAATATCCTCTCTCTTGAGTCCCTTCAATGCCTGCACCAATCACACAATCACAATAACAGTAAAATTCAGAGTGAAGCTACCAGCGACAAGTTCACTCACACAAAACAAGTCGGTGCGTTTGGTATACTCATAGCAATTACTATAGGTATGGGTTTGATTATATAATGGAATGGTAATAGGTATCATTACTTTAAAAAGATGTTTGGTATATTTATAAGATATGGGTATATGTATTACAAAAATACAAACCTCAAAGAAAATGGTAAACCCACCCTCTTAGATGGGTTTGGAGGATTTCTAATTCTATAGGTGTGATATATAAATTCTAAACCTATTCATGCATACCAAACACCTACTATGACTATCATTCCCATTCCCCATTCCTATACCTGTGAACCAAACACACCCTCAAATTCACTTTAAAGACTTGAGGCATGTTCGGTATTGTTTTTACCATCATATCTAGCCTAAAAACTATCATAAATACTTTAGACCAAAAACTTCTTAGACGAAAAAGTCCATTTTTGATCTTATTGCAGTCAATTTACAAAATAAGTAAATTCAAACACTACCCTTTAACTCTTTAAGCCTCTTACTAAATACGCAAAATCCCAAACACACCCAAATTCACAGGCACAAAAACAGTCAAATACACATGAAGGCTTAAAGGGGTGTTTGGAATTGCTTATTTTTTTTGCTTACAGCTTATTATTACTAGGATAAGCAGTTTATCGTCCAAAATGCTTTTTGGCTTAGTTTCGGTTTATTTTTTAAGCTGAAATTTCTTAAAAAATGTTAATATTTGGTCTTATTGCAAGTTTGCATTTTGAACAAAAGAATCCAAACATTATGCCTTTAAGCAGCTTTCAAAATAAGCAATCCCAAACAGTGGCAAACACCCTCATATTCCGACACATAAATAACACAAAAACAGTCAATTTTGAACTTTAATCACACCAAACCAATAACCAATCAAACAAACCTTAATTCTGCTTATTTCTAGTTTAATAAGTTGTTTGGATCATCCTAACTGCTAGGTGGGCAAAAAGTAAGCACTTTTTTAAAGCAGGTTAATGAAAGTGTTGAAGCATGCTTATCTTTAAGCTTTTTACCATCATCATATCTAGCCTAATACTTTAGACCAAAAAATTCTAGAAAAAAATGTAACTTTTTGGTCTTATTGCAGTCATTTCACAAAACAAGTAAATTCAAACACTACCCTTTAAGCCTCTTACTAAATAAGCACTTTCTTTCTGTTGTCTTATGTATTACCTTATTTTTACAAAATAAGTAAATCCAAAACTACCCTTTTAAGCAGCTTACAAAATAAGCAAAATCCAAGAAAAAATTTCACCTTGCCAAGAAGAATCTCATTAGCATGATCAGTACCATAAACATCAGAAGTATCAAAATGAGTAACACCAATACTAACAGCATGATGGATCACTTTAATCATTTCTTCATCTGGTTTAGCTGGACCATATCCACCAGACATTCCCATGCATCCTAACCCAATTGCTGACACTTCCAACCCTTGTGATCCTAGCTTAATTCTCTTCACATTTGACATTTTTTAGAAAAATAATTTGTTGGTTTTGTGAGAAATGGGAAATTGTTTGTTGGGTGTGAGTTTTCTTGGAAAATTGAGTTGAGGAAAGGTATATAATGATGAAGAAGTTATTTATTTATGATATGAAGTTGACTCATAACAGCCATGTTTGACTGTTGAAAGTAAGTGGGAACATGAACAAGTGGAGTGTAAAAGTGTTCATAAAGTTTGATTTTCAATGTGGGGTTATTGTTGTCCTTGGCTCTTTGCATTAGATATATTCTTATCTTTCTTTTTTCCCGTTATATTCTCATCCCTTTTAAAACAATTGTCAGCAGATAACAAAACACATAATCCAAAAGGAATGATTATTTTTTTGACTTTGTAATAATCATTCACTACTAAAAAAAATATCATTAGAAACAATTATTTTAACAACAATAAAGAAATCGTTGCTAAATTATGCATTTAGCATCTAATTTTAGCAACAAAAATTTTAACAAAGTTGCAAATATTTTAGCAACAAAAAAATTAGTTGCTATTTCTACAAATGACCATAAATATTTGTTGCTAATTTAGCAACGAATAAAGCAATTTCGTTGCAATCTAAAATTAGCACCGGTCGAATTAGCAACTAACACCAATTGATGCTAATTCGACCGATGGTAATTTGAAATGCAATGAAATTGATTTAGTCGTTGCTAAATTAGCAACAAATATTTATAATCATTTGTAGAAATAGTAACTACTAATTTTTTTTGTTGCTAAAAAAATTGCAACTTTGTTAATAATTACGTTGCTAAAATTAATGTTAAATGCACAATTTAGCAACGATTACTCTATTGTTGTTAAAATAATTGTTGTTAATGGCATTTTTTTTAGTAATGATTTACGACAGGGGTAAAATGGTAAACTCGATCAAACTTTTCTATAGACGGTTAATTCAGTACAGTATTTATTCACTTTTAGAAAGATATATATACAGTTTCCCCCATAAAAAATAGGTGGTTAGATAATATGAGAGAAAGAGAGTACTATCTAATAAATGCTTTGGTCGTGAGAAGGCTACAAAGTTTTGAAAAATATTAAAATAGAGGGGGCCAAGATGTTACGTGTCACCTAAGCAACATCTGAAGTATTATTGTGTATGTTACGTTATTAAAATGTGCATATTAAAACATTTGTTAAAAGTTGGTAGCATTATCCGAAACACTTTCTAGTTTGCGTATTTAGATTGAACATTCAAGAATGTTCAATACTATTTTGCAAGCTAAACCTTAACGGAAATGATACTCTAAAAGCTTGTAGTTTTATATTTTGAATTGAGCATTTACTTGTGTCATAATACGTTATGCTCCTAATTATATATAAAACTTTAACACCCTTATTTAATATTTACGTAGTGTTTGATATGTATGAATCGAAGGTAAAATGGAATAAATCATTACGATAGAATAAGCAAAAAAATGCAATTTGTTTTGAGTTTTGTAATGGAATGATTTTCGTTAGTCCATTCCATTACATCTCTAACCACCAATCTCATTACATAGCCACCTTCTTTTTTTTCTTTTTTTTACCTTTTTTTTCATTACGACATGAAATCACATTTTTCCATATTTCATTCATTTCTAACGTCAATTTCATACTAAACAACATGCGTAAATGCTTTATTCTATTCTACATAGCAACTAATTGTCAATCCATTACGTTTAACCAAACAGACCCTTACTTTTTTTCCTCAAATTTCTTTTACCTTTTTACGCAAAACCCCTTCCTTATGTTTTGAACTAGTTATATATCCCGCGCGTTGCAGCGAGGTGTTTTGATAAAGAAGTAGCCTATGTTGTTTGTGCACAAAAGTGTTTTGTTAAACAGCGGAAAAAAAATGGGCAGTATGTTTGTTGTTATACAGCACATGTACATAAAGGTTGTAAACAAAGAAATTAGAAAACATGCGATGTAAATTGTAAAAAAAAATACACGAGAGAAAAGCAAAAAAGTGATATATATTAAGCCGGAGTGAATACAAACGGTGGAAAGGAATTTCTAATACAACAAATAAGATCTGAGCACATCTGTTACATGTGGTTTAGCTTTTGATGATGAACTTCTTGAGGAAACGATCTTCTGATCTATTTGTTTTGTCCCTAAAAAAAGTATAACGACAATTAAATACCAAAGGATGAAACTGTGTTTAGAGCATCATACCAATAGCAAATAAGAGCAGCGTAAGTTACCTGTTTTGAAGCATTGGCTGGCCACTGTTCGGCTGAGCCTGTAGATTCTCTTCTGAAGGCATCACTGCACATGAAACTGAGAATACTATAAAGATGCATACATATAAGAGCTTCAAATACTGTTTAACGAAGAGGTAAATAACATTATTTTACCCCAAAAAAAATGCAGATAATAGAAAGGGAATGAGGCAGTTGTAATTGTTGTACATATTTTTGTTTATAGGTTTTTTTGGCTGCCATACACTTGGTCAAGGTGCTTAGGATGTGAAAGGATAGCAATTAATGCATGTTCATGCATGTGTTAATGAAGCAATGATGAAAAAATGGCTGCATTGAGCAGCCTAAAAGGGGTAATTAAAGCTATTGGGTTTATAAGGCACCTAGAACCACAAAGCAATAATGAAAAACTGTTTTTTTTGGGCATTCCAAGAGGGGCAATTAAATCTAATGTCT
Organism: Artemisia argyi; assembly: GCA_030686995.1. NCBI lineage: Eukaryota > Viridiplantae > Streptophyta > Magnoliopsida > Asterales > Asteraceae > Artemisia > Artemisia argyi. Next base: position 13,355,324 of record CM060693.1, read on the forward strand.
TTATAAAGGATCCATAAACACAAAGGAATAGGCATTAAGAAAGTTAAGATACAACTAAAAACACACACATATTCTCCAAAAGAAAGTTTGATAGTAAAAAACAGAGAATGACAACACCCATGCCATTCTGCAAGGAGCTCGATGCTGCTGCGGAGTCGAGCCTAGTGAAAGACATGATGGTGGTAAAGTTTAGGAGGGAAGTTGCAGAGACACTGGTGGATGAAGCTGAGCTAAGAAAGAAAGCGAAAGAAATAATGTCGCGTGTGGCTGAGAGAGACATGGTACTTGGAGAGCTGGAGCTTTTGTTTTCTTTTGAGTCGACTGTGCAAAGCATTTCCGAACTCAACAACTTGCAAACTGAAGATCTGACAGAAGTGTCGTCGCTGTTGGTGAATGTGGTCAAGAAACAGAAGCGAGCATCAGAGCTCCTGGCGTTGATCGAGAAGCTGAAACGCTTGCCGTACTGATGCCAGGTGTTTTGGGTTTTTAGAATATGCATCTTGGGTGTGGGTTAGGTGGGGTTGTCTAGGGTTTGGGGGGTTATTTTCTTGAAATGTTTAATGGTTTAAACCCTTCAACGATTATTATGAGTAAACGATCCTTGTTACGTGGTTGTCTCAGTTGTAGTTTTAGTGCCTAAGTAATGCAAAATCGAGAACGGAAAAGTTTTTTGTTGAAACATACCCTTTTTTTTTTTTTTTTTTTTTTTTTTTTTTTTTTTTTTTTTTTGCGATAGCGGTGCGGCGTTGGCCTCTCAATGTGGTCCGTCTATTCAGCAAGCTGTTTAAAAAAACAATAAGTGCCTATTCATTTTTCTGAGCAAATAAGCAGTTCAATAAGTAAACACAAAGTGAGCCTGCGTAATCGTAACAGCGCATGAATTATAATCTTAGGCACCAAGTCTGATTATATAAGAGATAGTTTCTTTTTATCTATTATAAATATGAGAAAACTAATTCAACCACCAAATAAGCTGCATAGGAGCTACATTTATACGTAAACAGTGACAAACAAATAACGAAACCTGCCTATGCATTTACATGTTTTGTCGAGCGTATTTGCAATTGAAAGGCTAGAATAGACTTCGTTATGATATCTATTCATGCCGGTGCAGTGTTTGCTGACACACTGGCCAGTGTGAAAATTCACTATGGATCAAATCGCTGCATCAATCTAACCATCTAAAATCATGTCGTCGTGCCATATCACAAAGGCGGAAGTGGAAGATACCAATCGACAGCTGCAACGACCATCTTTGCTACATATGGCCCTGAATCAGAAAACAAATAAATAGATTTAGCTTTTTATCTATGCGTCAATATCATCAATCAAATACCAGTGTTCAGCTATTTCGTAACAAAATCAGATGTAATAGGAATAACTGGATCTTAGAAATGATCGCCTACTTGTAAGACATCTAGGATATACTAACGGTTTTTCTTTGTATAAACAAACCTGGTTTTGCCAGTACCTATGTAATAGCAATAGAGGACAATGGCCTATTATTTTCTTGACTGTTCAGACTTTTATAGGTTTCTTCTAATGAATCAACTAACTAACGATCATCGCTCCATGTAAATATTCAAAGTAAGTAACCACGTGTGAGCATCCTAATCGAAAAACACAGAAAGGTATCTAAACAATTGAAGCAACGATCTTTGTTTTCGTAAGTAAGTAAATAAAGTATCATACCTCATGACCATCTAGCAAGCGAGTAACTCAGTGCATTAATTGTTTTTGGAATCTCACGATCTATGCCAATTATCGCAAATGGGTAGGTAGGTAAAAAATGCAGCAAAAAGTTGGGTGAATGTACACGTATTTTAGAGTACCTGGCATAAAATTAATCCGACACAACACCGAAGAAGAATGGGTTGTTCACTGCAGGCTGTCATAACACTTGCAAATCCGCCACCGGCTGCAATATACAATGAATGAAAAAGACATCATGAAAGCATCTGAGGCATATAATAAAAAAAAAAAAAGAAAAAAGAAAAAAACTAAAAAAGAACGCAATATGCAGTGGCAATGGCTGTACAGCCGCTGGCAAAGTGTCTGCTTCATTGTGACGAATGGCATACGTGCTAGAGGCTTCGACCTGTTCAAGATCACCCAGACAGCAAGAAATCAATTTATGAATTCCACAACAATAATTAATAAAGAGTTCAGAAAGCTGGTTTGCAAGAAGTTGTACCTGGTCAATTGAGGGTCGTGTGTGATCTCCAACTGTAAATAAGGAAAGATCGAATAAAAGTAGCCGAGCATGTGCATGAAGCAGGCTCATAGGTAACGCTGAATAATTAGCGATGGTCATATGGTCAGCGAAGATTGTATATTCAAATGCAAGCAAGCTCTGTGGTTGAAGGGCATGTCAGACGGCTAATAGGTGATCGGATTATTGCAGGTCTGACATGCCATTCAATCAACAGGGCTGGATTGCTAGAACAGCTAAACGCTCCTCTGAAAATGAAGGCACCAGTATTTTTAAGCTTTGTTTTTTCGGGTTTTGACCAACACGATGCAGTCCTGTTGTAGCCAAACAAACAACAATTTCACGTCTGCAAATAAAAAAATTCCACACGTTAATTAAATCTAGAATACTACATGCTGAATCTACATATTAGAAACCTCTTTACTTCTAATGTTATCAGAAAGTTGTGAACTTTTAATGTTTATGGTCTATGGTAATGATTAAAAAAGATTAATTTACCAAGCAACGAATCAACGACTGTAGATAAGGAATCAAGTAAAAACTTATCTTGCATAATCACATTCGCTTCAGGATGATCAGTCTCGATTTTGCCATTGTCCTACAAATCCACAGTTGAAAATAACATTAGAAACATACTGGTCTCCAAATCCGAATCTTCAAAACTGTGTAAAAATTGAATGTAACAACCTTATGGCAAACTGTGATGACCAATGCTTCCTAAAACAAATGTTAGGATTCAATGCATCCAATGTGCGACCTAGTATCAACCATTGAGCTCAAATCAAACTCTTTTATCTATTTTTTTTTTAAAAAAGTTTGCAGAGATTAGACTCGTGGTTAACTGTTGTTTTACACCACAAAGAATAGGCCTCACCTTTCTAAACATTCTTCTGCCCCTCCTGAACTGGCGTTTTTCCTGCTACATAACATGCCCCATAAATCATATCCTAGCCGATCCAGCAAATCCATTAGAAGGTCACCTGACAGCCATAGATAAAAGAACATATTATCGGATATGTAATGTTTTGCTAACAGGATGTTTGGATTAGCCTATTTTCTAGGGCGTTTGCTGAGGCTAATAAGGTCATAAGACCAAAATATAAGTCTAAAGTACTTTGTGTAAAAAAGGGGGAAAAAAGGAAATAACCAACCGCAAAAGATGCATAAAATAAAAAAGGTTGCTGAAAATATTTCAGCTTCAATTGTACCTTATGAGTTGCAGGTACCGATATATAAATGATCAATGGTCATGGTGTGTCACAGCCAGGTCACCAAACTCATTGACCACTCGAATGCGTGCTGCATGCAACCGAAAATCAACAATTCCTAAAAAAAAATTAACAACAGCATGACAACAATATTCAGAATTAAAATAAGAAAAGTACCTGAAGCAGGATGAGCGCTCGATGTCCGAAATTCACACGATAAACAATAACGATAAACACAAATTTTTTAGCGTCGCACATGTTTTGCAGAGATGTCAAAAATTGGCTGCAATAAAATATGAGCCTCAGATCTGTGTATGGTGTTCAGGTCATAGAAGTGTCCGAATTCCCCTATGGCTACGACAAAACCTGGTTGCATAGTAGGCATACATGCTATGACATCCGGTTGTTGTCCCACCAAGTTAAGGCCGGAACATCTCATCGAAATTCCAACAATCATCACAGGCATAATAACTTTCACCAAAGAGATTGCGACCCATACCATTCATCAATAACTGATTTCACAAAGGCGGCACAACCGACATGGCTGCGTTACTGTAGACGCCCCGCCAAAATACGCCTGCTGCCACGCCATCCATGAATAACCCATTTGACAAAGGCGGAACAACCGCTATGGCTGCGCCAGCGCAAACGCCACACCAAAATACGGCTGCTCTCAAGCAATTTATCAATTAGCGATTTCACAAAGGCGGAACAACTGCTATGGCTGCGTTAGCGCTAACGCCCTGCCAATATACGGCTGCTCTGAAGCCTCTAACAAATTCAGTAACATGGTCTGTAACCAAAAGAAACCCGATCACTTCCATTATAGGCAGGTATAATCAAATATTCAAAACAACAAACATAAACTATGAACTTACATACAACTCACATGAACAAAAGCATACACAAATGACTAATAACTACACATAACAGTTACTCTGACATTACCCAACCTAACATAGACATATTAACAACTGTGACATAAGCTTATAAGACGAAAAACAAATAAGGCAACCTCAAAGTAACCGACCACATAATCCTAAAGCTAACCTAGGATCCTAGAAACAAAGCAAAATAGAAATTCAAAAAGGAATTTTTTAAAAAAAAAAAGGAAAAAAAATCCTAATCGAGGAAACTTGTAAAACTATGGCGAAACCCTAGTTTGAAATCTCAACTGCTAAATATCTGAAACATGTAACCAAACACATAAAAAGTTAATAGAACCTGAAAGGAGTCGAAAATGCACATACGAACAAATGGCGAGCGCATACCCACAAATGGAATAAAACAATGGCTTTAGTACACACCTGAATCCACGTGACCTGATAACCCGTTTTTTGGGATCAATGGATAACCAGAGATATACCCAGATGGATCTAGAAGATAAACTAAAGCTGTGAGCGGCAACGATTTTCAGGGTCGGGTAGGATACACCAAATAGCTTCACGGGCCTAACCCAATTTTTTTTTTTGGGAAAAAGGGGGCCTTAAAGATACTGCTCATTCATTTTTGGGTGATTCGCCATCCACGAATAACTGATTCGACAAAGGCGGAACAACCGCTATGGCTGCGTCAGTGCAAACGCCCCGCCAAAATACGACTGCTCTCAGGCCTCCAACAAATTCAGTAACATGGCCTGCAACCAAAAGAAACCTGATCACTTCCATTATAGGCAGATATAATCAAACATTGAAAACAACAAACATAAACCATGAACTTACATACAGCTCACATCAACAAAAGCATAGGCAAATGACTAATAACCACACATAACAGCTACTATGACATTATCCAACGTAACATAGACATATTAACAATCATAACATAAGCTTATAAGGTACAAAAAAATAAGGTAACATCAAAGTAACCAACTACATAATCCCAAAGTTAACCTGCCATCATTATGCTGAAACCCTAATTTGAAATATCAACTGGCAAATAGGTCAAACATGCAATCAAACACATAAAAAGTTAATAAAACCCGAAATCAAGGACTCCAAACCTATCAACAACGATGATCTGATTGAACATACAAAAGGCAGAAGATATAGCACATCTAACACGAAGCCTTCAAAAAAAGCCGGCGAAGCTAATGACACTGCTAAACCTAATTCTGATAAAAAACAATCTGCTGACCCAACTCTCAATCATTATACTATATAACATTTATCAGATGAATTGGATAGCCGGAGATATACCCGGACAGATCTAGAAGATAAACTAAAGGTGTGAGTGGATATACCAAATAAGCTTAACGGGCCTAACCCAAGGAACAAAAACAAAAACAAGAAAAATAAATAAATAAAAAAAAAAAAAAAAAAAAAAAAAAAAAAAAAGATGCCCTTAAAGTTACTGTTCATTCATTCCTGATAAATGTTATATAGTATAATAATACAATCAGGAAGCACCAATGTTTTCAAACCTTTTTCTTTTCTTTTTTTTTCTTTTTTTTTTTTTTTAATGAGCCACACATATCATCAAAGATAATATATCGTAGGCGTGAATCTATGTATAATGATGAGATTTTATAGCTGCAAATAGTTAGGATATTGCGGTTAAGTTTTTTTGTGTAATATTTAACAATTGACGTTAACAAGTCTTCATCATCATTCGAGATGACAATAACATTAAACTAGTTCAATTTAATAAATTCGGATTGAAATATGGATCTGCTACAAAAGAAAAAAAAATAAAAAAATAGTAAAGTGGGCAATTTTAGAAACAACATACGTAGTATTAGGCAAGACATAAGGACAAACTAGTAATTTAACATTTCTCATTTTAAAAGTTTTTAAGTAGTAACATTTTCTCTTTTGTATATAGTAAAGATAGAGATAAGCCACATTACTACGAGTTTTTTTTTTTTTTTTTTTTTTTTTTTTTTTTTTTTTTTTGTCTCTCTCTCTCTCTCTCTCACCAAATGTATACCCATCTATGATATATAAAGATTGAGTTCCCATATTGAATGTGAGTATTAATGCCACAAGCCAAGAAACTCAATTATGATGATTAAGCTAAAAGAGTTTATTAATGTTGAGCTTATTTTGAAAAGCTTTTAAGAACTTTTAAAGTTGGAGTCACATTTATTTGCAGCAGAAGATGAATATGAACTCTTGCTTTCAGTTTCAAGTATACAAAAGCATCATCCATTTACCCAAAAAATTCATTCCGTATTCCCCACCACACATACATTTCACCCTCACAAACACACACACAATCGCGAAACAGAAGCACTCGCTTCTCACCACCCTGATCACATCCCACCATCATCACCGGTAGTTTTTGAGATTGTTTCTTATATCTTTTTCCCCATGTTTTGAAGATTCTCATTTATAAATCCATATATTTTTTCTATTATAACATTTTTACTTTTTTTTTTTTTTTTTTTTTTTTTTTTTGGTAGATCTGTTGGTGCCATCACCACTACAGCCGTTAGTCCGTTACCGTCAAATTGTTGAAAGAAGGTCATGGATGTGATACACCTGAATTTGGTGACGAAGTTAAAGGTATAATTAATTTTTAAAATAATTAGTTAATTGTGGTTGGTTTAGATTGTTGTTAATTGTTAATCGTGCAAATTTGGGTTCTGATGTGAGTTTTACGCGGTTAACATGCAGATGATTGGAAGAGTCAGGCACGTGAGTAATAATGTTATTTCATCATGACCAGATAGTCTGAAAAGTCATGTGCATGGTATAGCACTTTTTCTATTTGATTTATTCATATTTTTTGCTTTTTCCGCATTACTAAGAACAAATCAGTTAAACGCATAGACTCCAAGAAGAGTGTCCCTTAATTTGTCTAGACTTGGCATTTGTAGTTTATTCCGAATCTGATGCATTTTGGTTTCAACAGAATCGCACGGCACCTTACTTTGATTGCATTGTTGGAAGATAGTCCTAAACATGATTAAACAGGGGAAGCTCACACTCGACGAGACCGATCATACTTTTCCAGTTAACAGCGATCCCAACAGTCTCCATGGTATGTAATAATCACATTTTGGTTACCAAACTTTTAGTAAATAATCCACTTACTGATGTTATTGATTACTCCTGTTCACACATCATCTAGAAGAATTCGGGACATGGGGAGCATAAGTTTAGGATGATTCCGATTAGAAATGTTCCGGATGATCCGATGAATGTGAGAGTTGTTCAAGGTAGAAGGCCAAATGATATTAAGAAAGCAAATAAAACAAACGTGGTGCACACATCTGCACTCTGATCCATACTCCTGGCCAGTCAAATATAGATTCATCTCCACAAATTCACCAGATGGTTGAATGACTTCGTGTTGAGGACCGTGTGATGCGCCTCAAAGAAGGGTACCTAACTTCATCTATGTTCTTTAATAATTTAATTTTCAAAGAAAATCAGATAATCGTGTTGAAGGTAGTGGTGTGAATGACATACGCTTTGGAGGTTGAGCATAATCCCAATGGTAAGTATGTGAACCTTAACCCATTTGATGAGGAATTTCTTTTATAAAAATATAATACGACATGTGGAGCCGTGAGACTTATAAGTACCGTGCTGTTAGCTATTTGTTATTAATACGTTAATAAGTAATGTGATGGACTGTTTGAGGAAGCTTGGTTAATAATTAAGGATAAAAAAGGATGAATGATTAGAGTCATACTTTGGGATAGATGCCAATTGAAATGGTACAGTTTGTAGTATTCATCAAATACTTGAATGAAAAAACTTTAAACCTCTATAAATAAGTTTTCCACACCATTTGAGTGTACAAATGTGAGGATTATAAAGGTATTATTCATTAATTTTCACCTGAGCCTGATTTGACCCATTACCCAACCCACCAAATCAAGGGTTGCCATCATTCTGCTATGTTAATTTTCAGTTGTCGCTAAGTTAGTGGATTGCCATAGTTCTACATCTTAATTCAAGGGCTGCCATCATTCTGCTTCTTTCATAAAGTGTAAGAGTTGAGGTCTAATTAGAACCCTTCTATAATAGTGTATTCTTCTGTTCCTTTGGCATGAAGTAGATGATAACTTATTTTCAACATAAAGGCCTAAAGAGAATGTAGGAAACCATGGCTTTATTGTTAAGCAAGTGTTATCAACAGTATTCCTGATTGCGATAAATGAGCCTCTATGATGAATATTGTAAATTTAAGGAGATACGTAGTATGTCTAATTTTAGGTTTGTGTTGTGTGCAACTAGAAATTGCCCAGAAGCAAGCAGTAGCAACAGCATAAAATGCTCGAAGGCCAGCTGAAGCTGAAGCTAAATTGGAAGCAAATCGAAATAAGTATCTCGAGTGGGAAGAGGTATTGAAAGCTTTATTTGTCATGATATTAAAAATAAATAGTATGAGTAACATAGCTTTGTATGTTGTTTCCCTAATAGAAAGTAAATTAATTTCTTATGTTAATGTTAAATTCTCAATATGTTACAGTTACGTAAAAGACAACAAGTAAAAGAATGAAATTGCTAAGCTTGCATCCGAAAAGAAAATGTTCCAAGAGAGACTTCATGATGCAGAGGCACAACTTTCTCAGTTAAAATCCCGGTAAAGTGATGAGTTGAAGGTTTGTTTTTCTTTTCTTTTTGTACTCATACTTTGGTGGAAAGAGTTTCTAATTCGATGTTTTGTTTATGTAGCTAAAAAAAATGTAGATATCTCTCTACCCATAACCCTCCTATCTTATATCTTGCCTGGTGCTGACCAAAAGATGTGGCATTTTTTTATAGGTGTTTAGGTCTTAAATCATCTTGATTTTCTATTGATATAGGTAATATTTATGAGATGAATAATATGTAAGGTTCTGATGTTTTGATATAGATTAGTTTGATGATCAGGTGCTGGCCAGTTTTTGAGTGTTGTTCCCTTAACAGTCTTTCACATGAATGATAACGAAGTCAATAGTAGCTTTGTAGTTTACAACTGATTACCATTTTGACTAATTTTGTTTGGGTGTCGGAAAATAAGATCACACATGATTTAAAGTTTGGCATAACTTTTGCTCCAAACGATGGCTATACACATCAATCAATAAAAGACTTTGGAAATGTCATTCTATCCAGTTATATTTCAGCTTAGGCCAGCAAAGGTTAGGAGTCATGGTAAGTGTTTTGAACCAGTATACTTGGTAGACATTTCATCTTTGATTCGTCTACTGGCCATGAGTGGTTCTATTGGAATCCAAATGCTCATTCCTTGATGATAGTGACTAAACTTTTCTGTTTGCAAGATTTATTTGTCATGATATTGAAAATAAATATTTGGAGTAACATAGCTTTGTATAAACATTGATTCCTTGGTAACGTTAACAATGTGGTGGCTGCTCGGACAATATAGTTTTTTTTTTCTCTGAACTGCCATTTTGACCGGAATGTAAGTCAATACATCTTTTATAGTTTAAATGCATTAATCGAATTTTATGTGATAAAATACTATTCGATCCAATAGTGGCATGTTGCTTTTAGAAATCAAAGTGTACATGCAGCATAATAAAACGTGTGTTTTTGTGTATTGTTCAGGTTATCTACATAGCTGTAATAGATTACTTAACAAAACTGGAGAGAATGAAGTTTGAAAAATAAGAGGCATAGAAAGCAAAGAAAGGCGGGAAGAAAAAGAGAGTAAGAACGAGAGCAAGGCCAAAAGGATTTGGACAAAAGATCAATGACGAGGATGACAATTTGTAGATGTAGAAATTTTGAACAGCTCTTGATCATTTTAATTCCCATGTTCAAGTGTAACATCAAACATTGTATTTTATTAATCACATCAATATGTGTTTGCCGGAATATTTTTTAATGCGTTGAAAAGATTTGACTAAATGTAAATCTTTATATTTCTTATCTCTTTTTTATTATTATTATTTTTTTGAGCAATAAACTATAATGTGGATGCAGATGTGAGTGTTTATCTATGCCCTGCTAATGATATGGTACTACCACTTATTTAATGCTTGAATTAAAGGGACTAGAATTAATATTGAGAAAATCTTCTATAAATATACGGAGTATCTTTTAATACTTGGTGACAAATTCTTTACTAAAACTATTCTCTATGATATAACGTATGCAATAAGTTATTTTTTTCTTTTGGTGAAAAAAAAATATATATGAAAAGTATCGAGATCCATTTGAGTTATAGTTTGAGAAATTTGCATTATGACTGAAGATACCGTTTAACTTAACACAATGTTAAGTAATCGACTAAAAAGAATAAACAAACATAAAGGTGAATGCCTAAGGTATGGGCTACGTATGAAAATAATATAGATTTGGTATTGTGAATTAAATTATGTATGAAGTGATGAAAGATTAAGAAAAATGGTGTTCAGGTGACTTACCTGTAAATTTTGGATGATTTTATAGCTATAAGAAGTTCAAAAAAGTCAAACACAATATGTAGAGATATGTACATGTTGGAGAAAAAAATACATCTAGAAGTTATATATATTACATAACTTTTTGTAAATCTTTAGTCTCATAGATAACCAAAACACATTTTAAGAGACTGTGTCATCGTTTCTAGATTTAGCTATAACTAAATCACAAAATATCATGTTACACATACAAAGAGGTTATCACTATGTTAACACTCAAAACGGTAGTTTTGTGTAAAGACTTTATAAAATGGTCATTTGTTAATAAACCAAACACCATCTAAATGAAAAATACTCACGTAAATGGGGTATTCGCATAATAGGTTCACAATATCCTAAAGAAAGTTAATTGTGTTTGAATAAATTTTACTTAAATTTATACTCATAGTTTAAACAAACTTCTTTTATTTAGTTGAGTACCCACAATCAAAACAAAACATATAATAACTAAATACGGATAACTCTTACAAAATCGATGAGGAAATAATGGATGACATCAGTAATTATCTACAAATGATTAAACCGATGAATTTAAATGTTGTATTCAAAAGAAATCAATGTTCGTTCGTGATGAACAAAGCCCGTGCATCGCATGGGCCATGCTGTCTCGTATTTATAAAAGATAATTATTAGAAGCTTAAATATAACATGTTAAAGTAAAACGAATGAAAAATTAGATAAGAAATACCATGTTTACCATTAAATTAGATGCAACTTTATTTATTTAAAAGGATATCAAAGGGTATAACTAACGTTTCATATCTAGTTTTGTAATTCGTATCACTTTATGTTAGGGTAGGTATATCATTGTAGTTTGATAACTATCCTACAAAAGATACAAACATAAGGGGGTGACAATGGTGATGCAAAAAGTAAGTGGCAAAAACATGTTCAACCAATCACATGCCAACAACACATTTTATAATTCACCATGACTTTGTTTCAATTTTTAGTGACAATGGTTCAATGTATTAAATGGCTCAATGTATTAAATGCCCAACTTCCCAAAATTGCTTGGTCTTGGTGCATGCCGATTCGGCATAGGATGGTCTTGGACCATGCCTTTTCGTTGATGCCGGAGAGGTGGTTATGGTTGATGCCGATCGGCATCTGATCCCTAGCCTCTATGACCTTGCCATTGCCACCCCCCTAAGTTTGGATGGAGTACTATAAAGTTGTTTCAATAAATATATTAGGAATGTTGAACCATAAAAATTTTAAAAAAAAATCAAATGCACATATTGAAATGTCATTTTGTTAGGGTGGTGGCAGTTATAATCCATAACTCACCACACACCAATAATATCATTCCACCTCACTCATGCTTCACCCATGCCTCACTGTACTTTTTTTAATGGCAACCATGATCACATGCCTCACCTAATTTTATTTTTTTTTTATTTTTTATGACACATTTTTCCTAATCTTATCTTATAACTGCTCATCTATCTCATATGATACTTCTTAGGGTGGTGGCAGTACATGCGGTATGGGAGCGATTTGGAACCATGCCGAGCGGCAACACCGCCGACATTGCTTCGGCATGGCTGCGGTATGGAGCAATTCGGCAAAGCATGCTGCAACGACATGGAGAAAAGTATACGTTGGGGCATTTAATATTTTGAACGTTGGAGCAAAAGTGAATGTTGGGGGAGCGGGGTAAAAACAAAAAACAAAAAACAAAAAACAAAATAAAATAAAATAAATTCCTTCTATATATACTTAACGAAAACATTTGTAAAAAATCACTTTCAATCAAATTTACCGCTACATCCTATATATCATACTTTAAAAAAAAATTGTAGCATGGATATAAGGAAATCAAAAGGTGTTTCAACCTCAACAAGAGGTCGTGGACGGGTCTCTCGATCACAACCCGTTCGTCCGCAAGTTCCACCGATGAATCCACAATACCATCAACACCAAATGAGTCCTAAATCGGACTACTATCCCCAACATCCACCGATGAATCCACAATACCATCAACACCAATATTTACCCAACCTCCACCGATGAATCCTAGCCAATACAATATATCAATGACAAGTGAATTTGACTCTTTCTCCGACTACTGTGAAGGTCCTTCGCGGCGTGAACCAAGTGTTGAACGACAACTACCACTATATAATTACGAGGATGATGATGTTGATTTTGTTCCCGAAATGCAACCACAAACTCAAATCGGTATTAATTTATAATTTTATTTGTTATAATTTCGTTGATATATTATTATTTGATATACTTGTTATAATTTTATATGTTATAATTTTATATGTTAAAAGTTTATATGTTATATTATTATTTGTTTTACTTGTGGTAATTTATTTGTTATATTATTATTTGATATACAAGATGATGAAGAAGTTCAAGTAGTTCAAGGAAGGGAAAAAAACAGATAAAAAAAATTGGACGTCGGTCGAAGAGGTGGCTTTGGCAAAAACGTGGGTTCATGTCTTGACATGTCAAAAATTCGGGAATGAACAAAATAGAGAAAGCTTTTGGAGTAGAATTCTAGATCATTTCAAGGATAGCGTGAAAGATACTACTCGAACTCATCATAGCTTGAACACAAAGTGGCAAAATATGAATACCGCCATGGGTGTCTTTAGCGGGCTATTCATCCAACAAGTAATTTTTAAACTATATACTTGCGTTAATTTATATGATTGTGTTAATTTATATACTCTTACTTTTATAATTGTAGAATCGTATTCGTGAGAGTGGGTGTGGCGATGTTAACGTCATGAAAAATGCCTTGGCCGATTATGATAAGAAAACAAATGGAAAGTCTTTTACTCATATTGAAGCATGGGAGGTTGTTAGGGGAGAAGCCAAATGGTTGGAACAACCATGTTTTGTTCAAGCATCTTCGGCATCTAATTCCGACAAACGAAGAAATTCGTCGGAATCTAGCTACTACGAGTTGGGAAGCAATGACAATGTTGACACTGTTATTCCGGATCTAAATGACGACACAACTCCTACACGAAAAAGAAAATGGAAAAAGACCGATAGCGAGGCGTTGACAAAGGAAAGTGTTGTTGCGAGCTTCGACTCCTACATGGTAAAGAAAACACAACTATTGGAGACGGTGGTGGAGAAAAGGATTGCAAAGGATAACATTGCCGAAAAGTTGATGGCGGCACAACTCCGTAGTGTTGAAGAAAAGGATTATTTACTTGCACCGAAGTTCTACAATGCACCGCACCATCACATAGCCAATCCGGATATGTGAGATATCACTATTGCCAAAAAACGTGAGTACGCGGAGAAATATGGATGGCCTACCGATTTTTAGATATAATTATGTTTTTTTAACTATTATGTACTACCTCCGTCCCACAATAAGTGTCCACTTTGAATTTTCAAAGTCTTTCTCATTCAACTTTGACCATAAATATTTTTATTTGTGTTATGTAATACTTGATAAAAAATATATGAATGGATTGAATTCTAAATGTATTTTCATTGATATAATTTTCATCAAGTATTATATAACACAAATAATAATATTTATGGTCAAAGTTGAATGAGAAATACTTTGAAAATTCAAAGTGGACACTTATTGTGGGACGGAGGGAGTAATTTTCTTTTAATTATGTTTTTTTTAAGTATTATGTAATTTTCTTTTAATTATTAATGAAATATTATGTTTTTATTGAATTGTTTAATACAATATAATTTATGAATATAAAAAATAAAAAAATAAAATTATGTGAGGTATGTGATCATGGTTGCCACTAAAAAGTATGGTGAGGTATGGTTGAGGTATGAAATGAGGTGGAATGATATTATTAGTGGGTGATGAGGTATGGTTGAGTATGTGATCAGGCCACCACCCTTATCTCTCTCTCTCAGCGTGTACCACCATCACCATAAAATATCCATCTGTGATCTCTCTTATCTAGATCAGTCTCAACCTTTAACAAGAAGATCGTATATGCATATCTTCTCAGTTTACAAAAACCAAAAAGGAGCGATGGTCATGGTTTTGGTTATGATGGTCTCGAAGTTGATGGTTATGGTGGTTGTTTAATGATTGCAATGGTTACAAAACACAAAGGGCCTCCAACGTTCAAAAATTTATTGCTTCCAACGTTCCTTTTTCTTCCATGCCGTTGATGCATTGTTTGACGCTCCCCTCCATACCGCAGCCACACCGCACAACTGGCAACGGTGTTGCCACTCGGTATGAGGCCATACCGTAACCAAACCGCACCCATTGCCACTACCCTTAGTGGTATTCTCTATCTTAATTCTATATTCTCTTTAATATACATCCATAAATAATCATACATGGACATTTTTTTTTGTAAAGGGATAATGTGTTATTATGCTAGTATGCGTCTCCCCTCCCTTTAACAAAATTGCAGTAATTAATCCTTCTACTACAGAAGTTAAGAATGTAACCAAACCTCGAATCCATAAAATTGAGTATAGATGTTCTGGTTTTGGTTATGATAGAATGACCGATGATTACAAAATCTTTTTAGGCTTTAAGAAAAGTGAGAATTGTACATGTATTAAAGTATTTAGTTTGAGAACTAACATGTTGAAGGATTTGGGAGAGGTAAAATTTGTTTTTACAAGTAGGGTTTGTTAGAATATGGACATTATTTTAGTAGACGTATGTTAGGATCGAACTCGAGATCACGTGATTGCACACAATACGTATGAAGAGAAAAAGTAATAATTATTTATAAATGTTATAATTAATTATTAAACACAAAATAAATAATAATAATTAGTATTATTGATTAATGACTAATTATTTATTAAACAAAGATTAGGAAAGTAATACTAGGCAAAATTTGGAAACAAGAGAAGGTTCCGGAATCCCCTAGGGATTACCTAAACCGATCGGCCATAAGGGGTTTCCACCTCCTTATGTGCCTTGTGCTCCAAGTATTGATTAGTATATAAGCAAACCCAAGATGTAGGTTTTTCTCATAACTTGTACACACACATCTTGGTGTTTTTCCTCTCCTTCTTTTCCTTGGTCGATTTCAACAAAACAACCCTTTAGGGTTTCGATTTTCTTGAATCAAAACAAAGTCTTGTGTTTATTACTTGCATAAACTTTTTCTTGAATTAGTACGTGTGTACAAGAACGTGAATCAAACACACTATTGTTTGATTCTTGGATTGAATTACAAAAAGGTAAGGGGTAATTCTTATAATCCTTATAAACCCTAATTAGGGTTCTTGGTTCCGGAAGATTGCATTGATTCTTGTTCGGGCTAGAATCACTACGGTATGTTTACTATTTAAATTAATGATTAATTAATTACATGTTATTCGATCTATTATAATTGCTTCCGCTCATGCTCACTTTGATGTACTTGGTTTATTTATATGAAGGTCATGATATAATAATTCCAACAGTGGTATCCGAGCCGTTATAATGTGTAATTAATTATCGAAACGCATAAAAATTGGATCTTGATTCGTTTAGTTACATGTTTTTAGGGTTTATTTGTTAGAATCCCTAGCCCTAATTTTTTTTTTGGGTCGAATGACCTTAAAGGGTTATTAGGGTTTATGGTTTTTAATTTTTTAATTTGATTAGAAACCCTAAGATGTCATGTTATTGTTATGCGTTTTAGTAAACGATCTTGGTGCAATATGTTAATTGTTAAGCTAAATCCATGAAAAAGTGCATATTTGCATGGATTTTTATTGTGTTATAATTTAAATTGTTTATATATATTAATGGTTAAGTTATATTAAAACATGTAAATTTTAATAGATGTCGAATTGGGAAAGACTCCAATATTAAGTAATCAATTATGTGCTATGTGGTATTTATTTAATTTTGGCTTACGCAATCGATTTATCGATGTATGTGGCTCTTTTTCCAAGAAAAAGAAAGCCCTAATTGAATTAATACGTTATACATCTAGATTTGATTATTAATTGTTTTTTGAATAAGATTTGCATGTGGCTACATGTTTTATACATATTTAATTGTTATGATTATGTATATGTGTTTATTTAGTTGTTTTATTTTTTATTATATAATTACTTGTTTTGTTTATTTATTGTGTTAGACATGTTTATATAAACGAAAAGGGTAATTTTTTGAATAGAAAAATAATACGGACTAAATAATGGCGAAATTGTTTTGGTTTTTAAGAGTTAAAATTTCAAAGGATTGGTTGATTGATGTTTTTGTACGTAATGGTTAAATAGGCTCGACCGAAGTTTACACACTACAAGATGGGTATAAGGATGGCAACGCATTAAATTGTGGCCTTAGATAGACAACATTTATGTCTTAACGCTCGTTTGTGTGTAAATTAGACTTACCGAACAACCATTACATGTACATTGTCATCTTAAGGGTGAATAATCCACAATTCCACAATGATTATCCGAAACACTAAGCCTTCGGGCTTAAGCAAAAGTACGATATAGTGGACGATAATTGATGGTTATTCTTTAATTGGTGAACCCGATACCTCAATCAAAACTTTGTTATTTTACTCTTAGCAAATTGGTAATAAAAAATGTTTTGTAAAACCAATGTTATGAAGTTGTATGCATGCTTCTTCATACATTATTTTGATTACACGTCAAAATTTAATACCCTTAAAATTAAGTCGAATGCCATCTAATTAAGAACACTTGAAGTTGTAATTTACGTCATGTGAGAACTTGGCGAGATTGCAATGGAGAGGTAAATTTCATAAATTCATTGCTAGCAGATCAACTGATGTGATGGATTTGTGAGTTTGCAGTTTTTAAGTTAGACGACTTAAATTGAGTAGGAAGTGAGACTTGGACTCAAGGCATTAAGATGGGGATGAAACATGCTTACATTACAAAAGTTTTGTGATTGTAAATCCCATAAATCTAGGAATTGCAATATGATATTGGCAATTATTGTACGACAATTACCTTGTTGAATACTATCATTACTAGCAGATCAACTGATGTAATGGTACTATGTCAATTTAGGATCCTAGCTTTAAGAAAATACTATGGTTTATATGAATATTTGCCAATGGGTATTTTATTTTCTTAAAGATCTAATTATCGAAAATACTGAAATTGAATTTTGTAATTTGTTTTAATGTATTAATGCAACGTTCAAACCGTAAACGCACTTTGGGCTTTGGTAAATTAATCTAGTTCTGTTTTCAAACTAATGTTTGATTAAGAAATATTTACTTGAAAGACAAAAGAAGTCTCCTTTCTATGAAGGAAGAGTGAGACACAATCCTATTCCTTTTCATGAATGAGAAAGGATAATAGGAATATTAGATATGTCTAAATTCTAATATAACTCATAGCAAATTTTTAATAGTTAAGAAAATTGCGAATATTTTCCATAGGGATTTTATCATCCTCATTCGGTGATCAAATTCTTAGTAACAAATATGATATTTGGTTAACAGAAAATTATGTATGACATTTTATGAGTTATTATAATTAGAAGCTAGACTAATTACTGCAAAATGTTTAAAGACAAACTAGTTGTTTTGACTATTTTAAAGGTGCTACATACATTGTAGGATGGTAGACCTGTTAAGGAAGAAATTGCATGCCCAATTTTCAAGTTAAAAGCATTTGGTGGATACTCCATCATTTACGTAGTAGAATACACTTTTAGTGCATAAGTAATTGTTACGTATGGACAATTAAAGGTGTAGGAAAGTTAAAAGTACACTATTTTCTTTCACTGGATATGAAACATTTTAAATGTTTTCAAATTCAGTGGGAGTATTATGTACTTATTACTGAATAAGAAATTATTGTAATGATCTTTAATTCAGTGAGAGTTACAAGCTTTGATATCTTGGTAGCTAAAGATAATTACTTTCCAAGTGTAGACACTTATACTTTTAAGGATAGTCTTGTACGTTTCCTTACTAGA
The DNA here is from genome assembly GCA_030686995.1 of Artemisia argyi. Classification (NCBI taxonomy): domain Eukaryota; kingdom Viridiplantae; phylum Streptophyta; class Magnoliopsida; order Asterales; family Asteraceae; genus Artemisia; species Artemisia argyi. Next base: position 13,373,989 of record CM060693.1, read on the forward strand.
CATTGTTGTTTTACATATACTTGTTATGCTAAAATCTATGACACAATCATATTGAACACATAAACAAATGCATGGCATGTTGTTTATCAACTATATGAGGTTGTTCCATGCACAAGTGGGAGAAATGTTATCTTTATTGTGTGCAAGAAACAACTCATAAAGATATGATTCAATGGATTCTCTTGACTACAAGGTAAGAGAATAATGTTCTAATATTAATTCAAGAAACACCTGGTGTTACAATTTATGTTATGTGAGAGCTTAGCTAGATTGCAACAACAAGGTGAATTTCATATTTCATTACTAGCAGATCAACTAATGTAATTGAATTATGAGAATTTGCAGTTTCTAAATTAGAATAATGTTCTGATATGAATTATACTAGGCTAATTCAAGAAACACTTGGTGTAACAATTTATGTTATGTGAGAGCTTAACTAGATTGCAACAACAAGGTAAATTTCATATTTTCATTACTAGCAGATCAACTGATGTAATTGAGCTATGAGAATTTGCAGTTTCTAAATTAGATACCTATTAGAACATGTGTCAATATGATAACAATACTACTTTTATTTATAGATTTATGAATTCATGGAATGACATAAATTAATTAAGTAATCTAATGCTACTTCAATCTAAATATTTATGTGTTCTTGGAATGACATAAATAAATGAAGAAATAATTACATTATTGTGAAGTAATATATTAACTTGAAATTACTATTGAACCCAAAAGATGGTGTTCATAATTACTTTAGTTAAACATGTTTATGTTTCATTGTAAAGATATAAACATAAAGTCTTTTAATTGTTACAAGACTTATAATAAAGTAAGACGTTATCTTGTTGTGTTTTTTAATTAAGACATATACATGAAGTTATTAAATTGTTAAATGACTTATAACGTATAGTGGGATTATAACAGTTTATGTTTTTCTTGTAAAGACATGGACATGAAGTAACTTTGTAAAAAGTACTTATGTTATAAGGCATGTAATAGGCTTGAAAATTATTATACCATTAAAATGAATTAGTTGGTAAATAGACAAGTCAAAAGGAATATGGTTATCTTAAATATTGTTAGATTGTCTTACAATATTAATACTAATGAAATCAAACTCTTGTTATATTGTTTGATTAAAGATAACTATAACTTCTTTCCTTCCAAAAGTTATCAAGGTTAGAATGTTAAGTATGACTTGGACATATTTAATAAAACTCCAACATAGAAGATTAATAAGACATTATCATATGATGAATGTGATGAATCACATTAAGTCTTAAATTGAAGTTCTAAATTTGTTTAACTGCTTATGAAGAGGTTATTAACAAAGTTAAGTCAGGAACTATCAATAAGTATTTGTAATATCCCAAAAGAGAATATTGTATTATTGCATAATTTGCTAAGTATTTAAAGATAGTCTTTAAATTGCTAAAAGCAAGTGGGAGTGTTGATCTTTAAAAGATAAAATTACAAGATACATAATCTTCTAAAATACACTAGTAAATATCATGATGAAGTTTGACATTTAAATGTTAAATCTCAAGATGATGATGAAGTTTGATATTTAAATGTTAAATCTCAAGATAATGGAATTATCATTCATAGAATATCAATATATCTCAGATATTTGATTAATATGCTGAGGACTATGATTTACAGGATTATTGTAAACCTGATAATCATTATGATACATTACCAAATATGAAATTGGGTAAAGTATACATGATATGAATGATTAAGATGTTGTCCATAAAGATAATCAATTTTAGAAACTTGGTTTATCTTAATAGTTAGACTAGAAAATGAAGTTGAGTTTCTTCAAAGATTAGGTAACTCTTGTGGTTTAAATCTTTGGATAGAAATCATATGGACAATATTGTGCACGTATTTAATGCATGTCTTATGACAAGATTATTAATCACACTTAAGCAATTAACTGTGATTGAATATGATATTATAAACACATTAAATATATAAAGATTATGATTGTCATATTTAGTTTCATTTATATGAAATTGACAATGGAATATCAAAACTCTTTCTTGAGTGATTACTTGAGCGAGGACGATAAGTAATCAAAAGGAGTTTATGAATTCAAATAAATCTTTGAAAGTGTACAAAGTTCAATAATCCATGGATGGATAAATGCAAGCATCTAGAAGATTACTCTTATATTTAATTATTAAATTCATGTTTGGATTTATAATTGAAATAAGATAATTTCTGAGTATTCCTAAAAGCTAGTGGGAGTATTATGTTTAATTTTTTAAATCATATATGTTGTAGAACATATAAAAGGTAGCATTCTATATAAGTTAAATGTTAAGTCTTAGTTTGGAATGAAACTTTAAAGATTTAGGAAATAAGACATATAACCTTGCAATGAATGTTTATTGATGAAACATGTGCGGTAAATAAATCTAATATATCATGATATATGATATATTATTTAGAAAGTCTAAATAGATATGTATGACATGAATAAAATCTAAGTATGACTCAAAGATCTTTCATGAATATCATGTTTTGTTTTATCATGCTTGATTACAAGATGATTTGGCAATATTAATATCTAATTAAAAGTTATTAGATAACTTGTGTAATATTCTAAATGAATATGTTTGATTATAGAATCACATCCTAAATCTGGAATAGCTTCCAAATTCTATAGATGAACAATTTTTCAATTGTTGTGAAAATTGTCATAGCCAACAAACTTGAAAGTTTGAAGGGCATCAAACATTACACAATAGATATTATGGTTTACGGAAAGTTTTAATAGCATATTGTTGTTGCATACAATGATGCTAATGAAATTGAGACGACACTCAATACTAGTTATGGTAAGGATTTCATCCTTGACTATTACTAGTTATGCTTATATAAGAGCATAGTTGCATTATACATTAAGAGAATAAGAATACTTTAAACTTTAAAATGTTTGGAAGTTTAATTATCATAAATTGGTGATTAAGGATGTCTCACATTTTTATGAAATATGGCATTATCAAAATAGTTGACTATGCACATATAAGAATTTCAATAGTTGAATTCTTGAAATAAGTATTCTTAAAATTCCGATAGATCAAAGTTGAATGATTTATATCTTGTCAACAAGTATGAATGTCATTGCTTGAGACATAATTCATCAACAAGAGTTATCATGCATTGATCTATTTAGTATTTGGATAAAGGATGTTAAACAATTATTATGATAAATTGAAATACATGGTATGCTTAATTTATAATATATTGTATCCTGTATTTGTATGTTTAAATCCATGAATAAAGTTTATTCTTAAATTGTCGATTGTCAGTTAATAATATGGGAATATTATTAAATTAAGACAAATCTGAAGGTTGGTATAATATACTTAAAGTATATTGATGAGTAGACATGCCATTTCAGATGATATTCGATGATACTGAATATAGGACTTATCCCAACTACATGATGTTACTTTATGGATTTAGTTATTAAGTAAATCATGAGAAGTTATCCTCAGACTTGAGATGCAAGATAAGTGTCATGAATGTAGTACATTTTTGTGGAACAACTTAACGCTATACGTAACTGGTAGTCATAAGGGTTGTTTTCGGAAGTGTTACAAAGTTTGTGGGTTTTGCTTGTAGTCAAGATAGAATTTGTTCCTTCAAATTTATTTTTGGAGTTTAATACTGCTGGGCCCCTCGTAGGGTTGGTAAGATGCATGTGCGGCCGCACCCAATATCTCACCTGAATATGTTCATAAGATTTGGTAATCTTGATCAATCATAAACAACGAGAAACAGAATGGTTAATTAAGGAATGACTTTAATCCATATCCTTATTAACATGGTATTAGAAACAAAAGGATAATAATAATGAGAAATCATTAAAAGGTTTTTCCAGGAGCCTTACTTGAGATCGTACTAGAGGCATCGGCGTGTTGCAAGACGCTAACCGATGTGATTACACTATTAAAATATGTCCAAGTGGGAGCTGTTAGAATATGGACATTATTTTAGTAGACGTATGTTAGGATCGAACTCGAGATCACGGGATTGCACACAATACGTATGAAGAGAAAAAATAATAATTATTTATAAATGTTATAATTAATTATTAAACACAAAATAAATAATAATAATTAGTATTATTGATTAATGACTAATTATTTATTAAACAAAGATTAGGAAAGTAATACTAGGCAAAATTTGGAAACAAGAGAAGGTTCCGGAATCCCCTAGGGATTACCTAAACCGATCGGCCATAAGGGGTTTCCACCTCCTTATGTGCCTTGTGCTCCAAGTATTGATTAGTATATAAGCAAACCCAAGATGTAGGTTTTTCTCATAACTTGTACACACACATCTTGGTGTTTTTCCTCACCTTCTTTTCCTTGGTCGATTTCAACAAAACAACCCTTTAGGGTTTCGATTTTCTTGAATCAAAACAAAGTCTTGTGTTTATTACTTGCATAAACTTTTTCTTGAATTAGTACGTGTGTACAAGAACGTGAATCAAACACACTATTGTTTGATTCTTGGATTGAATTACAAAAAGGTAAGGGGTAATTATTATAATCCTTATAAACCCTAATTAGGGTTCTTGGTTCCGGAAGATTGCATTGATTCTTGTTCGGGCTAGAATCACTACGGTATGTTTACTATTTAAATTAATGATTAATTAATTACATGTTATTCGATCTATTATAATTGCTTCCGCTCATGCTCACTTTGATGTACTTAGTTTATTTATATGAAGGTCATGATATAATAATTCCAACAGGGTTGGTGTGCTATGCAATGGTGCGCTTCCTTGGGTGGTAAATGATACTGTATCTGAAAAGAACGTAATTCTCGCAGTTAGTTTCAGAAGAGAAGTTTATTGAAATCACTGGACCTGATAATGTGAGCTACCCATCTAAGATTGCTCAACACTCATCAATGCGTTTAGGGACATTGGAAGGTTGTTTATGTGTATTTAGACCTAAATTACTTCCGGATGACTTATGGGTAATGAAGGACTTCAAAAAGAAGCAGTCATCAGAAATTTTTGGGTGTGAAAATGAGATAAAGCATGACGCAGTTCATGGTATACAGTTTTTGTTAAATTACATTCCAAATAAGAGACCCTTTTTTCATGATACGTGGTTTGGCCATTTGCGTGGGATTATGGCGGCGTGTTCATATGTCGAAAGTCTTGTGTCTCCACATTTTAAAAAGCGGCTGAAGAGAAAGAGGCAGGCAGCGAGTACCATCAAGAGCAGGCAACGAATATCATCCAGAGTCCTAGCGTGAGTTCTAACTGTGACAATTTTTGTTTATAGTTGACTGTTTTTACATTTGTGAACAAGACTTCCCACATTATAGAAGATACTTACTTTCTTTGGACCCTATGAAATAGTATCCGTTAAACTGAACATGAAATTTCGTTTACCTGGTTCATATGCTATACTGATTTTATGCGTAGTGGTTACTTTTATCATTTCCAAAGTCCAATGGTATGTAACTACATATGCTAAATGATCAGCCGCTTGAAGTTTTTTTATTTTTTAGTTTTACTAAATCATATATCATTTTTCTGCAATGTATAAAACCTATAATAAGTATCAGTCATGCTAACTTCAGAAGCTGAAAATCTTGGCTTAAGAAAATTCTTGAAAAAGGAGAATGTTCACAATACAGCAGAATATTGAAATACAAACGCACAGAAGCTTGTACAACATTTTATTATAACAAAACAATTTTATTGAAGCTCCCAGAAAACATAAAGTGCACTTGAAAAATCCCATGCTCTTACTCAGAGATCCGCGAGGACAAAGGTGGAGTATCCGAGTATTTGTAAGTTGTTGCCAAAATCTGTTGTGGCATTCTAGCACCCTTCGATATTGAAGCCACGGATTCAAGCTCAGCCATATCTTCAGTCGTGAGTTTAACTCCAAGGGATCCAAGGTTCTCATTCAGGTTTTGGATCTTGGTTGTACCTGGGATAGGACTAACATCATCCCCTTGGTGTAGGACCCAAGCCAATGCCAACTGTGATGGGGTGCATCCCTTCTTTTTCGCCATTTCACTTACTCGCTCATACACAACTTTATTGTGGTCAAAGTTCTCTCCTTGTAGCCGCGGTAGAACCTATCAAAGATGAAAAATGAACGATCAGGATGAACAAAACTTACAGAAGCTTAGAATGTCCTAACTTTTTTAATTTAAAACCAATTATACATTAATTGTCCACACTATTTACTATTATGAAAGAAAACGTTTTGGTAGGCAAGTGAACCAGTCCAACTCGACCCAGTTAACCCATGCATAAAATTACCCGTTTCTGTAATAGTATATACATTAATTATACACATTGCAAATTCACATAGAATCGGAATCTTTTATAAGCACAAACCTTTCTATAGTCGTTATCCGTCAAGTTGTCCATCACCTTTGGCCCTGACGCAAAGAACCCACTACCGAGTGGACCAAAAGGTACGATTCCAATTCCTAATTCTCTGGGGAAAGTAACCATATATTAAGTGTTAACATCATAATGGCTCGTTGCTAATAAGCAATCACATGTGCATTTACAGGTTATGCCATACCTGCAAGTAGGAATGACCTCGTCTTCTGCATCTCTAGTCCACAAAGACCACTCCAACTGCACGGCTGTTATTGGATGAACAGCGTGCGCTCTTCTGATTGTTTCAGGACCAGCCTCAGATAAACCTATGTATTTTATTTTTCCTTCTTCAACCAGTTTCTTAAGCTCTCCCATCTGCCAAAAAGATTATTCTTCATTAGAGTCACATAATGTTGAATAAATGTCACCCTAAAGTCTTTATATGTTCATTTTAATGGAAGTACTTATTTGTAACCTCATTTGTTCTCTCATATATACTTACTCCAACTATTGAAATAACCAATATTAAAGAGTAAACTTTGACGTCAATATATATGATAGTAATATCTCTATCTCTCTCTCTACTAGTTATAATGTATCTTAGACTTTTTATCTTTAGAAGTCTTAAAAAATAAAGTTAACACACATTCTATTATTAGTAATTATTAAAATAATACTCCCTCCGTCCCATTTTAATTGTCCGCGGGCCCGAATTTGACCGTAAATATTTTTGTTTGTATTATATAACACTTGATGAAATTTATATCATTGAAAAGTTCGTTTAACGAACTTTTCAATGATATAAATTTCATCAAGTGTTATATAATACAAACAAAAATATTTACGGTCAAATTCGGGCCCGCGGACAATTAAAATGGGACGGAGGGAGTATTTAAAAGTATACTAATAACTTCTAAATTTGCATATAATTATATGGCATATTAATTATTCACAAACTCGCAAAACAGACACACAATCTCTATAAACTATCATCCATCATAGAAAACCGTTAAACAGTTAAACAATATTCGGAAGAAAAATCAAAAAATCGTTAAACAGTTAAACAATATTCGGAAAAAAAAAATCAAAAAATCGTTAAACAACATTCGCCCTGTTTTGCATGGGTACTATGCTAGTTGTACTATTAAGAAGTGAAATAAGGGACTAACTGTGATTTCGATAGGGACTTTTGTATCGATACGATGAGCATAGTAAAGATCAATGTAATCAACACCAAGCCTCTTCAAACTCACTTCACAACAAGCTCTAACATACTCCGGTTCACCATGCACTTCCAACTCACCAAAACCCTCTCCAAATTTTAGCCCAAATTTAGTAGCTACTTGAACATCTTCTCTCTTCACTCCCTTCAATGCCTATACCAATTCATCACAAACACAAAAAAAGTCACATTCACACACTAATAACACCCAAGCTACAATTGGACTTTTGTCACATGATGTAATAAATAAAAACAGATTTGGGCCAACTATTTGTAACAAAATAAAAACAGCATATAATATACCTTGCCAATGAGGATCTCATTAGTATGCGGTCCATACACGTCGGACGTATCGAGGTGAGTGATACCAGAGTCAATAGCATGGTGAATGAGTTTGATCATATCGGGTTCGGGTTTGGGTAGGCCATATGCATGAGACATGCCCATGCATCCTAGTCCAAGACATGGCACCTCGAGACCCTGTGATCCCAGCTTAATCTTTTTCACATTTTTATACACCATTTTTTTTCCGCCTAAGTTCAGAATGCTCTGCTAGAAAATGTATGTTTAGGAAAATATTTATTTGCATGAACTCAAGTTTTATAGTAACATAGAGTTGACTTTTTGGTAATTGACAAAATTTGCCTTAAAGCTTGATAACAAGTGGTAAAGATACAAATTAAAGAGATTTTAAATACAAGTGTCGGTCAATAGAGGACATGTGTAACAAAATCTTGAATAAATAGAATATATTTAACTTTCATTTATAGTATGCACTTTTTATGTAAAAAGGTTCAAATATACAGTAGTAATTTACAATTTTATTATTATTTTTTTTCTTTGAAAGGTGAGTTTCTCTTCGTGTCGCCGTTCAACAGCGGAAGGTCTAGCTTACGTTGTCTTAACCGGGCATGCGCTAGAGAGCTCCCTCGAAATGAAAGCCTTATTCAAATACCCGATGGGGGGAGAACCCCCTACTAATCCGCCCGAAGGCACGACGATTAATAGGGGTAAACCCTGCCCCCTCAGACTTGACCTGAGTAAACCCAAGCCAAGCCCTCATAGAGGGACTTCCTTATATCTCAAAGATGACCACAGTGGGGTTTGAACTTGAGACCTCTCGGTCAACAAGCCAAGCCCCAACCACTGGACCAACTCATCATTGATATTTACAATTTTATTTAACATGTATTTAATACATTTTTCGGTTAATTAAAAAATTTTGTGTTCATTAACTATACCTTAACCTCTTTTTAATAGGTACTTATTAGCAAAATCCTTATTTTATATATAGAAAAAATGTTTTTTTAATAGTGTCTTACTCCGTCCGTCTCATAAAAAGTGTACATATTACTATTTATGTGTGTCCTAAAATAATTTTGCAGTTTTTATATATGGACAGTAATTTTAACTGATAATTACTGGTTTCTTATTTTACTCTTATAATCAAAGCTTACTCATTTTTAATTTTTACTATTATAATCAAAACTTGCATTAATTACTCATTTTTAATTTTTATATTAATTATAAGGGTATACATAATATTTTATCAATCAAAATTAACATTAATTATATATATCATAATTTGTCTATTTTTTGTTTGTGAACACTTTTTTAAGACGAAAAGAGTATGAAATTAAAGGGATGCTTCTTTTCTACTAATTGAGTGGGTCAAAACTGTTTAATGTCAAGAGTGATGACCCATTAAAACTTCTCTTTCTTAAATAAATTACTAATCTAGAGTCTAGACATTACTCAAAACCATTTAGGCTATTTTTGGCAAAAGTAGCTCTAAGCAATAACTGTGAGCAGTAACTCAATGTTCATAGCTTTTTTAAAAAATATTGAAAAAATGAGATTTTTAAAAAAATAGCAAAGCTCACCGCTCTTTTGCCAAACGAACACTAAAAATTAAAAAGTTCACTGTTCACCGCTCATTGCCCTAAAAAGCTCTGCGCCAAACATAACATTCATTTAAAAAACACTCCCTAACATTACAAAATGATAAATTAGCGGTAAGCCGGGTAACAAAACAAAAATATATATTTTTAAATTCTTTGAATTTAGTACGTATATATTATGGATACATATATGGGAATGTATTAGCTACAATATTTTGTAGCTAATTGGATACAATATTGTGCTTTAAACTGTTGGTCTCTGACTCTTTTCGTGAGTCCTGAGTTTATTTTGCGGGTCCTTGATTAATTTTTTATGTATTTTTTATGAAGAATTGTAGTTAATTAATTACAAAATTGTAGCCAAGATATCTCTACATATATTTGTGGATGATGGAAAGAAGAAGTTTATAATATTTGATTAGGTAGAAATAAAGTTAAGTGACAATAATTGCGAGTAAAATGTTTTTAAATAAATGGATGGTCAAGATGACCTCTTTATTTATTCTTAAAATTAGATAAGAACCATAGGGTAAGGATCCAGTGAGAAGAAAAATTAAAATAAGAAGGATGATAAATAACTATAACCACACATTTGAGATGCATCGACTTGATTTAGATGCATATCTATTCATTTAGATGCATCCCAATTAGTTCCGAAAAGTGATTTGAAGTGAAAACGATGCAAAGTAGTACTAACAGAGGACGAAAAATGTATAGGATTTGTCTAACTTGATGAAATGCATCTAATATATGTATATGCATCTAATTTTTTGCTAGAAAATATATTATGGTGCATCTAAAAGATTAGGGATTCATCTAATTTAAGTCGATGCATCTTAAATATGTGGTTATAGTTATTTCTCATCCTTCTCATTTTAAGTTTTCTTCTCATTTGATCCTAAGTCAAGAACCATAAGCATTAACTCGCTTATGTGATTATGGGATATGATGTTATACATTATTTCATCTTGTATACTAAAAGCTTAATTAGTTTTATAAATGCAAAGTGCTCACAATAAATGTTTTATAAATTGAAAGTGAAATGTGGAGGCTTCATGTGTTAGTACATTGATTTAATAGTCATGCATAAGGGTAAGTGTTAGAGTTTGACAATCAAATAACACATATTGCGGAAGCGTAGGATCAAGTATAACACATAAATATTAACTAAAACATAAATAGTAAACGTACCCGATGCACTTCAAATCAATCTTGATTCTTGGACAATTAGATCAATGATAAACCCCTTACCGTTTTGTTTATCGATCTCTTGATAATTACTAAAGTAAGTAATTACCTCGTTCTTGTACACACAAACTACCAACGAATAAATGTTTGATGCAAGTAAACAAAACACTTAATTTTGGATTAAACCAAAATCGACCCAAACCCTTTGTGGGGTGTGAACCGATCGGCCAAGGAAAACAAGGAGCAAAGAAAAGACTTTAGGGTTTGTGTGTGTGCACAAAAGATGTGAAAGTCTAACCCTTGGCCTTGTATATATACTAGAGAATACTTAGAGGACAAGACAAACATGGGTTGGGCTTGCCCCTCCCTTGTTCGACCGGCCTAGGCATCCCCAAGGGGTGTTCTAGATCCTTCTTGACTCCTAAGTTACACTCTAGTCCATACCTTTTGTCCCTAACGATAGTTAGTCCATACGGTTAATAACTAACGACCGTTTAGTCCATTAAGTGTTATAAATATATATATTCGATACATTTAATATATATATATATATATATATATATATATATATATATATATATATATATATATATATATATATATATATATATATATTTATTTTACATTATTCTTGTTTGTAAAGTGTGCAATCCCGAGGTCTCGGGTTCGATCCTAGACATTTACTTATTAATGTTTATACGTAACATTTAACAGCTCCCACTCGTATATCCATTAATAGTAAAATGACATTGGTTAGCGTCTTGCAACACTCCAATGCCCCTAGTTCAATCCGAGCTAGGTTTCCTGGAAAAACCTTTAATGATTCATCATTATAATTATCCTTTCATTACTAATATCACATTAATAAAGATGTGAGTTCCTTTATTAAATTTCTGTTTCTCGTTTCTTTATGATTGAACAAAATTACCAAAACATCTGAACGTATTCCAGATAGACTTTGGGCATGGCCATGCAAACATTTTGTCAACCCTACGAGGGGCCCAGCAGTATTAAACTTCTAAACAAATCAGAAGGAATAAATTCTTTCTTGACTACAAGAATAACCCATGAACTTTGCAACACTTCTGAAAACAACCCTTATAACTCCCTGTTACGGTGAGCGGTAGATTGCTTCACAAAAATACACTACATCCATGATACTTATCTGGTATCTCAAGTCTGAGGATAACTTTAAATATGATTCTCACATTAAATATTAAATCATATTGTTGGGATAAGTCCAATATTCAATTCATCGAATATCATGTTAAATTGGTATGACTACGCATCAATATACTTTCAATTATATCCTAAACCAATACTCAAATTTGTCTTAGTTTAATGATATTCCCATATCATTAATCGACAATGGACATTTAGAATAATAAATTATTCATGGATCTTAAACATGCAAATATAGGATATATTATTAAGACAATGATAAATAAACATAAAACATATTTTATTTCATTAAAATAATAATTGTACGTTACATCCTTTATCCAAACACTAATCACAAATGGGCATGAAACTTTCAGCTAATCTAAGTCCTACACCTTCAGCATGCTTGTAAAGCTTAGTGCCAGGTAGAGGCTTTGTTAATTGATCTGCCAAGTTATCATCTGTGTGAACTTTGAGCATTTCGATTTCGCCTATTTCGACTTGTTCTCGAACATAGTGATGCTTAATCGGGAAATGTCTGGTGCCTTTCATGATTCCAGGCTCATTGGCAAATGTAATTGCAGCTGAATTGTCACAATACATTTTAATAGGTCTTTGAATCGAAGGCATAACTCCAAGCCCTGAAACAAACTTCCTAATCCAAACAGCTTCCATTGCAGCTTCTGAAGCAGCTATATACTCACTTTCTGTAGCAGACATCGCTAGTACACTCTGCTTTCTGCTCCTCCAATCCACAGCTCCTCCATTAATGACAAAGACATAACCCGTCTGAGACTTCGTATCATCCTTATCACCTTTCCAAGAAGCATCGCAGTAACCTTTAACATCAAGTTCTGCTGATGGATTTCCCCCATAAACCAAGAACATCTCTTTAGTAGCCCTAAGGTACTTAAGAATATTCTTAACAGCAGTCCAGTGAGCTACACCTAGATTTTGCTGATATCGACTGGTTAAATTCTGAGCAAATGCTACATCAGGTCTTGTACTTTTCACCGCATACATTATAGATCCCACAGCCGAAGCATAAGGGACTCTCTTCATGCGTTGCACCTCTGCAGGTGTTGAAGCACAAACCTTGTTGCTCAAGCCATGTTGTTCTTGCATTGGCAAATATCCTTTCTTGGAATTTTGCATACTGAATCTCTTCAATATTTTATCAATGTAAGCACTTTGGCTTAATCCAATTAATCGCTGAGATCTATCTCTATATATCTTGATTCCCAGAATAAATGCAGCTTCCCCTAAATCTTTCATAGAAAAACACTTTCCAAGATATGCCTTAACCTTTTGCAAACTTGGAATGTCGTTTCCCATGATCAATATGTCATCAACATATAATATAAGGAAAATTACATTACTCCCACTAACTTTGTGATATACACATGGCTCATCAAGATTTTGAGTGAATCCATACTTTTTAATTTCACCATCAAATCTCTTATTCCATTGTCGTGATGCTTGCTTTAATCCATAAATGGATCTTTTAAGCTTGCATACACGATTTGGGAATTCTGGATTTACATACCCCTCAGGCTGCGCCATATAGATGTCTTCATCTAGGCGACCATTTAAGAAAGCGGTTTTTACATCCATTTGCCAAATCTCATAGTCATAGTAAGCGGCTATGGCTATAAGAATCCTAATTGCCCTTATGTCAGCTACAGGAGAAAAGGTCTCCTCATAGTCAACACCAAAAGTTTGTGTATAGCATTTAGCTACACAACGGGCCTTATAGGTGTGTACAACACCATCCATGTCAGTCTTTTTCTTGTAGAGCCATTTACTCCCAACTAGTTTGGCACCCGGAGGTAGGTCTACTTCTTCCCAGACATCATTGTCTTCCATGGATTGCATTTCCCCATCCATAGCTTCTTTCCATTTGGCCTTTTCAGGTCCATTCATGGCAGCTTTATAACTTGTAGGCTCATCAAGATCACCCAGTATATTCTCATCACTCTCTACATTAAGACATAGACGAGTAGGAGCTTTTACTGGTCTTGTTGACCTACGAATGGGAATCACTTCAACTTCAGGTGGAGGACCTAAACTTTCAGGTTCTACCGGAAGTTGGTTAGTGTCTTCAGAAGGTTCTACATCTTCTTGACCGTCTTCCAGATCATATATTCTCCCACTGAATTCTTGAGATATGAGCTCCCTTTCAAGGAAGTCTCCATACCTTGCAACAAATACCTTGTTTTCAGGTGGGTAATAAAAGTAGTATCCCATAGTTTCCTTAGGGTATCCTACAAAGATGCACTTCACAGATCTTTGTTGGAGTTTGTCTGCTGAGTCACGTTTAACATACGCCTCACAACCTCAGACCTTTAGATAAGACAGGTTAGGAGCTTTTCCAGTCCATACCTCATATGGTGTCTTATCAACCTTCTTTGTTGGAACCATATTTAGAATGCGAACCGCAGATTCTAAGGCATAATCCCAAAATGAAAAAGGAAGAGTTGTTAGATTATACATAGATCGTATCATATCTTGCAATGTACGATTCCTTCTTTCAGATACACCATTTTGTTGTGGAGTATATGGAGAAGTAAGGTGCTGGACAATTCCCTCCTTTGCTAGATAATCTATGAACTCCTGACTCAGGCATTCACCACCTCTATCGGATCGAAGAGCTTTAATCTTCTTTCCTAGTTGCAACTCTACTTCTGCTTTAAACACTTTGAATGTTTCAAATACCTCATGTTTATGTTTAAGTAAATAAACATAACCATAACGGCTGTAATCATCCGTAAATGTTAAGAAGTAGCTAGCACCCCTCCTTGACACATGTCTAAGTGGTCCACACACATCTGTGTGAATAAGACCAAGTAGATCATTAGCCCTTTCAATCCTATTTTTAAAGGGTTTCTTAGTCATCTTCCCAGCAATGCAAAATTCGCATTTATCAAATGATTCATCATTGATCTTATTTAAAAGCCCATCATGTTGCAGCTTTTTCATGCGATCTTTGCCAATGTGAGCAAGTCGACAATGCCAAAGATAAGACGAATCCAGACCTTTCTTGATTCTCCTATTGTTGATGCTATACATTGAATTATTTGTAACAAAAGCATTATCATTATCATTCATATCAATTTCAATTACACCATTCACAGCAATAGCATTAAAATAAAAAACATCATTTAAAGAAACTGAAATTCCATTGCTAGAAATAGTATGATGAAAACCAAGGTTTAACAAACATGAAAATGAAATTACACCTCTAACAATTGACGGTGCATAATGACAATTATTTAAAGATAGTACTAGGCCCGAAGGCAACACTAAATTAAAAACTCCTATAGCTTCAACTCCTGCATGTGCTCCGTTACCAACGTGCAAGAATTGTTGTCCATAGGCCAGCTTTCTCTCAACTCTAAACCCCTGCAAGGTATTGCAAATATGAATGCCACATCCCGTATCATATACCCATGAATTAAATTTAGGAGTAAGAGTGAATAATTCAATCATAAAGAACGCACCTGATGTGCTGGGGTTACCAGCATCATTCCCCTGCTTCTTGAGTCGCAAGTCATGAATGTAGAGAGGGCAATTGCGCTTCCAATGGCCCTTTTCATGACAATGGTGACAAGCCTGATCCTTCTTGTTTGGCGGATTCACCTTGTTCTGCTTAGGCTGATGTTGCTTCATCTTGGGTTGAGGTTGATAGGCCATGACCTGCTTGCCTTTATCACCTTTACCTTTGCCTTTGTTCACATGCGATTTCTTCTGGATTCTCCCCCCATGAATTGCCAACACTTGTGGGGTAGGAGTCTTGACCTTGGCTGGTAGACTTTTCTCATAATCAACAAGCAATGCGAGTAATTCTGAGACTGTCTTCCCCGAGCAATGCATGTTGAAGTTCTGCACAAAACCAGCAAAATCCCTGTTGAGGGATCTGTTGATCAAGTGCACTTGCACATTGTCGGGGTAACCAAAACCAATTCTGTGAAGTTGATCAAAGGAATCTTTCATCTCATCCACATAATCGGCTACTGGTTTACCATCACCATGCTTGCAGTTGTGTAGCTTGTCAAGTTCATCATACAATTCAACTGCAGGTGGCTTCTCATAAGACTGCTGAAGCATCTCAAGCATGTCTTTAGGGAACGCGTACTCGTACTTCTTTTGTAACTGAGCACTCATGCTAGTGAGCATTAAACAAGCAACCTCATTAAACTTAGCATTAGTCACCTTCCATGCTGCCTTTGCTTCTGGTGTTGCAGTAGCAGCAGGTTCAGCAGGACATTCTTCGGTCAAGAAGTCTAGTTTACCAGACGCCCTCAAGACTATTCTGAGCGAACGGTACCAGTCATTGAAATTCTTTCCAGTCAGTTTTTCTCTCTCAAGATGACTCTTGAAAGCAGAAATCACAGTTTGGTTATCGGGTTGAGCCATATCTACAGATAAAGTTCAAATATTAGTATTTTCGATAATCAATATCTTCAAGAAAATAAAATACCCAAGGCTATATTCATATAACCAACTAATTTTCTTGAAAATCTAGGATCCAACTTTACATAGATTCCACCACATCAGTTGATCTGCTAGTGGTGAAAGTACAAAAGTTGGTAATCTGTCGAACAATAATTGGCAAACAAGATTTCCAATTCCTAGATCATTATGGGATTTACTACAAATTGATTCATCAATTTGCCTTGTAAGCATGTTTCATCCCATCTCATGCCTTAAGTTCTAGGTCTCACGCACAACTTAATTAAGTCGTCTACCTTAGAAACTGTAAAATTACAATTATGGTCTCACGCGTTAAAAGAATTTTACCTTGTTATAGTAATTTAGCCTAGGTCTCACGTTTACTAAATTAAAATTCCAAGTGTTTCTTATAGATAGATGGCACGTAACTTAAATTATTAAGGGTATTAATTTTTGATATGTCAATCAAAATATGTACAAAGATGCATGCACTCATCTTTATAACATAAGTTTTCATAAAAACTTTTTATATTCGATTCGTGAAATTAATACACAAAGTTTTACTTGAGGTTTATGCCAAAACCCTAAGATGACTTTCTACAACATATGATTTTAAAAGTAATTCATTTAAGACATATTCAAGATTGTGATAACCAAGGCAGACTCTAAGGCTCTTTTCTAAGCCTTCAAATCACGGTTATGAATATCATCTTAAAAGACTTAATTTTAAAAACATATTTGCACAAAACATCATTCAAGTAAAAGTTTATGGATTCAATCTCAAAATAGTAATAAAGTTTGAATTTTGCTAGTCTCGCCTGGGAGCTGATTACCGTGCGAATCGGACCACTATCGGCACCTAAGACCTTGCAAGATTCTTACTTTATCACTTTAGGGTTTCACCATTATTAGTCCGTATTAATTTTCTTTATAAAAACAACCCTTTTATTGCTTACATCAAGTCCAACTAAAACAATAAAACAAGTATCAAAGAAAATCAAAACAACCAATAATAAATAAGTGAAACAATTAGCCACATGCAATCCGTATTAGAAAAGATCCTAATAAAATCAATTCTAGGTATATTTATGCATGTAATCAACTAAGGCCTTCCCCTCTTGATGGAGGTGAGTCACATACATTGACGAATCAATTGCGTAGGCCAAAGCTAAAAACACACCACATAGCATATATTAATTGATTTTAATAAGTATTAGAGTCTTCCCCAATTTTAAGATCTATCTTAACATGTGATAAATAAAACAAGATCCATGACAAACATGCATGTAAGTCACGGATTAAAACCTAACAATTAGCAATTAGGTCACAAGATACGTTCAATTAACCGGTTAATGACCTAGGGTTTCTAGTGATTACACATAATCTTAGAAAACCACAAAACCCTAATTAGGGTTTCATGGAAAAATCGACCCCCCCCCCCCAAAATTAGGGTTAGGGTTTCGAAATTTTTAGAAAAAAAATAGGAAAAACCCTAGATCAAAAAAACATGTATCTAAAACAATTAAAGATCCGGTTTTTATTACGTTTTAGTAATCAATTACATGTTATACATGGCTCGTGATGCCACTGTTAGAGTTTGACAATCAAATAACACATATTGCGGAAGCGTAGGATCAAGTATAACACATAAATATTAACTAAAACATAAATAGTAAACGTACCCGATGCACTTCAAATCAATCTTGATTCTTGGACAATTAGATCAATGATAAACCCCTTACCGTTTTGTTTATCGATCTCTTGATAATTACTAAAGTAAATAATTACCTCGTTCTTGTACACACAAACTACCAACGAATAAAGGTTTGATGCAAGTAAACAAAACACTTAATTTTGGATTAAACCAAAATCGACCCAAACCCTTTGTGGGGTGTGAACCGATCGGCCAAGGAAAACAAGGAGCAAAGAAAAGACTTTAGGGTTTGTGTGTGTGCACAAAAGATGTGAAAGTCTAACCCTTGGCCTTGTATATATACTAGAGAATACTTGGAGGACAAGACAAACATGGGTTGGGCTTGCCCCTCCCTTGTTCGACCAGCCTAGGCATCCCCAAGGGGTGTTCTAGATCCTTCTTGACTCCTAAGTTACACTCTAGTCCATACCTTTTGTCCCTAACGATAGTTAGTCCATACGGTTAATAACTAACGACCGTTTAGTCCATTAAGTGTTATAAATATATATATTCGATACATTTAATATATATATATATATATATATATATATATATATATATATATATATTTATTTTACATTATTCTTGTTTGTAAAGTGTGCAATCCCGAGGTCTCGGGTTCGATCCTAGACATTTACTTATTAATGTTTATACGTAACATTTAACAGCTCCCACTCGTATATCCATTAATAGTAAAATGACATTGGTTAGCGTCTTGCAACACTCCAATGCCCCTAGTTCAATCCGAGCTAGGTTTCCTGGAAAAACCTTTAATGATTCATCATTATAATTATCCTTTCATTACTAATACCACATTAATAAAGATGTGAGTTCCTTTATTAAATTTCTGTTTCTCGTTTCTTTATGATTGAACAAAATTACCAAAACATCTGAACGTATTCCAGATAGACTTTGGGCATGGCCATGCAAACATTTTGTCAACCCTACGAGGGGCCCAGCAGTATTAAACTTCTAAACAAATCAGAAGGAATAAATTCTTTCTTGACTACAAGAATAACCCATGAACTTTGCAACACTTCTGAAAACAACCCTTATAACTCCCTGTTACGGTGAGCGGTAGATTGCTTCACAAAAATACACTACATCCATGACACTTATCTGGTATCTCAAGTCTGAGGATAACTTTAAATATGATTCTCACATTAAATATTAAATCATATTGTTGGGTGATGAGTGTGTAAATACTCATCATTTCTGTTACATTTAAGCTGCAAAAACATATGAAAACACACAGGAATGCCTTGAAATATATAAAATTATCCCTGGATTGTGTTTTTATGCATAAGGATTGAAAACTGATGAAAAACAAAACATTTCACATAATTTACAGTTTCAGTCCCTGAACTTTGGAAAATTGGCAAAACTAGTCCCTGGTAAATCAAAACTTGTACAAATGTCATAAAGGTCCTTGGGATTCATAAGTTGTCTAGAAAAGTCCTTTAAAGTTTAAAAATAGCAAAATTACAACTTTGGTCCCTCAACTTTTAAAAGTGTCAAAAATTGTCCCTAAGGTTTTGAAAAATGGAAAATGTGAAAAATAAACCTTATACTATTCTAAAAAGACAAAATTGGTCCTTATGATAAAAATCAGAAAATTACAGTTTTGGTCCCTGGAGTTTGTGGAATTGGCAGATTTGGTCCCTGAGGTTTAAAATGATAAAATTTATACTTGTGGTCCTTGTACTAATGGTTAATTGCAGGTTTAGTCCTTATTTGAAGTTTGGAAAAATCACAAACAAACCCCTCAAGTTTACCCAAATTACAAAATTGGTCCTTGTGTAGCTTTAAACCAACCGGACCCCTTATTGTTATTACAACCCACCAAATCTAACCCACTCTTAATAAATAAAACCCAAAACCACCCCAGCCCACTCACACCTAGGCCCAGTCCACCCTAAGCCCACCCCCGTTTATTAATAAAACGCAGGGTCAAACGGTCAACCCACCTCCCAAACCGCTTCTTCTTCTTCCACCTCACAACCTCCACCTGTAACACCACCACTTGCACCCTCAACCCTTCCAGCTCACCCCCTATCTTCCTACCCACTCTCCATCTCACCTCCAAACATCATCATTCCACACCACAGTAGCATTTAATGCTTCCCCACCCTCCATACTCAACCTCCATGACTTATACCCTGTTTATTGACCCAAACTCCACAAAAATCCATGTCTACTTCCCAATTTGTCCCCTACACCTCCACATAATTCCACAAATCTTTAATTGCCCTCAAACCACTCTTACAGCTCAAAAGCAATTTTGGCGCCAAAATTGCCACTTGTACGATTTAGATGAATTTGATGAATTCAAGGGCTGAGATGAAGTGGGGAAGATTCAGAGGTCGACAATGAAGCTTTTTAGTCAATATATATCAAGAAGCAGGGCAATGTAATATCTATCTAGTGTAATTTATTTTTCCTTAGCTCGTACCTAGTCAATAAAAATTCCCAGCTTATATTTCAGCTTTCAAGTACTTTAGTTATCTTTCTCAGTGTATTGTGAATATTTTTCAATAATAAATTTCCAAGTTTTAGTACGAATTCAAGTAATTGCAATTTCAAGCTCAATTTCTCAAGTTTACTTTTATGTGTTTAGAATTGTTGTTATGGACAAATAAGCTCACATAAGCTCCTCACATAGCTTGTGTAAGCTATTAGAAACCTTAAGAATCAGTTTATAATTAATAAATAAAAATACTTAAATAATAAAAATAAATAGATTGAAAATTAAAAAATTAGTGTACAATGATGAAGAAGCTGGAGCAGGGTTGATTGTGGAATGCCCTGGGTTAGATGCTTTGTGGAAAGCATATAGGTGTGATCTATGTTCTTGGTTTCATGAATTCAGCTTGATTGCTCCTTTGTAAGCTCAATTTCATTTTTTTATTTCAATATCTTTGTTGTTTAAACCTAGTTATAATTGTGTTTCTGTAATTGTTTGTTGTTTATTAGTTATAATATAGTTCAAAATTGTTTGTTTGTTCATTGAGAATCATTGTTGCTTAAAGTTAAAAATTTCACAGTTGAAACTCATAATTGTCATCTCTGAATTTCATGCTTATATTATTGTTAATTTATGTTCATTTAGTCTTATTATATGATATTATGAAGGTTAAAATCAGTTTCATGGTTTAAACTAGTATAAATCTTTGGAAATCATCATTTTCAGTCAAGTATAGGAGTGTTTGGTTGGTGACTGTTTACACCATTCCATCTATATAAGTGTGCAAATCTGTGTTTCTACATGTCATCTAGTTGAATACAAGCTCAGGGAAACAAGTCACTTGGTACAAAAGTTAGCAAAAGTCAAAATCATTAAGAAGTAATCACCACAGTCAACTGTGGTGAATTTTTAAAGATCAAACCCATCAAAACTTGTTATAAATGGATGAGTTCACTTAAAATAGTTTTCATATAGTTCATCACAACCCATTTTATCATTAAATCAGCCATACAAGTTCACAAAAGTCAAATCTTACAATTTCTCTAAAAGTCAAAAGTACCATATGCAGATTTTTGCCAAAATGGCATGAATTGATTTGAATTTTGTGTTGCCATTCAAGGTCTGAAAATTGTTGTGTGTTCTCTCTACCAGTAGTAATTTTGATTTCCAAGTTGGTTACATTTTTGTGAATTTTTCTTAGGGACCAAATTGCCCTTTGAATTGGACTGCAGGGCAAGGTCTTGCCCTGTGCACAGTTATGGTATCTGATTTCATAAGCTCCTAGCTTGTTCAAAAGTGCTTGTTAGTTATAGATTGTTGTTGATTTGTGTAGCCTACCTAACTAGCTTGTTGTGTGATTAATTGTTTTTCCAATATTTGCTTATTGAGACTGCTTAATCTGCTCATCATGATATCTTTAAACAACCTACTTCACTGAGAAGTCAGTGTAAGTTGGTGATTTCACAAGCTCATCATAAGTTCAATATTGAGTTTTAGCTTGTGATCTTTAGCTCTTTAAGAAGCTAAGCATCCCAGCTATCTAGTTCAAAGCTAAAATCTCATTTTCTAAGCCTTTCACTAGGGCTGCATCAAGCTTGTAGTTTGTCCATTCACTCAGATTAACTGAGTGAATCAGACTTGGACCCCTCACTTCCCAAGCTCTTCCTGAGCTTATCAGTGGGTCCCACACCCTAAATTTTGGTTTTTCCAACCCCCCTCCTACCAGGATTGAACCCTTGATCCTTTGGTTGACTTGTACACCACTGGGACCCACCTTAAATCATCTTAGAAATCTGTCCCATTTCTGTCTCAGTCACCATATAAGCAATTGCTTATTTCAGCTTTTTAGCTTATCCATTGAGCTTATATCAGCAAATCTAGCTTATTTAAGTTAAAATATCTTAAGTGAACCAGGTTTCACCCTTGTGGACCCCACACAAGCTCAGTTGAGCTTATTTCTTGTCATAGTCAAACCTAGTCAACTGTTTGGTCTAATAAGCACTCTTAGTGCTTATTTTGTGTTTATAAATTATTTCCTTTTATTAAAGTATCTTATTTTAAGTATTTAATTAGTTTTGTAAAAGAAAATCAAGAAAAAACCAAACTTAATTATAGTGATAGCTTCTATTTAATAGAAACTATCTATTTAATTTCCTTTTTAGCTTATTTATAAGCACTTCTGCTATTTTATATTTTTATTAAATCTCTTATATATTAAAGTAATTTTATAAATTTTTCCAGAATTTTCTTTTGTCATCTAGTGTTATTTAGAATTAATTTTAGTTTATTTAATAATTAAATAATTAATAAGAATTAAATAGCATAATATATTTTTATAAGGTAACACCTATATTTTATATTTTTCCTAGCTTCTATAAGTCATAAAATAATTTTAGAAATTTTCTTGTGATTTATATTGTTCATTTACTAGTTTTCATAATTTAATGAGTTTAATTAGATATTAATTAATAAATTGAATAATAATTAGTAAATTAAATTAAAAATACATAAAATAAAGTTTTTATAATTTTTTAGGATTCCTATGATGGTTAATTAGATATATAAAATTTTTCATAATTATCTAAGTGTTTTTAGTAATTATAAATAAGTTAATCAATATAATTAGTTAAATAGTAATTAAATAATAATTAATTAATAATAAATAGATAAATAGTGTGAAAAATATAATTTTAATTTTAAAATAAGTTTTATAATATTTTAGATTTTTAGAAATTTTAATTTTAATTTTCTAGACTTATTTTACATTTTCATAATTATTAGTTAATTATTAAATAAATAATAATAGTTATTAAATATAAATAATTAATTAAATAGTTTTTAATTAATAAATAAATATTTTAAATTTATTTAATTTGCATTTAAGCCCCTAAGGCTTGCAAAATCCTACTATAAGTTAAAGTTGTTTTTGTGTACGTTTAATTAATAAACGTTTACGTTTTTCAGTCCCTTTTTCACGTATACTTATCTGATTTCACGTATTAGTTGATATAGCTTATTTAAGCTATTCACTCTTATATTTCAGTAGTACAAATCACTTAAACCCTTTTCCTGTTCAATTCACCTGATCTAGAAGTCGTTTTATTTCAGATTTCACATCTCGTTGGGATCTAACGATCCGGGGAAACACTAAACTCACCGGAGTATTGGTTTTGGCTGTCTGACTTGTTGACCATTACTTGGTTAATATTATCTGACTGTTTAAGGCCAATCAAAATTTGGCGCCGCTGCCGGGGAGGTGTGCTGCGTATTACGACTTTTTGAAATATCTGTGAGTTTGAATTTTTCACACTTTGTTATATATCATCTTTTTGTTCATATTTTATTTTCTATTTGTAATTTCCCGTCACTCTAAGTAATCTTAGAATCGTCTCTAGTGCATGCGCACTCGTTCTTCTAGGTCAACAAGCCCTTTACGTGAGCTTGTTAGAATTCCTCGAAGACGTCGTAGACGTTCTGCCCCAACAGTCGTATCTGAGGAACGTGCTGTTTCACCTAAGAAAGTTATCATGGCGGAAGACCGTCCGATGAATGAGCTTCTCCAAGCACCCATTGAGGGTTACGGAGACGCTATTGTTGTCCCAGCCATTGTGGCTGAATACTTTGAGCTCAAAACCGGGTTACTAAATCTAGTAACTTCAAGCCAATTTTATGGTTTTGAGAGGGATGATCCCCATGCTCATATTCGATGGTTTAATAAAATTACTTCTACCATCAAATACAAGAACGTCCCTTTCGAAGCAGTTAAACTTCTTCTTTTCCCATTTTCTCTTGAGGGAGCAGCCCGGATTTGGCTGGAAAAACAACCTCCTCGTTCAATACACTCATGGGAAGATTTAGTTACCAAATTTGTAAACGAATTTTTTCCCCCGTCCAGAACGACAAGTCTTAAAAATGAAATCATCAAATTTACTCAAAGGTTTGATGAATCGTTTGGTGACGCTTGGGATCGTTTCAAAGAATTGCTTCGTCGATGTCCTCATCATGGTTTCACTGAATTAATGCAAATTGACACGTTTTATAATGGTGTGAGTCAATCTGACCAAGATTCTCTCAATGCCTCCGCGGGAGGTAATTTTTTGAGCAAAACCACAAAAGAAGCTTTAGAAATCATTGAAAATAAGTCCAAGGTCCGCACTACACGCACAAAACCATATCACTCCCAAGTGAGTGCTGGTCCTTCTTCTTCATCACCCGTGAGTACTTCTAGCACCGATGCTAAGATAGATAAACTCACGGACGCCATTCAAGCTTTGGTTCTCTCAAGCCAGAAAAAAGTCACTTTCACACAAAACCCTTCACATGCTGAAGTTAAAAAAGTGGAAGTTTGTGTCACTTGTGGTGGCCCACATGCTTACTACAATTGTACTGCCACCGATGGTAGTCCTTTTGAAGCCAATGCCTTAGCCGGTACTACAAATCAGGGGGGTAATCAATACCGTCCTCAAATGGAACCAAGTTACCGTGCTAATACACATATGGGACCACCCGGGTTTAATCAAAACCCAAATTTGCAAAACCGAAACCAGAACCAACCACGAATGAACCAAGGTTATCAAAACCAAGGGAATTTCAATCCTGGACAGAATCAAGGTTTCCACAATCAAGGAAACTTTAACAGAAACAATTTCAACCCCGGAAATCATTTTCAGGGAAATGGTAATCCAAATCAGGGAAATTTTCAGCCACAACAAGGTTATAATCAAAATAACCGTGTCCAAAATTTCCCCAACCAAACACAAGCCATTCTCCCAGCTCCACAATCATCATCTGATGAGTTGTTGAAGCAGTTCATGAAAACTCAAGAAGAGACAAACAGGTTGTTGGTCAGCCAGATTTCTGAAATTAAGAAATCTTTAAATGAACAACCCTCGGGCTCTGGAAAACTTCCGAGCAACACGATCGCAAACCCGAGGGGCGATGCAAAGGCGATCACGACCAGGAGCGGAGTTTCATATGATGGACCTACTGTTCTCACTACCCCTTCTTCTTCTCCCAAGGTAGTGGAAAATAACTTCGAGGTAAATAAGGACGAAGTACTTCCTACTCATAAAGGAGGTACCCAAGACGTCCCACCTCATGTTGTCCCGAAACCCAAACCAAAACCTAGAGTTGTTTTTGAACCAAATGATATTCCAGTTGAAACACCTCAGTCCAAACCTTCTACTTCCTCTATTCCTTACCCCTCACGCTTGAGTGAACAAAAGCTCCGTGAAAAAGCTAGTCACCAGATGGATAAATTCTTTCAAATCTTCCAAGATTTGCATTTTGACATTAGCTTTGCGGATGCTATTATTCTCATGCCCAAATTTGCATCGACAATCAAACACTTGTTAAGCAACAAGGAGAAACTGTTTGAAATGGCAAAGACTCCCTTGAATGAGAACTGCTCAACAGTTCTTTTAAAGAAGCTTCCCGAGAAGCTGGGAGATCCTGGAAAATTTCTAATACCATGTGTATTTCCAGGAATGGTTGATTGCTATGCCTTGGCCGATCTTGGTGCAAGTATCAACCTAATGCCGTACTCAGTTTGGAAGAAACTTTCTCTTCCTGATCTTACTCCTACCTGCATGACTTTAGAGCTTGCAGACCGATCGATATCTCGTCCTCTCGGCATTGCCGAAGACGTGTTTGTAAAGGTAGGAGAATTTCATCTCCCCGCTGACTTTGTAGTGGTTGATTTCGATGCCGATCAAAGGGTCCCTCTCATTGTTGGGAGGGGTTTCCTTAGAACGGGCCGTGCTCTTATCGATGTATTTGAGCAAGAAATCACTCTTCGTGTGGGTAATGAAGCTGTTACATTTAACCTCGATCAAACCTCGAGGTACTCCTCCAATTATGATTCTGAAGCAGTTAATCAAATAGATGTCATAGACATTGCTTCTGAGGAGTACTCTCAAGAGTTTCTTGGTTATTCTCATAATTCTGTGAGTGGGGATGCCACTCCATCATCTGAACCTATCATTTCCGACTCTTCCCCTTCTCTCACTCCGTTTGAAGGAAGTGATTTCCTTTTGGAAGAGATCGAGGCTTTTCTCAAAAGTGATTCAGTTCCATCGGGAATTGATAACACTGAGATTGATCTGGAGGGAGATATTCTTCTCCTTGAGAGATTGCTAAACCAAGACAATTCTCCTCCACTCCCTCCCGTACAACTTCATAATCAGGAAATCAAATATGTTGAGGAAACTGATGATTTTCCTGAGGTCGAACTCAAGGACTTACCTCCTCATCTTGAATACGCATTCTTGGAGGGTGATGATAAATTACCCGTCATTATTGCTAAAGGTTTAAGTGTTGAGGAGAAGAGTGCTCTCATAAAAGTCTTGAAGTCAAACAAGCAAGCAATTGCTTGGAAACTCTCCGATATTAAGGGTATTAACCCAGATTTTTGTACACACAAAATCTTGATGGAGGATGACTTCAAGCCTGCAGTGCAACATCAAAGAAGGGTAAATCCAAAAATCCATGATGTGATTAAACAAGAGGTTCTTAAACTTCTTGATGCAGGATTAATTTACCCTATCTCTGACAGTCCATGGGTTAGTCTCATTCATTGCGTTCCAAAAAAGGGTGGCATTACTGTTGTCACTAATGAGGAAAACGAGTTGATTCCAACTCGACTGGTTACCGGGTGGCGAGTATGTATTGATTACAGAAAGCTTAATGATGCCACCCGCAAAGACCACTTTCCGCTACCCTTTATGGACCAGATGCTTGAGAGATTAGCTGGAAACGAGTACCATTGTTTCCTTGATGGTTTCTCAGGATACTTCCAAATCCCCATTGATCCATCAGATCAAGAAAAGACCACCTTTACATGCCCTTACGGAACCTTTGCTTATAAACGTATGCCTTTTGGCTTATGTAATGCTCCAGGTACGTTCCAGAGGTGCATGATGGCCATATTTACCGACATGATCGGTAAAACCATGGAGGTCTTTATGGATGACTTCTCGGTCATTGGGGATTCATTCCAAACATGTCTTACCAATTTAGAAAAAATGTTGAAAAGGTGTAAAGACACCAATCTATGTCTAAATTGGGAAAAGAGTCATTTTATGGTCAAAGAGGGCATTGTCCTCGGCCATAAGATTTCCAAGAATGGGATTGAGGTTGACAGAGCTAAGGTTGATGTCATTGCAAAACTGCCTCACCCTACTACCGTCAAAGGTATTAGGAGTTTCTTGGGTCATGCCGGTTTCTATCGTCGATTTATACAAGATTTTTCTAAAATCTCACGGCCTATGACTCATCTCCTTGAAAAGGATACTCCTTTTATCTTCTCACCAGAGTGCATCGAAGCTTTTGAAACACTAAAGAAAAAGCTTACTGAGGCACCCATTCTTATTGCCCCCGACTGGGATTTACCCTTCGAGCTTATGTGCGATGCAAGTGATTTTGCTATCGGTGCAGTCTTGGGGCAACGCAAAACGAAACACTTTCAGCCTATCCACTACGCAAGCAAAACTATGAACGAAGCTCAAACTCATTACACCACTACAGAAAAAGAATTATTAGCTGTGGTGTATGCTTTTGAGAAATTTCGGACATACTTAATCTTGACTAAAAGCGTAGTGTATACGGATCATTCGGCTCTTAAATATCTATTTGCAAAACAAGATGCAAAGCCGAGATTGCTCCGTTGGGTTCTCCTCCTCCAGGAATTTGATATCATTATTCGTGATAAAAAAGGAGCTGAGAACCTGGCTGCTGATTATTTGTCCCGATTAGAGAACCCTCATCAAAATGTGTATGAGAAAAAGGAAATAAATGAAACATTTCCTCTCGAAACACTTAATGCGGTTGCTTTTCGTGGAGATTCTACTACCCCATGGTTTGCCGACTTCGCAAATTACCATGCGGGTAACTTTGTTGTGAAAGGGATGTCAACCCAACAGAAGAATAAATTCTTTAAGGATGTTAAACATTACTTCTGGGATGACCCCTACTTATTCAAAATCTGTGCGGATCAAGTCATCCGACGGTGTGTATATGGACAGGAAGCCACTGAAATTCTTAAGGCTTGCCATGCTGGACCCACTGGGGGACATCATAGTCCTAATTACACCGCCAAAAAGGTGTTTGATTCCGGATTCTTTTGGCCCACAATCTATAAAGATGCCCAGCATCTCATTAAAACCTGTGACGCTTGTCAGCGTCATGGAAACATTTCACAAAGAAATGAGATGCCACAAAATGCTATTCAAGTATGTGAAATATTTGATATCTGGGGCATTGATTTTATGGGGCCATTTCCATCATCCAGAGGAAACAAGTACATACTTGTGGCAGTTGATTATTTATCAAAGTGGGTTGAAGCGAAAGCTTTACCCACAAATGATGCCCGAGTTGTAGTGAAATTCCTGAAATCTCTTTTTGCCCGTTTTGGAACCCCACGTGCTATCATAAGTGATCGTGGTACGCATTTCTGCAATGACAAATTTGATAAAGTCATGCAAAAGTATGGTGTAACCCACCGTCTTTCTACCGCGTATCACCCACAAACAAGTGGGCAAGTTGAGGTTTCAAATCGTGGTATCAAAAGGATACTTGAGAGGACTGTTGGTGAAAACCGTGCTGCCTGGTCGGATAAATTGGATGACGCACTATGGGCCTTTCGTACAGCTTATAAAACACCCATTGGGTGTACACCTTACAAGCTTGTGTACGGAAAGACATGTCATTTACCGATGGAACTTGAGCACAAAGCCTACTGGGCTTTGAAACATGCCAACTTTGACCTCAAAACTGCGGGTGATCACAGAAAAGTTCAAATGAATGAACTAAATGAACTACGTGATCAGGCTTACGAGAACTCTTTAATCTATAAAGAAAAACAAAGAGAATACATGACTCAAAAATAAAGAACCGCGTTTTTAACGTTGGTGATCGAGTACTTCTCTTTAACTCTAGATTAAAGATCTTCTCGGGTAAATTAAAAACCCGTTGGACTGGTCCATTTACTATCACTAAAGTTTATCCATATGGTACCGTTGAGTTATCTCAAAATGACGGTCCATGTTTTAAAGTAAATGGCCATCGTGTGAAACATTATTTTGGAGAGGACTTCCCAAACATGGTTGTCCCGGATCTCCAAACTTTCCCCAAGGACAATTAAATTCGGGGTCGAGTCAAGCTAGTGACTCGGGAATCAAAAGCATAGCAATATGGGTTTTCACTCATATTTCTGATTTCTTTCTCTTTTCTACCACCTAGTGTGGGGGAGATGCCCCCACATGTTGTATATATGTATATATCTTCAAAAAAAAAAAAAAAAAAAAAGAAAAAAAAAAGTTCAAAACAAAAGAAAAAAGTGAGTTTGTATGTAAATAGCCTAAAATAAAGGTTATTAATATTTCCTTCTTACGTTCTAAAGTATCGGTTTAACACCCGGTGTTTTGAATATTGAGGGCAATATTCATTTCTAAGTGTGGGGGGGGGGGGGGGGGATTCCCACGAATTCAAACACATGTTCCATCAAGCACCCTCATTTGATCAAAATTTAAAGTTTTTTCACACTTAGAAATGCAATAAATGGTATCAATCCTCCATGTCTAACCTACAACAGGATTGGCTATTCCAGGAGCAAACGGCTCTTGGTAAAGACATCTCAAAACCGTTGATGGCTTGCAATTTGCCAAAAATTGTATGGTTCCTCAACTCCCCATTATCCTAAAAAGCTAATGAGTTGGCTAGCCCGCAAGATTATGGCTTGTGGTAAAGGCCGTAGAAAATCCATAATTGGCAATCAGCTCACCAAGATGTTGACTATTCCATCAAGAGTTGGCTAGTCCAGAAGCAAACGGCTTCTGGTAAAGACAAATCAAATCCGTTGACAGCTGGTGGTTTGCTAAAAATCACACGGTTATCAGGTGTGCCACAGTTCTTACACCTGGCTACTCCAGAAGTGATGGCTTTTGGTAAAGAGTAAAAATCCATTAATTTTTTCTCAAATAGATTGCTAGGGACTAGCAATAGTTTAGTGTGGGGGATTGATGAGTGTGTAAATACTCATCATTTCTGTTACATTTAAGCTGCAAAAACATATGAAAACACACAGGAATGCCTTGAAATATATAAAATTATCCCTGGATTGTGTTTTTATGCATAAGGATTGAAAACTGATGAAAAACAAAACATTTCACATAATTTACAGTTTCAGTCCCTGAACTTTGGAAAATTGGCAAAACTAGTCCCTGGTAAATCAAAACTTGTACAAATGTCATAAAGGTCCTTGGGATTCATAAGTTGTCTAGAAAAGTTCTTTAAAGTTTAAAAATAGCAAAATTACAACTTTGGTCCCTCAACTTTTAAAAGTGTCAAAAATAGTCCCTAAGGTTTTGAAAAATGGAAAATGTGAAAAATAAACCTTATACTATTCTAAAAAGACAAAATTGGTCCTTATGATAAAAATCAGAAAATTACAGTTTTGGTCCCTGGAGTTTGTGGAATTGGCAGATTTGGTCCCTGAGGTTTAAAATGATAAAATTTATACTTGTGGTCCTTGTACTAATGGTTAATTGCAGGTTTAGTCCTTATTTGAAGTTTGGAAAAATCACAAACAAACCCCTCAAGTTTACCCAAATTACAAAATTGGTCCTTGTGTAGCTTTAAACCAACCGGACCCCTTATTGTTATTACAACCCACCAAATCTAACCCACTCTTAATAAATAAAACCCAAAACCACCCCAGCCCACTCACACCTAGGCCCAGTCCACCCTAAGCCCACCCCCGTTTATTAATAAAACGCAGGGTCAAACGGTCAACCCACCTCCCAAACCGCTTCTTCTTCTTCCACCTCACAACCTCCACCTGTAACACCACCACTTGCACCCTCAACCCTTCCAGCTCACCCCCTATCTTCCTACCCACTCTCCACCTCACCTCCAAACATCATCATTCCACACCACAGTAGCATTTAATGCTTCCCCACCCTCCATACTCAACCTCCATGACTTATACCCTGTTTATTGACCCAAACTCCACAAAAATCCATGTCTACTTCCCAATTTGTCCCCTACACCTCCACATAATTCCACAAATCTTTAATTGCCCTCAAACCACTCTTACAGCTCAAAAGCAATTTTGGCGCCAAAATTGCCACTTGTACGATTTAGATGAATTTGATGAATTCAAGGGCTGAGATGAAGTGGGGAAGATTCAGAGGTCGACAATGAAGCTTTTTAGTCAATATATATCAAGAAGCAGGGCAATGTAATATCTATCTAGTGTAATTTATTTTTCCTTAGCTCGTACCTAGTCAATAAAAATTCCCAGCTTATATTTCAGCTTTCAAGTACTTTAGTTATCTTTCTCAGTGTATTGTGAATATTTTTCAATAATAAATTTCCAAGTTTTAGTACGAATTCAAGTAATTGCAATTTCAAGCTCAATTTCTCAAGTTTACTTTTATGTGTTTAGAATTGTTGTTATGGACAAATAAGCTCACATAAGCTCCTCACATAGCTTGTGTAAGCTATTAGAAACCTTAAGAATCAGTTTATAATTAATAAATAAAAATACTTAAAAAATAAAAATAAATAGATTGAAAATTAAAAAATTAGTGTACAATGATGAAGAAGCTGGAGCAGGGTTGATTGTGGAATGCCCTGGGTTAGATGCTTTGTGGAAAGCATATAGGTGTGATCTATGTTCTTGGTTTCATGAATTCAGCTTGATTGCTCCTTTGTAAGCTCAATTTCATTTTTTTATTTCAATATCTTTGTTGTTTAAACCTAGTTATAATTGTGTTTCTGTAATTGTTTGTTGTTTATTAGTTATAATATAGTTCAAAATTGTTTGTTTGTTCATTGAGAATCATTGTTGCTTAAAGTTAAAAATTTCACAGTTGAAACTCATAATTGTCATCTCTGAATTTCATGCTTATATTATTGTTAATTTATGTTCATTTAGTCTTATTATATGATATTATGAAGGTTAAAATCAGTTTCATGGTTTAAACTAGTATAAATCTTTGGAAATCATCATTTTCAGTCAAGTATAGGAGTGTTTGGTTGGTGACTGTTTACACCATTCCATCTATATAAGTGTGCAAATCTGTGTTTCTACATGTCATCTAGTTGAATACAAGCTCAGGGAAACAAGTCACTTGGTACAAAAGTTAGCAAAAGTCAAAATCATTAAGAAGTAATCACCACAGTCAACTGTGGTGAATTTTTAAAGATCAAACCCATCAAAACTTGTTATAAATGGATGAGTTCACTTAAAATAGTTTTCATATAGTTCATCACAACCCATTTTATCATTAAATCAGCCATACAAGTTCACAAAAGTCAAATCTTACAATTTCTCTAAAAGTCAAAAGTACCATATGCAGATTTTTGCCAAAATGGCATGAATTGATTTGAATTTTGTGTTGCCATTCAAGGTCTGAAAATTGTTGTGTGTTCTCTCTACCAGTAGTAATTTTGATTTCCATGTTGGTTACATTTTTGTGAATTTTTCTTAGGGACCAAATTGCCCTTTGAATTGGACTGCAGGGCAAGGTCTTGCCCTGTGCACAGTTATGGTATCTGATTTCATAAGCTCCTAGCTTGTTCAAAAGTGCTTGTTAGTTATAGATTGTTGTTGATTTGTGTAGCCTACCTAACTAGCTTGTTGTGTGATTAATTGTTTTTCCAATATTTGCTTATTGAGACTGCTTAATCTGCTCATCATGATATCTTTAAACAACCTACTTCACTGAGAAGTCAGTGTAAGTTGGTGATTTCACAAGCTCATCATAAGTTCAATATTGAGTTTTAGCTTGTGATCTTTAGCTCTTTAAGAAGCTAAGCATCCCAGCTATCTAGTTCAAAGCTAAAATCTCATTTTCTAAGCCTTTCACTAGGGCTGCATCAAGCTTGTAGTTTGTCCATTCACTCAGATTAACTGAGTGAATCAGACTTGGACCCCTCACTTCCCAAGCTCTTCCTGAGCTTATCAGTGGGTCCCACACCCTAAATTTTGGTTTTTTCAACCCCCTCCTACCAGGCTTGAACCCTTGATCCTTTGGTTGACTTGTACACCACTGGGACCCACCTTAAATCATCTTAGAAATCTGTCCCATTTCTGTCTCAGTCACCATATAAGCAATTGCTTATTTCAGCTTTTTAGCTTATCCATTGAGCTTATATCAGCAAATCTAGCTTATTTAAGTTAAAATATCTTAAGTGAACCAGGTTTCACCCTTGTGGACCCCACACAAGCTCAGTTGAGCTTATTTCTTGTCATAGTCAAACCTAGTCAACTGTTTGGTCTAATAAGCACTCTTAGTGCTTATTTTGTGTTTATAAATTATTTCCTTTTATTAAAGTATCTTATT
Organism: Artemisia argyi; assembly: GCA_030686995.1. Taxonomy (NCBI): domain Eukaryota; kingdom Viridiplantae; phylum Streptophyta; class Magnoliopsida; order Asterales; family Asteraceae; genus Artemisia; species Artemisia argyi. Next base: position 13,407,798 of record CM060693.1, read on the forward strand.
TTAAGTATTTAATTAGTTTTGTAAAAGAAAATCAAGAAAAAACCAAACTTAATTATAGTGATAGCTTCTATTTAATAGAAACTATCTATTTAATTTCCTTTTTAGCTTATTTATAAGCACTTCTGCTATTTTATATTTTTATTAAATCTCTTATATATTAAAGTAATTTTATAAATTTTTCCAGAATTTTCTTTTGTCATCTAGTGTTATTTAGAATTAATTTTAGTTTATTTAATAATTAAATAATTAATAAGAATTAAATAGCATAATATATTTTTATAAGGTAACACCTATATTTTATATTTTTCCTAGCTTCTATAAGTCATAAAATAATTTTAGAAATTTTCTTGTGATTTATATTGTTCATTTACTAGTTTTCATAATTTAATGAGTTTAATTAGATATTAATTAATAAATAGAATAATAATTAGTAAATTAAATTAAAAATACATAAAATAAAGTTTTTATAATTTTTTAGGATTCCTATGATGGTTAATTAGATATATTAAAATTTTCATAATTATCTAAGTCTTTTTAGTAATTATAAATAAGTTAATCAATATAATTAGTTAAATAATAATTAAATAATAATTAATTAATAATAAATAGATAAATAGTGTGAAAAATATAATTTTAATTTTAAAATAAGTTTTATAATATTTTAGATTTTTAGAAATTTTAATTTTAATTTTCTAGACTTATTTTACATTTTCATAATTATTAGTTAATTATTAAATAAATAATAATAGTTATTAAATATAAATAATTAATTAAATAGTTTTTAATTAATAAATAAATATTTTAAATTTATTTAATTTGCATTTAAGCCCCTAAGGCTTGCAAAATCCTACTATAAGTTAAAGTTGTTTTTGTGTACGTTTAATTAGTAAACGTTTACGTTTTTCAGTCCCTTTTTCACGTATACTTATCTGATTTCACGTATTAGTTGATATAGCTTATTTAAGCTATTCACTCTTATATTTCAGTAGTACAAATCACTTAAACCCTTTTCCTGTTCAATTCACCTGATCTAGAAGTCGTTTTATTTCAGATTTCACATCTCGTTGGGATCTAACGATCCGGGGAAACACTAAACTCACCGGAGTATTGGTTTAGGCTGTCTGACTTGTTGACCATTACTTGGTTAATATTATCTGACTGTTTAAGGCCAATCATTGGGATAAGTCCAATATTCAATTCATCGAATATCATGTGAAATTGGTATGACTACGAATCAATATACTTTCAAGTATATCCTAAACCAATACTCAAATTTGTCTTAGTTTAATGATATTCCCATATCATTAATCGACAATGGACATTTAGAATAATAAATTATTCATGGATCTTAAACATGCAAATATAGGATATATTATTAAGACAATGATAAATAAACATAAAACATATTTTATTTCATTAAAATAATAATTGTACGTTACATCCTTTATCCAAACACTAATCACAAATGGGCATGAAACTTTCAGCTAATCTAAGTCCTACACCTTCAGCATGCTTGTAAAGCTTAGTGCCAGGTAGAGGCTTTGTTAATTGATCTGCCAAGTTATCATCTGTGTGAACTTTGAGCATTTCGATTTCGCCTATTTCGACTTGTTCTCGAACATAGCGATGCTTAATCGGGAAATGTCTGGTGCCTTTCATGATTCCAGGCTCATTGGCAAATGTAATTGCAGCTGAATTGTCACAATACATTTTAATAGGTCTTTGAATCGAAGGCATAACTCCAAGCCCTGAAACAAACTTCCTAATCCAAACAGCTTCCATTGCAGCTTCTGAAGCAGCTATATACTCACTTTCTGTAGCAGACATCGCTAGTACACTCTGCTTTCTGCTCCTCCAATCCACAGCTCCTCCATTAATGACAAAGACATAACCCGTCTAAGACTTCGTATCATCCTTATCACCTTTCCAAGAAGCATCGCAGTAACCTGTAACATCAAGTTCTGCTGATGGATTTCCCCCATAAACCAAGAACATCTCTTTAGTAGCCCTAAGGTACTTAAGAATATTCTTAACAGCAGTCCAGTGAGCTACACCTAGATTTTGCTGATATCGACTGGTTAAATTCTGAGCAAATGCTACATCAGGTCTTGTACTTTTCACCGCATACATTATAGATCCCACAGCCGAAGCATAAGGGACTCTCTTCATGCATTGCACCTCTGCAGGTGTTGAAGCACAAACCTTGTTGCTCAAGCCATGTTGTTCTTGCATTGGCAAATATCCTTTCTTGGAATTTTGCATACTGAATCTCTTCAATATTTTATCAATGTAAGCACTTTGGCTTAATCCAATTAATTGCTGAGATCTATCTCTATATATCTTGATTCCCAGAATAAATGCAGCTTCCCCTAAATCTTTCATAGAAAAACACTTTCCAAGATATGCCTTAACCTTTTGCAAACTTGGAATGTCGTTTCCCATGATCAATATGTCATAAACATATAATATAAGGAAAATTACATTACTCCCACTAACTTTGTGATATACACATGGCTCATCAAGATTTTGAGTGAATCCATACTTTTTAATTTCACCATCAAATCTCTTATTCCATTGTCGTGATGCTTGCTTTAATCCATAAATGGATCTTTTAAGCTTGCATACACGATTTGGGAATTCTGGATTTACATACCCCTCAGGCTGCGCCATATAGATGTCTTCATCTAGGCGACCATTTAAGAAGGCGGTTTTTACATCCATTTGCCAAATCTCATAGTCATAGTAAGCGGCTATGGCTATAAGAATCCTAATTGCCCTTATGTCAGCTACAGGAGAAAAGGTCTCCTCATAGTCAACACCAAAAGTTTGTGTATAGCATTTAGCTACACAACGGGCCTTATAGGTGTGTACAACGCCATCCATGTCAGTCTTTTTCTTGTAGAGCCATTTACTCCCAACTAGTTTGGCACCCGGAGGTAGGTCTACTTCTTCCCAGACATCATTGTCTTCCATGGATTGCATTTCCCCATCCATAGCTTCTTTCCATTTGGCCTTTTCAAGTCCATTCATGGCAGCTTTATAACTTGTAGGCTCATCAAGATCACCCAGTATATTCTCATCACTCTCTACATTAAGACATAGACGAGTAGGAGCTTTTACTGGTCTTGTTGACCTACGAATGGGAATCACTTCAACTTCAGGTGGAGGACCTAAACTTTCAGGTTCTACCGGAAGTTGGTTAGTGTCTTCAGAAGGTTCTACATCTTCTTGACCGTCTTCCAGATCATATATTCTCCCACTGAATTCTTGAGATATGAGCTCCCTTTCAAGGAAGTCTCCATACCTTGCAACAAATACCTTGTTTTCAGGTGGGTAATAAAAGTAGTATCCCATAGTTTCCTTAGGGTATCCTACGAAGATGCACTTCACAGATCTTTGTTGGAGTTTGTCTGCTGAGTCACGTTTAACATACGCCTCACAACCTCAGACCTTTAGATAAGACAGGTTAGGAGCTTTTCCAGTCCATACCTCATATGGTGTCTTATCAACCTTCTTTGTTGGAACCATATTTAGAATGCGAACCGCAGATTCTAAGGCATAATCCCAAAATGAAAAAGGAAGAGTTGTTAGATTATACATAGATCGTATCATATCTTGCAATGTACGATTCCTTCTTTCAGATACACCATTTTGTTGTGGAGTATATGGAGAAGTAAGGTGCTGGACAATTCCCTCCTTTGCTAGATAATCTATGAACTCCTGACTCAGGTATTCACCACCTCTATCGGATCGAAGAGCTTTAATCTTCTTTCCTAGTTGCAACTCTACTTCTGCTTTAAACACTTTGAATGTTTCAAATACCTCATGTTTATGTTTAAGTAAATAAACATAACCATAACGGCTGTAATCATCCGTAAATGTTAAGAAGTAGCTAGCACCCCTCCTTGACACATGTCTAAGTGGTCCACACACATCTGTGTGAATAAGACCAAGTAGATCATTAGCCCTTTCAATCCTATTTTTAAAGGGTTTCTTAGTCATCTTCCCAGCAATGCAAAATTCGCATTTATCAAATGATTCATCATTGATCTTATTTAAAAGCCCATCATGTTGCAGCTTTTTCATGCGATCTTTGCCAATGTGAGCAAGTCGACAATGCCAAAGATAAGACGAATCCAGACCTTTCTTGATTCTCCTATTGTTGATGCTATACATTGAATTATTTGTAACAAAAGTATTATCATTATCATTCATATCAATTTCAATTACACCATTCACAGCAATAGCATTAAAATAAAAAACATCATTTAAAGAAACTGAAATTCCATTGCTAGAAATAGTATGATGAAAACCAAGGTTTAACAAACATGAAAATGAAATTACACCTCTAACAATTGACGGTGCATAATGACAATTATTTAAAGATAGTACTAGGCCCGAAGGCAACACTAAATTAAAAACTCCTATAGCTTCAACTCCTGCATGTGCTCCGTTACCAACGTGCAAGAATTGTTGTCCATAGGCCAGCTTTCTCTCAACTCTAAACCCCTGCAAGGTATTGCAAATATGAATGCCACATCCCGTATCATATACCCATGAATTAAATTTAGGAGTAAGAGTGAATAATTCAATCATAAAGAACGCACCTGATGTGCTGGGGTTACCAGCATCATTCCCCTGCTTCTTGAGTCGCAAGTCATGAATGTAGAGAGGGCAATTGCGCTTCCAATGGCCCTTTTCATGACAATGGTGACAAGCCTGATCCTTCTTGTTTGGTGGATTCACCTTGTTCTGCTTAGGCTGATGTTGCTTCATCTTGGGTTGAGGTTGATAGGCCATGACCTGCTTGCCTTTATCACCTTTACCTTTGCCTTTGTTCACATGCGATTTCTTCTGGATTCTCCCCCCATGAATTGCCAACACTTGTGGGGTAGGAGTCTTGACCTTGGCTGGTAGACTTTTCTCATAATCAACAAGCAATGCGAGTAATTCTGAGACTGTCTTCCCCGAGCAATGCATGTTGAAGTTCTGCACAAAACCAGCAAAATCCCTGTTGAGGGATCTATTGATCAAGTGCACTTGCACATTGTCGGGGTAACCAAAACCAATTCTGTGAAGTTGATCAAAGGAATCTTTCATCTCATCCACATAATCGGCTACTGGTTTACCATCACCATGCTTGCAGTTGTGTAGCTTGTCAAGTTCATCATACAATTCAACTGCAGGTGGCTTCTCATAAGACTGCTGAAGCATCTCAAGCATGTCTTTAGGGAACGCGTACTCGTACTTCTTTTGTAACTGAGCACTCATGCTAGTGAGCATTAAACAAGCAACCTCATTAAACTTAGCATTAGTCACCTTCCATGCTGCCTTTGCTTCTGGTGTTGCAGTAGCAGCAGGTTCAGCAGGACATTCTTCGGTCAAGAAGTCTAGTTTACCAGACGCCCTCAAGACTATTCTGAGCGAACGGTACCAGTCATTGAAATTCTTTCCAGTCAGTTTTTCTCTCTCAAGATGACTCTTGAAAGCAGAAATCACAGTTTGGTTATCGGGTTGAGCCATATCTACAGATAAAGTTCAAATATTAGTATTTTCGATAATCAATATCTTCAAGAAAATAAAATACCCAAGGCTATATTCATATAACCAACTAATTTTCTTGAAAATCTAGGATCCAACTTTACATAGATTCCACCACATCAGTTGATCTGCTAGTGGTGAAAGTACAAAAGTTGGTAATCTGTCGAACAATAATTGGCAAACAAGATTTCCAATTCCTAGATCATTATGGGATTTACTACAAATTGATTCATCAATTTGCCTTGTAAGCATGTTTCATCCCATCTCATGCCTTAAGTTCTAGGTCTCACGCACAACTTAATTAAGTCGTCTACCTTAGAAACTGTAAAATTACAATTATGGTCTCACGCGTTAAAAGAATTTTACCTTGTTATAGTAATTTAGCCTAGGTCTCACGTTTACTAAATTAAAATTCCAAGTGTTTCTTATAGATAGATGGCACGTAACTTAAATTATTAAGGGTATTAATTTTTGATATGTCAATCAAAATATGTACAAAGATGCATGCACTCATCTTTATAACATAAGTTTTCATAAAAACTTTTTATATTCGATTCGTGAAATTAATACACAAAGTTTTACTTGAGGTTTATGCCAAAACCCTAAGATGACTTTCTACAACATATGATTTTAAAAGTAATTCATTTAAGACATATTCAAGATTGTGATAACCAAGGCAGACTCTAAGGCTCTTTTCTAAGCCTTCAAATCACGGTTATGAATATCATCTTAAAAGACTTAATTTTAAAAACATATTTGCACAAAACATCATTCAAGTAAAAGTTTATGGATTCAATCTCAAAATAGTAATAAAGTTTGAATTTTGCTAGTCTCGCCTGGGAGCTGATTACCGTGCGAATCGGACCACTATCGGCACCTAAGACCTTGCAAGATTCTTACTTTATCACTTTAGGGTTTCACCATTATTAGTCCGTATTAATTTTCTTTATAAAAACAACCCTTTTATTGCTTACATCAAGTCCAACTAAAACAATAAAACAAGTATCAAAGAAAATCAAAACAACCAATAATAAATAAGTGAAACAATTAGCCACATGCAATCCGTATTAGAAAAGATCCTAATAAAATCAATTCTAGGTATATTTATGCATGTAATCAACTAAGGCCTTCCCCTCTTGATGGAGGTGAGTCACATACATTGACGAATCAATTGCGTAGGCCAAAGCTAAAAACACACCACATAGCATATATTAATTGATTTTAATAAGTATTAGAGTCTTCCCCAATTTTAAGATCTATCTTAACATGTGATAAATAAAACAAGATCCATGACAAACATGCATGTAAGTCACGGATTAAAACCTAACAATTAGCAATTAGGTCACAAGATACGTTCAATTAACCGGTTAATGACCTAGGGTTTCTAGTGATTACACATAATCTTAGAAAACCACAAAACCCTAATTAGGGTTTCATGGAAAAATCGACCCCCCCCCAAAAAAAATTAGGGTTAGGGTTTCGAAATTTTTAGAAAAAAAATAGGAAAAACCCTAGATCAAAAAAACATGTATCTAAAACAATTAAAGATCCGGTTTTTATTACGTTTTAGTAATCAATTACATGTTATACATGGCTCGTGATGCCACTGTTAGAGTTTGACAATCAAATAACACATATTGCGGAAGCGTAGGATCAAGTATAACACATAAATATTAACTAAAACATAAATAGTAAACGTACCCGATGCACTTCAAATCAATTTTGATTCTTGGACAATTAGATCAATGATAAACCCCTTACCGTTTTGTTTATCGATCTCTTGATAATTACTAAAGTAAGTAATTACCTCGTTCTTGTACACACAAACTACCAACGAATAAAGGTTTGATGCAAGTAAACAAAACACTTAATTTTGGATTAAACCAAAATCGACCCAAACCCTTTGTGGGGTGTGAACCGATCGGCCAAGGAAAACAAGGAGCAAAGAAAAGACTTTAGGGTTTGTGTGTGTGCACAAAAGATGTGAAAGTCTAACCCTTGGCCTTGTATATATACTAGAGAATACTTGGAGGACAAGACAAACATGGGTTGGGCTTGCCCCTCCCTTGTTCGACCGGCCTAGGCATCCCCAAGGGGTGTTCTAGATCCTTCTTGACTCCTAAGTTACACTCTAGTCCATACCTTTTGTCCCTAACGATAGTTAGTCCATACGGTTAATAACTAACGACCGTTTAGTCCATTAAGTGTTATAAATATATATATTCGATACATTTAATATATATATATATATATATATATATATATATATATATATATATATATATATATATATATATATATATATATATATATATTTTACATTATTCTTGTTTGTAAAGTGTGCAATCCTGAGGTCTCGGGTTCGATCCTAGACATTTACTTATTAATGTTTATACGTAACATTTAACAGTAAGTACATAGGAGCTTGAATTATTGATTCGAGTAATTGAATGATTAAGTAGCTAAATTTAATGTGCAAGAGGATTTGTGCACAAAATTTTATACGGTACAAGGTAGTTTAAGCAATATCAAAAGTATATCAATTACACAATATTTGGTGGCTTAATTAAATGTGCAATAGGATTTGTGCACAAATTGTAATACGGTACAAGGTAGTTTAAGAAACATGAAAAATATATCTTCTATACTATTTAAAGATTGGAGTGTTTAATTTAATGCGCAAGAGGCATTGTGCACAAAAGTTTGTACGGTACAATATGTTTTACATGAGGAATCGTGCACAAAAATTTGTACGGTACAACATATTTCAAGCCATCTCTAAACCTCAAAAAATACAAACCAAAAATGCCATGATTGCTAAGGATTCTGCATAGGTGCATCAACATGACTTAGAATCTAAGCTAACTAGAATTGGGTAACTGAATATGCGATATCGACTTTCTACTAAGTTGGAATTCCTTGACCAACGAGTACTCTTTTTGGGGCTCTTACTTGCTATACGTGCTAGTCTGACTGGGGTCATCCACCAAGGATGTCATGAGTATGTGCACGAGTCATCCACTTAGGATGCTTTTATGTTAAGCATGTGTCACCCATAAAGGATGTTGTAATGGGAGTTCCACATCGTGCACTTCTTAGGCATGCTAAGTAACTAATTGTGCATTTTTTGTGCATTCATATCATGGCTAATGATGCTTCTTGTGAGCATCATTTACTTGGCTTTTTTTCGACTATATCCGAATCATATCGCAATATATAATTCTCGGCTATTCCCATGTCTATGTGTTCCTTGATTTCATGCCATGGGAATGATCAATACTTAAACGTAATTAATGTTGCATAGGTAAAGCACCCGTGACATACACCACTAATTATCTTAAACTTTCTATGCTATGAACTTCTAATTTTCATTAACAACAACATATATATGTATTTTAAATGATATATAAAGTGTATACTTAAGTCTTTCTTATTTATTTATTTAAAATTTAACAACCAAAGTTTTACTTCCTCCGACCCAAAATTATTGTCCCCTATTGATTTTTTCGGTCTTTACTTTTCAACTTTGACTTTATGTATTTTTGTTTAGATTACATAATACTTTATGCAATAATATATTAGCGGATCGAGTTTTAAATGTATTTTTCATTAGTATAATTTTCATCGAGTATTATATAACACAAACAAAAATATTCATAGTCAAAGTTGAGAAAGAAATACCGAAAATGTCAATAGGGGACAATAATTTTGGGACGGATGGAGTATATACTACCCCTCATTGTTTTTGTTTTTTTCTTTATAAAATAAGCATATGTATTTTTATACATATTTGTTTTGCTAGATAAGATTAAGATTCATTTTGTATGTTCTCTTGTATATATAGGAGATTAACAGAAGAAATATTCTAAAAAAATTAGAAGGAAATAAAGAAAAAAAAAAATTGTCGCGCATCGTGAGAATAATAGCTAAGAAGAGATGCTACAAAGTTGAAGCGCACACAAGTTTATAGACGAAGATATATCTTTACAAATTTTGGATCGGAATTAATTAAAAAAAAGTTTAATATTTGCTTACAATTGAAGCACCGACACTATTTTACAATTTTTTATAAAACAATGCATGCCTCAACATAACCTTTAATAATTAATCCCATTAATCACTCGATCCATCATCTGCGTATTCAAAACGCGACACCAAAACCTGCCTACATTGTTTTTATAAAATCATGCTTTAACCCATAATCCCTTCGTTCGCATTCATATTCTAACGAAAAGTAAAAATCTTTAACGATGGACATATCAGATTCTAACGAAAAATCACATCTTCAAACCGATACGATCACAGATTGCACAAGCACGATTACTAACGAAAACCTGCATGATGAAGAAGATGAAGAAGTAACGTCAAGTGTTGACTCAACAATCGATATATCTGGTAAAACTTTTGATCTAATGGTTTTAGATGAATCTACCGAAAACAATGAAACGGAGGGTTTATACGTTTATAAAAATGTTTTTAATATGATTCCGAGGTCCGTTCAAGGGTTTGTAAGCTGAAAACGTTTAAGTTCTTTGGGAATGAGGTAGATTTGTTTCCGTTAGGGTTTGGAGAACTTGTTGATCTAGAGATGTTGCAGGTGAAGATTAGTTCGCCTGGGTTGAGTGGGTTGAAGCTAGAGAAGTTGAAGGCGTTGAAAGAGCTGGAACTAAGTAAAGCGCCTCCTAGGCTGTCGGCACTTCAGTTGTTGAAGGATATTGTTGTCCTTGAACGGTTGACGAAGTTAACTGTTTGTCATTTTGATATTAGATACTTGCCTCCAGAGATTGGTTGCCTTAGTTTTTTGGAGTATTTAGATGTCTCGCACAATAAGATGAAACATTTACCGGAAGAGATTGCTAATTTGAGTTCGTTGGTAACTTTGAGAGTTGCGAATAATAAGCTGGTTGAAGTACATTCGGCCTTGTCCTCGTTACAAAGATTAGAAATGTTGGACCTGTCGAATAACAGGCTGAAGTCTTTGGTGAATCTTGAGCTTGATAAGATGCAGACCCTTCGGATGCTAGATCTTAAGTACAATAAGCTTGGGAGTTTTTTGCAAGTACCTGAGTGGATAAAATGTGATCTCGAGGGGAATGATGAAGAGATGACAAATGGTGAATCATTTAGTTCTTCTGTAAAGGCATCTGTAGAGATCGATGTGGCTGAAAGTAGTACTATCACAGACCTTCATGATGATTCCAGTAATGACTCAATCAAGTCCCCTTCGAGTTATTCAGCAAGAAAACCTAAAAAAGGGTTGAAATCATGCAAAATTTTGTCGAGGGAAGCTCGAAAACATCGTTTAAACCTTTGTGAGTCTTCAAATGATGTAGTCCTACCTGAAGCCTTTCTTGAAGATTCATCGATGGAAGGTGTTGGTGATCTTGATAACAAAGAACCTGATGCAGATGAAGAAGTGGATGATGCCAGTTCGGAACAGGCCGATTCAAATTTTGAATCTATTGAGAGTAAGAATGTTGAAGATGATTGTGTGGAGAACGACGAGCAATCGAGAACAAGAAGTGCTGAAGGGAATATAGACATTCGTAAATCTAAAAGGATAAAGGGACCAACTGACAGAGATTCAGATATTTCCTGTAAATATAGTACAATATCATTATGCAGCATTGACGACAGTATGCCAGATGGATTCTATGATGCAGGCCGAGATCGTCCTTTCATGTCTCTTGATAGCTACGAGAAAATATTACATTTTGGTTCACGTGAAGTTATTCTAATGGACAGGCAAATGGATGAAGAGTTGGATGCCATAACACATTGTGCTATAGCTTTAGTCAGTCATTTGAATCAAATGAATGGTCTTAACAAAGATGGGGGAAATATTTTACTTGACGAGTTGCAAATTACTTTCTTGCTTGCTCACTTTGTATCGGATCACTTTGGAGGATGTGACAAAAGTTTAATGGTAGAACGGGCACGAAAGTCTGCATATGGTTCAACCTATAACAAGCCTTTTGTATGCACTTGTCCAACTGGGATCAACAAAAATAATTTGATATCTGCGGAAAAGAGTCTTAATTTCTCAGAGGTCGCTGTTATTCCGAGTATGTGTGAAAAATATCTACAGCTGGTAAAAGCAAGGAGAAATTCAGTTGTGGTACCCATCGGGAGTCTACAATATGGTGTTTGTAGACATAGGGCGTTGCTTATGAAGTACCTTTGTGATCGAGTGAAGCCTTGAGTTCCATGTGAGCTTGTGAGAGGGTATTTGGATTTCGCACCTCATGCTTGGAATGTAGTTGCTGTTAAAAGAGGTGATTCAGAGGTTCGGTTTGTAGTTGATGCATGTCGTCCTCAAGATATAAGACAAGAGACAGACCCTGAATATTTCTACAGATACATTCCTCTCAGCCGGATCAATGGTGATGCAACTCCTGATGTGGACTGTCCATTTCCTACTCTTTCAAACTGCGAGAAAATTAAGGAAGGAGGCTCTACAACCCTTATGAAGTGCAACCTTGGATCAGTTGAGGCTGCTGCCAAGGTGCGCACTTTGAAAGTGAGTGGAAGCTCTGCAGAAGAAGTTAGGAGTTTTGAATATAAAAGTTTAGGGGAAGTGAGACTTTTAAGTGTGTTGAAGCACCCGTGTATCGTAAAAATTTTAGGTCATCAAATATCTACAAAATGGTTACAATCTGAAGATGGAACACCAGAAGGTCGTATATTGCAATCTGCCATTTTTATGGAGCATATAAAAGAGGGATCGTTAAAGGATTATATAGAAAAGCTTGCAAGATCTGGTGAGAAGCATGTTTCCATAGGATTAGCTTTGCAAATTGCTAAAGATGTTGCATGGGCATTATCTGAGCTTCATTCAAAAGATATAATTCATCGTGACTTGAAGAGTGGAAATGTGTTGATTGACATAAATAACGACACTGATGGAGCGACTGTTGTTAAGCTTTGTGATTTTGATACAGCAGTTCCTCTACGTTCCTCTTTGCATACATGTTGTATTGGCCACACGGGGATACCTCCACCTGATGCTTGCATAGGAACAGTTCGTTGGATGGCCCCTGAGGTTTATCGGACACTTCATGATCGCCGTGTATATGGACTGGAAGTGGATTTATGGTCTTTTGGATGCCTTATTTTGGAATTACTGACTTTGCGACTGCCTTATGCGGGTTTGCAGGAATTTAAAATTCATGAACTCATTTTGTTGGGCATACGACCACTATTGACAGATGAACTAGAGGCCTTGGGTCCAGTGGAAGATATTGAAGAGACTGAATCTGAAAGTGAAGAATACAAAAATGAAAAAACCATGAGATTTTTAATTGATATTTATCGCCTGTGTACCAAGGAGAGTCCTAGTGACCGTCCAACAGCAGAGGAACTATACAGAACGCTCAGTAATTTTTCAATCTTGACTACTTCACAGTCATAGTTCCATCGCTTGGTATTTGTCTTCGGCTGTAAGGTTATATAGGTTAGTTAAATCATTGTATGAGTATTAGTTGCAATGTAAATATTATTTGTATGAAGCTGTATATAAATCTTATCTTTTGTCTGTTCAAAAGAAGTGTCATTCACCTAAAAACTGAATGTAGACTTTTGTACAACATAAATTTAGATACTACTATGGCCAGATGCACATCTTTTGCTTTCAATGTTTTGTGCATTATTTTGACAATGTATAGCAGCATTCCATGTTTAAAATCTGGTTTACAAGGTGTGATTGAGCGATCTCTTGAAGGTTACCAACGGTTTTTATTAATGAAGATCACATCATAAGTTCACGATGAAAGAAGCATTATTTGCATGAAGAGTCGAATTTTATTTTGCTAACTGATGCACCTTTTGTGGAAAACCCCTCTCCTTTGGACACAGAGGTTGAGGGTTTGATCCTCACTCCCTGCAAAAAAGGCCGGAGGTCCTCTGAGCCTCTCTCCCTTCGGTTAGGGGTAAGGCTGTCTACATCTCACCTCCTACATACCTCGTGGAAGACGGAATTGTGATAACGTTGATGCACCTTTCGTGTAAGAATATTAATTAGGGATAAAAAATGTTATCATTGTGTGGGGAAAAAAATGATAATAAGCACATTATAGAATGAAACTAATCTTTACCCATACAAAGCTTTAAAATGTATCTTTATGATCATATCTTAATATACCCACCTACATTTATCAAAGTGTTGAATTGCTTACTAGTTAAAACATATAATATGATAAAAATTGGATTCATTTCAAACACATCAAAATACTAAAGTAGATGCATAGTCTATGCAGCAAATAAACTGCGTTGTTCCACAATGTGGAGACTGTGTATGATGCAGTTACAGAATATAGAAATGCTAAATTCCAAGCTGTTGACTTTAAAAGTCAAACACTCAGCTGCAGTCATGAAGGTATCTCAAGTGTGGAATATCAATCTGTTAAAACTAATGGCATAGCTAATATCACTTATAAAGTTTCATTAATTATTGATAATTATAGTAACTAGTTATAATTAGTGTACAAGAAAAAGCCTAAATAACTTTAGGTGCCTTCAAACTTTTTTGACCCGTTAGTGATAAACCATAACTCAAATTGACCCATTCATAAATCCTTGAGATTATGGTTAGTAAATAGATTGATGATGAACTTGCAAGAAGGAATATTATGGTTAGTAAATAGATTGATGATGGAAGAGGCAAATTATGATTATTAAATAGATTGATGATGAACCTGCAAGAAGAGGAATATTTTCATCTTCGACATCCCTTGACCACAATGACCACTCTAATTGCACAGCTGTTAACGGATGCACAGCTTGTGCTCTTCTAATCATCAGTGCTGACACGTATGACATCTATACATACTTCCCTTCCACCAGTTTCTTCAAGTCTCCCATCTTACATACAAGTATTCAAATATCTCAGATGATTAAGATTACGTGAAACCAAATCTAAGTAAAAAAAAGACTAAATACCGTGATTTCAATAGGCACATGAGTGTCGATGTGGTGCTGATAAGAGAGATCAGTACACCTTTTGTAGATTCACAAATCAAAAGCAGCTATGACATATGCCGGATCACCAGAGCTTTCAAAGGCTCCATTATTCTCCGCGTTGATACCAAATTTGGTAGCTAAATTTAATAAAGTAGTAGATTTAGTATTTCCAATCAAGATATAAGTCAGCAGAACTAACTTTTCTAAAGAGTGCATCATAGAAACAGTTCTTTTTACACTAGAAAATGTGTTTGGCGTTGCGTTTTGAAAGTGATCATATGAATATTGTACATTTGTACTATCATGTTAATGTTTGAAACATTTCTTACGATGTATTGTACTATTTAAATGAAAGTTATTCACAAAAGTCTTGTCGAATTATGATATTTTTAGTTATTTTGGTTTCGCTGCAATCCTCTAGCTTATTCTATTTCTGCATACAAGATGGTCAGCCATCTCATGAGAAGGTTTACATGCAGGACTAATGTAATTTAATATCTGGACATTTTAAATTGGGGAATGTGTGTACAGTTGACATTTTTTTTCTACATCAAAACATGTAGTGAGTGACGTTTAGTAAAAGTAAATTGAAATATCCGGACATTTTTTTTTGTTCAGAAGATGGTAACGTGATGATTAAGTTACATTTAATCCAATGTACCTCACAAATCGACACTACAAGAAAAAAGGCCTTTAGTGACCACACGATTATGGTCACTAATAATAGATATGTGGTCACTAAGCTGATTTAGTGACCATATCAAAGTGGTCACTTGTCGTCACTAAAAGTCGGTCACAAAAGGTAATAGTGATGACCTATGAATATGGTCACTAAATAGTGACCAAAAAATTGTTGTCACTTTTATTTGTGACGACTATGTGGTCACTGATTTTAGTCACTAACTGTAAAAGTGGTCACTGAATTTAGTCACTAAATATAAAAGTAGTCACTGGTTTAGATGAAGTGACCAACAATGTGGTCACTTATTATCTACTACACTAGAAAAGTGGTCACTTTTCTTTGAATTCTATGACCTAACAATGGTCACTAGCTGAAAAAATATGAAAAAAAAAAAAAAAAAAAAAAAAAAAAAAAAAAAAACTGCTTGCAATCACTAATACGGTTGGTAAAATTCAAAATGAAAAAGAATCTATTCGAAACAACATAAATCCAGATTTAATCACATCTACATTATCTATATTTCTTTATTCGAAACCAAATGTAAAGAAAATTAACAAGGAATCAACAATTACAAAAGACAATGGAATGCCAATGTTATTGTATAAGCTTCATGCGGCTGCACCCACTGGTTAGGCATTTCGGTTCATCACTACAAGGGCAGTGATTGATGGCCTTACCAGCAGATGCGTTCCTCTTCACAATCTTGAGCAATCAAAAACAGTGCTCCATGTAAAAATATCCGAGGATCTGACACAAACACCATTCACTCGGTCTCTTGTCCAACAGTATATCACAGTCCTATAAAGAGCATAAAATTTATATGCATCAATGGATTTTGTAAATATAATAACCTGATAAAAGAAAACCAATTATGTTCAGTTGCTATATTGATCATGTTTTAAAACAGTTTCTCTATCATTGGACGGACTTTGGCACTTTGATAACATGTACAAATGCAGAGCTTAAAATACAGATTGGAGAACAGAAACAGTATTTATATATGTGAAAAAATGATGGGTCGGGCAGGTTGGGTTAGGTCAAAACAGAATCTACCATTCATTAGTCAATGGTTTGAAATTGGCATGTCTACTGTTTTGTTAAAGATATATATTTAGGAAATTGTTAGAGATCTATTGAAGTATAAGCACATTTAACCTTGAAGATGCTAAAGTAAAAAGGTTTAGAGGGGTTCATCCTCAGTAGCTTCTGGCATGTATATGCAAAGCTTAACTGATAGCGAGGAGTGCACCTTTCAACCTCGTTAAACCAAAGGAACGAGAACAGAATCGACATTGGTGTGTGTGCCCTTACAATAAAAGAACCTTCAGGCACATCTGAAAGAAAAAGATAGGTCATAGGTCTATAATACGCAAATGATGAAATGGTATCTACAATGTATACAGCTCAATCACAGTAAGGGGAAAAAATCATACTGCTTGCGAGGAGCTTTTGAGGATCCATTGGATTAAATCTTGTCAAGCCATCAGCCTCGTAAAAAACCTAAACCTGCAGAAATTTTGTACGCCTAGCAAGGTTAATCTACATTTCTGTACTCATAACATACGCAAAATAATTAATGGTTATATGCTCTAACTAATTTGAAGTGGGTAATAAGTTAGCAAAATTCACATGAAGTAGAGGTGGAATTGGATGAAAAAGTTTAGGACCGATCTACCAAAACCATAAAAAATAAGACTGAATTTTGTAAAAAAACCTCAAATCTTACCACAATAGTTCGTTGCAGAGGAAAGGGTAATTAGTTGCCGCTGAGAAAATCTTTCAAACCCATCTATTACACTCGTGTGCTCGTATAATGAGCTGAAGTTTGTTCTTTTTACAAAATCTGAGACCCTGTCACGCTGCAAGTAGTTATAAACACATTAGTACAGAGACACAAAATTGGTAATTTCGACCCATTAAGACACAAAATGGGCCAGTTTTTTGAGTGAGGACAGTCGGTATAGGAACTTTGAGAAAGTGATATTACTTGTCGAACTTACAGTTCAACAACTTCTTAGCAGCAACAGAGTCCAACACCCATGTCGATTTCACCACTGGGAGCCCACGACTGAATGACCTATAACAATGATTACCAAAAATAGCAAAACACACGAACTTTAATATTTGTTTTCAAATACCGAAAAGCCAGAATATATGCTTCAAGGAGAAGGTATGGACCTCAAATTCTTGACTTTGCTATTGGGAAGATTACTACATATTATATGAGTAACCCTTTGCCTCGAAAAATAATTTTCAAATCGCCCTCCATGCTTTAACATGTAACCATGCCTCGAAAGATCAACACAGACTGTCACATATATAAACTGACACTTCAACATAGTATGTAAACAGTAGGCATGAAGAATGTAAAATTATTTATGCAATCGCCGAAAAACATTTGCAAACCTGATTAGAAGGAACAGTGTACCCATCATTCCATCAACTAAGATAGAAACACCATAAAATACAGGCTTCTCAGAGCCAGAGTCACCGTGAGATGAGCATGAAGCTTTAGCATCTAACTGCTCATGTAATTTTCTAAGTTCGACCAGTTACCATTAAATTATAATTACAACGTAGAATGAGGTATTACCGGCATGTGCAAAAGTTCAATGGTTCCACCATTCGTGGTAAGTAGCACATCGAGAGCAACAACAGCTCGGCAGTCACGAAACCATGCAGGGCGATCCTTGAGGATCCACCACAGGTGTTTGCATAACGAGGCGTAAACTACACCTGCCAATAAATGAGTATGTTTCTTTCACTAACTAAATATTTATTGGAGCTCTAAGGTCAGCAAACAAACAACTCAGTCACACATTTGGTAAACAGAACAACACACTATGATGGTAATATGCTAAACAATAAACTTAAGCAGCTAACGAACTGAGCCTTACATGTTTAACTTATGATATGTTCAATCAGCCGAAACTATTGCCTTGAATTACATGACTGAACTAATCGAACAACAAATAATGGCTGATAATTAAGTATAAGCACATGACTTGCCTAAGATTAAGTTTGTACCATTGATAAGCAAATAGAATGAAACCGCCTAATTCAAAACAATAACTTGAATAATTAAATAGGCTTACCACGATGATTGGTACTTGATTTTTGAGGACTATGTCTTTTCAAAACTCCTTTTCCAGGTCCTGAGCGGGAATAATCCATTTTGTGATCTCCTACCTGGCAAGTAAGAATAATGCTAATATGAGTGCAACCTTTTTATGTCATTACGATAAAAAAGGAAAGTAGTAATGATAATAGCAAAATATGTCAAAGACATAATGCAGGTCGAAAAATAATTATAACTGAAATTCAATGGTTAAAAAAGATTATACCTTTGGTCGAAAAATAAAGAAAAGTGCAGCTAACTATAGAACCAGCAACACATATACAAGCCATTATAGTCTAACTATAGATAAACTTCCAGACCACTTTCAAATTGAGTCAAATGTCTAGAGCAATGGACCTGCATATAGAGTAGTCGAATAGTACAAAGTTATGTCAAAATTTAGCGTAACAGTCACTTGAAGCCTGAAATATGTTCCAAGAATATTGAAGGATGTACTATAAGTATCATTAACAATCATAACGAAACCGGTTCAAAACCTAAAACTCTATAAGTCTCACTACAAATAAACAGTTGAGTCCTTCATTTTGCTAATTTCAGTAGCACAACAACAACACCCACTCATAGCCTTGGTCAAATTACGAGTGTACGCTATTTCAGCATGAAATCTTATAGTCTACAATTTAAAATTTCATCTGACTATTTATAGTCGTTAACGTGTCATCTATTAAGTAGTGATATTGCTACTGATTTGAAAGCTTTGATTATAGGCTTATAGCTCTAATATTTGCAAAATGTATCATCCGTATCTCGATTTATATGACTATATACCTAAATATCTTCACAAAAACTATAACTATCATTCATTAATCATTACACAACAAATTCGAAAACTCACTACAAATAAACATTTCGCCTAACAAACTGCTTCGTCTTATTAATTTCGGTAATACAAGAACTAGTTGAAAAATTAACCGAAGTGATAACACAACAACAAATACTCATAGAATCCGTATCGCAATTTGAATAACTAGCAAAACCTAAAACAAAAATATTCAATAGCTTCATTTTGGTACAATTAACACATAACCTATTAGGCTAGCCACTAAAAAATTCATTTTTTCACATGAGCATTTCATCGAGCACCTTGTATTCACATGAGCAAAACAATAACTTGAATAATTAAATAATAATCACAAAGAGAATAAGTTTGTACCGATCAAATAGAATGAAACCACCTGAAACCACCTAATTCGGAACCCTAACTACCGCAAACCGTATTACCGATCAAACCGATCGGATTTTATTAGGGAGCCTCATCCGATCGGGTGAATTGAGAAGAGTGTGTGAAATTATTTGTTGAAACTGAGTAGAGTGTTTAGAAATCGAGTAGAGTGTGTTTTTAAGTTTAGCTGAGGAATTAATCGGGTCGGGTTGAAAGATCCGCGTGTATTGTATATGTAAAAATATTTTTAGCTGAGGAAGTCACCTGTATTATATACAAGTACGAGGCATGCAGAACCCGTGCTACGCACGGGCTAAGAATCTAATTGTTAATCGTGTATTCTTTCTGTATATTGGCGAGTGTATACTTAATTATTGTTTAGTATGTTGTATGAAATGTTTTAGCTTTCTTGTATAAAAATTTAAAAGTGTTTGATGTTGTTTTGCTTTTGTGCTGTTGTATTTTATATATGGGCTTTTGGTTAATAAGTTGTGATGGCTTTATTTCTTTTGGCCTATTACTTATTTCCATGATAAAAAAATGGCTTTATTTCTTTTGGTCTATTACTTAGCCCTACAATACTTCTCCATTAGATGATTTTTGCATGGTAATATGAAGCACACGGGGTCTATCTAATTGATCATAGTTTAATGTGCGTTAAATATTTTCTTTATTAAGTTTGTAAGTTAAAGTTTGTGTGACAATGTATATATAACAATGCCACGTTAATTGTATAAAAATCGTTACAAACCTTTTTAGCTTCATCTCATTTTATTGTACAACTAATTTCATTGAAAATTAACATTGAAGTCTAACTAATATTAATAAATTTTATCAATAAACTCAATTATAAATAGCTAACTAAATGAATATTAATTAACACACTATTAATAATTCCTAAAACCTTTGGGCTCCACTATTATGTTTTAAACTAAATTTTTTTAATTTACAAATGGGTTTGAGCAAAAATTATGTACTTTTTCTTTTATATTCATTATTCAAGTTGCATGCTTACATAAACTAATCATGCTAAAAAGTATTATTTAACCATTGAAATGTTGCTTTACATACATGCTCGTGCACATTTTCTTTAATCAATTTGCACGTGTGTGCTAAATCAATAGAAAACACACATAAATTACTTGCATATGAAAATGCATTAACATAATACATATATCTATATATATTGCATTAGGTTAAATCATCAATTATTCTTGAAACCTTTTCAACTTTATCGCAATCCATAACCGACTTTTAGTTCTATACTAATTACTAAATATCAGATGATAAATTCCAGCAAGCCTTGCACTTCCATCTCGATGTTGTATATACTTCACATTAAATGCACCAGTTTTATTTTTCGATAAAAGTTTGAACTTTTGCTTATGTTTAAAACTCAACTTTTTTATTTGATATTATAATTTACACACGGATTTAACTCAAAATTATGTATTTTTTCCTTTCTATTCATTACTCAATGTGATATTTTTAATATGTCGTATTTTCCTATTATGGCAAACTCATTTAATGGGCGTAAATAATGGTTTCTCACTGATTCTACATATAGAAAAAGAAAACACTTTGCGATGCGCGGACCTTCTTCTTTTCAATAATAATTCAATTGCACACGATAAATTTATTCTAATATTTCTCAAAGAGCATTCGAAAGCAACTACTTACATAAACTAATCACGCTAAAAAGTATCATTTAACCATTTAAATGTTGCTTTACATACATGCTCGTACACATTTTATTGAATCAATTTGCACATGTGAGCTACATCAATAGAAAACGCACTTAAATTCCTTGTATATGAAAATGCATTAACATAATACATATATCTATATATATGCTTATCTATAACAATCACCTAAATATGTAAGAAACAAAGAAAATAGTTGGTATCCCAATCTTTGGTTCCATTTATCTGAGCATGCATGATCTTGTGTGATTTTCATGGTACTTGAGTATGATAACTAAATTAAGAAAAAAAAGAAGGCCAAGTTAATTACAAAGATCTAAAAGATGTGTGAATCATCTCCAAAATGTTGCAAAAGAGAATTTACATACCGCTACCAACAATCAAAGATCTAAAAGATGTGTGAATCCTCTTCAAATGTACATACTAAATGTGATTTTGGTGGGTTTATATAGGCATGAATTAGGTTAAATCATTAATTATTCTTGCAACTTTTCGCAACCCTTGCACTTCATCTAACCGACTTTTAATTCTATACTAAATTCCATGTCATCAATTTGGGCAACCCTTGCACTTCATCTCCTTTCATGATTGTATAGTTATTATGAGGCTGCATTGAATTTCGAGCATTAGCTATCTTGTACTCTATGTAACTACTAAACAACTCAAACTTTTTTCTAACTCTAAAAACTCTATCATCATAACTCCACATTAAATTTAGGGACTGAATCTTATAGTATTACAGATAATAAGTATCTTTGAAGGCATTAATTAAAGTAAAAAGTAAATATTCATTTAAGTTTAAAATAAATATTTGTTCGACCTCTATTAATAAATATATGTCAATATAAAAAATTGTATCGTGCAGACATTACACGGGAGAGCATTGAGACTGGACCAGACCGGACTGGCCAAGACTAAGACCGAAATAGCCCAAAAACCTAGATCGAGGACTGGACTAAATGTTCAATTCAGTCCGGCCCAACAAGGCATAATAGTCGGGTTTTACGTAAGACCGGTCTGGATCGGACCGGACCGAGACTGAAATAACGAAAAAATACGGATCGAGACCCGACCGTTTGAGCAGTAATGTCGTCACTTTTTTATACCGAAAAATATCACACATGTACTTAGTGACGAAATTAGTGACTACTTTTGAACTTGGTAACTAATTGTTTACGGATGACCAAATATTAGTGTCCATATGCTATATGGTCACTATTTTGCCTAAATAGTGACCCAAAAAAAAGTCGACACTAAATTTTTGTCACTAAATCCACTTTTTCTTGTAGTGCGACTACACTGTAGTTTACCGTCTTTGAAGTATTTGAACAAAAGAAGCAAGATTGCGGAAGAATGGTGATATTGTATAAGACGTGTTTCACGAAGACGGGTTGAGATCCTCTCATGTTACTATGATAGGTCATGGTGACAAATGTCCAATTCAAATTACAATCGATCATAGCATATGCGTTGCCCAATGGGCCCAATATAAGAAATTTCCTGCCAATCCGGGTTTTAGCCAATCTTCCTTTCCACGCTTCATATCTCAGTCATTCCTTATAAAACCCCTATATGCAAACCCTAAAATTTACCTCTCAAAAAAACCAAAATGTCAGACCACATACCTTTCGAAATCCAATCTGAAATCATCAAAAGGCTTCCAATAAAGCCACTGATCCAATTCAGATCAGTTTCAAAACCTTGGAAGTCTCTTATCGATAGCCCCAAGTTTATCGCTAATTACCACATCCACAAAACTCAACCACAATATCTCCTTGTAAGGTACACTGATAATTATTTTGAAGAAAAATATGTTTTGATTGCGGACAATGATACTTTCCCGCAACACATTTATCCCTTAACTGTCCCCAATTCTGTTCAAGGAGCTATGGAACCAACAATATTTACCTCTCATGGCTTGTTATGTTTGTACTGTACGTATGAATTAATTCCTGATGACACCGGATACAAAAACGTTGTTATTTGGAATCCGACAATTAGGAAATCGGTTTATATTGTTGTGCCTAATAATTTGGATTCATCATATGAAACCATTGTCGGTTTTGGGGTTTGTCCTAAAACGTGTGACCCTAAGCTTGTAAAGGTTGGATTTAATAATGGTTCCGAGGGGAGTGGGACTATTGTTGAGGTTTTTGCATTAGGTGTAGGGACTTGGAGAAGACTAAGTGGTAATATGCCTCGTAAGTCGATTGGATTCACACTGAATAGTGTGGCGATAGATAGCTTTATTTATTGGCATGCTTATGAATATATTAATACTTGGGATGGTGTATCTCAGTGGTGTGATTTGATTGTGTCATTTGATATGATAAGTGAAGAATTTAAGGAAATACGCCTCCCTGATAGTTTAGCACTCGATGTTGAAAGTAGTGTGTATGTTTCTGAGCTGAGAAATTCTCTGGTTGTGATTCAAACTAAGGTGGATGATGAAAAAGAAGTTTATAGTGTATGGGTGATGGAACATGGGGCTTCAAAATCGTTCAAAAAACTATTCCCCATTAAAACAGCAGATGAAGTTAGGAACGTGCATGGATTCAGAAATAGTGGCGAAGCGATAATTGACATGGGAGATGATCGCACAGACATTGCACTTTTTGCTTATGAACCCAACTCAGAAAACTTGACTTTTATTGGGATTAGGGGAAAAAAATATCCATGCTTTGTGAGCTCCTACATGGAATCACTACTTTTGCTTGATCACTGAGATTGTAGTACGTTTTTTGACATGATTCTGGAGCATGGCAACATAGTGAAAGTCAGTGCAAGTTAATAAAAAGCTAGTCTCGTTAGATGATTAATAGTGAGATTAATGTTTCGAATATATATAAAGAAGAATCTCACATTCTTTTATGAACGATAGGCACAATCATCTAGTAGACTACATTATATCAGATGTCTTTCTATTTTGACTATATAATTGTTTTGCAAACTTATATTTTATTATGCCCAATGGTCCTGTGTACAGTGTACTACTACTGAACTTATATTTTGTCTTTATACTCATTATCATTAACTTTGTTGTAAACTGGGTTGAACGTATTTGGTTAATTAAGAAGCAAGACTGAGTGACAAAAGGCCTAAGGCCGGTGATTATCAGCTGAGCAGCAGGCAGACTTGTCATTCGAAATGAATTGGTGAAACTAGCATCCATTGGGAACTGATCAAAACATATCTCTAATCCAAGTTACAAAGAGATGCTATTAGATCGAGTTGTTCAATAAGAACATATGATTTGTATCCATGTTACCACAAAAAAAAAAAAAAAAAAAAAAAAAAAAAAAAAAAAAAAAAAAAAAGATTTGTATCAAATTTGTCATGCGATTTTCTCTATTACATATGAGTCTATTTGGTAAGTTTCCCAGCTTGTACATATATTCAAAGTTTGTCAATCTATAGAAACTATTTTGAGTTTTATGGGACGGGCGACGAAACCTTTGGCAAGGACACCCATGTCCTCGCCAAAGGTCGGCCTTCCGGAGTTTGACTATGCCAGAATTTATAGAAATTTTTTGGTAAAACCTTTGGCGGGGACATGTCCTCGCCAAAAGGTTGACCACTTTCTATTTCCCCCCAAATTTTCATTTACCTTATTCGTTTCCCTCTAATTTTTTCCGCCAATCCTTTAACGAGGCCGTGGCCCAGATAATAAACCTTGACTAAGAAATGTGTGGGTCCCACTTATATCGAGAACTTGTCCTCGCCAGTACCCTCAAAAGTCCTTTCTAACTTACGGGAATATTGTTGTGAAAGTTAAATTGGTTGAATTCTTGAAAATCTTTGGCATGAAGGTGGAAATGTGATCGGGCACTAGTGAATATGACTATGAGCTGTTTTGGTATGCCTACAAATGGGTTTGGATCTCGTAGAACTGCCAAAACATCTAATGTTTTTTTTTAGATCAATTGATAATGTAGTAAATTTGATTATGAAGCCTAAAGTATGAAACAATAATCTACTCCACATGAATTAGATACTTTCGGAGGTTTTAAGCATTTGCATCTTTAATATAATGGGATAATCATCTTTAAATGTAAATGTAAATGTAGATAAGAAATCCAGTAAAAGGAAGAATTAATATGAGATGGGTGAGAAATATTTTTAGTCACAAATTTCAAACAGGGTGGTAAAAATGTAAGTGGAGATGCACTCATTTTTGTAAGTGTATTTGAAATGTGCGGCTGTCGTTACTTCTTACCATTCTTATTTTAATTTTATTTCTCATTTGATCGTTACCCTGTGAATGTATCCAAGTAACCACTTACTATTCGTTGTGTAGTCAACTTTTAATCCTATTGTGTCTACTCAACTTTTAAAACCGCATTTTGTATGTATGTTGAAGTCCCAATACATCCTAATACATTCGTAGACTGTAACTATACATACAATAGGAAAAAAGAACGTTGAGTACACACAAAAGATTAAAGTTGTTAGTTGTACGCATTTACAAATGATTATCCTAATATAATAAGAGAATTATTTTTATTATTATTTTTTTTGAACTTAATAAGAGAATTATTGACTTATCTGATATCCTTAATTCGTCACCTGGCAAAATCCAGCCACCTATTAGCAAATAAAAGTCAAAATCGGATTATCTTTCGGTCAATGATTACTAAAATCCGTCTAGTATTAAAATTAAAAAAAAAAAAAAAAAAAAAAAAAAAAAAAAAAACTGGTCAAAAATTTGAGGAAAAAATAGAACTTATAAATTTAGTTAATACCACCTAAACATTATAATTTTTTTTAAAGAACAACATTAATTTATTCTTATTATTGTTATTAAAAAATATTATTATTATTGGATTAAGTTAATTTCACTGCACCAAATCCGTATACAACAGTGACATGAACTAAAATAATTATTGATCAAGATGATCATTATGAATTATTTATAATTATTTTAAATAAAATACATAAATATTCAACGGAGAATGCTGTTCACTACAACATTTACCACTTTCCCCATCGATATAACGGGTCTTTCCCAAGCGACATGTCACTGGGGATTCCTTTCCCAAGCGACATGTCGCTGGGGAATCTTCGCTGGGGAACGCTCGCTGGGGATTGTATTCCCAGCGACAATCCCCGGCGACGAGGTGGGTCCCACTCATATTTCAGTCAAAGAAATAGTGCCACGGTGGCAATTTATCCCCAGCGACATGTCGCTGGGGAAACTATGCGTATTCGTTGACTTGTCAACGTATTAGTGGGATTATCCCCGGTGACATGTCGCTGGGGAAACTATGCGTATTCGTCGACTTGTCAACGTATTAGTGGGATTATCCCCGGCGACATGTCGCTGGGGAAACTATACGTATTCGTCGACTTGTCAACGTATTAGTGGGATTATCCCCGGCGACACGTCGCTGGGGAAACCCTTTTATTATTTTTTTATGCAGCCTGCACAGCAGGCAATTTCCAGATTTTTTCGGGAAAAAGTCTACCAAAACCTGTATATACTCGCCACAACTTGTACCAAAACACAAATACAATATAACGGATCAACGCAATACAAATACATCACAACTTTTACCAAAATCCGAAGTCTTTAAAACTTTGCTTCCTAATGAATATTCAACATGATAGATAGGGAAACAAGTGTTTAAATGTCGCCAAAATGAACCTAAAGTACCAATGTAGCATACTAATAATATATAACATAACTACCTCTCGTCGTCACCACACCCGCCAATCTCGCCAATATCATCATCCTCACCATCCGCATCATCGCCACACCCGCCACTCCCGCTAGCACCACTCGACTCGAACTCCCTAAACACATCCGAGTATTTGTCGTCTCTTCTGAAAACACCCATCATAAATTCTATCTTTCTTTCCATGCTCTTGAACGACTTCTCGGGGGCGGGCATACTTGGCCGGGATGTGGCCCGTGATGACAATACCCGACCCACACCAGGAATGTGCCCACGAAGCTTACCCTTTCTTGCCAACGCATTTATCTCATCCTCAGTGTACTCACCCGTGGCCTCGAGCCTTCTCATCTCCTCCTATGTAGTGACAAAAACACAAGATAGTAAATATATTAGTCGGGTTGCTATATTATTTCTCGATAATTCATTAAAGTGTGTTTTGAAACAAAACTTACATAAATGCATCGGTCCTCATCGTTTGGGAACACCCCGTCAACGGTATGTACTCGCCAAAAGGTGTCGATGAGTGACGGGTACTCCTGGGTGTCTGAGGCCTGCTTCTGTACATACACACGCATATAAGATGAAACTAGTTAAAAACGACAAATCACAACACACCAAAGCGTATAATCAGATATATATATATATATATATATATATATATATATATATATATATATATATATATATATATATAATGTTTATTACCATCTCATCTCGAAGGCGAGCCAGCGACCGGGATCCCTGTCGAGATATGACCAGGCTCTTTTGCCGATTTAGCCGATTTTGAGCGGCTCGAGCAAGGTTCTTGGGATCATTCCAAAACTTAATGTACTTATCCCACTCAACCGATGTAATCTCCTCGGGACGTGCCCGCGTGATCGCATCCACATCGTAAGTCCCGGTGGTGGGGTCTGCCTTCCAATGCTTGGCCTTGAAAGAAGCCTTGTTGGTATTGTAGGCTTTTTGCAGATGATTGTGGATGCCTTCGTAGATCTCGGTCCATCGGGAGGATTCCATGTGCGGCCGGAGGTTAAACATAGTCTGCAAACATATACAACAAAACGAAAACAAAGTTAGAGATATAATTTATATATTTATTTAAATTTGTTTATTTATTTATATGATATAAATAAATAAAAGAATTTAGATAAATATACACAATTAAATAAATGAACACGATAATGAAATAAACATAAAAGGATAACTGACACCAATTTCTGAAATGATAGCCGCCTTCCGTTCCTTCGGGACCTTCTCCCAAGAAGGGTAGTACAACGGCACACTCCTAACGACCTCCCCGATGTAGTTTCCCCAGTGAGCCGCATGGTTACCGAGAGGGTTTAGGGTATGTTTGTCACCCACTACAAACTGGATCGAGACGGGGCCCTCATTATCCACGGTTTCCTTTAGCAAAAGGTTTCGGGTCTTGTCTCGGTTATTCAGCCTGCCCGCTCCCCTGCCGCCAAAATTGGGCTTTCTTTTACCTTTGCCTGCAAAATCAAGTTAGTGATAAAGTCATAAAAATTCAAGGCAAGCAAGTTCAATATATGTATCAAATTTATGCTTGTATTACAATAATCCAGAAATTCTTACCTCGATTAAGGAAGCAACCCCTGCAACCGGTGGGTACGTGGTCTCGACACCTTTCAGGTCCCATAAATCCTTCAGGTCCTCAATCAAAGGCCTCAAGTAAACATCAATGTCCTTACCCGGGGATTTAGGGCCAGGAATTAACAACGTCAGCATAAAAGAACTCTCTTTCATACATAACCACGGAGGCAGATTATATGTTGTCAATATCACCGGCCACATGCTGTAGGCCTGACTAAGGTTGCCAAACGGATTGAAACCATCTGCAGCCAACCCTAGTCGAACATTTCTTGGTTCTTTTGCAAAATCTGGATACTTGGTGTCAAATTTCTTTCATGCTCCACCATCAACCGGGTGTTGCATCTTACCGGGCTCCGTACACTTTCCAGTAGCATGCCAAATCATATCCTTTGCAGTGTGACTAGACTTGTACAAACATTGTAGTCTAGGAATGATCGGAAAGTAACGCAACACCTTCTTAAGAACTTTCTTCCCCGGCGTGTTACTGTCTTTCCATCTACTCGTATTACACGCCGGACAAAAATTCAAATCTTTGTTATTGTCTCCCCGAAATAAGCAGCAATCGTGTTCACAAGCATGTATCGACTCGTACCCTAACCCAATTGTTTTAAATGTCTTCTTTATTGCATAGTATGATGGTGGTAGCTTGAATCCTTTACTCAATGGAAATACATTTTGTAAAAACTCTAGCATTTCATTGAATATAGAATCAGTCAATCTACCTTTAGCCTTAAAATAGGTAAACTTTGCCATAAAGTCTAATCGAGTCACATAGTCACAACCGGGGTACAGCTCCTCGTTGGCACTGGCATATAACTCTTCAAACTCGTTACGTGTACCTTGAGTCGGTTCGTTACTTGTCTCATTATTCGGAGGAATATAGCTAAGATCATTAATTAACGATGTCATGTCACTCATCAGAGGTTGTCTTGTGTTATCTATTATTGGCGGTGGCATAGGTGGAGCCGGCTCACCGTTTCCACCCATATTTTATAACGTGGGTCCCACCCTTTTCTCATAACGTGGTCTGAAAGGTGTTTGATTTGTACCGATAATATATTTCGACAAGACTTGCATGGACATTTTATTTTCCCGGCACTATTCACTAACGGCTTGCAATGATCGACGAATTTTGCAAGACCGATAAAAAATAATGGTTCATGACGTTGTAAAAGTGTCCAAGTCTTATCATCGAATACCATAACTGCATTTTAACGATATATTTAGTTATTATATGCAACTTAATTAAACACATTCAAACGAGGAATACCAGATGTTTTGTTCACCTAGCGCAACTATGGAAGGCAATCCTAATCCACTCTTTGAATGATTCGTCTCATATATGAATGCGTATAACCAATTTTCTATTTGGGAAAATTTCGGCAGCATTTCCCCTCAACTCCCCAAATATGTGTTTAAAGATATATTCGTAGGAGTAAAGGTGAAACACAGTCGAAATCATCTCAAATAGTAAACCAATTATACGCATTCATATCCTAAATGAGACAAAACATTCAAAAAGCAGTCCCAAACAGGGGACTTTCCGAAATTAAGTTCTAATAAATTAATTTCGGACGGGTTTTCTATAGGATTATTAACTTCGGACGCAATACTAACTAGATAATCATTTTTTCATTATAACTACATTATACACAATCCTAACTAGATAATCATTTTTTCATTATAACTACTCATATGATATACTAACTAACCAAACGCAATACTAACTAACTTAACGCAATATGTAACAAATAACAAAAACTGTTGGCGGCAACATGTCGCCGGGGATACCAAAAGTTAATAAAAAAAATTAAACAGTTGGCGGCGACATACCTCACAAAAACTGTTGGCGGCTCTCACCCTCGGCTCTCGTCGCGGCGGCTGTATAAAAAAAAATAACAAAATCAAAAAAATTAACAATTAAGATTTACTAACAATTAACATATACTAAAAATTATCAAAAAAAAAAAAAAAAAAAAAAAAAAAAAAAAAAAAAAAAAAAAAAACTTCGATCGGTTCACAAGAAATAGAGGGGAAGAAGAAGAGTAAGAATTAAACAATAGAAGGGGAGAAGGAAACGTGCACAGTGGTGCGAGTGTTGCTGTGGTGGAGCTTTGGTGTTGGTGGATCGGAGTTGTGGTGTTGGTGGTGTTGCTGTGGTGTGGTGGTGTTGCTGTGGAAGTGGTGGTGTTGTTGTGGTGTTGGTGATGGAGCTGCGGCTGTGGAGATGGAGATGGAGATGGGCTGCTGCTACTGCGTGTTTTTTTTTTATATAACTTCAATCTCAATAATGTAGATACCAGATCTACTTTATTAAAAAACTTATCCCGGCGACATGTCGCTGGGGATACTTTTCACCTTTTGTCGTTTTGTGAAAATGGCGCGTTAACGAAAATTTCGGTGGGAATTTATCCCCAGCGACTTGTCACCGGGGAAACTTAAAAATAAAAAATTTATTTAAAATAAAAAAAAACTTAAAAAACTTATAATAAACTTAAAATACTTAAAATACATAAAATAAAAAAACTTAAAATACATAAAATAAAAAAACTTAAAATACTTAAAATAAAAATTATTTATACTATTTATTTTATATGATAAAAAAACTTACTTAATACTTAAAATACATAAAATAAAAATACTTAAAATAAAAAAACTTAAAATACATTAGACGTTCAACGGATGAGTCAGTATTTTATGGTTACACATTAGACGTTCAACGGATGAGTCGACATGTTAGGGTTACACATTAGACGTTCAACGGATGAGTCGACATGTTATGGTTACACATTAAACGTTCAACGGATGGGTCGATATGTTAGGGTTGGACATTAGACGTTCAACGGATGAGTCAGTATGTTATGGTTACACATTAGACGTTCAACGGATGAGTCGACATGTTAGGGTTACACATTAAACGTTCAACGGATGAGTCGACATGTTAGTGTTGGACATTAGACGTTCAACGGATGAGTCGACATGTTAGGGTTGCACATTAAACGTTCAACGGATGAGTCGACATGTTAGTGTTACACATTAAACGTTCAACGGATGAGTCGACATGTTAGTGTTGGACATTAGACGTTCAACGGATGAGTCGACATGTTAGGGTTGCACATTAGACGTTCAACGGATGAGTCAGTATGTTATGGTTACACATTAGACGTTCAACGGATGAGTCGACGTGTTAGGGTTACACATTAGACGTTCAACGGATGAGTCGACATGTTAGGGTTACACATTAAACGTTCAACGGATGGGTCGATATGTTAGGGTTGGACATTAGACGTTCAACGGATGAGTCAGTATGTTATGGTTACACATTAGACGTTCAACGGATGAGTCGACATGTTAGGGTTACACATTAGACGTTCAACGGATTAGTCGACATGTTATGGTTACACATTAGACGTTCAACGGATGAGTCGACATGTTAGGGTTACACATTAGACGTTCAACGGATGAGTCGACATGTTATGGTTACACATTAAACGTTCAACAGATGGGTCGATATGTTAGGGTTGGACATTAGACGTTCAACGGATGAGTCAGTATGTTATGGTTACACATTAGACATTCAACGGATGAGTCGACATGTTAGGGTTACACATTAGACGTTCAACGGATTAGTCGACATGTTATGGTTACACATTAGACGTTCAACGGATGAGTCGACATGTTAGGGTTACACATTAGACGTTCAACGGATGAGTCGACATGTTATGGTTACACATTAAACGTTCAACGGATGGGTCGATATGTTAGGGTTGGACATTAGACGTTCAACGGATGAGTCAGTATGTTATGGTTACACATTAGACGTTCAACGGATGAGTCGACATGTTAGGGTTACATATTAGACGTTCAACGGATGAGTCGACATGTTAGGGTTGGACATTAAACGTTCAACGGATGGGTCGATATGTTAAGGTTGGACATTAGACGTTCAACGGATGAGTCGACGTGTTAGGGTTACACATTAGACGTTCAACGGATGAGTCGACATGTTAGGGTTACACATTAAATGTTCAACGGATGGGTCGATATGTTAGGGTTGGACAATAGACGTTCAACGGATGAGTCAGTATGTTATGGTCACACATTAGACGTTCAACGGATGAGTCGACATATTAGGGTCTACACATTAGACGTTCAACGGATGAGTCGACGTGTTAGGGTTACACATTAGACGTTCAACGGATGAGTCGACATGTTAGTGTTGGACATTAGACGTTCAACGGATGAGTCGACATGTTAGGGTTACACATAAGACGTTCAACGGATGAGTCAGTATGTTATGGTTACACATTAGACGTTCAACGGATGAGTCGACGTGTTAGGGTTACACATTAGACGTTCAACGGATGAGTCGACATGTTAGGGTTACACATGAAACGTTCAACGGATGGGTCGATATGTTAGGGTTGGACATTAGACGTTCAACGGATGAGTCGACATGTTAGGGTTACACATTAGACGTTCAACGGATGAGTCAGTATGTTATGGTTACACATTAGATGTTCAACGGATGAGTCGACATGTTAGGGTTACACATTAGACGTTCAACGGATTAGTCGACATGTTATGGTTACACATTAGACGTTCAACGGATGAGTCGACATGTTAGGGTTACACATTAGACGTTCAACGGATGAGTCGACATGTTATGGTTACACATTAAACGTTCAACGGATGGGTCGATATGTTAGGGTTGGACATTAGACGTTCAACGGATGAGTCAGTATGTTATGGTTACACATTAAACGTTCAACGGATGAGTCGACATGTTAGGGTCTACACATTAGACGTTCAACGGATGAGTCGACATGTTAGGGTTACACATTAGACGTTCAACGGATGAGTCGACATGTTATGGTTACACATTAAACGTTCAACGGATGGGTCGATATGTTAGGGTTGGACATTAGACGTTCAACGGATGAGTCAGTATGTTTTGGTTACACATTAGACGTTCAACGGATGAGTCGACATGTTAGGGTTACACATTAGACGTTCAACGGATGAGTCGACATGTTAGGGTTACATATTAGACGTTCAACGGATGAGTCGACATGTTAGCGTTGGACATTAAACGTTCAACGGATGGGTCGATATGTTAGGGTTGGACATTAGACGTTCAACGGATGAGTCGACGTGTTAGGGTTACACATTAGACGTTCAACGGATGAGTCGTCATGTTAGGGTTACACATTAAACGTTCAACGGATGGATCGATATTTTAGGGTTGGACATTAAACGTTCAACGGATGAGTCAGTATGTTATGGTTACACATTAGACGTTCAACGGATGAGTCGACATGTTAGGGTCTACACATTAGACGTTCAACGGATGAGTCGACGTGTTAGGGTTACACATTAGACGTTCAACGGATGAGTCGACATGTTAGGGTTACACATTAAACGTTCAACGGATGGGTCGATATGTTAGGGTTGGACATTAGACGTTCAACGGATGTGTCAGTATGTTATGGTTACACATTAGACGTTTAACGGATGAGTCGACATGTTAGGGTTACAGATTAGACGTTCAACGGATTAGTCGACATGTTATGGTTACACATTAGACGTTCAACGGATGAGTCGACATGTTAGGGTTACACATTAGACGTTCAACGGATGAGTCGACATGTTATGGTTACACATTAAACGTTCAACGGATGGGTCGATATGTTAGGGTTGGACATTAGACGTTCAACGGATGAGTCAGTATGTTATGGTTACACATTAGACGTTCAACGGATGAGTCGACATGTTAGGGTCTACACATTAGACGTTCAACGGATTAGTCGACGTGTTAGGGTTACACATTAGACGTTCAACGGATGAGTCGACATGTTAGTGTTGGACATTAGACGTTCAACGGATGAGTCGACATGTTAGGGTTACACATTAGACGTTCAACGGATGAGTCAGTATGTTATGGTTACACATTAGACGTTCAACGGATGAGTCGACATGTTAGGGTTACACATTAGACGTTCAACGGATGAGTCGACATGTTAGGGTTACATATTAGACGTTCAACGGATGAGTCGACATGTTAGGGTTGGACATTAAACGTTCAACAGATGGGTCGATATGTTAGGGTTGGACATTAGACGTTCAACGGATGAGTCGACGTGTTAGGGTTACACATTAGACGTTCAACGGATGAGTCGACATGTTAGGGTTACACATTAAACGTTCAACGGATGGATCGATATGTTAGTGTTGGACATTAGACGTTCAACGGATGAGTCAGTATGTTATGGTTACACATTAGACGTTCAACGGATGAGTCGACATGTTACGGTCTACACATTAGACGTTCAACGGATGAGTCGACGTGTTAGGGTTACACATTAGACGTTCAACGGATGAGTCGACATGTTAGTGTTGGACATTAGACGTTCAACTGATGAGTCGACATGTTAGGGTTACACATTAGACGTTCAACGGATGAGTCAGTATGTTATGGTTACACATTAGACGTTCAACGGATGAGTCGACGTGTTAGGGTTACACATTAGACGTTCAACAGATGAGTCGACATGTTAGGGTTACACATTAAACGTTCAACGGATGGGTCGATATGTTAGGGTTGGACATTAGACGTTCAACGGATGAGTCAGTATGTTATGGTTATACATTAGACGTTCAACGGATGAGTCGACATCTTAGGGTTACACATTAGACGTTCAACGGATGAGTCGACATGTTATGGTTACACATTAGACGTTCAACGGATGAGTCGACATGTTAGGGTTACACATTAAACGTTCAACGGATGGGTCGATATGTTAGGATCGGACCGAAACAAACATAAAAAACGTTGTTTCATTAATAGTCAACAAAGTCAAAGAGATTCCCCAGCGACATGTCGTTGGGGAAAATGTTTTAATAAAAACCAAATATTAAGCTCATTAAGAGTGATTAGCCACTAATTAAATTTTTTTAATTAAAAACAATAATCCCCGGCGACATGTCGCTGGGGAAACATAAGCGGGAAAAGTTCCCGCCACGTTTTACGAAGATATTTTTGGTCAAAGTATAAGGCACTTTCCCAAGCGACATAAATTTTTCCCCAGCGACATGTCGCTGGGGAAAAGTGAAGAAAAATTATCTGACTTTTTCTACTAGAAATTGTGTCACGTAGGATACTTTTTTGTCGTTTAGTGGAGATTCCCCAGCGACAGATATCGCCGGGGAAAATATCGATGGGGAAAGGGGTATTTGTGGTAGTGGTTATTTGGAATCCTACAATTAATAAATCAGTTGCTATTGATGTGCTTAATGTGTTAGATAGGTGGCCGTTTGAAATTGTTGTTGGTTTTGGGGTTTGTTCGAACACTCTTGACTCTTAGATTGTAAACATTGCATGTAAATGTATGTCATTAATGGAGTTTGGTACTATTCCTAGGCGTGTTAAGGTTTTTACACTCAGCTCGGGTGTTTGGAAAAGTCTACATAGCAACTTTCCTCGTAAATCAATTGTGTTCAATTGTTCAAACATGATCATGTAGTTCTCAACAAGTTTATTTATTGGCTTGCTTTTGATGTGAAATATCATCCCTGAAAGTCGGATACCGTTGATCATGTCGTTTCATATAATAAGTGAAGAATTTTCTGAAGTATGCATCCCAATTAGTTTAACAAGTAGGCATGGGGATTTGTATATATCTTTAACTAAGGGAGTCTCTTGTTGTGATTGAAGCCACTGTAGGGGCCAACAAATGAGTTTATGGGGTATGGAAGTTGATGGAGATTGGTGGTCAAAAGTCGTTTTCAAAGATATACAATATTAAGAGCAACACACCTAATGAATCATTAATAGGTGCTCGGATTTAAAAAGAGCTGCGAACCTATAATTGAAACGAAAATAGATAAGGAAGAGGGTGAATTAACAATGTTTATGAACCCAACTCAAAACAAATCAATTTTGTTGGCAATTTTGGAAGATACTCCGTATTATTCAGTGATTTCCTACCTAGAAACACTGCTATTATTTGATCACTAAGATTGCATTATATACCGACAAGAATTGAGGACAAACTTATTGGCAACATTGCAAAGTGTGGAGCATACAAGACACCCTTTTTGTAGCACTCAAGTAAGGTATGGAGATTATTGAAGCGCAATTACATGTATTGATGCTTTTGTTAACAATGACATCAATGTTTTAAACTTTTCTTACGACGATTCTCACTTTTTCTTGCGAACATGTTGCACAAATATTTTTAGGAAGATGAATTTAATTATATTAGATATGTTTAGTTATGTTTGTTTTGGCCAATTTTGTTACTATTCTTTTCATTTTTGAACGGCCATTTTCACAAATAACAACACAACGGAAATACAAGCACACTAAAACCTGTTCTGCATCATAACAAAAAGAAAAAGAAAAACAAACTAAACCTTATTAAATCCATCTCTCCACTAGGCTCAGATCGAGTTTACGATAGGTTCATCGTTTACTTGGGATTCCATGAGGACAATAGTGGAGTATCCGAGTTCTTGTAACTGTTCAACAAGATCTGTTTGGGCATTCTATCACCCTTGAATGAGGCCATGGTTTCAAGCTCAGCCATGTCTTGATCCGTGAGCTTAACTCCAACGGCTCCAAGGTTCTCGTTCAGGTTTTGGATCTTGGTTGTACCAGGGATAGGACCCACATCATCACCTTGGTGTAGAACCCAAGCCAGCGCCAATTGGGCCAATGTGCACCCCTTTCTTTGAGCCATTTCACTAACTCGCTCGTATACAAGTTTATTGTGGTCAAAGTTCTTTCCTTGTAGTCTCGGTAGAATCTATTAGAGAGGAACAAAGAATAATAAAGATACAAAACTTACTAAATGTGGTAAGCTCTAGTAACCAATTAAAGGATACAAGAAAATCCGGTATCAAATGCAGACACAAATGAATAGTAATACTGTATTCTATAAGCACAAACCTTTCTAAAGTCGTTATCCCCCAAATTGTCCATCAACTTCGGCCCTGACCCAAAGAAACCACTACCCAATGGAGCCCAAGGGACGATTCCAATTCCTAGTTCTCTGGTAAAAAAATTTGAACACATAAGCAGACAACTTTAACATTACAGTGGCCGTTGTTTCCTAATAAATAATGAAATAAGTAACTATAGGCTATGGCATACCGGCAAGTAGGAATAACCTCTTCTTCTGCATCTCTAGCCCACAAAGACCACTCCAATTGCAAGGCTGTTATAGGATGAACAGCATGTGCTCTTCGGATGGTTTCTGGACCAGCCTCGGATAGACCAATGTATTTTATTTTGCCTTCTTCAAATAATTTCTTCAGTTCTCCCATCTACAAGGAAAATGAGACAATTGACGGTTCCTCTTTATAATTTAACAACATCGAATAATTAAGATCATCCAACATGCCAATCCGTAGGTACAAAAAAGCTAAAAGATGAACTAACCGTGATTTCGATAGGAACACTTGTGTCAATGCGATGAACATAATAAAGATCAATGTAATCAACATCAAGCCGCTTCAAACTCGCTTCACAACAAGCCCTTACATACTCCGGTTCTCCATGCACTTCGGCCTTACCATCCACAAATCTCACGCCAAATTTAGTAGCCAACTGAACATCCTCTCGCAACACTCCCTTCAATGCCTACATGTATCAGTAACACACAAACATTAAAATCACACTCTAATCGCTACAAATAACACTAGAAAAATTAGCTTAGTGATTACATAAGCAGAATACACTAAAAATATAATAACCTTGCCGATGAGAATTTCATTAGCATGGTCACCGTACACGTCGGAAGTATCAAGATGAGTGACACCGTTACTAACGGCATGATGGATGAGTTTGATCATGTCTTGTTCGGGTTTAGGAGGACCGTAGAGACCACCAGACATACCCACACATCCTAAACCAATAGCTGATACCTCTAGTCCTTGTGATCCTAGCTTTATTCTTTGCATCTTTTGTGTCATTTTGTTGTTGATCGATTTGATTTATCAGTAATGAAATAAGCTTTAAAGATTGTAGGTGGGAGATGAATCTTTTTTTAAGGTTGAGTGGTTTGGATTGACCACTGTCTGTTGGTGATAATTACAAAGAATCAAAAATTGATTACCAAAACAAAACAAATGGCACAGGTAATAAATTTCTTCAATACAAGTGGCAATTGAACATGGAGTTGGGATCAAATGACAAGAAAAATTAAAATGAGAACGGTGGGAAGAAATTACAACCACACATTTTAGATTCAACAATAAAAGTAAATGCATCTCTTTTTAAAATTCTACCTTTTATATAAAATGTGTGCTAAAAATCATTCTTAATCTTAAATTTGTGGCGATTAATGTCTTTTAATTTTATGTTTTTCATTACAATAATCTTATAGATTGTGAGAATTTTATATTTGAGTAACTTTAGCCATTTTGTTCATTTAAGTTGTACATGCTGGTCATTTAAGTTGCGTAGGTTATATTTTTTTGCTGATGTTTTAAGTGCTTGGTTATTGATTTTAACAATAGAAAATTAATAGCTTGATTAGGTTGTACTATTTGGTAAAATTGTTGCATTTTTTAGTAAATGAGTGATTTAAGAAAAGCATTAATTGCATGTTTTTAATATACATAGTTTTAATATGTGTATTTACTTAAAATCTATATTAGGAAATCTTAAAAATTTAATAAGAGAGAGGGTTTAATATTTATTACTCCCTCCGTCCCAATTTTATTGTCCACGTTTCCTTTTTGAGATGTCCCAAATTAATTGTCCACTACTAAAAATAGATATGGAAGTTTAACCAAGTTTACTATATTACCCTTGTTTAAAATTATTATTACATACCATAAAGAAGACTTTAATTAA
Organism: Artemisia argyi; assembly: GCA_030686995.1. NCBI lineage: Eukaryota > Viridiplantae > Streptophyta > Magnoliopsida > Asterales > Asteraceae > Artemisia > Artemisia argyi. Next base: position 13,447,130 of record CM060693.1, read on the forward strand.
TTACCCAAGGGTAAAATTGTCATTCTGTCAAAAAGTAAGAAAGAGAAAGCTGTAATAAATGTACTTTTCTTAAACTGTGTGTTTTTTGTCGGGGGACAATAATTTTGGGACGGAGGGAGTATAAGTAGTATAGTAAATACTAGTCAAACTTTTATTTTATCTTTTAATTAAGAAAGTAAATGTGTAGTCAAAATTTAATGGCATTTACTACTACTTTCATGCACTTTAATGATTCTTGTATTTGAGTTGGGAAATAATACTTACACCACTTTTTTTTATGCACACACCATAATGTTACATCAATAATGCACATGGTACATCATGCTATATGCATAATTGTGGTGTGTGTGCATAAAAAAAAGTTGTGTAAGTATCACTTCCCATTTGAGTTAGGCTATGTTTGCTAAAATTAGTTGTGAGCAGTATCTCTGAGCTGTAGCCACAGCTCACTGCTCACCGCTCACAGCTTATTAAAAAAATATTGGAAAAATGAGCTTTCCTAAAAAATAACAAAGCTCACCGCTCTTTTGCCAAACAAACAGTAAAAACTAAAAAGCTCGTTTTCACCGCCCACCGCCCCAAAAAGCTCCAAAAGTTTTGCGCCAAACATAGCCCTAATCTTTAGTAAAACTAAATGAGTACCCGTGCATAATAACAAAATTTTATAGCGACAGATATTGATAAAAAAAATAGAGGTTATAAATGAAAATAATAAAAGTTTGAAGATTTGGGGATTAAACATAATGTTTTGAAACCGGGTTCGACCAGGGTAGTTAAACCGGTTGAAACTGTTCTGGTCGAAAAATGGGTCGATTTAAACCGGGTCAACTTGCTGGGTTGGGTCGAAAACGGGTCAAATTAAACTGGGTCAACCCGTCGGGTTTGAAGCGCCCCGGGTCAACCCGGTTTGTGATTTGTATTAATAGTTTCCTTTTTGAAATATATGTTTTTAAAATTTCCTTTTTTAGTTTCAAGTTTTCACTTTTTCGTTTTTCCTTCGGGTACCCTATGACGATTAACCGAAGAAATAGATCTCGATGAGGCCTGATTCACCAGCTTGTATCGGTTTCAACGGGTCCTCTGGTTCGTTTTCGGATGGCTTTTATTGGTTAGCCGAACCGGTGGCTCACCGGTTCCCGGTTGAACCCGTTGGTCCCGTCCAGTTTTCAAAACTATATGTACCATCAACTTGTTAGGTTGTATGAAGCTTTATGTGTTTTATTAATTAATATAATGTGTATAATAACATGTACTTTTTATTTTATGGTGTTTAAAAATAACAGTAATTAGTGTGTTTAATTATTTCATATGGATTATGTTGTAGCTTATTTAAATTGTACATTATAAAATTTTTATTGTACTTTTTAGTAAGTGTTATTTTAATTATTTGTATTTAATTTGATAGATATGATTTTAATTGTTTGTACAATGTGAATAAATTATGGTACTTTTAAATAATGAAGTGTTTTAATAAGAGTATTAATTACATTATAATTTTCTCTCACCTATGACCATTTTTAATACACAATATTTCACTTTAACTATAGAGCTTTTATAAGTAGTATAGATAAGACTATTTTGTTTTATTTTTTATTTTTTAATTTCTTCCTCAATAATAAATATATTAAAAAATTATTTTTTGTTGCAACTATTTTTTATTAATGTTATCAGAAAGTGAATCTCAAAAATAATTAATGAATAATAATTCCTGTAAGTTTGGTTCAATAAAGATCACAAAAAAATTCAAATATTAAATAGAATAATCTTAGCCATATACATTTTTCAACTAATCTAATATATATATTTTTTTTTAAAAAAAGCATATATATCCCTTCAAACATACAAAATTGCATGTATATAATTTGCATGCATAAAAACTATTGTAGCATGTGCATCAACTTATTGTTTTAAATTAAGACTATTTTGTTTTGATTTAATCAAATGAAATTATTTAAAGTTTACAAAATATAGTACAGAAGAAATACAAGAAATCATGCGTCTGATCATTTATTTAGGAACAGCCCAACATTCGAATCAAGTCAAGGAACAGCCTGCAATGTTCGTAATCATTTCTATCGAAAACTTTAATTACCATTCCGTGACGACAATGGAGGAGTTTCTGAATTTGTCCACGTCATTTGCATAAATGGATTCCTTTCTCCCTTCACAGCATCACTTGAAGCAAATGATTCGAGTTCCGCCATCTCTTCTGGCATTAGCTTTACAGTTAAAGCTCCTACGTTTTGGTTAAAGTTCTCTACCTTTGTGGTTCCTGGAATCGGAACCACATCGGTTCCTTGGTGATGGACCCAAGCCAGTGCTAGTTGAGCCGCGGTGCACCCTTTCCTTGTAGCCATCTCATTCACTCGCTCAAATACAGTCTTATTGTGGTCCACATTCTGAAACCTTGGATTATTCTGCAATAAGTTGTCAATAAAACTTAATTAGATATACTTTTATTATTTTCGAAGAGTATCAATTTTTTATCATCTGCTCGTTGAAAGTTTTATTATTTTCTTAGGATATATATGAACATATCATACCTTCCTTAGGTCACCCTCCGTCAAGTTTTCGACTACTTTAGGACCAGCAGCCAAAAATCCCCTTCCTATAGGACTATAAGGGACAATTCCAATGCCAAGTTCTCTGTAAAATCCCCAAAACAACGTATTGTTATAAGATAAATGACTTAAAAATTAAAACAGATAAAGATGTGAAAACGTATAGATCACCTGCAAGTAGGAACAATTTCATCTTCAATATCTCTTGTCCATAACGACCACTCATTTTGAACTGCAGTTATTGGATGAACGGCATGAGCCCTTCTGATTGTTGCAGCAGATGCTTCCGATAGTCCTATGTACTTCACTTTGCCTTCTTCTACTAGTTTCTTTAGTTCTCCCATCTTTTTAATACAAGTAATAACATGTACAAGTGTTAATAATAGTTAAATCTTTCCATGTGTACTATATACTACCAAAATATAGAAAAAATAAAATATAAGGGTTGTTTGGAATTGCATATTAAAATTGCTTATAAGCTTATTGCTTATTCAGATGAGCAATACGAAATTTACACCTCCAAAAATTCTCATCTAATACTCTGCTAATTTCACGCGCAAAATCAAAACATTTATGTTGTGTATCAAAAACGCTATAAGCAGCAATCCCATTTACCAATCAAGATAAGCAGTTTGGAATAAGCAAACTCAAACTGTCAATTTAAAAAAGGCTAATTTCACTAACAAATAATCAGCTGAGCAATTTCAGAAACAACTAAAGCAAAATAGACGTACCGTGACTTCAATAGGAACACTAGTATCAATACGATGAACATAGTACAGATCAATATAATCAACATCAAGTCTCTTCAAACTGGCTTCACAACAAGCCCTCACATATTCCGGATCCCCACGGACTTCCGGCTTTCCATCATTCCATCGTATTCCAAATTTCGTTGCAATTTGAACTTTATCTCTCATTCCACCTTCTTTCAAAGCCTAAAACATCATTTCCAAATTTCCCAGAAGTTAAACTTAAATAAAGCCCATACTAAATTTAACTAAACAGTTAGTAGAAGTTAGTTAGTTACTTACCTTGCCAACAAGGATTTCGTTAGTGTGAGGGCCGTAAATATCTGACGTGTCAAGAAAGGTGACACCGGAGTTAACGGCTTGGTGAATGAGTTTGATCATATCAGGTTCGGGTTTGGGTGGTCCGTAATTTCCGGACATACCCATACAACCTAAACCTTGTGATGAAACAACTAGACCTTGTGAACCTAGTTTCATTTTCGGTACAACTGACGACATTGTTAATTTGTTGCTTGGTTACTGGTGACTGTAACTTGGAACCTAAATATGTAAATATAGGTTGGTTTGATGAAGTCAGTGATGAAGTCACTGGTTTACATATAGAATTTGACTTGCTTTATTAAATGTGGGGTTTTGGCGGCTAAGAAGATTATGAACTCATTGATGACGTAGCTTAGTTAGGCCATTTTGGGCTTTTTTTGGGCCATTGGCCCATGTATATAACATTGGTTCAAATGGTCACAGTGGGCCAAACTAACAATTACTAACTTATACTATCTAGTTTACAATTTGAGCTAGATTAACTTGTTAGCTCTTATTTTTATGATATGATAGTTTAGTTAATAGTGATACAATTTGATTACGAAGAAAATAAATTATCATGAGAGTTATTTATAAATTATAACAACCAAAATTGGTTTTATTACAAAAAAGATGATACGCAATTTGAATATTGTTGGTCATCGCATAATTTACTTAATACGATACATTCATTCTGCACACAGGAGAGTGAGTTAACTCACACTGGATATTTGCAGTTAGAAATACATAGCAGGACTGAGTCATATTTCTAAATTCATATGAATTAGCTCAAGATTAGAAACAAATAAAACTAAAGAACTTGATATATGATGAAAAACTAAATGGCATTACTATTCGTTCTAATGTTGTACATTCATGCATCATGTTCAATTGCAAACAAGAAAGTAGCAAAATTATATAACTCAGTATATCTAGTATAAACTGCTTCAATTCCAACAAAATATTTGTGCATATCACCCAAAAAAAAAAAAAAAAAAAACAAAAAAAAACAAAAAAAACTATCAGTTAATCTGTATTTAATAGCGCTTCAAACTCCATACCTTACTTCCATGCTGAAAAGTATTTTCTTATATGCTCCAGAATCCACAGTGTCGCAATGTTGCCATTAACTTAGACCTCAATTTATGTCAAAATTAATATTACAATCTTCTTTGTCAAGCAACAGTAGTGATTCCGTATAAGAAGTCACAAAACTTGAGCGGAATTGTCCAGGAATCCCAATATAGTTGATTTGCTCTGAGTCAGGATCATAAATATAAAGTCCAGGCACTTCTGTATCATTTTTAATAACAATTATAGGTTCACCACTCTTTCTAAATCCAAGTACATCACTTACCGATACATTTGGTCTGTTAACAGTGAATATCGATGTAAACGATTTTGGATCACCATTCTGCAACATCCATACACGTACATTCGACTCATCACTTTTTTTTTTCAAGCACAACAAGAGACTCCTTTAGCTTAGATATAAATATATCGCCGCCCCTTGTGAAACCATCGGGGAGGTATACTTCTGTAAAATCTGATCAGTTATTGTATCAAATGACACAATCAGATGAGAACTATCAAACATATCAACAGCACGCCAATAAATAAAATTATCTATAACCACCTGATTATGCGTGAAGGCAATTGAATTGCGAGGCAGGTTGCTATGTGGACTTCTCCAAACCCCTGAGCTCAATGTAAAAACCTCAACTCGTCGAGGAGTAAATTTACATTCCATCCACACCTCAGTGCTACATATAATCTTGACAAGCTTAGGGTCATTAGTATGTGGACAAACTCCAAAACCAAAAAGAGTTTCATTAATAGATACATCTAACACACTAGGCACATCAATAGCAATTGATTTTTCAATTTTAGGATTCCAAACAACCATCTTGATTGATCCATACCCATTCCGCTTTACACGATAGCCGCCAAAACAGAACAAGCCTTGAGAGCTTCCAATTAGTGTTGGAAATTCAACAGGAACTCTCATGGAAAACTTGTGTTGGGGGAGAGTGTCATCATCAACTACAATCGAAACGTGTAATATCTTATCATGATACTCTCTGACAATATAACCAACAAGAAGACGATGTTGTGGTTTGGTGTGGTTGATGACCTGGTTATTAACAGTTATCTTAGACCTATCGATCAGAGACTTCCACTGTTTTGAAACTGATTTAAATCGCATCAATGATTTGACTGGAAGACTTTTCACGATTTCGAATTGAATTTCAGAAGGTATATAGTACTCTGCCATCTTGAGTTTTCGAATAATTGCTTAGGGTTTGAAGGTTACGCAGTGTTTTGTTGAATGCTAGGTTCTTATTAATGATCTCCACTATTATTTATAGTTGATATTTTTTGCGGCTAAAACTCATAAAAGCAAAAACACATAGATTTTATACTCAAACAAGGATTAGAGCACAACGTGTAGTCAAAGAGATTTATCTCCTCATAACCCCTTTCTCACCGAACAACAAACCTCAACTTTCTCATTAGGGCCCCACCACTTACACTTTTATTTTTAATTCATTTTATTAAATAAATTAAATTCATTTCACAAATACTTAAAAATAACAAAACATATTAATTTTATTTCATCCAAATTAAAAAGTTACAATACGGAAAAAAACCATACGATTTGCGGAAAAAAAAATACGATACGACATGAAAATAAAGAAACGGATAAATACGATATGCAACATCATTAATAATTTATAAAGACTTATAATTATCGATAAGTGCTGACTTTTCTTCCCAAACTTGCAATACTTGTTCTCTGACCATTCTCAATGCGACTTGAAGTTCCAAATCTGTTTCATCATTTCTTAAAAGGGTTTGTACACCGACCATGACTATTGGATGGTCTTGAGGCAGCTCACGTAACCTTTCAACCTCTGGAGCACGAGACTCCCTTTGTCGAATAATACGAGCTATCTCACCTAACAAGTTGTTAATCAACTTAACTTCATTTTCTTGTTCATTGCGTAATCGGGCAAGTATTCTTGTTTGCACCTCAGCTGGTTGGTTAGCCATAGTGTGTGTGGAATTTAGTTTTAGTTGTTTGACAATAAAAAGTTGAGTAAAGATGCTATTTATACTGAAACTAGCCGTTAGATAATTTTATTCGAGAAACTAGCCGTTAAGCCTTTTATTCAAACTGAAACTTAAACTGACATAACATCACAAACGAAACGGAAATACTTAACATAAACCAACACACGATACAGGAATACAAAGGCCATTAATTCATATATATGTTCTAGGTGAAGTTGTCCTTCAAAATCAACCACACTTGAAAATATTTGAAATCTTTCCCACCATTGCGTTCTTTGTAAACATTCATTACATCTTCAAGACAAACATCTGGCTCACGTGTAGGCTGCAAATTCAAGTAAATTTCATGAAATTTTTGGCAATCAGAGTTCATTCTTGCCCACTTACCCGTTAGCTGGTTTTTGCTACGAAAAGGACCGTCTGATTGTTCATTGAACTTTTCTGTTACGACTTGCCAAAAAGGTCCTTCGCTGGCATGTACTTCGTGAACGTTTTGCCACATCTCGGCTAGCCAGCATTCTTCTTCAATAGACCAACGATTTGCCATAGTAAATTTCTTTAAAAAGTGAAGTGTGTGCAAAATTGTATGATAATGTATGCTTTATATAGGAGTGTATAAACGTTTAAGATTCAAAACCTGAGCGGGATAATTTTAAAATTTCAAATTTCAAAATTTCAAACAAAACAATAAAAACGTGTGCAAATTCAAAATTCAAATTTCATCTAAGCGGGATAATTTAGAATTCAAATTGAAAATTCAAATTCACATAAAAGGGCGGTTACAACAATACAGAACATTACACAACAGTACAACAATACGGAAAAGAAATACACACGATACGGTAAAGAAATACACATGATACGGAAAAGAAATACACACGATACGGAAATAGTTAACATAAAACACAACTACTCATCGTCTCTGTCCCATGCGGGATAATTTTAAAATTTCAAATTTCAAAATTTCAAACAAAACAATAAAAACGTGTGCAAATTCAAAATTCAAATTTCATCTGAGCGGGATAATTTAGAATTCAAATTCACATAAAAGGGCGGTTACAACAATACGGAACATTACACAACAGTACAACAATACGGAAAAGAAATACACACGATACGGTAAAGAAATACACACGAAATACACACGATACGGAAATAGTTAACATAAAACACAACTACTCATCGTCTCTGTCCCATGCCCTTGTGTTTCTCAGAGCGAACCACGAATGTTGATACTTAATCCCTTTCCCATACCATTCATAGTAAATACGGTTTGCTTTGCTGAGACGACAAGGGTCGTCACTTGTTCGCAGCAACTCTTTGTAAATAGCATTATAGTTACGACATTCAGCATTCATTCTACTCCATAGAGCCGTAATACTATTTTTATTACAGTGCGGACTATCACTTTGATTGTTGAACCTTTCTGTAACTTCATTCCAAAAGGAACGTTCATTCACAACGTCTGTAGAATCGTGAACTTCAAGCCAAATGGTAGCTAGCACGTATTCTTCTTCCATTGACCAACGGTTTGTCATTGTAAAATGGTGTAAATATTGCAGTGTGTGTAAAATTGAATGATATTGCATGATATAAATAGGGGTTTATTGAAAGCGGGATACATTTCAAATTTTGAACTCAAAACAGAGGGTGGGGTAATTTGAAATTTTGAATTCAAAACAGAGGGCGGGATAATTTGAAATTTTGAATTCAAAACAGAGGGCGGGGTAATTTTTAAATTTTGAATTCAAAATAGACGGCGGGGTAATTTTAAATTTGAATTCAAACTAGAGAGCGGGATACTTCCAAAAATCATTCTATAAATACATATTCAAAATCTGAATACACACACAATTCACACCCACAATCATCAAAGAATTCTCCTCTGTTCTTCCAACACAATGTCTCACAACGCATCACCTAAAAACGCATCAGTTTACAACACACCACCTGAAGACAATTCTCCACAAAACACATCGCCAGAAGATCTGTTTCCGGTGTTCCAATATGACAACCCACCACCTCCAACTCCACCAGCAGTAATGTTTCCACCAGAAAACATACCACAACCAAACAATCAACCACCAAACTTTCCACCTGAAAAACAACCCATCATTCGTCAGTTGACTGAGGAAGAATAGTATGAGTTGGATATGCAAGTCGTTTTGGAGTTTGAAGCTGAGCAAGCCCGTCATGAAAGGGAGCGTGAGGCGTACCTCAAAGGGAAACAGGATCGGAAGAACAGACGAGCAGAATGGCGATGGGCTCAGGGACTTCCACCTGTGTCATCGAGTGAGGACGATTCAAGTGCCTCCTATTCGAGTCACGAGGGCTATGTGTCTGATGATTCATTTTATTGAATCGTAGTTTTTATTATCGTATGGTAGTTTATGGTTTTTAATTTCCATTTCTTAGTTTAATTTTGTTATCGTATTTGTAAAATAATTGTATGTTGTTTCAAGTTATTTCAATCTTATGTTTAATATAGTTGCATTAGCATTTACACATTACATTCTTACAAAAAAAACTATCTATTTGAAACTACAAATACATTTTACTTTCACAAATATAAACATACATTTGAAAAAAAACATCAAATTATACAACTAATATTCAAAGGAAAAAAATGGAATGTCAGAAACTGTAACACCCCCAAAATTTGATACAGCGGAAGACTCAACAAGCTTTCGGGGTGCTACGGGGACTGGTATCCAACACAAGACATAATAGAACGAGATAAAGTAAACAAAATAAAAATACAACCATAACGGGGTTTTAAAGTTTACATTTATCCCAACATCATTCAGAGTCAGGCCCAAAAGAAAATAACAGTAGGTCCATAATTCAATATCAGAGTTTAGAAAAATAGATCTGTAAACCAGGAGCCTTAGCCGAGCCATCCAATCCATGCATCCATATCATCACTTAATTACCTGAGAAACGTGCTAAAAGTCAGCTTTCGCTGGTGAGATCATAGGTTTAAATTCAACTAACAATATAGTGGACATATACGCAAAACGCTTGCTAGCTAGACTAAGGATTCACTAAAACCTGCGGATACCCTCCGCTCCAATCATAACACATGGATACCCTCCGTTCTAACATAGATATTCGGGTAACCCCCCGCAATACCAATAAATACTCGGAAAACCTCCAAAGTATCATTAACCTATAGGTGCACGCTACAATATCTAAATAAGCCAACCTTGAATAGTACACAGGAACCGTGAGACTAAAGCTGACAATACAAATAGGCCAACCTTGAATAGTGCACATAGAATATATGTGACTAAAGCTGACAATACATCCTAGTCTATACGCATAGCAAGTTTTACAACGAATATAGAAGCGATAATAGTCCACATAAAATAATTTGCACGTTTCTCACCCCAAGTATTGAAAACATAGTTCAAGAGTAAAAGTGGGGCTATGACTCACCTCAAGTCCAGAAAAACAGCAAGAAGAAGTCGGTAGAAGTAAGATGTATAGTAACTCACAAGACGGCAACTACGGACTCAGCACGATCTAACAATATCAACTCGTTCAGAAATCATTTCCTCAAATTCAAAATATTCCCAAACCCGGACGTATTCCGTTTTATTTTCCGAAAATCCATTTCGTAATAGTTTGGTGTATTTACGTTTGGTATCCATACGGGTGGTGGGTCGACACAAAACAAACCAAAAAGTCACACAAAAAAATAATAAATAAACTATAGATCTAATATTAGCCCAATATATCATTTAAATAAATCGCCGAAGTTTATCAAATCCGTCGATTTGATAATCCTCATATTTATTTACGTAACATACCGTTCCAAGATTACACCCAATCCTAAAGCACATAGCACATAAATACTATATGGTATATATCGTAGTTTAATAAACTCCTTATATACATCGTCAAATTGGCCAGATTTCCCGATATATATATTCGCAATTTATTACCCTTTACATATACCACAACCTATGGACGTCGTAGGATACGATGCCCATTAATATATTCATTTCGTATAGCCAAATAACCCGGTTCAACCCTTCGGTTAAGTAGTTATTTAGTTATAGAAAACGCTTATATTAATCGTCATATATCCGTGACAACATGAAAGTCACAAATAAAACTTACCTGAACTCGAGTGACCACGGCTCCGCATAACTCGATAAGTTTACTCGTTATATATATAAAAATGACATTTTATTTAATGTTTAGTAATTGTCGAGAGTTTCTCGTTTTATAACACATTTTTATAATAATACTTCCAATAATATTACGCTACTCGCCTAATATATATTTAGTCGTATTATTTATAATATGACTCGTGATTTTTATTATTATTAATATACGCATTTATATAATTATATATCCGTTATTCACGTCTATATTTTCATATAAACATTTATATTACCAATAATTATTATTACGAGTTTTATTATTTATGTTTTAATTGTAAATCGTTATCGAGTCATACGAAATGGTCACATGTCCGAGTCATGACTCTCGGCTCATTGTCCAAGTCCAAAGTAATAAGCAATAGTCATAAAAATCAATACATCTCCGTCCAACACAATCCCAATCCACGTGCTACAACAATAGGGTCCGACTACGGCACCCGACTAACCTATCTCCGTCAATCTAAGTGACCGTCTCACAATCGGTCCCCAATAACACATTTCGTCAACACTTCTCAAAATCAATATCCCTTGTCGAGACCAAACGTGGTCTCGACCCACATGCATTCGGCCAAGCAAATAAACAACCAAACCAACAACAAAACCAATATCAAAACCAAGTTACAATCAAGAAACAATATAACCAAGGTCACACTCGGGTTGGTTTACCAAGCCAAACCCGAGTCTACACGACTCGACTGAGTCACGGTAAACACCAGGAGCCAAGAGGGGCTCGAACCAGGGACCAAAGGTCACAAAAATGGCTCCAAGGAGCACTCCAAACTGCCAATTCGACCATGAGGGTCTCGGCAACAACAACAAATACACGGCATCGAGCCGCGACTCCCATGAGTCGAACCAAGCATCCCAACGTGAGCAAGAAATCAAGAGCCATAACCAAGGCTCATAATAACAAGAAATCGAGCACCATGGCTCGAGTCAATACCCACGCCGTGAGTCATGGACTCACGGTTCGAACCAAACCCACAATAAACAACCCGGACACCAAACCTTTTAATAAAAACGAGTTTCCATCATAAACCCATAAGTATTTTCCCGTTTTTGGGTGAAACCCATTCGAATCTTAAACATATCGTGACCAAGGGTCACGTTTTAACAAAAATGCGAGTCATACTCGCCTCACCTTCGATCTAAAAGGCGCCAACTCGTATAACCCTTCGAAAATAACGATTTGTGGTGAAAGGTGGTGATGATTCGTGATGAAAAATGGTGTAATAAGGCGCGTGTAGGGTTGGATCTAAAAGATTAGATGGTGGAGATCACGAAAATGGTGGTGGTTTTTAGTGGTGGCCGGCGGTGTGGTGGTTATGGCCGGAAAATAGGGCGACGGCTAGGATTGAGGGAGAAGGGAAAATGAGAGAGAGAGATAAGTGAGTGAGGGTGTTGTGTTGTGTGAGAAAACCGGACCACAAGGACCAATTTTGTGGTTCACTCTTTTTAATTTTTTTTTTGTTAAATAATAATAATGATAATAATAATATTAGTAATAATAATATTACTAGTTGTGTTGAGTGGGTAAAGTGGGTAAATGTAAAACATACGGCCCGAAACCCGAACTCATTTCAAACTTTCAATATCTCCCGAAAACATCCCGTAATAATTAAATATCGTCGGACTCGTAAAACGAATCATAAAATTTCTCGTTAGGTAAACCTAGTGCCGGAATCAACATAGTACCAGTGAGAATTTTAAAAAAATACATCATCACGTAAATTTCCATAATGAATTATTGAAATAATTCACGAATTCCATAACGACATAAAATATAATTATCCATAAAAATTGGTCTTACAAGTTCGTTGCGAATAAAAATTCTAAATAAAAATTATAAACGAACTTTAACGTAATACGGGTTTTCAAAATAGCTCCCTAAATTGCCGGTTGTCACATCCTCCCAGTCTCAGAAGAAACCCGTCCCGGGTTTCTCTCGGAACAATTCATCTACGAAGTGAAAAGCTTCGGATATCTCTTCCGGAACTCGTCCTCACGTTCCCACGTAAATTCTGGTCCGTGTCGGGAATTCCAACGAACCTTGACGAGCGGAATGCGACTTCGCTTGAGTCGTTTAACTTCACGATCTAAAATCTCAATTGGCTCTTCCACAAAATTCAATTTCTGATCAATACGAATATCCTTCATCGGAATAATAGGCATCTCATCAGAAAGACATTTCTTCAAATTACTAACGTGAAACACGTCGTGAACTTTACTCAGTTCATGTGGTAATTCCAACCTATAAGCCACGAGCCCAATTCTTTCTAAGATAAGAAATGGTCCAATGTAGCGTGGGTTGAGTTTTCCACGCTTCCCGAAACGTATCACACCCTTCCAAGGCGAGACTTTCAGCATCACTTTGTCTCCAACCTGGAACTCTAAGGGTTTACGTCTCAGATCAGCGTAACTTTTCTGCCTATCTCTGGCTGCTTGCAACCGATCACGAATCTGAGCTACTTTCTCTGTAGTTTCCAAGATAAGTTCAGGGCCTGTGAGTTGGCTATCCCCAACTTATGCCCAACCAATAGGCGAACGACATTTTCGACCATATAAAGCTTCAAATGGTGCAGCTTTAAGACTTGTGTGCTAGCTATTATTATAGGAGAATTCCGCAAGGGGTAAATATTTCTCCCAGCCTTTACCAAAGTCTATGATACATGCACGAAGCATATCCTCTAAAGTCTGAATGGTCCTCTCACTTTGACCATCGGTTTGGGGATGATATGCAGTACTCATATTAAGTCTCGTCCCCAAAGCCGTTTGAAGTGATCGCCACAAAGCTGACGTAAAGCGGCTATCGCGATCAGAAATAATCGATATTGGGACTCCATGATGTGAAATAATTTCCTTCACATACAACCTCGCAAGTTTATTCACACTATCATCTTCACTAATTGCTAGGAAATGAGCAGACTTTGTCAGACGATCCACAATTACCCAGATAGCGTCACAACCGCTAGCTGTCCTGGGTAATTTGGTAATGAAGTCCATTGTAATCCGCTCCCATTTCCATACTGGAAGTCCCGGTTGCGTCAATAATCCTGACGGTCTCTGATGTTCGGCTTTAACCTTAGAACATGTCAAGCACTTACTAACATACGATGCTATACCTGCCTTCATGTTTGGCCACCAATATAACTTCTTAAGATCCTGGTACATCTTGTCAGACCCAGGATGAATAGAGTACCTTGACTTATGCGACTCATGCATAATTAACTCCCGAATTCCTCCATATAAAGGTACCCAAATCCGATCTCCAAAACATAGTAACCCATCAGAACGCTTAACAAATCCATTCTCATTCTCAGCCATCCCAAATATATGCTCAGCAGATCGGTTTTCTGCTTTCAACGCTTCCGTTTGAGCTTCAAGTATTTGAGACGGTAATGGCGATACGATAGTCATTCCTAATGACCTAACTCGTAATGGTGGTATTCTTTCCTTTCGACTAAGAGCATCAGCAACAACGTTTGCTTTACCAGGATGGTAGCAAATTTCGCAATCATAATCGCTTAGCAACTCGATCCAACGTCGTTGTCTCATATTGAGCTCTTTTTGATTCAAGATGTATTGTAGACTTTTATGGTCAGTGAACACAACACACTTTGTTCCATACAAGTAATGTCTCCATATCCTCAAGGCGAAAACCACAACACCTAACTCCAAATCATGGGTGGTGTAGTTTTTCTCATGCTTTTTGAGCTGTCGGGAAGCATAAGCTATCACTTTCTCTCGTTGCATTAACACGGCTCCCAAACCTTTATGTGAAGCGTCACAATAGACGACGAAGTCCTCGTTACCTTCCGGTAACGCTAGGATCAGAGCACTACACAACATCTTCTTAAGTAATTGAAATGCTTCCTCTTCTTTATCTCCCGATTCATACGTAACACTCTTTTGAGTCAATTTGGTTAATGGTTTAGCTATTTTCGAAAATCCCTCGATGAATCTTCTGTAATAACCGGCTAAACCTAAAAATTGACGAACTTCTGTTGGGGTCGTAGGTGCAGCCCAATCTTTTATCGCCTCAATCTTAGCGGGATCCACATGGACTCCTTGCCTATCAATTACATGACCCAAAAATTGTACCGTCGGAATCCAAAATTCACATTTAGAAAACTTGGCATACAGTTTCTCCTTCCTGAACAATTCAAAGATAAGTCTTAGATGCTCCTCATGCTCCTTCTCACTCTTCGAATAAATCAGAATGTCATCGATGAACACAATCACAAAGTTATCCAAGTAAGGCTTACACACACGATTCATGAGATCCATGAATATCGCCGGTGCGTTAGTCAACCCAAACGGCATCACCTGAAACTCGTAATGCCCGTAACGGGTTCTGAAAGCCGTTTTCGGAATATCTTCCTCGCGAACTCGAAGTTGATGATACCCTGACCTCAAATCGATCTTCGAATACACACTCGATCCTTGGAGTTGATCGAACAAGTCGTCGATCCTCGGTAATGGGTATCTATTCTTCACCGTTAACTTGTTCAACTCTCGGTAATCAATGCACATACGAAACGATCCATCCTTCTTCTTCACGAATAAGACTGGGGCTCCCCAAGGTGAAGAACTTGGTCTTATGAATCCTTTTTTGGCTAACTCCGCCAATTGTTTTGACAACTCTTCTAGTTCGGTAGGTGCAAGACAATAAGGCGCTCGTGCTATAGGTGCAGCACCAGGTATTAACTCAATCTGAAACTCCACTTGTCTAGTCGGCAGGATTCCCGACAATTCATCGGGAAACACATCAGGAAAATCACGAACTATAGGCACATCCCCAATGCACTTTTCCTTTTTCTCCGTCCCTCCTTTCTCAGAAATTTGAGCTAAGAAAAGGTAACATCCCTTCTCCATTAGCTTTGGTAACTTAGCGCAAGAAATGACTGCTAATCGGGATGGGCTCCTCGAATCCTTTCGATCTCCTAGTATATTTAGGATTTCCTTTCCGTAAGGTACACACACGATCTTCTCATCGCAAAGTATGTGAGCACGATACTTCGACAACCAATCCATACCAATGATGACATCAAAACTTCCTAACGTGACGGGTAGAAGATCTATGTTGAAAGGGTGGTTCAAGAAATTTAACGTGCAACTGCGAATGATGGTATCAATTCTTTCTATATTCCCATTTGCTAACTCTATATCATATCCAATTCCTAAGGCCATCGGGGGTTTCTCTAGTAAGGGTGCAAACGTAGTGGACACAAAACTCCTATTGGCACCAGTATCAAATAGTATGGAAGCATAACGATTATTGAGAAGGAACGTACCAGTAACGACGTTCGGATCTTCTCCTCTCTCGTTCCCGAATGCATACACTCTTCCCTGAGCAGCTCCAGCTTCCACACGTTGGTCCCCGTTATCTTGTCATCCACGGTTTCCTCCAGCTCTATGGTTTCCATGATTGTAACCATTACCACCCGAGCCTTGATTTCCTCGGTTCCCCGATTCTCTACACTCGTTCCTATAGTGTCCCTTCTTTCCACATCCATAACAAGTAACATCTGCCTTATTTCTCATCTCAGGAGCAGCTTGAACCATAGCAAGAGGTCGAGCTCTACAATCCTTAGCTGTGTGTCCTTTCTTTGAGCAGTTCTGGCATTTCACACTACACCATCCAGTATGATACTGGTGGCAACGACCACACTTAGGTGCATCACCGTTCTGGTTCTTCTTATCTCCATTCCCAATAGCATAAGCCTTAGCTTGTCTCTTGCTTCAGTGATCATTACCCCTAGAGTGATGGTCTCTCTTTCTCTTTCCATTCCTCTCCTTATCAGCTCCTTCCAATTCCAACAAATCCATAAGTTGTTGAGCAATTGTGATTTCCTCATGGATGTTTGCAGGCCTAGCAGAAATCATATCATTCCTTGTAGCTACAGGCAACCCATCAGTATACCTCTCGATCTTTTGAGTCTCAGTTTTTACCATAACTGGGCAAAGCAAGGCCAACTCCTGGTAACGACGATTGTAAGTCGTCATATCATTACCTTTCACTTTGTGGTTCCAAAACTCAATCTCTAACTTCTTAACCTCATTCCTTGGGCAATAAGTCTGAATCAGCAGAGACTTAAATTGCTCCCAAGTCATGGCATAAGCTACATCACTCCCAACGGAATTTCGGTAATTGTTCCACCAAGTTAAAGCTTCATCCTTGAAAGTAAAAGAAGCAAACTTTACCTTCGCATTCTCCGCACAACCACTGACATTGAACACTGACTCAGTCTTCTCAATCCATCTGACCAAGTAAACCACTCCTTCAGTTCCACCAAACTCAATGGGTCCACAAATCTTGAACTCCTTGTATTGACATCCATTAGCACGAACAGGTGGAAAAGTTCCAGCAGAATTGTTGGAATGATTTGACTCAGCTAGTAGTTCAGCAACTCTTTGCTCCACAAGTTGATTGATCATTGCTTGATCCACAGTAGGTGCATTAAGTGGAACATGATCATTGTCTCCCTGAACATCAACATTTTGATTCCTGTTGTTGCGGTTAGTAGTGTCCAGGTTATCAGGAGTAGGGGTTTCAACATTTCGAGTAGGTCGGCGTCCTCGGCGACCAGGGGTAGTCACTGCAGGACCAGTTCTTGTAGCTCTAACAGGGTTTCGTCGTGGGGCCATTGATCTGAAACATCATACAAGTTCATGAGTCTCCAATAGAACTTATCAATATGCTCAACAAAAGTAATTCAACGAAGCCAAGTCATGGAAAGAATAGCAACAATACACCACGAAACATCAATAAAGCGAATAGGGACTCAATTTCCATAATACCCAAAATCACATAATACCATATACTAATAACCATCAACCATACAATAGAAATCCAACATCGTTCCAACTACTGAAAAACACAAAACATACTAATCGTTCCAAAAGAGACGAATACTGAACAAAATACTGTAGCCTCTCGTAATTTTCCCAACGGTTAGTAAATACCTACAAGTTGTTACGTTATTTAAATACCCACTTTTAAGTATGACAAAATTTTTTTTAAAAAACTTGATATATAATTCACAACAGTAAATTGTGAATTATCTTTTGCTTAGAAACGTTGCTTGCACACAAACCTAGATAATCTAAATTATCGCGAATATTTATATAATAAAAACATTTATAATATACGTTTCGTTATCTATAACGTACAATATTTATATATTCCCGGAACCTACAAAAATTCTCGAGACTACTCATTAATATTAATTGATCGTAACCCGACTCTCAAAACACACCAGGTGGGCCCCCAACACCCTTTGGGCCGCGTAATCCACCACACAACCAAACGGACCAGTTTTATTCTTTCTTTTGTTTTGGGCCGACACAACACCCTGAGCCCAGTTACAAGCCCAAACGCACCCCTTTTGTTGTTTTAGTTTTGTTTCTGACCAGTCGCGACACTCCCAAACGCACCCTAGTATTCTACGATTTCTACACATAACGAACCTATTTTATTACACATTACGATTTACCTAGTGCCCAAGATACACACTAGACATAAACATTACTCACTCACTTTCGTTTACTACCCTAAAAACGTTCAAAGTAAATCACCAAACGTTCCAAGGAGATAAGACCAAAAACGTGGCAACTTATTCCTTCGAGCCTCCCATGCTCCCCAATGGCAACAAAATGAACAATGTACACCTTGTGAATGTCAGGAACAAACAAGAAGCAATCTTACTAAATCTAAGCTTTGTAAACCCACGATTGGTTGAGAGGAATGGTGCTACTATTCGCCTAACATGCAAACCTCAAACTCTTGTGAGCTCATCTCGTTTCTACCCTTCAAAGATTGCCTATATAAGCTTTACATGCAAACCACATCACTACATACACTCATACGTACCATACCACTAAAATTAATAACGAGAAGAAGCTATGGAGGGACGAAAGGATTGCTAGGAGAACCACGCTTAGAAGTGAACCTAGGAAGCAAGCTTGGAGCTACTTGAACCTTGGAGAGACGTGAAGTGAACCACGGAGCTTTTGAACCATCCCACGAACCATACGTCTCATTTTACTCCACCTTTTGAGGTGAGGTGAGACTTCAAATCGTTATTTTCATTGTATATATATACGTATTTCTTGTTTTGCACGAACACTTTACCTAATTAAAACGTGAAACTAAAACGTAACACATATGTATTATTCTTGATTCTACATGTTTACTAAGTCACAAACGAGCTTATATAATTATTAAGAGTTTATAGTTATGTTTAAATACTAAAAATCATACGATTCTAAGTCATGTGAACCTATACGAAATATACTAAAAAGACTTAGTTTATTTTTTTCAAGTTTATAAGTTACACACTTGAGTTTTGGCTTACAATTTGACCTCGCCATTTCTAAATTTAACACACGACCCATTATTATTTTCGTACGAGCTAATTGCCTACTTGAAATAGAAACGAGAATGATAAATAATACGACCTAATAACTTCATTTAAACACCTAACTAGACTCAAAGTAAATCGCTATGGAAACTGTTTTTCAAAACTTTAAAACCTTACGTGGGCTTAAAAGCCCAAAAAGCTTGTTTCAGCTTATTACGATAAGCTGAGGGTATAAGCTGTTTTGAAACGTTTTTGTAACTTAAAATGATGGATCTCTATGAACCTAGTGTCCCCCCAAACCCTTTGGATCATTAAACCTTAACGGGCCCTTAATATTGGATCGATAAGCCCAAGAAACGAAATAAGCTAATAAAAAGCTAATAAGCTGTGAAAATAAGCTTTTCTAAATGTTTTGAGCTTAATGAAATAATAAAAATGCTAAGTTTTGAATTTGGTAAAGTTGGGACTATTTTTGCAAATGTTCGAAGGTTAGGGACTAGAATTGCCAAAATTGTAAACTTGGGTGAAAAGTATAAAAACTATTTTTCTAAAGGGTATAAACTGTAAATACTGAAACTTAGAGATAATAAATGTATATATTTGATATTTGGACTAAAAATGTAAATATATATAACTTTTGGACTAACGGCGTAAATATTTTCCGTTAAGGGTAAAAAGTGTAAGATTGATAAAACCTTAAGGATCAAATTGAAATATTTAATTTTTATAAATAAATCTATATTTATTATATAAATTTGATTATATATTAAAAACGATAAATAATAAAACGTAACTTATTATATAATACGAATAAAACTTATATAACGATAATCAAATTTAAACGATATAAATACGTTAATTATTCTTGTAAAACGATACGTTTATTTCTGTTATAAAAACTAACTTTATATCAATCATCGATATTTTTACTTACGAGATATAATTATATATAACGTTGTTTTTAAAAACTTAGGCACTAAAACAAACACGAGATTTATTCGTAACTAAATAACAAGTATTCGCGATAAAACCAGATTTAGACTATTAACTGAAACTTGCATTATCTTTTAGGTTGTGTTGTGTGAAGCCATTTCCTTGCTTTGTTGAGACTACGATACCACTGTACTACTAAGGTGATTTCATAGCCCACTCTTTAACTATTTTCCCGTGGGGAGATACATGCTTAAAACTCGATCACAAGTCTTTTATACCGGGTATTGAAATACCGTCAGGCCAATGTTATTTGCTTAAGTTACTATTGTCAGAAGTCCCTCGATCATGAATCTTAATCACTTGAAGGGTGAACGTAAATAAATGTGGATAGTACTATTAGTGATTGACAATCCTCGTTTGGTTGTTGGAGAAAACACCAGGCGCACTTTATTGTTCTTATAAATAGGTTATTGACAAATACCTATCTTTGAGGGCCTATTACTTACCATCATAATTCATGTTTATGATTGGCTGTTAATCGTTGAGTTTCATGAGCTTAAGGCAATAACAGGAACATTGATTTTCTTTAACATATTGATTGTATGTGAATACAATACACTCTTAACTTGTGATTCAAACTCTTAAACTCAAACCTATGAATATCACTCAACTTTATGTTGACTTTAGCATGTTTATCTCAGGTAACTAAACAAGACGGATCTGGATGGCACGGAGTGGGCAAAAGCATGACAAGGACTATAATAAACTACTTATTTTCCTTCAGAATAAGACACGCTCTTAACTTAATAATGTTTTGTATTCCTGATATTTGGTATTTTGAAATAAAATAAATCTTTAATACTTCACTTTGGGATATCTACTATGATTGTGACAAAGATCCTCGAAGTAATACCCCGAAAGTCTTCCGCTGACATGTTAAGTCTTCCGCTATTAATAACGACTTTTGGGGGTGTTACAGATTGGTATTCAGAGCCACGGTTATAGAGAACCAGATGTTTTTAAACATTGGACTATAACTACACTTTAATTGGACTATTTTTACAAAATACCACTTCATGCCCTCCGTGCCTACATTCCAACATCTGGTAGAAAAGTTACTTCTCATTATTTCTTACTTATATAACTTGATATATGCTTACATGCTATGATTTTGCTAATAACTATGTTTACTAATCAGGATTATTACAGTACCATGTCTTCCAAACCCAACTTCATTGTGTTGTTATCGGATTCGGAAACTGAGAGCTCTACACCTATTGTACCAACTCTTGCTCCAATAACTGTGTCACCTACAACAGATAAGAATAAGGAAAGTCAGCAATCCTTTACTTCACCTCAAGCATCATCTGGTCCAATCAGACGCAGTAAGCAAACTTCTCCATTCCAGCCTTATGAACCAGCCACAGCTGGAAAAGCTCTTTCATATGCTGAAGAAAAAGACATCTGGGATGATACTAAATGGAAAAAGGAAGTTGCTCCAACTGCAGAACCAGTAATACTACCTAGCATATTTTATCAGCAGACTACTACTGTACCAGTGACAATCAACAGTCCACCACCTGTGAAAACTTCCAGTGCTCCTCTATCTTATCAACCAAGGAATTACCAGATTCGTCCTACCTCCTCAGATCCTTACTACTATGCAAGAACCAACCATAAGGCTCGTAAGTGGGTCAATGCTCGCAAATGGTCATTTCTACTACCAATCCTTAAGTATTGGAGATCTCAAGAAGGTACCCCCACCAACAGAGAACTTGGTGAAAGATCATTATTTGCTGCATCTAAGATCCTTCCAGTCACTGGAGAACCCATTCACCATACCATACCACTCTTGGCAGCTAGGTTAGTAAGACATGAAGACAGGTTAGACGCCATAGCCACCTTGGTGAACAACATCCCTAATGAACTAATAGAAGTCATGTCAGCTGAGATAGAACAACTTGTGATGGGACACTTAGAGATGGGAACCATGATTGAACAACTAAGTACCCAGTTCGGTGAAGCTATGGAATTCATCGGATTACTTTGCTCTGCTAACACCGTAAACAAAGACATCATGTGTGACATCGATCAAGCCCTCGACACCACAAGAGCCCAAGTCATGTCTCTGCGACGTGCACAACAAGAAACACAAGCTAGGGAGAGAGACCGAGACCAAATCATAGAAACCATGGCCGCCAAAATTCAGGAACTAGAACGTCGTCTTGATGATAACCAAGGAAAACCCTAGAATGCCATAGATTGTCGATGTAGCCTCACCCACATCACAGTAATAACTTGTATTTGAATGTCCTAGAAGATATGTCAACAAGAATAAATAAGTGATGTAAACTCAAAACGACAATCTAATCAATGATGTTATGTTTGCTTTATTTTCATAAGTGTTATGATATCGTATATTGCATCGTGATATATGTGACACTATTATAACTTTGAACCTATTGATGTTACTAAATAGTCTAACACAAGATGGTTATTATGAAAATTCTGAAAATATATTCTCATTTTTAGGAATATGGCACCTAAGAGAACCGTGACCACTACCTCAGCAGCAACCATGACCCCGGAAGAAATCCAACAAGCAATCACCAATGGAATCAATGCAGCCTTAGCCGAACAAGCAAATGCTAACACACAACCGGCAAGAAATGTTGCTCCCGCACCTCGCCAATGTACCTATAAAGATTTTATGGCTTGTCAGCCGACTTACTTCATGGGTACTGAAGGGATAACTAAACTCGCCCATTGGTTCGAGAGATGCGAAACGGTATTCCAAAGGAGTGGATGCTCAGAAAACAACAGGGTCACATTTGCCACAGGAACCTTAATGGATGACGCCTTGTCATGGTGGACCGCTACAACTCAAACTTTAGGTACCGAAGCAGCGTACCGACTCTCATGGACGGAATTCAGAGCCAAGATCCTAAAGAAGTACTGTCCTCGATCTGAAATAAGAAAACTGGAAGACGAATTCCATGTCCTTGCAGTTAAAGGAATCGATCTTAGGGCTTACAACAGGAGATTCCACGAGCTAATGGCATTATGTCCTTCTATCGTACCAGATTTAGAGAAAACTCTGGAAAAGTATATTGAAGGCCTTCCCCGGAATATTGAAGGAAATGTCACAGCATCCAACCCACCATCACTAGAAGTCGCAATGGAGTTAGCACAAAAACTCCTAGACCGCGAAATCAAGTGCAACGAACTCAAAAGAAAGCTCGATGACAGGAGAACCACCCACCACCAAAACCACAATCACTACCACAACGGCCATCGCAACAACAACCATCACCACAACAACAACTACAACAGGATCAACCAACAACAACACCAGAACAAGAACCCACATCGTCAACAACAGAACCAACGACAAGAACCTCCTAAGATATTTACGGCAACCAATGGCAATGGATATCAAGGTATTAAGCCACAATGCAACCAATGCAAGCTTCATCACAATGGTGCTTGTACAGTGAAATGCCATAAATGCCAAAGGATAGGTCATGCCACAAAAGATTGTAGGACCCCTGCTACCGGCAGCAACCTACAACCAATAGCACCAACATGTTACTCATGCGGAGAAACCGGACACTTCAAGAACCGCTGTCCAAAAGGAAATGGTCAGAACACTGCACGAGCAAGAGCATACGTGATGGGAAATGAAAATGAACCACAAAACCCCGACGTTGTCACGGGTACGTTCTTATTAAATCATCATAATGCTAGAGTATTATTTGATTCTGGAGCAGATAAGAGCTTCGTGTCAGATACGTTTGCCCCTTTCATTAACTCTAACCCTTCTAAGTTAAACACCACATACGAGATAGAAATGGCCAATGGGAACTTAATTAGCACCAACTCGGTTTTAAGAAATTGTACCTTAACCCTCGTAGGAGAATCCTTTCCTATCGACCTGATGCCAGTCCAACTCGGTAGTTTTGATGCTATCATCGGAATGGATTGGTTATCCAAACATCATGCTAAGATTCATTGTGACGAGAAAGCCATACACATTCCTTTTAAGAATGAAACCCTCGTTATCCATGGCGACAAGAATAAAAACCGATACGGAATCATCTCATGCCTCAGAATGATAAAATACATGAACGAAGGATGTCATGTATTCATGGTTCAGGTGACGGAAAATAAGTTAACCAAGAAACAACTTAAAGATGTACCTATCGTTAAGGAATTCCCCGAAGTATTTCCTGAAGATCTACCCGGTCTTCCACCGACTCGCCAAGTAGAGTTCCAAATTGAACTAGTGCCTGGAGCGGCACCAGTAGCAAAAGCACCTTACAGGTTGGCACCTTCCGAAATGGAGGAACTATCGGAACAACTAAAGGAACTATCCGATAAAGGTTTCATTAGACCAAGTTCATCACCTTGGGGAGCCCCAGTTCTATTTGTTAAAAAGAAAGACGGATCATTCCGAATGTGCATAGATTACCGAGAGTTAAACAAACTCACTATAAAGAACCGATATCCTTTACCTAGAATAGACGATTTGTTTGATCAATTACAAGGATCGAGTGTATACTCGAAGATTGATCTAAGGTCGGGATACCATCAATTGAGAGTTCGGGAAGAAGATATTCCCAAGACAGCCTTCAGAACCCGTTATGGACACTATGAATTTCAGGTAATGCCATTTGGTCTAACGAACGCACCCGCTGTGTTTATGGACCTAATGAACCGAGTATGCAAGCCATATTTGGACAAATTCGTGATAGTATTCATTGACGACATTCTGATCTACTCTCGTAACAAAGAAGAACATGCCAATCATTTGAGAACAATCCTAGAGTTACTTAGGAAAGAAAAGTTGTACGCAAAATTCTCAAAATGTGACTTTTGGATTCCCACGGTGCAATTTTTGGGACACGTAATCAATAGTCAAGGAATACACGTGGATCCTGCAAAAATAGAGGCAGTTAAAGAATGGTCATCACCTACAACCCCCACAGAAGTACGTCAATTTTTAGGTCTTGCAGGTTACTACCGGAGATTTATTGAAGGTTTCTCAAAAATCTCAAAACCATTGACCAAGTTGACCCAAAAGAACGAAAAGTACGTCTGGGGACAAGAAGCAGAATCAGCCTTCCAACTGTTAAAACAAAAGCTTTGTGAAGCTCCAATACTAGCATTGCCAGAAGGAAGCAAAGATTTCGTGCTATATTGTGACGCTTCGTACCATGGTTTAGGTGCAGTTTTGATACAACGAGATAAGGTAATAGCTTATGCCTCACGACAACTGAAGAAACATGAGGAAAATTACACAACCCATGATCTAGAACTAGGAGCAATAGTATTCGCTCTCAAGTTATGGAGACACTATCTATACGGCACTAAATGTATCGTGTTTACAGATCACAAAAGTCTCCAACACATCCTAGATCAAAAGGATTTAAACATGAGACAACGCCGTTGGTTAGAATTGCTTAGTGATTATGATTGTGAAATCCGTTATCACCCAGGAAAAGCTAATGTAGTAGCAGATGCATTAAGCCGAAAAGAAAGACCAAAACCTCTCAGGGTTAGATCGTTAGGCATGACTATTTGTTCACCCCTTCCAACACAAATCATTATCGCCCAGAGCGAGGCTCTCAAGAAAGAAAATCGACAAAATGAAAAGATTTTTGGTATGCCGGAAAATGAAAACGGATTTGTGAAAAGATCAAATGGAATGCTTTGTTTCAAGGAAAGAAGCTGGATTCCTCTCTTCGGAGGTATTCGTGACCTTATCATGCATGAGTCTCACAAGTCAAAATACTCCATTCACCCAGGTTCCGACAAGATGTACCAAGATCTTAAGAAACTATATTGGTGGCCGAACATGAAAGCCGACATCGCTGAGTACGTCAGTAAATGTCTAACATGTTCAAGAGTAAAAGCAGAATACCAGAAACCCTCCGGATTACTCACCCAACCTGAACTCCCCATGTGGAAATGGGAACGCATTACAATGGACTTCATCACCAAACTTCCCAAAACCCCTACCGGCTACGATACGATATGGGTTATCGTTGATCGTCTCACCAAGTCAGCTCATTTCCTACCAATCAAAGAAACTGATGAAATGAACACGCTTGCTCAGGTATATCTGAAGGAAATTGTATCACGACATGGAGTGCCGATTTCCATTATATCAGATCGTGACAGTCGTTTCACGTCTCATTTTTGGAAATCATTGCAAAAAGCTTTAGGAACAAAGCTGGATATGAGCACAGCCTATCACCCACAAACCGATGGTCAAAGTGAGAGAACAATACAAACCTTAGAAGATATGCTACGCGCTTGTGTTATAGACTTCGGAAAAGGTTGGGACAAACACTTACCATTGGCAGAATTCTCATACAACAACAGTTATCATACCAGTATCAAGGCAGCACCATTCGAAGCACTTTACGGTAGAAAGTGTAGATCACCCGTTTGCTGGGCAGAAGTCGGAGAAACACAACTCACATGACCGGATCTAGTTCATGAGACAACCGAGAAAATCATCAAAATCAAACAACGTTTACAAACCGCTAGAGACCGACAGAAAAGTTACGCCGACCTAAAAAGAAAACCCATGGAATTTCAGATTGGAGATAAAGTTATGTTAAAAGTATCACCGTGGAGAGGAATGATACGATTCGGAAAGAGGGGAAAGTTAAACCCAAGATACATCGGTCCATTCAAAATCCTAGAAAGAATTGGACCCATGGCATATAAACTTGAACTACCCAAGGAACTTAGTAGAATTCACAACACTTTCCATGTGTCAAATCTCAAGAAGTGTTTATCCGATGAATCTTTGGTCATTCCATTGAAAGAATTACAACTTGATGACAAACTCGTTTTTACCGAGGAACCAGTAGAAATCATGGATAGAGAAGTCAAACAACTAAAACAAAACCGTATCCCTATCATAAAAGTTCGATGGGACTCTAAACGAGGACCAGAGTATACTTGGGAACGCGAGGATCAGTTTCGCACCAAGTACCCACACCTCTTCTCTTAGACACCCTTGGCAACCCTCCTAAACTCGAATTCCGGGACGGAATTCACTGTAAGATGTATGTACTGTAGCCTCTCGTAATTTTCCCAACGGTTAGTAAATACCTACAAGTTGTTACGTTATTTAAATACCCACTTTTACGTATGACAAATTTTTTTTTAAAAAACTTGATATATAATTCACAACAGTAAATTGTGAATTATCTTTTGCTTAGAAACGTTGCTTGCACACAAACCTAGATAATCTAAATTATCGCGAATATTTATATAATAAAAACATTTATAATATACGTTTCGTTATCTATAACGTACAATATTTATATATTCCCGGAACCTACAAAAATTCTCGAGACTACTCATTAATATTAATTGATCGTAACCCGACTCTCAAAACACACCAGGTGGGCCCCCAACACCCTTTGGGCCGCGTAATCCACCACACAACCAAACGGACCAGTTTTATTCTTTCTTTTGTTTTGGGCCGACACAACACCCTGAGCCCAGTTACAAGCCCAAACGCACCCCTTTTGTTGTTTTAGTTTTGTTTCTGACCAGTCGCGACACTCCCAAACGCACCCTAGTATTCTACGATTTCTACACATAACGAACCTATTTTATTACACATTACGATTTACCTAGTGCCCAAGATACACACTAGACATAAACATTACTCACTCACTTTCGTTTACTACCCTAAAAACGTTCAAAGTAAATCACCAAACGTTCCAAGGAGATAAGACCAAAAACGTGGCAACTTATTCCTTCGAGCCTCCCATGCTCCCCAATGGCAACAAAATGAACAATGTACACCTTGTGAATGTCAGGAACAAACAAGAAGCAATCTTACTAAATCTAAGCTTTGTAAACCCACGATTGGTTGAGAGGAATGGTGCTACTATTCGCCTAACATGCAAACCTCAAACTCTTGTGAGCTCATCTCGTTTCTACCCTTCAAAGATTGCCTATATAAGCTTTACATGCAAACCACATCACTACATACACTCATACGTACCATACCACTAAAATTAATAACGAGAAGAAGCTATGGAGGGACGAAAGGATTGCTAGGAGAACCACGCTTAGAAGTGAACCTAGGAAGCAAGCTTGGAGCTACTTGAACCTTGGAGAGACGTGAAGTGAACCACGGAGCTTTTGAACCATCCCACGAACCATACGTCTCATTTTACTCCACCTTTTGAGGTGAGGTGAGACTTCAAATCGTTATTTTCATTGTATATATATACGTATTTCTTGTTTTGCACGAACACTTTACCTAATTAAAACGTGAAACTAAAACGTAACACATATGTATTATTCTTGATTCTACATGTTTACTAAGTCACAAACGAGCTTATATAATTATTACGAGTTTATAGTTATGTTTAAATACTAAAAATCATACGATTCTAAGTCATGTGAACCTATACGAAATATACTAAAAAGACTTAGTTTATTTTTTTCAAGTTTATAAGTTACACACTTGAGTTTTGGCTTACAATTTGACCTCGCCATTTCTAAATTTAACACACGACCCATTATTATTTTCGTACGAGCTAATTGCCTACTTGAAATAGAAACGAGAATGATAAATAATACGACCTAATAACTTCATTTAAACACCTAACTAGACTCAAAGTAAATCGCTATGGAAACTGTTTTTCAAAACTTTAAAACCTTACGTGGGCTTAAAAGCCCAAAAAGCTTGTTTCAGCTTATTACGATAAGCTGAGGGTATAAGCTGTTTTGAAACGTTTTTGTAACTTAAAATGATGGATCTCTATGAACCTAGTGTCCCCCCAAACCCTTTGGATCATTAAACCTTAACGGGCCCTTAATATTGGATCGATAAGCCCAAGAAACGAAATAAGCTAATAAAAAGCTAATAAGCTGTGAAAATAAGCTTTTCTAAATGTTTTGAGCTTAATGAAATAATAAAAATGCTAAGTTTTGAATTTGGTAAAGTTGGGACTATTTTTGCAAATGTTCGAAGGTTAGGGACTAGAATTGCCAAAATTGTAAACTTGGGTGAAAAGTATAAAAACTATTTTTCTAAAGGGTATAAACTGTAAATACTGAAACTTAGAGATAATAAATGTATATATTTGATATTTGGACTAAAAATGTAAATATATATAACTTTTGGACTAACGGCGTAAATATTTTCCGTTAAGGGTAAAAAGTGTAAGATTGATAAAACCTTAAGGATCAAATTGAAATATTTAATTTTTATAAATAAATCTATATTTATTATATAAATTTGATTATATATTAAAAACGATAAATAATAAAACGTAACTTATTATATAATACGAATAAAACTTATATAACGATAATCAAATTTAAACGATATAAATACGTTAATTATTCTTGTAAAACGATACGTTTATTTCTGTTATAAAAACTAACTTTATATCAATCATCGATATTTTTACTTACGAGATATAATTATATATAACGTTGTTTTTAAAAACTTAGGCACTAAAACAAACACGAGATTTATTCGTAACTAAATAACAAGTATTCGCGATAAAACCAGATTTAGACTATTAACTGAAACTTGCATTATCTTTTAGGTTGTGTTGTGTGAAGCCATTTCCTTGCTTTGTTGAGACTACGATACCACTGTACTACTAAGGTGATTTCATAGCCCACTCTTTAACTATTTTCCCGTGGGGAGATACATGCTTAAAACTCGATCACAAGTCTTTTATACCGGGTATTGAAATACCGTCAGGCCAATGTTATTTGCTTAAGTTACTATTGTCAGAAGTCCCTCGATCATGAACCTTAATCACTTGAAGGGTGAACGTAAATAAATGTGGATAGTACTATTAGTGATTGACAATCCTCGTTTGGTTGTTGGAGAAAACACCAGGCGCACTTTATTGTTCTTATAAATAGGTTATTGACAAATACCTATCTTTGAGGGCCTATTACTTACCATCATAATTCATGTTTATGATTGGCTGTTAATCGTTGAGTTTCATGAGCTTAAGGCAATAACAGGAACATTGATTTTCTTTAACATATTGATTGTATGTGAATACAATACACTCTTAACTTGTGATTCAAACTCTTAAACTCAAACCTATGAATATCACTCAACTTTATGTTGACTTTAGCATGTTTATCTCAGGTAACTAAACAAGACGGATCTGGATGGCATGGAGTGGGCAAAAGCATGACAAGGACTATAATAAACTACTTATTTTCCTTCAGAATAAGACACGCTCTTAACTTAATAATGTTTTGTATTCCTGATATTTGGTATTTTGAAATAAAATAAATCTTTAATACTTCACTTTGGGATATCTACTATGATTGTGACAAAGATCCTCGAAGTAATACCCCGAAAGTCTTCCGCTGACATGTTAAGTCTTCCGCTGTTAATAACGACTTTTGGGGGTGTTACAAATACATCGAAATATGATAACTAGCTTTTCTAACCGAACACTCCTCGGGTAGAAAGCAGCAAGACAACATAACCCAAGCAACTAGCCACACTGCTGGCGAAAGCTCCTCAACTCCTGCCTCAAGCCATCAAGATCTCTCCATAAAGATCCTAGCTCCACGCTATGGGTGTCGCTGTCTCTCCTGAGGTCTGCCACCTCCTTCTCTAGCTCGATGTTCCGCTGCCATAACTTGCGGTCGGCCTCTCGAGCTGTGACAAAACCTCGCTGTAAACTCGCGATCTGCTCATGAATCTCCATCAAAACTCTCCTCATCTCAATCGACCTGCCCTCGACAACAGTCATGTCAACTCTCAAATCCACTATAAACTCTCCAATAACTCTCTCAAGTCGATCAGATACTCGCGAGATCTTCTCGCCTTGGGCAGTAATATGAGCCCACAACCTGCCACTCTCACCTAACTCTGCCTGCTCAGCAGAAGCCTCTGATAACGCATCCGACGCCACTGGACTACCAGGTGGTGAATCTAACAGAAACGGATGATCAGGTGAGACAGGCTCAATCGGGTGTATAGGTGAAGTAGGCTCCTCAGCCTGCGCTGGTGGTACTAACACATCATCATCATCAGTCATCTCATCCTCCTGAGGGTCATCCTCCTCCTCAGGGTCATCATCATCACCCTGCTCAGCCTCCTGAGGGTCATCCTCCTCCTCAGGGTCATCAGCCTCATCCTCACCCTCGTACTCCTCCTCCTCCTCATCGGAAGAGTACCTCATCAATCGTCGTCTCCTAACAGGTGAACCATGTGGAGATGTGGTAGGTGATCTAGGACGACGACGCAATGATGTGGGTGGCGCCTCTGACAGAAGAGAGTGAGCATCAATCTGTAAAGGTGATGAAGTAGGGCGTACCGACATGCGTGCCGTAGCTCGGTGGGCAAAACGTGGGGCCACACGAGCTAAAGCCTGATGAAGAGTAAGTTGCCTCGATGTACCAGGGAGCCCTAGAGAAGATGAGGGTCCCTGCGTAGATGCAGCAGGTGGTGCTGAAGTAGAAGCTGTCTGCGGCACAGTAGCTGAAAGCATGGCAATCTGTTAAGGATCATCAGATGCCATAGTGAACTGTGCTGGTAATACCGGTGCAGTAAGAATATCCTCGACAACATCGGGCATATGGGAGGCCATGGTCTGTGACAACGGCGTAGGGTAGGTGTAAGTGTTTCAAAACAACTAAATCACAACTCAAAATACCATACTAAAATCCTCATCAAATAATTCAATCATATAATCTCAATAAAGAGTTTCAAATACCGCATTACTAAAACATTTATAAAACAATTAGACCATATAATTCCTCGAAACGCCATCTTATTACTAAATCCATAAACCTCAAAATAATAGAAGATGCTTCGGCTTGGCGGGCTGGCGGGCAGTGGTCAAGGATCATTTTCTATAAAAATTTGGTTATAGTTTAGGTGTTTATTTACCTAGTTCTCTATAACCTTGGCTCTGATACCAATCTGTAACACCCCCAAAATTTGATACAGCGGAAGACTCAACAAGCTTTCGGGGTGCTACGGGGATTGGTATCCAACACAAGACATAATAGAATGAGATAAAGTAAACAAAATAAAAACACAACCATAACGGGGTTTTAAAGTTTACATTTATCCCAACATCATTCAGAGTCAGGCCCAAAAGAAAATAACAGTAGGTCCATAATTCAATATCAGAGTTTAGAAAAATAGATCCGTAAACCAGGAGCCTTAGCCGAGCCATCCAATCCATGCATCCATATCATCACTTAATTACCTGAGAAACGTGCTAAAAGTCAGCTTTCGCTGGTGAGATCATAGGTTTAAATTCAACTAACAATATAGTGGACATATACGCAAAACGCTTGCTAGCTAGACTAAGGATTCACTAAAAGCCTGTGGATACCCTCCGCTCCAATCATAACACACGGATACCCTCCTTTCTAACATAGATATTCGGGTAACCCCCCGCAATACCAATAAATACTCGGATAACCTCCAAAGTATCATTAACCTATAGGTGCACGCTACAGTATCTAAATAAGCCAACCTTGAATAGTACACACGAACCATGAGACTAAAGCTGACAATACAAATAGGCCAACCTTGAATAGTGCACATAGAATATATGTGACTAAAGCTGACAATACATCCTAGTCTATACGCATAGCAAGTTTTATAACGAATATAGAAGCGATAATAGTCCACATAAAATAATTTGCACGTTTCTCACCCCAAGTATTGAAAACATAGTTCAAGAGTAAAAGTGGGGCTATGACTCACCTCAAGTCCAGAAAAACAGCAAGAAGAAGTCGGTAGAAGTAAGATGTATAGTAACTCACAAGACGGCAACTACGGACTCGGCACGACCTAACAATATCAACTCGTTCAGAAATCATTTCCTCAAATTCAAAATATTCCCAAACCCGGACGTATTCCGTTTTATTTTCCGAAAATCCATTTCGTAATAGTTTGGTGTATTTACGTTTGGTATCCATACAGGTGGTGGGTCGACACAAAACAAACCAAAAAGTCACACAAAAGAATAATAAATAAACTATAGATCTAATATTAGCCCAATATATCATTTAAATAAATCGCCGAAGTTTATCAAATCCGTCGATTTGATAATCCTCATATTTATTTACGTAACATACCGTTCCAAGATTACACCCAATCCTAAAGCACATAGCACATAAATACTATGTGGTATATATCGTAGTTTAATAAACTCCTTATATACATCGTCAAATTGGCCAGATTTCCCGATATATATATTCGCAATTTATTACCCTTTACATATACCACAACCTATGGACGTCGTAGGATACGATGCCCATTAATATATTCATTTCATATAGCCAAATAACCCGGTTCAACCCTTCGGTTAAGTAGTTATTTAGTTATAGAAAACGCTTATATTAATCGTCATATATCCGTGACAACATGAAAGTCACAAATAAAACTTACCTGAACTCGAGTGACCACGGCTCCGCATAACTCGAAAAGTTTACTCGTTATATATATAAAAATGACATTTTATTTAATGTTTAGTAATTGTCGAGAGTTTCTCGTTTTATAACACATTTTTATAATAATACTTCCAATAATATTACGCTACTCTCGTAGCCTAATGTATATTTAGTCGTATTATTTATAATATGACTCATGATTTTTATTATTATTAATATACGCATTTATATAATTATATATCCGTTATTCATGTCTATATTTTCATATAAACGTTTATATTACCAATAATTATTATTACGAGTTTTATTATTTATGTTTTAATTATAAATCGTTATCGAGTCATACGAAATGGTCACATGTCCGAGTCATGACTCTCGGCTCATTGTCCAAGTCCAAAGTAATAAGCAATAGTCATAAAAATCAATACATCTCCGTCCAACACAATCCCAATCCACGTGCTACAACAATAGGGTCCGACTACGGCACCCGACTAACCTATCTCCGTCAATCTAAGTGATCGTCTCACAATCGGTCCCCAATAACACATTTCGTCAACACTTCTCAAAATCAATATCCCTTGTCGAGACCGAACGTGGTCTCGACCCACATGCATTCGGCCAAGCAAATAAACAACCAAACCAATAACAAAACCAATATCAAAACCAAGTTACAATCAAGAAACAATATAACCAAGGTCACACTTGGGTTGGTTTACCAAGCCAAACCCGAGTCTACACGACTCGACTGAGTCGCGGTAAACACCACGAGCCAAGAGGGGCTCGAACCAGGGACCAAAGGTCACAAAAATGGCTCCAAGGAGCACTCCAAACTGCCAATTCGACCATGAGGGTCTCGGCAACAACAACAAATACACGGCATCGAGCCACGACTCCCATAAGTCGAACCAAGCATCCCAATGTGAGCAAGAAATCAAGAGTCACAACCAAGGCTCATAATAACAAGAAATCGAGCACCATGGCTCGAGTCAATACCCACGCCGTGAGTCATGGACTCACGGTTCGAACCAAACCCACAATAAACAACCCGGATACCAAACCTTTTAATAAAAACGAGTTTCCATCATAAACCCATACGTATTTTCCCCTTTTTGGGTGAAAACCCATTCGAATCTTAAACATATCGTGACCATGGGTCACGTTTTAACAAAAATGCGAGTGATACTCGCCTCACCTTCGATCTAAAAAGCTCCAACTCATATAACCCTTCGAAAATAACGATTTGTGGTGAAAGGTGGTGATGATTCGTGATGAAAAATGGTGTAATAAGGCGCGTGTAGGGTTGGATCTAAAAGATTAGATGGTGGAGATCACGAAAATGGTGGTGGTTTTTAGTGGTGGCCGGCGATGTGGTGGTTATGGCCGGAAAATAGGGTGACGGCTGGGGTTGAGGGAGAAGGGAAAATGAGAGAGAGAGATAAGTGAGTGAGGGTGTTGTGTTGTGTGAGAAAACCGGACCACAAGGACCAATTTTGTGGTTCACTCTTTTTAATTTTTTTTTTGTTAAATAATAATAATGATAATAATAATATTAGTAATAATAATATTACTAGTTGTGTTGAGTGGGTAAAGTGGGTAAATGTAAAACATACGGCCCGAAACCCGAACTCATTTCAAACTTTCAATATCTCCCGAAAACATCCCGTAATAATTAAATATCGTCGGACTCGTAAAACAAATCATAAAATTTCTCGTTAGGTAAACCTAGTGCCGGAGTCAACGTAGTACCAGTGAGAATTTTAAAAAAATACATCATCACGTAAATTTCCATAATGAATTATTAAAATAATTCACGAATTCCATAACGACATAAAATATAATTATCCATAAAAATTGGTCTTACAAGTTCGTTGCGAATAAAAATTCCAAATAAAAATTATAAACGAACTTTAACGTAATGCGGGTTTTCAAAATAGCTCCCTAAATTGCCGGTTGTCATAGAAACTCACCTCTTCGTCGGCACGGGGAGGAAGGCAACGGGCAAGAACGGCAAGACACATTTGGTGTAGTGAAGAGGAACGGCTCGCCGCTGCCTCTTTCACGTCGGACGGTGAGGGTTCCTTCTTCGACTAAACCTTGTGCTCTTATAATATAACAGTTGTACTAAAACTACGACGACTTTAAAAAAGTATTCTAAAACTAGGATTCCTAAACTTTTTTATTTCTAAAAGCAGGATCAATGTTATCTTTCCACAACAAATTTTCACTACAGCATTTATATAGTTTTTCATTTTATCTTTATTTTTATTTATTAATTTATTAATTTTATTTTTTGAAAAAAGGGACTATTGCCCGACAAATATATTAAAACAAAACTATACAAACAAAAAACTAACTATTGACAACCCCATAGTAGTTATAGTACCATGACATATATACCCAAAACATGCTTTGGGAACATCACATGCAAGAACAAAGATCTTCTATATCTAGACATATTACAAATCAAAAGACAAATAATACTATAAAGCCTCCAACATTGTGTTTCGATGAAACTTTTTCTCAATAGAGATATTTCCTTTTTAAAAGATATCGCGAAGCAAATGGTGACGGATTTCAGTGTGTTTTGTTCTGGAATGTTGTATGGGATTCTTACTTAGATCTATCGCGCCTTTGTTGTCGCACATTATGGTGATGTCATAGTCGACTAGAGCTTGTTTCATCCATAGTGCTTGTTGGCACGCCTTTCTTACGGATACGTACTCGGCTTCGATTGTGGAGATAGCAAGGGCGGTTTATTTCTTAGAGAACCATGATGTTAAACAACATCCAAGAAACGTATAAACGCCACTAGTGTTTTTTCTATCCACGTGGTCTCTCGCGTGGTCGGAGTCGGCATAGACGATAGTTTCAACACCCGTATCTTTAGGATACCATAATCCTAGGTGTATTGTTACCTTAATATATCTAAAGATACTTTTTACGGCTTCTAGGTGAGATATTTTTGGGTCCTCTTGAAATTGAGC
The DNA here is from genome assembly GCA_030686995.1 of Artemisia argyi. NCBI lineage: Eukaryota > Viridiplantae > Streptophyta > Magnoliopsida > Asterales > Asteraceae > Artemisia > Artemisia argyi. Next base: position 13,483,710 of record CM060693.1, read on the forward strand.
ACAAAGATAAACACTAAACATAATGTCGGACCTATTAGCTGTTAAGTAAAGTAAACTACCGATCATACCCCTATATTTAGTGCTATTCACGGATTCGCCATCCTCGTCTTTGGTGAGCTTGGTTTCCAAGGACATATGAGTTTTGATTGGTTTACAATCTTTTAGCCAAAATTTCTTTTGCATCACCTTAATATATTTGGATTGGATAAAGACGATCACATCTTTCATTTGTTTAATTTGCAACCCTAAGAAGAAATTCAACTCACCCACCACGCTTATTTCAAACTTGTCATGCATGAATTTTGTAACACCCCCAATTTTAAAATATGTGCAGCGGAATTTAGATTGGGTGTTACTTCATAGCTCACAGTTTTTTTTTTTTTTTTTTTTTTTTTTTTTTTTTTTTGTAGAAAATGATTTTCAATTTAGTCATTTTAAAACATTTATCATTCGAATTTTTATAAATATCAGAGTTTTCAAAATGAAGTCCCAATGGTTTCAAAGTTTGTTAAATAAGTTTTTGAATGATAGTAAAATTTATAGCCTTCGTAAGAAACCGTGCTCCTCCGTACCATCCTTGCTCATTATGGACCTAAGATAAACACATGCTAAAAGTGTCAACACAAAGGTTGGTGAGTTCATAGAGTTTATAAGTAGAGTAGTTGATTTCCAAGAATCAAAAGAGTTTGTGAGTCCATAGTAGTCATAATAAATGATTTATTATCAAAATCAAAGTGTGAGTAAATCTATAGTGTTTATAGTAAAAAAACAGTTGATTTATCAAAATCAAAGTTAACATAAAATAGTTCGTTGGTTTGCCCTAACTGGGTCAACACCAAAAATAGTTGGTTGGTTTGCCCTAACTGGGTCAACACCAAAATAGTAGTTAGTTTGTCAAGAAGTAGTGATTTTTCTGCTATATAGTGAACACAAATTCAAAGTTCGATAAAAACCATGGGCTACAACATTATACACCCATAACATCAGTCATGGTAGTACTGTATCATGACTACAGTACTACCGTTCTATTGCCCTAAGCTCATGACACGCAACGATTAACAGACATCAAAATCCATGATAATGATGTGAAATAATAGGCCCCCAGGATAGGTATTTGCCAATAACCTATGAAATCAAATAAAGTGCGTTTGGTGGCTTTCCTCTAGCGACCAAACGGGGATTGTCAGTCCCTAATAGATCTATCCACAACTATTTACGTTCACCCTGAAAGTGATTAAGGTTCATGATCGAGGGACTTTTGGCAATAGGTAACTTAGGCAATAGAGGTCAAGTATAGCATACCATTGAAAATCACTTGTAATCATGTCTATAGCAGGTATCTCCCCATGAGTTATAAAAATGTGTAAGCTAGTAAAGTTTATATAGGCATGTATTTCCCCCAAAAGCAATTTAAAACATGTAAAATAAGTGGGGGCTATGGAACTCACAATTATATGTAAATAGTTAAAGAATACTTATACAAGTAAAAACAGTAGTTAAGCATGTATCTCCCCCAAAACGTTTATAAAGAGTTGTAAAACAAGGAAAAGTATGGGCTATGACTCACCTTGGTGGGATGGTAGACGTAGTAAAGCAATATCAAACGCAGAATGGGAATGGTTCCAATAGACAGCCTGAATAATACGTAAGTCGGAGATAAGTTTGATTTATCGAGGATAGTGATTTGAATAGTGTCGGATGACAGAGTGGTTTTGTGGCAGAGGTGGCTTGCGTGGCAAAACGCTTAAGGTTCAACAACATAGTTATATACTATATAAATTGTCCATTATGTATTACTTATTGCTTTTGTATAGGCTATTCGTTTTCTTATTTGTTAACGATATATACATCTATTTCATGTATACAAGTTTTATAAAGTAACCCGAGCCGTTTAAAGTGTTAAAATATATTCCCAAAATATTATATGTTTATTAAAGTTGTGGTTAAAGAATATATTAGGACAATTATATTATTTATAGTTTACGTCAAAGTGGTTGCCAAATAAAATATGTACTAAACATATTTATCTAAATGAAACTTGGTAAAAATATATAAGTTGTTTAAATTTATAAAAGTTTTGGGTGAAAAATGTCAAGTATTAAACTTGAGGGCTGAAATTGTAATAATAATATAAGTGTTTAAAAGTTTTTATATTAGTTATAAAACTCATAAAGGTTTTAAAAGAAATATAAATTTTGTCCAAGTTTAGGGGCTGAAATTGTAAATATTTATTATAAGTTCTAAACCTTATAATTGTTTTTAAGAAAGTGTTATGTTACTAGAATTGGAGGGGCAGAAACCGTTAAAAGCAAAAGTTGCAAAAATAAAAAAATTTGGCAAAGTGCCACTGCCAAGGATCAAACTCATGACCTCTCGCTTACAACACAAATGACACAACCAACTTAGCTAAAGCTCTTTTTATGTTATATTACGTAGTTCATTTTATTTAATAAGGGTTTCGACTGCATTTTAGCTTGTTATTAGTTTTCCTATATCAATATGTTGATCAGTTGCATGCATATAATGTATATGTATGAGTACGAGTGGTATATATATATATATATATATATATATATATATATATATATATATATATATATATATATATATATATATATATGCAAGTGAGATTTATTTTATCTGGCTTCTTAATCCTTTAAACACCACACAAGCTTAGCCACCCAGAGCCTTGCAAATGTTACATTATATCCAAAAGGTTTTACGATATAACATGAAAGCTAGCCATGGTTCGAGGGAGTTTAATTATGAACGAAATATGGGAAAGTCAAGTGTATAGAGGAATGAGTGAAAGAGACTTACTACACCAACGATGGGTGGGGAGTTAAACATGTTACGGACTTGGAATTCGAGAAAAGGAGGACATGCCTTGCATGAGACCCCAACAACGAACCAAGACCAAACTCCCCTTGATCTTGAAATTCGATCTAAACACCTTGAAAGAGTCTTGTTTCTCTCGCACAACACCAAGGAGAACAGAATGTTGAGAGTTTGTTTTAGTTATGTTTTGTGAAGTGAATTCTTTTGATGAGGCGAAAAATGAACCACTTTTAGGGGGTCATTTAAGCCCGGAATTGAATTTATTTGATCAAATATTGCCCTAAATCGTTCCTTTTGTGATTTTAGGTACTTTGGGAGAGAAATCTGGAAAAGAAAGCAATTCGGACGTTTTTGGAGCATAAAAGTGAAGAAAACGCCAAAGTCTTAATTTTCCTTGCTGGGAACAGTAGGTGACGGCGTCAAGAAGAAAATCTTGACGGCGTCAAGAGTAATTTCCATGACGATCCAGTACAGATTTGAAGGCGTCATGAAGTAGGGCATCAAGAGGAAAATGCATGACGGCCTGGAAACATACAACACTTGACGACGTCAGATCTGGATCAAGGCAGTCCGAGATTTATTTTGGCGGCGAGATGACGGCGTCACAAAATTTGTCTTGACGCCGTCAGACCTTATTTCCTATATATAGTTTTCTAATTTTCACATTAAAAAAGAGAGAAGTTTTGGGAGAAACCCTAAGTACGAACTTGGTACGAATTTTACAGGTTTTTCAAGGGTTCTAAGCCCTTGATACCTTTCATGTGTAATTGAGATAAGTATTCTTTTAATTCAATCAATATGTCTATGTGTTGGTTGTCTATATCTTCTTCTTGTCTTAATTCCATCATGCTAGGCTAGATCTATCTTGTGTTTGCTTGGATCTAATGAAACCTAGATGTTAATTATGTGTTGATTACTTGTTTATAGTTGTATTGGATGAATGAATTCGATGTTAGGCTTAAGAAAACTGGCAGACTTCCAAATGGTAACATGCTTGAACGTCTTAGGAAACATGAACTGACGTGCACTAGGTTTTATTGGTTGTATTTAATGCATGAGTAAATTCTAATGATCCCATGTTAGGAGCTTCTTAGCCGGCTCGACATAGGAGTGAAGTAGGCACTCATAGGATTGGGGAATTAAGTGCGCCACCCCATGAATGGTATTAAGGAATACAATCCATCATCCACGCAACTATAACAAGTAATTAACGTGTAAAAGATATCTAGGGAGTAGTAAAATCTAAGTAAACACATCTTCTCCACTTATTGCTCACAACCTTAGTATAATTTAGTTTATTTTCATTTCTAGTATTTTATTTTGATTGCATCTTTAGTATTGGGTTAGTTGACTAGCAACTAATTCCGCCCAAATCTTTCAAACCTGAGATTTTTACTTGCTTTTCTAAAAAATATAAAAATACAAAAATAATCATCCCTAACCTTTAGAACTAGTATTTAGGTTTTCTAATCCTAGCGACACTATTCCTAGTTGAACGATCAATCCCCCGATACTTGTCACTATACTATACTACAACGATCAGGTACACTGCCTGGTGGGGGTTGTAAGCTTCTCAAGATCCCTTGAGAGGTAAAGCCTGGTGCGATTCCCACGTATCAAGTTTTTGGCGCCGCAGCCCGAGGAATAGTTATTGTCTAGGTTAGAATCTCTTTTTATTAGGTCTACTTGCTAAATTCCTTTCTAGTGAGGTTTTTTTTTTTTTTTTTAGGTTTTCTTTAGACTATCTTATTTCTTTGTGTCTTTGTTCGTAACTCTTCACCACCCGACATCATGGACGATGGGAACATCCTTGAACCCGTCATCTCACCACAACAAAACCCACCACTAGAACCTCTTAGGCCCCGAACCTTAGGAGAGTATTCCCGACCTTGCCACCAAGGCTACCGAAACACCATTGAGCTCACCGGAGCCAATGTGACCCCCTTGCGATCCGACACCATCCGGTTGGTGCAAAGCGGATGTGCATTCCATGGACTTCGTTTCGAAGATCCAAACCAACATCTTAAGGACTTCCTCAAAATCGTAGATTCCATAGACCTAGGTGTTGAAACTAGAGAGACAACCCGATTACGCCTATTCCAATTCTCTCTACGGGATCAAGCTAGTCAATGGCTTGAGCGTGTACCCGCGGGATCCATCACCACATGGGATGATCTCACCACTCGTTTCCTTGCTCAATTTTTCCCACCGGGGAGAACTACTAAGCTTAGAAATGACATCTTGATGTTCCAACAACGTCAAAATGAATTTCTTTATGAAGCATGGACTCGTTTCAAGGACTTACTCCAAAAAGTCCCTCATCATGGCATAGATCTTTGGCTCCAAGTCCAAATCTTTTATGACCATATAGATCTCTCCACGAGGCGAGCCATTGACCAATCGGCCGGTGGTAAGCTACGTGATCTAAGTACGGAACAATCATGGGAACTCATAGAAGATCTTGCTCTCTATGACAAAACGGTCAAGGCAATATCTTTGCCTTCGAACAATTCTAGCACTCCCGACGGTAGGATCATGGAACTTGAGGACCAAGTCAAGTTTCTCATGAAATCTTACGAAGCTCCTAAACCTTCAAGCCAAGTGAACAAAATCACTTCTTCATGCGAATTATGTAGTGGTCCCCACGACACTCGTGATAGTGTGGAACTCCCCGGAACAGCTTTTGCGGACTACGCATCCACGCGTACCGACGAAGCGGGAGATAAGTGGTACACTTTCAAGCCCGAGCCAAACACTTACGGGGATTCATACAACCCCTCTTGGAAAAATCACCCAAACCTTAGGTGGAAACAAAATCAACCCAATTCTTCCAATCCGCCTAATCGTTACCAACCAAACGTTCCACCCTCCAACCGTACTTTCAACAACAATCATTCTAACCATTATGGTAGTACCAACAATCTTGAAGGGTTGATGTCTAAGTTCATGGCATCTCAAGAAGCTCGCATAGCTAGGTTCGAAACCGAATTCAACCAACAACAAACGGAGATGACCAACAAGATTGACAACTTGTTGAAGGCCCTCGACAACCAAGCGTTGGCCACACCTAGGAAGGACACTAGGGACACCAATAACGGAATCCAAATTAAGGACCCCTCATCATCCAAACATGTCCACTTTGTTAATGTTGTCACCATTAAGCCAATAGATAAAGAGATAGAAGGGAGTGACAAAGATGAAGTTGGAGTAGAAACCAAGACTAGGGATGAAAGTAAGGAAGTTGAGGTTAAAAAGGAAGAGGAATTAGAGGAAGTAGAGCCTAAAGAAAAGTACTTTGATAAGTTGCCCACCAAGGAAGAACGGGAATACCATAAGGATTTATTCGATAGTCCCGAGAGACCATATATCCTTGGCACCCCCCTTATCAAAATGGGAGACCCCTCTAACATTAACATACCATGCAATATCGGGCACATGCATATATGGAAAGCTTACATTGATCTTAGATCTCCCGTAAACATCATGACTAGGACTTATTACAATTGGGTGATGAAGAAACAACTCGATTTTAGGATGATGCCCAATAGGAATTTAATAAGTAATTTTGTAGGAAGAGTGAAGGGATTGCATGTGATTATAGGTAATCTCACCTATGAGATCGATTTTATGATAGTAGAAGACACTCGTTCGGTGATAGATGATTGCCTAAGCCAAGTAATATTTGGAAAACCATTTGTTGAAGCCACTAGGATGAGTTATGACCCGACTCTAGGGATAGTTAGAATCAAGAAAGAGAATGATGAGGTTGCCTATCAAATGCCCTACAAGATTGAGCAATACCGCCTTCTCTCTAATTTCGAAAAGGAACACAAGCAAGCGGCTTATTATAGGAATGAGGAGGATAGACGTAGAGGAGTAGAGTATGTAAAGAATAGGAAGCTTGGTTTCTACAAAGAATGCTTGCAACTAGGTCCAGAATACAAAACTGGTTTAGAAGACGACCTAGAGAGTGGAACCAATGATGAGGTCACGTAGTAACCCATGACCTTGAGTCTAGCTACAAGACTCGTAAATAAAGAAAAGCGCTTCTTGGGAGGCAACCCATGTTTTGTGTGATTTTATTTTTGTTTGTTTGTTATTTGCTTCCGTATGCATGCTTTATTTTATTGTTGGTTGATCATGTTTCTAAACTAAATAGTGGAAATACTTTACTTTGTTGTTTTGGCCTAATCTTAACTCCACCTAAAAGTATTTTTGCAAAAGATAAGTGTAAAGGGAGACCCCAAATATGTTTTCAAGAAACAAACCGATCATGATTCTCCACTATATTAGATGAACATGTATATTCGTATTTGTTAGAGTCAAATGCTTGTATTGAGTCAAAATGAAGTTTTGCAGGATTTTCCAGGAAGTAGGACCAAGTTTTTCCAGAAATTTTCCGGAAACTTAACATAAGAATTTCTGCAGGTCACTTCTGACGGCGTCATGAATTAATTCTTGACGGCGTCACGTGTAAAAATCTGGAAATTTTACCGGTTTTGTTTTTTCTAACGGAATCTTATGGTTTTTGTGAATTATTAAGTTTTATAATCTCCAGGAGATCTGCAAACTTCATTCCACAAGCATTATATCTTATCTTGTTTTCTAGGATTTAGTAACTTATATAGGATGCCGCCGATTTTACGCGAGGTTGTTTTTGTTTGTTTTCTCAGATTTACAGGTTATGTATGACAAGAAGATGATTTATATTCTGGAAGGGAAGCTTTGATTGTCCATTTTCTTGGAGGAAGATTTAACCTGGCCACCTTATTATCCATACCGAGCGAATCAGGGGAGTATTTGATTTCATTCTTTTTACTTTTTAACTTTTACATTCTTTACTTAAACATTGGGGACAATGTTCATCTTAAGTGTAAGGGGAGGGTAAAATGATGATACCTTACATATACACTTTCGCTTGAGTTTGTTTTGTTTGATGGTAGATGTGTAATAAAACTATGAGAAATACTTGTTAGTGCAATTTTAGCGCCAAATTTAAAATTTTTTACAACATTTAGGAGTGAAACTTTAGCCGTAGCAAGCGTCTCATGGATAGGAGATTGTATAACTAGCACATAACCGTATATTCAGAAAAATTTTCCACCCAAATATGTGAGGTTCGCCTTTAGATTTGATAGGAAAAACATTTACTATTAGTGCTTATGAGTGTACCGGTAGCATTTAGATTCTAGAACTTGCGTTAGTGATGCATCCCGAGACCGCTAGTGAGACTACATTCGTGTAGTAGGATTTACTACATGATAAGAGGCATTAGGATTACCCTTGTGTTAAACCCGTATCATAATTACTTGACCATTTAAGTCATATTACTTGGCTAGTTAAGTCAACTAATTTTTCCCACACCCTTAGCGTTGTACTCATTTTTAGTACACGAAACCCCTAGTACACCCCTCCGAGCCTATCTTTTCGTTTCTAACTTTAAACATCTTACTTAAAGGAAGAATTTGTTACACCCCACTTAAATGTACACCCAAATCGCCTTAGCCTTCCGTATATGCGCTCATTTTTAGTGCATTATTGTTATTTGTTAAACCCTAAGTTAACTTTATAATTGATTACATGGTTGCTAAGTCGAGTCATATCCTTGTACATATTGTTTTGGGACGATTGGGACTCATGGGTAAAGTAATTATTTTATGGAGTAATGGGGAAGAACATCATTTATTACCCCATATGTGCGTTAATCTTAAAAGTGCTCCAAGTGTTTTGATTTTCTTAATTCGAGTCATTAGATTAGTTTATTGTAAAGTATGTAAAAATTCAAGTGTAAGGGGAACGTTTATTCCCTATGATGTATTATTTTGGATGGTAGGGTAAGAGTGTATGCAAAAAAAAAAAAAAAAAAAAAAAAAAAAAAAAAAAAAAAAAAAAAATCAAGAAAAAGAAAGAAAAAAATAGAAAAAGAAAAAGAGAAAAAACATACGGACTACCATCCCTTTTCATTCTATGTTCATTTTATGTTTTTGTTATTTTTCATTTGTTAGCTTAAGTCGAGTCTAGTCTTGGCTTAGCAACGCCATATTGTACATGTAATTGACCAAGATTGTTAACTCGCCACCAGTAAAACTTCCTTTATCCAACAAAACCGTGTATTTCATATCCCTACACCTAACGTTACAACCCTTTAAAAGACCTCTTTGATAGTTTATCCTAGGTGTTTACGCCATGTGGTGGAGGTTTGATCCTTTCCCAAGCCTATGGTAATCTATTTTGCTATGACAAGTAGTGAGAGATTTCTTCCGTTTCCATATTGTAATTTGTACTTTATTACACCCGAGAGATGTGAGTATCTAAACACTATTTGTGAGGTGCTTGTGTATGACCTCCGTGCTTGTCTATTGGTCTTTAGTGGAACGATTATTTGTTGTAATTACTTTTATATAGTGTTAAATGACCCCTAACTTGTATTTTGACTAGAATAAAAGCGCATTTGCTTGAGGACAAGCAAATCTCAAGTGTAAGGGTATATGATGAGGCGAAAAATGAACCACTTTTAGGGGGTCATTTAAGCCCGGAATTGAATTTATTTGATCAAATATTGCCCTAAATCGTTCCTTTTGTGATTTTAGGTACTTTGGGAGAGAAATCTGGAAAAGGAAGCAATTTGGACGTTTTTGGAGCATAAAAGTGAAGAAAACGCCAAAGTCTTAATTTTCCTTGCTGGGAACAGTAGGTGACGGCGTCAAGAGTAATTTCCATGACGATCCAGTACAGATTTGAAGGCGTCACGAAGTAGGGCGTCAAGAGGAAAATGCATGACGGCTTGGAAACATACAACACTTGACGGCGTCAGATCTGGATCAAGGCAGTCCGAGATTTATTTTGGCGGCGAGATGACGGCGTCACAAAATTTGTCTTGACGCCGTCAGACCCTATTTCCTATATATTGTTTTCTAATTTTCACATTAAAAAAGAGAGAAGTTTTGGGAGAAACCCTAAGTACGAACTTGGTACGAATTTTACAGGTTTTTCAAGGGTTCTAAGCCCTTGATACCTTTCATGTGTAATTGAGATAAGTATTCTTTTAATTCAATCAATATGTCTATGTGTTGGTTGTCTATATCTTGTTCTTGTCTTAATTCCATCATGCTAGGCTAGATCTATCTTGTGTTTGCTTGGATCTAATGAAACCTAGATGTTAATTATGTGTTGATTACTTGTTTATAGTTGTATTGGATGAATGAATTCGATGTTAGGCTTAAGAAAACTGGCAGACTTCCAAATGGTAACATGCTTGAACGTCTTAGGAAACATGAACTGACGTGCACTAGGTTTTATTGGTTGTATTTAATGCATGAGTAAATTCTAATGATCCCATGTTAGGAGCTTCTTAGCCGGCTCGACATAGGAGTGAAGTAGGCACTCATAGGATTGGGGAATTAAGTGCGCCACCCCATGAATGGTATTAAGGAATACAATCCGTCATCCACGCAACTATAACAAGTAATTAACGTGTAAAAGATATCTAGGGAGTAGTGAAATCTAAGTAAACACATCTTCTCCACTTATTGCTCACAACCTTAGTATAATTTAGTTTATTTTCATTTCTAGTATTTTATTTTGATTGCGTCTTTAGTATTGGGTTAGTTGACTAGCAACTAATTCCGCCCAAATCTTTCAAACCCGAGATTTTTACTTGCTTTTATAAAAAATATAAAAATACAAAAATAATCATCCCTCACCTTTAGAACTAGTATTTAGGTTTTCTAATCCTTGCGACACTATTCCTAGCTGAACGATCAATCCCCCGGTACTTGTCACTATACTATACTACAACGATCAGGTACACTGCCTGGTGGGGGTTGTAAGCTTCTCAAGATCCCTTGAGAGGTAAAGCCTGGTGCGATTCCCACGTATCATGTTTGCATGTTCTGTGTATGTCGATGTATATAAATATTTAGAAGTAGTTATTCAAGTTGGCATGTGCTATTGGATGGGGTGAAGTATGGGCATGTTTATAGTATTTTCAAATGCTTGAATTATTGATGAGATATCATGTCAGGAATAGTTAGAAGATAGGATCAAGTTGGTGTTTAGATAATTGATAGATAGATCGAGTACATTTTCTTTTTATTAAGGGTCTGTTTCGGTTTGTAGCGTATCACAGAAAGAAGCAAAAGGGTATATTTCATGGTGGAATAAGAGTTGAGAGAATGATAGTTGAGGTAAGATGAAAGGTGGTGAGCAAAAGATGTATATATATATATATATATATATATATATATATATATATATATATAGACATTAAATGAAGTAAAAGATATATATATAGACGTTAAATGAACACGTAAAGGTTTCAATAATTCACATACATGCTACTATACATTGTCAGGAGATTGTAAGACTTTAGATTGCTTCTTTTACATGCCATGACTTTAGGAAAAGCATGGGTAAGCTTAAAATAAGGATATTTGTCCTTGTGATTGATTTGGATGTCGACATGCATTTATATCATGCACGAATTGGAAGAATCGTGTAGCACTTGGTTTTCTAGCTGATGAAACATGTTTACTAACATGAAAACATTATGGAATTAATATTAGGATCACCTAGAAACAAACCGGGGTTAAAATGGTTAAGTTTTGAATTAAATATATTTCAAATGAGTAGTTTTTGGACTAAACACTTTGCCTTGTGTTAACATAGTAAAACTCGACATATGATTATGAGATTTGATACACTAGTAGTCGGCTAGGTGAGGAACGAGGTGGTGAAAAAATATATAGGTGTCGTGTTTAAAAATTTTGTGTACGAGATGCGTTTTTGGACATGGTTGCTAGCGATAATCATAAAATAATAAAACTAAAATGGGCTTGTGGTTTGGGCTGATGAATAGTAACAGATTGTGGAAAGATTTGGGCTGAGAAATGATTAAGGGCCCGATTAAATTTGTGTTTAGTGTTTAAACAGGATTAGTAAATTATTTAAGTTTCGTTAAACATATCGAGAACTGGTTCCGTCATTCGGTGATTTATATGATAACGTCTTCGCGTTAAATTATTATAATAAAGAAAATTTTAAATTTTCCCGTAAAAATGGTGATTAAAAATAATGACGAAGATTAATATATAATTAAACGTTTTTAATTATAGGGAAAATCACGGGATGTGATAAATTTGGAGAAACCACCGCATATTTCTTGACAAGTTGAACCAAATATGATGTAGTCGACATATATTTGAACGATGATAAGGTGTGAATCCATTTTCTTGCTAAAGAGTGTGTTGTTTACCATCCCCATTGTATATTCATATTTGATCAAGAATGCCTTAAGTCTATCATACTAAGCATTGGGAGCTTGCTTAAGACCGTATAGGGCTTTCTTGAGCTTGTAAACATGATTTAGTCTTTCCTTTCTACTACCCATTTGATTGAGGAGTTCTTGGAGCTGAGAAATTGCAACTTATCCCATGTGCATCACAATAAGCTCCAAATTGCACCTCAGTATCAAATTCCTGACCGTGGTCTGTTCTTATAGAATAATTGAGCAACCTTGTTGGTTTTGAATTTTCTAACTCAAGGATTTCAAAATGTTCAAAAGATCAATTTTAGTTTTCAAAAATCTTGCCTAGGTATATCTTGAGTAATCATCCACTATTACCAAAGTATAGAAGTTTCCTCCGTAACTTCGGATAGCGGATGGACCAAAAAATTCATATGTAAAAGTTCTAGACACCTACTTGTTGAAACCATATTTTTAGCCTTATGGCTAGCATGAGTTTGTTTGCTGATTTTACAAGCATCACAAAAGTGTCGGTCATACTTAAGCTTCGGAAGGTTTATAACTAATTCCTTGGAATAGAGCGATTGAATCAAACGCATGTTCACATGTCCTAGTCTCCTATGCCATAGGGTTAAGCTATCAACAATAGAAGCTAGGCAAATTTGATCTTTAGGGTTATTTTATAATTTCATCACATATAACCCATGTTTCCTAATACCTTTACCTATGATTTTACCATCCTTAGTGATTTCACTATCATGCTCCAAGAATATAACCTTACATTTAGTATCACACATTTATCCTAAGGTAAGGAAGTTAAAGCTAAATTATCAACATGTACCACATCATTAATAGTAAGTGAGTCATTATAAACCATACCTTTGCCAATGATTTTTCCTTTTAGATTGCTAGCAAAAGTACTGTTATCTCCGTCGTATGCTTTGTATGTCGAGAAAAGACTTTTGTTTCCCGTCATATGTTTGGAGCAACCACTATCTTTTACCCATTTGTTTGGCTCCAAATCGACTCTTAAGCATACCTCATTGGATGCTTGAGCCATGATAGCCATTTCCTCCTCGATTTTCTCATCGTCCTCTTCACCACTATCACTCCAAGAACCTTCAACAAATGCATTTTGATCCTTGCTTCTTGGGGGTTTTGGACAATCACCAACGAGACGATTTGGGTCTCCACATCTATAGCATTTCCAATCATTATTACCTTGGTCATTCCGGCTTTTCCGGATTTACTTCTTTTCATCCCAAGGTTGTCAAACAAATCTACCTTTCCTCTTGAAGAACTTTTTAAAGTCCATTCCTCATCATAACTACCCGATGACGATGTTTCTTCATCACTCTACTCTTTTCTTGCTTTCAAGGCAAGAGACTTGACCTTTTCTATTTTTTCTCTAAAATATTTAAGTCTTTCTTTATTATCAACTCATACACTTTCAAGTTACCAATGAGTTCATCAAGGAAAAGTGACGACAAATCATTAGATTCTTCAATAGCGGTGACTTTCGGTCTCCACTTTGGATGAAGTGCCCTAAGAAACTTTCGGGCATAGTTCTTGCTAGAAAAACTTTCATCAAGATCTTTCAAACGAGTTATAATAGTATTAAACCTAGCAAATCAACTATCAATAGATTCATCCTTGGCAATAGAGAATTTCTCATATTTTTGCACGAGTAAGTCGATCTTGTTTTCTTTGCCTTGGCTATTACCTTGGTGGGTGATTAACGAGGATTTCCAAATTTCTTTTTCCGTTTTGCACATAAAAATCTTTCATATTTTTTCTTAGGCAACGCATTATAAAGAAACATTTTAGCTTCGTTATTTTTAGGAAGCTTCTTTTTAAGTTCATCCGATTGTTTTTCAAAAGAAACAATTTCATCTTTTTGCGTGGTTTTGTTTCTTTCGGTAGGTTGGAAATCGCCCTTGGTAATAAAATGCTAAAGATCAAGTTCTTTTGATTTCACATAAGTCTCGAATCTATTTTTCTAATATATAAAACATCGCTTTCAAAAAGTGATAGTCGTTGCATAGATTGACCATCTTTGTAGTTTTCAAAATCCATAGATCGATTCAAGTTTTAAAATTCAATAAATTTTAAAAATTTTGGCTAATGTAGCTCTGATGCCAATTGTGAAAAACTATAATGGGCGTTGAATAATTTTTACCGTTTTTATGCCTTTTTAAGAAATATAGATTCGGTTACTTAACGCGAAATCAACACGACGCACAATATAAATAAAAAATAAACAATAAGTAAATGCGGAATGTAAAGGAAAGATCAAACAAATAGACACGGTGATTTATAGTGGTTCGGCACAAAGCTCTTTTCCTCGCCCTACTCCATTCCCCGAGTACCCAAACTCGAGAGTTCAGAAGCACTATATCAACGAGCTCTCTTTCGGCGGAGAAAGCCTTACAACATCGCTTCACTTCTTTACCGATACTAAGCTAAATATCTGGTCTTTCCTAAGGTAAGACCAACCTTATCACTCAATGTATTTTGAGGAAAAAAAATACTAACCTTATGATGATGACTACCCAAGTTGGTAGATGATGGTGAAGTATAATGACACACAAACAATATACAAAGTTATACAACTATGTATATGATGACACACTAATAACTACAACACTTGAAAGTTTGAGAAACTTCTTGTGTTATTCACTTGAGATCTAAGTGGAAATCATTGGATCACTTTAAATGTATTATAGGTCAAGTGGAATGATCAAAGAGTGTTATAATGATGCTAGAAGATGAGAGGTTTGTTTGGATTTTACAGAAAATTGCTTAGAAAGATTAGTTTGAAATGGAGGTTTAGCTCTCTATTTATAGTGTGCTTTCTGTCCAAAAACTGCCATTCGGTGGTTCCGGGGATCCGTATAACAAGGATCTGTACGTGTACAATAGGGATCCACGGATCATATTTACATACTCCAATATCTAGTGAATTATACACTTCCTTGTACCAAATATTATTATTAAATAAAAACTTCTATAATTACTTGGGCACTAAGGATTAGTTTTAATTTAATTAAATACCCAATTATAATGTCTAGTAAATTTAATAAGTGTATTTTATGTAAAATATTTAATTAGAATGTATTTAATTTTTTTTTTAAGTATGTTTAAAAATATTTATTTACTTGGACTCTATGATCATTCGATGGATATTACAATCACATTATTCATACCTGAAGTTATATACGTCAGAAATTAAACCCACAACTAAAAACTTGGTTTCGTAAACTTTTACGTTGTATAAATTTATAATTGTCATTAACAAAACCTTAAGAGACCATAAAGTATAAATAACGTTTTTACGCGATATTTGTACTAACAGACCAAAAAATATATAAAAGTCCTTATTACAATTACCACTGAGTGGTTTAGACATATATTAAGAACCATCAAACAAATAACCAGTTACAATATGCAGTTATAATAGGAAATCATACATCTTACATAAGCAGTTAAAATAAGCAATAGCGTAGAAAATCTTACATAAGGAGTTACAATAAGCAGTTATAATACGAAATCTTACAAATACATCTTGCATAAGCAGTTATAATAAAACTTCCATGAAAAATGAATAACAAGCCTAGTAAAATTGAGATGAGCAATAAAACTTCCATAACACAAAGACACAATAAACACTTTCAAAATATGAACACTAATGTTAAAAATCAAAGAACATACCCTAAGATACAACATTATTTTACAAAGATGAACAAGTACAAAGGTGATCAATAAATGACTTTTAGGGTTAGGGTTTTAGGTTTTAAGATGATGATAAACAGATCTGGTGCGGGTGTGTGGAGAAGATAATGAATTGGTGGTGCTTGCTCTAGAGCGTGTGTGGAGAAGATGGTGAACAGTTGCGGTGTGCGTGTTCTGATTTTTGTGTTTTAAAAAAAATGTATTTTTAAAAACGTGTTTTTAAATAAAGTGTGTTGTTAAAAAGGACTAATTTCATATATCACCCTACTTTAATGCTTAATTTCATATATACCCTAAGTGCAAGTATTAAATGTATAATGTACTAAATTTTTAATGCATGTTTTGGTATATATGAATTTTTCAACTAAAAGGAGGGAAGATATGAAATTATCTATTTTAAAAGTATATATATAAAAAGAGCACATATACCCATACTTATTTCACAAATATTCATTCATTAAAAAAAATGAGCCAAAAAGTAAAGTCTCATAAAGAACATGAGCCGTAAGTCTTCTAAAGTACTTAATTAAAAAAAATTGGGTTTGACTACTTTCTAGGGAAAAAATACAAAAATAAGGTCGCTTGAAGTACAATGGTAGGTATCATAAAGACCATGCCTGAAAAAGAACCAAAAGTATTTTACACATTTCTTACAAAAAAAAAGTTGCCCAAAGTACACAAAGGGACACTAGTTACAATTTTAATCTATAGTAAAAGTCGTCCAAGTCTCCTGAGGCATTTTGAGAAGTCCATTTTTTATTTTTATTTTTTTGTCTAATAAAGGTATAGCATTTAGGCGACCGAAGCGTTTGAAGAATTTGCTCTTATAAATATGTGTAGTAGGATAAAATATACAGAAAAATATTTTATAATTTTCGTTTTATTATTTGTATATCTTAAATTGTAGTTTTTATGTTTGAATAGTTTGTATAATATGTTTTATTATTTGTATTATTGAATTCTTAGTTTTAAGTATTTTAGTGACATTTAATGTAAGAATTATATTTAAATTGATTATACAGTATGCTTAATAATTTATACTTCTTATGTAGGAGTGTTTTAATAACTTCATTAGTTGTGTTTATTTACCACACTAATTACTCAATTAAAATTAAGAAAGAAAGTATTTGTATAGTTTTAGTGTTGTAAAATATTATACAATAACCTTTTAAAGTTGTTAAACTTGAAATTAAAAAAGTGTATACCTTCTCTTTTATATCTAGTGTAGATATAGATAGATAAATTGGAATTTCATAAATCACAACATTTGTAACACCCCAACCCGACAAGGGTCAAAATGTCACATTATTGTGCCAAATCAGAACATACAAACGCAAGAGGAAGACTTATAAACATAAAGTTACAAAGGTATTCTAAGGATACAAAAGAAATACGAACTCTATACAAAAATAAGAATACAATAATAAACAAAATCTAATCAAATCCAAATCCAAATCTAATCCAAATGTAAATGGGCTTTTAATTATCGGGGAAGTCCACTAACGCTCCTATTCTCTCTCTTCACCCAAACCCAGCTTCCAACCTAAAACCTGCCGCAAGAAAGAAAATGCGGCTGAGCTTAAAAAGCCCAGTGAACAGATATATAACAAAGCAAACGGATAAACGAAATGTATATGAGTACAAGAAAAAGGAAATCATAAGTGTCTGCTAAAAAGGATATCATCTGTCAAATGCATAAGAGATTAACGTACAACTGAATGAATATCATAAGTCAAAGGGAAACGAAGCATCGTAAGTATAATCATAAGAGAATAATGAGCACGTATGAACAAAGGCGTGTCCACCAGAGCCACTCGAATAGACAAATAGAAACATAAGGAAGCCACGAGCCAACCTACCAGAGCCACTCGAATAGGTCTCGAATCACATATTCACATAATCACATATCCGTTACAAAAAGAGTATGGAGAGGGGAGACCTCTAGGTACCGCATATCAAAGGATACGGAGAGGGAAAACTCTCGGTACCACATGTAGTCGATCACACTCCCAAAGGTGTATGGGTACAGAGCACGTACATCCATCACGCTATGAAACGAAATGAAACAAAGCCTAGGATGCATCCATACGCCCCCTGCAAAACAAAATCATACATATATCCTGCTCACATGACAGGGCTACACATATGTTAAATGGCCAAGTGTACACATGTCATGTCATATCATATCATAACGAAATGGGGACGCCGTTGATCAATCACACCTCCACAGAAAGTGTCATGGCATTGGTGCCTCAATGACACGGTCATGGTACCTCCATGACTAGTTAGTAAACTCGGGCATAAAAACGAAACGAAATGAAACATATCATATCATAGCATATAATCAAAGCATATCAAAGGATCCCAACAAAGGATCACATCAAAGGATCCTAATAAAGGACCACATCAACAAAATATAACAAAGAATCATATCAACGAAGCACAGCAAAACGAATCATTCCATATCAACAAAGTATATCAAATGAATGAATCAAATATAAGGGAACATAGCAATGGCTTAGGGAAATCTTAATAAGATATGAATCAAAGATCAATATCAAAGTCATGAGAACGAAAGAACCCTTACTGAAAAAGGGTAGAATATCTGTACCTTAAACCGCCAACGAAACCATAACATACGAATAGGAAGTCACACCATTCTTCAGCGAATCTACACGAATTAATGATCTGTTTATTATTCAAATGCTTGTTTTAAATCAGATAACTCGTTTTAGTCGACTTTCCATTTTTAGTAACTTTCCATTTATAGCAGCTTTTCAAAAATAGTAACTTTCCCAAATTAGTAAGCTTCCATTTATATTAAGTTTCCACTTTAAGTAACTTAGTCATTTTAAGTAACTTTCTAGTTTAGCAGGTTTCCTGAATTAGTAACTTTCCTTATTAAGTAAGTTTTAACATGACTTCCTAATTTAGTTAAATTAGGTTTAAGGTTCGGGATTATCAATTAGGTTAGTTGTACCCACACACAAGTCAACACGACATTAAAAGACACACCCGACATAAGAACATGTCTTAGGGCGCCAAACATCAAAGTGACACATTTAATACTTTTATAACACACGCATACACATTAAATAATTTTATAACCAAATTAAGCCCATTTAACAAATTTTAGAAATGTATCAGAAGCCCGAACTAAAAATCAACAAAATTCTCACAGAAGCACATATGTCTTGAAAGTCTATATGAATTTTTACAGATTTTAATATTAATTAGAAATCCCCTTTAAAAAATCGTTTATCAAAATAATCCCAGAAAGTTAACTACACATACATGCAGAAAGTTTGCATTTGGTTAACCCATTTCAACACTTCAGAAAAATCCACAAAAATTCCAGAAAGTCACACATAACCCAAGTATTACTCCTGTAAAAGGAAAACTCTTAACTCCCTGTGGTTTGAAAATGAAAAATCAAAAACACCATTTGAATTTCAGACTCGATTATTCAACTTTGACAATTAAACAAATAAAAATAAAAAACATGACTAATACAACTCCAAACCAATTGGAAAACTTACATAAGACCCTAAACTGAGTTTTAGAGCAAAAATCCTGAATTAAACATTTACAAAACTCGTTGTGATCAAAATAACAACATAGACCCGAATTCCTTCTTCCCTTTAATCCAAAGAATACATATGATCAATTATACATGCTAAAAAAAAAAAAAAAAAAAAAATTATTTACAGAGATTTTATTTAAAACCCTAATTCCATCCATGTAAGTTACATAATTAACTATAAAGGTTAAAAACTTAATAGTTATTGATTTATAGATAAAAGAAAACTAACCATCTTGCAAACCCTAAACCTTAGCCGATCCTCTATTTTTTTTCTCTTCCTGGAACTTCAATCTATAGAATTATGGGAGGGGAAAAAGTCGATTAAGGTATAATATGGGGGAGAATTGGGCTAGTTTGGGTTGGGTTAGGATTGGGTAGGTGTTGGGCTTGTTTTATTGTCTCAACAAAATGTGTGGGCTAATTAAAGGACAAATAGGCTTGACCGAATCTTCTGATTGTTATTTTATTCGTTTATTTTATTTGGGAAGTGATACTTACATCACTTTTTTTATGCACACACCACAATTATGCATATAGTATTTTGTAACATGTGCATTAATGATTTAACAATGTGGTGTGTGCATCAAAAAAAGTTGTGTAAGTATCACTTCTCATTTTATTTACAATCATAGATATCATGTATTTTATTTGTGTTACTTCATTTATACTTGTGCATTATCAAAATAATTACTAGAATGTAATTCAAAATTTTTGGGTGTTATAACCTTTATTGCCATTATTTAATTAATATGCATGTTACTTTCCTTCCTCGTACGTTCCAATACCCATTATAAATTTCTCATCACATTTGTTGACTTCGTATTTATCTATCATTAATTTCCACACCAAATTACTCGCATATTTAAATGATGCAAACACCCGAATTTACTTGATCTCCTCCTTACCAAATTATCCCTCATTGTTTCAAATTGCCATACTCATTACTCCAAAACACTTCATGTTATCAATTTTAACATGTATGCTTTCTTTTTATATTAAAGCTAGGAGCGTCGTGACAATGAGATAGACTTATCGGTACCGGGTGAGTTTTAGCTGGTGGTGAAAGGTGTGATGCGGTTTTTGGTGGCTGGATGTCGTGAGAAGACAGTCTCTAAAAGGATAAAAAGGTATGTTCTTTATCTTGGAAAATGTTTTGTAAAGTACTACCAGTCGTAGAAATGGTTGTAACATTTTTTTTGAAAAAATTAGGCATTAAAGTTAGCTAAATATAAGGTGAACATCCAAAGGTACTCAATACTTAGATTAGTTTGTGAAGAAAGTAATAACTGTATAGAAAAAAAATATAAATAAATAAATAATGATTTAGGGTGCGTTTGGTTTGATACTTTGGATTGAGTTTTAAGTTTGATGTGACAATAATTTATTGTTTTGTTCATTTTTTTGATAAAATAAATGATAGATGAAATAAAGTTTCATCCCATATCAACTTGGAGGGTTTTGGAAAAACCCGTGAGATCCACCACTTATGACTCTCACATACCATTTTTATTTAAATTTTTAAATGATATTTTTTATTATAATTTTATTATAATATACATTTAATAAATATATTTTCTCACCCTAAGAAACTGACATTTAATAAATATATTTTCTCACTCTAAATCATAAGGGCCCGTTTGGTTTGTAGATGGATTTATAATTATGATTTGGACTTGAATTTAAATTTGAATTAGTATTTGGATTTGGATTTGATGTAGGA
The DNA here is from genome assembly GCA_030686995.1 of Artemisia argyi. Lineage (NCBI taxonomy): Eukaryota > Viridiplantae > Streptophyta > Magnoliopsida > Asterales > Asteraceae > Artemisia > Artemisia argyi. Next base: position 13,504,827 of record CM060693.1, read on the forward strand.
TAAATAAAATATGTTTATAAGTAAATGATTTTTTTAACTTTAAAATATTAATTTAAACTAGTAGGGCAACGCGCGGGTACCATAAAATAAATGTTAACGACATCAAAAGGAAAAAGTGATAGCTAAGAGTTATAAACATTTCGGGCTCGAGCCCGTTGGCCCGTGCTCGTTCGGGATCGAGCCCGTTTGGCCCGTGCCCATTCAGGCTCGAGCTCATTTGGCCCATTACCCGTTCGGGCTTGAATATTTGTATAATGTGCTCTATTATTTGTATTGGTGACATTTAATGTAGGAATTATGTTTAAGCTGGTTATACAATATGTTTGATAATTTGTATTTCTTATGTAAGGAGTGTTTTCATAACTGCATTAATTGTATTTATTGACCAGTTTATTAATGTTAATAAATGTGTTTTAATTAGTTGTACTTTAAGCTTACAAACTTGTAATGCCGAATTTTAAGTATTTCTATTTAAAGATTGTATTTTATGTTAGAAAATGTGTTTTAATTAGTTGTATTTTTAGCTTAAGAACTTGTTATTGTATTTAATGTTAGAAAATATGTTTTAATTAGTTGTACTTTTATCTTAAGAACTTGCAATGCTTAATTTTAAGTATTTCTTTTGTTAGAAAGCTTAAATGCTTTATAAGATAGTATGATTTAAATTTGATATTTTAAAATATTAGAACAAGAAAGAACGAGAGATGGAAGCTTTGTTGGGACCCACACTTTTCCAAATCCAGGCAAGTGATATAACTTTTGAAATAGTGTGTGTCAGTGGGCTTTGATCCCCACATCCTAACCCCGAAAATCTAAACAATGACATTTTTATTCTTTGAGTCAAGTCCAACAGTATAATTACCTCAAACCAATCGGGCTTTAGGGTTTAAGGTTTAGTGGTATTGATTGTTTGTCAGGTTTTTGGGCAACCTTTCAGTTTTTTAGACAACCGCCACCAATTTTTGGGCAACTGAGGGCACTTGTCATCATATGGGTTGAGTTGCCCTGTCTAAAAAAACATTTTCCGATCTAGAGGCAGGAACTGAATTTACCATGGTTGCCCGGTCTATTTTGGTGATTATACCTTTAAAAAATAACTTTTCTGAACTTTGTATCTTTTATGGAGAGAAAATTTTGATCACAACACTTTGTGATTATATTCTCATGGGCCTTTATACTTTGTGTTTTACGGGCACAAGTTAAGCATACCAAAGAACTCATGAAATCACACAAAAATACAGAAAAGTGTACCTTTATGTGAGTATCTGAGTCATTTTTTTTTTTTTTTGAATCCTGAGTCCTTTTTGTGTGCTTAACTTGTGTCCCAAGACAGAAGTTGAAAAAATCCTTTTCTGATTGACAAACAAGACTAAAAACAATTGTGATCTCTATGTTTCCCCTTACAAAAACTATATGAACTTTCAAATAGCAAACCATGACTTTTTTATTTTTTGTAGGCAAGGTCCAAGTTTTCAAGGGTTTTGCTATTAGTATTGGAAGAACAAAATAACATGAACTTTTGATTTTGATTTATAACTAATTATATATGAATGTTTTAGTTTATTTACGGGAGTTAGTGTAGAAAGAACGACTAAATGGTGATGAATATATCATTGTTTTTCTTGTATTTTATGAAAGTTTTTGAATTTTTATATTGTAAGGTAGATTGTCATTAAGTTGATTATATGATATACAAAACTTTTCATCGATGATACTTTTGCGACCACGTACATAATTGGACCAAATATTTTGATTCTTACCAAGAACCAATTTTCATGTAAGTGGTAACTTGACCATAGATCTCTAAAAAAGTAAAAATAATGAGGTATTAACTTTTAAAATATATTTTGATTCAAGTAACGAATTCTAATACTTTCTATGGCGTGTCTAATTAAAAGTTCATTGTACTACTTTTGTAATACAATTTTTTTTTTTTTTTTTTTTTTTTTTTGTTACATGGGTTTCTGACTCAACATTGCGAGCCGACTAATCCCACGGCGACTACCTTTTTGGATAGCCCGAAGTCGGCGCAGGTGAACCTCCGTGGCTACAAGGGGATTAATTTTCTCTCCATTGGATTTGAACCCTTTAAATTAAGAGTTATAGTACTTTGCATGCTTTATATTATTTAGAGGGGTCTATGATGATCATATTTCTTGGATAAAAAAAAATGTAGATTGGCAGGGACACCTCAACCCTGTGTATCAAAATGGTACCCATCAACCCTACCCAACAAAGGTTTGATGCTTGTGAAATACCTCCACCCAATACCCAACCATGCTGCGGAACGGAATCAAACACGCGTCCTTTGTTGGATCAAGACATCACATGGTTAGGCCCAGGCTTCTAAGGTAGCTGGTGGCCAACTGCACTAGGCAGTTGGTTGATATCATTAGAGCTTGTGGTCCTCAAGTGAGGACTTCCCGGTTGGTCACCCTGTTAGATTATGGACATTATTTTAGTAGTCGTATGTTAGGATCGAACTTGAGATCACGGGATTGCACACAATACGTATGAAGAGAAAAAGTAATAATTATTTATAAATGTTATAATTAATTATTAAACACAAAATAATAATAATAATTAGTATTATTGATTAATGACTAATGACTAATTATTTATTATACGAAGATTAGGAAAGTAATACTAGACAAAACATGGAAACAAGAGAAGGATCCGGAAGCCCCTAGGGGATCCAAAATCCGATCGGCCTAAGGGGGTTCCCACCTCCTTATGTGCCTTGAGCTCCAAGTTTTGTGTAGTATATAAGCAAACCCAAGATGTAGGTTTTTCTCATAACTTGTACACACACATCTTGGTGTTTTCTTTCCCTTTTCTTTTCTTTGGTCGATCCAACAAAACAACCCTTTAGGGTTTTGATTTTCTTGAATCAAAACAAGGTTTTGTGTTTATTACTTGCATAAACTTTTTCTTGAATTAGTACGTGTGTACAAGAACGTGAATCAAACACACTATTGTTTGATTCTTTGATTGAATTACAAAAAGGTAAGGGGTAATTCTTATAATCCTTATAAACCCTAATTAGGGTTCTTGGTTCCGGAAGATTGCTTTGATTCTTGTTCGGGCTAGAATCACAAAGGTATGTTTACTATTTAATTATTGAGTAATTAATTACATGTTATTCGATCTTATTATAATTGCTTCCGATATGCTCACTTTGATGTACTTGGTTTATTTATATGAAGGTCATGATATAATAATTCCAACAGTAATATCAGAGAGCCGTTATAACGTGTAATTAATTATCGAAACGCATAAAAATTGGATCTTGATTCGTTTAGTTACATGTTTTTAGGGTTTTTAGATTCCTAACCCTAATTTTTTTTATGGGTCGATATGACCTTAAAGGGTTATTAGGGTTTATGGTTTTTAATTTTTTTAATATGATTAGAAACCCTAGGATGTCATGTAATTGTTATGCGTTTTAGTAAACGATCTTGGTGCAATATGTTAATTGTTAAGCTAAATCCATGAAAAAGTGCATATTTACATGGATTTTTATTGTCATAATTTAAATGGTTTAAATTGTTTATATGGATTAATGGTTAAGTTATATTGAAACATGTAAATTTATTAATAGATGTCGAATTGGAGAAGACTCCAATATTAAGTAATCAATTATGTGCTATGTGGTATTTATTTAATTTTGGCTTACGCAATCGATTTATCGATGTATGTGGCTCTTTTTCCTAGAAGAAGAAAGCTTCAATTGAATTAATATGTTATACACCTAGATTTGATTATTAATAGGACTATTGAATAAGATTTGCATGTGGCTACATGTTTTATACATATTTAATTGTTATGATTATGTATATTTGTTTATTTAGTTGTGTTATTTTTTATTGTATATTACTTGTTTTTGTTTATTTATTGTGTTAGACATGTTTATAAACGAAAAGGGTAATTTTTGAATAGAAAAATAATACGGACTAAATAATGGTGAAATTGTTTTGGTTTTTAAGAGTTTAAATTTCAAAGAATTGGTTGATTGATGTTTTTGTACGTAATGGTTAAATAGGCTCGACCGAAGTTTACACACTATAAGATGGGTATAAGGATGGCAACGCATTAAATTGTGGCCTTAGAGAGACAACATTCTGTCTTAACGCTCGTTTGTGTGTAAATTAGACTTACCGAACAACCATTACATGTACATTGTCATCTTAAGGGTGAATAATCCACAATTCCACAATGATTATCCGAAACACTAAGCTTTCGGGCTTATGCAAAAGTACGATATAGTGGACGATAATTGATGGTTATTCTTTAATTGGTGAACCCGATACCTCAATCAAAACTTTGTTATTTTACTCTTAGCTAATTGGTAATAAAATTGTTTTGTAAAACCAATGTTATGAAGTTGCATGCATGCTTCTTCATACATTATTTTGATCACATCAAAATAGTTATACCCTTATAAATTAAGTCGAATGTCATCTAATTAAGAACACTTGAAGTTGTAATTTACGTCAAGTGAGACTTGGCGAGATTGCAATGGAAAGGTAAATTTCGTAAATTCATTGCTAGCAGATCAACTGATGTGATGGATTTGTGAGTTTGCAGTTTTTAAGTTAGACGACTTAAATTGAGTAGGAAGTGAGACTTGGACTCAAGGCATTAAGATGGGGATGAAACATGCTTACATTACAAAAGTTTTGTGATTGTAAATCCCATAAATCTAGGAATTGCAATATGATATTGGCAATTATTGTACGACAATTACCTTGTTGAATACTATCATTACTAGCAGATCAACTGATATAATGGTACTATGTCAATTTAGGATCCTAGCTTTAAGAAAATACTATGGTTTATATGAATATTTGCCAATGGGTATTTTATTTTCTTAAAGATCTAATTATCGAAAATACTGAAATTGAATTTTGTAATTCGTTTTAATGTATTAATGCAACGTTCAAACCGTAAACGTATTTTGGGCTTTGGTAAATTGATCTAGTTCTGTTTTCAAACTAAAGTTTGATTAAGAAATATTTACTTAAAAGACAAAAGAGGTCTCCTTTCTATGAAGGAAGAGTGAGACACAATCCTATTCCTTTTCATGAATAAGAAAGGATAATAGGAATATTAGATATGTCTAAATTCTAATATAACTCATAGCAAATTTTAATGGTTAAGAAAATTGCATACATTTTTCATAGGGATTTTATCATCCTCATTCGGTGATTAAATTCTTAGTAACAAATATGATATTTGGTTAACAGAAAATTATGTATGACATTTTATGAGGTATTATAATTAGAAGCTAGACTAATTACTGCAAAATGTTTAAAGACAAACTAGTTGTTTTGACTATTTTAAAGGTGCTACATACATTGTAGGATGGTAGACCTGTTAAGGAAGAAATTGCATGCTCAATTTTTCAAGTTAAAAGCATTTGGTGGATAGTCCATCATTTACGTAGTAGAATACACTCTTTAGTGCATAAGTAATTGTTACGCATGGACATTTAAAGGTGTAGGAAAGTTAAAGACAATATTTGTTTTCACTGGATATGAAACATTTACAATGGTGTCAAATTCAGTGGGAGTATTGTGTAATTATCACTGAATAAGGAATTATTGTAATGATCTTTAATTCAGTGGGAGTTACAAGCTTTGATATCTTGGTAGCTAAAGATAATTACTTTCCAAGTGTAGACACTCATACTTTTAAGGAGAGTCTTGTACGTTTCCTTACTAGATAGTGTTGTTCTACATCTACTTGTTATGCTAAAATCTATGACACAATCATATTGAACATATAAACAAATGCATGGCATGTTGTTTATCAACTATATGAGGTTGTTCCATGCACAAGTGGGAGAAATGTTATCTTTAATATGTGCAAGAAACAACTCATGAAGATATGATTTAATGGATTCTCTTGACTACAAGGTAAGAGAATAATGTTCTAATATTAATTCTAGAAACACTTAGTGTTACAATTTATGTTATGTGAGAGCTTAACTAGATTGCAACAACAAGGTGAATTTCATATTTCATTACTAGCAGATCAACTGATGTAATTGAACTATGAGAATTTGTAGTTTCTAAATTAGAATAAAGTTCTAATATGAATTATACTAAGCTAATTCAAGAAACACTTGGTGTTACAATTTATGTTATGTGAGAGCTTAACTAGATTGCAACAACAAGGTGAATTTCACATTTTCATTACTAGCAGATCAACTGATGTAATTGAACTATGAGAATTTGCAGTTTCTAAATTAGATACCTATTAGAACATGTGTCAATATGATATCAAGACTACTTTAATTTATAGATTTATGAATTCATGGAATGACATAAATTAATTAAGTAATCTAATGCTACTTCAATCTGAATATTTATGTGTTCTTGGAATGACATAAATAAATGAAGAAATAATGTTATTCACATTATTGTGAAGTAATAAATTAACTTGAAATTACTATTGAAACCAAAAGATGGTGTTCATAATTACTTTAGTTAAACATGTTTATGTTTCATTGTAAAGATATAAACATAAAGTCTTTTAATTGTTACAAGACTTATAGTAAAGTAAGACGTTATCTTGTTGTGTTTTTAATTAAGACATATACATGAAGTTATTAAATTGTTAAATGACTTATAACGTATAGTGGAATTATAACAGTTTATGTTTTCTTGTAAAGACATGAACATGAAGTAACTTTGTAAAAAGTACTTGTGTTATAAAGCATGTAATTGGCTTGAATATTATTATATCATTAAAATGAATTAGTTGATAAATAGACAAGTCAAAAGGAATATGGTTATCTTTAATATTGTTAGATTGTCTTACAATATTAATACTAATGAAATATCAAATGTTTATGGTATGTTCAGTTAGGAAAATCAAACTCTTGTTATATTGTTTGATTAAAGATAACTATGACTTCTTTTCTTCCAAAAGTTATCAAGGTTAGAATGTTGAGTATGACTTGGACATATTTAATAAAACTTCAACATAGAAGATTAATAAGATATTATCATATGATGAAATGTGATGAATCACATTAAGACTTAAATTGAAGTTCTAAATTTGTTTAATTGCTTACGAAGAGGTTATTAACAAAGTAAAGTCAGGAACTATCAATAAGTATTTATAATATCCCAAAAGAGAACATTGTATTGTTTCTTTATTTGCCAAGTATTTAAAGATAGTCTTTAAATTACTAAAAGCAAGTGGGAGTTTTGATCTTTAAAAGATAAAATTATAATATACATAATCTTCTAAAATACACTAGTGAATATCATGATTAAGTTTGACATTTGAATGTTAAATCTCAACATGATAATAAAGGTTGACATTTAAATGTTAAATCTCAAGATGATGGAATTATCATTCATAGAATATCAATATATCTCAGATATTTGATTAATATGCTGAGGACTATGATTTACAGGAATTTACAGGATTATTGTAAACCTGATAATCATTATGATACATTACCAAATATGAAATTGGGTAAAGTATACATGATATGAATGATTAAGATGCTGTCCATAAAGATAATCAATTTTAGAAACTTGGTTTATCTTAATAGTTAGACTAGAAAATGAGGATGAGTTTCTTCAAAGATAAGATAACCATTGTGGTTTAAATCTTTGGATAGAAATCATATGGACAATATTGTGCACGTATTTAATGCATGTCTTGTGACAAGATTATTAATCACACTTAAGCAATTAACTGTGATTGAATATTCTTTTCTAAACACATTAAATATATAAAGATTATGATTGTCATATTTAGTTTCATTATATGAAATTGACAATGAAATATCAAAACTCTTTCTTGTATGATTACTTGAGCGAGGACGATAAGTAATCAAAAGAAGTTTATGAATTCAAATAAATATTTAGAAGTGTGCAAAGTGCAATAATCCATGGATGGATAAATGCATGCATCTAGAAGATTACTCTTATATTTAATTATTAAATTCATGTTTGGATTTATAATTGAAATAAGATAATTTCTAAGTATTCCTAAAAGCTAGTGGGAGTATTATGTTTAATTTCTTAAATCATATATGTTGTAGAACATATGAAAAGTAACATTCCATATAAGTAAATGTTAAGTCTTAGAATGGAATGAAACTTTACTTGTAAGATTTAGGAAATAAGACATACAACCTTGGAATGAATGTTTATTGTTGAAACATGTGCGGTAAATGAATCTAATATAACATGATATATTATTTAGAAAGTCTAAATGGATATGAATGACATGAATAAAATCTAAGTATGACTCAAAGATCTTTCATGAACATCATGTTTTGTTTTATCATGCTTGATTACAAGATGATTTGGCAATATTAATATCTAATTAAAAAGTTATTAGATAACTTGTGTAATATTCTAATAAGAATATGTTTGATTATAGAATTACATCCTAAATCTGGAACAGCTTCAAAATTCTATAGATGAACAATTTTTCAATTGTTGTGAAAATTGTCATAGCCAACAAACTTGAAAGTTTGAAGGGCATCAAACATTACACAATAGATATTATAGTTTACGGAAAGTTTTAATAGCATATTGTTGTTGCATACAATGATGCTAATGAAATTGAGATGACACTCAATACTAGTTATGGTAAGGATTTCATCCTTGGCTATTACTAGTTATGCTTACTAAAAGCATAGTTGCATTATACATTAAGAGAATAAGAATACTTTAAACTTTAAAATGATTGAAAGTTTAAGTATCATAAATTGGTGGTTAAGGATGTCACACATTTTATGAAATATTATATAGCATTGTCAAAATAGTTGAGTATGCACATACAAGAACTTCACTAGTTGAATTCTTGAAATAAAGTATTCTTAAAATTCCGATAGATCAAAGTTGGATGATTTATGTCTTGTCAACAAGTATGAATGTCATTGCTTGAGACATAATTCATCAACAAGAGTTATCATGCATTGATCTATTTAGTATTTGGATAAGGGATGTTAAACAATTATTATGATAAATTGAAATACATGGTATGTTTAATTTATAATATATTGTATCCTATATTTGTATGTTTAATCCATGAATAAATGTTATTCTAAATTATCCGTTGTCAGTTAATAATATGGGAATATTATTAAATCAAGACAAATCTGAAGGTTGGTATAATATACTTAAAGTATATTGATGCGTAGTCATGCCATTTCAGATGATATTCAATGATACTGAATATAGGACTTATCCCAACTACATGATGTTACTTTATGGATTTTGTTATTGAGTAAATCATGAGAAGTTATCCTTAGACTTGAGATGCAAGATAAGTGTCATGAATGTAGTACATTTTTGTGGAACAACTTAACGCTATACGTAACTGGTAGTCATAAGGGTTGTTTTCGGAAGTGTTACAAAGTTTGTGGGTTTTGCTTGTAGTCAAGATAGAATTTGTTCTTTCAAATTTATTTTTGGAGTTTAATACTGCTGGGCCCCTCGTAGGGTTGGTAAGATGCATGTGCGGCCGCATCCAAAATCTACCCTGAATATGTTCAGAAGATTTGGTAATCTTGATCAATCATAAACAACGAGAAACAGAATGGTTAATTAAGGAATGACTTTAATCCATATCCTTATTAACATGGTATTAGAAACAAAAGGATAATAATAATGAGAAATCATTAAAAGGTTTTCCAGGAGCCTTACTCGAGATCGTACTAGAGGCATCGGCGTGTTGCAAGACGCTAACCGATATGATTACACTATTAAAATATGTCCAAGTGGGAGCTGTTAGATTATGGACATTATTTTAGTAGTCGTATGTTAGGATCGAACTTGAGATCACGAGATTGCACACAATACGTATGAAGAGAAAAAGTAATAATTATTTATAAATGTTATAATTAATTATTAAACACAAAATAATAATAATAATTAGTATTATTGATTAATGACTAATTATTTATTATACGAAGATTAGGAAAGTAATACTAGACAAAACATGGAAACAAGAGAAGGATCCGGAAGCCCCTAGGGGATCCAAAATCCGATCGGCCTAAGGGGGTTCCCACCTCCTTATGTGCCTTGAGCTCCAAGTTTTGTGTAGTATATAAGCAAACCCAAGATGTAGGTTTTTCTCATAACTTGTACACACACATCTTGGTGTTTTCTCTCTCTTTTCTTTTCTTTGGTCGATCCAACAAAACAACCCTTTAGGGTTTTGATTTTCTTGAATCAAAACAAGGTTTTGTGTTTATTACTTGCATAAACTTTTTCTTGAATTAGTACGTGTGTACAAGAACGTGAATCAAACACACTATTGTTTGATTCTTGGATTGAATTACAAAAAGGTAAGGGGTAATTCTTATAATCCTTATAAACCCTAATTAGGGTTCTTGGTTCCGGAAGATTGCTTTGATTCTTGTTCGGGCTAGAATCACAAAGGTATGTTTACGATTTAATTATTGATTAATTAATTACATGTTATTCGATCTTATTATAATTGCTTCCGCTATGCTCACTTTGATGTACTTGGTTTATTTATATGAAGGTCATGATATAATAATTCCAACACACCCAACACGGTACTACTCTCACATAGGCTCGCTTAACTTAATAAGCTTCACCCAGTGGACCACAAAGCCTCATGATTGATCATATTTCTTTCGGTGAACTACTAGTTATAATTCTCATGCACGCACAAAGTTTAGACATATTAAATCTAATTGAAAGTATTTCTGAAAGGTTTTTTTTAACCAAAGCAAAGACAGATACCTTTAAAATATATTTTATCACCTCTAGTTTCCACTAGGTAGGATACATGTTAGTAGTAATAGAAGGAAACCAAAAATTTATAGAATTTGTAATTGATAGTATTTCTGAAAGGTCTTTTTAACCAAAGCAAAGACGGTTACCTTCAAAATATATTTTATCACCTCTAGTTTCCACCAGGGAGGATACATGTTAGTAATAGAAGGAAACCAAAAGTTTACAGAATTTGTAATATCTTTTAGTAGTGATCCTTACTATGTAACCGGTGACCATCCAAAGACCGACTCATGCCAGACTAATGGTTTGCATGATACTAAAAAGGTTCTAACCGGTAGGAACCTATATTGAAAGATCCACTTTAATCTGGTAAGAGGAAAGCCGACTTGGAAAAGCTGAACGCAAAACGACCAACCTTTGGTGCGATGGTCTAGCGTGTTGGCGCCAGGTCTGGTGATGTTGCATTTTCGGTTTTTAGCTATCGTTAGTGATTTTATATGCTCTCTAATATATATTTGTTATCACTAAAACATAAAGGAGACTTTAGCCATCGATTACACCAACAACCTTCGAAAAACGAGTACAAGGATCACACCCATGAAACTAGCACAACCAATATCAACATCCAATTCCAAAGCTATACCATTTCTCATTTATTCATTCTAAGACAAGTGTTGTTATTGACTGAAATGTGTGAGAGAAAAACGTAGCTTCTAAGTTGGCGTGTAATGATATGATATTAAGTGAGATAGGGTGGTAAAAATAGACTTAGAAATGATCATATACCGGAAATGCAGCGTATTTGGGAAAAGTACGGCTTACTTCAGCTAATACTTGGCACCAAACTGACGCACCTCCTTTATTTGGGAGTTTGACTTTGAGCTTTGATGGAAGTTGACTTGACCTTCGTATTTGACCGTTGGGAATAAGTACGCCGTACTTGGTATGAAAACCGCCCGACTCTTTTGCCTTCAACACTTAGCTTATTTACACTTTATGCAAAAGCATGCATATTCTTGGCATAAGAACTTTCGCTAGCTACTTCTTATCGATTGCTTCTACAAGTGAACCTGAAAAGTATTTTCACACATTTAAGTATCGAAAGTTCATGATAAATAATCAGTAGTCCTTTAGAAAGTAATCAGTTTATATTACCATAAAAAGGTTTAGAAAGTAATAAATTATATTACCGTAAAAAGGTTTTGATTATACTTTTATGAGATAGACCTTGCCTTTACTAAAAGCGATTGAAACTAAGGAACAATAAGTGTAATATCGACATGTCTCGTCTCAGATTGAAACTAAGGTACATTAAGTGTCAATATCGACATGTATGGAAAAGCTATAAATCATATATCACTACAACAAAATGAAGCTATTGCAACATTTTAGAAGCAACACTTTTGAAAATTGTCGCCTTTTAGACTTCATTAATAATAAAGCATCATTTTACTATATAAGTGTTGCATTTAAGGATCTAATGCAACATTATTGTATGAGTGTTGCATTCATTAGGAAAAAAAATACAACACTTTATAAAAATGTTAGACTTTTTAAAGGAAAATTACAACAGTTTGCTCCAAATTATGCAAATCTTATTCAATCATGCAACATTTCAAAAAGTGTTGCATAACATTTCAAAAAGTGTTGTGTTCACATACGCTTTAATGCCACAAATTCTTCAATGTTACTAAACTGTTTAGGCTTCGATGTTTGTATATGAGATTGATAGACAGGTTTAGAAATTTACTTAATTTGTTAATCACACAACAGACCCGGATTTGGATCAAGAACATATGAAGATGTCAAAATGATTTTAACTTCAAATATAGGTATAAACACTTGATTCAGCATTACAAATTCAAGTACTAACTAGAACACTAAAACAATAAAAATCACATTAACATGATGCATCTTAAGACATGAACAACTATGGGGAAAAAAAATCTCATAGTGTCTGAGAGTGATTATTGTAATGACTTTTAATTACCTAAAATCCATCATATAATTTCTACACTTGAAATTGCCTCCTTGAACTTCTATGATCAGCTTCAATCATTTACATGTGCTTCTTCTCAACTGCAGCATTCCATCTTTGTCATTTGACAACCTTAGTTATACTCGGCTACTCGCAATTTCTGTCATATAGCTACAAACAAGCTAAATTTATTACTGATTATACTAAGTTTACAAAAAAAATATAACATAAGCCACCAAATATGTACTTTTAACAGCAGTTATATCTATTGCGACGTAAACTAATAATAAAATATTACTGTGAAGATATAATAACAAGGCTATATTCTCAAAGACACGACTAACTAATAACCATTTTTCGCCAGCAACTTAGAGCATAAGCGGAGACAGGACCAAGAACAGGATAGTAATGACCTGTGAAGCTAAGTGATACGTACATATTTGCAAAGACACAAACTCTTCAATGTTACTCAACATCAAGTCTGATCTCTTCCCCCCACATGTAAATCCCTTCTTGCTTTGCTTGCATTTCTTCCACGAGACACTTAGAAGACACCTACATCAAGGGGCAACATATATTAATCGAAATGTAGCTTACAACATCAACCGTGGACTAAACAAGCTCTATTAGACAAACAACCCCCTTATATTGTTTAGCACCACAGCTTGCTAAACAGATATCGAAAAGATACATAACTTAAGCCCTATCAATAAGCAATCCAAACGACACACCATGTATAAGTCAAGGGACATTAACTAGATACATGAATAGAGATACAAAAAGATGACAATATTACCACTTAATCAGCCTCTCATGTAAACTTTCATTCCAAAACCATGACAAACAACACATCTGAAGCATCTGTCTTTGAAGTCTTGCTGTAAATTCGCAACTTGGATTGGTATAATAAGAAGTAGAATTTGAGACGGGTAATTAAAGATCTATACTAAGAAAGTGCACAATCTAAAATGAAGATATGAAAACCACCCTTAGAGCACCAACCCACAGAAACTCCTAGTCTCCAAATTGCAGAGTCTAACATTGAGAAAATTTGAAAGAGTTTAATTACATTTTCAAAACTATAACAAATAGTAACTTAGACATGCTAACATTTCAAGTGAATTTACCAACAGAATACTCAAATTGCATAATGAGAACATCACCAACAATGTTCTAATACCACATGTTTTTAACTAAAAAAAAATCTATACTAACCCCACATTTACAGGAAAACCCGAACATGCTTTTCAACAAATGCTTACAGCTTCTTATCAATTATCAAACTTTGGACAAAATTGCTACAAATGCAACGCATCAGCTTATGCCAAGATGTGCTCAACATTGAAACTTGTGACATGGTAACAACATATAGCTGGAACTGTTTAGTTGTTTATGCTGAACCAGGAAACAGTAGAAATAGAACGTTCCAATCCTTTCTATAACATTAAAGCCTATCTAACCACTAAACAAACTAAGTACCTTAGTAGGGCTAAGCATTGGGCCAAAAGCGAATCGAACCGAGCAAACCTGAACCAAACAGAAACCGAGGGCAGAGAAATATGCAAACCGAGACCGAACTGTTGGACCACCGGGCCAGTTCGGTTTTTATCAGGTCGGTTGGGTCGGTTCCTCGGGTTGCTGTTGTGAGAACCGAGCAAACATAAAAGCATGTCATTTTTCATCAAAAAGGATTTTGTGTGCAAAGGTTGATGCACTATTTTTTCCACCAATAGTTTTTTCCTTTTGGTGTCAATGAGACTATATATAGAAACGTACAAAACTACAATGAATCATGCAAAACTACATTTCACTAAACAACAAACTACAATGACCATTTGGTGATAGTGAGCCATTTCAATACAGAAAATTACAATGAGCCATTCAGAACAAATACAAAAAATTACAGAAAACATTTTTTTCCTTTTGGTGACAATGAGCTATTTCACTAAACAGCAAACTACAATGAATCATACAAGCTTAAACAAATACAGAACAAGGAAAATACAATTACAAGCTAAGTCAGACCAAGCACCCATACTGAGACAATGAGACAATTCCTTATCATCCTCTTGATAGAAACCAAGAACGAAAAAAAAAGTGCAGTGGCAAACTAGCAACAAGCCCAAGTGCCCAACTACCTTCTCAATACCTTTTTCAGTAGCTTGGAATCAAAATAGGAACCAAGAACATGTTTTAAGTCCAACCAATCACAATAGCAAACAAAATAAGAAAGAAACATATTACAGTAACTTGGAATCATTTTTAGGACATGCAAAGTTGGAACTTGGAAACTGCAGTAGCAAACTAGCAACAAGCCAACAACCTTCTCAAAGCAACTTTTCACAGTAAGGTTTTTAGTTTCTTCCATCCAAAGAACATATCTCAAAACAACTTGTCACAGTATAAAAATGCAGACATAAGCGTACACATATAATCAAAATATTGCAAAAATTCCATTTAGACATTTCATCGAACACTTGGCATTCACAATTTGCAAATGTGTAACAAGTATAAGTAGCAAACAAAGACAACCAGTAAATGAAATTTACTATGCAACGAACAGTGAATGGAGAGTTATATATACCCTGTTTCGTTCATAGGTGACTTCCTTGTTGTCGATTTGTCCACTCAAATTTGACCAAGTGTATATTGAGAATAAGTCTACTACACCACCAATAAAATCATCAAATTGTAATATTGTATTAGCGGTTGGGAATGGAAGCTTGTAAATGTTAGTGGTGACACAGTCAGAAGGGTAATGGTGGTGGGTTATCATGGTTTGGAAACTTGTAAGTGGTTGAGAATGGAGATGAAGAAACGTGGTGTGTAACTGTCAACTATGGGTGAATAATTTGGCGGGAGATTACCTTTGGCGGGGAAAATTACCGGGCTATGAAAAGATGACCAAATTACCTGTAATTTGGCGGGGGAAGTAGCGGCATATCTAAACATGGTCTCATGAGGGGTGTTTGTTAAAGCTTACATGCGGGCTTACGAGCTTATTTGATTTCGGCATATATTTCACAAGCTCTAATTTTCTGGTTTATATTAAGACTTAGGAGCTTATATAAGTATACTATGCCATAATAAGTTATATAAGCTCACAAGTTTCAAAATAAGCCATAAAATTAGGGCTAATTACATATAAGAAAAAGTAAACCATATAATTAAGGCTGATGACATATAAGCCGAAAAACAAATAAGCTTATAAGCCACATATAAACATAAATTACAAACACCCCCTAAGTCTTACAACCAATTAAAATAAGTTGAATATTAGTCAAAGTTTAAATCCTATTTGAAAATTTGTGCGGAAATTTTATGTGTATTGCAAAAAAAAAAAAAAAAAAAAAAAAAAAAAAAGTGTCATAAGTTGTAACAATGTGGATAATCACACCTAAATGACACTTCTTATAGTTATCGAGGATATTTTTGTTCGCGCTTCACTATAGACTCATTTAAATGTAATAATGTTATGGTCATATTTTATCGAAAGAGAGCTTGTGACTTGTTTCTTGGCACACAAAAGTCTTGTGAGGAGCTTGTGGATAGCTTGAACAAGCTTGGGCTCACCTTGATCTTCCTGTGTTTCTTCTCGGTATAGAACTAGTGAACAAGAGTGTTTGTGTGAGTTGTTGAGTGAGTTTGAGGGTGGTACGTGAAGTATACATGCATAGGGTGTTATATGATTGAGGATAGAGACAAGTTGAGAGACAAAGGGAATATAGGGAAGTAGACAACGAATAGGAGAGTAGGGGGTTGTAGGGTGCTTGAGAGGGTACAAGTTGTGTTTACAAGTGTGTTTGTTTTGGGTTGAGGTGATGACGAGGCTTAGGCCTTCTAGAACTCCATTTTATTTCAAGTCTTGTGTGCTAAGGCTGTGAACAAGGTGATTAAGTGTTGTGTTGAAGTCTTGAGGATCATATGTCATCAAAAGATCTTGTGGAGAGGCTATACAAGGGCACGTTTGGTTTGAATATACACAAAGGGTCCAAACAACATTGATACGTGACCAAGTGGTCACTTTGTGATCGAGTTGGGAGTTAGGGAAGTTGTGATGGTGTTGTGGTACTACATTATGATCATTATAGTCCATTGTGGGGTTTGTGTAAGTTGAGAAACCGTTAAACATCCAAATGAACTTGAATGTGACAAAAAATAATTGTGTAGGGGTCGAATTTCTTGTTAGGGTGACCTGGGTGTTTAGAAATGGATTTGGCCTAGATCGTTTAGGTCAAAACGAGTAATGATGGGTTTCCAATGGCCTTGGATGGTCTCATGTATGCTTGGTACGTTTTTTATGAAATGTTGGGCACGTTGGATAAAATAACGAGACAAAGGGATGCATACGAGTACGTTTAGGGTGTTGAGAGGCATGAGAGACTTGTGAGACACTTAAGAAGTCATATGAGAGGGTTTTGATCACAAAGAAACTAGTATAGCTCGTTAAATATGAAAGTGACCAAATTTGGATACGTTTTGAAAGTGAACGAGCTCGTTAAGCTTTGATCTTGTCTAACTGTTCATTTATACGTATTATTCATAGGTAATACTTGTTCCTGATTCTTTGAAGTATAAAGAATCGAGTTGTGTGATTTAACTCATATGTTGTGCGTGTAGATTTCAAATGAATTGGGCAAAGTAATCGTGTGTTATCATGTGCATTCGTATATATATTTGTGTTTTGGATTGGGCTCAAATATTGGGCTTATGAATAGTAAGCCCGTGTGTTTTAATATTAAGGATCCGTTTGGTGTTTTGGGCTTACATGATGGGCTAGTGTGTTATCTAGGGCCGTTATGTGTTAATAGACTCAAGTTGTGTATGTGGGCCCACTATGTGGACTGTGGAGCCCAGTGATGTAATTTGTGAGTGTATTGTGGGGTGTGGGTGTTCACAACAATTCCAGGGTTCATTTGTATGTGTTCTAGGACATTGTGGTATGCGTGTGAGATCGTTTCCAAAAAGGTGTGAATCACATAACATATACTGATTCATAGTTGCATAGTGTTAACAAAAAGTTTAAAATTTTGCCTAAAAATGAGGTGTGTGCACAGTAACACATAATTAACTTGTGATTCATTAGTGTTTATTAATAACTGGGGATTTTTACAAGATATTACATGCCCAGCTCCCCGAAAACAACATTCGACTTGCATGTGTTAAGCATATAGCTAGCGTTCCTTCTGAGCCATGATCAAACTCTTCTTTTGACTCGACTATGAAAAAACACGGGTTCTATTCTATCTGGTAGAGTCAACAGAATGGAGTTCCTTGTCTGTAACTCAAGAAAGTGCATCTCTTTCTCTACCATTCCGATTTTCTTGATAGTTATAACCTATTAAGAAGGTAGGTTTAGTCCAAGAGGCTAGTTTGAAATGAAACCCGGATTCGTCGAGGTTGTCTTAAAATTGTTTTTATTTTAAAAGAAACTACACTAGATACATATCTTTAAAAAAGCATACTATCAAGAATCTTGTATATTTGTAAATATATATATATATATATATATATATATATATATATATATATATATATATATATATATATATATATATATATATATATATATATATATATATAGGGGAGCTTTATTTTCAGAACCCTGTTAAGTGCGAGAACTGCGAGAACTCTTCTAAACCAATGAGATTTTTTTTAATATTAAAGATTAATATTTAATCTAAAGGGTATTATAGTAAAAGACAATTTTTAGATTTTTTAGATTATTTTTATTAAATACCGTCCTTAAATATCTCAAATTTTTTTTTTTTTTTTTTTCCTTCCTAAACATGCATGTTTTTTGAAAGTCAAGGTGCATATATGTTTCTTTTAAATAATGTAAATTTGCATATATTTACAATAGTTTTAAAATTCAAATGAGTTTTACTTAAAAATATAATTACACATATGTTTTTATCGTAAATTCTATAAACTTCTTAAATAAAAACTAAAAACATAAATTATAGTCGTAACCGTTAGATTTATTACAAATCAAGAATATAATATAATACACAATTTTTGTATCAAATGAAATACAAATCAAATGTGTTATTTTGAATATACATATGCACGCCTTCTAAGAACATATGTGCACAAAACATATGTATTTGAAGTTTCTCTTCAGATTCTTTCGAACATGTGTGCACGTCTTCAAAGAACATACATGCACGCTTTCCAAGAACGTATATGTACTTCCAATTTCTCATCAAATTCGTTATAACATATGTGTACGCCTTCAAAAAACATATGTGAACACCTTCCAAGAACATATATGTACTTCCAATTTCTTATCAAATTCGTTATAACATATGTGCACGCCTTCAAAAAACATACATGCACACCTTCCAAGAACATATATGTACTTCCAATTTCTCATCAAATTCGTTATAACATATGTGCACACTTTCAAGGAATATATTGTCGCGCCTACAAAAAATAATAGTGTAAGACTTTTAAAATAAAACTCAATAGAACATTTAGAGACTAAAGAAGATATAAATTATATTTCATACTCAAACAAAACATTGTTGTTTCGTGGAAGGAGCTCCTCATTTTATACAACTAAAATACGCAGTATGAACACAAGAACTAATACTAATTGAATTTAAACTTAAACAAGAAAAGATTCGCTAACAAATGAAGTCAACAGTTTCTTGTTTAGTGGTTTAATATTAACAAACCTCTTTTGACCAACTGATTGCCAAACATGAATGAGCTAACAAGTAATGACGAACTGAACGAAACAATCAATACATTGCAATTAAGTGTTGTTGACCTATAAAATTACCCTCTACATCAGCAAATTATCGAGTTTCGGGTAATATAATTTCAATAACCAAATCTAAACCAATAACTATCTTAAAACTTCCGTTAGCACCAATCACCCACCCAAATCGAAATAACCCAAAACCAATCGACCAAAATCTATTTGGATTGGGTGGTCTTTTGGGTTAACCCGTTTAACGAACACCCCTATTTTCAACCCATCATTGATCTTTCAATAAAGTTCAAAAAAATTCTAACAAGAAAAAATGAAAACAATCTTAGTTCTTACCTGAGACATCTTTTTCAAGATCAGAAGCCAAAATAACGACCAAAGATTTAATATTGTGTTTTCGTTCTAATGTTGTACGAACAAAGAACCAAATAACATAGATCGAGAAAGTGGCTACGGGTCACCACATCATAGCCACCATTGGCAAAACGCAACAGATCGCCACCATTAAAAAAAATGGAAGTTCGGCACGTATGATGATGATGACGATGGTTGAAGATTTTTGGAGTGGTGGTTTCTTTTCTTTTTGAGGCGGCAGGGATAATGAGAGAAGAAAGTGATTTTGATTTTGTTTTGTTTGACCTAATCATCAATTAATTATCACCTAATTTGTTTGACGGTTTTTAGAAATGGTTATCACGAAATTCCTTTATTGCCCCTCCATCCCATATTAGATAATATTTAAATTTTCTTTATTTACAGATTTGCCACAAATCTTCTCATCCATTGATCAACAAATCTAACGGTTAATAAAGGGTTCTCGCAGTTCTCACACTTAACAGAGTTCTGAAAATAAAGTTACACTATATATATATATATATATATATATATATATATATATAATAATAATAATAATAATAACGTGGTGCACGATACCCTTGTTGACATCTGTTCTCGGTCAGGGATTTCAGCTCGTAAAGAAATTGACATCGGGCTTATTGGAGAAAGGGACCAACCCAACCGATATGTTGCTCTACTCATGGGATGGAGGGCTTGATGTATGTGTCGATCTGACAGGGTCATCACCATTGACGCAAACTGGTATGGCTGATTTTGTACCTGGTTGTGCGGTGATTGAAGCCGCACAACGTAAACGTGTCAAGTATGAAGCTAAATGTGCGGATTTTGGATATCGGTTTCTTCCTTTCTCATTCTCTTCTTTTGGGGAACTTGAGAAGGATGCAGTGTCTTTTACTAAAGCGGATCCGGAAGTTCTCGGTTATTCAAGACATTGGGGCGCGAGCTGCTATACATATTTTTAGTAGGATTTGCTTTGATGTAGCTAAAGGAGTGGGGGCTAGATAGTTTCTCGGCTTCCACTAATTTCTTGTAAATCTTATGATTTTCTAATAAAGTGATAATAATAATAATAATAATAATAATAATAATAATAATAATAATAATTGTATTAACATAGATACATATAAATATAGAACAATAAATTTTGTTTTATAACAGTTATCAAACTGCTTCCGCCTCCTTCCAAATCTCCCTAAAAACGATACTACCACCTATTAAATTTTGTTTTAGGGATCCCTTTGTTTTATATAACAACTACCAGTTGAGTATTAACCCTATCACCCCTACCTGTATAGCTACTCCCCTTGTGTTGTGGAGCCTCATCTTGGTTGCAATCAAAGGTAAGTCTCTTATGTGTGTGTTATGTATTTTGTGCGATTTGGGTAATAAGGAATTCAGTTCGCTTATGGGTGAATTTTGATTTGTTTAGTGATTTTAGTTGAATCGGACACTACTGACTCCAATATTGTCTCTACAATATGATTTTGACCATTTGATGATAGCTTATGTTCAATTTTCTATTCCTAATTTGAATTCAGCATTTTGTGTGTGTGTGTGTGTGTTTTCTAGGATGTCACAACTTGATAGATAGACATGATTCATTCCTAAATTTGACAAGTCAAAATTAGGAAAAAACCATCATGGCATCATTTTAAATAGAATGTATTTGTTTAATATTAGAGAGTACTAAAACTAATGTTTGTTGGCATACCTAAACAAGTAAATAGGAGTAACACTTTGATAAGCAATACCTAACCTAATTAAGCAAAATGATTTCACCCCTAAATAAGCTGTACCAAAATGTATTAAGTAGATAAACAGTTTCAATAATAGCACATGTCTTCGTAGTAACAATATAAGCCTTATCAGCAGATGAAATGCAAAGCTTTAACTGCATAAGATACACTTGAGTACAACACTACCACTTGTTATCATTAAGTACTAAGTCTCACAATCACATTATTTATTCTTTTAGTTTTAACATTGCTGAGTGCATTTGAATGATAACCTAAATTGCCCTCAACCAAGTGCACCAGGTCGTCCATGTGCCAGATCCTATACAGGATGGTTTGCATTATGTAGTGAATAGGGTTCCAAGAGATCTCTTTGACTTTGAGGAAGAAAATAGTGAAACTGTAAGTGACTCGTATTGGTGTGAGCCTCCTGAAAACAGATTGTGCCAGGAGAAGGTAAACATTGGGTGCTGTAGTCTATTGGAGCGTGTTGAAGGGGACACAAATCTAGGCTCAAGAAAAAGTACTTTTATGACCTCAAGAATAACAACACTAGATTAAAGCAACGTCCAAAATGCATCCCGGAAAAGGATTTTTTACAGTTGCTTCACTTATAGAATAATAAACAACAGGTAATTTGGTAAATAAATTATTCACTGCTAATATTTCTTTATAGTAATACTTTTCGTTTGATATGTCTTTATATCCATTAATGTATGTACAGAAGCGTTGTTTAATCGCAAAGGAGCGTCGAATGTCCCAAAAAAACATGCATACAGCTGGTCCAAAAAGTTTCTCAAGAATTCGTGAGGATATGGTAATTAGTCATTTTTTCATGATGTGTGCTTTTAATGGCATAACCACTAGTGATACTATCTTGTTGATGTTTTTATTTGTTGTGAATACAGAAAAATGAAGATCCAACCAAGGAACCAGCCAGCTCAACCAAATTGTTTGAGCGCACGCGTGAAAGGAAAGGACATGTATATACTGATACCTATGATGAAACAGAAAGGCTGATTGTAAGATATGATACATAATTTATATATTTGATTGTACTATTAGTTAATTATAAGTTGGGTAAACTTTTTTCCCCTGATAATGAAGGAACAAATGAAGAACTACAAGGCTCCAGAAGAAGATGGAAGTGAATCTGTAGATCCTTTTCTGGCTGTGATGAACAAAGTGTACAATGGACACTGTAGAATATTTAGAAAGGGTGTTACAAACAAGTTAATAAAGGTGAATGGGGGTGAGACATCATATATGGTTCGAGGGGAGCTTATTGAATCTGTGAGAACTGCTATAGATGCTGAATTGAAATGGTTGGTTGACATGTGGAAACATATTGAAGACGATCACGAACCGGAAGAAGCTTGAGCTAGCATAGGAACATAAAAGAAATAAGGCTGTACTAGAAGATATGCGTAAAAAAATTGGAAGACCAACATGACAAATTAGTTAAAGATGCAGTCCAGAAGCTTATACAAAAGTTACCTCCTAGTGTTGTTAGAGAGTTTTTAACATGAGTTATCGTATCTGTTTGGTTCAAGGTACGTCCCTCTTATTTTAATTCGATACAAAACATGCTCTAAACATATTACATGACTAAATAGAACCTTACATGACAAACCGACCCACCTGGCCCATTTTGACCCAAACATGCTTTAAATTATTTCATGACCATACTTTTTTTGAGCAAAGTATAAATGTGATTTATCAAGCATAGGTGCATATCTTGTTTTAGTATAAATATGCTTTATGTAGCTGCATATAGGATATAAATTATCGACGGTCACGCTGACTACTCTATATACATGTTTGTATTACCAAGGTGCTGATTTATGGTGTATTGAGCTGTTTTGTTGACTGTTGTATATGTTTCTATAAAACCTTCATGTTTATACTCATGTAACATATGACCATCCCAAATAATAGATGGCCTGTTGTGCAATTTGAGTTGGCCTATGCGCAATAGCATAGGTTAGGATTATGTTTTAGAGTGGTCAAAGCATTCAACGAGCTTTAGAAACAAACCATAAAGTATTCTAACTTCTGATATTTGTATAATTTGATACCCCTTGCAATAATTTTGGTTTGTAATAGCCATGACCCTTTTTATGTCTTTGTAGCAAGTCTGTCTATTAATAGATCTAAAAATCCACAATTTGTACTCTACTCAATATTACAATATATTGAATTTCTACTTATATTATTGCTACGTGGTCTAGTGATTTCTTTTCTGGCTAATAGTGTAATCGTTGTTGAAATCTACTTTATTGTAGAGATTTGGCCATCTTTTGGTTTGGATATATATCACGAGTGTAACCTAACAATATTTTTTATTGTTTTCATTTGGACCAGGCAACGTCGCTTTATAGTACTTCAAGCTGTATGTGGAGATTTGGAAAAAGTGAACTCAATATGTCTAGTGTTGCAGTTTGATTACATCGAATAGTTTTGTCAAAGTATTATACGATGTTATCTATGATATATTATTATTCCTATGGTCGAACAAATGTTAATTATTAATGTATCATTATACCTTTTGGAAGAATGTGAATGATATAAATATCACATATTTAGCATTGTATTGTGGGAAATAAAAGTGTTACTAATCATTAATAAAAGTGTCGCCTTATATGATTGAAAACAACTAGAAGTGTTGTGTTTCACACAATAAAGTGTTGCGTACTTTGTTGTAATAATGAGAAAGTGTTGCACTTAAATCTAAAAGTGTTGTGTTTGTGTGAAAACATATTAGTATTTCATTTGGAAAAGTGTTGCACTTAAGTAAAAAAATTGTTGCATTTGAATGTAAAAAGTGTTACACTTGGCATAGAGAGTGTTGCATTTTAATGCAATAAGTGTTGCAATTCACTAAAAAAGTGTTACAATTAAGTATAAAAAGTGTTGCACTTTAAAGTATCACATTTGGTAAACATAAGCAACACATTTAAAAAATGTTGCACATTTCAATTGAAAGTGTCGCTTATACCTAAGGCGACGTTACATAACGTAGCACTTGATAAAGTGTTACATTTGGCATAATGCAACATTTTAAACACATAATACAACACTTTAGCAGTGTCGCTTTAACTTCATTTTGTAGTAGTGTATTCGAGACGATTTTCTATAATTTACTCGTTAAAGTTTTTTTTTTCTTTTTTTTTTTTAATTAAAATTTACTGAACGATGATGAATACATAGTTGCTTTCTTTCGTATTACAGGAAAAAAATAATTCTTTATCATAAAGAAAATCGTCTTGAATATATGATTTATAGCTTTTCCATACATGTAGATATTGACACTTATTGTTCCTTAGTTTCAATCGCAGACGAGACATATTGATATTGATATACAATTAAATTATCTTCCTAAAATACAAAAGAAAGCAACTATTTATTCTTCATCGTTCGGTAAAATTTATAAAAAACTTTCACGAGTAAATTTAAATTTTCATCCATGATTTCTTTAAAATCAAAGGTTCTTGTTGTTTTGGTGATTGCAACACTATTAACGACCCCCTTCGAAAACATAGAGCAATGTTTGTAGTCTATAGATGAAGTAATTGTTTGCTATGTGGAAGTTCAAAGAGCTTTTGTGAGTGGTGACATGGAAATTACAATTGTCCATTCATGTTCTTTGGCAATCAAAGACATAACTTCAAATTGTTGGGGTCGAGTGTTTCATTACAACACAAAGATCGTTCCTACATAGTCTAACATGTACGAAGCTAGGATGGATTGTTACTGTGTCATTTTTATTATTCGCAATAAAACTATTATAGAAACATATTTGTCAAAATAATATTTTCAACAAGGGGACAATGTCACGAGACAGTGTCATCTTCTACAGCTTGTGGTTCAAGATATGTGAACATTTTGCGTGTTTACTTGAACTTATGTCACTCTCAGTTACATTTTAGAGGAGTGAAGATGCGGTGAGAAAAAATCATTTGAATGAAAAACAGGAGAAAGGAATACTAAACACACCTTTTAAATGAGGAGGGAAAATAAGAGATGTAATGTATTCATATTTGTTGGTACATTTTAAATATGCGGTTGTGACTCATTATCACATTTCTTATTTTAATTTTGTTTCTCACTTGATATTAGCTTTATTTAAAGAATGTAAAAATAATCAAACTTTTATATAATAAATAAAAATGTCATTTATAATATGAAAATATCTTTATAAATCTCTTTTAATTCAATTGAGAAAAATTAATATGTGAAAACCTAAATTAGATCAGATTAAAAAAAAAAAAAAAAAAAAAAAAAAAAAAAAAAAAAGCGCTTGTTTTTTACAACTTTTTTTTTAGGTTAACGTACGTTACCACCTTGGGTTATTGTTGAACAATTTAACTCGAATAAATTATAAAAAGCCCTCTTACTTGTTGAAACATCAAATTAGTTTCTAAACACATAAAATTTATATTTTAACTTCTATCATATCACCCTTTTAAATAAAATAACAAAATATTCTGTAAACCTATCAGATATGATCTTTCAACAAACTTTTTATTGTATTAGTATAATAAATTAACCTATAAATACATTAAATTTATATTATTTATATTTAATTTTATACATTATTATTATTATTATTATTATTATTATTATTATTATTATTATTATTATTATTATTATTATTATTATTATAAAATTTTACATAAAGTTAGAAGGTAATCTAAACACAAGTTGTGCTCTCACTCATTTCTGAATATAAAAACTCACTCTATGAAAGATAAATGCACCACTCTTAACATAATTAGAGTGGCTAATAAAAATAGACTTAATACGCGAAAGTGTCCAAAGCCTCCGCATCGAATTCTCCGAACGTAGAAAAAGCAAATAGTATGAACTTGTATCCATTGTCATTCATATTTGGACGCATAGTTCATTTTTTTCCTCACTGCATCCACGTACACACCTCGAAAATGTAACTGAAAGAGACATTAGTTCAAGTAAACAAACAAAATGTTCACATATCTCGAACCACAAGTTGTAGAAGATGACACTGTCTCGTGACATTGTCTCCATTTGAAAAAAATATCATTATAAGAAATATGTACTTATAATAGTTTTATTGCAAACAATAAAATGACACATTAACAATTCATCCTTGTTTCGTACATGTTAGACTATGTAGGGACCATCTTTGTGTTGTTACGCCTCGACCACAACAATGTGAAGTTATGTCTTTGACCGCCAAAGAACATGAACGGACAACTGTAATCTCTATGTTTCCACTCACAAAAGCTCTTTGAACTTCTAGATAGCAAACCATTACTTCATCTTTAGACAACAAACATTGCTCTAAGTTTTCGAAGGGTGTCATTATTAGTGTTGCAACCAAGATAACAACAAGAACCTTTGATTTTAAGGAAATCATGGATGACAATTTTAATTAACTCGTGAAAAGTTTTTCTATAAAAATTTGCCGCACTCTGAGATATAATGATTCTTTTTTATTTCAAGAAGGAAATTTAATTGTATATCATAAAAAAAATCGCCTTGAATATATGATTTATAGCTTTTCCATATATGATAATTGTCTAATAGCATACGAGACAGGATTGGAAATTCGATTATTAGTAATAACCAATGTACTAAAGAAATAATACGATGAAAAATTACATTGCACTACTACAAAGGTAGAAGCCTCTAGCTTTTGTGTGTGAGAGTACCCTAAGAGGGTAAGGAGTAATAACACCAAATTACACTAACACCACTGTCATTTCAGCGCCACATCATTTTAACACCAAATAACATAACACCAAAAACAATAGGAAATCATAACACCCAATAACACCACTTTTTATAATTTTACAAATTCTACCCTCAACAAATTCATTTATTAAACATTCAAACACTTCATTTATTAAATTTATTTACAAATAACAATTTTATAAATAATAATAATAATAATAATAATAATAATAATAATAATAATAATAATAATAATAATAATAATAATAATAATAATAATAATAATACCTAGCCCAAATGTTACAAATTCTACCCAGCCGAAATGTTAAGCAAAAAAAAAAAAAAACTTGTCTTCTCCTTCACCTGCACACACTACACACACACCAAACGCATACCAAACAGACACACACTACATACACACAGAAACGCAAATCCCATCCTCTAAACGGTAACATTTATAATGCAAGGGGCTTTTTTATTACCTTTCAAAACATGGCAACGCACGTTGCTATACCAACGCACGTTACAATTCTTCTCCAACGCATGCTAGTAGGAAATGGTGAAACGCAAGAAAACGGCGTTGAGGTTCTGCTACGTAGGAATAACACAAGTTTTGCGTTATCACTCCCTCCCCTCTAAAGTGATCAAGTGATCATATTCCTCTTGATTCATTGCTCATTAATTAATTCTCTTAGTTTTTCATTTGATTTTCACAAAGTATGAAAGATTATTTTTTTTAAATCTCTTATAAGTTAGATGAAATTACTACTAATTAAATAGATATTCATCACAGTTTTAGAATACAAAGGACTAGATACGTTTTTTTTTAGAACACTATCTTAGAACAACTTTTTAAAATCATCCTAGTTTGAGAAAAACTTAAAAAGATAGGAAAATTTGCATTTCAGTGATATAAGATGCTACTTATTTTCAACTTGACTCAATTTTGTGACACATTGTTAAAATTATGATTTTCTTACAAAGTGCCAAGAATACCCTTTTGACACCCTCTGCTTCCATATGTCAGTCATTTGCAAACTTTTAATTTTCAAATCTATTCCTTTTCAATCGTATTCCTCTATTTGTGTTCGCAATATATGCATCGTAGCATGTCCTATATGTGTACAATAACATAGATAAAAATGAACAAATGTACGACAAATCCATTATTCTTCCTCTTCTTCCTTTTCTATCACATCCATATTTTTCATTTATTTTAATTCTTCTTAACAAACATAACAATCACATGAGCCACTAATGTAACTATCATATGAAGAAATTGATTACGATGGTTCAAATTAAAATATTGCAATTTTAACGTAAGAAAAACAAAATTTTTATTTAATTAAAAACAGTCGTTAGTATAAAAAGACTAACTTTGCAAACGTTCGTTGATTAAAAGGGCTAACATTGTCACATGAAGACTAACGGTCTAAGGAAATGTTTCAAGTCGAATTAAAATTTGAAAGTTTGTTGGTCAAGTAAGCAATAAAAAAGTAAACGGTCCAACTTGATACTTTTTTTGAAATTACGATGGTATTTTATAGTTTTTACCCTAATTCAAATAACATTAAAACATTACAATAATAAAATGAGTAAACTAATTTTAATTTGCACGATGCCAAATGTCTTCCACCAAATCGACTTTTAGGCTTAAATGAGTTGTTCTGTTGATTATCTTCCGAGTAACTTACAACGATTCTTCATGCGTTCTTACGGGATCTTAATCACGGTGTTGCTCCCCTCATAAAAAATTGGGAGATATCGCCTGCCTTTTGCTCTGAATTATATCATATTATGTAATATGATGCATGTGTATATTATATCCAATACTCGACTTCGGTCCAACCCTCTAGTCATATGTTTAATCACTAGGCACTTCTTCTTTAATACACCAAAAGATCGTTCCACATCTTTCCTTGTTGTTTCGCGCTTCGTCTTATACAATATTCTTTCGTGATCATTCATACCCGAATTTGAAACGGACTTTATAAAAATGGACCATTCTGGATATATCCCGCTGGTAAGATAATATCCCCTTTTATAAGTTACGTTGTTAGCCACGAATGAAACATTCGGTGCTCTCGCCGCTTTGAGATCATTAAAAAAGGGTGATTGATGTAAAACATTCACGTCTTTATTCATCTCAGAACCAAAGAATGCTTGCTAAATCCATAAATCTTTGGAGGCGATCACTTCCAATAAAATGAATGGATCTGGTCCGTGATCACCTCAAGCAAATTGAGCTCTATGAGCTTGTGGGCAGTTCGCCCACGGCCAACCTGTATAATCAATGCTTCCTATCATCCCAGGAAACCTATGCTTTTGCTCATGATGAGCATAGAGTCTTTCAATGTCAGTATATATTGGCTTTCACAAAAACTCTTCACCGTATAACTCCATGATGGCCTCACAAAAATTTCAAAGACATTTACGAGCCGTTGTCGCATCCATTTGTAGATATTGGTCCAGAGCATCAGGATTGGCTCCATATGCTATTTGACGAATTGCCGAAGTATACTTCATCAATAGAGAAAGACAAAGTGTGACCGCGCAATTAGTAGTTTGTTGAAAATAACAAGAATGATCAGTTACCTCTCGAACAATTTGTGTGAATAGGTTTTGGCTCATTCGAAAACGTGCATGGAATGTTCTTTCGTCATACACTGGGTTTCAGAGAAGTAAGCTGCAACTAAACGATTATTAGCACCGTAATGATCCCTGTAACTATGGGTTCGTGGGATTTTTGGCTTTGACGTTTGAAAATCCTCCTAACAAGCTTTTGTAAAAAGCGCGAGCTTGGTAGTAACTTCATCTTCATCGTCCAAAGATGAAGTGCCAAAAAATAGCTTGTAAGACATTATGTAGATTAAATGTGTAAAAGTGTTTAGAGAGAATGTGTTTGAATGTGTATATAGAGAATTGTAGTTTGAATTTGTGAATAAAATAATGAAATGAGTGGGTTATTTATATTGTTAAAGTTTTTTAAATTTTAAATGTTAAAAAAAGTTATTTTATTTATTTATTTATTTTAACCAAACGGTTACATTTTAGTTTCAGTTTGTTGTTTTGTGCTTGGTTACGGTCGTACCTGCGCTCGAATACAAAAAAAATAGAAAAAAAACCCCGACCGATTACGACCGATTGGCCACGTAAACCGCGACCAAAATGTGAATCAGGCTATCGTTATTTACAATCTCATCCAACCCAATATTTCATTAAAATATTATTTTCTCACTCATCCACATATACAATCTATACATACAATCAATTTCAACTTTTTTACCATTTATCAACAACCCAACCTAACACAAAATATTATTTTTATGTTTGTGTTTATAATATAAAATAAATTCTAAATTTAACATATAACTAGTGATTACTTTTTAAATCATATAAATTTTAAAAAAGAATAAAATGAAAAATAAGAAAAAGGACCTTGGGAACCCAAATTGAAACAGTCAAAAAGTAAACATTGGGAATTCCATTACTACATACTCACTTTTTATTTTATTTTTTCTCATCTTGTACTGCACTTTTTGCTTTTTCTTCTCCGGTGAATATATCAATTTTCCGGCAAGAAAAATTGATCACTACCAGATTCGGAGGAAATTGTTGGCAGAGTGACACGTGGCAAGGTCGGTTCAAATGTTTGGAAGTCACATACCGACCAGATCGTGACTTTCTCTCTCTTTCTTAGGTATTCTTTTAATATAATATTGAGTATTTTTTGTCTTGTATACTTCGATCGGTCGGATCAGTTTGCCAATAAAGATAGTCTCAGTCGACCTACCCCCGACCGATATTGGTGTGCATAGCCTAATGCCTTGCTTCCCCTGATAACAAAGTCAACTCGTCAACACTTACACAATAACTTTAACCTCAAATTTTGTCAAAAAAAATATTACAATCTATCTTATCAATCCAAAGTAGTGATTCCATATAAGAAGCAGCAAAATTTGAGTGGAATTTTCCCGGAATCCCAATATATATAGTTGATTTGTTCTGAGTTAGGATCATAAACATAAAGTCCAGGCAATTCTGTGTCATTTGTATTAACAATTGCAGGTTCACCACTCTTTCTAAATCCAAGTACATCAATTATTGATACTGGTGTTTTAATGGTGAATATCTCTGGAAAAGATTCTGGATCACCATTTTGCATCATCCATATACGTACATTGGACCCATATGTGTTCTCAAGCACAAAGAGAGTCCCTTAGCCTAGATATAAGAATATCGCCCCTTGTCAAACCATTGGTGAGGTATACTTCTGTAAAATCTTCAATTATTGTATCAAACGGCACAATCATATGAGAATCATTATTTAAATCAGAAGCGAGCCAATAAATAAAATCATCTATAACCACCAGATTATGTGTGGAGGAAATTGATTTGCGAGGCTGATTGCTATGTGGGCTGCTCCAAACCCGTGAGCTCAATGTAAAAACTTCAACTCGTCTAGGAATGGTATTAAATTTCTTCAACATCTTACGACTACTTATAATCTTGACAAGCTTAGGGTCACTAATATGTGGACAAACCCCAAAACCAAAAACAGTTACATAATTACAAGGCAATGCATCTAACACATCAGGGACATCAATAGCAACTGCTTTTTTTATTGCAGGATTCAAAATAACAGCCGTCTTGATTGATCCAAAACCATTCGGCTTTGCATGCTGGCTGTAGAAACACGACAAGCCTTGAGAGATTCCCATAAGTATTGGACGGTTATGACACCCCCAAAATTTACAACGCATCGGAATACCAATTTGGGTGTAACTTCATAGTTCATAAAAACAAGTTACATAAAACGACCTCAAAAGAGACGTTTAATAAAATGTCACATTCGATTTGATAAATCAGAGTACAAAGGTCCCTACAATTTTTATTCAAAACTTTAAGTTACAAGAGTTCAAACATGACTCATTTGCATATATATATATATATATATATATATATATATATATATATATATATATATATATATATATATATATATATATATATATATAAAAATTAATAATTATCGAATGTGAAGAAAACAAGTTTTTCAATATTTGATATCCACGCGACTCCGATTGCTCCCAATGCTCAGCTAGCAAAATAATACCTGAGAAAATACATGCTAAAAAGTCAACATAAAGTTGAGTGAATTCATAGAGTTTAATAAGTAAAGAGTGAATACAAGATAATCCAGTTTAAAAGAAGTTGGGCTACGCCCGTAATAAAGTTGACATGTAACAAATACAAGTCGAGAAATAAGATTTATAGCATTGAGCTCATGAAACCGAACCTTGGCCAAGTTTAAATGCCCCTCACGAGGTATTCAATTGCCATTTATCTCAATTCTCAATATTATATGTCCGTTTGGTAATAAAGGCTCTAAGTGAGCGCTACTCACCCGAACAGGCCTGCCTGGACAAATATGCATATCTATAATATTAGTGTTTACTCACGTAATTAACGGTTCATGAAATTAGGGACTTGATGGCAAAGGTACTCAATGTCTATAATTATGTAATCAGGTCAAGCATACCAAAAACTACTTGTATTCCGTTTGTAAAACTAGCATGTATCTCCCTCGCGAGATTTATAAAACGTTTAAATAAGTAAAAGCGAGGCTATAAACTCACCTTGATGATACGGTAGATAGGATAAAGTAATGTCAATAGTTATAGTAAGAATGGCTCCAAAAGGCAACCTGAATAATATGGAAGTCTGAGATGTTGATAATTTAAGCTTGAATTATCGTGAATAATGATTTGAAACAATATCGAATGATAAAATGGTTTGTGTGACAAAGGTGGCTTGCGATTAAGGAAATAGAAGCGATAAAGAAAATGCATAAATTGCATACACATATAAAATGTATACCATTAGTCGACATGTATAATCATATTCCTTAGAATCCATGTACACATCTAAACTCTCTTAATTTGACTCATTAAGTGTTTCGCATAACAACTATACTTCGTTTTAACTCATTCCGCCTAATATGTAACTTTTAGTAAAAATTCCCATTTTGACCCATTACCACGATTGAGACTATTAGACATAAACAAAGCCAACGACTAATTTATTAGTCGCAAAATA
This sequence comes from Artemisia argyi, assembly GCA_030686995.1. Taxonomy (NCBI): domain Eukaryota; kingdom Viridiplantae; phylum Streptophyta; class Magnoliopsida; order Asterales; family Asteraceae; genus Artemisia; species Artemisia argyi. The sequence goes on from CM060693.1 coordinate 13,538,169, forward strand.
TTTAGTTTTACTTAAGTTCCACGCTAAAACAATTTCATAATGCTACTAGACTATTAGAAGAGCTTTGTCAAGATTGACTTTTGTAATATATTCTCTCCAAATCTGACCCGTCCGAAACGACCCGCTAGATGACATTTTCAAGACTCGGACCCAAAAGAGATTTAATGCAAAATGACATTCCGAACAACTTTTGTGTTTTAACGGAAGGCCGATTCAGAGCAGAAAAGGCTCAAAACCCCGTTTAAAAACTGCATCAGCTCACTTTTTATAAAACAAGTGCTGTCATTTTAAAAGAAAAAATGTAGAACTGATTTTTAATCAAAATCACCCTCATTTTCGCACTTTCACACCCAATCCCCGCGGTAGACTAAAAACGTTGTTTCGGACAACTTTCGTGTTTTGGCCGAAGGCCGAAAAGGGCCAGAAAATGACGAAAATGCCCTTATTCAGATCTGACAGCAACTAAATTTTATACAAGTGCTGTTTGGAAATTTATAGTTTTTCTAAATTTCAAATGACCGCCAAACGTTCGTTATTAAGAATTAGAAGCCGAATTTTATATCAAAACGTTCATATTAACATCCTCTATCATATTCAAAAGACAAAAATCAATTTCAAAAATTTCAACCTAGGCGAAACAAGCCTGAAACTTTCTGGTCTAAAATGGGTAGCTTTAAACCCCTTCAAACTTCAATTTTCGCAATATACAACATCACCATAACCTCTAACTAGCCTAATCCCATTCCAGAATCATCCCAACTATTAATCCAACCTTAATAATATTTCACACATCACCACATGGATTCTAAGTACTAGATTATAAACATGCATGCATATATATAATAAAAAAAAATCAAATTAAGATCAAAGAAAATACTTACAAAAGAGGTATAGAAACAAGAAGATGATCAAAACCACAAACCCTTGTGGTTTTGATGATTTGGTCGAACACAAGGAGGAACAAAGGAAATCAAAAACTTGATTTTTCTTGCCCACAATTGCTTATTGTTAACCCAATTTAGCTCCTTAGTAACCCTTCAACCTTTAATTGCTTCCAATTTGGAAAATTAAGAAATCTTCAAAAATTATAATCTTAAAAAAAATCAATGCATGATGGATTATATTTGTTTGGGATTGATTAGGGTTAGTTTAGGATAAATTTTGGAGTGATTGGAAGTGATTTTAGGAATCAAGATGAAGATTTTTGGTGGTTTTGGGGGTTGAATTGTCGAACAGTAGGGAGAAGGAGAGGAGCAGGACACGTTTTCTGTTATATCTGTGATGTGGTGTATGTGTTTTTTTTATTTATAAAAGGTATATTGGGTATATATTGATATAAGGTAAGAAAAAAATAATTAAGGGGGGAGTGTTTGGTTTTTGGTTTTGATGGGGAAGTAAAAATTATAAAAGGAGTGTTTGGCTAACTATATGTATTTATTTTTCTAAAAATTTACATTACATTAGTTTGTGTTAAAACACTTAAATAAAATGTTACAAAGTTTGAACATACTATTTTGACACAGATTTCGGCTAAAACGCGAGAAAATTCGGGAAACACAAAAATAGAAATAATTAAGCTCTAGAAGCTAAAAATATGAAATTGTTGATTTCTTAAATGATTTAACAGATATATATCCAAGGCACGATGCAAAATTAGTTAAAAACGACAATTTCGTTAAAACGACTAGAAACAAAAATAATGAATTCCATAAAAATTTGTAATAGAATAAGAGGTTGGTTCACGTTGTTAAAAATTTAATATGTAAATTTAAATTGGGTAAAACGTAACGGTGCAAGGTTTACGTAAAAATAGAAAAATTGAAATGTGACTTTTAAAATATGATTGTAAGGAAACAATGATGCATAAAAAGTGTAGAATGGACGTAGTCTAATCGTGGTTGAATGAATTGAACGTGTTATGACGAAACGCGGATAATTTTCGACAAAGTTAATTATTTAAAAATAGAATAGTTAAATAATATTAAAATTAATGACATGAAATTTTTGAAATGTCACAGCACGTACCCCTTAAGAGAGCGACGTCCCGGCGCTCAATTCTTCTTAATCATTTTTGGTCGTTTTAAAGATTTTTGGGATGGAAGCATGTATAAAAACCATGTTGAAACTCGGGTTTGTGGTTGTGATTGTAGAATGTCTATTTTCAAATTTTTAGGAATCATTATTTGAAACGAAGTTTAAATCAGTCATATCCTCAAGACGTGATTAAAATATGATGTATAAAAAGTGTAATTTGAAATATAGGGTAAGGTGTCATTATAAATATTGGTTATGATTTTTACAAAAGAGGGTGGTTAGAACCGACTCTTTAACTTAAGAAGGTCATTTTGGTAATTTAAATACTTGTGAAATATTTGTAAATTTTTTATAAAGTTGTATAAAAATTTTATAGAAGCCCATGGAGGTGCTTAATGCATTTTGTGCTCGGGATTTTGACAAAGTAAAAAGGTAGCAACGAAGATAGAAAAAGTGATAGAAATCACGTAATGTGTAAGTAATGGTATGAGGGAACGAATAGAATGTCAAGAGGGTCCTTAAAGGAAAGGATAGAATAAAAGTGTTGGCGATAAGACATTGGGAGACAAGGAATTTAGCAAGTCGTCAATTCATGGAAGCGAATAATAGTACATTACTATTAGCTTATCAAGCTCGCGGCGGTCGATACAAAAATCGGAAAAATCCACATAACAAATTACGAGTCGAGAGGAGTTCATAGCCCATAGAATGGTTCGTACACGCGCTATGGTGGATACACATAAGCCCACTCCTTCATAACTCTATCACTTACATAAAGAGGCGTCCCAATCCATGTAAATGAAGATTTATGAATTTATGGTTCGGCGGTTTATAATTTCTTTATTCAAATGAAGAAGCGTCCTAATTCATTTCAATAAAACGATTATAAATCATCCTACTTAAGTATGTCTGTCACAAAACAAAATACACAACAAGATCAAGTGTTACAATAAATAGAAGGATGTCTACTTAACGACACGATTCATCAAAATCGTAAGAAGTAACGAGAATAATAATATGAAATTAGTCAATCGCATTCTGAAAGGTAAGTGCCAAAGGATGGCACGATCCGAGATGACAAGTTAAGGTCGTACTCCCATCAATTGAAAGATTTCAAAAGAATAAATAACGAAAACAACACACAAGGCATAAGAAGAATGTTCACACTCGGAGTTGAACAATAAAATTACTAGTGGAATTGACAAAGTACACCGAATGTCAATATCATCAAAAGGAAATAAAGTAAAGTAGCGAAAATGTTTCGGAGATCACCGAATCGTTCATTGATTGGTTCAGAACCGTCAGATTATTATTGACCAAGGTCAATAAGTCAAAGATAGCCTAGAATCAATACTCCGGTGATAGTGTAGTGTTTCCCCGGGTCGTAAAAGTCCCAGCGAGATTGAAATGGTGCTTTAGGAATCGTTTATGAGTGAGTGGGACTGAGGACAGTAGCCCAGATGATATGGAATTGATTTTGCTACTGTTATTTTGGTATTGACAAACAGATATAATATTCACAAAAATCAGATACCAGATATATGCACAAATTCACAATTAAGAACACGTATCGGACTGGAAAAGTGGGTTCTTGGTATTTATCAAACTACAGGGTGCTTTTGACACTTTTCAAAACTTAAAATTAAAAATAAAAAAGAAATTATAAAAGTGAATAAAATACTATTAAAATATTATTTAATTAATTAAACTATTTAAAATCTAATTTAAATCTAATTTATATTTAACTAATAATTATAACTATTACAAATTAAACTAAAAATTTGCAAAAACAATTTCTAAACTTAAAATAGAACTTGAAGAAAGTATAAAAAATTAAAATAAATATTTTTGTCTTTTTATGATTTTTATATTAATTAAAAACTATTTAACTTAATTAAACTAATTAAAATATTTTTAATTTATATTAATACTAAATTAACTTAGAAAATTAAGATAAAATTTATAAAATTACTTAACCATCACAGGAATCCTAAAAAATTATAAAAACTCTAAAAATTATGCTTTAAGATTAAACAACTAATTATTTACCTTTTAATTAACTTAAGTCTATTTTAAACAAATAAAATAAGAAAAATAGAAAATGAACAGTAGAATCTCAAAATTTATTTTCTAAAAACTTATTATACTATATTAGAACTAGGAAAATTATAAAAACTAGGTTTAACCTTATAAAAACTAATTAAGCTATTTAATACTTGATATTAATTAATAATAAAGAAAATTAAAATTAAATCTAATTAACACTAAATGACAAAATAAAAATCTGAAAAAATTATCAAAATTACTTTACTATATAAGGTATTTAATAAAAATATAAAAACACTAGTGACTTAATTAAAATATAAAAATGAAAATTAAAATTAACTTGAATTAAATAGAAACTATCACTTACTTTAACTTTGATTTTTTTGGAATTTTCTTTTTCTGAACTACTTTACACCTTAAAATAACAAACTTTTGTAAAGACACTTTCCAAGATAGCTTATAAATAAGCTATAAGCACCCCCCCTTGGCTACACAGTTGACTTATGTTGACTGTGTGGTCAATTTGGGTCAAATGGCCTTGGGTGGGGTCCACAATGGTTAAAAAGGGTACAAACAAGATTAGCAAACACAAATAAGCCAGAAATAACAATGCTAGGTCACAAATAAGCTGTTTAAGATGAATTAAGCACTTACCACTATGCACTTATGACTCAGAACTGGGACAAACTTGGTGAGCAAATGCAGGTGGGGTCCACTAGGCTAAGGGTCAAAGTATTGGTCAATGGTGAGACCCTGGTAGGAGGGGGGATGAAAGATGCAAGGGTCATGGCCTGGGGCCCACTAGCTTGATCAGAAAACCACCACCAAGTGGTGGTGGTAGTGGTGGTGCTGCTGAGACAGAGCAGACCTCAGCCCTGCAAGTCACTTTGTGGCTTTGTGGGGCCCACAAGAAAAATAGCAAAAATATAACCAAGTTGGGAAACCAAAGATGAGCTATCAGATTACAATTAGGAACAAATTTCAACCTCTCAATCTAAGCACATAAATCACAACAATTCCTTGAAATTTGGTAAAAATCTGAGATGTGCAAAAGTTGACTTTGAGTAAAACCTTACTAGTTTGACTTATTTGAGTTTCTAACACTCACTACTTATTAAATAAGTTGAAATAAGCTAAGATAAAGTTAAATTAATCTAAACCTACTACTAATAACCTAATTTGAGGGTTTGTGGGACTACAAAACCAACACAGTTAACTGTGTTGGTTGATTTTGTATGATTTTGACTTTAAACAAAGTTTCCACCTATTTCTATTACTTGACTGAGCTTGTATGAACCTAAGTTACTATATTGTATCACAAATTCACAATTAAACTCAGTTGAACTCACTGAGCAACCCTGAGCCAAACACCCTTTAATGTGACTTATTTGAAGATTTTCAAAACAGCTAGTTGATTTAGACTCCAACTCAGTTTCCAAACTCTATAATATCATTAAACTAAAGCTTCTGAACATGAATCAACAACAATAACATCAGGATACCATGAATTGACAATTATGATGATTTAACTGTGAGATTTTAAGATTTTTAGCAACAAGGAAATCTGATTAACAAGCTATCTATATTATGCTATATATTGAATAACTAACACCAAATAAACTCAAAAGCACACAGATAAGAAAGATTAAGCTAAGCTACAGTATGATACTAAAAATTAAAGAACAAGCTTACAAAGTGCATTCCAGCTTATGCCATGAACCAAGAACCATGAAACTTTTCCTAACATCCCCCATGGGATTCTAAACCAAGGCCATCCAAGATTTACCCTGCTCCATGCTTTGATCTTTGAAAACCTGAAATTGTTGACTTTTGTTGACTTTTTTGTGTTTTTGAATTTTTTGATACTAAGCTGACTTTTAAGGTTTCTAAAAGCTTTTACAAGCTTTCTAGGAGCTTAAGTGGGCTTAAGAGTCCATGAATAACAATGATCACAACAATACAGTGAACTAAGAAATTTGAAATGAAAGTGAAAATTGCAACTCTGAGATAGAAACTTAGAATTTGAAATTGATTATGAAAATGATTACAATTACACTAGGAATTACTGATTCAATGCTTAAAATCTTAAAGATTGATTAACATTACAAGCTACAACTAATTCGACTAAATTTAAAACTAAAACTTAAACTAACTTCTTTCCTTGCTTCTTGTTCCTTTTATAGCCAGAGATTAGGGTTTCCCTGAGCACTCTGAGCAAATCCCATCATTCATCTTGGCCATTGGATCACTTTTGTACAATCTCAGCCTTTGAATCATTTTCGCGCCAAAAATAGAAGTGGGCAATTTGGACTGTTTCAAGCAATTGGGGGGTGGTGCATTAAATGTGATGTGAGGGTAGGTGCAGAGAGGTGTGGGAGGGTGATGATGGTCTGGGGCAAGTGGTGGTGGTGGTTTTGCAGGTTACGGGGTGGTTTGGGGGGAAAGAGGGTGGTTTTGTGGTTTTGTTGACCGAGGTCAAACAAGGGGTCGGGTCAAAGAGGGGTGTGGACTGGGCTGAGATGGTGTATGGGCCAAGGATGGAGTGGGCTAGGGGATATAAGGTTGGATTTAATTTTGGTTTTGGGTTTAATTTGGATCCGTTTGGTTTTAGTAACTCTTAAATCACAAGGACCATTCATGCAATTTACCGAAACATGAGGGGTGTAAATGACATGTTCCCAAAAATATCCCAAGGGTGTAATTTTGCCAAGTTTGAATTCCCATGGACCATAAATGTAATTTTTGCTCTTTTGAAATTCCCGGGGGCCATAAATGACAAGTTTCCAAAATTGAGGGACTAATGTTGTAATTTCCTCAAACTCACACCAAAGGATTATTTTTGACAATTTATGATTTTCCAAGGACCCTAGATGATTTTTCATTCAAAATTATTCCACCCTGGACCAAATCTGTCAATTTCCAAAACTCCAGGGACCCTTTTTGCAAATTTTGGATTTTAAGGGGGTAAAAGTGTAATTTTCTCAAACTTTATTACCCAAGGACTTATTTTGATAATTTTTTACTTTTCTTTGCCTTGGGTTGACTTTTCTTTCGTTTTAAACTTCCAGGGACTAGATTTGACAACTTTTGAAAGTTGGGGGACTGAAACTGCCAATTATGCAAACTTTATGTGTTTTTCATCTGTTTTTGGTATTTTTGCATTTAAAACATGTAAAACACTTTCCTGGGATATTTTCACTATTTTGATTCATTATTGAGTGTTTTTGGATGTTTTGGCAGTTCAGAATTGGTAAAAATGATGAGTATTTACACACTCATCAATCCCCCACACTAAAACATTGCTAGTCCCTAGCAATCTTTTGAGAAAAACTTAATGGATTTGAAACTCTTTACCAAAAGCCATCACTTCTGGAGTAGCCAGGTGTAAGAACTGTGGCACACCTGATAACCGTGTGATTTTGAGCAAACCACCAGCTGTCAACGGATTTGATTTGTCTTTACCAAAAGCCGTTTGCTTCTGGACTAGCCAGCATCTTGATGGACTAAGTCAACATCTTGGTGAGCTGAATACCAATTATGGATTTTCCACTGCCTTTACCACAAGCCATAATCTTGTGGGCTAGCCAACTCATTTGCTTATGAGGATGCGGGGGAGCTGAGGAACCATGCAATTTTTGGTAAACTGCCAGCCATCAACGGGTTTGAGATGTCTTTACCAAGAGCCGTTTGCTCCTGGACTAGCCAATCCCTTTGTCATTTAGACTTTGGCGGACTGATAACCACAAAAATTTTGGAATAAAGTGAAAAATTTTGAAAAATTTTTTGCCTAAAAATGGGGGTACTTGGAAAGTTTTGTGATAAAATTCGTAAGAATTTCCCCCCCACACTAGAACTGAATATTGTCCTCAATATTCAAAGTCCCGGCTATTATGCCGAATCTCTGAACGGGAAAAGCTAATATTCGATTCTAACTGTGGAAATTTCTATTTTTTACTTTATTTTATCTGTACATACAATCTTTTTTTTTTTTTTTTTTTTTTTTTTTTTTGCATCACTACCTCCCAGGCTTGTGTTAGGTTTACCACGCTAGCTAATCACTTGTTAATGATTAACTGTAATAAATTTGCCCTAACAGCCCGGGAGTTGAATGATAAAGTTTATAATATACATACACCTTCCAGGTTTGTGTTAGGTTTACCACGCTAGCTAATCACTTGTGAATGATTAACTGTAGTAAATTTCCCTAACAGCCCGGGAGTTGAATGACATAATATACATACAAAACATGTTTATTGAATTTTGAAAAATATTTACTTTTGAAACGGTGGGGGATGGCCACTCCCCCACACTAGGGTGGTAGAAAGTAGAAAGAAGTCAGAAATACGGGTGAAAACCCATATATGCTGCTAATTTTTGTTCACCGAGTCACTAGCTTGACTCGATCCCCGAATTCATTGGTCCATGGGGAAAGTTTAGAGATCCGGGACAACCATGGGTGGTGTGTCCTCTCCAAAATAATGTTTCAATTTGTGACCATTCACTTTGAAGTTGGGACCTTCGGGTTGAGATAACTCAACAGTCCCGTATGGGTAAACTTTAGCAATGGTGAATGGTCCGGTCCATCGGGTTTTTAATTTCCCCGAGAAGATCTTTAATCTTGAATTGAAAAGAAGGACTCTGTCACCGACGTTGAAAACTCGGTTCTTAATCTTAGAGTCGTGAATCTTCTTTGTCTTTTCTTTGTAGATCAAAGAGTTCTCGTAGGCTTGATCACGAAGTTCGTTTAATTCATTGATTTGAACCTTACGGTGATCACCCGCTTTATGAAGGTCGTAGTTAGCATGTTTCAAGGCCCAGTAGGCTTTGTGCTCGAGCTCGATCGGTAAATGACACGCCTTCCCGTATACAAGCTTGTATGGAGTGCACCCGATGGGTGTTTTGTAAGCTGTACGGAAGGCCCAGAGTGCATCATCTAGTTTATCCGACCAGGAAGCACGGCTTTCACCTACTGTCCTCTCAAGAATCCGTTTAATACCACGGTTGGAAACCTCCACCTGCCCACTTGTTTGGGGGTGATATGCGGTGGAAAGACGATGAGTAACACTGTATTTCAGCATGACTTTTGCAAATTGATCATTGCAAAAGTGAGTACCGCGATCACTAATGATGGCACGTGGGGTTCCAAAGCGAGCAAAAAGGGATTTCAAGAACTTCACAACTACTCGGGCATCGTTAGTGGGTAAGGCCTTAGCCTCAACCCATTTTGACAAGTAGTCAACAGCCACGAGTATGTATTTGTTTCCGTGAGAATATGGGAATGGCCCCATAAAGTCAATGCCCCAGACGTCAAAGATTTCACAAACTTGAATAGCATTTTGCGGCATTTCGTTCTTTTGTGAAATATTCCCGTGACGCTGACAAGCATCACAGGCCTTGACTAACTCGTGGGCATCCTTGTAGATTGTGGGCCAATAGAAACCGGAATCAAACACCTTTTTGGCGGTGTAATTAGGACTATGGTGGCCCCCGGTGGGTCCAGCATGGCAAGCCTTGAGAATATCAGTGGCTTCCTGTCCGTATACACATCGCCTGATGACTTGATCGGCACAGATTTTGAAGAGGAAGGGGTCGTCCCAGAAGTAATGTTTAACGTCTTTGAAGAATTTTTTCTTTTGTTGGGACGTTAACCCCTTCACTATGAAGTTACCCGCATGGTAATTTGCAAAGTCGGCAAACCATGGGGTAGTAGAGTCACCACGAAAAGCAACCGCATTGAGTGTCTCGAGAGGAAATGTTTCATTTATTTCCTTTTTCTCGGACACATCTTGATGAGGGTTCTCTAATCGTGAGAGATGATCAGCAGCTAGGTTCTCGGCTCCTTTTTTATCACGGATAATGATATCAAATTCCTGAAGGAGGAGAACCCAACGAAGAAGCCTCGGCTTTGCATCTTGTTTTGCAAATAGGTATTTCAAAGCCGAGTGATCTGTGTACACTACGCATTTAGTCAAGATTAGGTATGACCGGAATTTCTCGAAGGCATACACCACAGCTAGGAGTTCTTTTTCAGTGGTGGTGTAATGACCTTGAGCCTCAGTCATAGTTTTGCTTGCGTAGTGTATAGGCTGAAAGTATTTTGCTTTTCGTTGCCCCAAGACCGCACCTATGGCAAAATCACTAGCATCGCACATAAGCTCAAAAGGTTTGTCCCAATCGGGGGCAACAAGAATCGGTGCCTCGGTAAGCTTTTTCTTTAATGTTTCAAAAGCTTCGATGCACTCAGGAGAGAAGATGAAAGGAGCATCCTTCTCGAGGAGATGGGTCATAGGCCGGGCAATCATAGAAAAATCTTGGATAAACCTACGGTAGAAGCCGGCATGACCCAAAAAGCTCCTAACACCTTTTACGGTGGTGGGATGAGGTAATTTGGCAATGACATCGATTTTAGCCCTGTCAACCTCAATCCCGTCTTTTGAAATTTTATGGTCGAGGACAATGCCCTCCTTGACCATAAAGTGGCTCTTCTCCCAGTTGAGACTTAGATTCGTTTCTTTGCAACGTTTAAGCATCTGTTCCAAGTGGGAGAGGCAAGTCTGAAATGAATCCCCGATGACCGAAAAGTCATCCATGAATACCTCCATAGTTTTCCCGATCATGTCGGAAAATATAGACATCATGCACCTCTGGAACGTGCCTGGTGCATTACATAAGCCGAAAGGCATACATCTGTAAGCAAAAGTTCCGTAGGGGCATGTGAAGGTAGTCTTCTCTTGATCCTGGGGATCAATGGGGATTTGGAAGTAACCCGAGAAGCCATCGAGGAAACAGTAGTATTCATTCCCCGCAAGTCTTTCGAGCATTTGGTCCATAAAAGGGAGAGGAAAATGGTCTTTACGGGTGGCTTCATTTAACTTTCGATAGTCAATACAAACACGCCAACCCGTGACCAAACGAGTTGGAATCAACTCGTTATCCTCGTTGGTGACAACGGTAATGCCACCCTTTTTGGGAACACAATGAATTGGGCTAACCCAAGGACTGTCAGATATAGGGTAAATCAATCCCGCATCAAGAAGTTTAAGAACTTCTTGTTTGATAACTTCGTGGATTTTTGGATTTACCCTTCTCTGATGTTGCACAGCTGGTTTAAAGTCATCCTCCATTAAGATTTTATGAGTACAAAAGTTCGGGCTTATGCCCTTAATGTCGGAGAGTTTCCAAGCAATTACTTGCTTGTTTGACTTAAGAACCTTTAGGAGTGCAGCCTTTTCCTCATCTTTTAAGTCTTTGGCAATAATGACGTGTAATTTATTATCACCCTCCAGAAATGCATATTCTAGATGAGGAGGCAAGTCCTTGAGCTCAACCTCGGGAAAGTCTTCAGTTATTTCAACATTTTTGACTTCCGCTTTATGAAGTATTTGTGGAGACGGAGAGGGTGAAGGATCGTCATTTAACAATCTTTCAAGGAGAAGAATGTCCCCCTCCGGGTCAAGATAGTTTTCATCAACTCCATCGGGAATTGAGCTAGCTTGAGCAAGAAAAGCCTCGAGCTCTTCCAAAAGGAAGTCACCTCCCTCAAACGGAGTGAGGGAAGGGGAAGAGTCGGAAATGATCGGATCAGTGGACGGAGTGGTACTGCCACTTGCTGAGAAACCAAGGACCTCTTAAGAATACTCCTCAGACGCAACATCAATGATATCAATACGGTTAACCGTTTCAGCATCATAATTGGAGGAATATCTTGAAGTCTGATCAAGATTGAATGTTATGGCTTCGCCATCAACACGTAGAGTGATTTCTTCTTCGAATACATCGATAAAAGCACGACCCGTTCTTAAAAATCCTCTCCCGAGAATGAGAGGGACTCGTGGGTCAGCATCGAAATCAACAATCACGAAATCTGCCGGAAAATGGAACTTTCCTACTTTCACGAAGATATCTTCGGCAATGCCGAGAGGACGGGATATGGTACGGTCTGCAAGTTCGAGTGTCATGCAGGTCGGAGTGAGAGTAGGTAGAGAAAGTCTTTTCCAGACTGAGTAAGGCATCAGGTTAATGCTTGCGCCAAGATCGGCCAAGGCAAAGCATTCAACCATCCCAGGGAAAATACATGGAATGAGAAATTTCCCGGGATCTCCAAGCTTTTCAGGAAGCTTTTTCAAGAGCACTGCTGAGCAATGCTCATTGAGTGAAGTTTTTGCCATTTCACAGAGTTTTTCTTTGTTGCTTATCAGATTTTTGATTGTCGAAGCAAACTTAGGCATGAGAATAAGAGCGTCCGCGAAGCTAATATCGAAGTGTAATTCTTGGAAAATTTGATAAAATTTTTCCATCTGATGATTAGCTCTTTCGCGGTTCTTTTGATCATACACACGTGAAGGATATGGAATTGAAGGCTTAGGATCATTCTTTGGAATTTCATCAGGACTCACAGGAGGATCAAATACAACTTTCGGCTTACGAGCCGGGACCGGGACAACTTGAGGGTGGACGTTGTTGGTACCTCCGTTATTAGTAGGAAGTACCTTGCCCGTAGTAACCTCAGGCTCACGTTCCGCTACCTTAGGAGGAGAAGAAGAGGTAGAAGGAATCGAGGGTCCATTGTATGATACCCCACTTCGGGTAGTGATCGCCTTGACATCGCCCCTCGGGTTTGCGATCGTGTTGCTCGGTAATGTACCCGGGCCCGAGGGTCGATCATTTAAAGACTTCTGAAGTTCAGAGATAGTCTTGATCAATAACCGATTTGTTTCCTCTTGTGCTTTCATGAATTGTTTAATCTCAGCATCGGAGGAAGAAGGGGGTGGAACAACGTTTTGATTTTGAACAGGGGGATTTTGAACACGGTTGTTTTGAAAATTCCCTTGATTTTGATTGTTGTTACCCTGAAAAGTGTTTCTCTGATTGAAATTACCCTGATTGTAATTCCCTTGATTCTGGTTTCTTTGAAAATTTCCTTGAAAACCTTGGTTTTGATTGCCATTTTGAAAATTATTTTGATTAAACTGGCCTTGATTTTGGTTCGGGTTTTGGAAATTTGAGTTTTGACCTTGGTTAAAATTCTGATTCGCGTTACGGTTTTGATTTTGGTTAAAACCGGGAGGTCCGAGAAAATTGTTGGAACGATAGCTTAAGAGATTACGGTCCCCTTGCGGTTGGTAAGAATTACCCCCCATGTTGTAGGAACCGTTAGCAGCATAAACGTTCTCTTGAGGAAATTCAGCAGTAGCTGGACACTCGGAATACAGATGTGGGCCCCCACAAGTTTCACAACTTCGGGCCACGGCTTTCACTTGTTGATTTTGAACCTGATGTTGTATCGTTTGGTTCATTCTCAACACAGCCGTAGAAATATCATCCATCTATTTGGTAAGAGCAATTATTTCAGGAGATGATGATGAGGGAGTAACTGAATTACATGACGCATCCCTCTCCGCAGAGGAATCCCAAAAGTTATGATGGGCAGTCATGTTCTCGATTAAGTCATAGCACTCCTCGGGACGCCTTTTCATAAAGGTCCCACCAGCAGCAGCATTGAGAATGTCTCGGTGCCTCAATGTCAGACCATTATAGAAGGTATCTATGATGGTAACTTGCAACATATTGTGGTTAGGGCACCGATCAATAGCTAGCTTATAACGTTCCCAAGCCTCAAAAAGAGACTCATCGGGACGTTGCCGGAAGTTGCTGATATCATTTCGTAACTTGGTAACCATGGAAGGTGGAAAATATTTTGCTAGAAACTTGGTTACCATGTCATCAAAGGTACGAATAGAATTCCTTGGAAGTCGGTCAAACCATGCAGTGGCATGATGAGTGAGAGAATAGGGGAAGAGGTACAGCCGAAGGGCATCATCGGTGACACCATGCTGTTTCATGCTTTGGGTGACCGTGAGATATTTGTCAAGATGCTTGTTAGCATCGTCACCAGGTAATCCGTGAAATTGACACGAATTCTGGACTTGTTGGATCATGTGATGCTTGAGGCCAAAGTCCGCGGCCCCAATAGTGAGTGGTGCAATAGGCCCACCCCGCCCTTGCATGGTAGGTTGGCACAGCTCCTCCATTGTTCGGAGATCGGGAGCTGGCTCAACCCTAGGAGGGTCAGGGGGTGGTAATGGTGGTGGTGGCCCAGCGGCCATTTCGGTTTCTGTGTTAGAACGTAGCTCGGGTACGTCTTTCTGTTTTTTATTCTTTGCTTGAGACCGAGTGCGCATGCACTAAAAACAATTTTTCAACACAAGTTCGAGGCAAAACTACAGTGAACTTAAACCAATAATCACAAGTGAGCAGCTTCTTTGAAAAAGGTACACCACTCACAGGGATACAAAGGCAAGTTTTAATCTTAAGTTTGGGAACTTATTATGGGTTTATTAATTGATTTTTGAAAAACTGCTTTAGGCTTATGGGTGTGTGTGCAGAAAACTTGGGAAATATTTTTGGAACTGATTCGTTAACCGAAATCGTCCCTTTAAGATTACTCGCAGGCTGGCGGGAGGAAGTAAATAGGTTTCCTCTTCAGTTCGCAATTTAATGTCAGAACTTACCTTAAACCAACTGTTTCAGGTTGTAATCTTAAAGCACACGAAGTAATTTAACTTCACAGTTTGTTTTTGATTTGTTTTTAAATTTTTTGGTGTTTTTCAACACTTCAGGAGAAGTGTTAATGAACGTTTTTTTTCTGATATGATTATATTTTTACAAAAACTTTTTACAGGGAGGGTTTTGAAACCACTAAACTTAAAACGATTTTGTAAAACACGCAACAACCTCCCCGGCAGCGGCGCCAAATTTTGATTGGTTCAGAACCGTCAGATTATTATTGACCAAGGTCAATAAGTCAAAGATAGCCTAGAATCAATACTCCGGTGATAGTGTAGTGTTTCCCCGGGTCGTAAAAGTCCCAGCGAGATTGAAATGGTGCTTTAGGAATCGTTTATGAGTGAGTGGGACTGAGGACAGTAGCCCAGATGATATGGAATTGATTTTGCTACTGTTTTTTTGGTATTGACAAACAGATATAATATTCACAAAAATCAGATACCAGATATATGCACAAATTCACAATTAAGAACACGTATCGGACTGGAAAAGTGGGTTCTTGGTATTTATCAAACTACAGGGGGTGCTTTTGACACTTTTCAAAACTTAAAATTAAAAATAAAAAAGAAATTATAAAAGTGAATAAAATACTATTAAAATATTATTTAATTAATTAAACTATTTAAAATCTAATTTAAATCTAATTTATATTTAACTAATAATTATAACTATTACAAATTAAACTAAAAATTTGCAAAAACAATTTCTAAACTTAAAATAGAACTTGAAGAAAGTATAAAAAATTAAAATAAATATTTTTGTCTTTTTATGATTTTTATATTAATTAAAAACTATTTAACTTAATTAAACTAATTAAACTATTTTTAATTTATATTAATACTAAATTAACTTAGAAAATTAAGATAAAATTTATAAAATTACTTAACCATCACAGGAATCCTAAAAAATTATAAAAACTCTAAAAATTATGCTTTAAGATTAAACAACTAATTATTTACCTTTTAATTAACTTAAGTCTATTTTAAACAAATAAAATAAGAAAAATAGAAAATGAAGAGTAGAATCTCAAAATTTATTTTCTAAAAACTTATTATACTATATTAGAACTAGGAAAATTATAAAAACTAGGTTTAACCTTATAAAAACTAATTAAGCTATTTAATACTTGATATTAATTAATAGTAAAGAAAATTAAAATTAAATCTAATTAACACTAAATGACAAAATAAAAATCTGAAAAAATTATCAAAATTACTT
Organism: Artemisia argyi; assembly: GCA_030686995.1. Classification (NCBI taxonomy): domain Eukaryota; kingdom Viridiplantae; phylum Streptophyta; class Magnoliopsida; order Asterales; family Asteraceae; genus Artemisia; species Artemisia argyi. The sequence continues at coordinate 13,554,033 of CM060693.1, forward strand.
TACTATATAAGGTATTTAATAAAAATATAAAAACACTAGTGACTTAATTAAAATATAAAAATGAAAATTAAAATTAACTTGAATTAAATAGAAACTATCACTTACTTTAACTTTGATTTTTTTGGAATTTTCTTTTTCTGAACTACTTTACACCTTAAAATAACAAACTTTTGTAAAGACACTTTCCAAGATAGCTTATAAATAAGCTATAAGCACCCCCCTTGGCTACACAGTTGACTTATGTTGACTGTGTGGTCAATTTGGGTCAAATGGCCTTGGGTGGGGTCCACAATGGTTAAAAAGGGTACAAACAAGATTAGCAAACACAAATAAGCCAGAAATAACAATGCTAGGTCACAAATAAGCTGTTTAAGATGAATTAAGCACTTACCACTATGCACTTATGACTCAGAACTGGGACAAACTTGGTGAGCAAATGCAGGTGGGGTCCACTAGGCTAAGGGTCAAAGTATTGGTCAATGGTGAGACCCTGGTAGGAGGGGGGATGAAAGATGCAAGGGTCATGGCCTGGGGCCCACTAGCTTGATCAGAAAACCACCACCAAGTGGTGGTGGTAGTGGTGGTGCTGCTGAGACAGAGCAGACCTCAGCCCTGCAAGTCACTTTGTGGCTTTGTGGGGCCCACAAGAAAAATAGCAAAAATATAACCAAGTTGGGAAACCAAAGATGAGCTATCAGATTACAATTAGGAACAAATTTCAACCTCTCAATCTAAGCACATAAATCACAACAATTCCTTGAAATTTGGTAAAAATCTGAGATGTGCAAAAGTTGACTTTGAGTAAAACCTTACTAGTTTGACTTATTTGAGTTTCTAACACTCACTACTTATTAAATAAGTTGAAATAAGCTAAGATAAAGTTAAATTAATCTAAACCTACTACTAATAACCTAATTTGAGGGTTTGTGGGACTACAAAACCAACACAGTTAACTGTGTTGGTTGATTTTGTATGATTTTGACTTTAAACAAAGTTTCCACCTATTTCTATTACTTGACTGAGCTTGTATGAACCTAAGTTACTATATTGTATCACAAATTCACAATTAAACTCAGTTGAACTCACTGAGCAACCCTGAGCCAAACACCCTTTAATGTGACTTATTTGAAGATTTTCAAAACAGCTAGTTGATTTAGACTCCAACTCAGTTTCCAAACTCTATAATATCATTAAACTAAAGCTTCTGAACATGAATCAACAACAATAACATCAGGATACCATGAATTGACAATTATGATGATTTAACTGTGAGATTTTAAGATTTTTAGCAACAAGGAAATCTGATTAACAAGCTATCTATATTATGCTATATATTGAATAACTAACACCAAATAAACTCAAAAGCACACAGATAAGAAAGATTAAGCTAAGCTACAGTAGGATACTAAAAATTAAAGAACAAGCTTACAAAGTGCATTCCAGCTTATGCCATGAACCAAGAACCATGAAACTTTTCCTAACATCCCCCATGGGATTCTAAACCAAGGCCATCCAAGATTTACCCTGCTCCATGCTTTGATCTTTGAAAACCTGAAATTGTTGACTTTTGTTGACTTTTTTGTGTTTTTGAATTTTTTGATACTAAGCTGACTTTTAAGGTTTCTAAAAGCTTTTACAAGCTTTCTAGGAGCTTAAGTGGGCTTAAGAGTCCATGAATAACAATGATCACAACAATACAGTGAACTAAGAAATTTGAAATGAAAGTGAAAATTGCAACTCTGAGATAGAAACTTAGAATTTGAAATTGATTATGAAAATGATTACAATTACACTAGGAATTACTGATTCAATGCTTAAAAGCTTAAAGATTGATTAACATTACAAGCTACAACTAATTCGACTAAATTTAAAACTAAAACTTAAACTAACTTCTTTCCTTGCTTCTTGTTCCTTTTATAGCCAGAGATTAGGGTTTCCCTGAGCACTCTGAGCAAATCCCATCATTCATCTTGGCCATTGGATCACTTTTGTACAATCTCAGCCTTTGAATCATTTTCGCGCCAAAAATAGAAGTGGGCAATTTGGACTGTTTCAAGCAATTGGGGGGTGGTGCATTAAATGTGATGTGAGGGTAGGTGCAGAGAGGTGTGGGAGGGTGATGATGGTCTGGGGCAAGTGGTGGTGGTGGTTTTGCAGGTTACGGGGTGGTTTGGGGGGAAAGAGGGTGGTTTTGTGGTTTTGTTGACCGAGGTCAAACAAGGGGTCGGGTCAAAGAGGGGTGTGGACTGGGCTGAGATGGTGTATGGGCCAAGGATGGAGTGGGCTAGGGGATATAAGGTTGGATTTAATTTTGGTTTTGGGTTTAATTTGGATCCGTTTGGTTTTAGTAACTCTTAAATCACAAGGACCATTCATGCAATTTACCGAAACATGAGGGGTGTAAATGACATGTTCCCAAAAATATCCCAAGGGTGTAATTTTGCCAAGTTTGAATTCCCATGGACCATAAATGTAATTTTTGCTCTTTTGAAATTCCCGGGGGCCATAAATGACAAGTTTCCAAAATTGAGGGACTAATGTTGTAATTTCCTCAAACTCACACCAAAGGATTATTTTTGACAATTTATGATTTTCCAAGGACCCTAGATGATTTTTCATTCAAAATTATTCCACCCTGGACCAAATCTGTCAATTTCCAAAACTCCAGGGACCCTTTTTGCAAATTTTGGATTTTAAGGGGGTAAAAGTGTAATTTTCTCAAACTTTATTACCCAAGGACTTATTTTGATAATTTTTTACTTTTCTTTGCCTTGGGTTGACTTTTCTTTCGTTTTAAACTTCCAGGGACTAGATTTGACAACTTTTGAAAGTTGGGGGACTGAAACTGCCAATTATGCAAACTTTATGTGTTTTTCATCTGTTTTTGGTATTTTTGCATTTAAAACATGTAAAACACTTTCCTGGGATATTTTCACTATTTTGATTCATTATTGAGTGTTTTTGGATGTTTTGGCAGTTCAGAATTGGTAAAAATGATGAGTATTTACACACTCATCATTCATAAAACGTTAAAGTAAACGAACTCATTAATACATATCATAATACTATACACATGCGTAAGAATTTGAGAAGAGAGTAACACATATATGTAATATAAAAAATAAAAAATGGCTAAGATCAAATCAAAAAATAAAAAATGGAGGGCAAAATTGGCATTTTAGCAAATTTAATATAAAAACCCACTTTCCACATTTTTTTAAAAAAAACAACATATCTTGCAAACGGTAAATCTTCAAGCTACGAAAAATACACCATCGCGACGAGTAAAAAATTATCTTTCTATAGATATGTATTGTTATATACTTTCGACGAACTTTTTTTTTTCAAAATTTCATCCAGAAAAATCCCACGGGATTCGTAAAAATCCCATGGGATTCGTAAAAAGACGATTTTTTATTTTTCAAAATTTCCGTCTAAAAAAATCCCACGGGATTCGTAAAAATCCCATATGATTCGTAAAAAGATGATTTTTTTTCTTTCAAAATTTCCGTCCAGAAAAATCCCAAGGGATTCGTAAAAAATTCCATGGGATTCGTAAAAAGATGATTTTTTTTTTCAAACTTTCGGTCCAGAAAAATCCCACGGGATTCGTAAAAATCCCATGGGATTCGTGAAAATCCCTGGGATTCGTAAAAAGACGATTTTTTTCAAAATTTCCATCCAGAAAAATCCCACGGGATTCGTAAAAATCCCATGGGATTCGTAAAAAGACAAAATATTTTTTTGCAAAATTTTCGTCCGGAAAAATCCCATGAGATTCGTAAAGAAATCCCACAGGATTCGTAAAAAGATGATTTTTTTTTCAAAATTTCCGTCCAGAAAAATCCCATGGGATTCGTAAAAATCCCATAGGATTCGTAAAAAGACGATTTTTTTTTTCAAAATTTCCGTCCAGAAAAATCCCACGGGATTCGTAAAGAAATTTCAAAATTTCAGTATGAATCCCATGGGATTCTTTGGTGCATCCCATGGGATTCAAAATTTCAGTAATCCCATGGGATTCTTTGGTGCATCCCATGGGATTCATTGTGTATCCCATGGAATTCTGTATGATATCACAAGGGATTCATTGTGAATCCCATGGGATTTTGTATGAAATCACAAGGGATTCATTGTGAATCTCATGGGATTCAGTATAAATCTCAAGGGATTCATTGTGAATCCCATAGGATTTTTTGCTGCATCACATGGGATTCACAATGAATCCCTTGAGATTCATATAGAATCCCATGGGATTTATACAGAATCCCATGGGATGTCCCATCAAAAGTTCAATGAGTTATATGAATCAGATGAGATGATAACATATCTTTAATGATACACTAAAAACTAATAAAGCTAAGTGTACTTATGATAACTTGGGGTGTATATGAAAATTATTGAGCAATGATCAATAGACATAAATCAACATACTAACAGTTACTAATAGTTTGATTCCCTATGCTAGACAATAGACTTTCACCTAACTTAAAATTGCTTTATTCATAAAAAAAAATAAATAAATAAATAAAAAATAAAATACTCCCTCATTTTCACCTACTCTCAAAAAAATCTCATGGGATTTAATAAAGATACTTGACGAGTATTTTTTATGTGATTCATATAAAATCTCATGGGATACTGTATGAATCACATGGGTAATCTTTATGAATTACAGGTGATTCATCAAAGAATCTCATGGGATCTTCATTTTTCTTTATATAAACTGTAAGTACAAAAACACATGAGATTCTGTATGATTCTCAAGGGATTCTGTATGAAATCATATGGGATTCTGTATGATTTATCTTGTCGATAAATCATAAAGGATTCTGTGTGAAATCACATGGGATATTCAGTATGAATCCCATGTGATTCTTTGGTGCATCTCATGGGATTCATTGTGAATCCAATGGGATTCTGTATGAAATCACAAGGGATTCATTATGAATCCCATGGGATTCAGTATGAATATCAAGTGATTCATTGTAAATCCCATGGGATTCAGTATGAATCTCAAAGGATTTATTGTGAATCCTATGGGATTCTTTGGTGTATCACATGGGATTTTTTTTTAATATTTTAGTATATGAGTGATGAGGCGAAAAATGATCCGTTTTTAAGGGGTCATTTAAGCCCGAATCCGAATTTATTTGATCAAATATTGCCCTAAATCGTTCCTTTTGTGATTTTAGGTACTTTGGGAGTGAAATCTGGAAAAGGAAGCAATTCGGACGTTTTGGAGCATAAAAGTGAAGAAAACCCCAAAGTCTTAATTTTCCATGCTGGGAACAATGCATGATGGCGTCAAGAGTAGTTCCCTGACGGCGTCAAGAGTAAAATTCCATGACGACCCAGAAGAGTTTTGACGGCGTCATGAAGGTAGGGCGTCAAGAGTAAAAGTCATGACGGCCTGGAAATGAATTGTACTTGACGGCGTCAAAGGTAGATCTAGGCAGTCCGAGGATTGTTTTGGCGGCGAGGTGACGGCGTCACCTATTTGGTCTTGACGCCGTCAGACCCCTTTTCCTATATATAGTTTTCTAATTTTTCACATTTAAAGAGAGAAGTTTTGGGAGAAACCCTAAGTACGATTTTGGTGTAACTTTACAGGTTTTTCAAGGGTTCCAACCCCTTGATACCTTGCATGATTAATCAAGATAAGTGTTCTTCTAATTCAATCAATATGTCTATGTGTTGTTTGTCTATATCATGTTCTTGTCTTAATTCCATCATGCTAGGCTAGATCTATTTTGTGTTTGCTTAGATCTAATGAAACCTAGATATTGATTATGTGTTGATTACTTGTTTATTCTTGTCTTGGATGAATGATTTATATGTTAGGCTTAAGAAAACTGGCAGATCTCCAATTGGTAACATGCTTGAACGTCTTAAGAAACATGAACCAACGCGCACTAGGTCTTTATTGGTTGTATTTAATGCATGAGCCACTGTTTACAATCCCTATAGTTGTGTTGGGCATGGTGTAGGAGGAGATAAGAGCTCATAGAATTGGGGAGTTATGTGTGCCACCCCATGAATGGTATTAAGGAATACGATCCGTCATCCATGCAATTATAACAAGTAATTAACGTGTAAAAAATATCTAGGGAGTAGTGAAATCTAAGTAAACACATTTTCTCCAATTACTTCTCACAACCTTAGTATAAATTAGTTTATTTTCATTTCTAGTATTTTATTTTGATTGCATCTTAGTATTGGGTTAGTTGAATAGCAACTAATTCCGCCCAAATCTTTCAAACCCGAGATTTTAATTTGTTTTCCATAAAATATAAAAACACAAAAATAATCATCCCTCACCTTTAGAACTAGTATTTAGGCTTTCTAATCCTAGCGACACTATTCCTAAGCTGAACGATCAATCCCCCGGTACTTGTCACTATACTATACTACAACGATCAGGTACACTGCCTAGTGGGGGTTGTAAGCTTCTCGAGATCCCTTGAGAGGTAAAGCCTGTTGCGATTCCCACGCACCAAGTTTTTGGCACCGCAACCCGGGGAATAGTTATTGTCTAGGTTAGAATTTCTTTTTATTAGGTCTACTTTCTAGATTCCTTTCTAGTAAGATTTTATTTTTTATTTTTAGGTCTTCTTTAGTCTATCTCATTTCTTTGTGCTTTTCTTCGTAACTCTTTGCCATCCGACATCATGGAAGGTGGTAACATCTTTGAACCCGTCATCCCACCACAACAAAACCCACCACTAGAACCCCTTAGGCCCCGAACCTTAGGAGAGTATTCCCGACCTAGCCACCAAGGCTACCGAAACACCATTGGGCTCACCGGAGCCAATGTGACCCCCTTGCGATCCGACACCATCCGGTTGGTGCAAAGCGGATGTGCATTCCATGGACTTCGTTCCGAAGATCTAAACCAAATCTTAAGGACTTTCTCAAAATTGTAGATTCCATAGACCTAGGTGTTGAAACTAGAGAGACCACCCGTTTACGCCTATTCCAATTCTCTCTACGGGATCAAGCTAGTCAATGGCTTGAGCGTTTACCCGCGGGATCCATCACCACATGGGATGATCTCACCACTCGTTTCCTTGCTCAATTTTTCCCACCGGGGAGAACTACTAAGCTTAGAAATGACATCTTGATGTTCCAACAACATCAAAATGAATCTCTTTATGAAGCATGGACTCGTTTCAAGGACTTACTCCAAAAACTCCCTCATCATGGCATAGATCTTTGGCTCCAAGTCCAAATCTTTTATGACCATATCGACATCTCCACGAGGCGAGCCATTGACCAATCGGCCGGTGGTAAGCTACGTGATCTTAGTGCGGAACAATCATGGGAACTCATAGAAGATCTTGCTCTCTATGACAACGAAAGTTGGAGTGATCCCCGTGATTTGAACAAAACAGTCAAGGCAATATCTTTGCCTTCGAACAATTCTAGCACTCCCAACCGTAGGATCATGGAACTTGAAGGTCGAGTCAAGTCTCTCATGAAATCTTACGAAGCTCAAAAACCTTCAAGCCAAGTAAGCAGAATCGCTTCTACATGCAAACTATGCAATGGCCCTCATGAGACTCATAACTGCATGGAACTTCCAAAACGTGCTTATAACGAATTCACATCATCACACGTAGGTCAGGGTCCTCGAACTTCTGGCGAAGCCTATGAGGCATGGAAGGATAAACCTAATTTCAGAGGGTACCAAACGCGAAGCGTATCCTTCAATGACTCCTCACCACTCACTTGGTCCGAGCACTTTCCATTACAAGGCATTCCTAGGCAAAGCTATGAAGATACTTTGAAAAAATTCATTCTATCTCAAGAATTACAGCTCGCTACGCTCGAGGCCAAATTTAGACAACAGCAGGCTGATGTGAACAACAAGATTTGTAGTCTGTTGACTGCTATCAAAGAGCATGTTGATAATAAGCCCATTCACGTTGATGAGGTTAAATCTGCTACCGTCATGAGTCCACCAGCCTCCCCTGTGAAAATAAAAAGTCCCAGCAAGTTATTCAAACATCTATCTCCTAACGGAAAAGAACCTGTCAAACCCCTAGGACCAATCCACTTCGTAAACACCATCACCACAATATCTGCTTCAACATCCAACCCAACCCAACAACAAACTAACAAATTCAGCCGGACAGCTAAAGATGAGACCTCAAGGGTTGACCATGCTTCGGCAAGAAAACCTACCAACTCACCCGAGCAATACACCGCGTAAGAATCCGGCAAACCGGATGAAGGGAAAGAGAAATTGGAAGAGCATGAGAGAAATCCAACCATTTTGGGTAAATCTATTATAGGAGAACCCGAGAGAAAAATGGAGGATGTTATTAGTGGGAGTAGCAATAAGACTAAGGAAAGTAACCCTAAAGTTTTCAAGATCCCCTGTACCATTAAGAAAAAGCTCTTAACCGATAGTCATATAGATCCTAGCTTCCCAGTCAACATAATTCCCCTTTCCCTGTACCACGAAACCTTCCCAGAACGCATTGCGAGCGAGAGAGTAATAGAAAATTTACCAATTAGGATTGGAGAGCTCGTTTACAATACTGACCTCACCATGGTTGATGACGCGTACCCTCTCACCAATCAAACATTACCCAACCTTGTCCTTGGGATACCATTTATCAATGAATCGGGAGCAATCCTTGATGAGAAAGATGGTAGTGTATTACTCACCAATGGTGTTAGGAAGGTAATTTTTCGTAGGGATAGTGAGGAGGTATACGAGTATCGTCCCTCCCATGAGGGGAATCTATATGGGTCAAAGGATGGAGAGTCGGGGAAGATAAGACGGCGTGATCCGAATAATCTCAAAATCCCCTGCATGATCGGACATAAGTACTTCGATAACATCTACATTAATGTATTCCTGCCAAAGAATTTTCTGTCATTGTTCCATTATAACAATATCTGCAGATGGGGGATGATTTACAAGGGAGAGAAAGTGGTTGGTAAGGATCATGAAATCCAGGTGTTCGTAGGAAATATGACATTCACTATGGAATTCACGATTGTGGATAACATAGAAGACTATGTCGACCCCAGGTTATCACAAGTAGTTTTGGGAGCACCTTTCTATGAAATCACTAATTTGATAGTGGATGACTTGAATGGAATCATGACCTTCACTGATGGGATTAGGAGGATTTCATACCAAACGCCATACAAGAGAAAAGATCTTAAGGAAATCGATTGTGACGGGCTTGATAAGATGAGCTCCCAACTTATCTTGTGTGATGAAGATGTTAGGAGAGGGTGTAAAAACATTTCTGATTTATCATGTGGATTCTTTAAGAATGTTAGTAAGCTTGGTTCTAAGTATCGACAAAATGTTTTCGAGTTCGAAGACCCGAAGTACTTGCACTATGAAAGCGACACTGGTTTAGAAGACGACCTAAAGAATGGAACCAATGATGAAGTCACGTAGTAACACATGACCTTGAGTCTAGCTACAAGACTCGTAAATAAAGAAAAGCGCTTCTTGGGAGGCAACCCATGTTTTGTGTGATTTTATTTGTTTGTTTGTTATTTGCTTCCGTATGCATGCTTTGTTTTTATTGTTGGTAGATCATGTTTCTAAACTAAAATAGTGGAAATACTTTACTTTGTTGTTTTGGCCTGGTCTTAACTCCACCTAAAGGTATTTTTGCAAAAGATAAGTGTAAGGGGAAACCCCAAATATGTTTTTAAGAAACAAACCGATCATGATTCTCCACGATATTAAATGAACATGTATATTCGTACTTGTTAGAGTCAAATGCTTGTATTGAGTCATAATGAAGTTTTGCAGGATTTTCCAGGAAGTAGGACCAAGTTTTTCCAGAAATTTTCCGGAAACTTAACATAAGAATTTCTGCAGGTCAATTCTGACGGCGTCAGGAGTTTACTCTTGACGGCGTCAGGAGTTAAAATCTGGAAATTTTACCGGTTTTGTTTTTCTAACGGAGTCTTATGGTTTTTGTGAATTATTAAGTTTTATAATCTCCAGGAGATCTGCAAACTTCATTCCACAAGCATTATATCTTATCTTGTTTTCTAGGATTTAGTAACTTATATAGGATGCCGCCGATTTTACGCGAGGTTGTCTTGTCTATTTTGTTAGGTTTTACAGGTTATGTACGACAAGAAGATGATTTATATTCTGGAAGGGAAGCTTTGATTGTTCATTTTCTTGGAGGAAGATTTAACCTGGTCATCCTATTATCCATACCGAGCGAATCAGGGGAGTATTTGATTTCATTCTCTTTACTTTTTCACTTTTACATCCTTTACTTGAACATTGGGGACAATGTTCATCTTAAGTGTAAGGGGAGGGTAAAAAGATGATACCTTACATATGCACTTTCGCTTGAGTTTGTTTTGTTTAATGGTAGATGTGTAATAAAACTATGAGAAATACTTGTTAGTGCAATTTTAGCGCCAAATTTAAAATTTTTTACAACATTTAGGAGTGAAACTTTAGCCATAGCAAGCGTCTCATGGATAGGAGATTGTATGACTAGCACATAACCGTATATTCAGAAAAATTTTCCACCCAAATATGTGAGGTTCGCCTTTAGATTTGATAGGAAAAGCATTTATTATTAGTGCTTATGAGTGTACCGGTAGCATTTAGATTCTAGAACTTGCGTTAGTGATGCATCCCAAGACCGCTAGTGAGACTACATTCGTGTGGTAGGATTTACTACATGATAAGAGGCATTAGGATCACCCTTGTGTTAAACCCGTATCATAATTACTTGACCATTTAAGTCATATTACTTGGCTAGTTAAGTCAACTAATTTTTCCCACACCCGTAGCGTTGTACTCATTTTCAGTACACGAAACCCCTAGTACACCCATCCGAGCCTATCTTTTCGTTTCTAACTTTAAGCATTTTACTTAAAGGAAGAATTTGTTACACCCCACTTAAATGTACAACCAAATCGCCTTAGCCTTCCGTGTACGCGCTCAATTTTAGTGCATTATTGTTATTTGTTAAACCCTAAGTTAACTTTATAATTAATTACATGGTTGCTAAGTCAAGTCATATCCTTGTACATATTGTTTTGGGACGATAGGGACTCATGGGTAAGTACTTATTTATGGAGTAATGGGGAAGAACATCATATTATTACCCCCATATGTACGTTAATCTTAAAAGTGCTCCAAGTGTTTTGATTTTCTTAATTCGAGTCATTAGATTAGTTTAATGTAAAGTATGTAAAGATTCAAGTGTAAGGGGAATGCTCAATCCCCTATGATTTATTATTTTGGATGGTAGGGTAAGAGTGTATGCAAAAAAAAAAAAAAAAAAAAAAAAAAAAAAAAAAAAAAAAAAAAAAAAAAATCGAAAAATCAAGAAAAAATAGAAAAAGAAAAGAGAAAAAACATACGGACTACCATTCCTTTTATTCTATGTTCATTTTATTTTTTTTGTTATTTTTCATTTATTAGCTTAAGTCGAGTCTAGTCTTGGTTTAGCAACGCCATATTGTACATGTAATTAACCAAGATTGTTAACTCGCCACCAGTAAAACTTCCTTTATCCAACAAAACCGTGTATTTCATAACCCTACACCTAACGTTACAACCCTTTAAAAGTCCTCTTTGATAGTTTATCCTAGGTGCTTACGCCATGTGGTGGAGGTTTGATCCTTTCCCAAGCCTATGGTAATCTATTTTGCTATGACAGGTAGTGAGAGATATCTTCCGTTTCCATATTGTAATTTATACTTTATTACACCCGAGAGATGTGAGTATCTAAACACTATTTGTGAGGTGCTTGTGTATGACCTCCGTGCTTGTCTATTGGTCTTTAGTGGAACGATTATTTGTTGTAATTACTTTTATATTAGTGTTAAATGACCCCTAACTTGTCTTTTGAGTAGAATAAAAGCGCATTTGCTTGAGGACAACAAATCTCAAGTGTAAGGGTATATGATGAGGCGAAAAATGATCCGTTTTTAGGGGGTCATTTAAGCCCGAATCCGAATTTATTTGATCAAATATTGCCCTAAATCATTCCTTTTGTGATTTTAGGTACTTTGGGAGTGAAATCTGGAAAAGGAAGCAATTCGGACGTTTTTGGAGCATAAAAGTGAAGAAAACGCCAAAGTCTTAATTTTCCATGCTGGGAACAGTGCATGACTGCGTCAAGAGTAGTTCCCTGACGGCGTCAAGAGTAAAATTCCATGACAAGGTAGGACGTCAAGAGTAAAAGTCATGACGGCTTGGAAATGAATTGTACTTGACGGCGTCAAATGTAGATCTAGGCAGTCCGAGGATTGTTTTGGCGGCGAGGTGACGACGTCACCTATTTGGTCTTGACGCCGTCAAACCCCTTTTCCTATATATAGTTTTCTAATTTTTCACATTTAAAGAGAGAAGTTTTGGGAGAAACCCTAAGTACGATTTTGGTGTAACTTTACAGGTTTTTCAAGGGTTCCAACCCCTTGATACCTTGCATGATTAATCAAGATAAGTGTTCTTCTAATTCAATCAATATGTCTATGTATTGGTTGTCTATATCATGTTCTTGTCTTAATTCCATCATTCTAGGCTAGATCTATCTTGTGTTTGCTTAGATCTAATGAAACCTAGATATTGATTATGTGTTGATTACTTGTTTATTCTTGTCTTGGATGAATGATTTATATGTTAGGCTTAAGAAAACTGGCAGATCTCCAATTGGTAACATGCTTGAACGTCTTAAGAAACATGAACCAACGCGCACTAGGTCTTTATTGGTTGTATTTAATGCATGAGCCACTGTTTACAATCCCTATAGTTGTGTTGGGCATGGTGTAGGAGGAGATAAGAGCTCATAGAATTGGGGAGTTATGTGTGCCACCCCATGAATGGTATTAAGGAATACGATCCGTCATCCATGCAATTATAACAAGTAATTAACGTGTAAAAGATATCTAGGGAGTAGTGAAATCTAAGTAAACACATTTTCTCCAATTACTGCTCACAACCTTAGTATAAATTAGTTTATTTTCATTTCTAGTATTTTATTTTGATTGCATCTTAGTATTGGGTTAGTTGAATAGTAACTAATTCCGCCCAAATCTTTCAAACCCGAGATTTTAATTTGCTTTCCATAAAATATAAAAACACAAAAATAATCATCCCTCACCTTTAGAACTAGTATTTAGGCTTTCTAATCCTAGCGACACTATTCCTAAGCTGAACGATCAATCCCCCGGTACTTGTCACTATACTATACTACAACGATCAGGTACACTGCCTGGTGGGGGTTGTAAGCTTCTCGAGATCCCTCGAGAGGTAAAGCCTGTTGCGATTCCCACGCACCAATGAGAAATTGTGCAAAAAAATATACACAACACCGATCTCCTCTATCTCCCCAACCAATTAATCAAATCAAATCAATGGCTTCAGCTGACGTTGAATACAGATGCTTTGTCGGTGGGCTCGCTTGGGCCACAACTGACCGTTCCCTCGAAGAAGCTTTCTCTCAGTACGGTTAAATCGTCGATTCGAATAAATAAGTCCAATTGAAAATAAATAAATAAGTCAAACATATGGAAATGAATGTGGTTAAAAATAAATAAATAAGTCCAATTGAAAAATAGTACATTATAAGTCACTCAACACTTGGACCAAGTCAAACCCAAACAGTGTTAACAAAGTCAAAGTAAAAGGGGTTCAAAACTCATAAACACGTAATCCAAACACCCTTTTAAGTGAGAAGAAGAAGACATATCTGTAATGGGGTTTTAAAAACAGAAGTAGTTCAATCCCTCAAATTAACTTTTTTTTTAAACCCATCAAAACTTGATGAAGTATTTAATTCAATAGTGAATATATTATTGAAAAGATTATCTCATTGGATACTTTTTACTGTAGTTGCTAACATTTGTGTGGTCTATTTATGTAGAGACGTATCTATTGCTTTTCCTTATTATTCATTTTAAAGTGGCATAATTTTGGTGGACCATCTACACTTCCTTTTGACTTGCAAGTCAAGATCTATATTATTTTTCTTCAACCTCATTCAATTCACATATACTACCATTTATTCAGAATTAAAGAACTCCCAGTTTACTGTGTGGTATTGATTTTTGTATTTTATGAACAAATCATCAATGACCGTGAGACTGGTAGATCCAGAGGCTTCGGATTTGTTACCTTCAAGGAAGAGGAAGGTCTACGTGCTGCTATTGAAGGAATGAACGGCCAGAGCCTTGACGGAAGGAACATCACCATGAACGAGGCTCAGTCGAGGAGCGGAGGTGAATGTTAACAAAAGCATCAATCTATACATAAGTACGTAACTGAAGTTCAATCACCATACCATGCTCCAAAGTCCAGACTTTTGCAATATGCCATTAACTTTGTCCTCTATTTTTGTCAAAATAAATATTTCAATCTTCATCTTCATGAAGCAGAAGTAGTGATTCCATATAAGAACTCCCAAAAACTGAATGGAATTTTCCCGTATACTCAGAGTTAGGATCATGATAACGTATAGTCTATATTCGGGTCACAGACCCAAATGATAGACATTACTAATGCGCAAACCCACCAGGAGTGGGCCATCATAACAGGGATTTGGGCTAGTATGATAACGGCTTGGGCTCACGAAAGCCCAAGCCCAAAGTTATTTATAGTTATGATATGGATATCTCTTATTTAAGGGATATATATCCAAACCGGATATACACCGAATAGTGAGGCACACGTATCCAATAAGGATTCCGTGCATATATAAACAATATCATAACTCTCGTTAAAGGTACGACTTTATAACCCTAATTTTTATACAGAACCCTAAAACCGATTACTTACTCTCACGTCAGAGGAAAATCGTGGGAGACAATCCCACGATAAGCCTAACGGTGTTAGTTTGTTTTCTTAGTGCGTAGGTCTCAAGCATTAAGATCGAATTGGTACGAGAACAGGAACCCAAACAAGGAACGCCCAACTTTTGTATCAACAAGTGGCGCCATCCGTGGGACCCTACACTGAGAACTAGAATGACGAAGCACAAAAACTCAAGCCAGCGGACTTCGCAGTTCGAAAAAACACATGGTGACTCCTAAAAGAGGAAGAACCAAGATTCGATCCCTAGACAGGCCTCTAGAACAACCAGTGCGCCTGGACACCAAGAAACGGGCCCAACTCTAATCCTCCCGACTATAGAGTTGCCCGTAAGTACTACCCAAACCACCACGGTGGCTCCAAACACTGAGGAACTTCAGCGCACCCTCTTCAATACTCCCCACTAAACGGCACCCATAGTGGACAACACTGTGCAGCCTGGCGCACCTAACAGAGATAGGGGGCCTAATGTTGAGGCAGAAATTCTTGCGCTGGAAGAGGATGCGCCTGAGTTAACATTAAGTAATTTTGTATCCCAAAATTACGAAACCCTAACTGCCCTCATGCAAGAAGAAGCAAGGAGAAGGTCAAGCATGAGCCTGAAAGCCCGGCTCAACTTTGGTCCTGAGCGCGAATCACCCCCACCACGCTATCAGAACGATATGCGCGAGAAGGGTACACGTCGACCCCCAGTATTCCCCAGGATTGGAAGAAAAACTGCGGAAGAAGAAACATCTGATTCGCAGTACTCAGAAGAATACAAAGATGATGGAATGCGCACCAATGTCCACTCTAGACTTGGTAACCGCAGAATACAAGACAGACTTGGGCGGCAACGCTCACCGAGCGACAGCTCCTCAAGGTCTGGTAGCAGAAGAATCCAGGATAGACTGGGGAGACGGGCGCCCCCAAGTGAAAGTCCTCCAAGTTCAAATTCCGAGGAGAAATGGCGCAAACGTCGAAAAAAAGACAACTATTTCTCGAGTGACTCTTCGGACAACGAGGATAGAGAAACAGGACATTGGAAATCCAGAGGAAGACATCGTGAGGAAGAAGACGAAGACATATCTCTTCCTTGGCGCCGGCAAAAGATCGATGCGTTCACACGGCGCATCAGTGACTACTCGGATGATAAGAAGAGACGCATGCCCGCCAATGTGAAAACATATGATAGAACAGGTGACCCCGACGATCACCTAAAAATTTTCGAATCTGCTGCCACCATCGAAAATTGGCCACAGCCTGTGTGGTGTCATATGTTTAACTCTACATTAGTGGGGAACGCACGGACCTGATTTAGCAAGCTTCCACGAAGAAGCATAAAGGGGTTCGATGAACTACGCAAAGCATTCCGTTTGAACTTCACCCAAAGGAAGAAGTGCGCCAAGAACCCTGTTGAGCTAGCCAGGGTGAAACAGCGTCAAGGGGAATCAACAAGCGCTTATGTGGAGCGCTTCAAGGATGAATGTATACACGTGAAGGCGTGTCCTGAAGTGCTAAAAATCTCAGGGTTCATGAATGGGATAAATTGTAACACCCCCAATTCATGATGCAGCGGAATTCAACTTGGGTGTTACTTGACGGCACAACAGTCATAATAATAGAAAACGATCTCTAAATGAATCGTATTAAAAAGAGTTGTCATTCATATTTATTCAAATATAACAGAGTTTACATAGTAAGGTCCCAAAATGTTCCATTGTTTCAAAACACATCAATATAAAGTCTATGATGTTTTTATCGAATGACATAATAGTTTATAGCCTTCTTCCTTCGGTACGTGCCCTTCCGCTCCATTCTTGATTATCATGGACCTGAAATACATGCTTAAGAGGTCAACACAAAGGTTGAGTGAAATTCATAGAGTTTGTTTAACGGTTGAACACAATATGTTGGTAGTAATGAGTTAATTAGACTCATACTCATGTTAGAAAACAAAGCAGTTATTATTATATACTAAGCTCATGCAACCAATACGTTAACGGGTACCAATATCAATCGGCGGTTTTGTTGCCCCGGTAAGTACTTTGCCGTCATACTTAATGTTCAAATATAGTGCATTCGTTTGAACTAATCTGCTCAAACAAATGGGATTCGTCAATCCCAATAGGCCTATTCACAATACTCGCGCTCACTAATTCTAGTGATTAAATGGTTCATGATAGGGGCCTAGGATTGGCAAGGTAGGTACTTAGTAATAATAAAACAATCAGGCAGCATACAGTTTCAAAGCATTGTGTTCGGTTTAAAAGTAGCATGTATTCCCCCCAAGGATTTGTAAAAACATTGAAGTAATGTAAAGCGGGGCTATGAACTCACCTTAAGTAGGATAGCAAGTAATGAAGGTGATGATTGGATCGTGTAGGTTTCTACGAGCAACCTAGAATAGAATGTTGCGACTTAGGATTTGTGTAAAGAATATGAATGAGTGCCTATATAAATATCTTGCATTTAGTCCATGATGTGGTATGGTGTATATTGTAAGTCCTTGAAAGAAAAGATTCATGAACATGTATGTTTTGGTATATCGTTTACTACCGTTCGGGCCGACATAATTCAGAAGTCATGTTAGTAAGCGTTCGAGGAGCCAGGACACTTTAACTCGTAAATCCACAACTCATCTCGACGGCTTACATAATGAACTCCTCACATGAGGCTCCCTACTATTGTAGTAGTTGATAAAATATATAGATATAAGTTTTGATTCGAAAAGTTACATGTCCGATATTTGGATAAACTTAGGAAAGTTTATTTGTACATGAAGATTGTTATTAGGGGTAGTTTTATAAGTCTTAAATGACCATTTTCTCTTGGTAAAATCTCATGGTTTCCTTTTAAGTGAAGTAGATCCAAATTGCTTGTTCAAGTTATCGCCTAACTCATTGTTTCATGTTTACGCCTATGTAAGTTGGTATGGTCATTTCGCCATAGCCTAGCCATGACCTTTGGTCCTTGTTCCATGGTCATGAGACACATCCTTGGCTCTAGCCATGGTGGTGGTCTTTGTTTATAGGTCATAAGACCTTTTGTTCCTTTTAAAGTATAACCATAACTTAGTGACTTATTATATGTAAATAGCTGTTAAGAAACTGAGGAATATTTCACTCAGAAGGCGTTTTCAAGGCTTGAGCTTCTTTATACCTGAATGAAAACGTGATTCCGGACAACTTTTGTGTTTTAACTTTTTCATGAATCGGACCAGAAAGGCCTCTTTTTGCGTGTTTTAGGTTCTGTCACAGAAACATTTAGGCAGTTTTGCCGGAAATCTTTGGTAACTTCAAATCGCCATAACTTTTGACTCGTTTACTCTTTTTAGGTGGTTCAAATTGCTATGGTTTCCTTGTTAAGTCCTCTAATATAATATGTAATAATCCAATAACATAATTTTTCCATTTTGATCAGGTTATACCAAGAAATTCACTAGTTTGTTTGTTTTAGTAACTTAACTTAACAATCAAGTACAACAACATGTTTTAGTCATTTTTATACACCATGGACATTCATACAAGATATAATATAGCAAGAATAACATGTAAATGATATGAACATGAGAAATTAACAAGAAGCATGTTAAGTTTAGGCTTACAACTTTTGGCTTTCTAATTAAAGAAAGGAGTAACTAGTAAGGAAATGGACTTTGATAGACTTGCTTCAACCCTTTTCACTTCATGCAACCTTTCTACCCTTGGTATTCTTGAAAGATGGATGATGATGGTTGAGGTGAATTGAGTGGATTTAAACTCAAGAGAAATCACCAAGTATTCTAGGGTTTGGAAGTGTTTTGGTGAATAATAAGCTAACTAGGGTTTCTATCTTGAACTAGCTCTTGAACCTTGCAATGACTTTGAAGAAATAAAGCTATGGAGAGAGTGAATTGGGGTGTGGTATGGACGGCCAAAGGAACAAGGGGGGAGGGGTATTTATACTCTCATGAGGAGGTTAGTTTACTAGGATATTTTTGCCAAAAGAACACATGTAACCATCCAAGACAACAAGACACAAGATCAAGCCACCCAAGGGTGTGACTCCCCCCCCCTATGGCGGTTCACAAGGGGATAAGGGGGGTGAGTTGGCTTGGCTTGATAATATCCTAAGTATTAGGATGAGTTTTGACTCCGGGAAATGACAATCGTAAATGATTAGGCCTCAAAACGTAAAACCGGGTGTCGTAAAATTATGAAACTTTAAAGTATTGTTAGACATGTCCATATGACCCATAATAAAATATAAAATGAGTGGTAGGTTCCATTTGGGTGGTAAACCCTGCTAAAAACTGGAAACACGGGTCTAAAACGCGTAATACGTAAAATGTACGAATATTGCGTAAAATTGAGAAAAGTAAAATGTTACTTTTCTAATATGATATAAATGATTTAAAATGACTTATAATGTCTAGACTGGGCTCAGTCTAGTGTCGGTTGGTATTAAATGTCTTTTAGACATCAAACCGTAAGCCTAAAAATCACGAAATGACTTATAACATCAAGGGATGATTTTTGGTCAATGGAGGAGGGAAAAATATGTTGACTTATTCTAATAAGTTGAAAACTCAAATCGTCTTAGAAACGCGGTGCAGGTAAAGGCTAGGGTTACGGCTGAGTAAAAACGCGTAAAACTGAAAATTTCAGTTTTTCACGGCCGAGGTTTATTCTGGTCATATTTTTCTCAGTCATGATTTATTCTCAAATAAATCATAAGTGTGTTAAACATTTTTCTGATGTGGGGTCACCTGACGGGATCAAATTTCGTTGTGCGTGGAATTTCTGAATGACGTTTTACCCTAAAACGGTTAATTCTGTGTAATCCCTTAATAACTTTCACGAAAATGATCTGACGAATGTCAAACATTTAATTTGTCATGGAAATGATTTATCACTCGAGAATATGAAATAAAAATCAACTTTCGGGAAAATTTCATAAAGAAATGAATAGTAAAAATGAATAGTAAATTTTCCGGGAAAAGTAATTACCCTGAATTTGCGAATTGTTACAGTCTCCACCCCATATGAGAGCTCCGTCCCGGAGATCAATTTGCGTTGGGAGTAGAAGCTTCGTTGGTAAAAAGGTGTGGGTATTTCTTTCGTATCTGGTCCTCTCGTTCCCATGTGTATTCAGGACCACGTCGTGAGTTCCAACGAACTTTGACAATTGGTATACGGCTTTGCTTGAGTTGTTTGACCTCTCGGTCCATGATTTCTACGGGTTCCTCAATAAATTGAAGATCGTCATTGAGTTGAATTTCATCGAGTGGAATCATGAGTGATTCATCCGACAAGCATTTCTTTAGGTTAGATACATGGAAAGTGGGGTGTACACTACTGAGTTCTGATGGAAGCTCAAGTCTGTACGCCACAGGGCCAACCCTGGCTAGGATTTTGAATGGTCCGATGTATCTTGGGTTTAGTTTTCCTCGTTTACCGAATCGTATCAAGCCTTTCCAGGGCGATACCTTTAGCATAACCCTATCTCCGACTTGGAATTCTAGGGGTCTGCGTCGTGTGTCGGCATAACTTTTCTGTCGATCTCTTGCGGCTTGTAACCGATTTTTGATTTGTACAATCTTATCCGTTGTTTCACGGATGAGTTCTGGTCCAGTGAGTTGAACTTCTCCCACTTCAGCCCAACAAGCAGGTGAACGACACTTTCGACCATAAAGTGCTTCAAATGGAGCTGCTTGAATACTTGTATGATAGTTGTTGTTGTAGGAAAATTCGACTAATGGTAGATGAGTATCCCATCCTTTTCCAAAGTCTATTATACAAGCTCGAAGCATGTCTTCAAGTGTTTGAATAGTTCGTTCACTCTGACCATCGGTCTGAGGGTGGTACGCTGTACTCATGTCTAAATTTGTTCCAAAGGCGTCTTGGAGTGACTGCCAGAAATTGGAAGTAAATCTACCATCTCTGTCGGATATGATGGATATTGGTGCACCATGTCTTGAGACTATTTCTTTGACGTATAGTCGGGTTAGTTGTTCCATTTTGTAAGTCTCTTTGATTGGTATAAAGTGTGCGGATTTTGTGAGACGATCAACTATGACCCAGATGGAGTCATAACCGCTTGATGTCTTTGGGAGCTTGGTAATGAAGTCCATAGTAATTCTTTCCCATTTCCAAGTAGGAATTTCTGGTTGTTGCAATGGACCGGATGGTTTTTGGTGTTCGGCTTTTACTTTGGAGCAGGTAAGACATTTGCTAACGTATGTTGCAATGTCGGCTTTCATGTTCGGCCACTAATAGAGTAACTTAAGATCGTGATACATTTTATCAGATCCTGGATGTATGGAGTATTTAGATTTGTGTGATTCATGCATAATCAAGTCTCGTAGGCCACCAAAAAGTGGTAACCAACTTCGACCTTGGAAGCATAGAGTTCCATCTGAACGGGTTTCGAATTTCTTTTGTATCATGCCATCCAACCTTTCCTTTTGGATGTCTTCTTGTTTCACCGCCTCAGCTTGAGCGTGAAGGATTTGGGTAGGAAAGTTGGAATTTATGGTTAAAACTAAGGCTCGGACTCGTAGTGGTTTAACCCGTTCCTTTCGGCTCAGGGCGTCGGCTACTACGTTTGCCTTTCCTGGGTGATAACGAATGTCGCAGTCATAATCACTTAGTAATTCCAACCAACGACGTTGTCTCATGTTTAGTTCTTTTTGGTCCAAAATGTGTTGTAGACTTTTATGATCGGTGTACACAGTACATCTAGTACCGTATAGATAGTGTCTCCAGATTTTTAGTGCAAAGACCACAGCTCCTAACTCTAAGTCATGAGTGGTGTAATTTTCCTCATGAACCTTGAGTTGTCTTGATGCATAAGCCATGACCTTATCGCGTTGCATCAACACGGCACCTAACCCTTGGTGCGATGCATCACAATAGACTACAAAATCTTCTATCCCATCTGGCAATGCTAGGATAGGAGCACTACAAAGTTTCTGTTTGAGGGTTTGGAAAGCTTTTTCTTCGTTTTCATCCCACACGTATTTCTTGTCTTTCTGAGTTAGCTTAGTCAAAGACTTTGCTATTGAGGAAAATCCTTCAATAAACCTTCGGTAATACCAGGCTAAACCCAGAAATTGCCGAATTTCTGTAGGTGTGGTAGGTGTTGGCCAGTTTTTGATAGCTTCAATTTTAGCGGGATCGACATGTAAACCGGTCTTGTCAATCACATGCCCAAGGAATTGTACGGATTGAATCCAAAATTCGCATTTGGAAAACTTTGCATACAATTTCTCTTCCTTGAGTAGTCCTAAAATTGTTCTCAGGTGTTCTTTGTCTTCCTCTTCGTTTTTGGAATAAATGAGAATGTCGTCTATGAATACGATCACGAATTTGTCCAAATATGGCTTACACACACGATTCATGAGATCCATGAATACTGCCGGTGCATTAGTTAACCCAAATGGCATCACTTGGAATTCATGGTGACCATATCGTGTCCTAAAGGCTGTTTTTGGAATGTCTTCATCACGAACTCTAACTTGGTGGTAACCTGATCGTAGGTCAATTTTTGAGTAATAGGTTGAGCCTTGCAATTGATCGAATAAATCATCAATTCTTGGTAGTGGGTATCGGTTCTTTATGGTTAATTTGTTTAGTTCACGATAGTCAATACACATGCGTAATGACCCGTCTTTCTTTTTCACGAATAAAACTGGAGCTCCCCAAGGTGGGAACTGGGTCGAATAAATCCCTTGTCCGAAAGTTCTTGTAATTGATTTGATAGCTCTTGCATCTCTGAAGGTGCTAGCCGGTATGGTGCGCGGGCAACTGGCGCCGCTCCTGGTATTAAATCAATTCTAAACTCTATTTGACGATTTGGTGGTAGTCCAGGTAAATCATCCGGAAAGACTTCAGGAAACTCACGGGCAATAGGAACATCTTCGAGGCGTTTTTCATCGGATTTCTTTTCTGTTACGTGGGCTAAGAAAGCATAACATCCTTTCTCAATGTACTTCATGGTTTTGATACATGAGATGATGTTTATTCGAGTTCCACTTTGATCACCACGAATGATCAAAGTTTCATTGTCACATGGAATGTGTACAACTCTTTCACCACAAATAATGTTAGCTTGATGTTTAGACAACCAATCCATGCCAATAACAACATCAAAACTTCCGAGTTCGATTGGCATAAGATTGATGTTAAAGGGGTGGTCTAAGAGATTAAGGGTACAGTTTGGAATTACGGTATTGGTATTTACTAAGTCACCAGTAGCAAGTTCAATACTATAACTAGTGGTTAAAGTAATTGATGGAATATCAAGTAAAGGTGCAATTCTAGTAGATATAAAGCTCATATCAGCACCAGAATCGAATAATACTTTAACAGGAATGTTATTGAGTAAGAATGTACCGGTAACCACGTTCGGGTCCTGGTGTGGTTCTTCATTTCCCATGACATAGGCCCTACCACGAGCACCTCCGCCTTGGGGTCCTTGGTTTCGAGGACAATTGTTTTTGAAGTGTCCCCTTTCACCACACCCGAAACATGTAACTATGGGCTGTGTGTTAGCCCCAGTAGCTATACTCTTGCCCCTACAATCCTTGGCAAGATGTCCGGGCTTCTGACACTTGTTGCATTTGGCCGGGCAAGGACCTTCATGATGGTAATTACACTTGGTACATTGTGGTAGATTACCAACGTACTTACCACCAGCTGGTGCAGCAACATAAGCCGTCGCGGCTTCTTGTCTCTTGTTCTGTTGATTGTGGTGGTTGTTGTTTCGGGTTTGGTTGTTGTTGTTGTTGTTGTTACTCCCACGGTTACCATCCCATGGTCGCTTGTTGTTGTTGTTCTTGTTGTTGTTGTTGTTACGGTAGTTGGAGTTGTTGGGATTATTGGTATTGCTGTTGTTGGCATTGTTGGTGTTGTTGGTGTTGTTGGGGTTGTTTTGCTTTCGGGTTTCGGTCATACGTACCACTTGATCCATGAGACTACGGGACATCCGCATAGCTTCATCAAGTTCTTTGGGATTTGCCGAAGTCACGTTCCCCTGTATGCTAGATGGAAGTCCCCAGATATACCTTTCCAACAATTTTTCCTTTGTGGAAACCATTGTTGGACAAAGTATCCTCAACTCCTGGAATCGACGGTTGTAGGTTATGATATCATTACCCCTAACCGTATGATCCCAGAATTCAACTTCCAACTTTTGCATTTCGCTACGAGGGCAGTATTCCTTGATCATCATTTGTTTCAAA
This sequence comes from Artemisia argyi, assembly GCA_030686995.1. NCBI lineage: Eukaryota > Viridiplantae > Streptophyta > Magnoliopsida > Asterales > Asteraceae > Artemisia > Artemisia argyi. Next base: position 13,578,065 of record CM060693.1, read on the forward strand.
TTAGCCCAAGTAATTTTGTAGGCATTCTCAATGCCCATGGGTTGAGCAATTGAGTTCCACCAGGACAACGCCTCATTCAACAAAGTACTCGTGGCATACTGAACTTTGTCACCCTCAGTACACTTACTAACCAAGAATACTGACTCCGCCTTTTCGAACCAACGGGTCAAACCTACAGCCCCTTCAGTACCCTTGAATTTGATGGGTTCACATTTCAGGTAGGAAATGAACGAACAACCCTTTGGTACTGTAGTAACATTGGTCACCGGAGGGGTAGGTCCTCCAAGGTTAAGACTGGCAATTCTGGCAGTCTCTGCAGCTATAGCAGCTTCCGCAGCAATGGCGGCTGCTGCAGCATCAGCGGCTGCTGCAGCATCAGCAGCACCAGTAGCTGTGTCGGCTTCGGCAGCTGCTGCAGCTACGGCTGCTCGTTTCGTGACAAGTGCTGCATTGACACTGTCCTTTACCAGTTTGCGGATGGCAGCTTGCGTCATCGTTGGTGGTGTCTTTTTCTTTGGCGCCATGATTCTATTGTTCAAAAGATACGTTGTAATTAGAGAGTTGTGAGATGAGCACAATTTTTGATAAGAATGATGGGGTAATAATGTTGAAACTTAAAAACATAACACATGATAGTATATAACACAAGAGTTTTATTCATATAACGTTGATTACAAAATCGAACTTATTACAAGTTCATTCAAAACTTACTAACTGATACTTTCAGTTAGTAATTACAACATTGTACTAAAGATAACTAGTATTATAACACTAGTCTAACGTCGGTTGGGAGGTTGTCGTAGTCCGGACGGATTATTAATTCCGCGTGTTGCTAACACATCTACACTTTCATTCGGACGGTATTCTTTGACATCCTTTTGGTATAGCCTTTGTTGTATGGAACTCATTTGAGTTTGCATTCCACACAAATCATTCTTAAGTTGATACCTATCAAAGTTTGCAACATCTAACCGGATTTCGGCGGTGTTTAGGCGGTTAAGTAGTTTGTGAATTTGTACCGCATCCTGTTCTTGGGCTCTCTCAACCAAAGTGAGTCTATCCTTGACGTTATCCAGGCCGGTTAGAGGATTTAAGATTATTTCCCCAAGATGAGTCAAGTCCCTCTTGACATAGCTCATGTCAAGCTTAAACCAATATAGGTCATCTCGGGCATTCATGGCGTCCATTCTGGCAGAATTTACCTTGGATATACAGTCGTGCATTTGACTTGCCATACTTTGAACTTTGAGTTGGGTCAGGTTGAGGGCTTGTTTCAAAGAGTAGATTTCGTATTGAGCTGAGTTCACGAACATATGTGTAGATGTAGATGTTCCGCCGGTTTGGTAAGCAGATTTCGGAACTTGAGCTGGAGTGGTACGGTTAGATTCGGATGAAATTGGTGAAACCGGAGGTGGAGATGTCAATGGTGATAGATGTGGCACTATTATTTGTTCCTCCGCTTCCTCAATGTCATCGATGCCTTCGATGTCAACATCCATTTCATGATCCTCTTCGTAATCATCGATGTTTATGTCCATATCCATTTCAGGATCTTCGTCCGAATCTACATCTAGATCCTCATAAGGTTCTTCCTCGTCGTCGTAATCAATTGGTTCAAAATAAGGATCATCGGGTCCGGGAAGAATTGGTAAATACTCAGGCATAGCAGGAAGATGATCGGGAGATGGAGGTGCGGACATGATGTCTACAATTAGTATTTCGATGTCAAAATAAATCAAATGTTTATGGAAAATGCTCAAACTAAGGAAATGTGCATATGACAATATACAAATATGTTCATGTACCATAACATGTGTAATAAGTCCATAATCTTCTGGAGGATGGAAGGCACGAAGAGCGGAAGGCTATAAAAATGTTTTTGCTTGTTATTGTAGTTATAGTTTAGGTCTCACTTAGACCCGTTTCTCTATAACCATGGCTCTGGTACCAATCTGTAACACCCCCAATTCATGATGCAGCGGAATTCAACTTGGGTGTTACTCGACGGCACAACAGTCATAATAATAGAAAACGATCTCTAAATGAATCGTATTAAAAAGAGTTGTCATTCATATTTATTCAAATATAACAGAGTTTACATAGTAAGGTCCCAAAATGTTCCATTGTTTCAAAACACATCAATATAAAGTCTATGATGTTTTTATCGAATGACATAATAGTTTATAGCCTTCTTCCTTCGGTACGTGCCCTTCCGCTCCATTCTTGATTATCATGGACCTGAAATACATGCTTAAGAGGTCAACACAAAGGTTGAGTGAAATTCATAGAGTTTGTTTAACGGTTGAACACAATATGTTGGTAGTAATGATTTAATTAGACTCATACTCATGTTAGAAAACAAAGCAGTTATTATTATATACTAAGCTCATGCAACCAATACGTTAACGGGTACCAATATCAATCGGCGGTTTTGTTGCCCCGGTAAGTACTTTGCCGTCATACTTAATGTTCAAATATAGTGCATTCGTTTGAACTAATCTGCTCAAACAAATGGGATTCGTCAATCCCAATAGGCCTATTCACAATACTCGCGCTCACTAATTCTAGTGATTAAATGGTTCATGATAGGGGCCTAGGATTGGCAAGGTAGGTACTTAGTAATAATAAAACAATCAGGCAGCATATAGTTTCAAAGCATTGTGTTCGGTTTAAAAGTAGCATGTATTCCCCCCAAGGATTTGTAAAAACATTGAAGTAATGTAAAGCGGGGCTATGAACTCACCTTAAGTAGGATAGCAAGTAATGAAGGTGATGATTGGATCGTGTAGGTTTCTACGAGCAACCTAGAATAGAATGTTGCGACTTAGGATTTGTGTAAAGAATATGAATGAGTGCCTATATAAATATCTTGCATTTAGTCCATGATGTGGTATGGTGTATATTGTAAGTCCTTGAAAGAAAAGATTCATGAACATGTATGTTTTGGTATATCGTTTACTACCGTTCGGGCCGACATAATTCAGAAGTCATGTTAGTAAGCGTTCGAGGAGCCAGGACACTTTAACTCGTAAATCCACAACTCATCTCGACGGCTTACATAATGAACTCCTCACATGAGGCTCCCTACTATTGTAGTAGTTGATAAAATATATAGATATAAGTTTTGATTCGAAAAGTTACATGTCCGATATTTGGATAAACTTAGGAAAGTTTATTTGTACATGAAGATTGTTATTAGGGGTAGTTTTATAAGTCTTGAATGACCATTTTCTCTTGGTAAAATCTCATGGTTTCCTTTTAAGTGAAGTAGATCCAAATTGCTTTTTCAAGTTATCGCCTAACTCATTGTTTCCTGTTTACGCCTATGTAAGTTGGTATGGTCATTTCGCCATGGCCTAGCCATGACCTTTGGTCCTTGTTCCATGGTCATGAGACACATCCTTGGCTCTAGCCATGGTGGTGGTCTTTGTTTATAGGTCATAAGACCTTTTGTTCCTTTTAAAGTATAACCATAACTTAGTGACTTATTAAATGTAAATAGCTGTTAAGAAACTGAGGAATATTTCACTCAGAAGGCGTTTTCAAGGCTCGAGCCTCTTTGTTCCTGAATGAAAACGTGATTCTGGACAACTTTCGTGTTTTAACTTTTTCATGAATCGGACCAGAAAGGCCTCTTTTTGCGTGTTTTAGGTTCTGTCACAGAAACATTTAGGCAGTTTTGCCGGAAATCTTTGGTAACTTCAAATCGCCATAACTTTTGACTCGTTTACTCTTTTTAGGTGGTTCAAATTGCTATGGTTTCCTTGTTAAGTCCTCTAATGAAATATGTAATAATCCAATAACATAATTTTTCCATTTTGATCAGGTTATACCAAGAAATTCACTAGTTTGTTTGTTTTAGTAACTTAACTTAACAATCAAGTACAACAACATGTTTTAGTCATTTTTATACACCATGGACATTCATACAAGATATAATATAGCAAGAATAACATGTAAATGATATGAACATGAGAAATTAACAAGAAGCATGTTAGGTTTAGGCTTACAACTTTTGGCTTTCTAATTAAAGAAAGGAGTAACTAGTAAGGAAATGGACTTTGATAGACTTGCTTCAACCCTTTTCACTTCATGCAACCTTTCTACCCTTGGTATTCTTGAAAGATGGATGATGATGGTTGAGGTGAATTGAGTGGATTTAAACTCAAGAGAAATCACCAAGTATTCTAGGGTTTGGAAGTGTTTTGGTGAATAATAAGCTAACTAGGGTTTCTATCTTGAACTAGCTCTTGAACCTTGCAATAACTTTGAAGAAATAAAGCTATGGAGAGAGTGAATTGAGGTGTGGTATGGACGGCCAAAGGAACAAGGGGGGAGGGGTATTTATACTCTCATGAGGAGGTTAGTTTACTAGGATATTTTTGCCAAAAGAACACATGTAACCATCCAAGACAACAAGACACAAGATCAAGCCACCCAAGGGTGTGACTCCCCCCCCCCTATGGCGGTTCACAAGGGGATAAGGGGGGTGAGTTGGCTTGGCTTGATAATATCCTAAGTATTAGGATGAGTTTTGACTCCGGGAAATGACAATCGTAAATGATTAGGCCTCAAAACGTAAAACCGGGTGTCGTAAAATTATGAAACTTTAAAGTATTGTTAGACATGTCCATATGACCCATAATAAAATATAAAATGAGTGGTAGGTTCCATTTGGGTGGTAAACCCTGCTAAAAACTGGAAACACGGGTCTAAAACGCGTAATACGTAAAATGTACGAATATTGCGTAAAATTGAGAAAAGTAAAATGTTACTTTTCTAATATGATATAAATGATTTAAAATGACTTATAATGTCTAGACTGGGCTCAGTCTAGTGTCGGTTGGTATTAAATGTCTTTTAGACATCAAACCGTAAGCCTAAAAATCACGAAATGACTTATAACATCAAGGGATGATTTTTGGTCAATGGAGGAGGGAAAAATATGTTGACTTATTCTAATAAGTTGAAAACTCAAATCGTCTTAGAAACGCGGTGCAGGTAAAGGCTAGGGTTACGGCTGAGTAAAAACGCGTAAAACTGAAAATTTCAGTTTTTCACGGCCGAGGTTTATTCTGGTCATATTTTTCTCAGTCATGATTTATTCTCAAATAAATCATAAGTGTGTTAAACATTTTTCTGATGTGGGGTCACCTGACGGGATCAAATTTCGTTGTGCGTGGAATTTCTGAATGACGTTTTACCCTAAAACGGTTAATTCTGTGTAATCCCTTAATAACTTTCACGAAAATGATCTGACGAATGTCAAACATTTAATTTGTCATGGAAATGATTTATCACTCGAGAATATGAAATAAAAATCAACTTTCGGGAAAATTTCATAAAGAAATGAATAGTAAAAATGAATAGTAAATTTTCCGGGAAAAGTAATTACCCTGAATTTGCGAATTGTTACATAAATAACCCAGAACTCATCAGGAAATTAAATTATAAGGTTCTCCAAACCTTTGATGAGTTAATGAAGAGCACAAGGTCCTTCATCCAAGGAGAAGCAGCAGCCGTGGATAGTAAAAAAGGCTACTCAAATTATAGGCAACAAGAACAGCCTAGGAGACAATCCAATGACCAGGGTAGCAATCGTAACAAGAATTATCGCGGCCAGGGAAGTGGACGAGAAAATGACAAATACACCCCCTCACAAAAACACCAAGGGAGATATTCGTTACAGATGGCGCAAACTTCCCGAAGCCCCCACCAATGCGCACCCCAGAGGACCGGCGCGTGGGGAATGGATACTGCGAATACCATGGACAAAAGAGCCACACTACCAATGAGTGCGTCCAACTACGACAATTGATCGACAAACTGGTAAAAGAAGGTACAATGGATCACCTCGTTAAGAATATAAAATAAGGAAAAGAAAAACCAAAGAACGGAGGCAAGAAGGAGATAGCCAAAGACAAGGCTGACACAATCTACATGATACAATCATGGCAGCAAAAAACTAGGCAAAAAGTCAGCCAAAAGTTCTCCTCTAAGAATGAAATTTCCTTCCCAACTCTCGCTGCGGACAACGCAATAATGGAGCCACTCACCATTGAAATACATAAGGGGGTCACGATATCCACCGTATGTATGTAGACGGAGGGGCATCCACAGATATTATGTACGAACATTGCTTCAAAAGGTTGCGACCAGAGATGCAAAGTCAGCTGATCCCAGCCACGACATCGCTGACAGGATTTACAGGAGAGAAGATATGACCCATGGGGCAATTACGCTTATTCGTGGTCATAGGTAATGAGCAACACTCTACGGCAGCTTGGATGAACTTTATGGTAATCAAGTCCCCCTCGCCATACAACGGCATCATCGGGAGACCTGGAATATCATCCATGCGCGCCGTACCGTCCACAGCGCATGGGATGCTCAAATTCCTAGTAGAAGGAGGCATCGTCACCCTCTACAGTACCACTGTGTCACCAAAAGAGTGTAACACAGTAGCCAATGAAGTGGAGAGTGTCCCAGAACAACGCGCAGCCAAAATACCAAACTTAAAAGTTGCTATTCACCCAGATTACCCAGATCAGCAAATATCAATTAGAGGGTCACTGTCTGACAAAGGTAGAGCGGCTGTATGCGCACTCCTGCAAAATAATTTAAACATCTTTGCATGGGAACCAAAGCACATGACTGGAGTGCCGCGCTCTATCATGGAGCACAAGCTACAAATCTGACAAGGATATCCTCCAATACGACAGAAAAAGCGCGGCCAGGCTCCAGATCGCGCAAAAGCCATCCTGGAAGAAGTACACAAACTTGTAGACGTAGGTATTATGCGAGAAGTCTACTATCACGACTGGCTTTCTAATCCAGTAATGGTAAAGAAGAGTGATGGCAGTTGGAGAATGTGCGTGGACTTCACTGACCTCAACAAAGCATGTCCACAGGACTGCTACCCGCTGCCAGAGATAGACTGGAAGGTAGAATCTCTGTGTGGATATCCTTTTAAATGCTTCCTAGACGCATACAAAGGATACCATCAAATTCAGATGGCTGAAGAAGATGAAGAGAAAACATCCTTCCACACAAGTCAAGGGGTCTTCTGTTATACGAAAATGCCCTTTGGTCTAAAGAACGCAGGAGCACCATACCAGTGATTGGTGGACACAGCATTTGAGAAGCAAGTCGGTCGCAACCTGGAAGTTTATGTTGATGACCTTGTTATAAAGAGTCACACAGAGGAAGAATTGGTGCGCGACATCGAGGAGACGTTCAAAACACTGGGAAAAATAAACATGAAGTTAAATCCCAAGAAGTGCACTTTTGGCGTGACAGAAGGCATGTTCCTTGGATATTTAATAGAACCTGATGGCATTAAGCCTTGCCCAGAAAAGATAAAAGCGGTCATTGATCTCCCTTCTCCACGTACATTGAAAGAAGTCCAGTCATTAAATGGAAAGCTAGCTGGACTAAACCGATTTTTGTCCAAATCAGTGGACAAGTCACTCCCTCTTTTTAAAACACCCACGAAGTGCATGAAAAAGGGAGACTTTCATTGGACTGAGGAGGCGGAGGAAGCCTTCCAACAACTCAAGCAGCATCTTGCATCACTTCCCAAACTTGTCGCACCACGACCAGGGGAAGAATTAATCATGTACTTATCTGTAACCCATGGAGAAGTTAGCGCAGTACTATTGACAGATAGGAACTCCGTTCAAACGCCCATATACTTTGTAAGCAAGGCACTCAAAAAGACAGAGAGTAACTATACTACCATGGAAAAGCTGGTCCTAGCTCTAGTATTCGTAGCTAAAAGACTGCGCAGATACTTCCAGGCGCACCCAATAGTTGTGATCACGGACCAGCCTATCAAACAAGTTATCTCTAAACCTGACGCATCTGGACGGCTACAAAAATGGAGTGTGTTATTGAGCGAGTATCACATCTCGTATAGACCACGCACTGCAATCAAGGGGCAGATATTAGCCGACTTTATTGTTGAGAAGCCAGATGCCGATACCCCACCTTCAGCAAGCAAGACAGAATTACAAGAACCGTGGGTTCTATTCACAGGCGGGTCCTCATGCGTGGATGGATCAGGCGCAGGCCTTATCCTCACTAATCCAGAAGGAGTAGAATTTACTTACGCACTGCGCTTCGAATTCACAGCCACAAACAATGAGGCAGAATACGAAGCCCTACTTGCTGGACTGCGTATTGCAACTCAAATGGGTGTACGTAACCTAGAGGCAAATGTAGATTCCAGGCTAGTAGCCAACCACGTGCTAGGTGAATATGAAGCCAAGGATGAGCACATGATCCAATACCTTGAAAAAACCAAGTCTCTAATCCAGAACTTTGATAGGTTCACCATCAAACAAGTCCCTAGAGGAGAAAACAGGAAAGCTGATGCACTTAGCAAGATCGCATCTACGAGCTTTGCGCGCCTATCAAAACAAGTATTGGTGGAAACTCTAAAAAACAAATCAATCTCGGAGATGGAAATATCCACGGTGATAGAGGAACAGAATCCTACGTGGATGACACCTATCATTGAATTTATAAGCAAAGGAATCTTACCACAAGATCCGAAGGACGCTCGTAGGGTACGGCGCACAGCGCAGAGATTTGAATTTCGAGATGGCGTCCTATAGCGACGTTCATTCCTACAACCATGGCTCCGGTGCGTTGGACCTCTTCAAGCAGATTATGTACTCTGAGAAATTCACGCTGGGTCATGTAGCATGCACTCAGGACCACGGTCTGTAGTGGTGCGTGCCCTCCGGTCAGGATACTATTGGCCTACTATGCACCACGACGCACGGGACATGATAAAGAAATGCAGTGATTGCCAAGTCCACAGGCCAATTCTGCGCCGACCACAACAAGAGTTAACCCCCATCACCTCACCATGGCCATTCTATAAATGGGGCATAGACATCGCAGGCCCCTTTCCAGTTGCAGCAGGAGGGCTAAAATTCCTCATCGTAGCTATAGACTATTTTACTAAGTGGATTGAGGCAAAGGCGGTGGCGAGCATCACCGGCAACCAGATCAAACGCTTCATGTGGGACAACATTGTGTGTCGCTTCGGACTACCTGGAGAGATTATTTCGGACAACGGAAAACAATTCTATGACAACCCATTCAAAGATTGGTGCGCGCAATTGAACATTACACAGCACTTCGCTTCAGTTAAGCACCCACAAACCAATGGTTTGGTTGAACACGTGAATCGCAGTCTGGGCGAAGGAATAAAAGCGCGCCTTGACAGACACAAAGAAAGGTGGGTGGATGAATTGCCACATGTTTTATGGGTGCACCGCACGACAATTAAAACCAGTACCGGAGACACACCATTCTCTCTTGTCTATGGGACAGAAGCCATCATACCAGCCAAAATTAGAACGCCAACTATCCATACAGCGGAAATAAATGTCACAAAAAATGACGATGAGCGACGCATAGACTTGGACCTACTGGAAGAAAGGCGTGAACGTGCAACTATACGTGAAGCAAAGGCTAAAGCAAAGATGAAGAAGTATTATGATGCAAAGGTCAAACACACTTCTTTCAGACCAGGAGACTTTGTATACCACGCCAATGACGTAAGCCATGCAGAAGACATGGGCAAACTTGGACCCAAATGGGAAGGACCCTATGAGGTCACGGATGCACTAGGTAATGGTGCATACAAGTTGCGCGATATGAAAGGCCACGAGCTAGCACGCACTTGGAATATCTGCAATCTCAAGAGATGCTATCTTTAAGAAAGGCTACGGCCCACATACAGACAACCTTGCACTTTAGTACGTGCCCAATAAATGTATGTCTTTGAATTTTATTTTTTTAGGAATTGTCTTTTATCTTCCAAAACTTGCAAGTATTACTTCCACGTTGTGGTTTCTAGCTAACTCCATAACACATTTAACTTTATTGCGAACATTTTTATTATGTTTCAATATTGTTATTATATTTTTTGCCTACATGGTGTGCATGCACTTATTAAAGACCTACGATGGCAGAAAGGATGAGTAAAGGATGAGTAAACCTACTAACTAACTCGTTGTGTAAGAGGGTTGCAAACCCATCAACACTGGATCACGCATCCTTGCTAAGCGCCTTACTCTCAAGACGTTGAAGTAAGTTTAAATGCGCATTCCACGACGGATACGCAACATAACATACATTGTACATGCTTAGCAATCCACGAGACAAGACTCTTGGTCATTTTGATATAGTCTTTACAAAACAACGCAAGTCTATTTTATGATTTTTTAAAGTTATGCACTTAATATAAATCATTTTAAATACGTCGCGGTCTCAATTTGACTCTTGGATAATCTTTTACAAAAGAAAACTATCTAAGTACAAATAACAAGGCGTACGAAATAAAATAAACATTATTATTCATAAGAACTACGAGTTTATACAAGTTATAATTCCAAAAAATCCATACATATCTAAATGCTATGCGCACGCCTATGACTTGAGCTACTAGCTGTAGATGCCAACTCCCCAGCCTCACCCAGCCTTCGTAAAAGGCTGCTATCCTCCTGAGACACCGTTGGCACGCTAACAGGAATCCCATCAGACCTGGGGAGATGGGCTGCGCCCACACCGCAAAGAACGGCTTTCCCCTTCACGCCCTTCTTATGTGCAGCCCTTGTCTCATGCGCCTCCAAGAATTTCTTCAAGAAAATCTCCTTCTCAAGAGCAAAGGGATTGAGCAAATGACGAGGACAGGAAAAAACAGGCACCTTCAGCTGCGACTCGTCTGGCTTCAGAAAGAAGTCAGGGTGCGCCTCTGCATCCTCAGCTATGTGCTTGGCCAGAGTTAGGCCCTGCATGATCACGCTGATAGGATAATCCTGATCATGCTCCAAGCGGGCAATCTGAGGAAAGTCGAAGACCTTCATCTTTTCCATGGCCTCCACCAGCTCATCAAAAGCATCTGCGCTGTACCCAGGAACTTTTGCAAGCAGCACAGTCAGCATCTTACTCTCATGAAGCTCCTCCACAGCCTGGGCCTTGCCGCGTGCCACAGCGCACTCCACGACTTTCCCAAAGGCCTCCACGACCTCCTGGGACTCCAGCGTGCCCATAGCAGCTAAGCGTAGACCACGGCTGATCAGCCACCTACACATGCAACAACGCACGCGTTAAAAGGTAAGAAGAATTAAGGCACATAGTGGTGAACAAAGAATTCAAAAAAGAAGATACATACCTGCGCTCAGCAATAGTAGACATAAGATGAGGATACAGCTCCTCATCATACTCGATACTCAGTTTGCGCAGCTTGCTCTCCTGCACCTTCAGAGCCTCTTCCACACGTCCACAAAGTTCATCGAGATTGGCGAAGTGTTGGGCTCTATTCTCTTGAAGATACCTTAAGCCCCAAGCGCAGTTGGCCCTGTGCTGGTCAGTCTCAGCTCGCTCTCGCCTCACCTCAGCCATCAAAGATAGCTTCTCATCCATGAGTCTCCTAGCATATGAAGACATGGACTCCACATCTGCCCGCGCATCAGCCAACTGCGCCCTAAGCATCGCAATCTCCTCATCCTTCTGAGAGAGACTACTACCTTCACCAATATACCGTGCCTTCAGCTGAGTAACCAACTCAGCCTGACGCTCAGCAGCAGCACCAAGCTCTTCCATCAACTGCTGTGCAGACACCTCTTCATTCGCCCCCACCGGCTCCTCCACGTGAAGATGAGCCGCTTGGGGCGGCACCAACCCTTCAATGGACGCTGCATCACCCCCTGTAGCACTGTCTCTACAAGCAAACACAGAGAGGTCAGAAAATGGCACTGCATAAGACACATATCCATACATAAAAAACTCAAACAAAGGTTACCTACGTAGGAGGAGAAGTCTCAGCATTCTCCTGCCCAGAAAAAGACAAAGATGTCTCCTCATCCGTGGACGCATCCACAATGATTGTATGACGCCTGCGCTTAGAGGTCCCTTCACCATCATCGATAACAGCCTTACGCTTCACACCCTGACGCTCCTCTTCAGAGTCAGTGTCCACTTTGAGAATCCCAGCACTCATGGACGACTCAGCGCGCGCAAGCTCAGGCGCCACCACTACCTGCGCAGGCACAATCTGCACTAGGGTCGCATTCACAACAGGTTGTTATGCGTCAGAAGACTCCTCTCGCGCAAGCTCTAGCAGGCGCCCAGCAGTAGCCTCCAGAATAGGCACCTCACCTTCCCTCAAGGGGCGCACGCCCACAGTTACCTGCGTCGGCTTTGCTAACTTCACCACGACAAATAGATCCATCTCTGCGCAACACATGAACAAACAAGAAAAAAGCAAGTTAGTGGCTAAAATCAATATATACAAGGAAGCTTACATTTTAAAGGCGAGGATAATAAAGGACAAGCACCCACCCCGGCCACGTTCATCCAGAAATGTCGGCACTTCATCACTTACGCCGAAGTAATTGCGACTTATCCCCATGTGCACCAAGAACTCCTCGGGATAAGTATTGATTGGGATGCGGTTCTCATTAATGATCTCCGCATCCTCCACACTGTACGTGCCGGGATCTGGGCGTTCATCCTTTAAAAGCCCTCCTTGAGTATAAAACCCAGAGAGCGTGGTGAAAACTTTATCATCTATCTAAAAAAAACCTTTCCCTCCAACCCCTTAGGGCATCTATTTTATCAGTGTAACACTGATAGCGCCCTGGGTGCTTGGAAAAAGTCGCCCACCCGTTCGACCACGACGTGTGGTAGAACGCGCGGAAAAGGTTAATGGTAGGCCTCACGGCGAGTAAACGACAGTTTACCTCGAAACTCGTTATTTTCGCCGCACCTATACAGTGCAGCTGCGAAATATGCAGGCGGTAAAAATTGAGCACATCACTCAAAAATAGGGATATAGGCACGCGCTGGTTTGCGAACTCAAAAAAGCGCATGTATACCCCTATTTTCCCCTCAAGGAAATCCTCGATGCATGCGTCAGCATCCGGTGATTCCGGATGCACATCAAGAGGGATATAATAATCGGAGGTAAACTGACGAAGTTCATCCTCGTCCATCTCTGAATGGAACTCTTCTAACTGACGGACCATTTTTACTCGAATGCGCACGCGTAATTACCTCTTGAAGATATTATTCTCGTGAAGAAAGATTTTTTAAATGGAGAAAATGGCGTTTTTTCACTGTGGTTAAAACAGTGAAATGAGGAGCCCCTTATATAGGGTTTTCTCTTGCATTAGATGAATGACACGTGGATCCCACTATCTCCATCGTGTGGTGGAATACAAACCGATATATGCACTTTTTCCCGTCTTCCAAGGGACACGTGGGATACTTAAAGACTAGATACACCGTATCGCGTTTTTTGCGGGAAATACTAGAAACTTCCCCGCCACGCTTGCCGCTAATATTTCTAAGTCTAGCATCCGTGGTTAATACCCACACATACTAGACTGGGGGGACATGATAACGTATAGTCTATATTCGGGTCACGGACCTAAATGATAAACATTACTAACGCCCAAACCCGCCACGAGTGGGCCATCATAACAGTGATTTGGGCTAGTATGATAACGGCTTGGGCTCACGAAAGCCCAAGCCCAAAGTTATTTATAGTTATGATATGGATATCTCTTATTTAAGGGATATATGTCCAAACCGGATATACGCCGAAGAGTGAGGCACACGTATCCAATAAGGATTCCGTGCCTATATAAACAATATCATAACTCTCGTTAAAGGTACGACTTTACAACCCTAATTCTTATATACAACCCTAAAACCGATTACTTATTCTCACGCCGGATGATAATCGTGGGAGACAATCCCACGATAAGCCTAACGGTGTTTGTTTGTTTTCTTAGTGCGCATGTCTCAAGCATTAAGATCGATTTGGTACGAGAACAGGAACCCAAACAAGGAACGCCCAACTTTTGTATCAACAGATCATAAACATAAAGTCCATACACTGATACACATCCATACCTACCCTATCCTTAATCTGAATTATGGGTTGCCACTCTTTTTAAATCCATGTATAGGCCACATTGGTGGCTTTGATGTGTCAATGGTGAATATATGTGTAAAATCATTTAAATCACCATTATTTGGCATCCATAGATATATATAGGAGTCTAACCAACTAGTTTCAGCCACAACAAGATATTCCCTTAGCTTATCTTTTTTATATAATAAAACAAAATTTCAAGTGGTGACTTTTGTATTTTGGAAAAAAAATATATTTTTTTATTAGGTAATAATTGAATTATTATTTTTTAATTGATAAATTTATAAATTCGTTTTGTTGATATACTACACAAATAGAAGATAAATACAAAAAATATAGATAAGAAGCAACTAATAATAGAATTTAACTTTTTAAATGATTATCTTTAATAATTAAAAATTATAAATCAAACAAAACAAAACAAAGATTAAATTATTTGTTTTTTAATAAATAAAAATATATATCATTTAAAACAATTAAAATATATATATATATATATATATATATATATATATATATATATATATATAAACGCGCGTGCGTAGGTATTATAATTAGTATGTAGACAAACGACGATTGCTGCTTGTTAATCTATCAGGGAGATATATTTCTGTAAATTCTTCACTTCTTATATCGAATGACACAATAAGCCGCATGTGCTGATCACTATTAAGAAAGATATTCCTATCAGCAAGCCAATAAATAAAGTCATCTAAAGCTATGTGATTATTAGCGAAGATAATTGATTTACTAGGTGGATTGCTAAGTGGACTTCTCCAAATCCCAGGGCCCAATACGTGACGACACTGAGATTGTCAGCAATTTTGAGTACCAACACATATTCGAATCACAATAATGCTAGTGCCAGTCTCCACACACGGTATCAATAAGGTTAATTATGTTATGTTAAAAAAGATTAATAGTAATAAAAAAACAAGTTAGTATCAATAAGTTTAATTCTTAATAGTTACTGCTATTGAAAATTAAATAATGGTGTTATGCTTTACTTAAGGTTTTTGTCACCAATGATATTTGAGATTGATTAGCCCGATAAAACTCTGCAGAAGTGAAAATGTGACGTAGAGATATTGGGTGTTAGTTATATATGCTTCACTTGTCATTTGGGGCATTGTTGGGTTAAATTTTTACAAAAACTATAGGTCACTCATAATTTAATATTTTACAATATTTTAGACACCCAAATAGTTGGAGACAAGAAGCTATAGTAGTTGAGACAAGAAGCTATAGCTATAGCTTAAGCACATATTTATATGCAGCTGTATGTAGTAGGTTTTGTGTTCCATGTGACGTCTAGCAACGAGTAACATAGCCAGTTCAAAACCACTTATGCAATAGGCAGATAGTACATTTACATTACATCCCAATAATTTTAATTAAATCCCCATACAAGATAAAGACACAAATTTACAAGAAATCACAGATGACAATATAGAAGCAACCCAATATGGCATTCGAGCAATAGGGTTTTTTAGTGCCTGAAAGACTTATTCAACAGTACATTTCTGTTCGGTTATACGAGTATCAAGAAGCTTATCAAATACCTTTCCAAGTCGACAATGGGGGAGTCTCTGAATTTATCCAGGTCATTTGCATAGTTGCTTGCCTTTCACCTTTCACTGCATCACTTGCAGCAAACGATTCAAGTTCCACAATCTCCTCTGGCGTTAGCTTTAATGTCAAAGCTAAAATGTTTTGGTTGAAGTTTTCAAGTTTTGTGGTACCTGGTATTGGAACCACATCATTTCCTTGGTGATGGACCCAGGCCAGTGCTAGTTGAGCCGCAGTGCACCCTTTCTTTGTAGCCATTTCATTCACTCGCTCAAATACAGTCTTATTGTAGTCCATATTTTGAAACCTTGGCATATTCTATAAGGAATTTAGTAGAACATAAAGTAAATATGAATGCTAATAACCTAAACGAATAGGCCTTAAATTTGGGCGTAACTGTAGAAATAACAGATGCACAACTTAATGACTTACAAACCAATTAAAACTTTGTAACTTTTAAGGGAAGGTCGGAGATACTTGATATGTGCCAAGAGTATACTTCACATTGTCAAATGTAGAAATAACAGATGCACAACTTAATGACTTACAAACCAATTAAAACTTTGTAACTTATTGACATTTGCAAATGTATGATTTTAATGTAAGCATAAAAAACTAATGTATTGCATCGATACGTGCCAAGAGTATACTTCACATTGTCTTTTTGTCTAATACATCTCTTTTGGCATTATTATAATCTAATTAACAGTTTTATAAGGTTGAATTGTCTCGTACTCATAGTGTCTAAACATTAACAGAAAAAATATGGGATCATACCTTCCTGAAGTCGCCCTCTCTCATGGTTTCAACCAATTTAGACCCGAGGGCCAGGAATCCCCTGCCAATAGGACTGTAAGAAACTATTCCAATGCCAAGTTCTCTGCAAAAAAAGACCAAATGAAGCACCACCAACAAAGATAACTAGTAACTGCATAGTCACATTACCCTAAAATAACAACGAAACCTTTGAAAATCACCTGCAAGTAGGGACAATTTCATCCACTATATCTCTGGACCATAATGACCACTCGTTTTGAACTGCTGTTATCGGATGAATGGCATGAGCCCTTCTAATTGTTGAAGCACATGCTTCTGATAAACCTATATACTTCACTTTCCTTTCCTCAACTAGTTTCTTGAGTTCTCCCATCTTTTAGTTACAGTCAGTCACAAATACAGTGTTATGAACAGCTAAATCTTTACCATGGCATACAAGTTCGAAATTGCCCAAAACAGCATAACTAGGCAGTCATTTGGCCAAATTGTTTATAGTTCTGGTCATTGCTCTTTTAAAATAAGCAACTTCCAACTACTTATATACAACGGCTTATTTCACTGAACGATAATCAGATAACAAGTTTGCGTAAGCAATCTCAAACACCTTCAAAACTGTTTATTTCATGTATAAAAAGTGCAATACGTAAATAACACTCCCAGGCACCCTTACAATAAGTTGAAAACCGTTTTAGTACGCAAATCCTCACACTGCACCTGAAGAGTGTTTAAATTGTTCATATATCCAGGTATGAAAAAGTAAGCAGAACCGAACATACTTATTTAAGATACTTTAATAGCAGATAAACAACTTATCTAAACATTTAACCGAGCAGATACAAGTAGGCAGAAAAACACTTATATAAGTAATCCCACTTCCCAAACACCCTCAAAAGAAAAAGAGACGAACCGTGACTTCAATAGGAACACGAGTATCAATCCGATGAACATAGTACAAATCAATACAATCAACACCAAGTCTCTTCAAACTAGCTTCACAAGCTGATCGAACATACTCCGGATCACCACACACATCCACCTTTCCATCAATCCATCGGATTCCAAATTTAGTAGCAATTTGAACCTTATCTCTGAGTCTTCCTTCCTTTAAAGCCTACACAGTACTTGATCATTTATTCAAAACTTAATCATGTATTAACTGATCAGAGGCTACTTACTTACCTTGCCGATGAGAATTTCGATGGTGTGAGGGCCGTATGAGTCAGACGTGTCGATGAAGGTGACACCAGAGTTGATGATATGGTGGATGAGCTTTATCATTTCTGGTTCGGGTTTCGGGACCCCGTAGTTCCCAGAACCCCAACCCTGTGCTGAAACAACTAAACCCTGTGAACCCAAATTCACTTTTGGCACCACTGATACCATATTTCTGTACCTTGGTAATTTGCTTAAACGTATGAAATACTCATAGAAGCTAGAACACAATGAACTTACTGAAAAAGTATTGTTTTGCCATGTATACTTGCGACGACTTTGACTTTATTTGTTTGACTTTAAATACTCCGTATTTATGTATGAAATTGATTGAGTTAATTACATAAATGATAAATCGTCCTTGTGGTTTGCAGGTTTTGCAGATATTGTCCTTGTATTTTTTTTCTTCAGCGGGTCATATCCTTATAGTTTTAGTATGTTTACGGGTCCTGTACTTCTTGCCTAACTCCATTAGTTTTTTCCGTTAAATGTATATTTGAATAAGTAAAATGTCAAGGCCCTCACATTATTATTATTATTATTATTATTATTATTAGAACTATAAAAATTCACATAAAGTTGGATAGAAGTCTAGACACAAGTTGTGCACCTACTCTTTTTTAAATACAAAAGCTAAGTCTATGAAAGATAAAATACCACTTTTAGCATAAACAAACGCATTATTATTGTATACAAACACAAGCACAAACATAAACAAACGCAAAGATAACCCGAAACAAACCCATATTTATGTGTACCACATTATTTACACTCACCACATACTTACATAAACATGTCCGGATTTAAGCCATATTAGAAGTCCATTATCTGTAATCATTTGGAAAGAGGGTGGGGTTAGTTTAACAACGACTGTCATGGTTCGTGATAGTGTAATTAATCAGAGATGTTGGTCGGTTCGTAGTGGTGGTTTGTGATTTAATTGAGTTTTATTTATTATTATTCTTATTATTCTTTTTAATTGGGTTTATTTTTTTAAATTGAGTTAGTGGTTATGTTAATTAGGTGTTGAAGGTCTGACGTCTCAATTGAATGGATTATGGTTGCAAGTTAGGTGGTTAATTAGTGATTTTACCTTCTTACGATTAGAGTTTGATTTTTTAGGTGTAAAATGTTTAAATTGATTTTTTAGGTGGAAAAAGTTTATATTAAGAATAATAAATAAATAAACAAATATAAAATTAAAAAATAAAAATATTAAAAATTAAATAATAATAATAATAATAATAATAATAATAATAAGGTGAGGACATTTTGACATTTTACTTGTTCAAATATACATTTAACCAAAAAAACTAACGGAGTTAGGACATTAAACGGAGAAAATTAACGAGGTTAAGCAAGAAGGACAGGACCCGTAATATACTAAAATCAAAAGGATATAACCTGCTAAAAATAAAAAGTACAGGGACAATATCTGCAAAACCTAACAAACTACAAGGATAATTTATGTAATTAACTCAAATTGATTTCTGTGCATTAAAATACAATTCCTTTGAAAAATTTACAACCAATTATCATCATGTTTTCTTTTATCCTTTACTTCTAACGAGGTGGGCGACGGTCCGCCGCGTTGCGGCGGGGCGTCATTTCACGTCGTTTATTGCTATTTATGCACTACATATTTGGCAAATAAAGATTTTTTTTTTATTTTTTTATTTATTATTTTATTATTTATTTTTATTTTGCGCAGAAGGTGAATGTATTATATTAACTTCCAACAAATTTACAACATAAGAATAGAGACAAGATTGGACAACACCCAATCTTGGATACAGAATCTGTAGCTATACTAAACTTTCACATACAATTCCACACTAACAACAGATATTGAATACCATTAATTTCAAATATATCCGATCATACTAATTCTGAATCAGTCACATTTACCATTGTTGCACCTACCATCTAGCTACATTTCCCCATCTCCAATATACTACACCACTCATCCTGCCACCACAGTAGCATAGCAGAATTGGAGTGAGGCTTCACTAGGCACCCATAACTCATCCAGGGGGGGGGGGGGGGGGGGCTCTTCCAAACAGCCTACATTTCTCTCTCAAATGGAAGGCTTCAACTGTTTGAAAACACTCACCCTCCATGATGACCACCATTACCTCCTTTAGTGGTGTATTGAGTGGACCAAGAAGGTTCATCTTACACACCTCTCTATTCCACCCATCATACACCACCCACCCAAGCTACTTACCCTTTAGAGTGACCATTTCTTTATTGCGGTACATCTACTATGAATTAGACCTCCTTTCCTCAACATAAGCTTTCCTATTCCCTCCCAAGGCCAAATAGAAGAAGCTTATGCATATTGGAAAGGTACAGTTACACCATTGAGACTCCAAGAACAAGAAATAGCCCACTGTAGTAGCCTGCATAAATGTCTTGTGCTTAGGATAAGACTTATCCCAAACACTCCTTAAAGAACTGCACTATACCAAGAAACTAATCCAATGCCACAACTGAGAAATGCATACCATACTTGAGAAATCAGTACACCTTCATCATTCTAAATCCCACCATTTTGTGAAATAATGTTGAGATGTATATCCTAAATCTTCTGAATCTTGCGTGTTATATAAAAAAGTCGTAAATAGTACAAACTTTAGGGTGATTTTCGCACTTTGGTGCATAGTTTAGGGTGGTTTCAATAAAAAGTTTTATTTAATTATTTTCTATCTGGGCTTATGACTGGATGAGGTAATTTACTTATTTTATTCTATTGCTAAGTGGGCTCAGGTTGTTGGGCTCAATCTTCCCTAGTATAGTAGTAAAACGGGCAATCTTGGATGACGCAAAAATTGCGTCACAACAAAGGACAAAATAGACAGTGTATTATATATTGTACGAGGCATGCAGAACCCGTGCTACGCACGAGCTAAGAATCTAATTGTTAATCGTGTATTCTTTCTGTATATTAGCGAGTGTATACTTAATTATTGTTTAGTATGTTGTATGAAATGTTTTAACTTTCTTGTATAAAAATTTAAAAGTGTTTGATGTTGTTTTGCTTTTGTGGTGTTGTAATTTATATATGAGCTTTTGGTTAATAAGTTGTGATGGCTTTATTTCTTTTGGCTTATTACTTATTTGCATGATAAAAAAAATGGTTTTCTTTCTTTTGGTCTATTACTTAGCCCTACAATACTTGTACATTAGATGATTTTTGCATGGCAATATGAAGTACACGGGGTCTATCTAATTGGTCATAGTTTAATGTGCGTTAAATATTTTCTTTATTAAGTTTGTAAGTTAAAGTTTGTGTAATAATGTATGTATAATAATGCCACATAAACTGTATAAAAATCGTTACAAACCTTTTTAGCTCCATCTCATTTTATTGTACAACTAATTTTATTGAAAATTAACATGGAAGTCTAACTAATATTAGTGATAAGTTTTATCAGTAAACTCAATTCTAAATGGCTAACTAAATGAATATTAATTAACACACTATTAATAATTCCTAAAACCTTTGGACTCCACTATTATGTCTTAAACTTAATTTTTTTAATTTACAAATGGGTTTGAGCAAAAATTATGTACTTTTTCTTTTATGTTCATTATTCAAATTGCATGCCTACATAAACTAATCATGCTAAAAAGTATGTATCATTTAACCATTTAAATGTTGCTTTACATACATGCCCGTGCACATTTTATTTAATCAATTCGCACATGTGAGCTAAATCAATAGAAAACACACATAAATTACTTGTATATGAAAATGCATTAACATAATACATATATCTATATATATTGCATTAGGTTAAATCATCAATTATTCTTGCAAACTTTTTAACTTCATCTCAATCCATAACCGACTTTTAATTCTATACAAATTACTAAATATCATGTGATAAATTCCGGCAAGCCTTGCACTTCCATCTCGATGTTGTATATAGTTCACATTAAATGCACCGGTTTTGTTTTTCGATAAAAGTTTGAACTTTTGCTTATGTTTAAAACTCAACTTTTTTATTTGATATTATAATTTACAAACGGATTTAAATCAAAATTATGCATTTTTTCCTTTCTATTCATTACTCAATGTGATATTTTTAATATGTCGTATTTTGCTATTATGGCAAACTCATTTAATGGGCGTAAATATTGGTTTCTCACTAATTATTCTACATATAGAAAAAGAAAACACTTTGCGATGCGCGGACCTTGTTCTTTTCAATAATAATTCAATTGCACACGATAAATTCATTCTAATATTTCTCAAAGAGCATTAGAAAGCAACTACTTACATAAATTAATCACGCTAAAAAGTATCATTTAATCATTTAAATGTTGCTTTACATACATGCTCGTCCACATTTTCTTGAATCAATTCGCACATGTGAGCTACATCAATAGAAAACGCACATAAATTACTTGTATATAAAAATGCATTAACATAATACATATATCTATATATATGCTTATCTATAACAATCACCTAAATATGTAAGAAACAAAGAAAATAGTTGGTATCCCAATCTTTGGTTCCATTTATCTGAGCATGCATGATCTTGTGTGATTTTCATGATACATGCATATGATAACTAAATTAAGAAAAAAAAGAAGACCATGTTAATTACAAAGATCTAAAAGGATGTGTGAATCATCTCCAAAATGTTTCAAAAGAGAATTTACATACCGCTACCAATAATCAAAGATCTAAAAGATGTGTGAATCATCTTCAAATGTACATACTAAATGTGATTTTCGCCGGTTTATATAGGCATGAATTAGGTTAAATCATTAATTATTCTTGCAACCTTTCGCAACCCTTGCACTTCATCTAACCGACTTTAATTCTATACTAAATGTCATGTGATCAATTCGGGCAACCCTTGCACTTCATCTCCTTTCATGATTGTATAGTTATTAGGAGGCTGCATTGAATTTTGAGCATTAGCTATCTTGTACTCTATGCAACTACTAAACGACTCCAACTTGTTTTTAACTCTAAAAACTCTATCATTATAACTCCACATTAAATTTAGGGACTGAATCTTATAGTATTATAGATAGTAGTAAAACGGGCAATCTTGGATGACACAAAAATTGCGTCACAACGATGGACAAAATAGACGGTGTATTATATATTGTATAATGTGTGATGTGATACTTGTGAATGTTAAATAATGTTTTAGCTCATGGCATATAAAGTTCGTTTTTATTTTTTATTTATTTTTTATTTTTATTTATTTATTTTAAATATGTTTGTATCATTAATGCAATTGGAATGATTAGTCATTTCCTGGTTCTGCAATATGGTGTTTTGCATTTGAATAGTGATAAATCTTTTCTGCAAATTTTTGTATCGTTTTATGGGTTAGAGCTCGTGTCGCGTGACTAAAAGTGACGATACATCACAATACAAATATACATAACTTTAGTATTTCAAATATTAATCACGACAACAGTATAACGCTCAGTTCTCGAGTTTTAAGTGAAAGGAAATGGAAAAGAATTGGAAATAGAAAAGAAATGAAAAAGGAAAGTAAGTGTAGTTGTTATGTTCTTGAGATAGAGGAAAGAAAAAGGAAAGTAATGATAATCATGTTCTTGAGTGGGAGGAAAAGGAAAATAACTTGGTGAAATTACATATATGCCCTTTAGTTGTTAATGTAAAATGTTTTAAAAAACGTATTTTAGTCTTTACACAATAAAAACTTCCCTTTCCTCCCAAAAGTCTATTTCCTTTCCCTTTCCAATTCTTTCCTTAAAAAAAACTCGAGAACACAAAAAACTGTCAATTTCCTTCCATTTCCAATTCCTTTCCAACTCGAGAACTGAGTGTAATTGTTTCCATTTTTCCCAGCCGTAAAATCTGATCAATACATTAATAGTGAGCAACTTTTAACCGCTGCAGCAAAAGCACTCAAGGCTCAACCAACTGGTATAGACAAACATATAATTATAAAATACTGAGAATCAACAATTGTAATAACATATTTCATAATAATCCTAGCTAGTACTACATACCAATAGTTGCAAATAATAGTTGCATAACCACGTTTCTTGAACAAATAAAATCCAAAAGGACGTTTCTTGAACAAATAAAATCCAAAAGGCAGCAACACTCTTACGAGTACTAGCCCAGTAGACTTTATCTGAACAGAAAGATTGAGAATCATTTATGATTGATACCCATATCTTATACAACGCAAATGTTTATTGGGTAATATACCAAGAAACGCAATAAAGAAATAATGGATACAATGATTTACAAGCAAACAGACATTGCTATCATACAATAGTTTTTAGTTCAAGATCAACTGAATCAAGAGTCTTGAAGCTCTTATTCATTTACTATATTTCTTGCTCAAATCTATCAAACGGCAGCTTATAATTTACCTTTCCATGACAACAATGGAGGAGTCTCTGAATTTATCCAAGTCATTCGCATAACTGAATGCCTTTCCCCCTTCACTACATCACTTGAAGCAAACGATTCAAGTTCTTTTATCTCCTCTGGTGTTAACTTTACAGATAAGGCTCCAATGTTCTGGTTGAAGTTCTCAACCTTTGTGGTTCCTGGAATCGGAACCACGTCGGTTCCTTGGTGATGCACCCAAGCCAGTGCTAGTTGAGCCGCGGTGCACCCTTTCCTTGTAGCCATCTCATTCACTCGCTCAAATATCATCTTATTGTCATTTTGGAACCTCGGCATTTTCTGCGACACATATCAATATAGCTTAATATGGTTCCTTCATTTAGTAAGCAATATTTGGATGTGCATTTGCTTGTGATTATGTGGCAAAAAGTAAAGCTAAGGAAACTGATTATGGATACCTAACAGATTATATAACTCTACTCTTCACTTGACATAAACATTATGAAAACATAAAACCAAACACTCACGTAAGGTTTTGAGTTTACATTGCCAATTATCCATGCTGTGAATTAAAAATATTTAGTTTAAATCATTTTATGTTAACTTTTTAACAATAAAAGTGTAAACTAAAGATGGCAAAACAGGTGGCCCGAGTTATGGTTGATACAGGTTCGGGTTGGTTGAGCTGACCCAAAAACGCTTCTTCCATACATTTGTAAATAGTCAACAGCTTAAATGTGGTTTAAAAGCTACACATTATTACAGCAACAATCTTAGTCTATTAATTAATGATTAGAAGGTTAGAAACAGTGGCTTACACTTCAAGGTAACTTTTAAACCATATGACCCGTTTCCTTTTTAGCTAAATGTTTTCATTTCACCAATTTGATAGGTTAAGGATAAAACATAACCCAAATCGACCCGTTCACATGTAAATGTGATGAAAATGCCACCAGTTGTTGTAACCATGGAGCCTGACTGAAGCTGATCAGTTTGCTTAGGTGTCGTTCTGAGAATTTCTCAATTTCGTACTTCAGTCAAGTTCAATTCAAGTTGTTGGGGCTGAAAAGGGGAAATTCAGTTCATGGTGATGACCTAAACCTTACAATATTATCCACGCTCAAGTTTTCTTGTGCTCTTAGAAGTCTAATGATAAAACTTAGGTCATAAAAACATCTAGTGTTATGTATGCATGACACAATTACACAAATGCGCACCTTCCTGAAGTCACCCTCTATCAAGTTATCAACCAATGTAGGACCAGCAGCCAGGAATCCTCTGCCAATAGGACTGTAAGGAACAATCCCGATGCCAAGTTCTCTACAAACGGACCGTAAAAATCATCATCAAACAAAGTACCTCCTTGTAAATTTACGTTGTGCCGTACTTATATAACCCTATAGCTCACCTGCAAGTAGGAACAATTTCATCCTCCAAATCTCGTGACCATAACGACCACTCGTTTTGTACGGCTGTTATCGGATGAATAGCATGAGCCCTTCTGATTGTTGAAGCACATGCTTCTGATAGTCCTATATACTTCACTTTCCCTTCCTCTACTAGTTTCTTGAGTTCTCCCATCTTATTATTATCGGTTTCACATATAAAAGTATTAAAAACAGTTCAATCTACTATACTTATCATACAAGAGGTAAATTGCAAAAAAGAAAAACAGCTAAGCAATACACCAATAAATATTTCTCAAACTGGTTTTTCATGTTTCTGCAGTAGCTAATCAAGGGGTGTTTGGAATTGCTTATCAGAAATGCAGGTACCAAACTGCCAACTCAAAACGCTTAATTTCACTTTAAGTTACAAAGTGTTTGGGATTATTAACTTAAAATGATAATGTCTGTCTATATAGATAAGGCTTTAAGAAAAGATCTGTTTTGCTTACTAACCAGTTTCAATTATTGCAAACACTCAAAATTGTTTATCTTCAATAAAGCGTAAACAAATACTATAAGCAATACCAAATACCCCTAAAGCACATAGTTCTCTTCATCCAAACACTCCATACCATTTATAACTACCGCAAAGAGGGACTACTAACCGTGATTTCGATAGGAACACGAGTATCAATCCGATGAACATAGTAAAGATCAATACAATCAACACCAAGTCTCTTCAAACTGGCTTCACAACAAGCCCTTACATAAGCCGGATCACCACACGCATCCACCTTTCCATCCATCCACCGGATTCCAAATTTCGTAGCAAGTTGAACTTTATCTCTCAGTCCTCCTTCTTTCAATGCCTGCAAATAAGTTAAAATATTAACAGTTTTTTACCTACTTTTCAATATGGTTATACATGCACCATTCAGTTAGTAAAATTAGCAGCAATTCATCATTTCAGAGGGTGTTTAGGATTAGTTAAGCAGATAAGCACTTTAGAGTGTTTGGTTCTCTGCTTATATTGAGACAAAGTAAGCAGTTTTATTCATCAAGAAGCAGTGCTTGGGATAGCTAATTTTTTCAGCTTATGCTTCTACTTATCTAAAAAGAACTTATACGCTGCTTTTCCCCCAAAATAAGCAGAAGCAGTTGGATCATCCAAACACTTTAAGCTGCTTAAAGCACATTTAACACCCTAAAGTAGTATTTGGGATCGCTAATTCTTCAGCTTATGCAGTTATACTGCTGCTTATAAGAGGATGTTTGGGTTTTTTATTTTTTATTTTATTTATTTATTTTGGTTTTGGGGGGGGGGGGGGGGGGGGGGGGGGGGGGGGGCTTATCTGCTTATTGTTAAACATAAGAAATTTGTGCCATTCCTTCTCCTTATCTACTTATTGGAAGTCTCACATTTCTAACGTGCTTACTGAAAACCTTATGAGTGTGCCGCACAATAAACTTTAAACTGCTTATCTACTTCAGTTAACCTTAAAAAAGAACCAAACCCAAATACCCAAAAATAAGCTGATAAGCAGAAGCATACCTTGCCAACTAGAATCTCATTAGTATGTGGGCCATAGACATCTGACGTGTCAAGAAAAGTGACACCAGAGTTAACAGCATGGTGAATAAGCTTGATCATATCTGGTTCGGGTTTGGGTAGTCCATAAGTACCAGTCATACCCATACAACCCAACCCTTGTGCTGATACAACTAGACCTTGTGTTCCTAGTTTCACTTTTGGTATCATCGATGACGTCATTGTTGGTTTTTAGAGTGAAGACTGAAGATGGTTGTGTTTTCAGACCAAAGTAGTGAAGACTAAAGACATGAAGTAAGTGATGACGACATGTTTTTGGGAATAGATTCTCTTTCCTTAAATGTTGTCCTTTTATTTAATTATTTATTATTATTATTATTTTTTTTTCATATTTATGTTTGGCAAAAATTGCATCTACCAACCCTAAGGCTTTAAAGTTGCATTCACTGTCCTTATCTTTGCAAAGAATAACATCGATGGTCCTTTTGTTGGACAGGCGTCTATTGTGCCGTTAAACCTTATACATGTGTCGCACACGTGAGGGTAAACCCGTCTTCTCTCTTATGCAACAAAGTAATAAAACCCCATCTTTTTCACTCTTTTTTCATATTTAAGTTTCCCTCTCTCCGTCACTCTCTTTTCACCTAAACCTTTTCATCTTCAATTGGAAAACCCTAGTTTTATCAAGATTAATCTTATTCACAATGGTGTTATCAGTGTGGAATAGACGTGATGCCGATCAAAATGACACAGTCGTGGATTTTGCTTGTGTTTATGGTAAGATACGATGGTGTCATTGTTTTATGTCAATTTTGATCATCGAAAATGTGGTTAACAATGTTCAATGAAATTTTTATGTGAAACCCTAGTTAATAATGTGTTTTTCTTGTGTTCTTTTTCAGCCACGGATCCTAACATGTTTAGTATTAGGATCCATCATGGAGGGAGGTTTACAAACTCACCAGGAAGGACTTATGTAAATGGCAGTTATGATGTTAGGTTATGCATGGGATACCATAATGTACTACCAACATAATGGGATACAAGATGTTCATTAACTTGGTAGATATGTTATGTTAGGTTATAGGTTGATCAATGTGTGATGAAACAACATTGGACACTTATAATCCTTCACCATTTAAAAAGTGTTCCATTGTTGAAATAGAAGATGATATAGAATTATTCATTGTGTGACCCTAAAAGCTCACGTGAACTTATCCACATAATTATTCATTATGCCTATTCCAACACACATTAAACAAAGCAATATAATATATACAACACCACACACACTTCCTTTTGCATGAACAGGGGCGAAATGATCATCACCCATGTAAAGGATGGATTTGTCTTTATGTCTTTAACCAACAACAACATTTACAAACATGAGTTGTGGCATCGGAATCAATCCACCACGCAATTGCATCAACCTGCACATAAAATACTTCATAAATTAGTGAAACAGAATATTAAATAAATCCGTTCCAACCATGTGCTAAATTCGACCCTATTGATGCCGGGGTGTCACGAAATCCTTATAGGGATAATTCAAGAAGAACAATTTGTTTCTAGGCATAAGGGAACAAAGCAAAACAACAAAACAGAGAGGAATTATATGTTTTCGTATGTTCATATGAGACAACGAATATGTTAATAAACATATTGTATTTGACAGTTAAGGCAGCCCGCAAGGGGCACTGCCCCTTGACCCTGCAAGGGGGCACAACCCCCTTGACCCCTACGTCTTTGTCGTAGTGGAAACATACTAGCTCAAACGAGTGTGCACTCCACACTTACCTAACTCGCATGCGAGCATGATATGAAATCCCATTGATCTCTAGTAAATCGCAACACTAAAAGCTCGTATTCATTTGATATTTTGCTTGCTCAAATCTATCAAACAGCAGCTTATAATTTACCTTTCCATGACGACAATGGAGGAGTCTCTGAATTTATCCAAGTCATTCGCATAACTGAATGCCTTTCCCCCTTCACTATATCACTTGAAGCAAATGATTCAAGTTCTTTTATCTCCTCTGGTGTTAACTTTACAGATAAGGCTCCAATGTTTTGGTTGAAGTTCTCAACCTTTGTGGTTCCTGGAATCGGAACCACGTCGGTTCCTTGGTGATGCACCCATGCCAATGCTAGTTGAGCCGCAGAGCACCCTTTCCTTGCAGCCATCTCATTCACTCGCTCAAATATCATCTTATTGTCATTTTGGAACCTTGGCATATTCTGCAATAAGTTTCAGTATAGCTTAATAAGTTTCCAATAAGGTTCCGTCGTTTAGTGGTGGATATTTGGATGTGCATTTGATAGTGATTATGTGGTAAAAAATAAAGATAAGATAACTGATTATGGACATAAAGGTACTGACACCTAACTAAGTTTAGCTGTGACAGTCTAAAAGATAATTCAACTCTGCACTTCACTTGACATAAACACTATGAAAACATACAACCAAACACTCCCATAACGGGTTGAAGGTTTTGAGTTCAAATTGCCAATTTTTCATGTTATTAATTATAAATATTTAGTTACTAAAACATTTTCTGTTAACTTATAACTACACACGTTTAAAATAAAGATGGCAAAACAAGTGGGTCGAGTTATGGGTTGATATAGGGCCGGGTTGGTCGAGATGACCCAAAAATGTTTCTTCGTCCATTTATTTGTATTTAGTTAATGGCTTAAACGTGGTTTCAAAATTGTTACAACAACAATCTTAGTCTATGAATAAAGTGATTAGTAAGCTATAAATAGTTAATGGTTTCTTCGTCCATTTTTTTTTTTTTTTTTGGCTAAATGTTTTTATTCACCAATTTGATAGATCAAGGATAAAACATAATCCAAATCCAAATCCACCACTTGTTTTAACCATGGAGCCTGACTGAAGCTGATCGATATAGTTACGTGTCGTTTAAAGAATATCCCAATTCAATGCAGTTCAATTTAAACTCTTGGAGCTGCAAAACTGGAGTTCAGTTCATAGATATTTTGTCAACTAGACATTCATATATTGCAAGATCATCCGTTCCATTAAAGTTTCCTTGTAGTGTGTATAACGATAAAATTTTGTAATGTATGACAAGTGACACATATACATACCTTCCTGAAGTCTCCCTCGATCAAGTTATCAGCCAATGTAGGACCAGCAGCCAGGAATCCTCTGCCAATAGGACTGTAAGGAACAATCCCGATGCCAAGCTCTCTACAAAATGGACCGTAAACCATCATCAAACAAATTAAATCGTGCTGGATTTAAGTTGTGTCATGCTTATACAATCCTATAGCTCACCTGCAAGTTGGAACAATTTCATCCTCCAAATCTCGTGACCATAACGACCACTCATTCTGTACGGCTGTTATCGGATGAACAGCATGAGCCCTTCTAATTGTTGAAGCACATGCTTCTGACAATCCTATATACTTCACTTTCCCTTCCTCTACTAGCTTCTTGAGTTCTCCCATCTATTTATCATCGGTTTTCACATACAAAAGTGTTACAAACAGTTCAATCTTACCATGGACATGGTTACCATACAAGCGATAAATTGCAATAAAGGAAAAGATGATAAGGAGCTAAACTAAGCGATACACAAATAAAAATTCTCAAACTGGTTTTTCATGTTTCTGCAGTAGCTAATTAAGTGGCGTCTTGGATTGCTTATCCAAACTGCATATCTGATTATTTGCAAGTATAAGAACCTGTATTAGTGGGTGTTTGGGATTACTAACATAACACCGTTATTTTCTCAACAAACAGTTAGAAATATGTACTTGAAACTGCTTTGATAAAACTTACTTAAGCACATAGTTTTTTCGATCCAAAAGCTCTAAACTCATTATCTGTACTTCAAACGTAGCAATAAACATATACGCAATTTGAAGGTTGTTTGGGACTAATTATCTAAAACTGCTTATTAACTAAATAAGCACTTAAAGATAAGTAGGTACCATACCCACTCAATACTCTTTATTTCACTATTAGATACAGAGCGTTTGGGATTATTTTATAAATAACTGCCAATCTGTTTTGCTTACCATCAAGTTCCACACTTTCAAATTTACTCATCATCAAGAACACGTAAACAAGTAAACACTCAGAAATGCAGTCCCAAACACCCCTTAAGCACATAGTTTTCTCCATCCAAACACTCCAAACCATTTATCCTTGCGGCAAAGAGGGACTACTAACCGTGATTTCGATAGGAACACGAGTATCAATCCGATGAACATAGTACAAATCAATACAATCAACATCAAGTCTCTTCAAACTGGCTTCACAACAAGCCCTTACATAAGCAGGATCGCCACACGCATCCACATTTCCATCCGTCCTGCGGATTCCGAATTTCGTAGCAAGTTGAACTTTATCTCTCAGCCCTCCTTCTTTCAATGCCTACAAATAAGTTTCAAATTAAGGGTTTTGTACCAACTTTTCAATATGACTAAACATACCCCATTCAGTTATATCAGGTTTCGAGATATTATCTTGTTTATAACATTTCATTTCAGAGGGTGTTTAGGATTGCTTATGTTCTCTGCTTAGCTGCTTATTTTAAAGTAGATAAGCAGTTTCGAGTGCTTGGCAAAACATGTTTCTGCTTATTTTGGGGCACAGTAAGCAGTTTTCTTCAATAAGAAGCAAGTTGGAGCTGCTAACAAAATATTTCTTAATAAAGTTTATAAGTTGCTTATCAGCATATACACCCTCGGCCTCTCTTCATATGATTAGCTAATACAGTGTCTGGGATAACTTATTTCTTCACCTTATGCTTCTGCTTAGAGATAAGAAAGTGCTTATTGAAAACTGCTTATTTCATGATAAGCAGAAGCAGTTTAGATTATCCAAACTCTTCAAACTGCTTAAAGCACATCCAAACACTATCTTCTAAACGGCTTATTTTTAAGTTGCTTATCAGCATAAACACCTTCTCATTGTATGATTAGCTAAGCCGGTGATTGCTTATTTCTACAGATTATTCCTATGTTTACGCTTCTGCTTATAAGAGGATGTTTAGGATTGCATGTTTTTCAGCTTATCCACTTATTTTTAAGCCAAAAAAGTTTTGCCTATCCAAACTGCTTCTTCTTAACCACTTATTTTCACGTAAAACAAGCAGATCCCTATAAAGTAGCTGCTTATTTTATAATTGTAAAATTTTTGCTAAAATAAAGTTACTTTTTTACAAAATAAGCAAATCCTAATACCATTTCAAAAAGTACTTATTCTTAAAAGCATAAAAAAAATAAAAATAAATAAACAGTCCCAAACACCGCCTAAAATAACATCTTATATATAAGCTCCTTATCAGAAACTGCTTATTTCACCCCAAAATACACTTCAAACTGCTTATCTAAGTCAGTTAACCCAAAAAAAAAAAAGCAAAACAAATACCCTCTTAATAACTTTATTAAAAAAGTAAGACTCTAGCTAAAATAAGCACCTTGAAATAAGGAGCTTCCTACTTCTTACCACAAAACTACTTATTCACCCAAAAATAAGCTGATAAGCAGAAGCATACCTTGCCAACTAGGATTTCATTAGTATGTGGGCCATAGACATCTGACGTGTCAAGAAAAGTGACACCAGAGTTAACAGCATGATGAATAAGCTTGACCATATCGAGTTCGGGTTTGGGTAGTCCATAACTACCAGTCATGCCCATGCAACCTAACCCTTGTGCTGATACAACTAGACCTTGTGTTCCTAGTTCCACTTTTGGTATCATTGATGACGTCATTTTTTATGGTTGTTGGAACAAATATATATATATATATGGTTGGTTTTTAGTGTATGTATATATATTGTTGCGAAGAAGATGGGTTAGTTTGACTTTAAGTTGTGAAGAACTAAGAGCATCAACGACTTTTTGCATTTAATGCTTTAAATGCATTTCATATTTAATGAACAAGGTTTGAGGAAAGACTTTGTATTTCACAAGTCTTTTTAAAAATCTTATAAAAAAGCTTTCAACATTATGGATAAAAACCCTTTACAAAGGCTTTTTAAAATAGTAAAAAGCTTTTAAAGCTTTTTACATAAAAGATGCTCTAAAGATGATCGACATGAAGTGAATGATGAAGTAAGTGATGACGACATGTTTTTTGGAATACTTTCACTTTCCTTATCCTTAAAAGTTGACTTTTAAGTTTTTGTGTTTTTTATTTGATATAAGATTATTTGAGGACGAAACTTTTTTTTACATATTAAATGACTAATCTCCACTCTCCATTTTTCCTCTATCTTTATTTGATCTAATGGATGAAATTAATAACAACAATTTAAAAAACTCATTTTCATGCATTTTTTCAAATATTAATATCTTTCAAACCGTTAATCGTTAAGCGAAAAAAATTATACCGTTACAACGGGCATTTAATTATCTTTCTATAAATAGGCACTTTGACATATCTTCGACAATTTTTTTTTGTTTTTTTCACGTTTTTTTTTCATGACCGAAAAAATTATATATGATATTACATATCATATCATATATGATATTATGATAAGTAATATCATATATGATATGATATATCATATATGATATGGTATGTAATATCATATATGATATATCATATATGATATGGTATGTAATATCATATATGATATTACATATCATATCATATATGATATTATGATAAGTAATATCATATATGATATGATATATCATATATGATATGGTATGTAATATCATATATGATTTTTTCCGCCCACGAAAAAGAGTGAAAAAACAATTTTTTTTTCTTTTTTCGAAAGTATATCAAAGTGCCCGTCTATAGAAAGATAATTAAATGCCCGTCGCGATGGTGTAATTATTTTCGCTTAACGATTAACGGTTTAAGAGATATTTAAATTATAAAAAATGGGTGAAATATTAAAATGCTTTTAATCTCAACAATTAATTTCTTTTTTATATGGATGGTGAGGATAAGTCCATTGGTATGTGAGGAATATTTGGTTTTTTTAACTAACTCGACTCTTTTGATTTTTCTATTTGCACTCGACTAATTGTTAACTATTCACGGGGTTTGACTTTAAAGGATTAAGGGGCGTTTTTTTTTTTTTTTTTTTTTTTTTTTTTTTTTTTTAAGCTAAAGATATGGACCCATTAAACATAATTTAACACAATATTTCTTTTTGCAGTGTGTCCTACTAATTTCCACTAATTCATCTATATATGTATCTATATGGGTATGTTTGGTGACAAGTAGCAGTAAGCAGTATGTTTGTCTAAAAAGACGTGTTTGGTAACGTAGTAATAGCTGTAATTATAAAGTGTAAAATTACGAAAAAAGACATGTAAACATTAAACAAAAATTGATTAAACAAATAATAAAGCTAAAATTTATAAGTTACTCTTTACTTTTAATAGTATGTACTGCTATATAAAACCATTCATATCTCTTTAATAGACAAATATGTATGTTGCCATCCCAACCCAACTTATTTAGACTAGTTAAACACTTTATTCCCGAGTATAAAACGGAAAGAAGAGAGATTGAGAGAAAAAAAGGAGTGAAGTAAAGAGGAGAGGAATAAGAAATTATTTTTTTATCTTGTGTTCCCGAGTTGGAAAGAAAAGAGAAGTAAGTAACAAAAAAAAAAGCTTTAAAATCAATTTCACTCTATTTCATCTCAATTTGAGAAGTAAATTAGGAGAGTAATTTTGATGTAATTTACTATCATTTACTTTCCTTTTCCCTCCTAAAAAATCTCAGGAACACAATATTTTTTTATTACCATCTCAAACCTTTTCCTTTCACTCCAAAAAATAAACTCGGGAACATAGTGAAAAACTCACCCATTATGGACACGAACAATCCTAATGATACTACATTACTACTACATGTCTTGTTTCATATTCAAAAGTAGGCCATTATCAATTATTTGCTAGCCCGTATGTTTAGTTAGCATAAGTTTGTATGGGCTCAAGCCCACTTCTAGATGTTTCTATGTAACATGTATATATCTTACGTATCAATACAATGCAGTACATGATTTCCTGTTAACCTACATGGTATCACGAGTCCACATCTAAATCGATCCAAACAAACCCTAACCCTAAAACCGGTTGTCTTCTTCATAGTGTTGGTGATTTGTGCTAAGGTCACAAATCCACACTCAAATAAACTTGTCTGTTATTCGTGCTAGGTCACGGATCTTGGTGTTTTGTTGTTTTGTTACTTGCCTTTGCATCATCTGTTATCACGTAACACCCTCATACAACTTTCTGTTACCACGTATCTCAACATATAAAATTCACGAAACCCTTTTTTCCACTAAAATTCTAACTGTCCTTCATCATGATCGGCTCACCAGTGACTCCCGTTGTTTCCCTCTCGGATAAGTTGTCGGCTGTTACTCATCATCACCTCCTCACCCGGGTTCCTGTCAAACTTGAGTTTGACGATTGGAATTATGGCTCTTGGGAGTTCTTCTTTGAATAACTATGTGAAAGCTATGATGTTTCCAAGTATATCCATGGCACTACCAGTGGGGCGACTACTAGCACTCCCACTCCCCTCACACCGGAAGAGATAAAGGTCGACAAGATTATCCTTTCTTGGATCTTTTCAACTCTTTCGGATTCTCTTCAAAAAAGGTTAGTCACTGCTCGACCAAAATCTGCACAGGAGGCTTGGGACTTCATTAGTGACCTTGTGAAAGACAACAAGCGGTCCCGAACTTCGGCTTTGAAAACAGAATTACGGTCCGTCAAGCTTGGTGACTTAAGCATGGAGGCGTATTTTCAGAAAATTGAGTCGCTTATGACTATCCTTGCTAGCCTTGATTCGCCCGTTAGTGATGAGGATGTGGTTCATTATGTCATTGACGGTCTTCCGGAAAAATATAATCAGGTTTGTGGGTATATGCATTACAAAGACACGTTTCCAGATTTCAAAACGGCTCGCTCCTTATTGATTACCGAAGAGATGCGCTTGAAATCCAAGTCACTCGCACCTTCCTTGGATTCCTCGTCTCCCATGGTACTTCTTGCCAAATCAGGTAATACTCGTCACCCCTCTAATCCTCAAGTCAAGTCTTGGAGACCGTGTTATAATTTTGCTAAAGGTACTTGTAAGTTTGGTGCGGGGTGTAAGTTTGTTCATGATGAGAATGTTAAGCCGAGGGTAATCAGGGGGGGGGGATGCAAAGAATAATATTATTGATGAATTGTTGGCTAAGTTATTGTCTAAGTTGGGTGTCAATGAGACGCATGCTACTGGATCTAAATCAAATGTTGGGTCTGCTACACCATCGAATGCTAATCACCAGGTTACACATTTAGGCCCACCGGTAGCATTACACACTTACAACCCACCAGGTTTTAATTACTTTGGTAATCCATTTTTAGGTCCACTGGTCCACCCATCTATGCAAGCCCAACCATATAGTGGCCCAACTATACCACCTGGGTTTTCTTACCCACCGACCCATCCACACTACCCGGCCCACCCCATACCAATTCAACAGCAGCACTCGGCTTCCCCAAGTGGCTCGGCTTCGGCTCCCCCGGCTCAACCTGCCGGTGCTTCGGGTCAGGCCACGACTTTACCTCATGCTTTCACTACCGGGACACTTCATGATCCCGGTGCGTGGAATATGGATACAGGTGCGTCATCCCATTTAAATAGTTCAGTTACTAGTTTAAGTGAAATTTTTAATGAATGCATGTTTCCGTCTATCTCGGTTGGTGACGGTCATTCTATACCTGTCACCAATACGGGGCATAGTATTTTGCCAACTCCCTTTCGTTCTCTTCATTTAAATAATGTTCTAATTACTCCTCATATTATTAAAAATTTGATTGATGTTCGTCAATTTGTTCGTGACAATAATTATACTATTAAGTTTGATGTGTTTGGTTTTTCTGTCAAGGATTTCATGACGCGTCGGGTGCTTCTCCGATGTGACAGCACAGGAGATCTTTATCCAGTTACGGCTCCATCTCCTGTTCCTCAAGTTCTTCTTGTCAGTCAGCATACGTGGCACCAACATTTTGGACATCCAGGAAGTGACGTGCTACGTCGTCTAGTTTCTAATAATTTTATTTCATGTAATAAGGAGAAACCTCCTCCCGTGCTTTGTCATGCGTGTCAGCTTGGCAAACATGTGAGGCTTCCGTTTATGAATTATGAAACTGTGGTTACTGCTTCTTTTGATATCATTCACTCAGATGTGTGGACTTCACCCATTCCGAGTTTGTCTGGTTTTAAATATTATGTCTTGTTTCTGGATCATTATTCGCACTTTGTTTGGGTGTATCCTTTACTTAATAAATCTGATGTTTTGTCTAAGTTTGTATTGTTTCGTAATTATGTTCATACTCAGTTTAATTGTGAAATTCGATCATTTCAGTGTGATCATGGTGGTGAATTCGATAACCGCACCATGCATAAACTTTTTTCCGAAAATGGAATTCAATTCCGTTTCTCTTGCCCTAAAACATCCCAACAAAATGGTAAGTCTGAGCGCATGGTTCGTACCATTAATAACCTTATTCGGACTTTATTTTTTCAAGCACACCTTCCACCAACCTTTTGGGTCGAGGCTCTTAACATGGCCATTCACTTACTTAATATTTTGCCTTCCACTGCCATTAATAATGACATCCCTTATACTCGTCTTTTTGGCAAAACCCCTGACTATAGCCTTTTACGTACCTTTGGGTGCTTGTGTTACCCTCACCTTTATGCTTCGCACAAGCTTGAACCGCGTGCTACGCCCTCCATATTTTTAGGCCACGCTTCTAATCACCGTGGGTATCGATGCCTTGAATTAAACACCGACAAAATAATTATTTCCCGCCATGTTACCTTTGATGAAACCATTTTCCCATATGGTTCCACCAAACCTACTTCGTCACCCTACTACACATTTTTAGATGATATACCCGATCTTACACCTCCCATTATCTCCACATCAACCGTTGTGCAACCTACACATGAAATTACAACTCCATTACATCCCACGGTTGAACATAACGTCAACTTGGAACAAAACAGCCCGCCACATGACCCTCCTTCCCCCCTGTTACACCTCAACTAGAATCACCAGCACAAAGCCCTTTAGCCGCGGTTCCTACTACCACTATTCACTCATCACATATCATTCCTGACCCTCCTACTAACCCAAACCCTGTTTCGGTTCACCCCATGGTCACCCGCTATCGTGTTGGGACAAATCGTCTCACTAAGCGTTTTAGTTTTCATGTGTCTTCTTTTTACCCTTACCCAAATCTTATCGTGAAGCGTTCAATGTTCCAAATTGGAAAAATGCTATGTGTGATGAATATCATGCACTTATTAAGAATAACACTTGGATTTTAGTACCTAGACCTACAGATGCCAATATTGTT
Organism: Artemisia argyi; assembly: GCA_030686995.1. Classification (NCBI taxonomy): domain Eukaryota; kingdom Viridiplantae; phylum Streptophyta; class Magnoliopsida; order Asterales; family Asteraceae; genus Artemisia; species Artemisia argyi. The sequence goes on from CM060693.1 coordinate 13,616,253, forward strand.
CGTTGTATGTGGCTTTTTCGCCATAAGTTTTTGGCAGATGGTACTCTTAGTCGCTACAAGGCTCGTCTTGTGGCGAATGGTAGTACACAGTTAGAGGGGGTTGATGTTGATGAGACTTTCAGCCCGGTCGTTAAACTGGCTACTATTCGGACTGTTCTTAGTTTAGCTGCTTCTCGACACTGGCCGATTCATCAGCTTGATGTCAAGAATGCTTTCTTACATAGTGATTTATCTGAGACATTTTATATGCATCAGCCTCCAGGGTTTCAGGATTCTGCACATCCTGATTATGTATGTTTACTCCAGCGGTCTCTTTATGGTTTGAAGCAGGCTCCTCGGGCTTGGTTTCAGCGGTTTGCCACTTATATCACTCGTGTCGGTTTTCACCATAGCCGTTGTGACTCCTTTTTATTTATCTATAGCCAAGGGACTGATACTGCTTATTTGTTATTATATGTTGATGATATTGTGCTCACAGCTTCTTCTCAGGCTTTGTTACAACAGATTATCACTTCCTTACATCAGGAGTTCTCTATGACAGATTTGGGTTCGCTTAATTATTTTTTGGGTATTTCTGTTACACGGGATTCTTCAGGGATGTTTTTGTCTCAGAAGAAATATGCTAGTGAGATTCTTGAGCGAGCTGGTATGGTTAATTGTAATTCCAGTCAGACTCCTGTTGATACTGAGTCCAAGCTGGATGATACAGGTGATCCAGTTTCTGATCCGTCTCTTTATCGGAGTCTTGCAGGTTCCCTACAGTATCTTACTTTTACTAGACCAGATATTTCATATGCAGTACAACAGGTGTGTCTTTATATGCATGATCCTCGGGAACCTCATTTCTCTGCTCTTAAGAGGATCTTGAGCTATGTTCGTGGTACATTGGATTATGGTTTACAGTTATTCTCATCATCTTCTACGGATTTGGTTGCTTATTCAGATGCAGATTGGGCTGGTTGTCCCACTACTCGCAGGTCGACTTCAGGTTATTGTGTTTTTCTCGGCAACAACTTACTGTCTTGGTCCTCTAAGCGTCAGCCGACGCTTTCTCGTTCTAGTGCAGAGGCAGAGTATCGTGGTGTTGCCAATGATGTTGCTGAGACATGTTGGTTACGGAACTTACTTCGTGAGTTACATACACCTTTATCTTCTGCTACGCTTGTTTACTGTGATAATGTCAGTGCCGTTTATCTGTCATGCAATCCGGTTCAGCATCAGCGTACCAAGCACATTGAGATTGATATTCATTTTGTTCGTGATTTGGTTGCTGCGGGTCAGGTTCGAGTGCTTCATGTGCCTTCTCGTTATCAATATGCTGATATCTTTACAAAGGGGTTGCCTTCTGCATTGTTTGAAGAGTTTCGCTCCAGTTTGAGCGTCTGAGGTCCTCCCGCTCCAACTGCGGGGGAGTGTTAGCCCGTATGTTTAGTTAGCATAAGTTTGTATGGGCTCAAGCCCACTTCTAGATGTTTCTATGTAACATGTATATATCTTACGTATCAATACAATGCAGTACATGATTTCCTGTTAACCTACATTATTTACAAAAATTTGTCAAAAAATACATAAAGCTAGAAACCAACTGTAGCAAGTAGCCAAGTGGCAGCGATTGATATGCAACCCATTAGTATTTACGTTGTTATATTTGAGGGTAAGTATGTAATTTATGAAACAAAATGATAGAACAGTAATGGAATGCTTCTTCACGAAGCAACACAATTTGGAGCAATTGGGCTAATTTCAAACACTATTGGAGGTGTTGACAAACAAGCTTTTCATCTAAATGCTTACCGCTTGTCGCTTGCCGCTCCTAAATGCTTTCTTAACGCTTGTTGCCAAACATGACTATATTGACGTCAATTTTTTTATTTTTATTTTTTAATCTTCGATTTCACATCATCCTCAGATCCTCTCCTTACAAAAACCTAGCTCGTACTTCCAAAATCTAAATGTCTGACCGCATACCTTTCGAAATCCAAGAGGAAATCATAAAAAGACTTCCAGTGAAATCATTGATTCGATTCAGATCAATTTCAAAACCATGGAATTCTCTCATCGATAGCTCTAAGTTTATCGCTATCTACCACCCTCGGCTGCAACATCATATCCTTGTAGGTTATAGTATCGATCAAGTTATTAATAGGAATTATGAACAATATGTTTTAATAGCGGATGATGATACTTTCCCACAACAAAAGCTTTCCATGACTATTCACGAACTGGTTTATCATAATATGAAAGAACCAAGTATAATCGGTTACTCTAAAGGCTTGTTCTGCTTTTAAAGTTATAGTGACTATTCAAGTGTTTCAGATTTGAATACAGCTGTTCTTTGGAATCCTGCAATTAGAAAATCGGTTTCTATTGTTGTTCCTAATGTGTGATGGGAATAGATACCAAGCTATGATTGGCTTTGGGGTTTGTCCTCATACAAGTGACCCTAAGCTTGTTAAGATTGCCCAACATGGTGGTTCTAAAAGCAATGCTTCCATCCCTTTAAAAGTTGAGATTTTTACGTTAAGTACAGGGACTTGGAGAAGCTTATTTATAGATCAACCTCATGGTTCAATTAAGATTCATGATACGTAGTACTTGTGTAGCTATACATAAATTTATTTATCGGCTTGCTTATGAGGGGGGGGGGGGGTGATGAAGTTGTGATTATGTCATTTGATATGACAATTGAAGAATTTAAAGTAGTATACCTCCTCGATAGTATGGCACACAACTATGACTTGTTTATATCTAAGTTTAAGGAGTCTCTTGTTCTGACTGGATACACTTATAAGGCCGGAAAACCAAGATATGATGTATGGATGATGAATCATGGTGTTCCAAATTTGTTTACGATGTTATTCAGCATTGACTCACCGAATTTTTCAATACGATGTGTCCTTGGATTTAGAATGAATGGTGAACCTATAATTGAAATGCAAGATAGTTTAGAAAAACCTAAACTTTTTATTTATGAACCCAACTGTAACACCCCCATTTTTAAGTTTGTCGCAGCGGAAAAATAATTTGGGTGTTACGGTGAGGATCGAAGTTTTAACCACATAAAACAGTTTAAAAGAAACGTTTTGAAAATTATTTGTCATTTAAATAATAATTTTGATAAAAGATGAACCATTTGATTTAAAATCTTATGAAAAGATATAAAGGCTTGTAAAAATGACAAATTTGATTTTTACACCATTTTAATTTATCAGAGTAATAAATGCCCACTCCATGTCTTGTCCTGCTCCGTTAAATTACCTGAGATACACATGCTTAAAAGTGTCAACACAAAGGTTGGTGAGTTCATAGAGTTTTTATTTTGTTAGATTTCGGGAATATTTGGTATTAATAAAATACAAACAGTAACGAAACAAGTATCAAATATAATCACAATTAAATCATATAAATATTCAATCACCTTCAATAAATCATCAATAATCTTAACATGAGCTGGAAACTCATGATACTAAATCAATCAGATAAACAATTCACATATGGTCAAACCTATACAGCTGTATCTAAATATATGTTGAATACATACATTCTTTTCCTTTATAGATATTGCACCAAGCCTCATGACACACAAGACGCTAACAAAGGGGGTGTTCTATCAAATCAATGACAGATTTTGCCCTCTATTCGTAGGTGATTTGTCAATTCCTACTTGTCTCAAATATAGTGTATCACGACTAATACGACTAACCACATGCATAATGGCATTCCGTCAAGTATTAGTGGGATCGGAGGTCAATCCAAAACAGGTTTCGAATCTGTTCACTATATTCGCGCTCACATTACAGTGATTAATGGCTCATGATTGAGGGACTATATGGCGATAAGCTAACTTAGGCAATATCAAGGACTAATGGGCTCATTTAGCATAACATCATGTAATCAAGTATCGTATCACAGTAATCAATTTGAAAATAGTATCGTTTGAGTATCAGAAATTCAGTTTGAAAATATTATCGTTTGAGCATCAGAAATTCAGTTTGAAAATATTATCATTTGAGTATCAGAAATTCAGTTTGAAAATATTATCATTGGAGTATCAGAAATTCAATTGAGTATTTCGCCAGTAACATATATATATCACATATCACAATAATCGAATTGGAAACATTTATCATCAGAGTATCAATACTTCAGTCAAGTAATTCATCAGTAATATATATATATATATATATATATATATATATATATATATATATATATATATATCTATACTCCCTTATAAAGGAGCAATAAACACACCCTAACTCCGAACCTTATTACAAACCTAAATTTAAGATTCAACACCCGAACCTAGCTCCGAACCTAAAAGATATAAAAAAAGAACCCACCTACACAAACTCTCAAACCTAATAACAGCACTCTCTCTCTCTAAAACACACATTAACACAAATTTCTCTCTCTACAAACCCAACACACATACAAACTATCAAACATATGTCACCATTATTTACCCCGCCGCCACCACCACCACCGCCACCACTGTACGTCACTACCACCATACATCACCACCTCTGAACCCCATGACCACATAAACCAAGCCGCCACTGAGATCCTCACCACTGGATAACGGCTACTGAGAGGAACCCACTAAGACCTACGACCACCATAAGGGTTTTTCAAGTTTTTAGGTACGTTTTGAGTTTTTTTTAATAGATATGTGTATATTAATCAAGTTTTGAAAGTTTTATTTTATAGATCTCAGTTTTTACAATATTTTTAGTATTTTTTTACAGCCGCCGCCTTCTCCGACGCTGTGGTCGCCGGAAATAGTTTATGCCGCCGTTGAGGTCGCCCAAAGTATCTTTTTATGCCGGATATATTGTTGCTGCCAATTTCCATTTCTAAAGGTTTTTCAAGTATTGATGACTTTTTCTAAAGTTTTTTTTCAAGTACTGATGACTTTTGAAGTGTTAAGGTTTTAACTTAGAAACCTTTTTATAAAGTAACATTTGTCACTTTTTTCGCATGAATCTTCATCACTGGATCTCCAAGTATGGATTCATTTTAATTATTTTGGTATAAAGTTCATTTGCAAAATATTTGTTGGTATTGTTTAAAGTTCTTGTGTAAATTTTGTTGCAAAGTTGTACACGTATATTATAAAGTTTTGAGGGTTTTTTTTGAAGATTTTAAACAAGTTTTGAAGGGTTTTTTTTTTTTTTTTAATTTTTTTTTTATTAATCTGTAATTTTTCTTTGTAGATCTGAGTTATAATATTTTTAACATTTTTTTGTTGCCGCCGTCGCCGGAATATTCCTCCGCCTTCGCCAGAATATTCCCCTGCCACCGCCTGGATATGCGTTGCCATTACCGGAATCTGCTACGGCTCCGGAAAGTGTATACTAATTGAATATATTTTATTATAATGTTTTGAGTTAAAGATTTTGCTATAAAATTTATATAAAGTTAATTATGTATATTGTGGATTTGTGGTGTAAATTTTTTTGTAACTATAGTAATGTTTTCAAATATTTAGTGGTTTTTGTTCGCTTTATGTGGTTTCAAGACTTATGTTTTTGAAAATGGTTTAACAGAGTGTATAATGAAGATAAAGAAGAAAAGGAAAAAAAAAGAAAAAGAAAAAGAAATTGCTTCGTGTTTTTATATGATTTAATTTTGTTAAAATCTGTTTATTTTTTTCAGGTTTTTTTAAATCGCATTCTTACGGTTTTTTTTTTTTTTAAATATATATATATATATTTGTGTGATGTTTTAGTGTTTTTCTTACAAATCTTTTTTTTTTTCCTAAATCTTATTCTCTTTATGGCGTTTTTAAGATATAGTGCCGTGACCCGGGGTTAAAATTGTTGTCGTGTCCGAATCTAAATCTGCTAATCGGAATACGTCGTTTTGTAGATGTGTATAAAAGTGAAAGAACATGGTGCATACTTCAAAAAAAAATAAAAAATTGGTCTTGGTAAGCAACTGGTAACCACACATATGAGTTTATGACAAAGAGGATAAGTTTGAATTCGCATAGGGAACAGTTATTAAGTTGGTTTTTGATAACTATTGGATTTTCATAAAGTTCAAGGTTTGGTATTACATGAAGGCAAAAAGTGACTATGACAGGACACATGGACTCTGACAGGACACATGGTGTTAGACCAAACAATATATGATAGTAATACAGTATTTTTCAAAGAAAATGATAGCTTAACATGTAACTTTTAAAACATGAAAATTATGACACATGGTATTAAACCACAACAAAATGTGTCTAATTAGAGTACATAACTTTAATAAAACAAAATGGTTGTAGATAGATTGAAATATCTTAAATGCTAAAAGGCTCATTTGCTTTTAAGTTTGTAGAAACATGCATGTGCAGCTATGTTTTAACCATGGCTATAAACTTTTTATGGACAGCTAATAGCTGAGCTCGCATGCACTGTAGCACCATTGTACCACACAAATGCAAAAGATAAAGATATATTCTATACCTTAAATAAAGGGAGGTGATTTGCACACTCCCAAATTTGATTGGCACACTCAAAATGTGAGTGTGTTGACATTTATACCCTTACAGTATATGAATAAGTCCAAATAATGTGAGGGTATAAATGTCAACACACTCAAAATTTGAGTGTGCCAATCACTTTTTAGAGTGTACAGATCACTTCCCTTAAATAAATGTTCACTACTGACTTTTAAAGTCATTTTTTTTTGAATTTTGTCTTTAAATTATTTCATTTGGGTTATGTGATGCTTGATGCAATTTGTAGTAATAAAATTACATTTAAAACTCAATTTATTCGTATATTTTACATTAAGTATTACATAACACAAATAAAATAATTTAAGGTCAAAATTAAAAAATTAAAAAATTAAAATAAAAATAAACCTTTGTGCATATTGAAAAATGAACAATTATTGCAATACAAAAAGAGTATAATGCTTGAATGTATCAATATTACAATCTTAATCGACTACTGCTATTTGAAACAATGCTATTCAAAACTCTCAAACATAGATCAACGCTATAGATAAATAATACAGCCATGCCAGACGCGAAAAAAAAAAAAAAAAAAAAAAAAAAAAAAAAAAATCTCTTAAGGATTCCTTAACATCACAAATGCAATTTTTGAAAAAAATAATTTGCCCTCGATTTTTTTTTTTCATAAATAGATTGTATAGGTAATTAGCTTTAGGACTTCTAAAAGGTTATCATATAAGTTTGAATCTTATAACTATTTGCACACTCCAACAATTGATTGGAACACTTAAATTATGAGTGTTTTGACATTAAAATTCTTATAAGGTGAAAATAAGTAAAAATAATACGAGGGTATAAATTTAAAAACACTCATAATTTGAGTGTGTCAATAAATTGTTGAAATGTGCAAATCATTTCCCATATCTTAAACACTATCAAAAAGGCATGTACACCGATAGAGCGATTAAGAATTATACATTGCCACCGCTATGCAACTACGCTATAACAATTAAAATTTCTCTGAAAAAGATTCTTTAACTCTACAAATATAGTTTGTCGATAAAATAAATTTCGCCGCGAAATACTGTCGAAAACTAGACACCGCTGCCGCTAGGCGCGGGTACTCAGCTAGTATATATATATATATATATATATATATATATATATATATATATATATATATATATATATATATATATATATATATATCACATACCACAATAATCGCATTTTAAATCACAAATCATATTATTTTAATATCAATTAGGAAATTGATTTGAATCATGTATTTTATTTTATTTCATATACTTATCAAGTTATCAAAGTATATGTAAGCATGTATCTCCCCCAGTGAGTTTAAAACAATTATTGGAAATGGGGATATGACTCACCTGGATTGATTTGGAAATGATGAAAAGTAAAGTAGAACGAGATTTATGGAAACGATTATAGAAACGTCTTTGATACGGAACCTGATAAATAAATTTATCAGAGAATATAACCAAATACTATTTGGTAATTACGAACGAATACCGAATAAGATTTATTCGTTTTGACGAATAGATGATGTACAGTGAAATTATTATGTCATGCATGATATGTTAAAATACTTTATTTAAAATATCTATCGTAGTTTTTACCTTTTTAATCGTAAATAAATAAAAATATTAACTTTTTAAATATCGTTATATATATAATTAACGTAAAAATAAATAATATATATATATATATATATATATATATATATATATATATATATATATATATATATATATAACGTAATAAAAATGCATATGACGTGATGGTTGCCGTAAAATAGAAAATAAAATAAGAATGTCAAATAGATTGTGTGTAGTCCTTGTCCTTTTTCCAATTTTACACTTTTTGTTAATACAAATATCGCCTAAAAACGTTATTTATATTTTACGATCTTTGCTAAGTTTTGTTAATAACAAAGTATGAACTTTAGCTAAAAGTAAATTATCACTTTGAGTGTTTAAGTCTTGTTTAATTAATGTTTACATTTCCTTTTAAACTAAACATTGGTTTTATTTCTTAAATTAGAAATAGTCACATCACATTTATGGCAAGTTTTGTCATTATGTATTTATGACAAGTTATGTGTTTGACTTGCTTTCATGTTGCTTGCAAGTATCATGTTTGACTTACTTTAAGTGATGTGACATTGTTTGGTTGCTAGAAGTTATGAGACAAGACATTGTTTGGTTTGGGAAGTTATTGCAAAAACCTACTGCAGACCCGGCGGTACCCTGGGGGTACACGGGCGGAACCCATCTCAGGGTTCCGCCTGATCCGCCAGACATGCAGAATAGTTTGCTATAAATACAAAACCATTTGTTTGTTTTGTGTAACCTTTTAGGACTTATTCTCACATATTCTTTCAACTAACTCAGTAATCCTTGACTTGTGTGATTCTCTTATGTAGCAAGGAACTCCACAAGATCATTCAAGAAGTTGCAAGCTTCAACTCTAAAGTTGCAAGTCTTGGTAGCTTGGTCATGTATAAGCTTTGGTAGTTTATACTTCATGTGTGTCATGTATGTAAAAGTTATAGGTTAGTATTTTAGGCCTCAAAATATAAAGAGTGTTGGGAGTTGTTGTACCCTAGTAAAAGAACTAACGGGAGTGGTTGTACCCTTGGAAAAGAACTCGACATCTAGCTTTGTGTCGGTAAAAGTGTAAGCGACGAATGGGAGTGGTTGTACCCTTGTAAAAGAACTCAACATCTAGCTTAGTGTCGGTAAAAGTGTAAGCGACGTTGTAAAGGTTTTCTCTGCCGGTGAAAGGAGCTTGTTGATTAGTGTTTATAACTCTCGAGTTGGAAACTCGGGGCGTGGATGTAGGGCAAGGAAAAAGAGTCCTTGTAGCCGAACCACGATAAACTATCGTGTTGTGGTTTGATTGTTTCTTTCTCTATCTTTGCTTATTATATGTTGTTGTTTAGTTAGAATTGTTGATCACATATAAAGCTTTTCAAAGAACCAAAACAAGTAATATTGTTCTTATATCTTTCAACATAAGTAAAGTTTTTCAAAGAACTAAACAAGCAAAGTTAGAATCATTACAAGTAAAGCTTTTCAAAGTATAAAACAAGTTAAGTTAGAATGGTTATCTACATGTAAAGTCTTTTCAAAGAATCAAACATTTTAAGTTGTGTTTATATCTTTAACCAAATGTCAAGTTCTCAAAGATTATTTAAGCAAATAAGAATCGAAAAAGCGGTAAACTATTCAACCCCCCTTCTAGTTTTCCACAATTGGCATCAGGAGCTACGTTACCCAAGTTCCTTAAAATTAACTGTATTTTAAAACTTGGATCGATCCATGGATTTTGAAAATCTCAAAGAAGGGCAACCTATTCAAAACCCACCGCTATTTGAAAAAGAAAGCATGCTTAAATGGAAAAGTCAATTTGAAACCAAGATGATCAATTTGATCTCATCTTTGAGTTAGAGGTCTTAGAAATATTAATGGATAGACATCTAGTTGAGATTAATACATGTGCTACTAGTTTAAATGTTTTAAATAAAGGTGTAAGTGAAGATGACTTCTCATGTCAAGCTCTTGGTGGACTTGCTTATGATTCATGGACTAACACGGATGAAGATGAAGTCAACCATCCGGTTTGTGATTCTCTCTTAGCTAAATCACCAAGCAAGGTACATCTTGAAACCAAACATTTTTGCTTTGACACATTCACCCTAGAGTTTTCTAAAATAGAAAATGAGTCTAAACTTTCATGCAACATGGACCTAAAAACTATCTTTAACAATGAAGATCTTGTGTAAACACTTTTGAAAATGAAATCATGTTAGAAGATAAGATGTCTAGACTTAAGAGTCATGTTGAAATTGATTTAGAATGTAAAGTATGTCTAGAGTACAAACATGAAATTCTAAAACAAAATGAAAAAGGAAAAATGCTTGCTAAATTTGATGAAAGTTCAAAAACTCTTGAAAGTTGTTTGAAGAATCAAAGGTCATTTAGAGATAGAACCGGATTAGGATTTAACTCTAATGAATCATCAACAAGTAAAACAAAACATGTTGTGTTTGTGAAACCTAAGAGTATATTGTAGGAGTTACTCTAGCTCTAGTAGGAACACATGATAAAGGGATAAAAATATCATGTTCAATACATTTATGTGTCTTTCTAACTTTCTTGGAGTTATAAGAAGTTGTGGTTAGCCTCTCTACATATCAAGATTATGTGCTTTATGTTCATCTTCTTGATGGCTAATCTATGGAGCTTAAAAGGTACACGTCTCTTCAACTTACCTTTTAATGTTTCTTGTTGATTAGTTGTATGATTTGACATAAGTGTTAGTATTAGTCTTTACTATAAGGCGTCTATGTTGTGAGAGTAACAATAAGGATTTGATCCTTCATAGGTAAAGTAGTTTGATACTACTTCTAGTAGGAGATATAAGGTGTCTTGCCTCGTTTAATCTTTTGGGTAAATACACGAGTAACTCTTGAGTAAGTCTCACTTAATTCTTATCTACAAGTGAGTGAACTAAGAATCTCTTAAGTGATAAGACAACCAACACTTTTGTGATGCTTGCAAATCTAGCAAAACCACTACATTTCATAAACACTTGAAGTACAAAAGTCTTTTGGTATTATACCCTATATTTTCAATATCATCTTAAGTCCAATCATTCTTTTGCTAAAAGTTTCACGAAAGACACACAAAGTAAAATAAATCTGTTGAATTTTATTTGAATGATTGGGAGAAAATGATGTATTAAACTTCTAGGATGTGAACATCAAATTCGACCCATAGTCTTATGATGTTGCATATCTTAGACATTTACACTTATGAGGTTTTACGAAAATAAACCCAAAGAGTCGAGGAATCATTGAGTTTAACATTCAATGAAAGACCACCCCCTTCTAAGATATCATCTTTGGAAGATGATGACTTAGTCGAAAGCCCAACATTGATAAGACAAGATTGTCAAGATCAAAAACAAGAAAGATGGACTATTAAAAATTGAAAAACAACATTCTTTCGTCTTGTGTCAAACATTGAGTCAAGCAATAACAAAAAGAATGATAATCTTTAAAAGATTGTTTATTAACCTAAGCATGCTCCAAAAGAAATGGATAATCACTCAAAAACATTCCTAGTTATTCACTTGTTTAAAATGATTAAGTCCTTTATGACTTATCGAGAATAAGATTAGTAAATCCATAGGTAAAACTAAATGTAGAGAAATGTTTGGAAGACTACTTGTTCTCATAACAATTAGATTCAACATTATGTTTAGCTTTTGCCTATGTGCTCGTGTCAAAGAAAATCCTAAAACAACTCTTTAGTTGAGTCTTTTTGGATACATCATAAGGTACTACACAACTAGAATTATAGTCTCCCAAAAGAACGGGAATAGAAACCATAGTGTTTGACAAATGGAATTATGTCGGTAATAAGTTGATGAGAAAAGCACAAGTGGTACTTGCACTTTTATACTTACTTACCCAATGATTCTCCAATAACGCGCATGATTCTCAAATTTGTATCGAATGGAGAAACACATCAACAAGCTCCGCTTGAACAAGCAAACTCACATCAACAAAGGAATTCATCTTATCAACATTGTTATACCCTCAACAAAGGAAGCATCGACTTCAGCGACAATTCAATCCATTATGTTCTTTATTGACATATTGTGATCCATCATCATCGTCTTGGTAAAAATGTTCATTGAGGAACATCTTAACTAAGAAAGTCTTATACGTTAACCATTCTATTAACGTTTTCACAAAACCTCTTGAATGAGAATCATTCATCATCCCTAGGCTTAGTCATGAACTCATAAGACCAAAAACCTTAGTTTTGAACATTAGGATAGAACCACAAAAATCAAGACAATTCCTTTTAAGTTTTTCCCTGCAGAACCCACGGAACCTTCAGACCATACGGGCGGAACCCATTTTTTGGTTCCGCCTGGTCCGCCAAACCTCAGAGTGTTTTAAACTCTTTATTTCAAAGCCAAACACCCTATTAAGTCTTAACAAAAACTAACAAACAACATCATCCTCTCTAAAACACATATCCTCACGAATTTTAGGGCTTCTAATCCAATCTCTTCCAATCCAACTAACTTTGTAAGTATTCTAATCACAATTACATTTTTAATTTAATCATAACATTTTTGCTTACAATCATTAACTAGAATCTTAGGGCTTTTGCATAAAACTTCATGATTCATGAAAAACTTGGTGGCTAGTCAATTATGTATTTCATTAAGTTAAGAAATGTATCTTTTCATTGTTACCTTGATTTACCAAACACACCAAGAGCATTATTTTTCTAATTGTAACATGATTCATCACCACATTGTTAAAACAAATGAAAAACATCATTTAAACATCACTTGCATACTATCTCTTGAATGCTAAAGGGGATACATAACTAATATGTATTTTCGGGTACATTCAATCGAAGACACATTCAATTAGGAGAGTGTTGGTTATCTTTTGCTTTTACAACAAAATTTGCATAACAAAATGATTTGGGAATCAAAATGAGTCAAGATAACCATGTCTTCACATTGTCTTGCATATAAGAATATATTAGAACATCCTCGTTGTTAAAAGTCATTAACATACAATTTTATGTTTTCTAGGAATCAACATGCCTCCCGCAAACAAATCCGATCACAAAGAAACCCTTAAATACATGCCCAAACACCATATGACCAAAGGTCTCAACCCGGTTCAAGTAGAAACCTTTAAGGCATTAGAAAAACGCTATGTTCACGAAGGTAGAACCATTGATCCATCCTTTCTAGAAGGAACTTCCATTCGCCAAAACTTTGCCGCAATTCACTTTGATTGTCTCCTTGATATAGATGAGCCCATTTGTCCTAGGTTCATCTTGGAATTTTATGCAACCGTAAAGCTTTCCTCATGTGCCGGTGGTAGGATCTCATTAAACTTCACAATCAATCAAATATCACATGATATAGATTTAAAAGACTTAGCTATAATTCTTGGTGTACCAAATGAGGGAACTTGCCTCTACACGGATAAGTGGCCCATTTCAAGTCTTGATACTATTGATCGTTTTTATCCATACGATACACCTCTTGCTAGTAAGGAAACTATTAAGAAACACCTCTTTGTTAGAACCTCTACCACTAGGGTGAACCGTTCGGGGAATACTATAGATAAAGATCCTTTTGGTATGGAGCTCAATGAGCTTAAACCGCAATTTAAGAAATGGGAAGAAATTCTTAGGGCTAACGTCATAAGTACCATAGGAAATAGAGATCACATCAACACATGTCTTTGCTATATGCTCTATAGCATTTCAACCGGTCAACCCTTCAACTTAGCCTACTACCTAGCCAAAAGGATGGCCGACATATCCTTAGTTGGAACAACCGCTCTTCCCTATGGTATGCTTCTTACTCGCCTCTTTAGAGGAATCTCACCCATTTCTCCTAACGAAGATGGAATACGCCTTGACTATTTTCTAGTTCCTCACACCTTCGTTCCTCTAAGTGATAAACGAGTTTTCAAAAATAAGGGCAAACGTACTCGATCACCTACTCCATCTTCATCATCATCCGGCATGAGCGACGATGATAAACTACCAAACTCTAAGTTACCTCCTTTAGAATATCCTCAAGCTCTCCCCATCATTGACAATGCTTCCGAAGAATTCAAGCAAACCAAAGGAATGTTCAAGTGTTTTGGAAGGTACCTAAACAAGCTCAAAAAGAAGATTGACCGGTTGTGAGAAGATTAAGGAGCGTTTGTCTTATGTGTGCTTTAGAAGCGTCTTTGTGTTAAAACTATGTGAATTATGTGATTTGTATTACTTCTCATATTCATGTCTTATTACGTTTGATGGATTATGTTTTGTATGCTCTTTTATGATTAATGACAATATTGGTGGTATGTGTCAATTTCATGCTTATGGTAAAATTCACTAAGTTAAGTGAAAATCGTTAGCCCCCGGTCAAAGTCCTAAGAGATGAATGTCTATATGCCCAATTTTTGCATTTCCTAATCTGTCATATAGTAAATTTTCATTTCCAAGAGTTTTCGAAAAATTTGAAAATCGTTTCGCGGGTCAAAAACGCGGACTGTATACTTTTGCAGCACTGGCGGATCAGGCGGATCCCAAAATTGGGTTCCGCCAGTACAATTTCTGGGAATTCTAGAATTGGCCCAACGGACCAGGCGGATCCCAAAACAAGGTTCCGCCTGTGTAGTCTCAGGGTGCCGCCAGTACCTGCAGAAATTTTGTGAACATTTTTCTTAAGATCATAACTTGTAAAGTGTCAAATCATTATCCCAAGTGAGAAACATCTTTCATTAACAACAACAACCATATTGGAACAAACCTCACTCACTAAAACAATTAGAAAGACACTTCCCGCCAAAATTCAAATTCAAAACATAACTACCCAAAGGAACCCTTTTAAAGGATCCTTCAAACCTTTGATACATTTTCAACCAAACCACTTCCCATGATCACAAAGCATTGAGTGCTTAGGTTGGTCTTTCACTCCATCCTATTCATTGGATTGACCTCAAATGATGTGACATGGTCATGAAAATCATTTGACACCTCAATCTTTGAATAGTAAAACATCAAATCCAAATACTATTTCAATACCTTTCTCATCCTATAAAATTGAAAGCTTCACAACAATTCTAATCACACCATCAGCATCAAGAATTCTTCCCTCAAACATCAAAACCAAAACCTTTGAAATGACCAAATCCAACACCTCATCCGAATCATCAAAATCATGTGCTAAAACCACTAGGATTAGTGTGAAACCTTGTTGCTTCAACAAAACCACAAAGTCAAGCTCATCTTCATCAAGTGATGCTTCACTTAACATCTCCTCACCTATCCAAGATTTTCTTAATCTAACTACCTCAACTACACCTTCAACACCTTGTAACACAAATGTGATCACCATTCAAGATTTGCTTAATCTTGCTACACCACCACCTTCTCCACCTCATTGTAACTCAAACCTAGCCATTAATCCATCACCAACTCGACCTTTGAGTATATCAACCTCACCTTCTCAACAAGCCTTTAAATCAAAAACTCCTTCACCTCAATCACCAACACCTACACCAATGGAACTTTTCCATACACCACTAACATCACCACTACCAAATTTAGAAACTTTTGATGATCTATCATCAACTCCACCATCCTTCTCACTTTTTGACACCATTGCTCAAATAGAAACCCAACAACAACCTAGTGAGCAACTAGATGATGAACCCCATCACCCATCTATAGTAGAATGGTTAGCTTACCGTTATGCTAGACCATCCATTTTTCCAAATGATCAAAGTCATACCCACCAACAATCATTTGTGTTTCACCCAATTTACAAAGATCTTCATGGCAATCCTTCCGGCGAACCAAGCTTTCGCCATTTTGTTCAAAATCAACAACCACAACCACAACAACAATCACCACAACAACAAAATTCCCAAAATTTTGAAACTCTACTTTCTTCTTATAAGAAAATAGAAACATCCTTATGGGAAAAACCTCCAACCATGAATGAGGAAATAAGTACTCATTTAGCCCACCTTAAGGCCTTCAAACGAATGGTTGACTCTCAAATCAACCATGTTATGGAATTTCATACGGCATTAGACTCAACAAGTGAAGGAAGCAAACACACCTCTCAACCATCCACATTTGCTCCTTCGAGTTCAAACTATCCACCACCATCATTCCCCCGCCATGATTGCGGACATTGCGAGAGAACCGCCCACATTAGTGATAGATGTCGAACGGAACTTCGTGAGTTATCCGAAGAAATGAGGTTTATTCTAAACCACATTTTGGAGCGTCTACAATCCTTGTCTCACCCACCTCAACCTTAGAGTCTCCAAAATGAAACAAAACCGTTTCTATTGGAAAATGTCCCCATTTTAACCAACAAACCAAAACCAAGACACCTTCTCACCTCTCCAAATAAAACCCGCTACAACCTTCAACCCACATTTTTCATCCTTAAAACAACCCAATCCTTGTTTTTGGAAAATGTTTCTCATTAAGGAAAATGATGATTTCCTTGTAGCATTGTTAGTTTATTTTTAGTTTTTCTTAGTCTTTAAAAGTAGGATGTTGTCATCTTAATGTTGTGTCTTTGACTATCTAAGAGTCAAAATTTTACAATTTAATGAATGTCATTCTACTACAAGGTTTAAATTGTTTAATGACCATTTAGGTATGATGAGTGAACTATATCTTGGTATGGTAACATACATAAACCTTGTGCTTTAGAAACTAACTTTTTTTTTGTAGGTTCATTATCCATGTCTTCCTTCCTTGAAACTCCATTTAGGGGAGTAACATTCAAGGGGGAGCATGAGTCGTGCTTTATTCCGCTTCACAACTCTTAGTTGTGTTTTTAAACATGAAATGCTTTCATGACTTATCTTGTGCGGAAACTAACTTTTCTTTTGTAGGTTAAAAATCCATGTCTCCTCTCTTGGCACTCCATTTAGGGGGAGTATCAACCAAGGGGGAGCATGCCTATAATTCCGCTTCGATACTCTTCTTTTTGTTTCGACAAAAAGGGGGAGAATTTATATGAAACTTGCTCTATTATTTTAAACTTCCGCGTAGCTAACTCTTTGCAAAAACAAGTTTCATTACTAACTTTATAAGACTTAACATTTATTATTTTAAACTTCCGCGTAGCTAACTCTTTGCAAAAACAAGTTTCATTACTAACTTTATAAGACTTAACACTAAATCTTATGACTTACTTTTAAATAAAGTTTATGTTTTGTCATCAACAAAAAGGGGGAGATTGTTAATACAAATATCGCCTAAAAACGTTATTTATATTTTACGATCTTTGCTAAGTTTTGTTAATAACAAAGTATGAACTTTAGCTAAAAGTAAATTATCACTTTGAGTGTTTAAGTCTTGTTTAACTAATGTTTACATTTCCTTTTAAACTAAACATTGGTTTTATTTCTTAATTTAGAAATAGTCACATCACATTTATGGCAAGTTTTGTCATTATATATTTATGGCAAGTTATGTGTTTGACTTGCTTTCATGTTGCTTGCAAGTATCATGTTTGACTTACTTTAAGTGATGTGACATTGTTTGGTTGCTAGAAGTTATGAGACAAGACATTGTTTGGTTTGGGAAGTTATTGCAAAAACCTACTGCAGACCCGGCGGTACCCTGGGGGTACACGGGCGGAACCCATCTCAGGGTTCCGCCTGATCCGCCAGACATGCAGAATAGTTTGCTATAAATACAAAACCATTTGTTTGTTTTGTGTAACCTTTTAGGACTTATTCTCACATATTCTTTCAACTAACTCAGTATAGCTAACACTAGCATCTAACTGAGTTTGCTGTATGTCCTGCAGTACGTAAACTAGGGAGTGTTTGGCATTGCATATTAATACAGCTAGCTTATCGAAACTGCTTATATATGTGAGTAATAGAAATTGTTGTAGGAGTGTTTGGGATTACTAGCACATAATCAGTTTATATTAATCATGTACCAAACTGCTTATTTCCCTCTAAAATAACAGTAATAATATAGTATTTTTTTTAACCCAAAACTCCAAGGTCCATACAATTTTTTTATGCTTAAAAGCAATCCTATACCCATAACCAGCTTAATATTACATTTTCTTTAAATTTGGCTAAATTAAAACACTCAAAAACTTGAAGACACTAACCGTGATTTCAATTGGAACACGAGTATCAACCCGATGAGCATAGTACAAATCAATACAATCAACACCAAGTCTCTTCAAGCTACCTTCACAACATGATCTAACATAAGCAGGATCACCACACACATCCACCTGTCCATTGATAATCCGGATTCCAAATTTGGTAGCAATTTGAACTTTATCTCTCAGTCCTCCTTCTTTCAAAGCCTATAAATGCCCCAATATATTAAAGCATAAGACTCAGTTAACAAATTTTGTAACACCATTAAACGTGAGAAATGTATTGTCCCGATACTATACGTATGTACAGTCACCTAAAAATGATGACAGATCTTGAATTTATAAGAGGCTCAAAATATAAGTCACTTATAAGTTTGTTACTTACTTTACCAACGAGGATTTCGTTGGTGCCAGAACTATAGATGTCTGACGTGTCAAGGAAAGTAACACCAGTGTTAACAGCGTGATGAATGAGCTTGATCATATCAGGTTCGGGTTTGGGCAATCCGTACCAATTACCGGACATACCCATGCAACCCAAACCTTGTGATGAAACAACTAGACCTTGTGTACCTAGTTTGACTTTTGGGATCATTGATGCCATTTTTATAGAAAAAAAAATCTATTAAACAGTTAAACCTTAATGTGTTTTCTTTTGTTGGAATGAGTATCTATATATATGTACTACATGTTAACGATTAGCATGCAAAGTTTGAAACTTTAAATGTGACATTGAAGAGCAGAAGTTACTCTAAAACTTAAAAGCAACTTTAATAATGCCGGTATTACCTTTTATTTTATACGACTTTTTTAGTCTCAAACTTTCTTACTTGACAATATATACCCTCCCTTTAAGTCGAAATGATCAACAAGTAAATGGATGAAGGTTTTTCTATCAAGTCAATCGGGGAGGAGACATATTCAACTTACATGTACGCAATTTAACTAGAGTATTTTTGCGTTTGTTTTTGACTATTTTATTGACCATATATCGAACGTGCATCTAGTGAGGTTTGAACTTGACATGTATGAATATGACGGTTCCAGGCCATTACGTCAACTTGGCAGATGGTTTCTTTTTTTCTTTTTGCAAAAGGTTTTATCTGTTTTTCTTTCTTCATAAAAGCTGTCTTTGTTATATTGGGTCTTTTCCTTATTACGGAAAGAAGTAAGTCAAAGAACGTCATTTTCTTTAAAAATCTTGTGGGGCTTTATTAATACTGGGCCTTCAGAGTTTGGGCTTACTGGGCTTACAATATGACTCGTGGAATGTATCCAACACACATTTGGGCCTTTACTCTGATAGACCCTGTTTGTGCACCTTTTAACACCACCCAAAATCATATTATCTTCTCATATTTAGTTTGATTTTACGTTGGAATATAGCCAGTTATGGTAAGAAAATGATAATAAAATCAGCCCTGGTTGACATCTTAAACTACAAAGATGAAAAAAAAAAAAAAAAAAAAAAAAAAGGACAAAAATGAGTGATGAACATATACAGACATTTGTTTAATTTATTTCATAAGTTTTATTTTACATATAATTTTGCATAAATAGTGATCAGATACAAGTTTGACAAACTTCACCCATAACTTCATGACAATAAGTTCTCAACTTGACTTCAAAGCCCAATCACCCAATTGCTCTAAGCTTAGAAAATTTTGCTTTTACTTGCCTTCTAATAATGCTAAACTAATATAGAAATTTCCATACAAATAACAAGCAACATAATTCCTAAAATGTACCACCTTTTGCTACATACATATTTGATTTTTCCATCAATGGATTTATCTCACATTCAAACCCAAAAACCACAATCTCCCCCCATTGCATTAGTATTAACTGAAACGATCCAAATATCAATCGAAAATCTCATCAAATCATGCCAGAGAAGGCGAAAATGGGAGTTTTTCTCAGGATCTACAAAACAAAGTTCCAACAACAAACCTCCTTGGCGAAACCGTTTAACAAGTTTCCTAGAATCAACACCTGTTCATATTATCGCCATCACATTACTCCTATGTGATCTTGTTTTGGTTGTTCTTGAACTCTCGAAAACTTTAGTTTCTTGTCCACCAAGCAAGAGAATTAGCAAGAAAGTAGATGTCTGGTACCATTGGGTAGGAGTTGGAATCTTGACGATTCTTGCTACCAAGAGTGTGGCATTAGTAGTAGGGTGCGGGACCTCATTTTTTAAACGTCCAGGTTTGGTAGCTGATGGTGTGGTTTTGATTGGAGCATTGGTGTCCGAGATTTTGATAGAAAGGGTTGGGGTCGGTTTGATTGTGGTGGTGAGCTTGTGGCGGGTTTTGAGGGTTGTTGAGAGCGTTTTTGAGCTTAGTGATGAAGCCATTGAAGTGCAGATTACGAGTATATTATGTCAGTTTGAGCTGCTTCAAGCAGAAAATGAAAAGCTCACGAGGATTATATCCGAAAAGGATAAGATTATAGAAGAATTGCAAGGAGAACTTGCCAAATGATTTTAGATGCATTCATAAGTATCACAAATATCGCTTATCTAATGCGTTCACATCTTAAGTGTATATGCTTTTTCTTGTACGATTCTCATATATTTAAAAAACTAGTAGCATAGCAGGAAGTAATTTCTCAACATTTCTATTCGCATCATATACCATGTTTAAAACAGGAAACTACCAATGACATTTGAAAGATACCAATGACAAGATATCATACACACGCCAAGCAGGTGATACTTTTGGCACTATTTGATGGGTCAAATTGGCTTCAAAAAACGATCTAAGTGGGTCGAACATGTCAAAAACAGTTGAAATGTATTCAAATTTCAAATGCATAAAACCGCCTAAACTACAATATTAACAATACTGTAATGAAACACATATTGTTAATAAAATTTATTACCTATCAGTTACTTATATCATCTAAAAAATGGATAATAATTCTTGGTCAACCTGCATCTCGATCACCCTGAAAACCAAAAAACATGACCTATTAGTATTAGCTAGCCTACTGGAATCATATGAAGCAGGGAAACATAAATCACAATACTTCAACATCAAATGAAGCTTAACACACGGAAAATATCCAACAAAGTCACAATCTTAAAAGTAAATTTAACACCATCAACCAAAACATACAAGAATCCAAGTAAGAAACAATCTTAAAATCACATTTGAAAAGTTTAATCTGAAAAAAATAAGGAAAGTCAACATGGCAGGGTCTCAACTTGACAGCTTCTACAGCATCAATCTCTGGAACTGGTACTAGCATCAGAACCGGCATGTGCATTGTAATGTATTTGCCTTGCCCTGAAAAAAAAAAAAGTGAAGTGACTTTTTGCACAATTTTTTAGTAGGAGCTAACGAAAGAGATACTAGAAGTGAATGAAAGCCAAGCTACGATAGTTGAACCTAATGAGTATGCAACTGATGAGAGATGCTATACAAGAAGAAATGAAAACAAACGGCAACTAAAAGTCACCAGGGATTGTAAACACGAAATTCGAACACAATTAAAATATAAATCAGATGAATAAAATCTAAACATAAA
Source organism: Artemisia argyi (assembly GCA_030686995.1). NCBI lineage: Eukaryota > Viridiplantae > Streptophyta > Magnoliopsida > Asterales > Asteraceae > Artemisia > Artemisia argyi. Next base: position 13,637,962 of record CM060693.1, read on the forward strand.
GCAACTTTCTCATGGACCAGTGTGAAGTAATGTGATATACTGAAAATGAGCGTGCATACCTTGAATATAAAATTGTAGTTTTATGATCGATAGTTCTCTCTCCTCTAACAATCTTTCCCTCCTTTTTTCACCATTAAAAACCTCGAAAATCCTTCAATTACACAGAATTTTGTACGTAATTTCCAATTCTAAACCGTGTAATCTATTCAGTTTTCAATTCTACACCGATTGATACTAATTTCCCCAATTTTTAACCAATAATTCTACAAATCCTGTGTTTTGAATATTGGCGCCAAATTCTGTTTTTCTAAATTTCATTCACGAATTCACACTAAAATTCAATCCGATCAATCCTATGCTATTTTGAACTGTTTGTGTGATACAATTGAGCTTAATCATGTCACCTAAAGGTAGAACGACTAAAAGGAAGATCAAAGTGCTTAATAGGTATAAGGACACTGTATGTGAACTATTGGAAAACATGGATATAGGTGAGAATGCTGATAGGATGGGTCATAAGGAGGTCATTGAAAGTGAAAGTACTGAGGAAGGGGTGTGTTTGGTTGCAAATGAGTTTCCAACACTCAGTGAGTCTGTTAGGAAGAAAGTGACTAATGTGAATGGTACTGATGTGAATGTTGCCGCTGAGAACACTGTAAGTCAAACTCCTCATGTCCAATTAACTAAGAATATCACTGCTGTTATCAGTGGAGTTAAGGCTCATAGTGATTCATGTATTAATAATGATGATAATAGTAGGAATGACAGTATGTTACATAAGGAGAATGTCAAATCATTTTCTGATACTGTCAAACCTGCCATAAATGTCATTATGAACAAACTTAGCTTGATACCTACTGTGATTGATGATGGTAGGGAAGTAATGTTGTTTGATGATGAATTAGTACTTGAAGGTAGTAAGAAGTACAACTTAGTCAGAATGTGGGGAAATTTTGGACTAAAGGATATTGTGGCTCAAAATGGATTATATCTGTTCACATTTAGAGAAGTAGAAGAAGTATGAATCATGTGTTGGAGGTCCTTGATTGGTGAACAATAAGCCACTCATGGTGAAAAAATGGGATCCTAACATAATTGTTGATAGGATGGACCCTGTTAGTTTACCTTGTTGGATCAAGCTGTATGATGTACCAGTTGAGGCCTGGACTGTGAAAGGTATAAGTGCCATTGCAAGTAGCTTGGGTACACCAATCATTATGGATAGGGCAACTGCTAGAATGTGTGAAGAAGGTACTGGTAACATTGGGTTTGCAAGAGTTTTGGTTGAGATTAAGGCTACTCAAGACTTCAAAGACAAAGTTGAACTGTGTTATAAAAGCAAAGATCAAGTGGTTACTTGTTCTAAGTTTGTGACTGTGGAGTATAGCTGGTAACCACCAAGGTCTAGCCAATGCAAAGTATTTTGTCATAATGAATGCGGAAGTGACTGCTAGTAAGAATAGTGATGCAGATAGAGTTGGTAAAAATGATGGAAAATTGGGTAATAAGAGTAACAAACAAACTATAGGCTTGGGAGCTAAAGGTGTCAATAGAAAGCACAAGAGTAGACATTAATGAGAATCAAACAGCCCCAAAGACTAGTGCCAATGACACCCAAAGCAACAATGACACAAGTGCTGAGAGAATTCCTAATCCTATGAGCCCTAAAAGCCCATGGAGAGACAGTAAAAAGACAATGAGTGCAAATAAGTATGATGTTTTTGAAGAAAGTTAATGCCCTGAAATTCAACAAAGGAATGAGAAAGATATTGTGGATAAGTTTGTTAAGAACCAGAGGCAACCTAGTTTGGAAGTGTCTATGACTTGGAACACATTAATGTTTAAGTGTTTCAAAGAGCAATGGGAGGAAAAATGGAAGATAGACTGCCCTGAAATGGAAGATGTGTATGATGAAGTGAATGGTATTGCTCAAAGTATGACTGAGAATGTATTAGCAGGCAAAGCATGTGATATGCTGAATTTAGGCATTCTTTTTAGTATGTGTTATAATGGCAACTGATAACGTATAGCACGTCCGGGTTCACTAAGCCCGGAGTAAATGCTAAACCACGGAGTCGGATACCCAGGAGCGGATTCGGATCCCCAACCGAGGTAGGGACACACGAAGCCGCGGACATCACTCCCCCCAGCAAAGGATGGACCACGTCCAAGCCAGAAATGGCAAAGAATCTTGTCAGCACTCCAACGGCTAACTCTTACAGACCTCATGCAGGGAAACTTTACAGTTCCCGCTCGGAAGCATCACCATCATTGGTAAGATGCCAAGAAGGTGGGTTGACTTTAGGCTGTCCCGCCCAAAAGCGTCACAATCATGACGCAATACACCAGGCAACTCGACAAGGTTCTCCTAAGTATAAATAGGAGGCATTTCGCCTCCCTCAGGGAAATACACACTACTCTCTCTCTCTCTATACATATACTCTCTCACTACGTATACTTATTCTCACACCCGAGGTCGACCGCGGAGTCCCCTCCCCGCGGTGAGGCTAACGGTGTTGTCTGTTTTCTTAGCAGATCAGCAGCAATCCATTCCAAGTAGTCCAAGATTGATACAAGCAAGAGATAATTCGAATCTATCTCCACCATAAACCCCATTCTTGTACTAACAAGTGGCGCCATCCGTGGGACCCGGTTACACAACTGCGTCTCCAAAAGAAGCTTTATCATGAGCAACTAGGCAAATACCTCTTCTCCGAACGTAGAGCATTCCACAATACGGAATACTGCAACGAAAGGAGAAGGTCAAGGGGAAGGAAGTCAGCCATCAAGCGCGCTTCCCGAAGAAGCAATAAAAGAATTCTGTGACAAATATTACAATCAGCTACTACCTCTTATGGCCGAGAAGGTTCACGAGGAGAAATTGAGGCAGGTAAAGACGCGCCTCGACTTCGACGAAACACGGGGGGACTCGCAGCCTCAGGACTCAGAGTCCAAATCCTCAGGACATAAAAGGGCAGAGAAAAAGAGAAAAGCTAGTCCTAGCGAATATTCTCACTCTCGAAGTGTTTTCTCTCGGCTGGTTGATAGCAAAACGCAACTCGAAGATAAGGAAGCAAGGCATCCACGCCTCAAATCAAGTGTGTTCGCCCGATTGGGAAGGGAGCAGAGGAGTGCCAAAACGCGGTTAGGGGAGAAAAAGTCGGATGTCTTCTCCCGACTCAAGTCAAGGAGCACTAAAAAGCTCCCAACCGACACTAAACGCGACCAGCGTGACCGCAGACACACGACCTCCAGCTCAATACGAAGCTACACGTCCTGCCGAGGAGAACGTACGGGAAGGACGGCTCGCTCTGACCCCGGTAGACAAAAGGGGGGTACCCCTGAAGAAAGTGAGAACAGTGCTGGCGAACTCTGGAGGTCGAGCCCAAGAAAGCGAGATGCTTACGAAGAGATGGATGATCTCTATCAGCCATATGATGTAGAGGATTCCGACCCGTTTACTCCGCGAATCAGGCACTTCAACTTCCCAAAAAGAACCAGGATGCCCACTCACGTCAAAACATACGATGGGACAGGGGATCCAAAGGACCATCTGAAAAATTTCTCTACCGCGGCCAAGGTAGAACGTTGGGCTATGCCCGTCTGGTGCCATATGTTCAATTCCACACTCATGGGCCACGCCCGGATGTGGTTTGATGAACTACCCTCAGAGAGCATAAACAGCTTTGAAGACTTGCGAACCAGTTTTTTTTATCATATTTCCTCCAACAGAAGAAGTACGCCAAGGACCCCGTCGAAATTCACCACATCAAGCAAAAAGAAGGGGAGTCCACTGTGGCGTTCATGGACCGCTTTAAGTCAGAAAGCATGCATGTGAAGGGGGCACCAGAGTGTATGAGAATCTCCGGATTTATGCATGGCATCACTAATTCGGGATTGATTAAAAGATTAAACGACAAAATCCCTCAAAGCGTAGACGAGATGTGGAAAGTCACTACTGCCTACCTTAGAGGAGAAACGGCGGCAGCCAATCAATCCAAGAAGAAGCACGACCGTTCCTCGTGGAAGAGCCAAGAGACAGGAGCCAGAGGAAGTAATGAGCAGAGCACTGAGAGAAAGGGCGAATTCAAGATGCGGCCACGACAAGAAAAAAGGCGAGGGGACAGATTTACATTGCTAACAAAGACTCCAAGGGAGATCTTAGCAACAGAAACGGTCAAGTTTACGGCCCCAAAGCCCATGTCTAGCCCGATAGAATCTCGAAACAAGGAAAAGTACTGCGACTTCCATAGGGAGAGAGGACACTTAACTGATGAGTGTTACTAGTTGAAGAAACAAATAGAGGAAGCCGTCAGGTCCGGTCAGCTATCCCACCTTGTAAAGGAAATCAAGAACGGTCCCCAAAAGAACGGACCGGGGAGAGGTGAAAGGAAAGACACGCCGGCCAAAGAAAAAGCCGTCGCCATACTCATGATAAACACGTGGCAGCGAGCCGTCAAGCAAAGGATAGTTGCAAAGGAAGAACCTAACTTGGAAATATCCTTCCCGCCGATACAGAATGACGACTGGGACGATCACCCACTGGTGATCAAGGCGGAGATTGGGAATCATCTTGTCCACCGGATGTATGTCGATACCGGCAGTGCTTCAGAGGTCTTATATGAACATTGTTTCAACCGCTGAGTCCGGAAGTAAAAAAGAGAATGGTTCCTACCTCCTCCCCTCTCCTCGGGTTCAGCGGAGAATTATCTTGGCCCTTGGGGCAAATACTCCTCGAAGTCACGATAGGAGACGACAAGAATTCCGCCAGCGCATGGATGAATTTTGTGGTAGTCAGGTCTCCGTCCCAATACAATGGAATCATCGGTAGGCCGGGGATAAGGCTTTTGAAGATCATACCCTCCACCGCTCATGGGATGCTGAAGTTCCCAACAAAGGGGGGAGTAGTAACTCTTCGCAGTGACAAGGTAATACCAGCGGAATGCCAAATGATCGCAGATCCATCACCACAAAGCACACCTCAGGAAGGTCCAGCCTCTGAAGGCATAAAAGTAGCAATACACCCAGCCTTTCCCGATCAAACAGTCACCATAGGAGGCGGTTTAAGTGACGGAGGAAAAAGAAGCCTGTGTGAACTACTAAAGAAGAACCTCGACGTCTTCGCCTGGCAGCCCTCCGACATGACCGGGGTTCCTCGCCATTTAGCCGAGCACAAACTGAACATCCGGGAAGGATACCCTCTGGTAAGACAAAAGAAGAGAGGTCAGGCGCCTGAAATAAACAAAGCAATTAACGAGGACGTCGCAAAGTTAGTAGAAGCAGGCATCATGAAGGAAGTGCACTACCATGACTGGGTCTCCAATCCGGTTTTAGTCAAAAAAAGTGATGGAAGCTGGTGCATGTGTGTCGATTTCAAGGATTTGAACAAGGCATGCCCAAAAGATTGTTATCCGCTACCGGAGATTGACCTGAAGGTCGAATCTCTCTGCGGCTGCACCTACAAATTTTTCTTGGATGCTTACAAGGGAAACCAGATCCACATGGCCGCGGAGGATGAGGAAAAGACGGCATTCCACACCGATCAGGGCATTTTTTGCTATATCAAGATGCCATTCGGTCTCAAAAACGCCGGAGCTACCTATCAGCGGCTGGTGGATAAGGCATTTGAAAAACAGGTTGGGAGAAATCTAGAAGACTACGTGGATGATCTCGTCATCAAAAGCAATTCAGAGACCGACATAGTCCGGGACATGGAAGAAACGTTTCAAACCTTACGCAGAATCAACATGAAGCTAAACCCGAAAAAGTGCACGTTTGGGGCTGAGGAAGGGATGTTCCTAGGTCACATGATCAGCGGAAAAGGTATACGGGCATGCTCGGAGAAATCAGAGGCCGTAACCAGGTTACCCTCCCCAAGGACCTTGAAAGAGGGTCAAAGTCTGAACGGAAAGCTAGCTAGCCTCAGCAGGTTCCTATCCAAATCTGCCGAGAAGTCACTCCCAGTTTTTAAAACTCTGAAAAAATGCATTAAGAAGAGTGATTTCCACTGGACGTCGGAAGCCGAACAAGCATTCAGGGAGTTAAAAAAGCACGTCGCGGAACTTCCCACATTAACAGCTCCCCGACCCAAAGAGGAACTAATTATGTACTTGTCCGCGTCCGCCGAGGCAATCAGTGCAGTCCTATTGGCCGAAAGAAAAACAAGGCAGGAACCTATATATTTTGTGAGCCGAGCATTACAAGGGCCGGAGTTGAACTATAGCCCCATTGAGAAGCTGGTCCTGGCATTGGTACATGCAGCAAGGAGGCTTAAAAGATACTTCCAGGCCCACCCAGTCACGGTCATCACTGATCAGCCGATCAAGCAAGTACTTGCGAAAACGGAAAAGACTGGGAGATTGACAATATGGGCCATTGAATTAGGAGGGCATGACATCAACTACAGGCCAAGAACAGCTATCAGAGGCCAAATCCTAGCCGACTTTATAGCTGAGATTCCGGAAGAAAAAAGTTGCCCCGATCCAGAAATAGAACACGTAGATCAATCGTACAACGAACCGTGGTACTTGTATACCGACGGCTCTGCGTGCCAAGAAGGGTCCGGGGCTGGATTGATCCTAACAAGCCCGCAGGGAGCAGAGTTCACATATGCCCTCCGTTTCTAGTTCCCGACATCCAACAACGAAGCAGAATACGAAGCCCTGATTGCCGGATTGCGGATTGCTGGACAAATGGGTGTTAAGGATCTAGCGGCAAATGTGGATTCAAAGTTGGTAGCAAATCAGATTAACGGATCCTATGAGGCAAAAGAAGAAAGCATGATTCAATACCTGGCAAAAGCACAGGCATTAGCACAAAGCTTCCGGACATTTTCCATAAAGCAAATCCCAAGGAGTCAAAACAAGCAAGCGGATGCATTGAGCAAGATCGCATCCACGAGTTTTTCACACCTCACCAAGCAAGTGTTAGTAGAAGTTTTAAAGGAAAAATCCATAGCAGAAAAAGAAGTCATGCCGGTCGTGGAAGAAGAAGGGAGCGCATGGATGACTCCACTTCTGGAATATCTACAGGATGGAATACTACCACCCGACCAAAAGAAAGCTCGGAAGCTAAGAATCAAGGCCAGGCAGTACGCCGTACTGGAGGGAACGCTGTTCAGAAAATCTTTCTTGGAACCATGGCTTTGATGCGTCGGACCGCTGCAAGCTAATTATGTGATACGCGAAATACATGAAGGATCATGCAGCATGCATTCGGGTCCGCGGGCCATAGTCGCCAAAGCCCTCCGGTCAGGATATTACTGGCCCAGTATGCATAGAGATGCAAGGGACGTAATCTGAAAATGTCAAGACTGCCAGGTCCACCAACCGGTCCCAAAGAACCCCCAGCAGAACATGACCCCAATAACATCCCCTTGGCCATTTTATAAGTGGGGCCTCGACATCAGTGGTCCGTTCCCAGAGGGTCCGGGAAAAGTAAAATACTTGATTGTAGGGATAGACTACTTCTCAAAATGGATTGAGGCCAAGGCGGTTGCTACCATAACCGGAAATCAAGTAAAAAAGTTTGTGTGGGACAACATTGTTTGTCGTTTTGGTTTATCGGGGGAAATCATCTCAGACAACGGAAAACAGTTCCGCGACAACCCTTTCAAGGATTGGTGTGAAAAGCTCCAAATAAAACAACGGTTTGCATCGGTGAAACACCCGCAAGCAAATGGACTGGTGGAGCGAGCCAACAGAAGCTTGGGGGAGGGAATAAAAGCTAGATTAGAGCAAGGTCGCAGAGATTGGTTGGAAGAATTTCCGCACGTATTGTGGGCTCACCGAACAATGATAAAGTCAAGCAACGGAGATACCCCATTCGCCCTGACCTATGGGACGGAGGCCGTGATACCCGTCGAGATAGGCATGCCATCTGCAAGGTGCGCCTTTTTCGATCCCATTGAAAACGAAGAACAGCTCCTTTTGAACTTGGATTTAGTTGAAGAACGGCGCGAAGTAGCGGCAATCGAGGAAGCAAAAAGCAAAGCCAAGATGGAAAAATACTATAATGCAAAAGTCCGCGTTGAAGCATTTAAACCCAGAGATTTCGTCTATCGAAGCAATGACGCCAGCCAGGTAGAAAATACCGGAAAACTTGGACCTAAGTGGGAGGGACCTTACGAAGTGGTAGAATCCCTCGGACGGGGAGCATACAAACTCCGCGGCAAGAACGGAGATACACTCCCCCGGACCTGGAACGTGAGAAATTTGAAAAGGTGTTTCCTTTAAAATTTCCCATCACCGCACCTTAGATAATTGCGCTTTAAGTGTATTATTTCGTTTTTAGTAAATGAAAAGTGGAGTCCGATCAACTCCACAAGTTTTCCGAAATTTTTGTCATTTTTATTATTACTTGTCATCCTGCATAATTTATTTCATCTGCATGCATACAAGGACACCCCAAGTCCACATCAAAAATACATACGTAAGTGGCATGGCCAGCCCAGTATAAGGAGGAGCAACCTCACAATTGACTCAGGCATGTAAGCGGTATTGCAAACCCAATGACCAATATATATATATATATATATATATATATATATATATATATATATATATATATATATATATATATATATATATATATATATATATATATATATATATATATATATATATATATAATGTGCTGCATCATGCACGATAAGGCGGAGGCTACAAAAGCCTAAAACCGCATTCATTTCATTAAAAACACACGTCAGTGTTCAAAAGTGAGATATACAAGGTTAAGTAAGCTTCACAAAGAGGCCGAGCCGGTATAGTCAAAATACCGCTCACAAATGGCCGCGAAAACATCTAAAGACATCCTTCAGGAAAATTCCTGCGGATCAATTGGACCAAGGATAGTGGAATCAAACATGTCGTCCTGAGCAGCGTTGTCCCCAACCGGACCGGTGACCGGACATGAGGGAGTAGGTCCGGAAGCAGAAACCGGTTCCCCAACGCCCGGATCCTCCTGAGTAACCCCGGACCCCCCATAAACGGCATCACGAGCCCGAGCATAAGCCTTGGCTCTTGAGTCGCCAATCGCTTTTTCCAGGGGAATAATCCGATCCCAGGGGTTGGAGGAACGCGGCCCACCTCTCTCATAATAAGCAGGAACAAGGAGCTGCTCCCGAGTTGGCTGCTCCGGACCATTCGGACTGTTCTCCAATACAAGCCGAGCCATAAGATGCTCGAGGCCAGAGTCCACACACTCCTCCAAGGAACCAAGCAACGAGAAGGAAATGTCATCTAGTTCACGGACAGATTCTATGTACCGGGCCTGGGCATCAGGATTGTAGGCCTCAACATCGGACAAAGAACGCCCGGCCTGCCCATGCACAATCCCGGCCTCCAACCCTTGCCTCATTCCCTCCTCAATGGCCAAACCAAGGCATTTGGCAACAGGGCCCTTAAAATCCATGGATTCCTTGAACTTAAGAAATGCCAACCTAAAACCGTGCTCAATCACCCAACGCTTAGCAGCAGCAACTTTGAGAAGATTGGGATACAAGTCTTGGTCCATCTCCTGATCTAGAGCCATAATACGAGCACCTTGCTTAGCCAGTTCCCGGTCCACCCTTACTTGCTCAGCCTCGGACATATGGTTCAAGTCCCTCCATAACACTTCCTCACCTTTAATCCTATCTAGAAGGGAATCACGCACCTTCACCAAACCAACCACCTGCTCATCCAAGCTGGCAACCCTGTTTTTTAAACCATCCACCGTCGCCTCAAGCTCAGCCTTATGGACCTCCAACCCAGCAATCTTATAATTTTTTACCTCAGCCTCCTCCTCAAGCTGCGACACGTGGTTCCGCAGTCGCTGGACCTCTCCAACATCATTCTCCAACTCAAATACCTTCTCCCTCAGACGAGCAATCTCACCATCCCGGCGCTGAACACGCCTCTCGAGCTTCTCCCGCTACTCTATCTCGTACTCAAAACGGAGACAAAGCTCAGAACTCATACACACTTGCTGAGCAACGGACATGTTATACTTCTCCAAAAAATCATGATTAGAAGTATTCCTCAACTCAGCCCAGTAACCCGGAGTAGCAACATTGTCAACAAAGCTTCGACATAACCACGGATCATCCATTTTGAACTTATTTGGAACCACCCACTTGGGACTGTAAATATCATCACCCTTGTCTGTATCCACGGTTTGAGAATCATAAAACCCAGCAGACATTTCCTCATCATGACCCCCCTCGTCCGGGGCAACAGAAGGACCAGCCGGTTCTTCCGCAGATGCCTTGGGGGAAGGTGCGGCGCCCGGCCTAAAGGAAGCATCCGGGTGTGGGGGGCTTTCAAGGTCAGAAGATATAACATTTTTCCTCTTTCGTGTGACAAGGTCTGTACTTGAATCATGAGCGGAATTGGATGGATCCTCCAGCTCAATAACAGGGATAGCACCGATGTTGGGAATAGCATTCCCGGAATCAGCCCTCGGCTTGTCAACAACCGGCTCTGCCAAGACATTGTCAGTTATTTGCTCCATCATACCTTGGTCTGCCACATCCACCTCAATAGTCTCCTTCGCAACATTCTCATCAACGACATCTTTCGACATATCAACATCTCCAGAACCACCAACATCCACCCCGGTGGTATTGCCAGGCCCCCTACCTTCCTTACGACCCCAAAGGCGGGGAGGACTTTTACCAGGTTTTGATTTTTTCTGCCCCGGCCACGGAATGGTTTGGCTGACCCTCTTCTTCCCAAGCTTTCCGGAAGCTTTAGCATCCCTCAGCTCATCCTCAATCGTACGGTCCACCAAAGTAATGGCAGCCGCGGATGGCTCAACAACTCGGCCAGAAACTTCCTCCGGCAGCGGTTTCTCACCCTCAGCAAGAGTGCGTTCCCCGACCTTTACCCGGAAAGGATCAGCAGACTTCACAATATCGAGCAGAGACATCTCTACAAAAAAAAATAAAAATAAAAGGAGGGAGTTAGAAAACATAGGAAAACATTGTAACAAGAAAATAAAAGACAAATCTAAGTAACCTACCCCGTCCATTCGCGTCACTAAAAGTGGGACGCGTCTCCCGGTCATCATAAATCTGACTCAAACCTACAACACATAAGAAGGTCTCCGGATATCGATGGAACTTAGCCCGATGAGTATTCAAAGCCTCCAACAAACCCAGGTCTATGCCCTCGTCCGATGGAGGAGGATCTTTCTCCACCGAGACGGACGTGTGCCACGATACAGAAAGGGGAAAAACAGAGGAATCTACCCAGAAAAAACGTTCTCTCCAGTGCTTTAGAGAGTCAAGACCCCCATCCGTATAACACACAGGGACAACTACACCCCTTCCCCCGCGACGCTTCTCAAAGGTTAACCACCCGTGGTTAATACCATTGCAGTAAAACTTTCAAAATAACTGAACAGTGGGCACACCCCCATGAGCACGGCAGAGAATTTCGAAGTGACTAATCCTAGCAGCACCTAAGCATGACAGTTGGGATATGTGTACCCTAAAATATTCTAGCACACTCAGCAGAAACCTAGACAAGGGGATATGAAAATTGGCCAAATCAAAAAGACGGGTATACAGACCTATCTTCCCTGGAGGATTATCTGTGATAAGATCATCTTCCCCAGGAAGTTCAACCCCTAGATTCTCGTCTATGTGATACTTCTCACACAAAGATTGCAAATCTCTTGCAGAAAGTTTGCAAGTAACCGTATCTATGGTATCTATCATGTTTCGACAATAAAAGTACAATGTGGAGAATAAGAGTCTAACCTGAGAAACCTAAACGGCAATGAAAGTTCAAAGGGAAGAAGATCTCTATACTCTCTTTGGTAAAAACACAGTAAAAGGCTCAAAGGAAAAAAGTAAAGGAATATTTATACCCACGCAACAGAGCATGGATTTGTTACACGTGTCCTCAATTTCAAATAAACGACCATGATTAAATCGAATGAACGGCTATGATGGGTGCAAACAGATCAACGGTCAAGATGGAAAAAAGTCATATCAGTCAGAATACGGACGGACACGATCCGTTACGTTTACCCAGGACAGCTGTAAACCAACCAAGGACACGTGGCGCAGAAATAAGCTTTTGCGGAACCCGCGTACCAACAATTATAAGTCTAGCACGCTTTTACCGCGGATTGTCAAGCGTACTACACTGGGGGGACTTGATAACGTATAGCACATCCGGGTTCACTAAGCCCAGAGTAAATGCTAAACCACGGAGTCGGATACCCAGGAGCGGATTCGGATCCCCAACCGAGGTAGGGACACACGAAGCCGCGGACATCACTCCCCCCAGCAAAGGATGGACCACGTCCAAGCCAGAAATGGCAAAGAATCTTGTCAGCACTCCAACGGCTAACTCTTACAGACCTCATGCAGGGAAACTTTACAGTTCCTGCTCGGAAGCATCACCATCATTGGTAAGATGCCAAGAAGGTGGGTTGACTTTAGGTTGTCCCGCCCAAAAGCGTCACAATCATGACGCAATACGCCAGGCAACTCGACAAGGTTCTCCTAAGTATAAATAGGAGGCATTTCGCCTCCCTCAGGGAAATACACACTACTCTCTCTCTATATACATATACTCTCTCACTACGTATACTTATTCTCACACCCGAGGTCGACCGCGGAGTCCCCTCCCCGCGGTGAGGCTAACGGTGTTGTCTGTTTTCTTAGCAGATCAGCAGCAATCCATTCCAAGTAGTCCAAGATTGATACAAGCAAGAGATAATTCAAATCTATCTCCACCATAAACCCCATTCTTGTACTAACAGCAACAATGAATACTGATCTAAGGGTAGCTGTATGGAATGTGAGCGGTATGTGCAATAAGGATATGCAGAAAGATGTGAAGAGGTTTATTACTGATGAAAAGTTGAGCATATTTGCAGTTGTAGAAACCCATATTAAGGAAAAACAGATTAAGAAAATTTGTGAATTTGTGTTCGGAAACTGGAATTGGTGCTCTAACATGAAGGAAAGTGCTAAGATTTGCAGAATCATTATTGGTTGGAATGAAGAAGATGTTAGTGTAATGTTGGTTCACTCAAGTCATCAAGCAATCCTCTATATAGTGGAAATTAAAGAGAGTGGAAGCAGATTTTTTTGTTGATTTGTATATGCAGCAAACACAGGTAGGGAAAGAAAGTTTTTATGGAATACACTTAAGAGGTATAAAAGTATAGTGAATGACAGTCCTTGGGTTCTCATGGGGGATTGGAATGTAAGCCTTCATATAGAGGTTCATTCAGAGGGTGGATCCTGCAAGACTAGTGACATGATTGACTTTCAAGAATGCCTTACTTAATCATATTCAAGTTGAAGACATTAACTACTTTGGCATGCATTTTACTTGGGAGCAAAGTAGATTAAATCCAAGAAATGGGATCTTGAAGAAGATTGACAGAATCCTGGGAAATACTGATTTCATGAGCATGTTCATCAACTCTTATGATCATCTTTTACCCCAGTTAACCTTTGATCATAGCCCTGCAATTCTCATTATTCCAACAATGATGAAAACGAAGAAACAAGGCTTTTAGATTCTCAAATTTTATTGATGATAAACCTGAATTTATTGATATTGTGCAAAACGAATGGCAGTTTCAGGTTGATGGTTGTTGTATGTTTAAGCTTGTGAAAAAGCTAAAAGCTTCGAAGTTTCACATGAAGAATTTGAGATGGAAGTTTGGAAATCTGCATGAGAGAGTTATTGAATGGAGAGAGAAGTTGAAGGTTATTCAGATAAAAGTTGATAAGGAGCCACACAATGTTACTCTTAAACAAGATGAAGTTACTATTCTCAATGAGTGTAAAATGATGTACAAGATGAAGAGAAATTTTTAATGAAGAAAGCTATAAAATTGAGTGGCTCAGTGAAAGGGATAAAAATAGTAAGTTTTTTCATACAGTTCTAAAATTGAGTGGCTCAGTGAAAGGGATAAAAATAGCTGACCAAGTTTGTCCAACATTTTCAGAACTTCTTAGGAAATGCAATACCTGTGAAGAATACTGATCTCAACAGCTTAAATGCTAAAGTAGTTTATAATGCTGAGACGATGACTAGAGAAGTGTGTGATAAGGATGTGAAGGAGGCCCTTTTTGATTTCTATCAAAACAAGGCACCAGGCCCAGATGGCTATACTGCTAAGTTTTACAAGAAAGGTTGGAGTATAATAGGAAAAGATGTTTGTGAAGTTGTTAAGGAGTTTTTCAAAACTGGAAAGCTGCTAAGTAAGGTTAATGCTTACCCTTATTACACCGGTTCCTAAAAGTAAAACCCCTCTTAAGGTGTTTGATTATAGGCCTATAGCATGCTGAAATGTACTATACAAGATTATAAGCAAAATTTTGACTACTAGACTTAAAAATGCTCTATGCAAACTAGTTAGTCAAAATCAAAGTGCATTTATCCCAGGGTGACAAATCACTGATAATATCCTTATCACCAGCTCTTTAGAGGTTACAGTAGGAAGAATGGTGCTAGAAGAGTAACTTTAAAGATTGATATACAAAAAGCTTATGATACTCTCATTTGGGAGTTTTTGGAAGGAATTCTTCATATGTTCAAATTCCATTTTCAAATGATAAAATGATAATGAGAGTTGGTTACTTCAAGGCAGGTAGAGGGCTTAGACAAGGTGACCCAATGTCCCCCTATATCTTCACCCTTGTAATGGAAGTGTTCACACTATTGTACAACTGTCATCAAAAGTAAAAATAGTCAAAAATAGAACTCACCTTAGGGCTCTGATGATACTTATTGCCTGCTCTTTCTCTTCAGCCTTTGTTTTAGAATGTGGAGATACAAGACTTTCGACATATGAACATGCCGTTAAAATCCCAGTAATATGGCCAAACCATGGATCATGAAGAAACGGCCTCGTATTTGGAATGAGATTCAAAACTTTTTTAAAAACATAAACTGCATCAGGCTTCATCTTATTTTCACAACCAAATTGTTCCCATGACTGCTTGTTATTGTAGTCCTTCATTACCCATAAGTCATTAGGAAGTAATTCAAATCTGAATACACACAAACAACCTTCTAACGTCCCTAAACGCATTGATGAGTAGTCTTGACCAATCTTAGATTGGTAGCACACATTTTCGGGTATAGGGAATTCATTAAACTTTTCATTTGATAAATTAAATGAAAGAATTATGATCTTTTCAGATAAAATATCATATGCTACCCAATGTAGTGCCCCTTTGCATAAGACACCCACATCCCAAGTCATCAAAATGAAATTTAAATTTACCTCTCCAAGATCCTTCCACATGTTAGATCTCAAACTAAAAACTTTAATGCACATACAGTTCCCACCTTCCCTATGCGTTTCAAAAGAAAGGTTCCCACCTTTCTCATACCCTAAGAATATCTTGTAATCATCGGTTGTTTCATCGTAACCAAAACCCCAACATGCAGCACCATCTCTAGGGAATTGGGGATCGGTTACTTGCTTTACTTCTCTTGTAGAAGGATTAACTACCACAATATCAGTAAAGAAATGGGAGACACATACAAGACCATGACATGAACCAATTATACCGAGGTCATAGAACTCAGGGGCCTTGTCACTAGTATCATTATGATGATTTTTATAGTAACCGGGCCACATAGAGATAACAAGTCTTCTGTCTCCAAATGCTTCATTGTTTTGATCACTGAGATACCTATACTTCAGATGGAATTTTATGAAATCACGGCGAGAGATCAATTTACACCATGACTTACACACGCTCTTGCATCGGATCAGATCCCTCACACTCAATCTTTTCAGAATCTCTTCTTGGATTTCTGGCAGAAGACGTGCCATTGAAACCCTAGTTACAGCGCATTGGGTGCGGAAAGGGGGAAAGTGTGGGTGTGTTTGTTGGATTGAGATATTTCTTTTGATGATATTTAGCAGCGAGTATGGTAATTCCTACTCACCCAAAGACAAATCGTGAGGTTTTTACCTACACATTAATTACCGCATGGAGATATACTTTTACCATAAAAAATTGTTAAAACTTACTACATATGCTTATTAGTGGTTTCATTGAACATTGCATACTTACCAGAGAGTGCCTTTCGCAAATCCAATCTATATGCATAGATATTGATATTATATCTTCTCGCCTAATAATTATGTAATCTCTAAATCATTTAAAATAACACTAACAGTCTCCATCTAACATGATCCTTATGATCTTAAATAATTATTTAATATTCATATATAGTTGAAATCATAGTTAACTCTAGTAGATTGTCATAACTTCAAAGTTTAGAAAGTGAGAAGATGAACCTGTGCATTCCTGATAGGATCACACTCCAACAACTAAAATATGGATCACACATATTAGTTCATAAATACCCTTTATTAGTTAAGCTATTAAACTGTTTCAAACGTCATAGATGTTTCGTTTACTTCTTAACTGGGGACCAAACTACAAATTAGAAACACATTGATCCAATCCACAACCAAACGGCAAATATACGAGATCATAAAGAGGGGTTCGGTCACTCACATTTTCTAATGGCATATGTGATCATGTGCCATCTCCCACACATGAAACAGTGGAGCTAAAACACTGAGCTAATATTAAGCTATGAACCACAATTTGAGGAAGTTTGGATATTCATAATACTAAAAGCTAGTATGAAAGGCGTATCAAGATAACTTTGAGCATCTTAATGAAAGCTGAAAGTCAAAATTTTAATTAAAGAATAAGGGGAAGATTATATATCACATGACTCTAGCTATTCATCGCTCGGAGCATATGTGAAGGTGTTCAGTCATTTTGACAAACATTTTCCAACGACATATGTCCTACATTAACAAATTCAAGTCCACAGCTGATCGAACTTCACAAGACAAGAACAAATAATACTGGAAAAACAGAAACTTGCACCAACGTTATAATAGAATTCGCTCTCTATTAATCAGAAAATACTTGCTACAAAAACTGATATTGAATACGTGATAACAAACCACAGCTCGGTTTGTATTTATAGGTTATTAGAACCTGCTTTCTAATCCTACTACTATGCGTATTCTATAAGATAATCCTAAACCGACTCTAATTGTGATTGGACCCATAAGCTTGGTGTCTGCTACCCATGGGCTTGGGTCATAGTCAGACATTAGCCCAACATTCACCCCCCTAATTTCTGACTCGAGATAGAGAGGTCTTCAACTCCGAGTAGCTCTTGCATCTCCTTGAACTTAATCCTTGCGAGAGCTTTCGTCAGAATATCAGCACGCTGCAAATCACCTCTTACAAACTCAACTTGTACTCGGCCTCTTTCAACACACTCTCGGATAAAATGATAACGTGTGTTTATATGCTTGCTTCTCCCGTGAAAGACTGGATTTTTCATAAGTGCAATAGCCGATTTGTTGTCAACAAATAAGACCACCACTCTTTCTTCCATTCCGGTTATTTCACTCAACAATCCACGTAACCATATCCCTTGACACGCGGCTGAAGTTGCAGCCATGAACTCGGCTTCACAAGACGATAGAGCCACCGTGTTTTGCTTTTGTGAGCACCAAGTGATAGGTGATTTACCTAGATAAAATACGTGCCCAGTTGTGCTTCGACCATCATCTTGGTCCATAGCAAAACTACTATCACTAAACCCCACTAACTCCTTGGTTTTCTCTTGGTTATATCGCACTCCAAAATTCAAACTACCTTGGATATACCTTAGTATTTGTTTCACAGCTGCCATATGTGATTCTTTTGGTTCTTGCATGTAACGACTAACCAAACCAACCGAATAAGATAAATCAGGTCGAGTGTGTAGTAAATACCTTAGACAACCAACTCGTCGTCTATACAGAGTTGCATCAACTGGTTTTCCTTCCTTGTCCATGCTTAACTTCATTCCTGGTTCTAATGGACATTGAGTAGGATTCGCTTCATGCATTCCAGCATCTTTTAAGATCTTCTTTGCATAGCCTACTTGACTTATTGAGATACTTGAATCCTCTTGCTTTACTTCAATGCCAAGATAATAGCTCAATTTTCCCAAATCACTCATATCGAACCTTTCTTGCATTTGTTTCTTGAATTCACCAATTTCGCCAAGCTTCGAACCGGTTACTAAGAGATCATCTACATAGACCGCAATAATCAAGATTGATTTGTTTGTCTTCTTCACATACACCGCTTGTTCGTGTTGGCATCGCTTGAAAGACATTTGCTTGAGTTCTTTATCAAGTTTTGTATTCCACGCCCTTGGGGCTTGTTTAAGTCCATAAAGCGCCTTTTTCAACTTGTAGATTTTCCTTTCTTCACGAACCCCTCCGGTTGTGTAACAAACACTTGCTCTTTTAGTTCTCCATGTAAAAAAGCTGACTTTACATCTAGATGATGTAGCTCCCATGCTTCTTTTGCGGCCAATGAGATCAATAAACGCACCGTTTCAATCCGTGCTACGGGCGCAAATACCTCGTCATAGTCAATTCCTTCCTTTTGAGCACAACCCTTTGCTACTAAACGAGCTTTAAACTTATTAATTGAACCATCCGGATTTCTCTTAATTTTGAACACCCACTTTAGTCCAATGGGATTGACATTATCCGGAGCTTCAACTAATTCCCATGAATCATTCTTCTCGATAGACTCAATCTCTTGGTCCATAGCAAACATCCACTTGCTTGAAACTTTTGCCTCTTGGAACGTTCTTGGTTCATCATCTTCAATCAAAAGTAGATTTTGATCTTCATTAACAACTGAGGTTCTTGAACTAGACCCCATAACAAAGTCATTAAATCTAGTTGGCTTAGTTGAAACCCTCGAAGAACGCCTCACAACTGATTGAGTTTCTGTCACAGGAACAGGATCAGGGTCATTACCAGCCGGTTGATTACCATCAACATCATACTAATTTTCAGCCTCTTGATCTTCAGCCTCTACTTCATCGGTCACACCTGGGTTAACAAATCCACAACCCGTATCAATAGTACTGTGCCATTCTATGACAAACATACCTGGGTTTAGCTCGTGTGTTTCGCTTCCAGCAACATACTTCCAGCCAAGTTCCTCATTAAACTCTGCATCACGACATACCACTATCTTCTTTAGTCTTGGATTGAACAATCGAAAACCTTTTGTACCTGGCTCGTTTCCGATATATATGAGTCGTGTTGACCTGTCGTCTAACTTATGTAAATATGGCCTAGTTCCCGTTGCATAAGCCACACATCCAAATACCCTCAAACCCTCCAAGTTAGGCTTTTTTCCTTTGAAAACCTCATATGGAGTTTGATTAACTAGAGCTCGAGTTGAAACTCTATTAATAAAAAATGTGGCGTGTCTAACTCCTTCAGCCCACATATAGTTTGGTATGTCTCGTGCTTTCAAGATGCTTCTAGTCATTCCCATAAGAGTACGGTTTCGCCTTTCCACGACTCCATTTTGTTGTGGTGTGTAGGGAGCGGTTAGATGTCTTGTTATACCCTCGTTTTCACAAAAATTGGTAAATTCTTTTGAAGTGAATTCACCTCCTCTATCGGTCCTTAGGGTTATAATCTTCTTTCCCGACTTCTTCTCAACCAAAGCTTTGAACTTTTTGAAGTATTCAAATGCCTCTCCTTTTTCCTTCAAGAGCTTTCAACCTTCCAATTGCTTCTTGAAAAGACATAGTATTCAAGTCAGCAAATTGTTCTATTGAGGCAACAATTGCAACATACCTATCCGGAACGGATGCAAGCAGCTTCTTAACAAGTTTCTTGTCTTCATAAACTGTTCCCAAGCTATTGACTTCAGTTACAATTTTGCCCAACCTAGCCGCAAAGTCATCGACTGATTCGTTGACTTTCATCTTTAAAGATTCGAATTCCGTCTCCAAGGTTTGCAACCTAGCTTCACGAACCCGATCAACACCCACATACCTGGTCTTTAAAGCTTCCCAGATTTCTTTGGCTGTGTTGAATTGTGAAACTTGAAAAACAAGTTCTTCTGGAATCGCCTGGAAAAGTAACGCAACTGCCATGTGATCTTGCTTATCAACGACTTGTGTTCCTTCCTTTGGTTCCAGTGCATCGAGTATTCCATGGACTCGGAATACAGCTTTGACTCTTATTGCCCATATGTTATAGTTTGTGCTTGTTAACATTGGACATTGAAGAGCCGTTTTAGAATGTTCAATAGGAGGTGGTTGACTCGATTCGCCTTGCGCCATCCTTCTTGTACGTCTTTTGTAAGTTATCGGTGTAGATTGTTCGACTTCCAGCCCAAGATTCTAGAGCACGATTGATTTACTTCTCGCCTAAGTAAACCAAGTCGAAAGTTTGAAACTTTGATCGACTTCTTGCTTAAGTCGAAACCTAGTAAAGCCCTTTTGATCGATTTCTTGGTGAAACCCTTGTGATCTTGGAGAAAAACCCTTGTGATCGACTGCCTTTGAAAGACCCTTGTCGAACAGTCTTGGTTAAAACCTTTTGACTGCCTTGGAAGAACCCTTGTGATCGACCCTTGAAAAACCCTTGTGCGATGCTGAAAAACCAAGAACCCTTGGTCGACTTCCCCTCGATAAATACCAGCCTTGATTTTCTCGAGCAGATGGGAAAACCTTTGGTCGATGCTGAAGAAACCCTTGATCGATCTGCTTGAAGAAACCCTTTGTCGATCTTCTTGGTCAATCAGCCTTATTTAACCTTGCTCTTGATACCAATTCAAGTCCACAGCTGATCGAACTTCACAAGACAAGAACAAATAATACTGGAAAAACAGAAACTTGCACCAACGTTATAATAGAATTCGCTCTCTATTAATCAGAAAATACTTGCTACAAAAACTGATATTGAATACGTGATAACAAACCACAGCTCGGTTTGTATTTATAGGTTATTAGAACCTGCTTTCTAATCCTACTACTATGCGTATTCTATAAGATAATCCTAAACCGACTCTAATTGTGATTGGACCCATAAGCTTGGTGTCTGCTACCCATGGGCTTGGGTCATAGTCAGACATTAGCCCAACATTAACAAGCCGAATTTATACACTACTAGAAAAAACCATAGCTTAAGGAGACAGCTAACTAATAGCACCCATAACACCTTTGAGAAATACAAAGGAAATACAATGTAACCTCAAGATAACGACCATAAGAACTAAAGGAAAGACTATCCAGAACATAGTCAAACAGAACTCAGCATTTGCATTATTACCCTAGGCCAGATGTTTTCTTTTTCTTTTTTACTGAAATGTCGCTAAGCTCACTACCTAATAGACAACCTACTAGGTCCATTTCACACATTAAAAATGCCGCAAAGCATAGCTACATACTCCACCAGAGTGATTATAAATATGATGGTGATACCTTAAAATAAGTAAACCGAACCAACCATCTTTCAAGGCACACATTATGTGTAACCTTGGTTCAGACCGGTGGCCCTGACAACCAATGACCTCTGTGCTATGCCCATACCCGAAAACCAGAAGAATAAAAGTTCTAAATATATAGAGAGAATAACTAAGATTAAAACTTGAAGTTTAAATTCGATCATTAATTAATAAAAACCCAAAAATCAAAATTGCGGATATGTCAAGCATGACCATCTAAATCCTCAAATTGGGTGAAAAAAAAAAACTGAAAGTGCGTTTGCCGGGAGTCGAACCCGGGTCTATTGCTTGGAAGGCAATTATCCTAACCGTTGGACTACAAACGCCTATGGATTTTGATATTTGATAATTTTCCATGTTAACATTTAAATTTAACGCTTCACAGTTCACACTACCATATGTTTTGGCTTCATTTTTGGGAAGATTATAGTGTTAGGTTATTTACTTAAGAGGTATAAGTGTATAACTAATGATAAGGTTTGGACTGATTACTGATTGAAACTGTTTTTGGCTTCTTAAAATTAGAAGAGTATCCATTTAAAGTGATGGTTATAACGACAAATAATTATACTTGCGAAATCGTGATTTTGGTTTGACCTTTGATGCAAAATTTAAGGGTTCAATTTGTAGTCATTGCGAGAAAAAAATCCATAGGTAAAAAACAAAAAAATGATAAAAGTTTAAGGATTAAAAATTAATTAAAAAATTAATTTAGTAGTAGATATTGTTACTATTTTTAATCAAAAATATAATAGTCCACTAGGCAAAGTTCAATATAGATATCATATTTGTCATAGATCTAATGAACCAATCATGACTATTCATTTTTAGATAAAAAAATCACCCTTTTTTTATAACTAAATATTTAGGAAGCCGTTAATCGGTACGCGAAAAAAATCATACCATCGCGACGAGAATTAAATTATCTTTCTATAGATATGCATTTCAATATACTTTCGAAGATTTTTTATTTTATTTTTTTTAAATTTTCGTCCAGAAAAATCACTTGTGATTTTTTTGGCGTAAATTTTGAGAAATAATAATAATAAATAAGTAAATCCTCGAAAACATATAAAAGTGCATATCTATAGAAAGATAATTTAATTCTGTGTATTTTTTTTAAATTGAAAATTTACCGTTTGCAATATATGTTGTTTTAAAAAAAATGTGAAAATGGGTTTTATTAATTTAGATTAAAAATAGATAAATAAGATTGATTATTTGGATTTATGACAAATATGAGATATATTCATCTCAACTCAAGTCCACTAACATTTACTCAATTTTAAACCATTTTAAATTTCAAAAATAAACATACACTCTTTATAACTAGTAGAGATATAAGCTTTATAATCAAAAAGTCTGCAACATTAGATGATACCATCACCAATATGAAAAGATTACTAAATCGAAATCTTCGTTTATTATATGATCAGGCCATCAGAAGAATCAAGAAGATGACACTTGTGGCGTTTAAAGTACCAGTTGTGAAGCTTATATTGAGGAAATCTATATCGAAATCCAAATGAAGGCATAACAATCCTCCTATGAGCCATTTCATTATCATTGCTATCAGCCTATCATTGATGTAACCACGTTTGAGATAAAAGATTGCCATGACTTACAAATGCTCTTGAATCGGACTAGATCCTTGATCTCTTGCCCTATCATAATTATCTCAAGAACATCAAGTACAAGTTCTGGAGTCTCTTCCATTGAAACCTACTAATAGAATGACAAGTTCTCTGCAATATATAGCCTTCAACAATCATTAACGATTACCATAGATGAATATTAGAACCATTGAAATCACCTGCAAGTAGGAAAAATGTCACCCTCCAAATCTCGTGACCATAATGACAGCTCGTTTTGCACTGCTGTTATTGGATGGACAACATGAGCCCTTCTAATTGTTGAAGCACATGCTTCCGATAATCCTATTGTTAGTTATTTAGGTGTTTGTAAGTGTCCCCAAATCAGGGTTTAGATAATTAATGAGTACCGGATATTCACTTGAAATCGTGTTATCACTTTCCAATATAAACTATTCGACCCTATGCCTGGGTTACATGAATATCTCTATGGGATAAGACCAAGTGATTTTCTTGTTTTAGGCACAAATCAAGAACAGAATCGTATTCAAGTGTTTAGGGTTTTGTGTTGAATTCTGTATATCCATGCAGTTATGATACGACCTCTAGTTATAATAAAGTTTACTCAAATCCTAGCCCATGGAATTATTTATAATTAACGGCCCATTAATTATACCATAATAGTTTCCATAATAGTAGGATTCAGTGGTTATAAGATCAGTACAAAGTATAAGCCTAGCAGTAGGAACAAAGCTACCAGCAGGAACAAGCTTATACTAGCAGTAGGAACTGGTAATGTGAAAACTAGCAGTAGAATACTGGTAGTCATAACACTAGCAGCAGAATTACAACACTAACAGTAGAACCTCAACACTAGCAGTAGAATTCTGCATAACCACTATTAGAGTCATGGTGTTCAGGGACCTAATGGATGTACACTCCGTACCTCCAAACCCATTACCAGGTGTGAACTCATCCCTCAAGTGCACTAAATTTTCCAACAATCCTCCCCAAATTTAGTTCACTTCCTTTGCATGATAAATAAACACAAAACAAAATATATGCATAAATGAAAATATCTTGAAGATTGAATTCTCATCTTAGTACATTACACGTTCAAATATTTGAGAATCAGGGTGTTCCAAAGTATTGAACCTGATAAGATCGTTTATAGCTCTAGGTTGGATAAACCTCATATAGGGATTGCACAATAATAAAGATAAAGAACATGTACGCAGCGGAATAAACAAAACATATTTATTATTGCTAACAAGGTTTCTCGTCATCATCTCTACTCTAACATACACCAAAGCCCCAATGCTACGTGATCAAGTGTAGCACGGTTACATCCTAACAGCTATCTAAGATAGTTGAGGCTTAACACAATCTACCCTAGGTGTTTCCCATAAAACACCTGTACACTAGTCTAGGCGTTTTTCCAGCCCTAGACTTACACACACGTTTTTCTGATTTTACATTATGGAAGACCTACTAAAACCTATTCCCTGTATCTCTTTATATAATAGAGATACTAGGGTTACAAGGAATAAACTAATAAAATAAAAGATATGCTGTAATCTTTTTCTTTCTTTGCAAGTTTCTTCCTTTGTCTCCATAAGTCCTTCATCTTTCATATTTGTCAATATCAACTCAAAGTATAATTCCCAACAATCTTCGCCTAGTTGATATGACAAAACCAAGTATATGAAAGATGTCGTCTTCCCCTCAAACCATGCATATCATCAAGGATCTTCAAGCTATAATCTTCAAAGTATTCTTCTTCCCCTTTTTGTCATCATCAAATAGGGGACAAATGTAAGCAACTTTGATCTTCACAACCACGAACCAATATTACACATCTAATTCATCTTTCTAATGTTTCAAAGTCGCCCACCATTAAGTTTTCCTCATCTAAAAATGGACTTGAAACAATAGAAATCCAAACCATCAGTAGTAATAACAACTAGCAGTAGCAAAAACCTTCACCTCGATGTAGCATATAAATGATTAAACATTTAAACACTTAAGCTTCCCCTGAAACCCATATGTTAACCATTTGTTGAATCTTCAATTCTGTAGGCTCTTATGTAATGATTACTAATGAAGAAAACTAAATATAACCAACTTGATGCTGAAGTAGAACCACCCAAACTTGTGTTTTATATCTTGTACTAACGTATAGGGAGATCGCAACCTCTTGACCAAAAATCACTGAGCACAATAACGTAACTCCTTCAAGTGTTTTGTCAATTCGTAGTCACCTGAACGAACAAACAAGTTACCTCATGCTGAAAAGGTATGATAAAACACAAACCTGTGAAACTCCACTTCTTCACCAAATAGGTGATAAAAACCTTTCTTCGTAACCAATTAGAACAAATAAAAACGAGCCAGAAATCTATTAAGCATCGAAACCAATATCCAAAAATCATATCTTGTGTGTGTGTCTTCCCCTGTGTGTGTACCAGATCAACAAACAACTATATATATACTTCCCCTCGCTTTTGTAACTCATGCTCACCAAACTGCCCAAGAAACCATCTAACAGCTATTTGTTTAATTAGGTAGGGTTTAGAAATCATGAATCAATATAACAATAAGATACCCCAAAACCCTAACTCACAAACCAATATAATAGCTGCTTGTTGAATGAAGGCATACATAACTATTCCTTATCCAAACCAGTAGCCTCATATGACCAATCACAACAATATATAATGAGCAGTACCAATGTTTTAACATCTCATAAACATACGTGCTCACTAATACCAGTAACACCAATATACTCCTCCACAAAGCGTAGCATTAAAATCTCAGTAGAACTCCTTAGATATCTGTTGTGATAGCCTCGCATGTTCATCATATTATCATCACAACTGAACTGTATCATCAGGTCACTTTGTTTTCTCAGACAACCAATATTAAGTCCCAATCATGAATATATATGAACCGACCCATGATGTCCATTCCCACTTGCAAAAGAATATTAACCACCGACCCATGATAAGAACCAACCAATGAGATAATACTTAATGATCAAAGCAATTTTCACAAGTTGAATGAGCCATGCAGTTGCAACCGTCCACTATAGAGGATTACCATACCATCCCACACATATAATCACAACTAGTACGAACGAGAAACGCAGCAGTCGTAATATACAAGTAGCAGTGGTAACAATAGAAGCATCAGTGGAAACTCGTAAGCGTGCAGTGGAAACAAAAATAGCCTAGCAGTGGTAACGTGAGACTGCAGTGGAAACGAGGAATGTGGCAGTGGTAATTCTCGAACGAGCAGTGTGAAAATTTCAAGCAATAGACTTACTTCAAGACTAGGGTACTTCAAAAGAAGTAATGTTATACACCATACCAGTAACCTTAGTATAGTATCCAAAGCAGTAGAGTTACTTGTATCCAATCAAACATGACAAGTAACTAAGTAAGCATAATCTTTGTATACCACCAGTAGGGTTACTTTAAAAACAAAGGAATATGCGTTATCATAGGAAGTATACTTACTCCACAAAATAGTAACCTTACTTGTTCACCAGTAAACTCGCACTTTATAGAAAACGTACTAGTATTCGTACCATCAGTAAAACAACTTTAACATTTGCCAATCCTTCCTCCAATAAATCATAAACAGGTTAGGGTTTCATAAATGCATCATACCTTAAAACCCTTGAACCCTAATCGAACATTAAACCTGTATTTACTAACCACAAATTCACACAACTTCTCAAATAGCAGCAAAATAAAGGAACGGCAGTTACGTGCATTAATCTTCAAAAGAACTCAGCCATATTATTAAAAACAGAAGCATCACATACTCTAGATCACAGCTTCCAACAATAACCGACCTAGGGTTTCTTTTAAATAATTTAGAACAGATCTTGAATTCCAAGAAACCCTAATCACTTAATTGCTTCGCCAAAGCTGCTTTCTTACATGAATCATTGACACCAAACATCAAATAAACTAACTTCCATGATTAGTGAATAAGAGTAGAACCAGAATCATGAAGTGGATTCAAGAAAACCCTAAAATTCGAAAAATTATACCTCTCTCTGCAGCAGTTTTCGACACCTTGTATCTTTTTACTGGGAGCTCAGATCGAAGATCCCTCCGGTGAAACTCTTCCTTGGTATGTAGAGAATCTACAGTAAAAATTTCAGCCCGATCCAACGGTTAACGAAGGAGATATCGCGCCATGAAAACTGACCTGCAGTGAGTTACGAAAATTGAACCAAAATCGAATTTTCTTCCATCTTCGACAAACCAAACCTTGTTTAATCCCACGATCACGAGCCCCATGGCTCTGATACCAATTGATAAGATCGTTTATAGCTCGAGGTTGGATAAACCTCATATAGGGATTGCACAATAATAAAGATAAAGAACATGTACGCAGCGGAATAAACAAAACATCTTTATTATTGCTAACAAGGTTTCTCGTCATCATCTCTACTCTAACATACACCAAAGCCCCAATACTACGTGATCAAGTGTAGCACGGTTACATCCTAACAGCTATCTAAGATAGTTGAGGCTTAACACAATCTTCTTAGGTGTTTCCCATAAAACACCTGTACACTAGTCTAGGCGTTTTTCCAGCCCTAGACTTACACACACGTTTTTCTGATTTTACATTATGGAAGACCTACTAAAACCTATTCCCTGTATCTCTTTATATAATAGAGATACTATGGTTACAAGGAATAAACTAATAAAATAAAAGATATGCTGTAATCTTTTTCTTTCTTTGCAAGTTTCTTCCTTTGTCTCCATAAGTCCTTCATCTTTCATATTTGTCAATATCAACTCAAAGTATAATTCCCAACAGAACCCTTCAACCAATTTGAATACCTGAAGATAAAATCACATACATTTTCAAACACTTAAATAATTCTGACACTATACAAGCCATGTGTCCATATCCAATTCATAAATGTTGTAAAAGCTAAAAGTCCAAAGCTTCCTAAAGCGGCAAAACTTCAATATTTACATAGGTGGTTCCTCTTTATTCATGCTCATGCTTAGCACTTTTTCAAAGAAATTAACCATTGAGAAGTAAAGACTTCATCCTCCTTTTCCAGCAGGTTCTGAGCACAACCTTGGGATGACAATAAAACACGTGCTCCAGTCTACTAAATGTTCAGCTTTCCACATTGAACTCAACTCCCAAGTTTCCTCAGGAGGGAGTTGGATGTCTTAGCATTCAGTGACTAAGTTGGACTTCAAATCCACCCCTTTAGCAGACTTTAAAACCAAGTCTCTAGCTAAACCAAGTCTCTAGCTAAACCCTTCGTCAAGTGATCAGATAAGTTTTGTTGAGATCTAACAAACTCAATAGATACCACCCCATTTATGATAAGCTCACGAATCATGTTATGTCTGACACCTATTGTACATCTGGCTATAAGCCTTTGCCAATGTAGCAGCACTATCACAACGGATAGAAATAGGTGTTATAGGTTTAGGCCACAATGGAATCTCAAGAAGCAAGTTTTTCAACCATTCAGCTTCTTTTCCAGCAGCTGCTAAAGCCACAAATTTTGATTCCATTGTTGAACTAGTGATGCAAGTTTGTTTCTTGGATGCCCAAGAAATTGCACCTCCACCAAGTAGGAATACCAGCCACGTGTAGACGAATTGTGTTCAGTGTTACTGATCCAACTTGCATCAGTGTATCCTTCTAATACTAAAGGATAACCAATATATGAGAGTGTAATCCATAGTTCTCTTCAAATACTTAAAGACCCTCTGAATTGCTTGCCAGTGATGAGCACTAGGATTACTAGTAAATCTGCTTAGTTTACCCATAGCAAAAGCAATATCAGGTCTTGTACAAGTCATGGCATACATCAAGCAACCAATCACCCTAGAATACTCAAGTTGAGATACAGCTTTGCCAGTATTAGGCATCAGCTTCTCACTTATATCCATAGGAGTACTCACCGGAGTACAATCAAAGTAATTAAATTTCCTCAACACCTTCTCAATGTAATGAGACTGAGGAATAGAAATTTTGTTACTTTCATGTTTAATCCTTATACCAAGGATAACATCAGCCTCCCCATATCCTTCATGGAGAACTTTGATGACAAAAATTCATTTGTTAGGTCAACTTGATTTTGGTCAATGCCAAAGATCAACATGTCATCAACATATAGACAAATAATAACTCCTTTACCTGATTCGTCAAATTTGCTATATACACATTTTCAGCCTAGTTAAGTAAATAACCATTAGACAAAACCACTTCATCAAATTTTTGATGCCATTGTTTAGGTGCCTGTTTTAGTCCATAAAGAGACTTAATTAGTTTACACACCTTGTTTTCATTGCCAGGCATGATGAAGCCCCTGAGGTTGGTTCATGTAAACCTCTTCATCTAAGTCACGATTCAAGAAAGTTGTCTTCACATCCATCTGATGAATAATCATATTGTGAATTGATGCCAAAGCAATCAGCAATCTTATGGTACTGATACGAGCCACAGGAGCATAAGTATCAAAATAGTCTATCCCTGACTTTTGTTTAAAGCCCTGAATAACTAGTCTTGCCTTGAACTTTTCAATAGTTCCATCTACCTTCATTTTCCTTTTGAAAATCCATTTGCAACCTAGAGGTTTGCAACCAGGTGGTTAATCAGTCAACACCAAGTGTTATTGCCCATGATGGAATCCATTTCATCATTAATTGCTTTTTTCCAGAAAGCAACATCTTGGGACTTCATTGCTTCTTCAAATGTTTTAGGATCATCCACAACATTGAAGCAATAGGAGTATTGATCAGAGACCTCACTCCTTGTACCTTCAATTAAGTATAACTGAAACTCATGTCCAAATGACTTTGGAGTCCTGACCCTATTAATCCTTTTGAGCTCAGGTTCCGGTTGTTGTTCCACAACCTCCTCAGAAACCTCATCAGGGATCTCTGAAACACCAGTATCATCAGTTCCATTTGGAATTCTCTGATTTGGTCCAAGGACTGATGAAAATCTATTCTCATTAAATAGTGCATCCCTTGATTCAATTATTGAGTTAATTGAAATAGATTCATTAGGTTCAATAACATAGAACCTATATGCTTTGGAATGCTCAGCATATCCAACAAAGATGCATTCAATGCCTCTTTCACCCGAAGTTTTTTGCTTTGGATCAGGGAGTCTTACAACAGCCCTACAACCCCAAACCCTGAGAAAGTTTAGGTTGGGTTTTCTTTTAGTCTAGAATTCATAAGGGGTTATCCTGTTCCTTTTATTTGGAACCCTATTTAGTAAATAGCAAGCTGTTAACATAGCTTCACCCTAGAATCCTTGACTCAGCCCTGAATAGGACGACATGGAATTAACCACCTCCTTCAGCACCATGTTTTTCCTTTCAGAAATACCATTTTGCTGAGGAGTATAGGGGGCAGTCGTTTCATGGATTATACCAACAGGCTGAAAATACAGAGTATCCATGTACTCACCTCCCTTATCAGTCCTGAATCTTTTGATTAAGGACCCTTGTTGCAGTTCAACTTCAGTTTTAAATACTTTAAATTTATCTAATGCTTCATCCTTAGTATGTAACAAATAAACATGACAAAACCTAGAAGCATCATCAATAAATGTCACAAAGTATTTCTTGTTCCCCAAAGAGGGAGTAGCATGTAAATCATATAGGTCACAATGAATCAACTCCAAAACTTTAGCTTCACGTTTTACACTTTGAAATGGTTTCTTAGTTATTTTGGTCATCATGCAAGTTTTACACTTTTCAGTGTCCATATCAAAGGCTGAAATTAACCCATCCTTAGACTTATCTCGCATTCTTTTAAAGTGTACATGGCTAAGTCTAGCATTCTATAGGGTTTAATCATTAAGTTTAGAGGTTGACATAAAAGCTGAATTACCCAAATCATTAACAATATTAAGCCTGAACATTTGATTACACAAATAGCCAAAACTAATAAACACACCATGTTTAGATAAAACAAACTTATCAGATTCAATAACTTATTTATAACCACAATTATTCAAAACACTACTAGAAACCAAGTTCTTTCTAATATCCGGAACATGTAAAACATTAAACAAAGAAACAATCTTTCCAGAAATAAACTTTAAATCCACACATCCTCTTTCATGCACCAAGGCTATTGACTCATTTCCCATATGAAGAATAGAACCATCATTCATTGACTCATATGTCTTGAACCAGCTTCTATCTTTACATGAATTGTTGCTCTAGAGTCAACCCACCACGCAACATCATCCTGCACAAAGTATACATCAGATATATATGTAACATAATAAGTCTCAAAAGACTTATTAACTATGTTCTGACATTTTAGAGAATTGGTATTACCATTCCCTGATCCACTTGTGCCTGATCCATTGGTTTTATTGCCAATCTTAACATCTTTACAATCCTTCCTGAAGTGTCCAGTTTTACCACACTTCCAACAAGTCACTTTTGGTTTCTTGTTATGATCAGATTTGGTGTTATCCTGATGCTTACGTTTGCTCTTGTTGTCATTGTACCTGGAGGAGTTGTTATGCTCCACCATATTGAAAACTGATGGACCAGTAGCATTGCTACTCTTTGGCTTGTCAATGCCTTGTGCTTTGAGTGATTTCTCAATGCGCACATGACTACCCAACTCAACAAGAGTTAATTCCTCCTTCTTATGTTTCAGCATATGCTTAAAATCTTTCCAAGAAGGGGGTAATATATCAATGATACAAGAGATTGAAATAGCCTCATCCATGTTCATCTTGTGTTGTGTGAATTGACCAAGTATACTAAGAAGTTCATTGTATTGTTCCATGACTGGTCTAGAATCAACCATTTTGTAATTGTTAAAATTACTTGCAAGGAACTTCTTACTTGATTCATCATCAGCCATATATTTGGCTTCCAAGGAATCCCATTGTTCTTGAGAAGATTCAACATTCTGATAAATATCAAAAAGAGAATCAGACATACCATTGAGAATTAAACCCCTGCAGACATAATCACCACTCTCCCATTTGCTTCTTGCCCTCATCTGTTCCATAGTAGCATTATCTCCATAATCTTCTGGAACCTCAGTTGTCAGGACATATACCACATTCATACTTGACAACAAGAAGTGCATCTTATTTTGCCATCTTCTGAAATCAACACCTTCAAACTTTTCCAACTTGGAAAAGTTAGAAGCCATCTGTCTCATAGCAGCAGCCATTGTTTATCACCGATAGTTTCTATTGATTGTTAGTTATTTAGGTGTCTGTAAGTGTTCCCAGATCAGGATTTAGATAATCAATGAGTACCAGATATTCACGTGAAATTGTGTTATCACTTTCCAATAGAAACTATTTGACCCTATGCCTGGGTTACACGAATATCTCTATGGATAAGACCAAGTGAGGTTCTTGTTTTAGGCACAAATCAAGAACAAAATCGTATTCAAGTGTTTAGGGTTTTGTGTTGAATTATGTATATCCATGCAGTTATGATACGACCTCTATTTATAATAGAGTTTACTCAAACCCTAGCCCATGTAATTATGTATAATTAACAGCCCATTAATTATACCATAATAGTTTCCATAATAGTAGGATTCAGTGGTTATAAGATCAGTACAAAGTATAAGCCTTGCAGTAGGAACAAACCTACCAGCAGGAACAAGCTTATACTAGCAGTATGAACTGGTAATGTTAACACTAGCAGTAGAATAATGGTAGTCTTAACACTAGCATTAGAATCTCAGCACTAGTAGTAGAATTCTGCATAACCACTATTAGAGTCAGGGTGTTCAGGGACCTAATGGATGTACACTCCGTACCTCCAAACCCATTACCAGGTGTGAACTCATCCCTCAAGTGCACAAAATTTTCCAACACCTATTGATCCGGGACGATCTCGGATAACTAAAGAGAGCGGATAAAAGAAAAGTTAAATATGTGATAAGTTATAAAAAAGGTCAAATATGTGATAAGTTATGATTACATGCGGAATGCATGTATGGATAATCACGTAGCTTAGCCTTCCTTATCTTTATTCTTATTGTATTATAAATAGGGATAGGCGAAGAGAATAGAAGCAGCCTCATAAGAAACAAAGTTTCTGTAACAAAGAAAAAGAGTTAGTGAATTTGTATTCTTTGAGAGAAAATATCAAAACAAATCATTCCCCAAAATATATTATCTCCATCTTTATTTTGCTTGTGTCTTCCGTTTACTCATACCTGTGTTCGGAATTGAAAACGGATCACCTATATACTTCACTTTTCCTTCCTGTACCAGTTTCTTGAGCTCTCCCATCTTTTTATTACAGTTTATGACATATGTAAGTGTTATTCAGTACATCTAACGCTAGCAGGACACACCAGTAAATAGGAGCTGCTTGGGATTACTAGCACATAATCAATTTATATTAATCATGTACCAAACTGCTTATTTCCCTCTAATTTAACGGTAGTAGTATATTTTTAACCCAAAACTCCTAAGTCCAAACTGTTTTTCTATGCTTAAAAGCAATCCTATACCCATAACCAGCTTAATACTACATTTTCATAAAATTTGGCTAAACTAAAACTCTCAAAAACTTGAAGACACTAACCGTGATTTCAATTGGAACACGAATATCAACCCGATGATCATGGTACAAATCATTACAATCAACACCAAGTCTCTTCAAGCTACCTTCACAACATGATCTAACATAAGCTGGATCACCACACACATCCACCTATCCATTGATAATTGATTCGTGTGAAAACCAATTATATAATATATAGTATAGTATCGAAGTGATCCGCGTAAAATACGGATCACCCGAGTCGTTTCCCAGTGAAGGCGAATGGAATCAAGAATATTGATTCGTGAAACCGTGAATTAAAAAGTGAAATAGTGAAAATAGCAATCAAGATATTCAAGTAATCACAAACAATTATGAAATATGCAAAGAGTACAAGCTAATAATGCACCAAAGTCAAAAACGTAAAATCGGAAATGCAACCGCGTTATTTTAAACGCGACGTTTATTGAAAAATGATCCTACAAACTTGAAAATATTTTCTAAAAATCTTAAACTATTAAAAAGAATTTTAAGAAAAAGAAAAATATTTTTTTTGGCTTTTTATTTATTTTTTATGAATTAATTTTGATTTTTGGAATTTAAAATGAATTAAAAATAAGGAAAAATAGAAAAATTAAGTGAAAAAATGAAAATTATATTCTAAAAATTCTAAAATATTATAAAAGAATTTCTAAAAATATTTTTGTATTTTTCACAACATTTTCTTAATTTTTATGGATTTTTGGGAATTAAAAACTATTTAAAATTGAATAAAATCAAAAAGAAATTAAGAAAAATAGTAAAAAGGCTTAGAAAAATCTGGAAAAATTCCAGAAAATCAAAAATAATAAAAGAAACTTGAGAAAAAATTTTGAAATGAAAAAGAGCTGAATAAGTGCTTATTTAGGGTGCAACTGCTTATCTAAAGTGCTTATTAATAAGCACTTGAGATCCAATCAGTTTGAAACTTGAAACTCAGGATAAAAATGATGCAATTTACTCAGATACAACAAATATGATCAAGTAAAAGCATAAAAATCCACAGATGCTAAGAAATAAGGCAATAAGCTCAAAATAAGCTCACAATATTGAGCAGATTAGGTATAAGCAGTTCCAAAAGTAAAAATGATGATGTTCAATACTGATATTACACTATTGCAACCCAGAACTTCAATCAATATGCAAATTCAAACAACTAAAACAGATTTGCAGGCCTAAAATCAACAAGCAGTCCCCTGTCTCAATCTAGTAACTAGACAGGTGTAATAAGCTATCAAATTAAGCTCTAAACTCAGGTTTAATGGGGACAAAAGCTTTACTACCAATCAGACAACTCAGAAAAATGAAAATCCTATGAGTTAAAACCTAAATGAAATCTTATTTAAGTAATAATCAGCAATGAAAAACAACAAAGGACTGCAACTTTTTGACTTATGAGGTACAATTATCCTTTGACTTTATCAAATTTCAATTGATCAAATCAACTACCTAAAGAAGTTTTAAGCTAAACTAAAGCTAAATTAAGCTATTGTATATTATTGTACAACTTTCTAACTTAATTACACTAACTATATTCTACTTTATTTAACTGAAAATTTATTTAAATGCTAACTTTGATTCTATGTGACTTACTAACTGATTTAATGTCTAACTATCCTACTTATATCTAAATGAAACTGTTCAAACTAGTTTTATTCTACAAACTTGACTAAATCACAACAAACTTCTTTTAAGCCAAACACTCCTTAATTGTGATAATAATGCTACAATTAATATTAAACTATGATTAACACTACCAATTATTTGAACCACAGATCTAATGAGCTACCAAGATTAAAACAGATGCAATATCAGCAACCAGTTACAACCAAATCCCACATACTCTCAGTACACAGATCCACTCATAAGACAGATACTCAGAATTCAAGCAATCCAATACACAATACTCAATCAACTAATTACTCAACAACATCATACAAATCAAATCACTACTAAACTAAGATCTATACTAACTCAGATGATCAGCTATTCAATTATCAATTAAAAGGCAAACTCAAAACTCAGACCAGCAATCCTAATACAGATCTAAACAAATATCTATGATCAATCAATATCCATACTCAAACTTTCAAATATTCTACACTAGTAATTCAATGGAACAGTATCTGAAATAATAGAACTATAGGAACAATGAAATAAGAAATATACCAGATTCTTCTCCCTCAGCTTAACAGAGGGAGTTCACTAAGCAAGCCTATCTCTAAGATAGGCTGAGTTCATCACTTTCTGTCTCAGTCTATCCAAAATCACCACAGCAACTAATGATCTGAACCTTTGACTAATATTGACTGACTCAAACAACTCCACTGATAAGCTAAAAAGCTCAAATGGAATGTTTAAAAGGAAAATAAGCTCAACTGTAAGCTTTTACTAGAAATTTTGTAAACTTTTATTTATTTTTTTTATTTTTCTGATTTGTTTATTAATTATATATTTTCTTCTAAAAATGATTTATAAGAAAAGATAAAAGTAAGAATGAAGTTTTTAAGCTGAGTAAAACTAGAATAAGCATAATATGTAAGTATTAAAGCAGAATAAGCTAAAAATAAGATGAACAATAAGCTGAGATAAATGAAAGAAATACTTTTATTAAAATCAAAAATTGAAATTACAACAACTAAACTAGATTACAACTAAATTTTGACAGCATTACTTTACTCTAAAAATTACACACTAACAAGCTCAAAATGAGCACTATATATAGATGAGGAGAGAGTTAGGAGGTCACAATGCCATGCTGGTGATCCACGACTACTTGTGCTTCTTTCCCTCTAATCATAGCCCTTTGATCAATGTTTGTTCTTCAAATCAATCACAACCCTTAGATGATTAATTTTGACGTGGCTCATCCAATCATACCTTGCCATCTGTCTCAATACTTCATTCTCTCTGACATGTGCTGACACACTTCTAGAAGGCGAATCCAAAGCTGAAAGAGTGATGTGTCTTGACCAATTAAGCACTGCCATGTGTCCACTCATGCAAACAAATACCTCTGACATCATCTGAGCACGTGATACTCCTTCTAGAAACCTAATGATGGGTAAATGATTGGTTAATTATTGGGTAATTGGGTAATTGTAGGTAAATGGGAATTAGGGTTCATGAGTGGAATTATGGGTTCTAGGAATTTTGGGGAAAAAGGGAAAAATGGGTGAATTTGTATTTTTATTTCTTTGACCAGCTTTTATATATTGACCAAAATAGTGAAATGGGCTTGGGTCAAAATTGGGTGGATTTGGGCTTTGTGATTTGGACCTTGGATTAATTATGGACTAGGCTAATGATGATTGTAAATTTCAGACTTTGAAATTCATAAGGACCAAAGGTGCAAATCCGAAATATCAAGGACCAATTGTGAAATTCTCAAACTTCTAAGGGCTAAATCTATAATTCCTCAAAAATATAGTACAAGGACTAATTTTGCCAATTCTGAATAGATGAAGGACTGAAGTTGACTTTTAGATCCCAGATTTGACTTTTTGACCGTCTTCCACTCTCGTGCCCGTTTTTCTGGTTTTAGCATGATTTTTCGTCTTTTTGTGATTAATCCGTACCTGCATGTTCACAACACAAAAACACATGTTTTCTTGGCATTTGTTAGCTCAATTAGTCATTTTGGGTCGGTATTTGGCCATAAAATGGTATGTGAATTAACACATACCAAAATCCCCCAGACTATGATATTGTCGTGTCCTCACGCAATGTGATCAATTCACGCTTTTGGGATAAATAATTTCAAAACTCTTCCTACTAACTTTGTAAAGTAGCAAAGAGGTTCAAAAGAAGTAATAAAATCATTTATTCCCGAAAACGCTCCATTTTCCAAAATTTATTCTTTATTCTTCTTATAACTTCTATTTTTGGACTTTTCTCACTTCATACTTGTGACGGTTTGTTGAACTTTCATTATTTTGCAATAACTTTTAGGGTCAACGAGTAGAAACACTTCTATTTAAGAAGTAACCATATGGATAAAAATCGTCATCCTTGATTTTTCACGAGTCCCCAAACTAAGCGTACAAACGAGATCACAACTTATCTACAAATTAGATGCTAACACTACTCATAATAGTTACTTGTGGAAACTCCTTACTCCCATGTCCTAAGTTTTGTATCTCAATATTTTATTTTTGTGAGAAATGAATTTCTTCATATTTTCTCGTTTCACTAATTTTTAGTCCGATAGTGACACCTAAGTTTAAACGATAAATAGTTTTCCATTTTCTCTCAAGAACCACTGCAATAGAAATTCGGTCCACATCAAGGAATTTTGGTACATACAACATCATAAATATAAGTTGCGGAGTACTACACGTGCACCTCATGTGTCCAATTCAGAATTACACACATGCACCTCACGCGCCAACAACTTATTTTACATTCAAACTCTTATTCAACATAACTTTCAACTTTCACTTTTTTTTTTCATTTTTCACTTTCCTCATATTTTTCATACTTTTCACTTTTTTTTTCTTTTCTTTCTTGACTTTTTTTTTATCTCATAACATTAATGGAAGCTTATCGGGTAGCTCCAAAACACATAGATAATCAACTTTTGACTTTTGATTTTTTCACTTTTTGCTCTTATTTTTGATGTTCCTTGATATGTACCCAACTTTTAAAGCAAAAATTCTCTTAAGAAAACAAAGAACTAAATATTATTCAAACCGAAATACCACTAATTAACCTAGAACATCAATTATATATGGGTGACGTATCTGATGGAAGTAAAAAGCCACAAGTACCTCTCATGAGCTCTAAAGAGAACCACTACTCCACGTTTAGCATCTAACTTCTAAATAAACTCTATCATTTCCCGCTCTTCGCAATTTAAGATTCCAAGTAATGAAACCAACGAATACTTAGCCGATAATCAGCCACGCATATATAAAGTCAGTTACGGAAACTTGCAAATTCTAGAAGAAGAATTCGCGTTTTCTAGCTCCTGATGTAAAAGACTAGCGAAAGCTTTTAAGCTGCGCATGTATAAAGTCAAGTACGGGAACTTGCAGATTCTTAAGAAAGAATTCGCATTTTATAGCTCCTGGTGTACAAGATTAGCACAAGCTTATATGATTATCATTGGTTAAGGGAACAAGCTAGGGCTCAACACGCCCGGTCAAGTCCAAATATTTATTCCTACTCTCTTCAGCAAGAAAGTCAACAATGTGTCAAAACTCTTATTCAAACTTTATTATATTTTTGCACAACTTTTTCAACTTTTTCTCATCTTTTTGTACTTTTTCATTGCTTTTTTCATCAAAATTTTTGAAATTTTTGAATTTTTTTCATTTTTTTTCATTTTTGGTGGAAAAACGGAGTTGCAAGAGTGCACGACATATGTGAAAAATGCAAGGTTAAAATCGAATCAAAGATTCACCCTCCCCCAGACTAGAATGAAACATTGTCCTCAATGTTTTACGGGTTAAGGTAATCCTAACAAAATTCTACGCCGTTTATTAATTATGCCAAAGAAAACGTTAGTCGATAAGATTCACGGATATAGGATTTCCAATAAGCACCGATGAATGAAACTCGAGCGAAGAGAAGATAACGAGTACGAGAGTCATCATAAATCGCGGACAATCCTAACAAACATCACAAACAACCACGGAACACAAGAGTAGAAGAGGCACCCCTCCTCACGTTATTCGTTAGAAAATAGAAAATAAGAAGATGAAATTGGATAAGCATGGGTTGCCTCCCACGAAGCGCTTTGTTTTTGATTTCCGAGTCACGTAGCTTGACTCGATCCCCGAATTCAATTGTCCTTGGGGAAAGTCTGGAGATCCGGGACTACCATGGTCGGTACATCCCCTTCAAAATAATGTTTCAATCGGTGACCATTCACCTTAAAGTTGGGACCATCTTGTTGAGCTAACTCAATGGTACCATAAGGGAAAACTTGGATTATTGTGAATGGTCCAGACCAACGGGTTTTAAGCTTACCCGAGAATATCTTTAAACGAGAGTTAAAAGGTAGCACTTGATCACCAACGTTAAAAACGCGGTCTTTGATCTTGGCATCATGGATTCTTTTTGTTTTCTCTTTATAAATCAAAGAATTCTCGTAAGCTTGATCACGGAGTTTGACTAACTCATTCAATTGAACTTTTCGGTGATCACCCGCGGTTTTTAAGTCAAAGTTTGCATGTTTTAAGGCCCAGTAGGCCTTGTGCTCTAGTTCGATGGGCAAATGACAAGCTTTCCCGTAAACCAGCTTATATGGTGTACACCCAATGGGAGTTTTGTAAGCGGTCCGGAAAGCCCATAATGCATCTTCTAATTTGTCGGCCCAAGAGGCACAGTGCTCTCCTACTGTCCTTTCTAGTATACATTTTAAACCACGATTGGAGACCTCAACTTGACCACTCATTTGTGGATGATAAGCCATGGAAAGATGATGTGTGACACCATATTTAAGCATAACTTTCGCAAATTGATCATTGCAAAAATGGGTCCCACGATCGCTTATGATGGCTCGAGGTGCACCAAATCGGGCAAAGAGACTCTTCAAAAACTTAACAACAACTCGGGCGTCATTGGTGGGGAGCGCCTTTGCTTCAACCCATTTTGATAAGTAATCGACGGCCACGAGAATGTACTTATTTCCTCTAGACGACGGGAATGGCCCCATGAAATCGATGCCCCAAACGTCAAAAATTTCACAAACTTGAATCGCATTTTGCGGCATTTCATCCTTTTGAGAAATTTTCCCTTGACGTTGGCAAGAATCACATGTTTTCACCAATTCATGGGCAACCCGATATATCGTCGGCCAACAAAAGCCGGAATCGAACACTTACTTTGCGGTGAAGTTGGCACCATGATGTCCCCCCGTGGGTCCACTATGGCATGCCTTAAGAATTTCAACGGCTTCCGTACCGTGAACACACCGCCGGATCACTTGATCCGCACAGACTTTGAACAAATAGGGGTCGTCCCAAAAATAATGTTGGACATCTTTACAGAATTTCTTCTTTTGCTGGGACGACAACCCTTTCCTAATGAATTTCCCCGCATGGTAATTCGCAAAATCGGCGAACCATGGGGTACTTTGGTCAGTTTTAGTCACACTCCCAAGTGTCTTGAGAGGAAAAGCATCATTAATTTCCTTTTTCTCAAGAACACTTTGATGGGGGTTCTCAAGTCGTGAAAGGTGATCAGCAGCAAGATTCTCAGCTCCTTTCTTGTCTCGTATTTCGACATTAAATTCTTGGAGCAAAAGAACCCACCGCATTAAGCGTGGCTTAGCATCTTGCTTCGCCATTAAGTACTTAAGGGCTGAGTGATCCGTATACGCTATGCACTTTTTAAGCAACAAATAAGACCTAAATTTTTCAAAAGCATAGACAACCGCTAACATTTCCTTTTCGGTAGTTGTATAGTGATGTTGGGCGTCATTCATGGTCTTGCTTGCATAGTGTATAGGCTGAAAATACTTGTTCTTACGTTGCCCCAGAACTGCACCAATGACATAATCACTTGCATCACACATTAGCTCAAATGGTAAGTTTCAATCGGGGGCAACTAAGATGGGTGCCTCCGTTAATTTCTTCTTTAAAACATTAAATGCATCGACGCATTCATTCCTTTTACGGAGCATCTTTCTCTAAAAGGTGGGTCAGAGGCCGGGCTATTTTAGAGAAGTCTTGAATAAAACGTCGGTAAAAGCCAGCATGACCAAGGAAACTTCGAATTCCTTTTACGGTTGTCGGATGAGGTAACTTAGCAATAACATCGACTTTTGCACGATCTACCTCAATCCCAGATTTGGATATCTTATGGCCGAGGACTATACCATCTTTAACCATGAAGTGGCACTTCTCCCAATTTAGAACTAAATTAGTGTTTTCACACCGAATTAGCATACTTTCTAAATGGGAGAGGCAAGAGTCGAAAGAATTTCCATAGACGGAGAAGTCGTCCATGAACACTTCCATGGTTTTTTCAATCATATCGGAGAAAATGGCCATCATACACCGTTGAAACGTGCCTGGAGCGTTACATAAGCCAAAGGGCATTCTACGATAGGCAAAGGTTCCATACGAGCAAGTAAAAGTGGTCTTTTCTTGATCTTGGGGATTAATGGGAATTTGAAAGTACCCAGAAAAGCCATCCAGAAAACAATAGAACTCATTTCCCGCTAAACGTTCAAGCATTTGGTCCATAAAAGGGAGCGGGAAATGGTCTTTACGTGTCGCATCATTCAACTTGCAATAGTCGATACAAACTCTCCATCCGGTCACAAGTCGAGTCAGTATAAGCTCATTATCATCATTTTTCACAACAGTGATTCCGCCCTTTTTTGGTACACAATGAACCGGGCTAACCCATGAACTATCCGAGATCGGATAAATCATTCCAGCGTCAAGGAGTTTGATAACTTCCTTTTTGATCACTTCATGGATTTTTGGATTGTAAGGAATTATTGCAGATACTACTGATAGATACTGCTGACAGGTTCCTGCGGAAGGCTTAGTGACTTTCTGCTGATTGGTTCCTGCGGACATCTAGAGATCCTACGGATAGAGTTTAACCGTGGATATAACTTATGTATTTTAGGACAAGATATGTAGAATATCTTTTATTAGTTTTTAATTATTCGTTTCTTGTAAGAAAGGTTAGGGTTTCCACTAGTATATAAGGAACCCTAGGTCGTTGTAATAGAGACAAGTTTTTAGTACGAAGTTTTATTAATATTATCGATCCATAGAGGATCAAGTTTAGTGTACGTTTGTTTTTATATTCCGCATAATAACAAGCTCACAGAGATTATCTAATTTAGTCTAGCTAGTGATTACATTAGTTGGCTAACGATCTATTGGCTCGTGATCTATCAAGGTATAGATCCCTACAAGTGGTATCAGAGCCACTAGATACTCTCTGTAACCTCTACACAATCACATAACTACTCAATCATTACCTATGTCGGACAAACCAGGAGGTGATGTTGCTCTGTCTGAAGTAGGATCTCTTACTCAACAACTACAACAAGTGGCCTTCTCCAACAGCAATGCAAAACTTCCTTTTCTTAGAAAGGATGAGTATGAAATCTGGGCCATGAAGATGCAGAATTGGATTGCAAGTGTTGATTATAACCTCTGGAATGTTATACTCAATGGTTATCGTCCTAAAAAGCAAAGTGTTGATGCTAATGGGAAAATTACAATATTAGAACCTGTTTCTGCTGACGAAATTCTTGCTATTCAAAGGGAAAACAAGGCAAGAACCATATTGCTGCAGGCAATCCCTGATGACCACATGGGAGATTTTCATTCCATGACTGATCCAAGAGAAATCTGGTGGGCCATAAAAGCTAGATTTGGTGGGAATGAAGAATCTAAGAGGATGAGAAAATGTATGCTGAAGATGGAATTCCAAGAATTCAAGATCACTGAAGAAGATGGTCTTCACAAAGGTTATGACAGGTTTCAGAAGATTCTGAGTCACTTGAATCAGCTGTTGGCCAGACCTGACAATGAGGAGGTGAACTCTAGGTTTCTAAGAGCCTTGCCTCCCTCATGGTCTCAGGTGAGTATATCATTGAAAACCAAAGGTGGCTTGGACTACCTCACCTTTGATGACTTGTACAACAAACTCAGAGCTTTGGAAGGTGACATAAAGGGATTCTCTCCATATGCAGCAACTCCTTCACAATCTGCATTTGTAAGTTCTAATACAAACTACATGCCACATACCTATTCAAGTCCATCCTCAGCACCACAGGTTTACTCAAGTCCATCTACCCTAAGCCAAAGTCTTCCAATGACCACATTGTCCTTCTCAAGTGCTAATCCAATAACTCATCCAAAGATTAGCAATGTGATGGAAGATGTACTTCACTCATTTGTTGTTAAAGTTGATAAACAACAACAAATAGCTTATGAAGATTTTGAGCAGATTGATGAACATGCTTTAGAAGAATTGGACCTAAAGTGGTAAATGGCTATGCTATCTCTCAAGGTGAGGCGATTTGAGCAAAAGGTTGGTAAAAAGCTCAATGTTGAAGGAAGAGATGCAGCTAGGTTTGATAGAAGGAAGGTGAAGTGTTATGCTTGTGGAGAAATTGGTCACTTTGCAAGAGAATGCACAGCTAAGAAGGGTGAAGCCAGTACCAGGTATTCAGCATACAAGAAGAAAGAAGTGGAAGCTGGAGAATCAAAGGCCTTGATCACTGCTATAGATACTAATCTGGACTGGAATGAGCATGATGATGATACAAGCAACTCTCCTCAAATCTCCTGCATGGCCAGTTGTGATGATAGCTTTGGTCTCATGGG
The DNA here is from genome assembly GCA_030686995.1 of Artemisia argyi. NCBI lineage: Eukaryota > Viridiplantae > Streptophyta > Magnoliopsida > Asterales > Asteraceae > Artemisia > Artemisia argyi. The sequence goes on from CM060693.1 coordinate 13,681,777, forward strand.
AATCTCTCCTCAGGTATCTACTTGTACTTGTGATTCTAAATATACAACTCTAAAAGAAGCTTATGATGATATGAAACCAAAATATAATGCTTGTTTTATTGAAGCTGCAACTTATAAAGAAGCTTTTAAAACATTAGAACAACAAAAGGTGTGGTTTCAACAGAATCAATTAGCTTATGAGGAAAAGATTAGAGTTTTAAGTAGAGATTTAGAATGTGCTAGCAATGAATTAAAATTTTCTGAAAAAGAAAAGGCTAGAATTCAGTCTGAGAAAAATATTTTGCAAGAGAAACTGGATAAAGAAGTAGCTAGGCATAAAGAATGGCTAGTTTCAGTTGATAAATTATCTAGGTTGCTCTACAGTAGTAAGTCTGTTACTTCTAAGATAGGTCTAGGGTTTAAGAAGTATGTAGGTCCAGAAGCTAATCACTATTTAGATAAGAAGAACCATAATTATTCTATCCCCATTAATTATCTAAAAGAAGGTGAGATGCATGCTGTACCAGGACCTATCAGAGGTGTTTTTATGCCTACCATTAAAACTTCTGACTTTGATGGTTCACACCATCTATTTGGCAAAAAGTCTAAAGACTTGCCAAATAAGTCTGAAGACTGTCCATCCATAGGAACCCCTCAACCCACATCCCATAAGTTTGACTCATCAGAATCAAAGGAAACAACTGGCATTAGGATCAATGACACCCCTGACACTAGAAGTATATCTAGTAATGATTCTAATACTTATGTCTCTTATTCTTCCAGGGACAAGACCTCAGAGACCTCTAGTTATGCCAGCTGTGATTCCAAGACCAAGTCAGACTCACCCAAGTCCTCAACAAAGATTTCTGACAAGTCACCATACAAGTCTGTGGACTTTGAAGTTGCTGCTGATGAAGCTTTTTATCAACCAGCCTCTTCTGAAGACTTGTTATTTACTTCTTATGAAAACAATTCCTTTCAGTGTTTACAAAACAATTCTGTTTCTGATGTTTGTTTGAATAATTCTATGCTTAATAAGACATCTTTTGGATTTAATAAATCTTATAAGAAAAAGAAGTGTTTTGTTTGTGGTAGCAAGTTGCATTTAATTAAGGATTGTGATTTTCATGAAAAGAGGATGGGTGTTTCTGTTGTTAACAATAGACCTAGACATAAGTGGACAACTACCAAACCCTCTCTAGCTCCACAGGCCAATTCTCAAGTCAGCAGAATGTATTCCACTCCTGCTGATTGGCCTGTTTATTCCAATAGGTCTGTTTTTAATAATAGATATATGAATTCCAATCAAAATAGATATGGATCTCAACCATTTAATGGTGTTAATAATTGGTATGAATATACTGACCAAATGTGTATGGGAAGGGGTACTTGGGATTCTGCTGAAAAGTCCTCAGCAGATTGTTCTTGGACACATAGAAGACCATTTAACTACAGGGAATCCAGGAACAATTGTGGATCTAACTCATCATCTTGGGTTCATCAGAATGATTCACAGGGCAGGCTAAAGTCTTTTATGACTTAAGTCTCTATATATTTGTTGTTGTTGTATATTAACTTTATTTGTTGTAGGAACATCCTCTTCTTAATAAAGACTTAGGTATTGTTGATAGTGGCTGCTCAAGAAATATGTCTGGTAATGAAGAGAAGCTGGATGACTTTGTGCCTTTTAATGGAGGCATTGTGAGGTTTGGAAGTCGAGTAGGAAGGATTACTGGCAAAGGAACCATTAGAACTCCAAAGGTGGATTTTGAGAATGTCTATTATGTGAAGGAGCTTCAAGGATTCAATTTGTTTTCAGTCTCACAAATTTGTGACAAAAAGCTTCCTGTGCTCTTTACTGAAGATGGTTGTTTCATTCTTTCACCTGAATTCCAAATGCCTGATGATACTCTTGTGTTACTTAAGGCTCCAAGAAACCATAATCTGTATACCTTTGACTTGAATGATGTCAAGCCAGAAGGTGATCTTACTTGCTTGGTGGCTAAAGCATCCTTGGATGAATCTACAAAATGGCATAGGAGGATGGCACATGTTAATTTTAAAGTCATCAACAAACTTGCTAAAGATGGACTTGTTCATGGACTTCCTTCCAAGATCTTCACCAATGAGCATAATTGTGTGGCTTGTAACAAGGGAAAGCAACACAAAGCTTCTTATAAGGCCATTACCACTGTGAGCATAATCTCTGAACCATTGTAGCTGCTTCACATGGATCTTTTTGGTCCTACATCCATCAGGAGTATTGATCATAAGTACTTCTGTTTGGTTATCACTGATGCTTTCAGTAGATTCAGTTGGACATTTTTCTTAGTGACTAAAGATCAAACCTTTCAGGCTCTCAAAGAATTTATGGCTCTAGCTGAGAATCAACTTAACAAGAAGATTAAAGGTATTAGGTGTGACAATGGGCTTGAGTTCAAAAATGCCAATCTCATTGAACTTTGTGGTTTAAAGGGTATTAAAAGAGATTATAGCACTCCTAGGACTCCACAACAGAATGGAGTTGCTGAAAGGAAGAATAAAACCCTTATAGAGGCTGCAAGATCTATGCTTGCTGACTCTAAGCTTCCCACCATGTTTTGGACTGAGGCAGTTGGTACTGCCTGTTATGTATTGAATAGGGTGTTGATTACTAGACCTCACAATAAGACACCCTATGAACTTTTGACAGGGAAGAAGCCTACCATTGAACACTTGAAACCTTTTGGTTGTCAGGTGACCATTCTAAATACAAGTGATCACCTAGGCAAATTTGAAGCTAAAGCTGCTGAAGGATATATTGTTGGTTACTCAGCTCACAGCAAGGCTTATAGGGTTTATAATTTGGCTGCAAAGAAGATAGAAGAGACTCTAAACCTGAAGTTTCTGGAAGAAAATGTTAATGTTCAAGGAAAAGGTCATGAATGGTATTTTGACCTTGATTATCTTACAGATTATTTGGGTTATACTAGGCACAAAACTAACCCCTCTGCAGGTGTACAAGGGTCATCTTCTAACAATGCAGGTACCCTACAGGATGAGTCAGACAGTGATTCAGAATGTGATGAACCTACTATTGTTGTAACAACTTTACCAATCTAGCTAGCAGATCCTCCTACCAAAGAAGCCTCTGATGTCAAATCTGCTGATGATGTGGAAAATTCAACATATGCAGAAGATCTTGCTAGACTCAAAAAGCAAGAACATGCAGCTGCTGAGGAAGCTAAGAGACTTGGTCTTGAATTTGCTCAAGACACTGAAGCCCTCTTAAAACAAGCTGCTGTTGAAAAAAGCAGAAAATCTAATTCTGCTGATACATCAGCTGGTGCATCTGTTGATTCTGCTGATGGAGATTCTGCTGAACCTAGTTCAGCTACACTTCCTGTTTCCACAAGTTTAGATGAACCTTTTGGCAGGTTTCCTACTCCCTCAGATCTAGCTAATGTTGAGCAAAGTGATGGCATTTTTCAATCAGCTTCCTATGATCAAGACTTTGCTCCCACTTTAACCAATCTTGATACCTCAATTGATGTTAATCCTGTTACAATTAAAAGGATCAACACCATACATCCACAAGATAATATACTTGGTGATCCAAATGCAATGGTACTCACCAGGAGTGCCATTAAGAATACCAAGTTTGGGCAATGTGCATTTTTGACTTATGTATCCACTCAGAAGAGAGACAATCACACAGATCAGAAGCATTGTTTGTTTGCTTGTTTCTTGTCTCAAGTTGAACCCACAAGCATTAAACAGGCTTTGAGTGAGCCTAGTTGGGTTAAAGCTATGCAGGAAGAGATGCAACAATTCAAGAATCAAGATGTTTGGGTACTTGTTGATCTGCCTGCAGGGAAGATTGCAATTGGGACCAAGTGGATCTTAAAATGCAAGAGAGATGCCAGAGGTATTGTGGTTAGAAATAAAGCAAGATTGGTGGCTCAAGGTTTCAGACAAGAAGAAGGGATTGACTACACTGAGGTCTTTGCACCAGTGGCTAGGGTTGAAGCAATTAGACTATTTTCAGCCTTTGCCTCATATATGGGCTTTAAAGTCTATCAGATGGATGTCAAAAGTGCCTTCCTTTATGGCAAAATTGAAGAGGAAGTGTATGTCACTCAACCACAGGGCTTTGAAGACCCCCATCATCCTAAAAAGGTGTACAAAGTTGTCAAAGCACTGTATGGACTTCACCAAGCACCAAGAGCATGGTATGCTAGATTGTCTACATTTCTATTGGAGCATGGATACAGAAGAGGAGCTATTGATAAGACCCTCTTTATTAAGAAGAACTCCAGGGATATCATTCTAGTACAGGTATATGTAGATGACATCATTTTTGGATCCACAAAGGAAGCATGGTGCAGGGAATTTGAAGACTTGATGAAAGGTGAATTTCAAATGAGTGCAATGGGGGAGTTAACCTTTTTCCTAGGGCTACAAGTCAAATAACATCCTGAAGGGATCTTTATTCATCAAGAGAAATATGTTAAAGATATCTTGAAAAAGTTTGACTTTGATCTATTGAGGACTGCTACCACTCCATATGAACCACCCAAGCTTAAGAATCCAAATGAGCAAGATGAGGCTGTTAATGTTCATCTATATAGATCCATGATTGGCTCACTCATGTATCTCACAGCCTCTAGGCCTGACATTACTTTTGCTGTCAGTACTTGCTCCAGGCATCAAGTCACTCCCTTGACTTCTCATCTAAATGCAGTGAAGAAAATTTTCAAGTACATCAAGGGCCAACCCAAATTAGGCCTTTGGTACCCAAGGGATTCATCATTTGTGTTGGAGGCTTACAGTGATAGTGACTATGCTAGACCTAATTTGGATAGGAAATCCACAACAGGAGGTTGTCAATTTCTGGGAAGAAGACTCATCTCTTGGCAGTGCAAGAAACAAACCATTGTGGCTACTTCTACCACTGAAGCAGAATATGTAGCTGCTGCCAATTGCTGTGGTCAGGTACTTTGGATTCAAAATCAGATGTTGGATTATGGGTTTAACTTTATGAACACTAAAATCTACATTGACAATCAAAGTACTATTTCCATTGTTAAAAATCCTGTTTTTCATCAGAGAACTAAACACATAGAAATTAGGCACCATTTTATAAGAGATGCAAATGAGAAGCATCTAATTCAAGTGCTTAAGATTCACACTGATGATAATGTGGCTGATTTGTTAACAAAAGCTTTTGATGGACCTATGTTTAATCACCTGGTTGTCAATATTGGGATGGTTAACCCTTGAATGCAATGTTTGAGGGGAGGCATAAGCCTCAGGGGAGGCATATGCCTCAGGGGAGGATTATACATGTTGTATTTATTATGTATGTAGATTATTAGGTTTACTAACTTTCTTTTGCAGGTTTTTACTAATCTTGTACAATATTATGGTTGTTCTTTTGTGGTTTTGTGTTTTGTATGGTCTCAGGTCATGTTTCTGCTGATGTTCAATGGTCTACAGTCAATGGAATAAGATGTAAAGACATAAAAGTGAATTTTATTCATTTATGTCAAGCTTGGTACATCAAGATCAGTCATCAGAAGAAAAACAGAATACATAAAACATCAACAAAATAAACAACCACCATCCTACCACTACATCCCTTAACTACAATCAACCACCAACATACCAACACACCCCCAAGTAACAGCCTAATCCATCTTTCTTTTCCCTTTACCCAAGTCCTTTGGGTCTGGCATATTCTTGTGGATTCCTCTGGATTGCATGTTCTTGTTTCAGAGTTTGGGAGCTGCAAGACCAAGAACCACCTTCAATGGACCCTTCCTTTTGCCTGAGGACTGTGGCTCTTCAGGGAGAGAGATTCTTCCTATATCTGCACAAACTCTTTCCATTTCACTTGTTAAGAATGCAGTGACAGGGGTGAAGTCAGGGACAATCATAGCTAGAGGAGCTGGTGCTTCCTCAGCTTCAGTGGTTTCCTCTGATGAGGTTGGAGATGGACATAACTCTGAAGGACCTTCATTCAAATAGTAGTATGATCTTTGTATTTGAGGTATGTCAAAAGTAGAGTCTGATGAATCAGAAGAAATTTCAATGACATTGGGGGATGGCTTCATGGTGTTAATGTGTGAAAGACTTTGGGATATGTTAGTTGTGGAATGGTGAGTTGATTATGACTTGAAGACTTCTTTTTAAAGAACTGATTTGGGTTTAATGCGAGTTAATGTAAGTTAATGGGAGGTAGTTGAGTCAGTAGCAATTACTAAGTGTGCAAGTTGTCCACTTAATTGGATACTTCGGATGAAAGTCAATGGTTTGACCAACATGCTGCTGATACTAGTTATCTTGTAGCTAAGTGTGTTCCTGCTGATGGATTAGTCAAGTTCAAATTATTTAGGGGAATGCTACTCAGAAGAATTAAAACAAGTAATCATAAACCAAAACAAATTTTATTGATTCTTCAGAAGTACAATACAAGATAATGAAAGTGAAAGACAAACAACAAAGTCCCTATTCTACTTTGCCCTTGCCCTTGCCATCCACAGCCTTCTTCTTGCCTTTGTTGTTGATGTTGAAGAGTCCTTGCCACTGAGGACAGGGCAAACCTAACACAACTTTTCTAGTCCTTGGTAATGGGGAATTCACTTTTTTTTTCTTTGGACGAGATGACTGAGGCTTATCAGAGGTTGTAGGAGTGTAAAGTTCATCTTTCTCATCATCCTCTTCATCAGAAGATGTAAAGAAGATGAGAGACTCATCATGACTAGGAACTCGGTTTGCACTCTCCAATTCATTCCACTTTCTCTCCAACTCTCTTTGATACTCAGGATCATTAATCTCAGAAGGATAGGGAGGAAGATCTTCAGATGATGATGAACCTGGTGTAGGCACATCATGTTTCTTCTTTTTAGCTTGTTCCTTTGTGAGACCACGAGGACGTGTTGGCATATTCCATGGTGGTGGAGATGTTAGTGAGTCAGAAGTATCTGATGCGTCAGAAGCAAGGTTGATAATGGTTTGATTGGAAGCCATGAATGTATCTTTGACTGGAGATATAAAAATTAGGGATTTGATTTGAAGGTTGAGAGATTTGGGGATAATTAGTCTTTATTTATTAGATCCCCCAACCGCGTGTCATTATTACCATTAATGCGAGGCAGTTTGGAGATAATTAAGGGTTCTTTGAATTTTGAATTAGAAGATCTTTGTTAAAGATATTTGGTTTCCACTGAAGGGTACATTCTGCTGAGTGATGCTGCGGATGGATCTGTTGACCATAGTCAACGTTTGACTATTTTCTGCGGATTGACCATTTGTTTTCAGCCGTTTGATTTGGTTTCTATGGATGAGTCAGTTAATTGGGATTTGCCTTAGTTGATTATTGGTCAAGGATTTCTTTCCAATAATTCACATCAGTTTCATTCCACGTTTGGTAACTTCTATATTTACCAAAGACGTGTATATCCCACTCCCAAATTAACTGATTTCCCCTCACTATATAATTTTCAAAACCATTTCAACATCTTTCAGAACTTCTAACCCTAATTTCTAATTCTCAATCAATGGCTGAACTATATTTCAAAGCAGATCATAACAAACATGCCTTTCTTGGTCGTGGAAAGGGTGATGAAGATTATTTGGGCATGATGGAATTTCTTCAAAGGTCCAAGATTCGATATGCTCTGCTCCAATACCCGGATGTTATTCATGAGTCTCTTGTTGTACAATTTTGGGAAACGGCACAAACTAGGACTATTGATGATGGACTACCAGAGATTGTTGTTGTCATAGATGGGGAAGAATATGTGGTTACTGAGTCTTTGGTCAGGACCAAATTACAGTTGGATGATGAAGGAGGAATGATTGATTTGCCTAAGAGTGACATTCTTAGAGGGCTTCAGGCTGCTGGGTATAGTGGTGATGAGAAAACATGGTACAAGAATCTATTTTGTCCAAAATGGAGGTTCTTGACACACACATTGCTTCAGTGCATGGGTTCTAAGTCTGGTGGATGGGATCAGTTTTCTACAGACATTGCTCTTGCTATTGTGTGTCTCTCTCAAGGAAGAACATTTAATTTTTCTAGGTATATCTTTAATGCTATGCTTGAAAATGTTAAGGATACAAAACTTAAATATCTGATGTATCCTAGGTTTCTTCAAATCATTTTAGACATTGAGACCACTGACCCCACTCATTTTCCTGTTAAGGGTTTGTCTAAAAAGTTGTTTTCCCAAATGAAAATTAACTTTACTGGTGAACAAAGACCCTTACTTCCAGCTATGTTGCCTGGTGGCAATGCTCCTGATGGAGCAGCTGCTGATGTGGCTGCTGATGCCCCGGTGGGCAATCCCCCTGATGGAGATGCAGCTGATGTAGCTGCTGGTGGTCAGGATTCCCCTGATGCTCAAGCACCAGAGGATTCTCCTGAAAGAGCTGAAGATGCTCCTGATGCAAATGCTTCAGTTGCTTCTGATGTTCAGCCTCCACTCTCTCCAAGGCTATCCACACCTGTACATTCACCAATGGATATCAATTCTCCTGAGCATGAGCTCATTGAGACTTTAGGCTTTGACCAACCTGTAAACTAACCACAATTTACAAGACTTCCTTCACTCAGTCCTTTGAGACCTCAATTTGAGGATCATGTACATGTAGATGTAGATGTAAATTTAGATAAGTCCTCTCACAGGACCAATGATGCTCCCAATACCACAGATATCCTTGTTGGTGGAGCTGAAGGTCCTGTTACTCTCACTTCTGTATCAGCTTTATTGAACAGGTATGTATTAAAGGTGGACAAATTGGAGAATGATCTGAACTTCACCAAAAAGAATCTTAGCAGTGCTGTTCTGACTCTGATTAGAAGAGTTAAGAAGTTGGAGGGTAAGCTGAAGCAAAGAAAGAAACAAGGTGTAGTGTATGATTCAGATGAAGATTCTACTAAAGCATCTGACACTATTGATTTAGAAGGCCTTGCACTTCTTGCTGCTACTACTTTGGAGAGTGTTCAGAAGAGTGCTGACATCAGACCTGAACCATCTGTTGCTCTAACTGCTGATGTTGCTTATGCTACTGATGCAAGTGTTTCCAAGGAATTCAGAGAACAGAAGTCTGCTGGTGTTGCTCATTATGTCAGAAGGAAATATTCTGCTGATAAGAAGTCTGCTGATGTTCCTAGTCAGAAGCATTCTGCTGATGTTTCAAGAAAGGAATCTTTTTCTAATCCCTTGCCAGAAGTGGGCACTCCTGGTCCATCAGTAGATATTCCTCATGCTTCATCTGATAAGATTTTTGTCCAGCCTAAGAAGCAAAATAAAGACAAGTCTATTTTAATTGATCAAGACATTCCTTCTAGAGTCAAATCCAAGGAGGAACTAGCTTATGAGAAACTAAGTGAGAATGTTGCTGCACATATGCAAGCTAAAGAGGATGCTGCAGTTACTAAAGCTCAATTGGATTTGAAAGCCTCAGAAGCATTGGCTAGGAAAATTCAAGATGACTTGGACAAGATGGGACCTCAGTATACTACCACCTTGCCTGCTGAAAGAAAGAATGAGCTTGATGAAATAGCTAAGAATCTTACTGCTGAACAATGGGAGAATTTGGCTGAACAAGCTGCTTCCAAGCCTAATTTGGGTGAATCTAAGCTTGGAATTGATAATCCTATTTTTGTTCAAATGATGGCTGAAAGGGGAAGATTAAAAAGACAGCAGGAGGCAGAGATTAAAGCTAAGTATCAAAAAGAAAGACCTTGGACAAAGAATGAAATTAAGAAATATATGAGAAATTTTGTGAAGAACCAGGGCTGTTCTATGTTTGGGTTAGGTTGGACTAAAAAGAGGGTCTGGGGATTTTCAGATTAGCAGTTGACCTACTATTATGACAAGATCATTTCCAATCATCATTCTTCTGGTATAATGGTTCCGGATGTGTTGGAGTTTAGAGGAAGACTTTTGGATAAGCCTCAAGCTAAGAAAGCAAAGATTCATGATTTTGCTGCTCAACCTGCTGAGTCTATTGGGTCTTTTCATGGTGGTCAGGAGAATGTGCAACTTCCTTCAGTTTTGCCTCAGCAGAATGATACTCCTGATGATCAGCATGATGATACTCCTGATACTCAGATGGATGATATTCATTCTGGTTTTCATCATGATACCACTGAATCTCCACATGATGTTACCAATGATGCTTCAGAAGATACTCCAATTGAGGTACCTGATGATGATGATTCTGCAGATGTTCCTGCTGATACTTCCACACAAGTGCCTAAAGAAGAACCTGCTGATGGTCCTTCTATTCCTGTTACTGGCACTAGAAGAAAGACTAAAGCTATCAAGAGAAAGGCTCCAAAAGATATTCCTTTAGAGGATAGTACTACTTTCTTTGATTATGCTTCTGATGATGGTCAAGACCCTGTTGTCTGGGAGAGAATTGTAAAGTGGGAACTGGTTAATTCTGAGCTTGGTCAAGGAAAAGTGAATGTCATAACTAGACAAGATGGATCTACTAAGACCTTCTTGTTTCTGAGTCAGATCTTACATATGGTGGACAAGCAGGATCTTCTTTCACTTTATGATTGGGTTACCAAGTACTATCAAATTCATTCTCCTGATGACATTGGAATGTATTTGATGGGTGATTTGCAGATTTTGTGTGATTCTTATAAAGGTGATTCTAGTGTAAGGTTTCAAGTCTGGAAAGGTCAAAAGACATGGGTAGTTGAACGTTGGAAATTCTTTCCACTTCCTAATGTTCATATGATTGTTACAACCACTGGTAAGACTTTGTATTGCTGGGCTGATGTTCTTTACCCTATCATAAAGGAAGTAATGCATCTCATGCTGGAGACAAAGTTATCAGTTCCTCTGGATATGACTGAAAATGATCTTCATCTTGCTGAACAATTGGTAAGGTTTATCAGAAGAAGCATTTTGACCAAGAAGGAACTAGCAACAAAGCATGGCATTCAAATGGATTCATATCTGCAATGAGTTGATCTTGGTATTGTATTATGTTGTATAATTTTTTTTATTTTTATTTTTTTTTAAGTTTAGTAAATAAAAAAAAAAAAAAAAAAAAAAAATTGTTTTATAGTATTGTATCTATTGACTGCAGGTTTGGTTATCAACTTCCCTGATGTTGACTATTCCATCATAAAGTTGGCTAGTCCAAAGGGTACAGCTTTGGTAAAGACTCATCAAATCTGTTGATAGCTGTAATGGTTTGCTCAAAACCATAGGGTTTTCAACTCACCCATGCTTTATTGCTGAGTAGTTGAAATGGTTGTCAATTGACCATGGATTTTTCCTTTATGGATTCCAAAGAATTGGCTAGCCCACATGTATATGGCTTGTGGTAAAGGCTGTGGAAAACCATATTTGGTATTCAATTGACCAAGATGATTATTCATCAATAATTGACTAGTCCTGAGCAAACGGCTACAGGTAAAGACATATCAAATCCGTTTATAGCTGATGATTTGCTAAAAATCATGTGGTTATCAGTGTACCTTTGAACAGTTGGCTACTCCAGTAGTGATGGCTATTGGTAAAGAGACATCAAATCCATTATTTTCAATGATTCACCTCTCACAGGAGTTAACACACCTGGATGTGATGAGAATAGTATGAAACTTATATGTTTTGATGTACATTTAGTCTTGTGTTGCTGCAAAGAATGGTGTTTTTCACTTGGTTGCTGATCATAGAGATTCTGCTTATGAAGATTCTTTGCTGCTGATGGTTATTCACAATCCTCTGATTTATGTTATTCGTGCTCTATCAAGAAATCTTGAACTTAACTATGTCAAATTCAAGATTAGGGGAGGATTGTAAGGAATTATTGCAGATACTACTGATAGATACTGCTGACAGGTTCCTGCGGAAGGCTTAGTGACTTTCTGCTGATTGGTTCCTGCGGACATCTAGAGATCCTACGGATAGAGTTTAACCGTGGATATAACTTATGTATTTTAGGACAAGATATGTAGAATATCTTTTATTAGTTTTTAATTATTCGTTTCTTGTAAGAAAGGTTAGGGTTTCCACTAGTATATAAGGAACCCTAGGTCGTTGTAATAGAGACAAGTTTTTAGTACGAAGTTTTATTAATATTATCGATCCATAGAGGATCAAGTTTAGTATACGTTTGTTTTTATATTCCGCATAATAACAAGCTCACAGAGATTATCTAATTTAGTCTAGCTAGTGATTACATTAGTTGGCTAACGATCTATTGGCTCGTGATCTATCAAGGTATAGATCCCTACATGGATTAACCCGTCGTTGTTGTTGGACGGAAGCTTTGTGATTTTCTTCAAGTAGAATCTTATGAGTACAAAATCGAGGGTCGATTCCCTTAATTTTGGATATTTGCCAAGCAATCGCACTTTTATGCTTCCGAAGCACATCTAAGAGTCGTGTCTTCTCCTAATCTTTAAGGCTTTTTGATATTATAACCGGTAATTTATCATTTTTTTCCAAGTATGCATATTCGAGATGAGGAGCCAAATACTTGAGCTCGAGCTCCGGAGGATTCTCAATAGACGGCTTAACTTCTGTTACATCTGCCATTTTTAAATCCATCGGAGGGGAAGAAACAATCGGGTTTTCATTTAACAATTTCTCAATTAATAAAATGTCCCCCTCCGGCAAAGTTATTATTATCAATTTCCGGTGAAAATGATTTATTTGAAAGACAAGCATTAATTTCTTCCCAAGCGAGATCACTTCCCTCAAACGGAATGAGGGAAGGGGAAGAATCGGAGACGATTGGTTCAAAAGAAGGAGTGGGATTGCCACTCGAAGCATCTTCGGTGAAACCAAGAAATTCTTGAGCATACTCCTCCCTAAGTTCATCAATAACATTGATACGGTTGACGGAAGAAACATCGTAATCGGAGGAGTATCTCGTGGTTTGATCAAGGTTAAAAGTGACGGCTTCATTTCCAACACGTAAAGTAATCTCCTCGTCGTAAACATCAATTAAGGCACGACCGGTCCTTAGGAATCCTCTCCCGAGAATGAGAGGAACCCGTGGATCGGCATCGAAATCAACAACCACAAAATCCGCAGGGAAATGGAATTTCCCAACATTGACAAAAATATCCTCAGCTATGCCAATTGGACGAGACGTAGATCGATCGGCAAGCTCGAGGGTCATAAGCGTCGGTGTCAAGTTAGGAAGAGACAACTTTTTCCATATCGACAATGGCATAAGGTTAATGCTAGCACCAAGATCGGCCAAGGCGAAGCATTGAACCATACCCGGAAAATTGCACGGTACAAGAAACTTGCCAGGGTCTTCAAGCTTTTCGGGCAGCTTTTTAAGAAGAACCGCTGAGAAATTCTCGTTCATTTGAGTCCTTGACATTTCAAAAAGCTTTTCTTTATTATTCAAAAGACCTTTTAGCATCGAAGCAAATTTGGGCATCAAAAGTATAGCATCCGCGAGACTTATATCAAAATGTAACTCTTGAAAAATCTGATAGAACTTTTCCATTTGGTTTTTATCCTTCTCGCGGTGCTTTTGTTCGTTTAAGCATGACGGATATGGCAACTTTGTTTTAACCGGTGTTTCATTTTCATTATCATTAACAACCTTTTCCTTTCCTTTAGACGTCGGGACCACCGGAGGTTGGATGTCTTCGGTCCTTCCATTATTAATAGGAATTTCCGTATCCGTTGTCACCTCGGGTTCACGGTCGACTACCTTGGGAGGTAGAGAAGAAGAGGTAGTCGGAGCCGTCGGTCCATCATAAGTAACACCACTCCTTGTTATGATCGCTTTTGCATCGCCCCTCGGGTTAGCGATCGTGTTGCTTGGCAACGTTCCAGAGCCCGAGGGTCGATCATTTAAACGCTTGTTAATATCATTGATTTGAGTTGCAAACAATCTCGTTATTTCATCTTGTTTAGCAATTAAAGCTTGTTGACTCTGAATCAATTGTTTAATCAACTCTTCCGTGGGTGTCGGATTTGGAATAACAGCTTGATTTTGATTATTGAAATTTTGCCCACGGTTTTGAAAATTGCCATTGTTCTGATTTCCATGATTGTTATTCTGAAAATTCCCATTATTTTGAAAATTGTTCCCTTGAGGCGGGCCTTGGTGGTAATTTCCCCGGTTTTGATTTTGTTGAAAATTCTGATTTTGTCCTTGAAAACCATTATTTCCACGGTTGTGATTTTGATTGTTATTGAATTGATGATTACGGTTTTGCACATTGTTATTCTGATTCACTTGATTAGATTGACTAAACCCGGGTGGTCCATGATATTTGCTCGAATGGTAGCTGAGGAGATTACAGTCTCCTTGAAGAGGTGGGTAACCGTTGCCACCCATATTCGCAGCATACACGTTCTCTTGAGCAAAAGAGCCAGTCGTCGGACACTCATAATACGGATGTGGACCACCACAAGTAATACAACCTTGATTAACGACATTGACTTGTTAACTTGATTTTTCCATAGACATTGCATCAACTTTCTTTGTTAAAGCCACAATCATATTTACCAATTCATCATTATTTTTACCATTATTAGACACTTGTGGTTTATTTCTTGACATTCTAACACGAGCCTTATTTTCAATTATCGTGAAAGCATCATGCGTGTTCCTAGCCAACAAGTTACCACCCGCAGCAGAGTTAAGCGAATCTTGGTCAGCATGACATAAACCATTATAAAACGTGTCAATCTGCTGAAGGTAGGTGAACCCATGGTTCAGACATTTCTCCTTCAAATCTTTGAATCGGTCCCAAGCTTCACTAAACGACTCATCAAAAGCTTGTTGGAACCGAAAGATTTGAGAACGTAGGTTAGAAGTTTTAGAGGGAGGATAGAAGTAATTCACAAACTTGGAAGCGAGATCATTCCAAGTGTGAATCGAATTGGGCGGTTCATTTTCCAGCCAAGTCCGGGCTGCTCCTTTTAAGGAGAAAGGAAATAACTTCAATTTCACCACATCGTGAGGAACTTGATTCATGCGAATGGTCTCAGCGATGTCGGCGAAATTTCTTATGTGAGCATATGGGTGTTCGTGTTCGAACCCGTGAAAAGATATACTCGTGATAAGATTGAGAAATCCATGATTAATTTCAAAATTAGCATTGATTTCGGGTATCACGATGGCTCTCCTCACACCATTGAATGGTGATTGGAGTTGTTCCTCCATCAGACATGGATCGAAAGCCGGTTGTGGTCCCATCGGAGGGATCACATTGTTTTGAGCACCACCCATCGGCGGGGGTCCCAAGTGTTGTTCGTTCAGGTTCATTTCCTCCGTATTAAGAAAAAGAACTCGATGTGTATGACAAAACAAACTTTCCGGATTTGAAAGCGGTGAAACAAGTCGTTTAGACGTTGAACGTGTGTTCATGCACCACAAAAATCAAATTTTGAAAAATAAAAGGAAAATCAAATTTGAAAAGGAAAATCTTTTTGTATTTTGTTTTTATAAAGCAAAATTTAAAAACTTATACTTTTGTTTTTTTCTTTTTCTAACGTTACGTTAATTGTAAACCGTTTCCTTCAAATCTACTCGCGACGGAACGGGAGAGAAGAATGGATCTCTCTTCAGCTTGCAATTTAATGTCAAAGCTATCCGTATTTCCCGCTTCTTCGGTTGTAGTAATTGAAATAATCCGATAATCAACTAATTTCACGTTTTCGTTATATTGTGAGACTTTTTTGGTTTACAACGCCCTTCCTTTCGGTCGAGTCGAGGCTGTAACTTTTATTATTTTTTTTGTATTTTGTAAACACTTTAGGAAAAGTGTTTTGAATTTTTCAATTTTTATAGAAATATATATACAAAGTAGAGGAAGGCTTAACAAAACACGATTTTTCAAAACGATATTCAAAAATTCACTTCGACCTTCCCCGGCAGCGGCGCCAAAAATTGATTCGTGTGAAAACCAATTATATAATATATAGTATAGTATCGAAGTGATCCGCGTAAAATACGGATCACCCGAGTCGTTTCCCAGTGAAGACGAATGGAATCAAGAATATTGATTCGTGAAACCGTGAATTGAAAAGTGAAATAGTGAAAATAGCAATCAAGATATTCAAGTAATCACAAACAATTATGAAATATGCAAATAGTACAAGCTAATAATGCACCAAAGTCAAAAACGTAAAAACGGAAATGCAACCGCGTTATTTTAAATGCGACGTTTATTGAAAAATGATCCTACAAACTTGAAAATATTTTCTAAAAATCTTAAACTATTAAAAAGAATTTTAAGAAAAAGATTTTTTTTGGCTTTTTATTTATTTTCTATGAATTAATTTTGATTTTTGGAATTTAAAATGAATTAAAAATAAGGAAAAATAGAAAAATTAAGTGGAAAAATGAAAATTAAATTCTAAAAATTCTAAAATATTATAAAAGAATTTATAAAAATATTTTTGTATTTTTCACAACATTTTCTGAATTTTTATGGATTTTTGGTAATTAAAAACTATTTAAAATTGAATAAAATCAAAAAGAAATTAAGAAAAATAGTAAAAAGGCTTAGAAAAATCTGGAAAAATTCCAGAAAATCAAAAATAATAAAAGTAACTTGAGAAAAATTTTTGAAATGAAAAAGAGCTGAAAAAGTGCTTATTTAGTGTGCAACTGCTTATCTCAAGTGCTTATTAATAAGCACTTGAGATCCAATCAGTTTGAAACTTGAAACTCAGGATAAAAATGATGCAATTTACTCAGATACAACAAATATGATCAAGTAAAAGCATAAAAGTCCACAGATGCTAAGAAATAAGGCAATAAGCTCAAAATAAGCTCACAATATTGAACAGATTAGGTATAAGCAGTTCCAGAAGTAAAAATGATGATGTTCAATACTGATATTACACTATTGCAACCCAGAACTTCAATCAATATGCAAATTCAAACAACTCAAATAGATTTGCCGGCCTAAAATCAACAAGCAGTCCCCTGTCTCAATCTAGTAACTAGACAGGTGTAATAAGCTATCAAATTAAGCTCTAAACTCAGGTTTAATGGGGGCAAAAGCTTTACTACCAATCAGAAAACTCAGAAAAATGAAAATCCTATGAGTTACAACCTAAATGAAATCTTATTTAAGTAATAATCAACAATGAAAAACTACAAATGACTACAACTTTTTGACTTATGAGGTACAATTATCCTTTGACTTTATTAAATTTCAATTGATCAAATCAACTACCTAAAGAAGTTTTAAGCTAAACTAAAGCTAAATTAAGCTATTGAATATTATTGTACAACTTTCTAACTTAATTACACTAACTATATTCTACTTTATTTAACTGAAAATTTATTTAAATGCTAACTTTGATTCTATGTGACTTACTAACTGATTTAATGTCTAACTATCCTACTTATATCTAAATGAAACTGTTCAAACTAGTTTTATTCTACAAACTTGACTAAATCACAACAAACTTCTTTTAAGCCAAACACTCCTTAATTGTGATAATAATGCTACAACTAATATTAAACTATGATTAACACTACCAATTATTTGAACCATAGATCTAATGAGCTACCAAGATTAAAACAGATGCAATATCAGCAACCAGTTACAACCAAATCTCACATACTCTCAGTACATAGATCCACTCATAAGACAGATACTCATAATTCAAGAAATCCAATACACAGTACTCAATCAACTAATTACTCAACAACAGCATACAAATCAAATCACTACTAAACTAAGATCTATACTAACTCAGATGATCAGCTATTCAATTATCAATTAAAAGGCAAACTCAAAACTCAGACCAGCAATCCTAATACAGATCTAAACAAATATCTATGATTAATCAATATCCATACTCAAACTTTTAAATATTCTACACTAGTAATTCAATGGAACAGTATCTGAAATAAGAGAACTATAGGAACAATGAAATAAGAAATATACAAGATTCTTCTCCTTCAGCTTAACAGAGGGAGTTCACTAAGCAAGCCTATCTCTAAGATTGGCTGAGTTCATCGCTTTCTGTCTCAGTCTATCCAAAATCACCACAACAACTAATGATCTGAACCTTTGACTAATATTGACTGACTCAAACAACTCCACTGATAAGCTAAAAAGCTCAAATGGAATGTTTAAAAGGAAAATAAGCTCAACTGTAAGCTTTTACTAGAAGTTTTGTAAACTTTTATTTATTTTTTTTATTTTTCTGATTTTTTTATTAATTATATATTTTTTTCTAAAAATGATTTATAAGAAAAGATAAAAGTAAGAATGAAGTTTTTAAGCTGAATAAAACTAGAATAAGCAGAATATGTAAGTATTAAAGCAGAATAAGCTAAAAATAAGATGAACAATAAGCTGAGATAAATGAAAGAAATACTTTTATTAAAATCTAAAATTGAAATTACAACAACTAAACTAGATTACAACTAAATTTTGACAGCATTACTTTACTCTAAAAATTACACACTAACAAGCTCAAAATGAGCACTATATATAGATGAGGAGAGAGTTAGGAGGTCACAATGCCATGCTGGCGATCCACGACTACTTGTGCTTCTTTCCCTCTAGTCATAGCCCTTTGATCAATGTGTGTTTCTTCAAATCAATCACAACCCTTAGATGATTAATTTTGACGTGGCTCATCCAATCATACCTTGCCATCTGTAACACCCCCAAAATTTGATACAGCGGAAGACTCAACAAGCTTTCGGGGTGCTACGGTGATTGGTATCCAAACACAAGACATAAAAGAACGAGATAAAGTAAACATAATAAAAATACAACCACGCGGGGTTTCAAAGTTTACATTTATCCCAAAATCATCCAAAGTCAGGCCCAAAAGAAATAATATAGGTCCACAATAGTTATCAGAGTTTTAGAAATATAGATCCATAACCGGTGCCAAATGCCAAGCCTCCAATCCCAAGCATCCATAGAGCATCACTTAATTACCTGAGAAAACGTGCTAAAAGTCAGCTTTCGCTGGTGAGATCATATGTTTAGATTCATAGTTCAATATAGTGGACATATACGCAAAACGCTTGCTAGCTAGACTAGGCCTCAATCATCCAACCAAAATAATCCAACCAAATCAAATCAACCCTATAGGTGCACACTATAGCTCAAATCAATCCAATCAATAGCTTACCTAGCTCAAGTCTAGGCCTCGCTCTATAATCCATCCAATAGCTTACTGATGCGTGGGAATCGCAACAGGCTTTACCTCTCGAGGGATCTCAAGAAGCTTACAACCCCCACCAGGCAGTGTACCTGATCGTTGTAGTATAGTATAGTGACAAGTACCGGGGGATTGATCGTTCAGCTTAGGAATAGTGTCGCTAGGATTAGAAAGCCTAAATACTAGTTCTAAAGGTGAGGGATGATTATTTTTGTGTTTTTATATTTTTTAGAAAGCAAGTAAAATCTCGGGTTTTGAAAGAGTGGGCGGAATTAGTTGCTATTCAACTAACCCAAAACTAAGATGCAATCAAAATAAAATACTAAAAATAAAATTAAACTAATTTATACTAAGGTTGTGAGCAGTAATTGGAGAAAATGTGTTTACTTAGATTTCACTACTCCCTAAATATCTTTTACACGTTAATTACTTGTTATAATTGCATGGATGACGGATCATATTCCTTAATACCATTCATGGGGTGGCATACATAACTCCCCAATTCTATGAGCTCTTATCTCCTCCTACACCATGCCCAGCACAACTATAGGGATTGTAAACAGTGGCTCATGCATTAAATACAACCAATAAAGACCTAGTACGTCTCGGTTCATGTTTCTTAAGACGTTCAAGCATGTTACCATTTGGAGATCTGCCAGTTTTCTTAAGCCTAACATATAAATCATTCATCCAAAATAAAAATAAACAAGTAATCAACACATAATCAATATCTAGGTTTCATTAGATCTAAGCAAACACAAAAGAGATCTAGCCTAGCATGATAGAATTAAGACAAGAACAAGATATAGACAACCAACACATAGACATATTGATTGAATTAGAAGAACACTTATCTCAATTACAATGCAAGGTATCAAGGGTTTGGAACCCTTGAAAAACCTGTAAAAGTTGCACCAAAATCGTCTTTAGGGTTTCTCCAAAACTTCTCTCTTTAAATGTGAAAAACTAGAAAACTATATATAGGAAAATAGGGATGACGGCGTCAAGAACAAAGGTGTGACGCCATCATCTCGCCGCCAAATACTTCCTCGGACGGCCTTGATCTACTTCTGAATCCGTCAAGGCCTAGGCCGTCACACAAATTACTCTTGACGCCCTGTGTGTGACACCGTCATCAACTACGGATTTTTATTATTGAGGTTTGACGCCGTCATGAGTTTACTCTTGACGCCTTCATGTACTGTTCCCAGCATGGAAAATTGAGACTTTGCCGTTTTCTTCACTTTTATGCTCCAAAAACGTCCAAAATGGCTTCTTTTCCAGAATTCACTCTCCAAGTACCTAAAATCACAAAAGGAACGATTTAGGGCAATATTTGATCAAATAAATTTGGATTCGGGCTTAAATGACCCCCTAAAAACGGATCATTTTTCGCCTCATCACTTACCTAGTTCGGGACTAGGCCTCGCTCAACAACCAATCATTAGCTTACCTAGCTCATGTCTAGGCCTCACTCAACAACCAAATCAATAGCTTACCTAGTTCGGGACTAGGCCTCGCTCTATAACCAAATCAATAGATTACCTAGTTCGAGACTAGGCCTCGCTTAATCCTACCTAGTTCTATAAGCATAGCAAGTTTTAAATAAACAAAGCGATAATAGTCCACATAAAACATTTGCACGTTTCTCACCCCAAGTATTGAAAACAAAGTTCAAGAGTAAAAAGTGGGGCTATGACTCACCTCAAGTCCAGAAATCCTCAAAAGAAATGATAGAAGAAAGACGTAAGTAGTCTCAAGCAACTCACGTAACGGCGACTACAGACTCGGCACTTCCTAACAATATCAAACTCGTTCAGAAATCATTTCTTCAAAATCAAATATTCCCATTCCCGAACGTATTCCATTTTACTTTCCAAAAATATCCATTTCTCGAATTAACTTCATATCAATTTGAAATTCGACGTTTGGTATCCATATGGGTGGAGGGTCGACCAACTCAAACCGAAAAGCCACAACAAGCCAAATAATAAACCAACTATAGGTCTAATGTTAGCCCAACATATTATTTAAATAACTATTGAAGCTTATTAAATCCGTTGATTTGATAATCTCCCATATTTATTTACGTAATATATCGTTCCAAAATTATACCCAATCTAAAGCACATTGCACAACAGATTCTATTTGATATATATCGTAGTCCAATGAATTCCCTATATATATCGTCGAATCGGCCAAATTCCACGAGACATATAGTAATTTATTACCCTAAAATATATACCACATCCTATGGGCGTCGTGGGATACGATGCCCATTAATATACTCATTTTATATCGTCAAATAACTCGATCTAGAATAAGTCACTTGATATATAAAATGTTTATATTAATCGTCATATATCCGTGACAACACAAAAGTCACAATATAAAGCCCACTTGGACTTTAAAGAACCACACTTCGTATAACTCGATAAGTTTCTAATTTATAAACAAAATCATATTTTTAATTATTATTTACCCGACTTATTATTTCGCCATTATTTATATAGTTATTGGTTATAACAATAGTCCGACATTTATTACACTATTTGCATAGCATAATAACTATCGTTATATTATTAGAACATTTACTCGTGATCGTTTTATTATTAATATACGTATTTATATATATATATATATATATATATATATATATATATATATATATATATATATATATATATATATATATATATATATATATATATATATATATATATACGTTTAACACGTCTATATACGTATATAAACGATTATATTCTCAATAATATTATTACGAGTATATTTTTAATATCGACTTTTAAATATTTATCGAGACATAGAATTTGGTCACATGTCCGAGTCATGACTCTCGGCTCATAGTCCAAGTCTAGATAATAAGAATCAAGTCACAATAATAAATCAACTCCGTCCAAATCAATCCCATATCCACGTGCTACAACATGAGGGTCCGACTACGGCACCCAACTAGCCTATCTCCGTCATCTAATTGACCGTCTCACAATCGGTCCCCAATTCCATACTCGTCAACACAACTCCAATAATACTCACAATCGAGAAATACCACATCAAATCCGAATAATATACCAATGTCCAACATCACAATCCCAACAAAACATAAATAATAAATCACAAGTAACATATTGTCCGAAAACCAAGTAAGCAACGGGTTGAGTTACCAAGTCAACCCGGGTCAACATATGCTCGAAACATGAAACGGGAGCCACACCCGAGACTCATGAGTCTCGGCGAGCTCTTTGAGCTCAACCGAACCAAAACAGCCCCTAGGGGGGTGTCGGCCAAAAATACCAACGACCACAAGGGTCCCTCGAACCCAAATAAGCAATCCGAACATCACAAAACAAGAACCCAAGATCAAAATACATCGAATGGCCAAGAAAACGCCACAAAACTACCCAAACCGAGAGCATTAGTTCTCGGTCGAGGCTCGACCCATCGGAAAAATTCATCACCCGGATACCAAACCTCCATTTAACTCATTATTATCAAAAACCCATTTGATTCATGTCTCAAAATCCATGAAACCCGAAAAAGAAATGAAATCCGTGACCCATGGTCACGATTCGAACCCAAACTCGAGCCAAAAACTCGACCTACCTTCAAAACCAAAGCCAAATCGAAAAGATCTTCTAGAAATATGAACAAGTGGTGATGAACTCGTGAGGATTATATTCGAAATAGGTGTTAACGTGGGAGTTAGAGCACGTGGTTAGTACCAAAAGATAGATCTTGAAAAGATGGTGAAGATGGTGGTGTTGCTTTTAGTGTGAGGGTGGCGGTGGTGGTGCTATGGTGGAATAAGGTGGCGGCGGTGGTGGGAATAAAATGAAGAGAGAGAGAGAGTTGGTGAGATGTTGGTGATGGTTGTGTGTAGCTTATGAAAAACGCAGGCCACAAGGACGATTTTTGTTATTACTCTTATAAAAAAAATAACTTTTTAAATGATAATAATAATAGTAAAGGTGAGGAGTGTAAGGGGTTTAAGTAGCCCGGTGTCAATACACGGACCAAACCCGAAACTTAAATAACCAAATGACTTTCTCAAACCAAACCCGTTCCAAAAATAATAATATCCGATCCAATCAATAAAACATAATTAAAATTGTTAGGTTAACCTAGTGCTGGAGTCAATGTAGTGCCAAAAATAACGATCTCAAAATAAATCATCACGACCGAATCAAACCAAACCATAAATAAATAAACAAATCTCATAATTATCGTACGATTAAAATCTCGCTCCAACGTTCGTAAAATATCTCGTTATAATAAACTTTCAAAAATTACAAAATTATAATTTTAATGTAATGCGGGTTTTAAAACGGCTCCCTATTTTGCCAGTTGTCACACCATCTGTCTCAATACTTCATTCTCTCTGACATGTGCTGACACCCTTCTAGAAGGCGAACCCAAAGCTGAAAGAGTGATGTGTCTTGACCAATTAAGCACTGCCATGTGTCCACTCGTGCAAACAAATACCTCTGACATCATCTGAGCACGTGATACTCATTCTAGAAACCTAATGATGGGTAAATGATTGGTTAATTATTGGGTAATTGGGTAATTGTAGGTAAATGGGAATTAAGGTTCATGAGTGGAATTGGGGGTTCTGGGAATTTTGGGGAAAAAGGGAAAAACAGGTGAATTTGTATTTTTATTTCTTTGACCAGCTTTTGTATATTGACCAAAATAGTGAAATGGGCTTGGTTCAAAATTGGGTGGATTTGGGCTTTGTGACTTGGACCTTGGATTAATTATGGACTAGGCTAATGATGATTGTAAATTTCAGACTTTGAAATTCATAAGGACCAAAGGTGCAAATCCGAAATATCAAGGACCAATTTTGAAATTCTCAAACTTCCAAGGGCTAAATCTATAATTCCTCAAAAATATAGTACAAGGACTAATTTTGCCAATTCTGAATAGATGAAGGACTGAAGTTTACTTTTAGATCCCAGCTTTGACTTTTTGACCGTCTTCCACTCTCGTGCCCGTTTTTCCGTTTTAGCATGATTTTTCGTCTTTTCGTGATTAATCCGTACCTGCATGTTCACAACATAAAAACACATGTTTTCTTGGCATTTGTTAGCTCAATTAGTCATTTTGGGTCGGTATTTGGCCATAAAATGGTATGTGAATTAACACATACCAATAATCCGAATTCCAAATTTGGTAGCAATTTGAACTTTATCTCTCATTCATCCTTCTTCTAAAGCCTATAAATTCCGCGTTATATAAAAACATAAGACTCAGCTAACAAACTTTGTAACACCATTAAACGTGAGAAATGTATTGTCCCGATAATATGTGTACAATTTCAACTAAAAACGATGACAGGCTTGAAGTTATAAGAGGCTCAAAATAGTCACTTATAAGTTCATTACTGTGACAACTGGCAAAATAGGGAGCCGTTTTATAAAACCCGCATTACATTGAAATTATAAATTTAGAATTTTTGAAAATTATTGTGACGAGATATTTTACGAACGTTGATACTTGATTTTGATCGTATGTTAATTATGAGGATTGATTATTTAATTATGGTTTGGTTTGATTCGTTCGTGATGATTTATTTTGAGATCGTTATTTTGGCACTACTTTGACTCCGGCATATTTTTAATTATATTTTATATGGGTTCGGATATTATTATTATTTTTATTTTTGGAACGGGTTCGGTTGGAGAAAGTGGTTTGATTATTTACGGTTTCGGGTTTGGCCCGTGTATTTGCATTGGGGCTACTTAGCCCACCTTACTCTCACTATTATTATTGTTTTAATAAAAAGAATTTTTTTTTTTAAATTACATTAAATCGTCCTTGTGGTCCGGTTATATGCAAACCCACACCACACCCTCACCATTTCACTCTCTCCTCTCTCTCTCAATTTTTACATCTCACAAAACCCTAACATCCCATAGCCGCCGCCCCTCATCGGCTGCCACCACCACACCGCCGCTCCACCACCATCAATACCACCACCAATCGACTCCCCATCTCATTTCCTTCTTGATATACACAAACACGCGCCCTAAAACTAATCTTTTCAACTCGTTTTATCACAACAATCATCACCATCCTTATTGTTTTTGAAGTCTCTTCACGATTTGGTCTTGGGAATCAAAGGTAGGACGGGTTCGACCCGTACCTTGGTGAAAATGTGACCAAGGGTCACGGATTTAATTAATTTCTTTCGGATCTATGGTTGAATACATGAAATACTAGTGGGTTTTTGATAAAACATGATCTAAATCGAGTTTGGTATCCGGGTTGTGTTTATTTTTGATGGGTCGAAGTGAACCCGAGAGCTTTTGCTCTCGGTTTGTAGTAATTTCGGTTTTGGTTGTGGATTTATGATGATTCTCGATCTTGGTGCTCGAATTTGTGATGTTTGGTTATCATCTTGATGTTTGGTATACTTGGTTGTGTTTGGTTCGACCCTTGTAGTCATTTGGTATTCGGCCGACACCCCATGGGGGCTGTTTGGGTCGAGTTGGCTCGAGCTAGAGCAAGCCGAGACCTAATGGTCTCGGGTGGGACTCACACACCTTGTTTCGGGTGTAATATTGACCCGGGTTGACTTGGTAAATCAACCCGTAAATGATTATGTTTTCGGTTGTTATTTTTACTTGCCGAAGTATTGACTTTGTCGTGGTTATTATTTTTGGGCCATGAGTTTATTATTTTTGAACTTGAAGTGGTATATTGGAATACGAGTTATATTGGAGATGTGTTGTCGGATGTGAAACTTGGGGACCGATTGTGAGACGGTCATTAGATGACGCAGATAGGTTAGTCGGGTGCCGTAGTCGGACCCTCATGTTGTTGCTCATGGATATGGGATTGTTTGGACGGAGTTGAATTATTATTGTAACTTGATTTTATTATTTGGACTTGGACTATGAGCCGAGGGTCATGACTCGGACATGTGACCAAATTTTATGACTCGATAAATATTTAAAAATCGATATTAAGAATAATACTCGTTATAATATTATTAAGAATATAATCGTTTATAAACGTATATATAGACGTGTTAAACGTATATATATATATATATATATATATATATATATATATATATATATATATATATATATATATATATATATATATATATATATATATATATATATATATATAAATGCGTATATTAATAATAAAACGATCACGAGTAAACGTATAATAATAAAACGATAGTTATTATACTATGAAAATAGTGTAATAAATGTCGGAATATTATTATAAATAAAAATTATATAAATAATGGTGAAACATAAGTCGGGTAAATAATAATTAGAAATGTGATTTTATTTATAAATTAGAAACTTATCGAGTTATACGAATTGTGGGTCTTTAAAGTCCAAGTGGGCTTTATATTGTGACTTCGTGTTGTCACGGATATATGACGGTTAATATAAACATTTTATATATCGAATGACTCATTCTAGATCGAGTTATTTGACGATATAAAATGGGTATATTAATGGGCATCGTATCCCACGACGCCCATAGGATGTGGTATATGTTTTAGGGTAATAAATTACTATATGTCTCGTGGAATTTGGCCGATTCGACGATATATATAGGGAATTCATTGGACTACGATATATATCGAATAGAAACTTATGTGCAATGTGCTTTAGGTTGGGTATAATCTTGGAACGATATATTACGTAAATAAGTATGGGAGATTACCAAATCGACGGATTTGATAAGCTTCGATAATTATTTAAATAATATATTAGGCTAACATTAGACCTATAGTTGTCTTATTATTGTTCCTTGTTGTGGCTTTTTAGTTCGTGCTGTGTCGACCCTCCACCCGTATGGATACCAAACGTCGAATTTCAAATGAATATGAAGTTAATTCGAGAAATGGATAATTTTGGAAAGTAAAATGGAATACGTTTGGGAATGGGAATATTTAATTTTGAGGAAATGATTTCTGAACGGGTTTGATATTGTTAGGAAGTGCCGAGTCAGTAGTCGCCGTTACGTAAGTTGCTTGAGATTTCTTACGTCTTTCTTCTATCGTTTCTTTTGAGGATTTCTGGACTTGAGGTGAGTCATAGCCCCACTTTTACTCTTGAACTTTGTTTTCAATACTTGGGGTGAGAAACGTGCAAATGTTTTATGTGGACTATTATCGCTTTCTTTATTTATTTCAAAACTTGCTATGCTTATAGAACTAGGTAGGATTAAGCGAGGCCTAGTCCCGAACTAGGTAAGCTATTGAGTTAGTTGTTGAGCGAGGCCTAGTCCCGAACTAGGTAAGCTATTGGATTGGTTATAGAGCGAGGCCTAGACTTGAGCTAGGTAAGCTATTGATTGGATTGATTGAGCTATAGCGTGCACCTATAGGGATGATTTATTTTGGTTGGAACATTTGGGTTGGATATTTTGGTTGGATGATTGAGGCCTAGTCTAGCTAGCAAGCGTTTTGCGTATATGTCCACTATATTGAATTAAGAATCTAAACCTATGATCTCACCAGTGAAAGCTGACTTTTAGCACGTTTTCTCAGGTAATTAAGTGATGCTATGCGGATGCTTGGGATTGGAGGCTTGGCATTTGGCACCGGTTATGGATCTATATTTTCTAAAACTCTGATAACTATTGTGGACCTATATTTATTTCTTTTGGGCCTGACTTTGGATGATTTTGGGATAATGTAAACTTTAAAACCCCGTGTGGTTGCATTTTATTTTGTTTACTTTATCTCGTTCTTTTATGTCTTGTGTTTGGATACCAATCCCCGTAGCACCCCGAAAGCTTGTTGAGTCTTCCGCTGTATCAAATTTTGGGGGCGTTACAGATTGGTATCAGAGCCAAGGTTATAGAGAACTAGGTAAATAGACACCTAAACTATAACCGATTTTTATAGAAAATGATCCTTGACCATTGCCCGCCAGCCCGCCAAGCCGAAGCATCATTGTTTATTATTGAGGTATTATGAGATTATTGAGATGATTATAGATTTGGGATTTCTTGAGATGATTTGAGGATTTGAGGTTTATTGATTTAGTAATATGATGCGTTTTGAGGAATTATATGGCTTAATTGTTTTGAGAATGGTTTTAGTAATGCGGTATTTTAAATCTTTCTTGATTGTATAAGATTTGGAATTATATGATGATTTTTGGATATGGTATTTTGAGTTCGCGGTTTAGTTGTTTTTGAAACACTTACACCTACCCTACGCCGTTGTCACAGACTATGGCCTCCCACACACTTGATGTTGTTGAGGATATTCTTACTACACCAGTATTGCCAGCACAGTTCACCATGGCTCTTGATGACCCATACCAGGTTGCCATGCATTCAGCTACTATGACACCGACAGGTTCTACTTCAGCACCACCTGCTGCATCTACGCAGGGACCCTCATCTTCTTTAGGGCTCCCTGGTACATCGAGGCAGCCTACTCTTCATCAGGCTTTGGCTCGTGTAGCTCCACGTTTTTCCCACCGAGCTACGGCACGTATGTCGGTACGCCCTACTTCACCACCTTTACAGATTGATGCTCACTCTCTTCTGTCTGAGGCGCCACCCGCATCATTACGTCGTCGTCCTAGATCACCTACCCCTTCACCACATGGTTCACCGGTTAGGATACGATGATTGATGATGTACTCTTCCGATGAGGAGGAGGAGTACGAGGGTGAGGATGAGGCTGATGACCCTCAGGAGGCTGAGCAGGGTGATGATGATGACCCTGAGGAGGAGGATGATCCTCAGGAGGATGAGATGCCTGATGATGATGATGTGTTAGTACCACCAGCTCAGGCTGAGGAGCCTGATTCACCTGTACATCCGATTGAGCCTGATTCCCCTGATCATCCGTTCTTGTTTGAGTTGCCACCTGGTAGTCCCATTGAGTCGGATGCATCTTCTGAGGTTTCTGCTGAGCATGCAGAATTAGGTGAGATTGGTAGGTTGTGGCCTCGGATTACTGAGCTTAGTGAGAGAGTTGCACATGTATCTGATCGACTTGAGAGGGTTATTGGAGAGTTCTTAGCGGATTTGAGAGTCGACATGACTGTGGTTGTGGGCAGGACTACTGAGATGAGGAGAGTTTTGATGGAGGTTCATGAGCATATCGATAGTTTACAGCGAGGTTTTGTTACAGCTCGAGAGGCCGACCGCAAGCTATGGCAAAGGAATGCCGAGCTGGAGAAGGAGGTGGCTGACCTTAAGAGAGACCAAGACACCCATAGCGTTGAGCTAGGATCGTTATGGAGGGATCTTGATGGCTTGAGGCAGGAGTTGAGGAGCCTCCGCCAGCAGCGTGGCTAGTTGCTTGGGTTGTGTTGTCTTGTTGCTTTCTTAACCGAGGAGTGTTCGGTTAGAAAAGCTAGTTATCATGTTTTGATGTATTTTGTTCAGTATTCATCTCTTTTGGAACGATTAGTACGTTTTGCGTTATCCAGTAGTTGGAACGATGTTAGATCGCTATTGTATGGTTGATGGTTATTAGTATATGGTATTATGTGATTTTGGGTGTTATGGAAATTGAGTCCTTATCCGTCTATTGATGATTCATGGTGTATTGTTGCTATTCTTTCCGTGACTTGGCTTTGTTGATTTAATTCTTGTTGAGCATATGATAAGTTTTATCGGAGACTCACGAACTTGTATGATGTTTCAGATCAATGGCCCCACGAAGAAACCCAGTAAGAGCTACCAGAACTGGACCTGCAACGACTACCCCTGGTCGTCGAAGTCGCCGTCCTACTCGAAATGTTGAGACCCCTACTCCTGATAACCTGGACACTACTAACCGCAACAACAGGGATCAAAATGTTGATGTTCAGGGAGACAATGATCATGTTCCACTTAATGCACCTACTGTGGATCAAGCAATGATCAATCAACTTGTGGAGCAACGAGTTGCTGAGCTGCTAGCTGAGTCAAATCATTCCAACAATTCTGCTGGAACATTTCCACCTGTTCGTGCTAATGGATGTAACTACAAGGAGTTTAAGATCTGTGGACCCGTTGAGTTTGGTGGAACCGAAGGAGTGGTTTACTTGGTTAGGTGGATTGAGAAGACTGAGTCAGTGTTTAATGTCAGTGGTTGTGCGGAGAATGCGAAGGTAAAGTTTGCTTCTTTTACTTTCAAGGATGAAGCTTTAACTTGGTGGAACAATTACCGTAACTCGGTTGGGAATGATGTGGCTTATGCTATGACTTGGGAGCAATTTAAGTCTTTGCTGATTCAGACTTACTGCCCAAGGAATGAGATTAAGAAGTTGGAAATTGAGTTCTGGAACCACAAAGTGAAAGGTACCGATATGGCAACTTACAATCGCCGTTATCGAGAGTTGGCCTTACTCTGTCCCGATATGGTTAGGACTGAGACCCAAAAGATTGAGAGGTATACCGATGGATTGCCGGTAGCTACAAGGAACGATGTGATTTCTGCTAAGCCTACAAACATTCATGAGGCTATCACCATCGCTCAACAATTGATGGACTCTTTGGCATTGGAAGAAGCTGAGAAGGATAAGAATGGAAAGAGAAAGAGGGACGATCACTCTAAGGGTAATGATCGTCGAAACAAGCGACAACTAACTACTAGAGCTTATGCCATGGGAGATGGAGACAAGAAGAACTACAATGGAGATGCACCCAAATGTAACCGATGTTACAAATATCATTTTGGTCGATGTACGGTAATGTGCAAGAATTGCTCTAAGATGGGACACATAGCTAAGGATTGTAGAGCTCGACCACTTGCTATGGTTCAAGCTACTCCTGAAACTATGAGCAAGGCAAATGTTACTTGCTATGGATGTGGAAAGAAAGGACATTATCGGAATGAGTGTAGGGAATCGTGGGACCGAGGAAATCAAGGATCGGGTGGTAATGGGTACAATAATGGAAACCGTGGAGCTGGAGGAAACCGTAGACGACAAGATAATGGGGACCAACGTGTGGAAGCTGGAGCTGCTCATGGAAGAGTGTATGCACTCGGGAACAAGAGAGGAGAAGATCCGAACGTTGTTACTGGTACGTTCCTTCTCAATAATCGTTATGCTTCCATACTATTCGATACTGGTGCCGATAAGAGTTTTGTGTCCACTAGGTTTGCACCCTTACTTGAGAAACCCCCGATGGCCTTAGGAATTGGTTATGATGTAGAGTTAGCTAATGGAAACATAGAAAGGATTAAGACTATCATTCGTGGTTGCACGTTAAACTTTCTGAACCGTCCTTTCAACATAGATCTTCTACCCGTCACATTAGGAAGTTTTGATGTCATTATTGGTATGGATTGGTTGTCGAAGTATCGTGCTCATATAATTTGCGATGAGAAGATCGTGCGTGTGCCTTACGGCAAGGAGATTCTGAACATACCAGGAGATAGAAAGGATTTGAGAGGCCCATCTAGATTAGCGGTTATATCTTGCACTAAGTTGCCGAAGCTAATGGAGAAAGGAAGTTACCTTTTCTTAGCCCAAATTTCTGAGAAAGGAGAGAAGGAGAAGAAGGAAAGGCGCATTGGAGATGTACCTATAGTTCATGATTTTTCGGATGTGTTTCCCGATGACTTGCCGGGAATTCCGCCTACTAGACAAGTGGAATTTCATATTGAGTTGATACCTGGTGCTGCCCCTGTAGCACGAGCGCCTTATCGTCTTGCACCTACTGAACTGGAAGAGTTGTCGAAACAATTAGCGGAGTTAGCCGAAAAGGGATTCATAAGACCAAGTTCTTCGCCTTGGGGAGCCCCGGTCTTATTTGTAAAGAAGAAGGATGGATCATTTCGTATGTGTATTGATTATTGAGAGTTGAACAAGTTAACGGTGAAGAATAGATACCCGTTACCGAGGATCGACGATTTGTTCGATCAACTCCAAGGATCGAGTGTGTATTCGAAGATCGATCTGAGATCGGGATATCATCAGCTTCGAGTACGCGTGGAAGATATTCTGAAAACGGCTTTCAGAACCCGTTACGGGCATTACGAGTTTCAGGTGATGCCGTTTGGGTTGACTAACGCACCGGCGGTATTCATGGATCTCATGAATCGGGTGTGTAAGCCTTACTTAGATAAATTTGTGATTGTGTTCATCGATGACATTCTGATTTATTCGAAGAGTGAGAAGGAGCATGAGGAGCATCTAAGGCTTATCTTAGAATTGCTCAGGAAGGAGAAACTGTATGCCAAGTTTTCGAAATGTGAATTTTGGATTCCGACGGTACAATTTCTAGGTCATGTGATTGATAGACAAGGAGTTCATGTGGATCCTGCTAAGATTGAAGCGATTAAAGATTGGGCTGCACCTACGACCCCAACAGAAGTTCGTCAATTTTTGGGATTAGCCGGTTATTACCGAAGATTCATTGAGGGATTTTCGAAGATAGCAAAACTGTTGACCAAATTGACTCAAAAGAGTGTTAAGTATGAACGGGGAGATAAGGAAGAGGAAGCATTTCAGTTACTTAAGGAGATGTTGTGTAGTGCTCCTATCTTGGCGTTACCCAAAGGTAACGAGGATTTTGTCGTCTATTGTGACGCTTCTCATAAAGGTTTAGGAGCCGTGTTAATGCAACGAAAGAAAGTGATAGCTTATGCTTCCCGACAGCTCAAGAAGCATGAGAAGAACTACACCACCCATGATTTGGAGTTAGGTGCTGTGGTTTTTGCTTTGAGGATATGGAGACATTACTTGTATGGAACCAAGTGTGTAGTGTTTACTGATCACAAAAGTCTGCAACACATTATGAACCAAAAAGAGCTTAACATGAGGCAACGACGTTGGATTGAGCTGCTAAGCGATTACGATTGTGAAATTCGCTACCATCCGGGTAAAGCAAACGTTGTAGCTGATGCTCTTAGTCGAAAGGAGAGAATTCCACCGTTACGAGTTAGGTCATTAGGAATGACTATCGTATCGCCATTACCGTCTCAAATATTAGAAGCTCAAATGGAAGCGTTGAAAGCAGAGAATCGAGCTGCTGAAAACATATTTGGGATGGCAGAAAATGAGAAGGGATTTGTTAAGCGTTCTGATGGAGTGTTATGTTTTGGAGAGCGAAGTTGGGTACCAATGTATGGAGGAATTCGAGAGTTGATTATGCATGAGTCGCATAAGTCGAGATACTCTATTCATCCTGGGTCTGACAAAATGTACCAGGATTTGAAGAAGTTATATTGGTGGCCAAATATGAAGGCAGATATAGCGTTGTATGTTAGTAAGTGCTTGACATGTTCTAAAGTAAAAGCCGAGCATTAAAGACCGTCAGGATTATTGACGCAGCCAGAACTCCCGGTTTGGAAGTGGGAGCGGATTACGATGGACTTTATTACCAAATTACCAAAGACAGCTAGCGGTTGCGACGCTATATGGATAATTGTGGATCGTTTGACTAAGTCTGCTCATTTCCTGGCGATTAGCGAAGATGATAGTGTGGAAAAACTTGCGAGATTGTATGTGAAGGAGATTTTTTCTCGTCATGGAGTTCCGATATCGATTATTTCGGATCGCGACAGCCACTTCACGTCAGCATTGTGGCGATCACTTTAAACCGCTTTGGGGACGAGACTTGATATGAGTACTGCATATCACCCCCAAACCGATGGTCAAAGCGAGAGAACTATCCAGACTTTGGAGGATATACTTCGTGCATGCATCATAGACTTTGGTAAAGGCTGGGAGAAATATCTACCCCTTGCGGAGTTCTCCTACAACAATAGTTACCACACAAGTCTTAAGGCTGCACCATTTGAAGCGTTGTATGGTCGTAAATGTCGTTCACCTATTGGTTGGGCAGAAGTTGGAGATAGCCAACTCACAGGCCCTGAGCTTATCTTGGAAACTACTGAGAAAGTAACGCAAATTCGAGATCGGCTGCAAGCAGCTAGAGATAGGCAGAAAAGCTACGCCGATCAGAGGCGTAAACCCCTAGAATTCCAGGTTGGAGACAAAGTGATGTTGAAAGTCTCGCCTTGGAAGGGTGTGATACGTTTTGGGAAACGTGGGAAACTTAATCCCCGCTACATTGGACCATTTCTTATTTTGGAAAGAATTGGGCCCGTAGCGTATCGTTTGAAATTACCTATGGAACTGAGTAAAGTTCATGATGTGTTTCATGTTAGCAATCTGAAGAAATTCCTTTCAGAGGAAACACCAGTTATACCAATCAAGGATATTCGTGTGGATGAAAGTTTGAATTTTGTGGAAGAGCCGATTGAGATAATGGATAGAGAGATCAAACGACTCAAGAGGAGTCGTATTCCGCTCATCAAAGTTCGTTGGAATTCGCGGCACGGACCAGAATTTATGTGGGAACGCGAGGATGAGTTTCGAAGGAAATATCCGAAGCTTTTCACTTCGTAGATGGGTTATTTCGAGAGAAACCCGGGACGGGTTCCTTCTGAGGCTGGGAGGATGTGACAACTGGCAAAATAGGGAGCCGTTTTATAAAACCCGCATTACATTGAAATTATAAATTTAGAATTTTTGAAAATTATTGTGACGAGATATTTTACGAACGTTGATACTTGATTTTGATCGTATGTTAATTATGAGGATTGATTATTTAATTATGGTTTGGTTTGATTCGTTCGTGATGATTTATTTTGAGATCGTTATTTTGGCACTACTTTGACTCCGGCACTAGGTTGACCTAACAATTTTAATTATATTTTATATGGGTTCGGATATTATTATTATTTTTATTTTTGGAACGGGTTCGGTTGGAGAAAGTGGTTTGATTATTTACGGTTTCGGGTTTGGCCCGTGTATTTGCATTGGGGCTACTTAGCCCACCTTACTCTCACTATTATTATTGTTTTAATAAAAAGAATTTTTTTTTTAAAATTACATTAAATCGTCCTTGTGGTCCGGTTATATGCAAACCCACACCACACCCTCACCATTTCACTCTCTCCTCTCTCTCTCTCAATTTTTACATCTCACAAAACCCTAACATCCCATAGCCGCCGCCCCTCCAATCGGCTGCCACCACCACACCGCCGCTCCACCACCATCAATACCACCACCAATCGACTCCCCATCTCATTTCCTTCTTGATATACACAAACACGCGCCCTAAAACTAATCTTTTCAACTCGTTTTATCACAACCATCATCACCATCCTTATTGTTTTTGAAGTCTCTTCACGATTTGGTCTTGGGAATCAAAGGTAGGACGGGTTCGACCCGTACCTTGGTGAAAATGTGACCAAGGGTCACGGATTTAATTAATTTCTTTCGGATCTATGGTTGAATACATGAAATACTAGTGGGTTTTTGATAAAACATGATCTAAATCGAGTTTGGTATCCGGGTTGTGTTTATTTTTGATGGGTCAAAGTGAACCCGAGAGCTTGTGCTCTCGGTTTGTAGTAATTTCGGTTTTGGTTGTGGATTTATGATGATTCTTGATCTTGGTGCTCGAATTTGTGATGTTTGGTTATCATCTTGATGTTTGGTATACTTGGTTGTGTTTGGTTCGACCCTTGTGGTCATTTGGTATTCGGCCGACACCCCATGGGGGCTGTTTGGGTCGAGTTGGCTCGAGCTAGAGCAAGCCGAGACCTAATGGTCTCGGGTGGGACTCACGCACCTTGTTTCGGGTGTAATATTGACCCGGGTTGACTTGGTAAATCAACCCGTAAATGATTATGTTTTCGGTTGTTATTTTTACTTGCCGAAGTATTGACTTTGTCATGGTTATTATTTTTGGGCCATGAGTTTATTATTTTTGAACTTGAAGTGGTATATTGGAATACGAGTTATATTGGAGATGTGTTGTCGGATGTGGAACTTGGGGACCGATTGTGAGACGGTCATTAGATGACGGAGATAGGTTAGTCGGGTGCCGTAGTCGAACCCTCATGTTGTAGCACATGGATATGGGATTGTTTGGACGGAGTTGAATTATTATTGTAACTTGATTTTATTATTTGGACTTGGACTATGAGCCGAGGGTCATGACTCGGACATGTGACCAAATTCTATGACTCGATAAATATTTAAAAATCGATATTAAGAATAATACTCGTTATAATATTATTAAGAATATAATCGTTTATAAACGTATATATAGACGTGTTAAACGTATATATATATATATATATATATATATATATATATATATATATATATATATATATATATATATATATATATAAATGCGTATATTAATAATAAAACGATCACGAGTAAACGTATAATAACAAAACGATAGTTATTATACTATGAAAATAGTGTAATAAATGTCGGGATATTATTATAAATAAAAATTATATAAATAATGGTGAAACATAAGTCAGGAAAATAATAATTAGAAATGTGATTTTATTTATAAATTAGAAACTTATCGAGTTATACGAATTTTGGGTCTTTAAAGTCCAAGTGGGCTTTATATTGTGACTTCGTGTTGTCACGGATATATGACGGTTAATATAAACATTTTATATATCGAATGACTCATTCTAGATCGAGTTATTTGACGATATAAAATGGGTATATTAATGGGCATCGTATCCCACGACGCCCATAGGATGTGGTATATATTTTAGGGTAATAAATTACTATATGTCTCGTGGAATTTGGCCGATTCGACGATATATATAGGGAATTCATTGGACTACGATATATATCGAATAGAAACTTATGTGCAATGTGCTTTAGGTTGGGTATAATCTTGGAACGATATATTACGTAAATAAGTATGGGAGATTACCAAATCGACGGATTTGATAAGCTTCGATAATTATTTAAATAATATATTGGGCTAACATTAGACCTATAGTTGTCTTATTATTGTTCCTTGTTGTGGCTTTTTAGTTCGTGCTGTGTCGACCCTCCACCCGTATGGATACCAAACGTCGAATTTCAAATGAATATGAAGTTAATTCGAGAAATGGATAATTTTGGAAAGTAAAATGGAATACGTTTGGGAATGAGAATATTTAATTTTGAGGAAATGATTTCTGAACGGGTTTGATATTGTTAGGAAGTGCCGAGTCAGTAGTCGTCGTTACGTGAGTTGCTTGAGATTTCTTACGTCTTTCTTCTATCGTTTCTTTTGAGGATTTCTGGACTTGAGGTGAGTCATAGCCCCACTTTTACTCTTGAACTTTGTTTTCAATACTTGGGGTGAGAAACGTGCAAATGTTTTATGTGGACTATTATCGCTTTCTTTATTTATTTCAAAACTTGCTATGCTTATAGAACTAGGTAGGATTAAGCGAGGCCTAGTCCCGAACTAGGTAAGCTATTGAGTTAGTTGTTGAGCGAGGCCTAGTCCCGAACTAGGTAAGCTATTGGATTGGTTATAGAGCGAAGCCTAGACTTGAGCTAGGTAAACTATTGATTGGATTGATTGAGCTATAGCGTGCACCTATAGGGATGATTTATTTTGGTTGGAATATTTTGGTTGGAACATTTGGGTTGGATATTTTGGTTGGATGATTGAGGCTTAGTCTAGCTAGCAAGCGTTTTGCGTATATGTCCACTATATTGAATTAAGAATCTAAACCTATGATCTCACCAGCGAAAGCTGACTTTTAGCACATTTTCTCAGGTAATTAAGTGATGCTATGCGGATGCTTGGGATTGGAGGCTTGGCATTTGGCACCGGTTATGGATCTATATTTTCTAAAACTCTGATAACTATTGTGGACCTATATTTATTTCTTTTGGGCCTGACTTTGGATGATTTTGGGATAATGTAAACTTTAAAATCCCGTGTGGTTGCATTTTATTTTGTTTACTTTATCTCGTTCTTTTATGTCTT
Source organism: Artemisia argyi (assembly GCA_030686995.1). NCBI lineage: Eukaryota > Viridiplantae > Streptophyta > Magnoliopsida > Asterales > Asteraceae > Artemisia > Artemisia argyi. The sequence goes on from CM060693.1 coordinate 13,719,669, forward strand.
GTGTTTGGATACCAATCCCCGTAGCACCCCGAAAGCTTGTTGAGTCTTCCGCTGTATCAAATTTTGGGGGTGTTACAGTTACTTACTTTGTCAACGAGGATTTTGTTGATGCCAGAACTATAGATGTCTGACGTGTCAAGGAAAGTAACACCAGAGTTAATGGCCTGATGTATGAGCTTGATCATATCAGGTTCGGGTTTGGGCAGTCCGTACCAATTACCGGACATACCCATGCAACCCAAACCTTGTGATGAAACAACTAGACCTTGTGTACCTTGTTTCACTTGTGGGATCATTGATGCCATTTTTATAAAAGGAAAGTTCTATTAATTAAAGAGTTAAACCTTAATGTGTCTTCTTTTGTTGGAATGAGTATCTATATATATGTACTACTCGTATATGTTAATGATTAGCATGCACAGTTTGAAACTTTAAATGTGACATTGAGGTGCTAAAGTTACTTCAAATTTAAAAAAAGCAACTTTATTAATGTGGGTATAGTTTGGTTACTTCAAATCACATATATATCGAAATATGGTGATTGCTTTACCTAAAACTTTTGTTACGTGCAAGTGTATAAGGCCCCTATAGTGAACATTTTTGGTTTAATGTACCTTTTACTTTATACGACTTTTTTAGGCTCAAACTTTCTTACTTGAGAATAAATACCCACCCTTTAATTCGAAATGATCAACAAGTAAATGGATGAAGTTTGTTCTTTCAAGTCAATCGAGAAGGATGCATATTAACTTACATGTTCACAGTTTAACGAAAGTATTTTTGTGATCGTTTTTTACTATTTTTCTGGCTACTAACAAATTGTGTACCGAATGAGGTTTGGACCTTAAATCATATGTGCCTGGCCATTATGTGAACTTGGTGGTGGCTTCTTCATGTGAAATGATGTTTCTTTTTTTCTTTTTGCAAATGGTTTTATCTGTTTTTCTTTCTTCATAAAAAGCTGTCTCTGTTATATGGAGGTTTAGAGTTTTGGACAGCAATTAGGGTCTTTCCCTTACGGAAACAAGTCTTGTGGGGCTTCATTATACTGGTTTTAAGAGCTTGGGCTTACTGGGCTTACAATTTGACTCGTATAATATGTATCCAACACACATTTGGGCCTTTACTGTGATAGACCCGTTTGTGCACCTTTTAACACCACCCAAAATCGTATTATCCTCTCATATTTTGTTTGATTTTACGTTGGAATGAATCTGGTAGAATTATGGTGAGAAAATGATAATAAAATCAGCCCTGGTTGACATCTTAAACTACAAAGATGAGAAAAAAAGAAGACAAAAATGAGTGATGAACACATAGATACATTTGTTTATCTTAACTTGACTTAAAAGCCCAATCACCCAATTGCTCTAAGATTAGAACATTTTGCTTTTTACTTGTCTTCTAATTCATGCTAAACTAATATAAAACTTTCCATACAAATAACAAGCAACATAATTCCTACCATATGCCATCATTTGCTGCATACATATCTGATTTTTCCATCAATGGACATGTCTCACATTCAAACCCAAAAACCAGTCTCCCCCCACTGCATTAATATTAACAGAAACGATCCAAATATCAATTGAAAATCTCATCAAATCATGCCAGAGAAGGAGAAGATGGGAGTTTTTCTCAGGATCTACTAAACAAAGTTGCAACAATAAACCTCCTTGGCGAAACCAATTAACCAGTTTCCTAGAATCAACACCTGTTCATGTTATCGCCATCACATTGCTCCTATGTGATCTTGATTTGGTAGTTCTTGAACTCTCCGAAACTTTAGTTTCTTGTCCACCAAGCAAGAGAATATAATTAGCAAGAAAGTAGATGTCTTGTACTATTGGGTAGGAGTTGGAATCTTGAAGATTCTAGCTACCAAGAGTGTGTCATTAGTAGTAGGGTGCGGGAGCTCATTTTTTAAAGGACCAGGTTGGTAGCCGACGGTGTTGTTTTGATTGGAGCATTGGTGTCGGAGATTTTGATGGAAAGGGTTGGGTCGGTTTGATTGTGGTGGTGAGCTTGTGGCGGGTTTTGAGGGTTGTTGAGAGCGTTTTTGAGCTTAGTGACGAGGCCATTGAAGTACAAATAACGAGCATATTATGTCAGTTGCAGCAGGCAGAAAATGAAAAGCTCGCGAGGATTATATCTGAAAAGGATAAAATTATAGAAGAATTGCAAAGAGAACTTGCTAAATGATTTTATATGCAATCAAAAGTATCAACATATATAATGATTATCTAATTATCCCATAACTTATGTGTATAGAGGTGAGATCAATATATACAATTCATATTTGTCATAGAACTAATGAACCAATTATAGCTATCTATTTTTTTTATCTAAATTAATAAAAAATTAGTTTTGACATTTTTTTAAACACATATCTTGCAAACGATAAATCTTCAAGCTACAAAAAATACATCATCGCGACGAGAATTAAATTATTTTTCCATAGATATGCATCGTTATATACTTTCGACATTTTTTTTTTTTTTTTTCGCCCAGAAAAATCATGTTATGTAATATGACATGGATACGTGTAAGATTATTAATTTAAGTTTTGATTTTTGCATATCAGAAATATTTATTTTGAATATTGGTATATTATAGAAATATCTGAATAATCGCAATTTTGCTGTTTTTATATGTAGCGAAATTGTTGCAGAAATGCGTGTCCGAAACCGTTGCTATTGAATTGTTACAAAATTCATTGCAAAATATTTTGTTGAAAATATTTCTATTGCAAATACGGTTTGTTGCAAAATGGTTAGAAAAGAGTCTCCGTTGCAAACACTTGTGCCAGTTCCAATGAAAATTTTCTGTTAGAAAACTGTTGCAACTTTTTTTGGGTTGTTGCAAATCCGTAGCAAAAAAATTTTCTATGGAGCATTAATACAACGGTGCAAATCTGTTGCAACTCCGTTGCAATTGACCATTTGCAACGGGTTTACAACGGATTTGCACCGTTGCATTAGGCCAGTTGTGTTGTAGTGATATGATTCGTAAAAATCACATATGATTTGATTTTTACAAATCATATAATCACATGTGATTCGTAAAAATCACATATGATTTGATTTTTACGACTCACGTGTGAATTTTACGAAGCAGGGCAACATAAATCATATGTGATTTTTGCGAAGCAGGGCAACACTAATAGGTCACATATGATTTTTACGACTCACGTGTGAATTTTACGAAGCAGGGCAACATAAATCATATGTGATTTTTACGAAGCAGGGCAACATAAATCACGTGTGAATTTTACGAAGCAGGGCAACATAATCACATGTGATTCGTATGTTGCCCTGGGCGATTTTTTTTTTAAAAAAAAAATTCATCGAAAGTATATAACAATGCATATCTATAGAAAGATAATTTAATTCTCGTCGCGATGGTATGATTCTTTTCGCGCAACGATTAACGGTTTGCGAGATATTTAATTTTTAAAAAAATGTGAAAGCTTATTTTTTATTTTGATAAAAAAAAATAAATAAATAAATAGTTAAGATTGATTCGTTTATTCTATGACAAATATGAGTTCTATATTGAACTTTTATCTATGTGTATATATGTTTGTGCTTGGTACGATTTTTATATATGTAAACATAATTGGTAGAGCGACATGAAGTAATTTCTCAACATTTCTATTCACATCATGTACCATGTCATCAAGATAACCTGTTAAAAATAGGAAACTATATCCATGAAGTCAAAATCATCAATCAACATATGAAAGCTACCAATGTCAAGATATCATACACATACCAAGTATGCTGTCTATAAGCAGGTGTATTTTTGGCACAAATTTGTGGGTCAATTTGGGATAAAAATGATCCAAATCGATCAAACATTTCAGAAAAAAGTTTAAAATGTATGTTTAAATTTCAAAAGCATAAAACCGCCTAGACTACTATACTAACAATATTTTAACAAAAATAATATTGTTAATCAAATGTAGTACGGTAGTACCTGATAATAACTTATACGTAGTATCATCTAAAGAAATGGATGATAATTCTTTGTTGGTCAACCTGCGCGCGTCTCGATCACCTGATCTGCAAAATTACCTGCAAACTTTTTTGACCCATTACCTTACCCTGAAATTCAAAAAACATTACCTATTAATATTAGCTAGCCTACTGGAATTATATGAAGCAGGGCAACATAAATCACAATACTTCAACATCAAAAGAAGCTTAACACATGAAAAATATCCAACAAAGTCACAATCTTCAAAGTACATTTAACACCATCAACCAAAACATACAATAATCCAAGAAAGAAACAATTTTAAAAACACATTTGAAAAGTTTAGTCTGAAAAAAAAAAGGAAAGTCGACATGGCAGGGTCTCAACTTGACAGCTTCTACAGCATCGAACTCTGGCACTGCTACTAGCATCAGAACCGGCATGTGCATTGTATTTGATTATTTTGCTTGACCTGAAAAAAAATAAAAATAAAAGAGAAATGATTTTTTGCACAATTTTATAGTAGGAGCTAACAAAAGAGATACTAGAAGGAATGAAAGCCAAGCTTAGATAGTTGAACTAATGAGTATGCAACTGATGAGAGATGCTATATAGGAAGAAATGAAAACGAACATCAACTAAAAGCCATCAGGGATTGCAAACACAAAATTAGAACACAATCAAAAAATCCCTGCAAAAGGCCGGAAGCAGCCTCTCTACCTTCGTGTAGGGGTAAGACTGTCTAAATCTCACCTCCTCCGTACCTCGTGGAAGACGGGATTGGGTAACGTTGAAATCAGATGAATAATATCTAAACATAAAGCAACTTTCTCATGGACCAGCGTGAATTTATGTGATATACTGAAAATGAGTGTGCATATACCTTGAATATAAAATTGTAGTTTTTGCAGGTTAGGAAAGTAAACATATAAATTGTTAATTATTTTCCAATGTGTAACACCATACTAATAACTGGCTACCATACGCTTGAAGTAACACAATTCAGCTCCTATGACCTATATCTATACAGCGCGCGAAGATTGTTAGAAGGTCATGTTTTGATTTACCTATTTCAAGCTTCCTACTTCACCTAAATCAAAGGGGGACAAAACGCCATTCCAGACTCAGATATATTCAAACAAGAGAGCAAACAAAAAAGTAAATTTTTACCAGAAAAGTGAACTTATGAGTCGTAAAGATCTCCTGATACCATTGGGCCAAAGGTCACTTAGCAGAAAAATAGTTATAAATTGGAAAAATTTTAGTATAGTTTATGAATCAAACTCACAAGCAAAGGGTTGTAAAGATCGACAGATAGCATTTTACTAAAGGTCACTATAATATGCAGAAAATTAGAATAGCATACATTTAAGGAACAAAGACCAACATTCTATCATACTGTAAAAAATAGAAGCCTCGTTTACAGAAGTACAACAGTCATCAAAAGTAAAAATAGTCAAAAATAGAACTCACCTTAGGACTCTGGATGATACTCGTTGCCTGCTCTGGATGGTGCTCGTTGCCTGTATCTTTCTGTTCAGTCTCTTTTTCAAAATGTGGAGATACAAGACTTTCGACATATGAACACGCTGCCAAAATCCCATTCGTATGGCCAAACCATGGAATTGGATCATGAAGAAACGGCCTCGTATTTGGAATGAGTTTTGAGACCTTGAAAGCATAAACTGCATCTGGCTTCATCTCCTTTTCACACCCAAATTGTTCCCATGAGTGCTTGTTATTGTAGTCCTTCATTACCCATAAGTCATTAGGAAGAAATTCAGATCTGAATACACACAAACAACCTTCTAATGTCCCTAAACGCATTGATAGGTAGTCTTGAGCAATCTCAGATTGGTAGCTCACATTTTCGGGTTTAGGGAATTCATTAAACTTTTCAGTTGATAAATTAAATGAAAGAATTATGATCTTTTTAGATAAAATATCATATGCCACCCAATGTAGCGACCCTTTGCATAAGACACCCATCCAAGTTAGCCAAACGAAATTTACGTCTCCAAGATCCTTCCACTTGTTAGATCTCAAACTTAATACTTTAATGTACATACAGTTCCCACCTTTCCCATGCTTTTCAAAAGAAAAGATCCCACCTTTCTTATACCCTAAGAATACCTTGTAATCATCGGTTGTTTCATCATAACCAAAACCCCAACAAAAAGCATCATCAGTTCTAGAGATTTGGGGCTCAGTTACTTTCTTTACTTCTGTTGTAGAAGGATTAACTACCACAATATTAGTAAAGAGATCGGAGGTGCATACAAGACCATGACATGAACCAAGTATACCGAGGTCATAGAACTCAGCGGCCTTGACACTAGTATAATAATGATGATTTTTATGGTAACCAGGCCACATAGAGATAACAAGTCTTCTGTCTCCAAATGCATCATTGTTTTGATCACGGAGACAGCTATGCTTCAGATGGGATTTTATGAAATCACGGCGAGAGATCAATTTACACCATGACTTACACACGCTCTTGCATCGGAACAGATCCCTAACACTCAATCTTATCAGAATCTCTTCTTGGATTTCCGGTGGAGAATGTTCCATTGAAACCCTAGGTACGGCGCATAGGGTGCGGAAAGGGGGAAAGGGGTGTGTGTGTGTGTGTGTGTTAGATTAAGATATTTCTTAAGAAGTATGGTAATTACTACATACTCAAAGACAAACCGTTGGTTTAAGAGGTTTTACCGACATATTACCGCATGGAGATATTCTTTTACTGCAATAACTTTTTCTATAAATGACTACATATGGTTAAGAGTGCCATTTACATACTTAGACCAAAACAAAGTCCTCAAACCACCGCTAAGATTATTAGCCTAATAAAGATCATCACGATCATCCATAATATCTTTATTTCCATTTTTCAAAACACTGTTAATGGCATGCCTTTTTTGAACACAAAATAACCTTTGAGGTTACATTTTATTAAAATTTAAGAAAATTAGACCATCCACCAGAATCCGCATAGTAAAACATCTACTCAGAATAACAGGACATACAAATTCATATCTCAGAAGTTTCTTTTTACTTCCTAACTGATGACCAGAGCCATCAGACTACACACTTAGCAACTGATACGAACCAAAACTGATCCTATTGACAATCAAACAGCCACTCAGAATAAGAGGATATATCATTTCATGGTTTTTAGCACATTCCGAAACCATAAGTTTGTACATAGTAAGCAAGCTGCAAGTCAAATGAATATAAATGATGTCGGAACCTCAAGCTTGACCATAAAACTAATTGGAAGGTTATATATCAGTTCGTTGTGCAATTGATATATAGCCGCTGAACATAACAAAAATAATCTAGTTATTCATGGTTGCAAGCTAGCATAGGCAAAGATGATCAGTCATTTTGTGTCCGATATTTTTCAAAGGCATCTGTGCTATATTAGCATGCAAAGTACAGATTTTTATCAAAGACTTTTCAAAAAACTAAGTAATCATAACCATAACACTAACAGCCTGATATCTCTTTCTAGTATTCATAAGTAATGAACACATTTTTCTGTTTAAAATTCAGTAATCAAAACTTTTAAAAGGTGATCTAGCTAGATCGTTGACGATATTTGAGTGAAAATATTGTTTTCCACTCACCTTATGAAAAGGCGAGCACTATAATGGTTAGGCTTCTCAGTGTAAAATCACTTCGCATACAGTGTTAACGTGAACAAAGATCATCAATGTTTCGACATGTGCTAAAAGTAACAAGATAACAGTTTTAGATATCCCCAACACAAGTTACCAAAATTCTTGAAACAAGGAATACTATAAAGTAGAACTGATTAGAAGGTAGATCCCTAGTGAACAAGCCAAACTCATACAGCAATACCCTGCCATCCTAACCACTTTAAAAGCATCGAATTGTGGCACCCGATACACCAGCAAATCATCAAAGTGCGCCACTTGGTCCACCAACAAAGGATCTTTCTTAATTAACTGAGAAATTAAAAGTGTGAAGTGAGTGAATGCAAAACATTAAAAACTAGCTACTGATGATAGACATAGCAAGAACATAAGTGAATGAAAACAAAATGCATGACTTTAGCCACCATTGAGACATCAGACATGGTATTTAACAAATCACAAATTCAATTCCTCGAATAACCTTAAGCTTTACAGGAAAATTACTTCTTATGTGGATGGTCAAATGACCATAAGAAACCGAATGCTTCAACTTTCCAAAATGATTGGATGGAAACATTAAAAAAAAAAAAAAAAAAAAAAAAAAAAAAAAAAAAAAAAAAAAAAAAAAAAAAATCAGACTTATAAATAATTCTACAGTATATAGATTGTGATAAATCAAACCACCATGAAATAACATCATGATTGGAACTTACCTTAGTACTCCTATTGCCATCCATTGCCTGACTCTTTCTCTTCAGTCTCCTATCATCTTGCAGAGAGTTTTCAATTATTTCAGAACCTTTTGTAAGTGCAATGGCACTGCTCACATAATTAGAAGCTTTTGAATTTGCTTCTGATCCTTTTCCTTTCAGTCCTTTGTCCATGAATGTGACTCCGTTAGATCCTTGTGGCTCCGGATTCTGAATATGGGGAGTTACCAGGCTTTGCACAAATACTGGGTAACCAATCAACTCTTGAGCCCTAATGAGACGCGTATTAGTATAACAAAATACATTTTTTTGGGGAATGTATTCCTTCAGCTCTTTCAAATAGTAAATAACGTCATGCTTCATAATTCCATCACGTGGCATCAAATCCCAAGATTGTTTTACAGTTGTTTTTCATTATCCATATGTGATAGGGATACATTTCACGATAAAATACACACAAGTTTTCTTCCATAATCCCCAAACTCATAGTCTGACAACGACGACCAATACAAGATTTATAGAATGCATCATCAGGTTGTGGGATTTCTTTAAATTCCTCATTAGATAAATTAAATGAAAGAATGACTTTCTTTTTGTTTTGATCATACATAAACCAATGTAGCGCCCCATTGCATAAGGTACCAACCCTGCTAATACACGTATACTTAACATCTCCAACGACTTTCCAAACATCTGATTTCAAACTTATCACTTGAAAACATGTCAAATTTTCACCTTTCCTAAACCCTAATATAACCTTGTAATCATATGTGGATGAATCATAACCAAAACCCCAACATAATGACATAATATGAGGAATTTCGGGATTCCTCAGATTTTTCACATCTCTTGTCATGGGATTGGATACTATAACTTGAGCATCAAAAGGAGAGATACATACGAGGCCATTCGAAGAACCAATAAGGTGACAATTATGGACGTCAAAATGATGGTCATCAACTTCATAACAACGTAAGGTATTATCATCAAAATAGCCACAACCAAACCTAGACATAACTATCCTTCTGTGTCTAAATCCATTTTTATTGTTGATATCTTTGTAGTAACTATGGTGCATATGGGATTTAATAAAACAAGGGTCGGATATTAAAGTATTCCATGACTTACACACGCACTTGAATCGGATGAGATCCTTCACGTCCGATGCTATCAATATCTGCTCAATCATTTCATGGGCAAGCTCTGCCATAGAAACCCTAGTTGTGTGTTATATTTTTGCCCCAAAAATCACGTGAATTCATTAAGTCAAAACTATTCTATGATGCGTTTGCAATAAGGGGAGTTTAGTTTTTACAAATCAACCATCTCATTGTTAAGTTTACATATAGAAATTCGTAATTAAATAATTACCATTATATTTTTAGAAAAACAAATCTTATTATTTCGAGGCTAAATGACTAAAATCCAAAATTTTAAGTATCATCAAAAACTTCTGTAAATATGAAATTAGACCAGGCCCACTAGAAGCCCAAAATCCAAAATTTTAAGTATCATCAAAAACTTCTGTAAATATGAAATTAGACCAGGCCCACTAGAAGCCCGACAAAAAAAGCTGCAAAAAAATCGCCGTTGCCGGGGATCGAACCCGGGTCACCCGCGTGACAGGCGGGAATACTTACCACTATACTACAACGACTTGATGTTATTAATATTGATTAAATACTTACTTAACGTGTTAATATGTGTTTGAACATCAAAAACTTAGTGGCAGTGTTTAATTTAATGTCAAAGTGCCAAAAAAACTATAAACTGGCCAGTGATTCATAATAGCATAAGCTAGTTGTTGGTTAGTACATGATTTTAAGAACAATTATGTAAACCTTTAATGATGATTAGCTTTTTACTCAGAAAAACCACAAGGAACTAACATAATGGGTCTTATGAACATATAAATATAAAGATAAAAAATTCACTCAACAATGTTCAGCAAAAGTTTTGCTGCAAAACATTTTGCGGACTTCGTTCAGCGGAACATTTATAGATAAAATACCGATGTACGTGCTTATGTGACAAATGATATGTTTTGTTCGTTAATGAAAACACATACTGCCACATAATATTTGATCGTATACTTACTAAAAAAATAAATTCATTCATATAGAGCAAAACTAAATAGGTTCATCAATAAACTAGCAATCAAGAATCAAGACAATGAGTAGATCTTATCAATAATCACATCACAAGGTGAAGACATAAGCATATGCACAAAAGCTCCTAACTTTATTTTCTTAAGTCAACTCATGCTTATGACAAATTTCACATTTTCTGAAATAAATTAACTTAAAAAACTTACAGAGTTACAGAAATCATCCAACATAAGTTATGTATATGAAAGACATTAAATGAAAGTTACTTAAAATCACTAAACACATAATACTAGAACCGACTGAAAGATAGATCCTTAACTGAAACACAAGCTAGCAAAGTTCATACAACAATTCTGCGTCATGATAACTGCTTAAACAGTAGCAAACTCTATGACTCGCTCCGGAACCAATGTTTCTTCAATTCCTTAATCAACTGAGAAATCAAAAAATACGAAGTGAGTGAGTGCCAAATAAGATGGTATATGCAAAGAACAAAAAACGAGTTACGAATTAAAAGAGAAGTGAACGAAGGCCATTTATAATATCTTTTAGAAATTTTATTAATAAAGAGTTAGCGCCGGTTCAGGTGCCAGCAATGTGAACAGTGTTTTGAGTATCCAGAGTCACACTAATCACTTGTTCTATCGACTACTAATAGGCTTCAAATCCACTACCATAAGTCCAAGTTCAAACTAGTACAGAGGACTTTATGTGATTCTACATGCTTCAGACAAACACCCATTGCCAGAGCTTAAACCTTTTAATTGGGAGGGGCAAACTATAGGAAGGGCGAAAAATTAACTTTCTTAACATATAAACTTTTAATACATAGCGTAAATTAGTAAAAGAATCAAATTTGTAGAAGGCCGGGCCAAGATCCATACGAGTCTTGCAGTAGCTCTGCCTTTGCGAACACCTCACATACACAAACATAAAGTTTTCCTACGAACACTACAATGAGTATTGCCATATAACCGGAAGATGTCAGTGTATTTAAACAACTACAAGCGGTACAATCTGCAGAAGATCATATATAATAGTATATACTTGGAATAATAAATAATCATAAGTCACAAGGAACTCTATTGACTGTATTATGTTATAAAAAGGATAACTAAACAAATCATAATTAAAACTCACCATAACACTCCTCTTGTTATTCTTCGCCTGCCTCTCCCTCCACTGTGCCACTAATATGAGGAGATACAAGGCTTTGCACATATATAGGAAACAAAAGAACCACCCAAGTCGTGTACAATAATTCATGAGGAATGTCCTGATTCACATGTCTCAAACAGTGCACAGCTTGATACTTTATATCAAACCCTCGTCCCACCATTTCCCAAGACTCTTTTACTTTGTAACTCTTCATTATCCATAAATCATGGGGTTGCGATTTTTGGAGATGTATGCATAGACAGCCTTTCACAATACCCAGAGCATGAATAACACAAAATTTAAAGTCTAAATCACCAGGGTGGGGGATTTCATTAAATTCGTGTTCAGATAAATCAAACGAAAGAATTACTTTATTCTTATTTTGATCATTCATTAACCAGTGAAGCGCTCCATTGCATAATGTTCCAATAAAACTACCCCGGGTATAGTTCACTTCTCGGACAAATTTCCACTCATTTGATTTCAACATTAATACTATAAAACATGTCTGATCCTTACCATTCCTCACACCTAGTACAACTTTGTAATCATCTGAAGCTACATCATACCCAAAACCCATACACCACGGACTGGTTCCGGTATATTGCATGCTTGTCAGTGTTTTCACGTCTCTAGTAGCGGGATTGACAATTAAAAATTCATGATCATAAATAAACAGGCATACTAGACCATTGGATGAACCAACAACAGTACAATGTCGAGATTCAAGAAACCAGTCACACATTTGACCGTGTGAAAGCGACAAGCAAACAGGTAAATCAGCTATAACGATCCTCCGATCACCGATTTCATTACTGTTGTGATCATTAATGTAACTACGGATTAGATGAGCTTTAATAAAATGAGATCTGGAGATCAAAGATTTCCATGACTTACATACGCTTTTGCATCGGATGAGATCCGTGATATCCAATCTTACCAGTATCTGCTCCTGGATTTCAGGAAGAATCTCTGACATTGAAACCCTAAGGCCAGAAAGAAAGAAGAATGGTGGCGCACGATAGCGTAATTTTTTTCTATGGTATATAAATATTAGGGGCTCAAGTAATTAGTACTCATAAAAATGCAAAGCATTATCCCAAATAACTTTTACCAAGCATTTTTTACCAGATAAAGTTGTTCATTTACCGGGGTGACTTTTATTAACCTGCCAAATATGCTTGATAAAACATTACATACTAACAAGGTATTATAAGTAAACACAGCATCACAGCCTTCAACCAGAGAAACCCAATTTATCAGAACATTTTGAACATGAATAAACATTTAAATTATCGTGTTACGCAGTTAAGACTTGGTTTTATGATTTTTCGTCAAAATTCAGCCCAAAAAGTTGTCACTCAGTATATACGGTCCAATAGTTTTCTTTTTATAAAAGATTCAGGCCAACTAACACAATCACAATCTTAACCTAAATTAGTCTAAACACAAAGGGTAAAGTGATATTCCTCTAATGGCAGGGATTATCGGATGTTCCTCTAATGGCAGGGATGATCGAGTTGAATGGATACCCGATTCTTCCTGTATGAAATGGGACGGACCTTCCCCTACTTATACGAGGGGGCCGAGGGCGAGGGCTGACCCTATTATCAGAACATTTTAGCAAAGTGGACTCTTTTATGAACAGCATTGGTCAGCGAACATTCCCTTCACTACCCAATTTATCAGAACATTTTAAACATGAATAAATGATGTCTACACCAATGGTGATGTACTCTACCTATGCATCAAACGCTTGAACACTAATTTAGGCCAAATGCTGGCCGGATTAAATCACCAACGACACCAGAACAAGTGCATAATGATCAAAGTTGTCTACAGTTTCAAATTTATCTTTACAATGACAAATCCATTTAGGACGGCAATAAGATATGAAGAGCCCATGATTGTGAATGCTATAGTACATCAACCTGAATAGATAATTTTCTTGTAAAGTATACTATAGTTCATATCAGTGACATGGGTGTGACTTTTCATTTAACACACATGGTCAACTGCGGTACGATATTAACAAACAACATCAAGCTCGACTTGGAACATTAATGAAGTAAAGATAGCCATATATCACTTGGTCATGGGAATATAGCAACAGCACATATAGCACAAAACCCTTATTTTAATCTTAAGATCTGAAGTACTCACCGTCGGCCATCGGGAACTGAAAACAGTCTATATTCTCTTGGGGCTACTTGATAAGTTCTTTGGTACTATATTTTAAGACACAAATTAAATCTTGGTAAAATTAGACTTAGTCTACTTATTTCTCTTCATAAACAGATCAGCAACTGATGTACTTTGTCACTCATAGCTTTCATAAGACACTGTAAAAATCGACTGTTCATCTTTTTTCTAGTCTTACAAAATAGTTTCTCATACTAATATTGTTATCATACCCAATACAGACATATGTTCACCAAGAAATAACATGATACATTGCCATATTGTGCAATTTTAGATAGGAAAAAGTAGTAGGACTACCATTGGTTCCATATTTACATTTTTAGAGCATTGTCAACACCATGAGACAAGATATAAGAGCACAGTAACACTTGAGAATGCTATTAGTAGTAAACAATATTATCCAAAACAATTTACCAAAAAACGACAGAAACAACTGGAAGATAGACAGAAGCATGGATCTTTAAACCAACAATATCTTGACATCTGAACTCCAAGAATATCAAACCCCGATACTCATTTCAGAAACCAGAGGATCTCCCTCTATTAACTGTGAAACCAATCAGAAGTAAATGAATTCCCAATTTGTAGTACAATAATGTGTAGTCAAAAAACAAAACATGACTTTATAACTATAAAAAAGATCGTTTCACATTTGACTTTAACAAAAACCAGAAAAAGAAATAAAGATCTTTGGATTCAGCCACTATACATGGTGGCATGACCAATAAAAAATGGGTTTATTTGAGTCTAATATTTCCTCTATGGGTTGGTCTGGGCAGAATTTTAAATGTCAGAATCGACGGTTGTTTAAAATATCATCCGAAGTGGCCATCAATGAATAAAGAGTTCAATAAGACTGAAAAAAGAATCTAAAAAGCCAGAAGTTTGACAAACTACCTATGACCAACACCATCGCAAGAACGCCTTACGCCTGCATCATACTTTGTGACCTTTGTCGTTATCACCACACCACCACTAATCAACTGCCTCCAACACCACCAACCGACGGCCACTGATACTACCATTCAGGGTCAACAAGATATACGCAGGATCATTTTCCCTGTCCAGAACATCATCAGGCTGCAGTTCCCAATACTCTTTTACATTGTAGTTTTTCATTATCCATTTGATATATATCGTGTGTCATCAGGTTGGGAATTTCTTTATGTTCTTGTAAGCTTCATCATTCATGAACCAATGACAACAATGCTGCATATAAGAAACTAGCTTTTTGATCCAGAATTATGACATACTAATTAAGGAGATGAAATTCCTCAATAATTCTCCAATTGCTGAAACTGAAACAAGACGGTTAAAGCTCAACTGATATTATTTGCAGCGCTGATGGCACCATAGCACACACTATTAATAAACACAGCAATAGTTTAAAACATGTTGAGAAACACAAAAGTTATAAAATCACCAAATAGAAATTAAAAATCCACAAAACATTACTGAAATCCTAAAAATCATACTAAAATGTCACTGAGAAACATTGAACACAAGATATTAAAAACAAAAAGAAGATAGATCCCTACTGCAACATGGTCCAGCAACAAACAAATTTCTTATAGCAGTGCATGTCATATTGACTTCTGCAACAGCATCAAACTGTTGAACTTGGTGCAGGAAATGATGGATCTTCCTTGATTAACTGAAAAGTATAAAAGGCAAGTGAGTAAAAATTATTGGAACTGAAAAAATAGCAAGAAGACCATTCAGTGTCTAAAAAGTTCTCTAACTGTAGCAAGGTTTTATAGATGGGTACCAGACATAAAAAAAATAATATTAATAATAACAAAAAGCTTCTTATACAAACAACAAAACGATTTCAAATGAGTTATGTACTAAGTTACTCACTTCAGATCATATATACGTACTTAATTTCCAGTTTATTAGGATTGTCAGATGATCGTAAGTTTGTGCTTTACAATTTCCAGTTGTCCGGCGTCATTTAAGCTAGATGGGGTGGTCGTATGGAGACAAAACACCAATCCAGGCTCAGAGAAAAAAAAAGTCAACCAACTGATACATTGATGTCTCTAAACAGAACAATAACAAAAACAACGATTTGTAACATCTACTGAGTATATTGGGCTAAAGATCACCTAGTGGAAGGTATACAATATATGACACCTATAACAATGACACATTCTCAATGAGGTTATAACCTCGAATACACAGTTTACAATAATTTTAGCAGCCATCAGAAACAATAAGATTGATAAAGCATATATGAAAAATTACAATATAACAATGGGAACCGACCTTAGGACTTCTCACATTACTCATTGCATGCTTCTTTCTCTTCAGTATCCTGTAAAAAATGTGGAGATACAAGACTTTCCACATATAAAGGTGCCCCTAATAACAAAAGACTGTCACACACTTTTTCGTTCCACATGGGCTTCTTATTTTGAACATAACTCTTCAATAATTTTAGGCAGTGCACGACGGTATATGTATATTTATCACCAACCCGAAATGACTCCCAAGAATGTTTCTTATTGTATTCCTTCATGACCCAACCATCGGAACCAATATTAATACAAAGACTACCTTCCAAAATCCCCAAATTGAAAAATGGCTGTTCAGGGAAAAGAGATTTATTCTTCAAATCCTCTGGTTTAGGGACTTCCATAATCTTCTCCTTTGACAAATCAAATGAAAGGATTACACGATCTCTAGATGAAGTATTATATGCAATCCAATGAAGTGCGCCTTCGCATAAGACACCCATTTGTTTTACAAAGCAATAGTTTACCTCGTCAACAACCTTCCAAGTATTCAATCTCAAACTGAAAACTAGAAAGCTAGTATAATTATTCTCACCTTTCATGAACCCCAATACAACCTTATAATCATCCATAGATGAATCATAACCAAAACCACGGCAGAAAGACTTCGTCTTTAGAATTTCGGGATATGCTACTTTAGCTACCTCTCTAGTTGAGGGATTAATTATTACAATTTTAGTAGGATAATCGGACACGCAAACTAGACCATTGGAAGTACCGAGTAGATGGGGGTCACTGAGGTCGGTGACACCCTTGCGAATGTCAAACCGACCATACCAAAATCGACCCGAACCGGGAGACATAGCAAGTCTTTTTTCGTGATCTGCACTGAGATTACTATGGTTAATATGGGATTTAATGAATTGAGGTTCAGAGATCAACTTTTTCCAAAACTTACACACACTCTTGCATCGAATGAGATCACTGACATTTAATCTTATCAGTATCGTCTCAACGATGTCAGGTGGAATATGTGCCATTGAAGCCCTAACTTCGGAAAATTGGGTGCAGAAAGGGGATAGTATGTGAGTTGTGTTTTGCAATGAGATATTCCTTCGAAGATATTTATTAGGGAGTACAGTAATTGCAAATCACATATAGACAAATTGTGGTCTAGAAGGATTTTACACAAGATACCGCATTAAAATATTTCTTTTACCGAGATAACTTTTTTAAAAGTTACTTCATATGCTTAATTAGTGGTTCTATTCAGAATCACATAATTACCGAAAGTGTGCCATTTTCTCTAAACGAATTAAAAATAAAAGCATATTTATTTTGGCTTTTCACCAATTACCAGTGTAATCTAGAAATCATCAAAACGTACAAAAAATTTCCATCTAAATATTTCTCAACAATCAATAGTATAGAAGAGCGTATATACTTAAAAACCAGCAGGCAACCTCATCACAGAGTCAATTTCCTAGGCTATTTGCAATGACTATATATCTATCAGAAGTTTCTTCATCATCATCATTCGATCTACCAAAACTAATATAAATCAGCAGTAAGATTATTAGTCCAGATCGACGTGATCGTCAATGGATAATTTATTTCCATGATTGAAATCACTGTTAATGACATGCTGTTCTCTCTAGTCTCGACATTCTCCCTTCATATCTGAGCCAGTATAGATATATTATCATTGTGTTTAAGCATATTTGGAAAAATCATAAAGAGGGGTCTAGCCGACACATATTTAAGAAAACATTACATAGTAACAAGGTTTCATTGGTAAGCACAGTCATCATAGCCTTCAACCAGAGCAATATAATTTATCAGAACATGTAAATATGAATAAAAGATGTAGATATTGGTTCATCAGAAGCATAATCTCAACCTTTTTATTCTAGCAAATCAGACTCTTTTAGGAACTGCAACACCTGGTTAGCTGACACTCAGTTCTCAAGTATCATGCCTTACCGGTTTTTCACTGAGTCTACATTCTTTTTTGGAAAACCAGGTGATTGACTTTTATCGAATAGCTGATATCCAGGTGTTTGACTGCAGTTATAAACAGATAACATCAAGCTCAACTTAGAACATTATAGGAGTAAATAAGTGATACATGTTCACTGAGCATTGGCATAAAGGTCAACTAGATGATGTACTTTGCCACTACTACCTTGCATGAGACACTTAAGAAATTGATTGTTAACTTTTTTTTTCAAAATGCAAGCAATACATTATCCATACAAATTTCAAGAAAAATACCTACATACCTCGTGGATAGAAAAATAGGACGATATTTACAACTAAAAACTGATGATATTAAGAACATTGTCAGCACAAGATAACATATAAGAACATATAAAGTAAAACTTACGAATGAAAATAGTATCAAACAAAATCATCCAACCGAACTATTAAAAAAAACGTCAAACACAATTTATCTAAGACAAGTTGACACATATTAATGAAAATCATCAAACAGGAAATGATAAAAATTCAGGAAGATAGACCCTGAACAGAAGCATGGATCTTTAACCAGTTAATGTCTTGACATTTGAACTCCTTCAAGAACATCAAACTATGGCACTCGTTTAACAAGCCAAAGGACAACCTAGCCACGTACGACCAACACCATCACAACAATGCCTCCTTCATACTTTGTGACCTCAGTTGCAATCGCCGTCACCACCACCAATCAAATGCCTCAAACACCACCTACAGGCGTACGCAAATGCTACCAGACAGAAATTCCACATCCACTGTGTCAACATAACATCAAAATGTAAAGATCATATTTAATTTACAGAAAAAGCGTCTATTAGCAATGACAGAAAAGTACTATAAAAACATATGGCACTGAGCTACCATGTTAGTAAAGTTGTATTATGTAACGAAAGAAGGAACAATGAAACAATATCATAATTATAACCCACCTTTGATCTTACATGAACATGAAGAGATCTCATTGGTCTTCCATTAACATGGGGAGATACAAGGCTTCGAACAAATATAGGTGCCCTCGTATTTCAGAAGTTTCTGCCCAAATCTTAAAACCAGCATAGAAGGGACTATCGTATGAAATGTAATCATTCATTGTCAACAAGCAATAGGCAAGAGCATTATCCCTGCCCACAACATGATCAGGCAGAAGTTCCCAAGACCGTGTTACATTATAGTTTTTCACTATCCATTTGATATGCATGGAAGGATATTGATCTCGACATAAGCATAGACTTCCTTTGAAAATTCCCAGATTGTTATTATCAGCACATTTAAATTGTGGGTCATCGGGTTGGGGGATTTCTTTAAATTCCTCTCGGGATAAACAAAAAGAAACAATCACTTTCTTCTTGTTAGTTTGATCATTCATAAACCAATGAAGCGCTCCATTGCATAAGGTACCTGGCACACTTCCCATCGTGGTGATCCACGTATAGTTCACTTCTCCAACAACTCTCCAAACATTTGATTTCAAAGTTAAAACTTGAAAACGTGTCATAGTCTCATTATCTTTCACGAACCCAACTACAACCTTGTAATCATCTATAGATGAATCATAACCAAAACCCCAACATTTGGCCTCAGGAACTAAAATTCTTTCTACTTCTTTCACCTCTAGTTGTGGGATTCACTACTAAAACTCTAGCATCTGTTGTATAGAAGCATACTAGGCCATTAGAAGAACCAATAAGACGACGAGTACTGACAGGATGACAATCAGAAGTAGGATTGCTATTATGTGATATAAAGATCCTTTTATGTCTAGATTCAATATTCTCGCTATCATTGTTATAAATGTGTTTCAACTGCTCTTTAGCGAAATAAGGATCAGAGATAATAGAACGCCATGACTTACAAACACATTTGCATACACCTACTTGCTCGACATCCAAGCTTACGAGTATCTTCTCAAGCACATCAGGGATGAGATCTTCCATTCAAACCCTAGCAGGGTCTTCAAACAAAGAGATTTGAGATATGAAAAAGTAGACAGTAATAAAACATTTATGTGGATAAAAATCCCTATTTTTACTCTTCTGTTAATCCCGAGTTTTCCTCCTCTATGGACTCCATAAATATGAGATATGTAGGTACAAAATGATTTAGAAAGATTAGCATTTCAATAAAATTAAATGAAATGAAAAAAAAAGTGAGGAAAAAAGTAGGTTTATTTTGGTATTCTCAACTTGGAGATAATTAATTTTGGTTTTGTGTCTGGGCCAATCTATGGGCTATATATCTAATTATGAGCTCCTCTATAGGGCTGAATACAAAAACGTATCTGAGCCCACCAATTAATCAGTTGAAAAATAGAGCTCATAACAAAATTTCAAAAAGTACCAAGAATGTCATTATGCTCTAAAAGACGAAGTAATTATAAAATGTTTCATCGAGATTAAGTTCATCAAAATCTCTCCAAAAGCTTCTACATTTAGTGTTGTAATCTTAGTGTTTTTGGAAATTTTCTTTTATGGGGACCTTATTCTCTACTTTTATCTCTAACTTAAAAAAATATAACGTCATCTAAACCGGTTTTTAATGTTCTCGACACTTCTTTAGTGGTGAAAAAGCCATTCCCTTCTCAGAAACTAAAAAAGAAAAAGTGGGAAAATTTTCTACAACTAAACACAACCTTAATTTTCTTTTTCCTTTTTTCTTTTTTTATGCATTCAAATCGATGATAAACGCAACTTATATTTAACAAACGGGTTTTTGCATATATATCTTTCCGAAAATGGATAATTGCATATATATCCAAAGCATGCATAAAAACCATTGTATTATGTGCATAAAAAGTACCAAGAATGTCATTATGCTCTAAAAGACGAAGTAATTATAAAATGTTTCATCGAGATTAAGTTCATCAAAATCTCTCCAAAAGCTTTGACATTTGGTGTTGTAATCTTAGTGTTTTTGGAAAAAATTTTTTATGGGGACCTTATTCTCTACTTTTATCTCTCACTCAAAAAAATATAACGTCATCTAAACGGATTTTTAATGTTCTCGACACTTCTTTAGTGGTGAAAAAGCCATTCCCTTCTCAGAAACTAAAAAAGAAAAAGTGGGAAAATTTTCTACAACTAAACACAACCTTAATTTTCTTTTTCTTTTTTCTTTTTTTATGCATTCAAATCGATGATAAACACAACTTATATTTAATAAAGGGGTTTTTGCATATATATCCTTCCGAAAATAGATAATTGCATATATATATCCAAAGCATGCATAAAAACCATTGTATTATGTGCATAAAAAACTTGTACAAATGATATATATGCAATTATTCACTTTGCGAGGGATATATATCCAATTTTGCCTTTAATTAAACAACGTCAACAATGAACAACTCAATTTATTGATGAACAACGACAACTCTTTATGTTGATGAACAACGCTTATGATGAAAGTTTATTGATGAACAACGCATATAATGAAGAATTATGTTATTGGTGAACAATGTGCATTATGAAAACTTTTTTAATGTAGTGAACAATGCCTATAAAGAACACTCTTTTCCCTTTTTTATATAAACAATTTTTTTAAGCAAGTTTTTTTTTATTGATAAACAGTGAAAATAATAGACAACTCTTTTGTTGACTTTGTTTATTGATTAACAACGCTTATTTATGTGGCTTATTTATGTGACCAACAATCATTTAACTGATAAACAACTCTTTTTATTGATGAATTATGCATATGTTGAACAACTATTGTTAATGATGAACGACGCCTATGATTGGCAAACTCTTTACTGATAGAACAACTTTTTATTGATAAATAAGATATATGATGAACAACTTTAGTAATTGTAGGACCTTAGATATCACAACTTTATCACACAATGTAAGCTCAATATGAAGTAAAGGTGGTGACTTGGATGATGTATGTGGCGTTGGGATATATAGAGAAAGAGATGAAATATGGAACTTTATTAATGAGAGAAACACACACAATACACACACAAGCACACACATCAAATGAGCTTTGAGGTGTTTATATAGTAAGTTACATCATGCCCTAAAAGGCTTTCCATGGGCTTGATATAATGGGTTTGGTTTACATTTTCTAATAAAGGCTTACATGATATACTTAATAAGTACCAAGTCCATAGCCCAATATTCTTTAACTATTACAATACTTGTCGATTCAATCATGATCGTCACTTTTAATGCTAACAATCTCTCCCTAAGGGATGATCAGTGAGATCTCCCTTTGATTACATAAATGATCAACACTTCTAATGCTAACAATCTCCCCCTAAGGGTGATCATTGAGATCTCTCTTTTGTGACCTTGATCTTTGATCTTTGAAGCTTGTTCTCTTGAACTTTGAGTCTTTGTGTAATAGCTTTGCTAGGTCTTTTGTTCCAATCATGCTTTGTGAACTTTGATAAATGTCTTTTCAGCATTCTTTGTTCTTTGTTGTGGTTGTGATTCGGTGTCATCTGCCTTTTGTCACATCTTTGTCTTTGATGGTGAAACGCCTTTCCAACATGCTCATACGTCTTTAGTCTTTGTCATACATACATTTGTTGTTCCCGTTCATTCACTGATCTTTGCCACTTTACTTTGTAGATTCTTTCACATAACGTAGAATCTTTCTTTGAACATTACTTTGCTTTGATCTTAATTTGGTGAGAACTTTTCTTTGACTTCATGATGTCTATATGAGCATGTGGAAACTAGTGTGGTGGTGATGATTATAATGATTTAAGGGTAGTTGCATAGTGTGAAGACTCCTTCTAACCCTTACCAAGACCGTTCCTGAACCAGATACCCCCGAGAGGGCCTACTAGATCTACCTAAGTACATCAATGATTCAGGTGAGTCACTGGAGATCACCCCACGACTGTAGACCATTTTGGAAACACCACGAACACTAAGCGTAACCCATAAAGAATTACCGAAGTGACCTGCTGTCAGGGCTGTTTGATGTTGACCCTGGCAGGAATTTCCATTCAATTATTGAGAATCACAAATGTGAATCCTCTCATAAATGTTCTGGCAGATTGCTAAGATCTGTGTAGGACTCTACAGTTTACATCTGGCGTCCTTAATGATGAACAACCAGTGTAGAAATACCATGTGTTCTGATGACTGCTCAAACACTCATCATTTTTGGTCAAATCTGAACTACAAAACATACAAAAACACTCAGAAATGCATCAAAATACTAAAAATGTTTCAAAATTATGTTTTATATGTTTTAGATGCAAAAAGAGTAAAAACAGATGAAAAACGTACAAAGTTTGCATAATTGGCAGTTTCAGTCCCCCAACTTTCAAAAATTGGCAAAACTAGTTCCTAAGCATTTATTTTGCAAGAAATGTCAACCCAAGTCCTTTTAAAATAAAAAGTTATCAAAAATAACACTTGGGTAAAAGTTTTGGAAAATTTACATGTTTGGTCCCTGAGTTTCACAAATTGGCAGTTTTGGTCCCTAGAGTTTCAGAAATTGACAAAATTGGTCCCTGGGAAATATTTTTGGATAAAAAGTCAATTCAGGTGTTTGGAAAATCAAAAGTTGGCAGAAATGGTCCTTGGGTGAAAGTTTTAAAGAAATTGCAATTCAGTCCCTCAAGTTTCACCAATTGGCAATTTTAGTCCCAGAGGGTAAAAAAATGGAAAATTACAATTCTTGTCCTCATACTATTGAAAGATGGCAGGAAAGACCCTTTAAACAAGATTGGAGTTTGTACATCATCAGCCCCCTAACTTTCTGGAAATTACACCATTGGTCCTTGTGTGTTAAATACCAAACGGACCCTTGTTTATTATCTACAACCAAATCCAAATACCAACCCAATCCAAAAAAATACCCAAGCCTAGCCCACCTTATACCTCCCATTTCCTGGCCCACTCTCCAAAAGCCCATCTCCACAAAAAATATACTCCCCCGTCCCTTTTATCCTCACCTAGTCAAACCAAAGTTTGACCCACCTCTTCCCCACTTGGCACCTGCTATTCACCCCTGCACACTCCACCTCCCCCCATCACTCCAACTCACCTCACCAGTCTTTGTCCCCCCTTCCAAACCACAATACTCCAAGGATCCTTAATTGGTCACAAAAGTCTCACAAGCAATCCACAACCTGCCAAGAAAATTTTTCCGCCAAAAAGATTTGAAGGTCAAGATTGATTGTAACTAATCCAATGGCCAAAAACAGGTGTGGGAAAGCACATGGGACATGCTATGGTGTATTTAAGTCAAGAAAAACCAGAGAAAAAGGAGTAGACAGTTAGTAGTAGTTTAGGTTTAGTTTTACAATGTAAAATTTAATGGAAATGTAATTTTCTATTGTAACTCGCAATTCCAGTTTAACTTTCAGCTTAAATTAAATATATTTTCAAGTATTTTCAGTGTTTATTTCAATTTCTTAGTTTAAATGAAAATTTGCAATTTATGAGTAAATTTCTTATCTTAGCTTAATTCTTGTGGAAAACTCTTGTTTATTGTCTAAACAAGCTCACCTGAGCTTATTATCAAGTTTTATATAAGTTCCATTAGTTTTAAACAAGTATCATTCAAAAGTCCAAAAATCCTCAAAAATAGAAAATAAATCAGTAAAAATAAAAAAATCAGAAGAAAAGAAAAAAAAAAGCAAGAAGAAGGATGAAGTTGGATTGTCATGGTTTAGTAGCCTTACGGAAGGCATTAGGTTGTGAGTTAAGACTTTGGTTCATGTTCTGTGTTTGGAACCACTTGTAAGCCATTCTCTCAATTTTGGTTATCTACTGTAGCATGTTCTAATTTGCTTGTTTAATATCTTATCTATGCTTATTCTGTTTGTTTAAGGCTAATTGAGTACCTTTTGCTAGCTTGTATGTGTCTGAGCTCTTAAGTGCATGTTAACTTTCTCAAATTAGTTTAGATTGCTTCTACTTGTCCTTGTTGTGTTACCAATGTTACTCTTGCATATTTAGCTTCTATTTTGTCTTAGTAATCAGTTTCAAGCTTAAAAATTGGATGTTGTAGTTTTAACTTTGCAAGTTGTAGTTCAATACTAGTTTAAGGGAGTGTTTAGAATAGGAGTGTTTGCTGTATTCTAGGGTGTTTTTGGTTCTGCATTCAGTATCATTAGTTCATAGTAGACTCAAATAGGCTAGTTAAAACATAGTATTTGGTATATTTTCAGAAAAAAGTCAATATTACAAAAATCCCACCACCACAGTTAACTGTGGTGGTCTTTTATCCCCGTAAACCATCATCTCATAATATAAGTTGTTGTTTTAACTTATTTTGGTCTTACTTTAACTTATAAACATGTTTTCAGTTATTTAGATCCAACCAAAGTTCACAAACGTCAATTTATCATGTTTTCACAAAAAGTCAAATTTGCACCTTTCATATTTTTCCAAAAGTTCACAGAATAGTTTTGAATTTTATTTTTGCTTTCAAAGGTTGAAACTTGTTCCTAATTGTATCCTCCCACCTCATCTTTGAGGTTCCATAGTCCTTTGATTTTTGCAATTTTTTCCCTAGGCTCCACTGAGCTCCAAAGTCACTTGCAGGGGAAGCCATTCCCCTGCATCAGTAGTTACTCAGCCAAAGCACCACCTTTGGTGGCTCATTGTGGCCACCACAGTGGGACCCACTACCCCAAATTTGTTTCATTCAACCCCCCTCCTGGCAGGGTTCAAACCTTGACCAAAAGTTTGACCTCAAAATCCCCTGGGACCCACTTGGATTTGGACCTCAACTCTGTCCCATTTCTGAGTTGATAAGGAGTTTGGAAATTGCTTATTTGGCTTTTCCAGCTTATTTAGTAAGCTTTAATTGTTGTTTTAACTTCATTTAAGTCCAATAAGCTAGTTTACATCTTAAACCACCCCTGGTCTCAAGTTTAAGCTTATTTCAAAGCTATTTGCCTTGACAGTTGACCAAAGTCAACTGTCCAAGCTTATTGTCTTTTCCCAGCTTATTTTTAAGTTCCACACCTTTTGTTTTTATAAAAGTTTTTCATTTTTAGTTATAAAATAGGTTTGTAAAAGAAAAATTCTAGAAAAACAATTTTAATTTCAAGTGATAACTTCTATTTAATATTATTTAAATTTTAATTTTAATTTTTAAATTTTTGTTAAGCACTTAGCTTTATTATATTTTTATTAATTACCTTTTATATTAAAGTAATTTTAGTAATTTTCTTAGATTTTTATTTTGTCATTTAGTATTTATTAGAATTAATCTTAGTTTTATTAATAATTAATTAATATTAAGTTTTAAATAGCATAATTAGTTTTTATTAAGTAAGACCTAGTTTTTATATTTTTCCTAGCTTTTATATAATGTAAAATAATTTTAGGAATTTTTTCATAATTTCTACTGTTCATTTGCTATTTTATATAATTTAAAATAGTTTAATTAGATAATTAATAATTAATTAGTAATTAATTAATAAAAAAATCACAAAAAGACAAAAATACATATTTTCAGTTTTAAAACTTATTTTTAGTTATTTTATAATTTTAGAAATTTTATTTTCATTTTTCTAGTACTTAAATAATATTATATTGTATTTAAGTATTTTAAATATTAATAATTAGTGTTAATTAGTATTTAATTAATATTAAATAATTAATTAGTGTAAAAATTTATTTTCTTTTTCTAAAAATTTTCTTTTACCTTTAAGTTTGTAAAAAAGTCATTTTCACCCCCTGGGGGTTTTCAGATTTCAGTTTTCACACTTTATTTTATACGTTCGCGTTATTTAAAACGTAAACGTACGCGTTTTTAGATATTGAACGTTTTTAAGAATTTAGCTTTCACGTAACCGTTCATATAGCTTATTTAAGCTATTTCATTGTACAAATCAGTAGTGTAACCAATCTCAAACCTCTTTCCCGTCCAGATTCACCCGATCACAAACCCGTTTATTAACCATCACAACTCGTCGGGACATAACGACCCGGGGAAACCCTATACTTCCACGGAGCATTGAGCCTAAGGAGTTTGACTATATTGACCACATCCGTGGTTGACTTTAGTTGACTGCTTTTCCCTCAATCATGTCCCTATGAGATCTTTTGATGAATCTCAGGGCTCAAGACTCGATAAGTGTACATTAGGTTTCCTAAGCGGAGATTAGGGAGAGGTCTTCTGCTTCAATATCAACCATCTCTAAAAGACAGGTCGATAGATTACACCGGTTCCCCGTGAGAATGAAACAAGCTCTTTTAAGAGAACTTGAGAAGTTAAGAAGGTTTAGTGCAGTGCGTCACTGAGTCCATGACGTCTTGTCTTCAATACCGTTGTCACCTTAGTAACAACCAGTAGCATATGAGTTGAACCTAGTTTCTGCCCTAAGGTTGAATATTTGGAGGGCTATTTCTTTTCACCCTTTTTCATAACTTTTCTTTTTAATTCTTCAACCCCTTCTTTCTCCTTTCTTATTTTCTACTTTTTTCAATCATACCTAAGGAATTCTAATTCTAATCTATTGGATTTGTCCTTGGGTAGATCCCTCAGGCTCTGGCGGATCATAGGACGGTTTTCTCTAACCTTAGTCACCTTATAACTCCATGACTATCCTATAATTGCCACAAAACCATTTATTGAAAATCTCTCAAAGTGTTTATGAATATAAAACACATTTTGTTGACACTTCGAGAGTTTTGCATTTCTGTTGAAGGACTCCCCCTACATATGTGCTCATGAATTTTAAGAAATTTGCACATGCGGTAGGAGTTTGCACTTTTGAATAGATCCACTCTTAATAGACATATACCCGAGGGACACATTTACGTTGCTTAGTTAAAGGGATCCATTATCAGCTTTTAGGTGATAACTAGCCCTAATAACTAACTTGAAGTTGTTAACATTCCTTAATAAGGAAGTTAGACCCGTCAAAGTACACATCTAAAAAGAGTTTCTCGAAACGGTACTTTCTACTTGGATAAATCCTTTTGAATACTAACTTTTAAGCTTCGACAATTCGTTGGTAATATCTGAGTCGAGCTCTTTAGAGATTCAGCCATCATCTTTCAACATTTTGATCACATTTTAATCACGTTCCCCCCCCCCCCCCCCTCAAAAATAGCATATCCATGGTATTTTTTTATACCAATTGATTAAAACCTTTTCTTTTTTGGATAGTTTATGGGAGAAACGGATGTTTGTAAATTCTGAATTAGTTTCTTTTGAGCATGACCTATTTGGAACATCTTTTTATTACTCCCCATCAAAAATATAACATTTTGAATAAATATTTGCTATTAAGGGTTTGAGGGAGTAATATATCGAGCAAAATTTTGAAAAGTTTTGAAAACCTTTGAAACATTTTGGATAAATTATGCTCAAGATTAAGAAGACATTGATAATCTTTTTGTGAAAAGTCTTCTTCTTCATTTAGGATTGCCGCAACAAAAATTACAACAGGGTCCTTTATTTGAAAATCGTGGGTTATGCACTATTATGTGTACATAACTACATAAGCCATTATGTTTTTAGGATAAGTGCTCAAAAAATATTTAAAACCTTTGTTTTGATTTAAGCACTTTCCTTTCTTTGAAGAACGAGTCCTTAGCTGAAATACTAAGAAGTCATAATGTTGAAGTCCGAGTCCTTAGCTGAAATACTAAGAAGTCATAATGTTGAAGTCCGAGTCCTTAGCGGAAATACTAAGAAGTCATAATTTTGAAGTCCGAGTCCTTAGCTGAAATACTAAGAAGTCATTATGTGATTAGATTAGACAACAACCTTTAGAACCCATTTAAGCACGACGCCAATGGGTTTACCATATTTTGAAATCCATTTGTAAGTTGTGTCAATCCGAGACAAAGAAGTTGAATTCCAACGAGGGCTGAAAACAGGTGTTTTATTTTGAAATAAAGTGTGTGGAATCAACGGTGATTTAAAACTCTTTTGCTTTTGAAAGTTGTTTGAGAAACCCGATGTCTCTCTTGGAGTTTTAAAACTTGAAGAAGAAGTTTTCCATCCATTGTTGAAACTCGGCGTTTCATTTCGAAAATTCGTTTTTGAGATGAATGGAAACCTTCCAGAATTTGGATCTTTCAAAGCATAGCCATTCTTCTGTTGTAGCGGAAGCATTTCAGAGTGTGAATATTTCAAATGTTTTGAACGGCTTTGCTTTGGTTCCCACACTGGCTTTACCGGAGTAAAACGAGTGTAAGGAGTTTGAAAACCTTGATACTTTTCTTTATGTGCACTTGCATTTGAAGTCTTTTGAGGAGTAAATGTTTCAGATAAATTAGGTCTCTTTGAAAACTTCCTTCCTTTTTGCAAAGAATAGGTAGTAAACTAAGAAACCCTTTTTGAAAATGGTTTTCAAGATTCACCCGTGTTAACCTTCTCTGAAACACTTGTGGTTTAGACTCGTTTGAAACTTGAGATTTTCTTTTTGACCGGTTAAGAACATCAAACTTTGCTTTTAAGGCATTGTAGGAAGTTCTCAAATCATTGTATTCTTTTTGAAGAGAAAGATGATCTGATGATGCCAGTTTTTCTTGCAAAGAATCATTTTGATTTTCAAGATGTGCCAAATATTTTTCATATTTGTCTGTTTCGATTGAAAAATCATTTTTGACATCACCACTAGGTTTTCAGCTCCTTTTTTATCACGTATAATGATATCAAATTCTTGTAGGAGGAGAACCCATCGGAGCAATCTCGGCTTTGCATCTTGCTTTGCAAAGAGATATTTGAGAGCCGAGTGATCCGTATACACTATACTTTTTGTTAAGATCAAGTATGGCCGAAATTTCTCAAATGCATATACCACAACCAACAATTCTTTATCTGTTGTGGTGTAATGAGCTTGAGCCTTGGTCAAAGTCTTGCTTGCATAGTGTATAGTCTGGAAATGCTGGGTTTTTCATTGCCCCAAGACTGCACCTATGGCAAAATCACTTGCATCGCACATAAGTTCAAATGGAAGGTCCCAGTCGGGGGCAACTAAGATAGGTGCTTCAATGCACTCATCGGAGAAGACAAATGGAGTTTCTTTTTCAAGATGTCGGGTCATTGGCCGAGCTATTTTTGAGAAATCTTGAATGAATCTACGATAGAAGCCGGCATGACCAAGAAAACTCCAAACACCTTTTACGGTGATGGGATGAGGTAGCTTAGCAATAACATCCACTTTAGCTCTATCAACCTCAATCCTACTCTTGGAAATTTTATGGTCGAGGACAATGCCCTCTTTGACCATGAAATGACTTTTCTCCCAATTTATACAAAGATTGGTATCTTCACATCGTTGAAGCATGTTTTCTAAATGGGAGAGACATGTTTGGAAAGAATCCCCAATGACCGAGAAATCATCCATAAAGACTTCCATAGTTTTCCTGATCATGTCGTGAAATATGACCATCATACACCTTTGCAATGTGCCCGGAGCATCACACAAGCCGAAAGGCATGCGTCGGTAGGAAAACGTTCCATAGGGGCACGTGAATGTGGTCTTTTCTTGGTCTTGCGGGTCAATGGGGATTTGAGAGTAACCCGAGAAACTGTTGAGAAAACAATAGTATTCATTTCCTGCTAGTCTTTTGAGCATTTGGTCCATGAAGGGTAGAGGAAAGTGGTCTTTACGGGTGGCATCATTTAACTTTCGGTAGTCAATGCATACACGCAATCCCGTTATCAGTCGAGTAGGAATTAACTCGTTTTCATCATTTTGAACGACTGTGATGCCTCCCTTTTTAGGCACACAATGAACGGGCTCACCCAAGGACTATCAGAGATAGGGTAAATCAAGCCAGCATCAAGGAGTTTAAGAACATCCTGTTTGATAACCTTGTGGATTTTTGGATTAACCCTTCTCTGATGTTGAACCGCTGGTTTAAAGTCATCTTCTATTAAAATCTTGTGTGTACAAAATTCTGGGTTAATACCCTTAATGTCGGAAAGTTTCCAAGCAATGGCTGGCTTGTGCGACTTTAGAACCTTTATTAGAGCGACTTTTTCTTCTTCATTCAAGTCTAGCAATTATGACGGGTAATTTATCGGAACCCTCCAAAAATGCATATTCGAGATGAGGTGGTAAGTCCTTAAGCTCGACCTCTGGAGGATCATCAGATTCATTAACAGATTTTATTTCCTCATTATGAAGTTTTTGTGGAGGAAAAGGAGGAGGAGAGGGATCCTCATTTAACAATTTCTCAAGAAGAAGGATGTCCCTTTCCGGGTCAATCTCTTGGTTATCAATTCCATCAGGAATCGAATCACTTTTGAGAAAGGCCTCAATTTCCTCTAGGATGAAGTCACTTCCCTCAAACGGAGTGAGAGAAGGAGAAGAATTAGCAATGATAGGCTGAGAAAAAGGAGTGGAATTGCCACTCAGAGAATTATTGGAAAAACCAAGAACTTCTTGAGAATACTCTTCCGAAGAAACATCAATGACATCGATTCGGTTAATTGACATGGAGTCATAATTGGAAGGGTACCTCAAAGTTTGATCAAGGTTGAAAGTGATGGCTTCATTACCAACAAAATAACAAGCTAACACAAGGAAAGTACAATCAAACATAAACAAGCTAACAACCACCTAGGCTGGTCACGAGTTTAAGAACAAGCTCAAGACAAAAATCACAAAAGCTCAGTAAACACTGATATTTAGCACCAAGTGGGATCCAAAGGGGGCAACTTAGAGGGGCAAAATAAGCAAAATAATTAATCAATAAAGTGCAAAGAAAGTCTAGGGACTACAACTCGCTGCTGCTATCTTCTCAAAACACTTAATATCACACCATAAGCTCAAAAGATGGGCAGGCTGTGGGTTATTGAAATACAGTTCAAATGGTAGAAGCATGGAGCAGGGCAACTTAACGAGCAACCAGTCCACTTTGGACCACTTAAAAGCTTCTAAATAAAATTCTAAAAATCAAACAAAAATTATCTAAAGAAACACAAGCTAGCAAAGTTCTTAAATCCCGAGTTTCACATGATTTGGTAAGAAATTGGTGAAATGAGAAATAAAGATCAAAAGGGTTTTGGGGACTTTTTGATTGGGGCAGAAATTTGAATAGGTTAAAAGTCCTAGACCAGGTTACTACACTTGGGATGGGTTCATGTTGAACTAAAATCGAGCAAACATAACAAGTAAAATGGCCTAACTGAGATTATTCTATACCTGGAGTTCTAACAATTATGCGGAGAAATAATTAGGAGCTTAGTTTGACTTGTTACTAACACCCTACTGATTTTAGATCATAACTTACCTATATAACCTTAAGGGATACTAACTAACTGGTATATACTACTTATAATCGCAAAAATACCAAATAACCAAGTTAATCCAAACACTACTTATTCAACTATTTTAATTGGTTAATGTAGCAATGTGAGAAATCAAACCTTGGAACTTATATTTAAACTAAGCGAAAACAAACATGAGTGAGCAGAAAAAAAACAACAGGTTACAACTAGAACTACCAGAACGAGATGTGCAAAGTTATACTAAAAACTGAAAACTTGAAAACAAGAGTATAAAACCTTCAATCTCGCTGAACTATGGTGACATTAATCTCGACCTATCCTAATGCTTCCCATGAAGCTCTAGACCATTTTGATCCATGATTCTCACGGCTACGGCTTCTTCTTCTTTTCTTGTTTTTCTGTTCTCTTTATGCGATCTTTTATAATTGGGTTTTGTCCGTACAATAGCTGTCTACTTTCTCAAATGTACCGATATGGTACGTGTACTAATTTTATTACCTGTATAGGAGGTGTACTTTCAATTTCGTGTTAATATGGCCACTTTTTCAAAATTTGACCTGTTTGTAACGTTATGGCTGACGTGGCATATCCAGTCACCAAAAAATATAACCGTTGGTCCCCATATTTTTTTTACGTATAAATGCCCCCTTTCTCCCCCAAATTAAAACCCTAATTTTTATACCCAAATTAATAACCCTAAATCCAAACATAATTAACAATGTCTTCATCATCTTCATCATCAAATTGGCTTCGACCTATACCCACCCATTGCTTCTGTCCCTTACCTGCTGTTGAAAGAACATCACGAACTCCTACAAACCCAGCTAGACGATTCTTATGCTGCCCTAACCCAAGTGTAAGAAAAGCAATAATTTTCATGTTTTTTTATTGTGTTTGAGTTAATTGTTGTTGTTATTTTGTTACCTTTAGGATTCAGGTAGACAATGCAGGTTCTACTTCTTTCTTGATCCTGAGCTACGCTATGGTTATTACAAAAATGAAATGCATAGCCTTTATACTCAAGTTCAACAGCTAAGGAGAGAAATGCAAGTGCAAGAGTACACATACAGGGCAAGGATTCATGATTTGGAGGTGGAACTCAATGAAAGAACTACCACTGGTGAATGTTACAAGAAAGCAGTGATTGTGTTTATTTTGCTCGTGTTTGTGATGTCCTTCCTAGCCAAATGATCATAGTTGTTTTAGGGATGGATGGATTTTGAGGTGTTTGTGTAGATGAAGCTGGCAAGGAGGATGTTTTAAGCTGTTTTTTATGGTGTTTGATATTGGTATGTAAGGTATTATGTGAATGGTAGGATATGTATGTTAATGTTATGTAAGGTATGATGTTTTAAGCTGTCTTTTGATGTAATTTCCTTTGCTATCTATGAAAAATATATATTAATATATCTGTAATGTGTTAATGCATGTGTATGATTATTTAAACAATGGGAAGAAACATAAAGTGACCCACATAAACATAAAGTGACCCATTGCATAGATAATAATAGAGTCAATACAGAACATAGCTGTCATATTGTTTAAAGTGACATACAGAAACATAAAGTGGTCCATGGTAACTAGAAAACATAAAAGTATTGTTTAAATACAGACCCACTACATTGTGTCTAACAAAAACATAGTCTTTTGTGGTCTGCAACATTTTTATCATTTCTCCATTCTTCAGTCTGAAACATCAAGTGCTGTATCTGGATGGTGGCCAGGAGCATTTGGGTCTTGTTTCCTTTTTTGATTCCTGATCCTCTCAGATGGTCCTCTAAATCCACCAGGTCCTCTCTTTCTATAAAGACCAAGTCTTTTTGCTTGCTCAATAGCCTCTTCATTATTCTTTCTGTTTGCTTCTTTTTTTGCTTTGTCTTCTGCATCTTGTAGCTCAGCAAGTCTAATAATTTCAGCATCTGTAATTTCAGTATCATTTCTCTGTCAAAAGAAATTAAAAAGTTAGACATGGTTCAAAACAGGAAAACTCATTCAAGAGAAATAAAAAAGTTAGACCTGTTGTTCAACAATTTTAAGTAATCCAGTGAAGCTTTGATTTCCAATTGGATCTGAAGGTGATGGTTGTGAAGCACTTGGATATGAGCTTGAAATTGGAATTTCTTCATGATATTCAGAAGTTGGATCTGCTTCATTTGGATCTGCATGACCTGGATCTGCACCACTTGGATGTGAACTTGGACCAGATCCATCCTTGGGTGGGTTAAATGGCTGTTTGGGAGCATTTTTGGGTTTCCTGCCAGGTTTCCTTTTTTCTATTTGTGGCTTTGGCCTTGTTAGATTATAACATCTTGACTTGTTGTGCCCTTGCTCCCAACAGTTGGAACAAGTCATCTTTCTACCAGTCCTAGGAACCTCATTGATACACTCACTAGGATGTTTTATCCTTTTATTCCTAGGCCTGCCTATCTTTTTCTTTTTTTTGGGTGGTAGTGGTGCTAATCTGCTAGTATTTGGCCACATTGAAGATCCACCAACAGTCTTAATAAAATGACTATATGTATCAATCCACATCTGTTTTTTATAATAACTGCTCACCCCATTAGCAGGATCTTGTTTAGTAAAATTATATGCAGCCACTACATGAACACATGGCAATCCTGATAAAAGCCACCACTTACAAGTACATGTCCTATTAGTCAAATTCACCCCAAATGCTTCATCAGATTTCCTTACCTCAAATTCTTGATATCCACTTACAATCACTTCCCAATACCTTTGCTTGTTATTAAGTTTTACTAAATACTTTCTAATGGAAGGACAGACAGTGTCCTCTAAGTTGACAGCTTTTTTGTTCATAGTAACCATTCTTTGCATTAAGTAAATCCTAATCTCTTCTAGCATAGTAATAATTGGTTTGCTTCTAATATCTCCTATGGCATTGTGGTAAGATTCTGAGATGCCATTTTCAAAAGCAGCACAACTCCTATCAACTTGAAAGTAAGCTCTAGACCAAGTCTTAGGGTCCTTTTCTAGGAGCCACTTTTCTGCTTCAGGATCTATGTTTTTAATAAGTTCCATTTTGTTTTTGAATTGTACCTCTAATGTAAATGAAGCAGCACCCCAGAACAATGACCTGTAGTGCAATCCACTCCATTTCTTTTTGAAGTTGGCATAAATATGCCTTGCACATAGTCTATGCTCAGCATGTGGTAGCAATTCTCTAACTGCATGAAGTAGACCCTGTAACATTGTGCAAAAGTATATTAATATGCATGTTATGCCCAAGTTATAATTAAGAAGTGACATAAAAATTACCTTGTGCCCATCTGAGATGACTGTCAAATATGCTCCAAGTGCAAGGTTAAAGTCTTGTGCTAAGTTATGAATAAACCAGCTCCAATTGTCATTGTTTTCAATGTTTATCACTGCCCAAGCCATGGGGAACATCTGGTTGTTAGCATCTCTTCCCATGGCTGTTAACAACTCACCTCTTAAAGTGGATCTCAAGAAACAGCCATCCAGTCCAATGACTCTTCTACATGATAGCCATCCTTCTTTCATAGCTATTGAATAAAAATAAAAAAGTTATACTACAAACAATGAATAAAAGTTATAAAATACTATTACAATTGTAACAAATTATACCTTTGAAGCAGACATACATCCTGTTGAACACTGTTTTCCCATCATCCCTAGTGTCCACATCTAAGTGAACAGAAGAACCAGGATTGGTTGTCAAGATCTATTCTCTGTAGTCCCATAACCTTGCATAGTGATCTATCAGACCTCCTTCATGATCATAAACTGCCCTCTGCTTTGCCCTTTTACACATTCCTACACTTACATTTATCCTAAACTTCTCTTTAGCATCTGCTTGCATCTGCCTGTAACTTATCTTAGGATTTTTTACAACCTCAGGTGCAAACTGTTTTGCTAGCCACTTGTAAGTAACCAATGACCCCAGATCATAATTCCTTGAACATGAGTGAGTAGGAATCATAGCTTTGATTTGGAAAGTTGCCTCATCTTGCATCCATGAAGCCCATAATCTAAATGTACAACCTGCTTCTGATTTGGATTTCTTGACCTTCGGTGTCTTACTCTTACACTTAGACTTAGATGACTTGGATTGCTTGCCTTTAGGTGACTTACTCTTACACTTAGACTTAGGTGACTTGGATTGCTTGCCCAATAATGGGGTACCTATGTCCACATTTGGTTTACTTTTTTGGCTAGCACACCTACCTTCTTCCACATTTCTTCCACACAAAACTTCTAAATTTCTATAATCATTCCTCTTAAACCATAACTGATATCCATGTTTTACCCCATAGTTAATCAAACACTCTTTAAGTTGGTCAGGGTGCTCAAATCTCATACCCAATAATGGGTTCATCTCATCCCATGGGACATTAGGATCAAAAACAGGGTAAGAGTAACCTTCTTTCACCTTGAATCTATCATCAACTTCTATTTGCTCAGCTTCATTTTCCCTAGAAGCACTATGATCACCTTGACCTAAGTTAGCAGAACTACTAACATCATCATCCCTAATGTACTTACCACCAACTAACTTGATTAGAAAAGGGTCCTTAAGTTCTATCTTTGGAATCACCACATCCTCTTCACCTACATGTTCTGGTCCTACATATTCTTCTAAGTTTTCAAATTCAATTTCAGATTCAAAACCCTCATCTTCTGATTCACTTGTATCTATATGGACTTCTTCTAACACATCATAACCATGATGTTCAACATACAGTTCTACCTTACAACCATTGTCAAAAGCTAATTTGACAAAATTTGCTAACTCACTATCATTCCTTAAAGGTTTCAAATGTGTTTGCAAATCTTGTTTAGGAGCACAAAAATACATACCATGAACAGGAAACAAACAACAATCCTTGACTATCTGCATCAGCCTTGAGTGGTTACACTTACCCAAATCTGCATCCTCAACAATATCAACAGATCCTTCAGCGTACTCCAATGGATCAGATGTAAATGTGCCTTCGTGATGAACAACAATTGATATCTTCTTCATGGATTGGGTCAATTTTGAAGTTACATGAATTAGGGTTTGGGTGGATTTGGGGATAAACGGTTTGGGGGGAAATGATTTTAGGGGGGGAAAAGTTGTGTTAGAGATGTTTATTGAGTTGGTATTTCCACGTAGGTATTAACAAAAAAAGAAAAAACATGAAATTTGCTCCACGTCACATGTTGGGAACATTTTAGCCGGTTCACCCGGTAGCCAGTCAAAAAGTGGCCATATCGGTACATTTGATAAAGTACACCTCCTATACAGGTAATAAAATTAGTACACGTACCATATCGGTACATTTGAGAAAGTAGACAGCTATTGTACGGACAAAACCCTTTATAATTTTGAGGACATTCGTGAGCTAATGAAAGTTTTGAAACAACAAATGAACATAAACAAGACTTTTTACTAAGAACTTTAATTTGCTATTATTTCTGAAAAGGAAGTACAAGCTTGAAATAAAGACTGAAAAACTTATGTTAAATAAAAACTTATGTTAAATAAAAGAAGCAGATTACACGATCAAACTTAACACTAAAACTGATATTAAAAGAGCATACTACATTAACTTAACTAAAACCATGTTAAAAACCTACTTGCCATCAAAGGCTTATATATGGACTATATTTATACTAAAACTTAACAGGGGATCTTCACTTGTGCTTGTTTTGTGAGGGAAAACAACTTGGCAATTGTTTTGTGCTTCTTTAGAGCATTTCCCAGCCGTTTGATTGATCATGAAATAATCTCAGCCTTCAACTGACATATTGGTGCCCAAATTAGTCGTGGATTGCAAGTTTGGACTCATAGGGTGGCTGGAGCAGGTGATTGGAGGATGTGGAGGAGACAACTTGATGGAAGATTGTGAGATATGCTGGATCTGTTAGGAGGATGTGTAGGTTTTTGTCTGGTTTGTGATATTCAGGGGGAAGTGAAGGAGATGGAGGCTTGAATTATTAGTAAAAAGGGTTGGATTAGATGGACTTATGTTTGGATTGGGTTGGGCCGGTTTTGATTTGGTTAAGGGTTTAGTTAGACTTAATATCACCTTTAATATATCCCGGGGTTGACTTGACTTCTTCTTGATATCACAGTTGCTCAATTGCTACCGAGTCGCTCAAAAATGCATGTTATCACTCCGTTTTTACTCCTTTGTACCTGAAACACATAAAAACACAAACCAAGGATATCCGTATTGTATTTGGCCATTTTTAGTATTTTTACGTATCAAAATGGGTATTAAAATGATAAGTATTTGCATACTCATCACAGGCTCTTTTTCCATAAAAAGGAAAAAAATTAAAAAAATAAAAATATATAACAGAAGCGAGAAATCACACCGCATAGATGTTCTTCTATCTTTCTCAGCGATATCCGACGATCAAGACAATTCCCATGAAAGTCTTTCATATAAGCGAATTCTGGTTTTTACGAAGCAAATTACATTTCCTATTTATTTGTCCCTTTTTCAAATATAAGCTTTTATTAAGAATTAACTTTTAGATTTACATAGAGGTGGAAGGCAAATGGGCAACAAGCTACGCCGCTAGCTTTTTTTTTGGATTCCAAAACTTATTCTTTTGAAAACTATATCTGTGGATCTAGGTGTCATAACATTATTATGCATAACTTGTTTGACTATGTTGAAGAACTCCATTGCCTTAAGTGCAAGGAAACCAAAAATATCAGGTTGATTTTTAATGCACGCTTTCTCGTGTAACTCAGTCATCTTAAAATTCCAAATTTAAGTATTTTATTTTTGATAATACAACTTAAAATTCCAAATTTAGATGAAAAACTCAATGACTCATTAAATCAGACATCTTGTAGGCATTTTTATGAATACTTAATTTGCTTATACTTATTTGAAAAGAAACTTGAGTATATACATTGCAAAATTGTGCAATTTTGGATAGGATAATGTAGTAGGACTACCATTGGTTCCGTATTTACATTTTTAGAGCATTGTCAGCACCATGAGACAAGATATAAGAACACAGTAACACTTGAGAAGACAAGATATAGTAGTAAACAATATTATCCAAAACAATTTACTAAAAAACCATCTAACAAAAAGTAACTAAAATTAACAAACACAATTTAATGAAAAGCATCCAATTGACACGAATTAACTAAAACGAGCAAACACAAGTTGATAAAAAATGATAAAAACAACTGGAAGATAGACAGAAGCATGGATTTTTAAACCAACACTATGTTGACATATGAATTTTAAATCTCAAGTATTTCCTTTATGGGTTGGTCTGGATGGAATTTTAAATCTCAGAATGGACGGTTGTTTAAAATATCATCCGAAGTGCCCATCAATGAATGAAGAGTTCAATAAGACTGAAAAAAGAATCTAAAAAGCCAGAAGTTTGACAACCTACCTACGATCAACACCATCGCTAGAACACCTTACGCCTCCATCACCATCTACCGACGACCACTGAGCAAACACAAGTCGATAAAAAATGATAGAAACAACTGGAAGACAGACAGAAGCATGGATCTTTAAAACAACAATATGTTGACATCTGAACTCCAAGAATATCAATCCCGACACTCATTTCAGGAACCAGAGGATTTCCCTCTATTAACTGTGAAAGCACAATCAGAAGTAAATGAATTCCCAATTTGTAGTAGAAATGAAGAGTAATCCACAATAATGTGTAGTCAAAAACCAAAACATGACTTTATAACTATAAAAAGATCGTTTCACATTTTACATTAACAAAAACCAGAAAAAGAAATAAAGATCTTTGGATTAAGCCACTATACATGATGGCATAACCAATAAAAAATGGGTTTGTTTGAGTCTAAATATTTCCTCTAAGGGTTGGTCTGGGCAGAATTTTAAATGTCAGAATCGACGTTTATTTAAAATATCATCCGAAGTGACCGTCAATGAATGAAGAGTTCAATAAGACTGAAAAAAGAATCTAAAAAGCCAAAAGTTTGACAAACTACCTACGACCAACACCATCGCAAGAACGCCTTACGCCTGCATCATACTCTGTGACCTTTGTCGTTATCAACTGCCTCCAACACCACCTACCGACGGCCACTGATACTACCATTCAGCGTCAACAAGATATACACAGGATCATTTTCCCTGTCCAGAATATCATCAGGCTGCAGTTCCCAATACTCTTTTACATTGTAGTTTTTCATTATCCATTTGATACATATCGTGTGTCATCAGGTTGGGGATTTCTTTATATTCCTTTTGAGATAAACAAAAAGAAACAATCACTTTGTTCTTGTAAGCTTCATCATTCATGAACCAATGACAACAATAATGCTGCATATAAGAAACTAGCTTTTTGATCCAGAATTACGACATACTAATTAAGGAGATGAAATTCCTCAATAATTCTCCAATTGCTGAAACTGAAACAAGACGGTTAAAGCTCAACTGATATTATTTGCAGCGCTGATGACACCATAGCACACACTATTAATAAACACAGCAATAGTTTAAAACATGTTGAGAAAGACAAAGGTTATAAAATCACCAAATAGAAGTTATTAAAAATCCATAAAACATTACTGAAATCCTAAAAATCATACTAAAATGTCACTGAGAAACATTGAACACAAGATACTACAACAAAAGGAAGATAAATCCCTACTGCAACATGGTCCAGCAACAAACAAATTTCTTATAGCAGTGCATGTCATATTGACTTCTGCAACAGCATCAAACTGTTGAACTTGGTGCAGGAAATGATGGATCTTCCTTGATTAACTGAAAAGTATAAAAGGAAAGTGAGTAATATTATTGGAACTGAAAAAATAGCAAGAAGACCATTCAGTGTCTAGAAAGTTCTCTAACCGTAGCAAGAATTTTATAGATGGGTACCAGACATAAAAAAAATAATAATAATAGATAACAAAAAGCTTCTTATACAAACAACAAAACGATTTCAAGTGAGTTATGTACTAAGTTACTCACTTCAGTTCATATATACGTACTTAATTTCCAGTTTATGAGGATTGTCAGATGATCATAAGTTTCTGCTTTACAATTTCCAGTTGTCCGGCATCATTTAAGCTAGATGGGGTTTGGGTATGGAGACAGAACACCAATCCAGGCTCAGAGAAATAAAAAGATGAAAAAAAAAAAAAAAAAAAAAAAAAAAAAATCCTTCAAAAATACTAGCCAACCAACTGATACATTGATGTCTCTAAACAGAATAATAACAAAAACAAGGATTTGTAACATCTACTGAGTATATTAGGCTAAAGATCACCTAGTGGAAGGTATACAATATATGACACCTATAACAATGACACATTCTCAATGAGGTTATTACCTCGAATACACAGTTTACAATAATTTTAGCAGCCATCAGAAACAATAAGATTGATAAAGCATATATGAAAAATTATAATATAACAATGGGAACCGACCTTAGGACTTCTCACATTACTCATTGCATGCTTCTTTCTCTTCAGAATCCTGTAAAAAATGTGGAGATACAAGACTTTCCACATATAAAGGTGCCCCTAATAACAAAAGACTGTCACACACTTTTTCATTCCACATGGGCTTCTTATTTTGAACATAACTCTTCAATAATTTTAGGCAGTGCACAACGGTATATGTATATTTATCACCAACCCGAAATGACTCCCAAGAATGTTTCTTATTGTATTCCTTCATGACCCAACCATCGGAACCAATATTAATACAAAGACTACCTTCCAAAATCCCCAAATTGAAAAATGGGTGTTCAGGGAAAAGAGATTTATTCTTCAAATCATCTGGTTTAGGGACTTCCATAAGCTTCTCCTCTGACAAATGAAATGAAAGGATTACATGATCTCTAGATGAATTATTATATGCAATCCAATGAAGTGCGCCTTCGCACAAGATACCCATTTGTTTTACAAAGCTATAGTTTACCTCTTCGACAACCTTCCAAGTATTCAATCTCAAACTGAAAACTAGAAAGCTAGTACAATTATTCTCACCTTTCATGAACCCCAATACAACCTTATAATCCTCCATAGATGAATCATAACCAAAACCCCGGCAGAAAGACTTCATCTTCGGAATTTGGGGATATTTTACTTTAGCTACCTCTCTAGTTGAAGGATTAATTATTTGAATTTTAGTAGGATAAGGGGACACACATACTAGACCATTGGAAGTACCGAGTAGATGGGGGTCACTCAGGTTGATGACACGCTTGCGAACGTCAAACCGACCATACCAAAAACTACCGGAACAGGGAGACATAGCAAGTCTTTTGTCGTGATCAGTGAGATTACTATGGTTAATATGGGATTTAACGAAATCAAGGTCAGAGATCAACTTTTTCCAAGACTTACACACGCTCTTGCATCGAATGAGATCACTGACATTTAATCTTATCAGGATCGTCTCAACGATGTCAGATGGAATATGTGCCATTGAAACCCTAACTTCAGAAAATTGGGTGCAGAAAGGGGATAGTGTGTGTGTTTGTGTATTGCAATGAGATATTCCTTCGAAGATATTTATTCGGGAGTAAAGTAATTGCAAATCATGTGTAGACAAAGTGTGGTCTCGAAGGATTGTACTGACAAGTTACCGCATTAAAATATTTCTTTTACCGAGATAACTTTTTTAAAAGTTACTTCATATGCTTAGTGGTTCTATTCAGAATCACATAATTACCGAAAGTTTGCAATTTTCTATAAACAAATTCAAAATAAAAGCATATTTATTATGGCTTTTCACCAATTACCAGTGTAATCTAGAAATCATAAAAACGTACAAACAATGTCCATCTAAATATTTCTCAACAATCAATAGTATAGAAGAGTGTATATACTTAAAAACCTGCAGGCAACATCATCACAGAGTCAAGTTCCTAGGCTATTTGCAATGACTCTGTATATATCAGAAGTTTCTTGATCATCATCATTCGATCTATGGACTATAATTTTCTACCAAAACGAATACAAATCAGCAGTAAGATTATTAGTCCAGATAAACGTGATCGCCAATAGATAATTTATTTCCATGATTGAAATCACTGTTAATGACATGCTGTTCTCTCTAGTCTCGACATTCTCCCTTCATATCTGAGCCAGTATAGATATATTATCATTGTGTTTAAGCATATTTGGAAAAATCATAAAGAGGGGTCTAGCCGACACATATTTAAGAAAACATTACATAGTAACAAGGTTTCATTGGTAAGCACAGTCATCATAGCCTTCAACCAGAGCAATATAATTTATCAGAACATGTAAATATGAATAAAAGATGTAGATATTGGTTCATCAGAAGCATAATCTCAACCTTTTTCTTTTAGAAAATCAGACTCTTTTAGGAACTGCAACACCTGGTTAGCTGACACTCAGTTCTCAAGTATCATGCCTTACCGGTTTTTCACTGAGTCTACAATCTTTTTTGGAAAACCAGGTGACTGACTTTTATCGAATAGCTGATATCCAGGTGATTGACTGCAGTTATAAACAGATAACATCAAGCTCAACTTAGACATTATAGGAGTAAATAAGTGAGATGTTCACTGAGCATTGGCATAAAGGTCAACTAGATGATGTACTTTGCCACTACTAGCTTGCATGAGACACTTAAGAAATTGATTGTTAACTTTTTTTTCAAAATGCAAGCAATACATCATCCATACAAATTTCAAGAAAAATACCTACATACCTCGTGGATAGAATAATAGGACGATATTTACAACTAAAAACTGATGATATTAAGAACATTGTCAGCACAAGATAACATATAAGAACATATAAAGTAAAACTTACGAATGAAAATAGTGTCAAACAAAATCATCCAACCGAACTATTAAAAAAAATGTCAAACACAATTTATCTAAGACAAGTTGACACATATTAATGAAAATCATCAAACAGGAAATGATAAAAATTCAGGAAGATAGACCCTGAACAGAAGCATGGATCTTTAAACCGTTAATGTCTTGACATTTGAACTCCTTCAAGAACATCAAACTATGGCACTCGTTTAACAAGCCAAAGGACAACCTAGCCACGTACGACCAACACCATCACAACAATGCCTCCTTCATACTTTGTGACCTCAGTTGCAATCGCCGTCACCACCACCAATCAACTGCCTCAAACACCACCTACAGGCGTACGCAAATGCTACCAGACAGAAATTCCACATCCACTGTGTCAACATAACATCAAAATGTAAAGATCATATTTAATTTACAGAAAAAGCATCTATTAGCAATGACAGAAAAGTACTATAAAAAACATATGGC
The DNA here is from genome assembly GCA_030686995.1 of Artemisia argyi. Taxonomy (NCBI): domain Eukaryota; kingdom Viridiplantae; phylum Streptophyta; class Magnoliopsida; order Asterales; family Asteraceae; genus Artemisia; species Artemisia argyi. Next base: position 13,764,179 of record CM060693.1, read on the forward strand.
ACTGAGCTACCATGTTAGTAAAGTTGTATTATGTAACGAAAGAAGGAACAATGAAAGAATATCATAATTATAACCCACCTTTGATCTTACATGAACATGAAGAGATCTCATCGGTCTTCCATTAACATGGGGAGATACAAGGCTTCGAACAAATATAGGTGCCCTCGTATATTCAGAAGTTTCTGCCCAAATCTTAAAACCACCATAGAAGGGACTATCGTATGAAATGTAATCATTCAGCGTCAACAAGCAATAGGCAAGAGCATTATCCCTGCCCACAACATGATCAGGCAGAAGTTCCCAAGACTGTGTTACATTGTAGTTTTTCATTATCCATTTGATATGCATGGAAGGATATTGATCTCGACATAAGCATAGACATCCTTTGAAAATTCCCAGATTGTTATTATCAGCACATCTAAATTGTGGTCATCGGGTTGGGGGATTTCTTTAAATTCCTCTCGGGATAAACAAAAAGAAACAATCACTTTCTTCTCGTTATTTTGATCATTCATAAACCAATGAAGAGCTCCATTGCATAAGGTACCTGGCACACTTCCCATCGTGGTGATCCACGTATAGTTCACTACTCCAACAACTCTCCAAACATTTGATTTCAAAGTTAAAACTTGAAAACGCGTCATACTCTCATTATCTTTCCCGAACCCTACTACAACCTTGTAATCATCTGTAGATGAATCATAACCAAAACCCCAACATTTGGCCTCAGGAACTAAAATTCTTTCTACTTCTTTCACCTCTCTAGTTGTGGGATTCACTACTAAAACTCTAGCATCTGTTGTATAGAAGCATACTAGGCCATTAGAAGAACGAATAAGACGACGAGTACTTACAGGATGACAATCAGAAGTAGGATTGCTATTATGTGATATAAAGATCCTTTTATGTCTAGATTCAATATTCTCACGATCATTATTATAACTGTGTTTCAACTGCGCTTTAGCGAAATAAGGATCAGAGATAATAGAACGCCATGACTTACAAACACATTTGCATACACCTACTTGCTCGACATCCAAGCTTACGAGTATCTTCTCAAGCACATCAGGGACGAGATCTTCCATTCAAACCCTAGCAGGGTCTTCAAACAAAGAGATATGAGATATGAAAAAGTAGACAGTAACAAAACATTTATGTGGATAAAAATCCCTGTTTTTACTCTTCTGTAAATCCCGAATTTTCCTCCTCTATGGATTCCATAAATATGAGATATGTAGGTACAAAATGATTTAGAAAGATTAGCATTTCAATAAAATTTTGGTATTCTCAATGAAATGAAAATAAAGTGAGAAAAAAAGTAGGTTTATTTTGGTATTCTCAACTTGGATATAATTAATTTTGGTTTTGTGTCTGGGCCAATCGATGGGCTATATATCTAATTATGAACTCCTCTATAGGGCTGAATCCAAAAACGTATCTGAGCCCACCAATTATTTAGTTGGAAAATAGAGCTCATAACAAAATTTCAAAAAGTACCAAGAATGTCATTATGCTTTATAAGATGAAGTAATTATAGAATGTTTCATCAAGATTAAGTTCATCAAAATCTCTCCAAAAGCTTCGACATTTGGTGTTGTAATCTCAGTGTTCTTGGAAATTTTCTTTTATTGAGACTTTATTCTCTACTTTTATCACTCTCACTCAAAAAAAATGTAACATCATCTAAACGGTTTTTTAAAATTCTCGACACTTCTTTAGAGGTGAAAAAACCTTTCCCTTCTCATAAACTAAGAAAGAAAAAGTGGGAAAATTTTCTACAACTAAACACAACCTTAATTTTCATTTTCTTTTTTCTTTTTTTTTTATGCTTTCAAATCGATGATGAACACAACTTATATTTCATAAACAACGTCAACGATGAACAACTCAATTTATTGATGAACAACGACAACTCTTTATGTTGATGAACAACGCTTAGGATGAAACTTTATTGATGAACAACGCATATAATGAAGAATTATGTTATTGGTGAAACAATGTGCATTATGAAAACTTTTTAAAAGTAATGAACAACGCCTATAATGAACTCTCTTTTCTCTTTTTTATATAAACAATTTTTTTAAGCAATTTTTTTTATTGGTAAACATTGCAAATAATAGACAACTCTTTTATTGACTTTGTTTATTGATTAACAAAGCTTATTTATGTGACGAACAATCTTTTAACTGATAAACAACTTGTGTGATAAACAACTCTTTTTATTGATGAATTATGCATATGTTGAACAACTATTTTTAATGATGAACGACGCCTATGATTGGCAAACTCTTTACTGATAGAACAACTTTTTATTGATAAATAAGATATATGATGAAAACAACTTTTTTATTGATTAACAATTACTTTTATTTGTGACAACATAAATGATGAAAAATTTATTTTTATTACATAAATATTTATTTTTTAAATTCCCTAGATAATTTTTTTAACAAAAAGATAAAGAAATAACAAAAATATTATTCCTTAATATAAATACATCAAATGATAAAATTGTTGTTCATCATATTTCGAAAAGATATATATCCGTGAGGTTAACTCTTGCCCTATTTTGGCTCCCACTCCCATTAGTTCCCGGTCCCTCTAGCTTCAGGTTGTTTTCACTTTTCATTAGTGCGAAGAAAGCAGTCTCTTTTTCAATATAAAGGAAGAAAAATTAAAGAAATTAAAAAAATATAACATAAGCAGAAAATCAAATCGCATAGATGTTCTTATATCTTTCTCAATGATATCCGACGATCAAGACAATTCCCGTGAAAGTCTTCCTTATAAGTGAATTCTGATTCTTATGAAGCAAATTACATTTCCTATTGATTTGTCCCTTTTTCAAATATAAGTATTTTACTTTTGATAATACAACTTAAAATTCCAAATTTAGATGAAAAACTCAATGACTCATTAAATCAGACATCCTGTAGGCATTTTTATGAATACTTTATTTGCTTTGAAAAGAAACCTAAGTATAGGTTTATTGATCTTATTTATGAAAAATTAAAGAACAGTTAATCACTAGAGACTTTTTAGTGGGGTTGAAATTTTCTATTTAATTCTCATTCTCAGCTATTACTCCGTAGACTTAGGATCAAATGAGAAGAAACCTTAAAATGAGAAGGATGAGAAATAGCTATAACTACATATTAGAGATGCATCAATTTGAATTAGATGCATCCTTAATCTTTTAGATGCACGATAATACATTTTCTAGCTAAAAATTAGATGCATATACCTATATTAGATGCATTTCATCAAGTTAGAAGAATCCTATGTATTTTTGTCCTCTACGTGTCAAATTTGTTGCTAGTACTACTTTGCATCTTTTTCACTTCAAAATCACTTTCGAAACTAATTGGGATGCATATAAATGAATAGAGATGCATCTAATTCAAGTCGATGCATCTCAAATATGTGGTTATAGCTATTTCTCATTCTTCTCATTTCAAGTTTTCTTCTCACTGGATCCTTACCCTTACTCCGTATCTATCTACTGTGAAGATTCGCATGTAAAATTTTCACATTTTTTAAACCTTTTTTTTTCATTATTATCTTAATTCTTTTACATGATATATTTCCTATCCATTCAATTCTCAGTTTGATATATTTGTGTATCAATTCTATTTATTAGACAAAGATATTTTCGATCGATTTTAGCCAAAAATTAATGTATCGATCCACACAAACACATGCCAAATCTTAGCCAAACATGTTATGTATAAAAAAGTTTGCTCCATCTAACAAATGATATATAAACTGAAGTTGCGGATCACTGAGGGACAAATCCTCACCATCTATCTAATTTGATCTAAAGTTGGGTATTAACTTAAGATTTAATATGCAACTTAAGTCTATGTTTTTTTTCTTGTCTTTTTGTCTTTCTTATTTACTTTTTTTTTTTTTTTTTTTTTTTCTATTCAAGTATTTTTTTTTTCTTTTATTCTATTAGCGTTTTCTTTTTTTTTTTTTCCTTTTACATGTTTTTTTTTTATTTCTTTTTTTTTTTTTTACTTTTTTTTTCTTCTTTTTATTTACACCTTTTTTTTTCTTTTTTTAATAAATGTTTTTTTAATTCTTATTTTTTTTCTTTTTTTAAAAAAAATCACGTGCATTTTTTAAAATTCATGTTTTTTTTCAGTTTCTTACGTTTTCGTCCGTTTTCGTTCGTTTTCTTACGTTTTTGCCCGTCTACGTCGGTTTTCATACGTTTTCGCCTGTTTTCTTATGTTTTCGTTTGTTTTCATACGTTTTCATTCGTTTTAATACGTTTTCGTCCGTTTTCATCCATTTTCATACGTTTTCGTCCGTTTTTAGACGTGTTTTTACGCATTCATTCATTTTCGTCTATTTTCATACGTTTTCGTCCGTTTTTTGCCCGTTTTCGTCTATTGTCATACCTTTTCATCCGATTTCGTTCGTTTTTGTTCATTGTCAATGACGGAGGGAATAGGGGGGCTAGAGGGTGCTTGGCCCCCTCCAATAAGCCCAAATGTCTTAGAAATATAGTGATAAAATTTTAGTACAAATCCCATTTATTAGTACTTGACCCCCCCCCCCCCCCCCAATATTTAAGCGGCAAATAAAAAAATATCGAGACCGATTCTTTGACTTCCACTTCCACGCTTCCACAGACCAAAGTTCCAAGGTTTGCAACTATTCCTAATCCTTTTCATTAATTTTACATTTTCTTTTTTTATGTAATCAATTTATCTATGCTTTTAGTTGTATCTTGATATATAATTGCTCAAAATCCCCAATTTTATTTTTAGGAATTAGGGATTTGTTTATAAGGCATAGATTTTGATCACCCATGTTTTGATCACCTCTGTTTTGAACTTTTGATCACCCCTGTTTTAGTCACCATAGGATCTTTATATTCTGTCAAGTGTTTTCAATTTGTCTCATAATAATGTTAAGGTATGTGAAAAAGGAATCTGTACATAAGTACATTGCTATCATTTATGGCCAATTTTAACATGATATTTTGATATATTGTGGTCATTGTTAGTAACTATATAGTCTATATTAGTAAAGTACTAAAGTGTAAATAGTTGAATATCTTAAAATGAGTGATGACTATCTTAAACATTGCTTGATTATCTACATCGAAAGGGAGATTTCTGACACATTTACTACAGATATGATAATAGATGCTTTCAATTCTAGGAAAAAAAGGCGTGTCCAGTTTCAAATGGCCAAGGTACACTTCTCAAATTTAATCTTTATTTTTTGGTTTAACTATATATGGCTTAGGAGTTAGCTGTTTAATTGGTTCTATTATTTATTTGTAGGTGCAAGTCGAGAATTCACATGTTACTGATGATGAAACCGAATGGCATTTGTGATCAATGTAAGCGTTATGTGCTTATATTTTGGAAAGTTAACATGTAGGTATGTTTATTAGATTGCGTTTGCTAGATTGGTACCAACATTTCGCTAGGTGATGTAGTTTCTTTTGGTCATGTTTGACGTTGTTAGCTACTGATGTAGAATGGTTTCAAGATTTTGCTAGATGATGTAACTTCTGATGGTGTACAACTTTTTTGTTAGTGTTTAATGCTGCAAGGCGAAAGTACTTTTGTATTGGCTACGGCCTTTATTCTAATATTTAATGAAGTCAGTCTTTTACAAAGGTATGTTTCTAGATAGAATTTTATTTTACTTTTGTTAGCTTGAAAAAAAAAAGTTCGGCCCCCCTTAATTATAATTCCTGGCTCCGTCCCTGTTCATTGTCATAAGTTTTTTCCGTTTTCATCCATTTTCCTTTATTTTCATCCATTGTTTTTGCCCATTTTCATACGTGCTTTTACTCTTTCATATGTTTTTGTCCGTATTCATACTTATTCGTCTATTTTCTTATGTTTTCATTTGTTTTCTTACGTTTCTGAATATTACAAGTGATATTCATAATATCACTTGTGATTTTCTAAATATCACTTGTTTTTTTGCAGAATATCACTTGTGATTTTCTTATGTTTTCGTCTATTTTCTTACGTTTTTCGTATGTTTTGAATATCACAATTGATATTCAAACTATCACTTGTGATTTTCTGAATATCATTTGTGAGATTCTGAATATCACTTGTGATTTTCTGAATATCTATCAATTGTGATTTTCATGTTACAAAACATTAGTTAAAAATCACTTATGATATTCAGAAAATCACTTGTGATATATTCTCTTACAAAACATTAGTTGAAAATCACTTGTGATATTTAAAATATAACTTGTGATATTCTGAATATCACTTGTGATATTCTGAATATCACAGAATATCATTTATGATATTAAGAATATCATTTGTGGTACTTAGAATATCACTTGTGATATTCAGAAAATCAAAGAATATCACATGTGATATTCAAAAAATCACTTGTGATATTCAGAATATCACGGAATATCACTTGTGATATTCTGAATATCATAGAATAACTCTTATGATATTTAGAAACGTATGAAAAACTTCTGAAAATGTCCAAAAGCATTTAAAAATGGACGAAAATGAATGAAAACAGATGAAAACGTATGAAAGTGTAAAAACACATATGAAAAAGGACGAAAATGTATGAAAAATTGACAAAAATAAATAAAAACGTATGATAACAGAAGAAAACGTAAGAAAACATATGAAAACGTAAGAAAACGGATGAAAACGTATGAAAACCGACAAAAACGTATGAAAACAGAAGAAAACGTAAGAAAGTGAAAAAAAAATGTGTGAATTTAAAAAAAATGAATTAAAAAAAGACAAAAAATAGAGTGAAAAAAAACAAAAAAGCGTGAATAGTAAAGAATGCACAAATAAAAAAAGAAATAAAAAAAAGGAAAAAAACGTCAATTGGAAAAAAAAAAAGAAAAAAAAATGAAATACGTGAATAGTAAAAAATGACAAAAAAAGAAAAAAAATTGAATAAATAAAAAAGACAAAAGACAAGAAAAAAAAACATAGACTTAGGTTGTCCTATTAAATCTTAGGTTAATCCCCACTATTAGATCAAACTAGATGGATGGTGAGAATTTGTCTTTCAGTTTGCAAGAAAAACTTGGTTTCTAAAATAACTCACCTCATACACTAAAACATAAAATAAAACTGAAGTGATCATATTCAAACACTATTAAAATAATCAGACACCAATATTAGAACAACCAAACAACAATTTGGAAAACGTTTAGCAACCGGCCATCATATACTAGAAACTAATATAGAATAGATTTGAACAGCATCAATGGCGTGTCATCCACATCAAACTATGACACGTGGTCGAGCTAGCTGAATATGTTCTTCGATCAACTGAGATAAATCAAAAAGGGGAAACGAGTAAATATAGTTACAATCAAAGACAGAACAAAAGGATGTTAAAGAAACGAATTGAAGGATTTGTTAACATTATTAATGGATCTGGGTAAACTAGTAGGGTACCCGCGCGTTACAGTGGCGGGTACCCTGAAATAAATTTTTTTGATAGAATTAATAAAAATGTCACGGGAAGTCATTCCGACACCTAAATTTGCATCGAGAATGAAATACTAAAAGATTTGGTAAACTACACTTCCCACCCTAGCATATATTTACAATCTTAGTCCCTAAGGGTGCAATAGGGTTCACACAAGGTCCAAAACACTTTCCTATATAAACCTTATTATACCTTCACTTATGGTTTGACACCCTTTCTCTCTCAAACCAGCCGCACCCTATTTCTTCTTCTTCTCCAGTCATTTTTTCGGCCAAACAAACACCACCGCCGGCCACTTAAACTCACCGCCGCCACCACCACACTCCTTACAACCTCCCCATCATTTTGGCATACATCATGCGCCAAGAAACACCTCCCAACACCATGATTAACCCCACCACAGCTCGAGTTCATCACCAAAACCATCTCTTTCTCGTTTTGTTGATACCGGCGGTCGAAGGTACGAAAACCCACCACCATTTTTGTCGTTCTAGCGACGGTGGGGGATAAGTACATGAATTTTCAAGAGTTTTTGATTAAATAAAGATTAAAACTAATGAATGTGAAGCTAAATAATTGTTTGGTATCATTTTCTTTCTTTTTGTTATTGTCGTTGTTATTGAGTCGCGAAAACAAGGGATGACGTGAGCTTGAGCTCACAGCCTTGTGTATCGAGTCGAGTTTTATTGAGTCGAGTCTTGGTCACAGGTTTGTGTTTAGGTTAAGATGGAGAGTTGTACATTGTGTTTAAATGATTGTAGTATCTGGTGTAAGGGTATTTTTAATGCTATTATTGTAGAATAAGGGTTGTACATTGTGTTTAAATGATTGTAATATTGGGTGTAGGGGTGTTTTTAATGCTATTAATGTAGAATGAGAGTTGTACATTGTGTTTAAATGATTGTAATATTTGGTGTATGGGTGTTTTAATGCTATTAATGTAGAATGAGGGTTGTACATTGTGTTTAAATGATTGTAATATTAGGTGTAGGGGTGTTTTTAATGCTATTAATGTAGAATGAGGGTTGTACATTGTGTTTAAATGATTGTAATATTGGGTGTATGGGTGTTTTTAATACTATTAATGTAGAATTATAAGGAAAGTGGTATGAATTTCGATTCATGCTAGTTTTTGTTATACACAACACTTTGGTTGTTGTAATTATAAAAATTACTTGATTTAAAGTGTTGTAAATCATGCATCATTTTTTGTACATCTGAATTTTTTTGAAAAAATAGTCATTCCTCCATTATAAGTAGTATAGATATAAATATAAGACCGAATGTAAGTCCACCGTCCTAAACAATTAAGGAAACTAGAATAACTTCCTAATTAATTATAATTAAATTAACATATATATATATTCTCAAATACAAGCGACATAGCTTAAAATTAAAAGATATGGTATGTATATTTAGTAAAGCTTGACGTACAAGCCACGTCATACATAAAAATTTGTTTTAATTTAATTTACAAATCTTTGATTACATAGTAAATTTATGCATTATTCTTTAGTTTCTCAATTCACAGTTTTAGATACTGTACGTCATAAATCTCATTTGATTTTTTTCATATCACATGTTTTGCCTAATTTTCTTAGGATTTTTATTTTTAATTATTTATTTATTTATTTATTTTAAGATTCTTTTTTGATTTTATAGCTAATTAAGTTAGGATGTTCCTTGGTGATATGAAACTTGATAACGCCCCACCCCCCCCCCCCCCCCCCCCACCCTCTCCTCTAATTTGTAATTTTTTGGTTTGTCAGTAGGCCGAACAAATGAAAAGGTTTGTGTGTGTGTTTGATCTCTAAGCTCCTTACTACGAGCATTTAGTCTGTGTTTTGTATAAGAGAGAGAAAGTTGAGTTGATGTTGATGTGCCAATCTTGTTTGTAGTCTTGTTACTAGTAGTTTAACAAAAGATTGTCCAATATAACATGGTAGTACCATTTTTCAGGACAAGTAACTTATATATATACGTGCAAGACTTGCTCCCGTGTGTGCACATATGTGTCAGATCGTCCGAGTGACCTATTGAACATTTATCATCTCTATAAGTGTATATAAGTATGTAACTGATAAGAAAAATGTATCCGTCCGCTTTGCGTAAACTCTACACACAAAAGAGAGAATATTATGCACCTCGAATACAGACACTTGCAATGAATCCTCGATTTCTTGGGTTATACCCATGACAACTCATGTGAAATCACGAGATAGAGGCTTTCATTTCCTTTACATCGACTAAACAAATGAATTGAAAACAAGGGTCTTCTAAATCAATGTAGCATGCTCATAATTGATTATTCATACACGCTAACCAGCTGTGGCACTAGCATGTCTATCTTATCCTTCTGGCTCGCCTGCATTTTAACCTTGTTTATCTAGCTGACCAAACCACTGCGGAAAGACACCCTATTAATTAGATGATATAAAAGTCCACTCACATGCTTGTATTCTTCATAGGAATAGTTTAATTCTAAATTTGTTTCCGCCGCTAAAACAAAAAAGCTCGCCTGCTTTTCTTCGGTTGCAGTTCCTGAATTAATAACTGATATTGCTCAATCACTATATGCATCATAGTGATTGCTTAAACTTAAGGATAAATTGCCACCGGCCAGAACCAAAAACTATGAAAGGAGCAAAGAAGGTACACCAACGAAACACTCTTAGAATCGTTTACTTCTAATATCTAACAAATGGAAATGATGCAGAAGCTTATGATTACAAGAAAAACATTGTTTTTAAAATTCAAACCAGTGTAATTGTGTAAACATCAAAAACAAAATCCATATATACTAATACTGTTCCCTTTTCATACTTCCGTCCTCAGTCCTCACGAAGATATTTCTCAATCTTACAGATCATGGAACATCCAGATTTGCATAACTTCTTGGAGAGAGAGAAATACTAGTGAACCTCCTCCTTTTATGATGATGTGTAATTCGTTCTACTCGGTCATAAGGTAATACTGTCAAGTGTCAACAGCGAATTCAAGTCACAATCACGGAAGTAACTGAAAAGTTAGTCTTTTACATACATACAGAATCTTACAGAATGTACTCTACCCGATTAGGCTATATAAAAACAAACAATAAGATCGAATATCTACATAACATTTGCTCAGAAAGAACTCATCATATCACTTGTGATATTTATGTCAGTTGCACTATGCTACAAGTATTCTGATTATTTATTGTACATGTTTAATCGTTTGATTCTTAATAGTGTGTTTCACTATATTGATCGATGAGACTGAATAAGAAGTCAATTATGATAAATTTTATAGGTTTACTTTCACATTCAAATCAAGAGACTATTTGTATCATAATGGTTGAATGTGAATGTATGAAATGTTAATTGACATTCTTATTCCAATCAAGATCAACATTCAAACGATCCTTAATAAATAAATAAAAAGATTCAGGGATGAACTGATTAAGGATTTCCATATGACTTACAGACGCTTGTGCCTTGGTTGATATCACATTCACATCCAATCTTACCAGCTTTTGCTGCTGAAATCATGGATAATATCTGTCATTGGAAACCGGTCAAGGATAAACAGAAGTTGAAAACACATAATTCAGTGCATTTGTCGGTTCATTAACTAGCCAGGGTTTTAGAATTCTTTTAACATAGCAAGTGCATGTTATAAACTGAAGCAAAGTTATTACAGCAATGCTCTTCAACCTTAACTCACCAAATTGCGATACTCAACCGCAGAACAGATCTCTCTTTAATTAACTGGAGATTAAAGTAGGAAGTGAGTAAATGCCAATACTATGTTGAAAACAAAGAATAATATCGTAAACACTTCAAAGATGTTTTATCAGTACAAACAACCAGTCACGAAAAGCAGCTATACGATCATTATGGAACTTTTCATCAATATTATACATATAAGAAAACATGAAAATTCTAATTGATGTCTAACTCAAGCCATTACATAGAGGGGCGGCTAATGATCTTCAAAGGCCTAAAACAAACTCACGAATTGGCACCTTTCAAACAGAAGAAAAGCATATACATTGGTAAAAACTTTTACCAAAACTAATGTATAAGTTCTAATTAAATCAACTATGAAGAGAATAGTTAACATAACTTTATGTCGATAGAATTTCTTACAAAAGCTTAAAGTTTCATAATTCATACCATCATCTTGCAGTAAAAATTATCTTCTCCAATAACATCATATAATGTTACCAATGCATCTCCATCTCCTAGTTGGGCAAACTAGGATCTAAACAATATAATACTTTCTATTATCTCGTCATAGCTCAAAGTTTATGAGATACTACTAAATGGGGCAGATTGAAAACAATTAATTGGAAGAAGTGAAAACGAAATATCTAGAGTTGAATTAGCGTATGACTTGGTGATGGACCTAGTCAATGCCTTTTGATAGAACATGTGATTACTCAGATTCATCTCACAAAAATGTGTGTAGTCGTTTTTCCACAAAGAGACCCTAGTCGTTGCACAAACATACACACACATTGCTTTAATTTACAGAATCCGGGGTCTAAAGCCATAGCTTTATTTGAGGCACTCCTTTACATGAGAAACAAAGGAAACTTGAGTTCTGAGAACACAAAAATTCAACAAACTAGTGCTCTCAGAAACTAAGGAATACACTCTTCAGAAAAAATTATACAGTACTATACTATAGATAACTGTTCACACGTATGTTTCAAACATATAACATGCCTCAAATAAATTACACAACGCGCCTTCGTATCATAATTACAATGAGACTCAGAGGTATCATTATATTCCAGATCTATCACAAATTCAACTAGATAATAGCACCTAACGATATCTAACAGAACATGACTTTTTAACGATAAACATGAAGAAAATGATACCATGGAATAAGGTAGCCCATTGAACAAAACTCAGTGCCGGACACCACATCTGTTAATAAAGACACTAAGAGAATATTAAGTGAGCAAATTTGATCCTAGCGTATGAAACATCATAGCTATAACCCACCTTTGACACTCCTTTTTGTTCAATATTCCATTAACACGAGGAGATACAAGGCTTTGCACATATACTGGGTCACCAATATGCTCCCATCTTTTGGACTCACTAGTATAAGCATGACCGATGGAATTCTTGTGAGGAATGTAATTCTCCAAGTAGTGTATTTTATCAGAACCCATTGTGCCAACATGTGACAACAGTTTCCATGACTTTTTATCATTGTAGTTCTTCATTACCCATTTTTTTGATAAAGGTTGTGAACTTTCATATATGCATAGACACTCATCGATAATCCCCAAGCTGCTATAATCAGTAAACTCGTATCGTCGATCATCAGGTTGGTAAATTTCTCTAAAATCCTCGCAAGATAATTCAAAAGCAATTATTGTGTCCTTGTTATTAATTTGATCATTCATAAACCAATGAAGAGCACCATTGCACAACATACCAATCTGGTTGACACCGTCTCTCTTAGAAAAAACATACCGTAGTTCTCCGACAACTTCCCAAACATTAGATTTTAAAGATAAAACTTTAAAACATGTACGAACCTCACGTATCGTGAACCCTACTACAACCTTGTAATCATCTATAGATGAATCATAACCAAAACCCCAACATAACGATCTTGGACCACCAACAACGTTAACATGCAGCTTTTTAACTTTTATCACCTCTTTAGTATTCGGATTCGCTACTAAAAATTGATTGTCATAACCAACGAAGCATACGAGGCCATTTGAAGAACCAACAAGTTCAGAATAGCGAGACTTAGACATAACGATCCTCCTATGTCGAAGTTTTCTATTGTTGCGGTCACTGTTGTAACTATGATCCAGATGAGCTTTGGCAAACCGAAAACTCGAGATAAACGAATGCCAAGACTTACACACGTACTTGCATCGAATGAGATCATTCACCTCCAATCCAATGAGTATCATCTCAAGAACATCAGGAGAAAGATTTGCCATTGAAACCCTAATGCGATTTAGGAGTGGCCGGCCTGGAGTTCACGTACGCATATAGACAAAAACTATATATATAAATCTAAGTTTCGATACCGGCCCATAAATCCCTACCTTTTAGCTTACGTTTCAAGTTACTATATATACTGATCGATTACAAACTTTCCACTTAAGAATCTTAATATTATGGGGTGTTTGATTTCGACTTAATTGACTTAATATGAAAAAAAAAAAAATGAATTAATTAAGTCATATGAAAACTGTTTGTTTGTGACTTAATAGAGAAAGGTGACTGAAAATATTAAGTAATAAAACTGAGGGGGTGTTTGATTTCGACTTAATTGACTTAATATGAAAAAAACTGAATTAATTAAGTCATATAAAAACTGTTTGTTTGTGACTTAATAAAGAAAGATGACTTAAAATATTAAGTAATAAAACTGAGGTTGTCAGTATTAAGTCATCTCTTAATTAACACGACTTAATAAAAAAATTAAACAAACAGGCACTGAGGTTGTTTGCATTAAGTCATATGTTAATTAACATGACTTAATGAAAAAATTAAACAAACAATAAGCTCAAAATAATTCGAAGTGTATATTTTATGGGAAGATTTTTGTATATTTACTCCTTTGATTCTTTGAGAAGTTTAAATTTCCATATTTATCCTATCAAACTTACAGTATATCAAATATACTCACTATATTTAAAAAAATAAATAAATAAAATTAAAAAAAAAATCCAATTTACACACTTTTCGCACTCATAATTGTATAAAAAAACAGTTCACACTTTTAAATGTGAATAAATCTAAGATTTCTCTACACTCGTAAGTATGGAAATTAATTGCAACATGCAATTTCTCCACACTTGAGAAAGAGCGAAGAAATTCGGTGTTACAAATAACTTTCATTCACACTTATAAATGAGAACATTTGTTAGATTTTCTTACACTTAAAAGTATGAACTTTTTTTTTTGATATAACTATAAATGGGAAAAGTTGTTTTATAAGTTTTTTTCACACTTATTAATGTTATCAATTTTTATACATGCTAAGTGTTAATAAAGTAGTAAAATTTTACACATTTTTTAAAAAGTGTGAAGAAAAGTGTGCAGATTAAACTATTTTTTTTTTTTTTTTTTTTTTTTTTTTTTGTAGTTTATTTTTTATCGAATATTATTACCTTCTTTGTCCCCTAACTCATGTTAATTTACATAAGCTAATATTCTATACACATCTTTTTACAACTTCAGTAACAATATATGAAACAATATAACTTTGGTTCGTTTAAAAAAAAAAACATATAAGTTTAGGTTGCCTTGTTGTTATTGGGCTCTAACAGTGTTGGGCCAAAAGAGCCCCTCTAGCATTATTAGCTCTGCTTAAAAATATTAGAGAAGGAAGGTTTTGTAATAAAACTGGTAATTACCTTGAAATATATGGAAACAAATCTTATGAAAGATATGTAACGTGTCATGTACGGCAGAAAGTTGCAATTATACTCCAATAGCTTAAGGAAATAGTTCCAAAAAAAAAAAAAAAAAAAAAAAAAAAAAAAAAAGAGCTTAAGGAAAACTTTTTATTAGTAAAACTTTTTATTAGCTTCTGTCTGGTCTTATCATATATCATGAAAATTAATCAAGACTGATAAATGAAGACACGTTGAGCATCTAGTGTAGACGCGTAAATAGATTTGATGAGTAATGTCGACGTTGAAGATTGATTGGGACCTCGTCACCTGAACCATTTTCTTCATGACCAGTTGATCTATATATAACCTGATAATGCTCACAGAAGGTGGAATGATATATAGTCCAACATTTTTGTTACTAAATAACTTCGGTATGCTAACTAGAGGTGGCAAAATGGGTGGGTGGGGCGTGTTGCGTAACAGGTCAAGACAATGGTGAGTCAAAATGGGTAATTTTGCATGCCGGTCAAAAAGGCACAATCTTGGATCGGTCGGGTCAGGTCAAGTCTTGTTATACATATGCTTGAGAATTTTGGAAAAGGCATACATGGATCGTTTCTATAAGATAGCGTTTTGTTCAACCCAATCTAATAAAACCTGTACAATAAAGACTTGTGTGACACTTCAGACTTAACTAGCACAATAAAGACTTGTGTGACAGTTTTAAATGTACATATGGTCGTTTGTCCTTCTTGTTTGCACATATACCGTTTTATTTCAACCCAATCTAATAACACATGTACCTAAGTTACCCGTTTTGACCTGATCTCATATTGACTCACCCATTTTCAGCCATAAAAAAATCTATGCTTTCAATAAGTTTCTGCGTAAGGTAAAAGAAAAAACTTAAGAAAGGGATAAAATTACTAGTCACCTGTGTAAGCTAATTACCAATCATCTAGAAGTTGTATATTGCACCATATGCGTATAACTAGTCGCTCAGTTGAAAGACCACATATACAAGCCACCAGTCGGGACACCCCAAAATAACCAAATTAGCCCGATTGAAAATTAATACACAACATGCTGAGCATGATAACCAAAACGAACCAACAAGCTAAGCATGTTACTGTCCGGTGTCATCAGCCAAATTTTAGCATTACAACCATGTGATCCTTATATCTTACCATCACGTGTCCTAACATCAAAACGCCCTGCATAAATTTCCATATTCCACTAGAATAACCTAAAGAAAGCACTGCAGAATTTACATCACTTTTTCAAACAGATTAATAATTACTAACTTGCACATTCAGTCATTACATTAAACTTTACTCATAATACCTAGGAAATAACAAGCCTAGATTACCTAAAATACGCTCATAATACCATTTAGCTAACAAAATTACAGCTCAAAAACTCACAAACCTAGGTACCTATAGTACTCTTAAACAAAAGTCTCATTTACATCACCAAATTCCCACATTCCACTGGCTACGATAATCCATTCTAAGGCCTAAACAAAGCAAAACAGATTTTGATCGAATTTTCACCAAACCAATATTATTTAGCAAATTTGGATCAATTCTCCCCCGACAGTGACATTGTAGTGAGATTACTTGGCCTTGTAATCCGAGTTTTACAACACTGCATAAGTCTAATGCCAAAACTATATGATGCCAATCCTAAAGCATAAAATCTAACTGAAACAGTCTAATAGAGTACTTAACAATCGATAATAACCTAACAATCGACAAGAACAATTCAGCTTAAATTCTCGTATTTGTGCTCAGATGCCGTTTGTTTCTCATTCTTAGATATTAACCTTCGATAAAGGGTCCCACATTCCCACCTTAGCTTTCTCCCCATATAGGCCGATTATTCGCTACAAGGTAGCCAACCACTCGAGTACTGCCTAGCGAGTTTTACAATCATGTTTGTTACTACCAGTGAGTATTGGAAAAGCCCTACACTCTTAAGGCATGAACACATAAGAGAGCACTGTTTTGGACAATGTCAATGCCTAAGCTCGCCTTTTTCCTACCAATCTCCATCCATTAATGTGCATGTCGTAACTACTATGATTCTATCTCAAATGTCCATTAGCAAGCCCTAAACAGATAGAGATATGAACAAAGTACCAAACGCCAAAGACTTATAGCATAAACAATTAGTGCGTTTATAGCTAGAGATAGAGAAAAACTGCTCCATAATTATCACATTGTTCTAGGGCTACGAGCGCTGCAACACCCCCTTCGCGTCCAATTTTGCAATAATAAAAAGATGATCTCATTATGATTATTCATATGCTTTCCACTCAAGTATCAAACATAACTCTCAATGCTGCAGATGTAGTACCTGTCTAAGCTACGTACATTACTCTTACGTTATATTTTATAGTCGATCCACTTCACAATATATGCAAATATTGAAAGAGCCCATTAATTAAATGTAATTGTTTGTGATGACTGCTATTAAGTGAAAAGTTGGTTCTGGATATTAAAACTGCTAAAAAGATAAAAATGTATTTATCTCGGGATATACCAAATATATAGTCATGTTCTTGGGCAGGGACTTATCCTCATTTTCTAAATACCCAAACAGAACTGGTAGTTAAGAAGCAATAAAACCTCACTATCATGTGGAGTACCGAACACCATCTTGTGGAGACCAGCTGAACGAGTGCTGCAAGAGCCTCTGCTTCTTGTCCAACAGCAGCATTGTAAGAGTTGCCATGTCCGTGAGCAGCCATATTAGACAAAACACGAGCCGTCTAAAAAAATAAACACTTAATTGATATATGTTGTCATATTTCTATATATATAACATAACAGCACTATATGTATGTCATCACAAATTAAAGATGGCATGCAATTGTTGCTGGTCCTGAGTGAATTGTGACCACATACCAGCAAAACATAAAAGATACTTTGTCAAAACACGTTATCTGTCCTTGCATTCCCTTGTGCCTAGAAAGCGTTACTAAAGCACGAATACCACCAGAAGCTTTAACATCCATGCTACACTTGTAATCAGCATGTGCACCAGCAGCTTATTCCTGGAAAACAAGAAATCAAAAACCACATCAGCATAGAATTATTGCTAAAACATTAAGAAAGCTATAGCCGAGTGACATAGAAAACTACAAGTCACAAACCAAGACACCATCCCCATCATTATACTATTTTAATATCATATAAACTAACGCTTTTATACCAACAACGTCAGTTATAGCTTCCTGAATATAGGCTTATTTGGTGTTAGTGATATGATAATGACAGAACTTTATGTGTATGGCAGAGAGTAAAACAGCATACAACCTTGTGATCTTCACCAATGACCAACCAAACGATTCCGAAGTCCCCCAGCAGCTTATTCAGCAACCAATATGTTCATGGATATGCATGGCACCACCTGTCCACCAGGTAGAATCTAAACATTCAGCAAGTTTCTACCTGAGTCCTGAGGTAATAAGACTAAAATTTTATATTATAGGTAACCAATTGAAGGTAGCAAGCTTTCCAATTACGGTTGTTGTCGAAAATGGTCCTTTCCACATTGATACCAAACTTATTAGTCACCGGGGTAAGCTTACCAATCAGCCAGTACAATAACTTTGTTTTCAGCCATAAGTTTTACTCCGTTTTGTTGCTCAACTACATTCAACTTCAAAGAATCAGGCAGGACATTAAGTCATCTACAGTTTTAATTCATTTTCCAAATGATCGTTAAGTAGTAGTCCATGAAGAGACATGAACTTTGAAAACCGTTTGACCAATTATTGATAGTACTAAAAAGATTATAACTAATGTAACCCCGCATACTTTACCTACTCTTAAAAGTAGAGACAAACAACATCGTACTCAAATCAGTCCAAACCACCAAAAAAAGAGTCACATGATCCGTAAATCACCAAACTAGCCCAATCCGGGAAGTAAAAAAATAACATTATTGCAATTACTAATTACCAAAACAAACCAACAAGCTTACAGTTGGGTGACATCGGCTAAGTTTAACGTTACGTGATTCTTACCATCACCTTTCCTAACACCAAAACTTCCTCCACAAATTTCGATATATATTCCACTAGAAAAACCTAAACAAAGCACTACCGAGTTTACATCACTTATTACCAAAGGGATTAGTAATTACTAACTAGGAAATTCATTCGTAACAACTAAAACCACACATGACAACCGCAGAACAACAAGCCTAGATTAGCTAACAATATTAGAGCCCAAACACTCACAAACCTGAAATAGTTTCATAAATTCAAATTCTCGTTCACAGGACACAAATTCCCACATTACACTAGTTAGGATAAGCAACTTTAAGCGGCCGTAAACAAAGGACTACCAAGTTTGACCAAACAGACTTTTTTTACAACACTGTAGCGAGACCAGTCGGCCGGCCTTGAGTTTACTACACTGTAATGCCAAAACTACAAAACGCCAATCCTAAAGCATAAAATCTAACTAAAACAGTTTCGAATAATCGATAAATAATTCGAGTCACAAAGCACAAAATCTATGTAAAAACATTCTAATGGCTAGAAATGGATAAAAAGAAGAAGATAGATTTATAAATTTATAAGCATCTGTCTCAATAAGGGGGTGTTTGTTCCAGCTTATATAGCCAGCTTATAGCTTATTTGGTCTTCGGCTTATGTTTCATAAGTTCACTTTTTGTGGCTTATTTTTTGAAATTTTTCGGCTTATATAAGTTCATTATGACATAATAAAATATTAAACTTATATATTAAGCCGAAAAGTATGAAAAAAAGCCGCGAAAGTGAGCTTATGAAGGGGGTGTTTGTTTAAGCTTATATGTGGGCTTATAAGCTTATTTGATTTCAGCTTATATATATTTCATAAGCCCTAATTTTCCGGCTTATATTGAGACTTATGAGCTTACATAAGTTGAATATTTCATACTAATAAACTTATATAAGCCCACAAGTATCAAAATAAGCCAGAAAATTGGGGCTTATGAAATATAAGCCGAAACCCAAATAAGCTCATAAGCCACATATAATATAATCTTAAATAAACAAACACCCACGAAGCATAAGCCGAAAACCAAATAACACAAACACCCCCTAAGTCGCAAACAACGAAACATACTGGTAGTACATAATTAACTTGTGCTAATAATTCATCATCAATAACTTCATAGATACAACTGAAACCATAAAAAAAAAAAAAAAAAAAAAAAAAAAAAAAAAAAAAAGTAGTTGTGCTAATAATTCATTATTAATCTTTTTCCAAAATACATAAGTAGTAGAAACAACAGCCCACGCTCAGTATTACTTTCCCCTTTCGTCGTCCATGTGCAATGTTAATGTTGTTGTTGAGGATGGTGGTGATGACGTCAGCTGTGTTGTTGTTGGGGATGATGATGACGTCAGTGTTTGGATACTGGGACAGCGCCATTGTTCTTGTTGGGATTTGGGGGTTTTGGTATAGTAATAAAAACCCTGAGGGTGTGTTTGTTTGGTGTAATGATAGTAAATAATGCTTTTTGTGTAAATAAATATTTACTGTCACTTTTTGTTATTGTGTTT
This sequence comes from Artemisia argyi, assembly GCA_030686995.1. Taxonomy (NCBI): domain Eukaryota; kingdom Viridiplantae; phylum Streptophyta; class Magnoliopsida; order Asterales; family Asteraceae; genus Artemisia; species Artemisia argyi. Next base: position 13,784,575 of record CM060693.1, read on the forward strand.
ATTGATTTTTTTTCACTTATTTTATTTTATTTTTTGGGGCATTTACATATATATCCTTGAAATTTTTTGAAATTACACATATATATCCTTTTGATGCATTAAAAGCATTGTACTTTATGCATTAAAAACTAGTAAAAATGATATATATGTAATTTTTGAAATTTTCAAGGATATACATGTAATTATGCCTTATTTTTTATTTTTTTGTTACTGAACTTTCAAATTTTTATTATTGTATGTATTTTGTAACTATTCGGTCATGTAAAATAACCATTTTACCCTTCGAAATTTAAAAAAGATAAGGATAAAATGGTCACAAAATACACAGAATAATTGAAATTTAAAAGTTCAGTACACGCAATAAGAAAAAAAATCAGTACACACAATAACAAAAATGACAAGTATGATACATTTTCAAGCAATTAACCCTAAGTTTTAAAATAAAGTACGATCTAAAGGGTATATACGTTAAGACACAATACTTTTGAGTGTACAAATAAATTAATGAAGTGTTCAAATCACCTTCATATAAATGATACTGTATAATTTTGAAGGAAGAAAACATTTTTCAGTAAAATTAACATATTGTCAGTAAATTGAAGATATTGGCACCTTTTGTGTAATTCGGATATTTGGGCTTTAAATCACTGTTTGAAATCCCAATATTTTAACCAAACAAAACTTATTATTACTTTGATACCAAATCCCAATAGTTGATACCTTATAATAAAAGTTGTCATAGTTTTACTCATAAAAGCCAAGGCAAGTGACTTTAGAAATTCTTTCCCTTTCATACATAATATTTTTGTTATTTAACAAAAAATAAACTTAACTTTTTATATCAAACATTACTTTTGAAACAATTATATCCATTCTCATTCTACTTATTTATCAAATCTATACTCATTGTGATTCCATCAAGCAAATCAAACGGCACCTGAGTGTTATTTTTTTCCCAAGCAATTAGGGGCGTGGTAGTAATTTCTCTAAAATAATCCAAGAAAGAAAGCCAAATTAAATGATGAAAGTTAGAATTTTTGAAACGCCTTTAACAACACAATGCTAATGCTAAGAAACCTTATTTTTTTACCAACATCGCCAACCATTGTTGTCCGACATATTTGGACACTGCCTATAACCATCATGTCCGACCAAGGTTTTCTATTTACCGATAATGTTTATTAGCATTAGTATGGACATTATGCATTTATAAAAGTTATAAATGACACCTATAACTTTATTTCTAGATATGTCTCGTAAAATAGTTTGAGCCCTATATAATGACCTTTTTGCCGATTAATGAAGGCATGGGAAATCATTTTTTAGTATAGCATCAAAGCTTATCTCTTAAAACTTCTCCCTGTTTCTTTCTTCCTACATTTAACAACAACCTTACAGAATGCTTTAAAACTTAATATATCGTTACTTATCGTGATATTTTTAAGTTGCTTGAAATATCAAGATTTCGAAAACTTTCATGAAAATAGTATTAAGAAATTCACGATAATCGGTGAGTATCACAGGATGACTTGTAAATTGATATAAAGGTTGAACTTATAGTTGTAATAAAGGAGAAAAAATATAAGGGGTGTTTGACGAAACTAGTTGCTTATATTAGTAAGTTGTAAAAGTTAATAACAATTGTTAGCCGTATTAATTTTATTTAATAAAAGTTTTTGGCAACAATAAAATAAAATAAGTCATTAAATAAATATTTTAGTAGATATTTTTAGAATAGTCATTAATTTTACATGCTTAATATCAATGAATATCATGCATATGAATTATGAACCATGATACGCTTGTACTAAATTATCGATGGCATCCACTTTCACGATGCACAAACTATCTCGTATACATTCATTAAGCAGCTATAAAGAATTCCTTTTTATGCTTGTAAAAATGCAGTGATATTTAATTATTTTAGTTTATAAAATAGAAAGAAACACCAAAAGTTTATTGACATGTATTTTAAGTAAAAGGCTAATTCATATACGGGTAGTGGTAAATATGTTACACAAACGCTAGTTAGTATTTCGGATGCTTCTTGAATGAGCATTCAAAAGATTGAGCATTTTTAACAAGACCCGAATGCTATAGTACTTGTTACCAAACAAGTGTGTAGCTCAAAACACTTAATACTAACCGGTACACAATCGCTTCTTGCCGAACATACCTATAAATACAAAAAGTTAACAATAATAGTAATATAAAATATACCTTCTTTTGTTTAGATATATGTTTAAGCAAGTTTAGTCTTTACTTAAACGAGGATGGCTGCGAGCCGCCGCAACGGTGGTTTGGTAAAGGGAATTGCAACGGCTAGTCAGATGTTCAAATATATTGTAGTAAGGCAAATTTGAACCGTATTTTAGCCAAGAACAGGACAGATAGATAAACTGCAAGGTATATTGTAAACCTGTAACTTTGACACAGACCATCAACCTAATACATTACCAGAACTTATAACCAAGTAAGGGCATACTTATTTTTTGTGTTGGGCAGTATTACCGGCTAGTTACACTATCATATTAGGCCGACCTGCGGGGCAGGAAAAGTGGTCTATATACAGATTACTTTTGACAGTTAGCAGAATCGGAAACGCACTCGACACCCACATCAGCAACAGGACTAACAGACTCATCCCGGTCCAAAACCTGTTCGCTATAGGTTGTACGCATAGCTTTGGTTTTGGTTCTCATATTGAAACAGATAACATACACAACACTAAAGGCCCAAAAACAACAACAAAGGCAAATAGAGCATACACGTATGACAACAGTGCTACAACTCAAAAAACATATCCAGAAGTAGCCACAGATACAGATACAAACGTAATATTGATAAAAGAAATCATCGAAATATATGCAGCAACAAAGATACTACTATCAGCAGGAGCACACCATTTTACCTAGAACACTGAAAGACGGAGAACACGACAGCAGCAGTTGCAGAAGAAATCGGCGAAGAAGATAAGTATGAGGAAAAAGGCGGTGGGATCGTGACTATGAAAGGAAGAAAAAAAAACATAAAGAAAGGGCGAAAAAAGGGCTTAGGATCTGGCTGGACTAACGCAGTGGAATGGGCTACTGTTTGGGCTAACAGAAGCTGACGTCGAATTGACGCATTCAAAACGGCAACGGATTTGACGCTCTTTTATATATATAGTAATGAATTTGTTTGGATATAAGTTTGTAATACTAATAATCTAACACATTCAAGTTATATGAGTTAGGATTTAGATTTTTTAGCTTTTACTGTCACACCCCATCAAAGGCGGAAACACGAAGTGTAACTGAGAAAGACAAATTGTATAACATCATAGATTCATACCTTACAATTGTTACAACAATAGTTTACAAAACATTCCTTGTGAAACATGTCTCTTTTGAAATCTTATCGTCTTAGAAACATGGTAGCATATTATCAAATAATCAAACTCCAATAAACGTGCCTTCAAATACTTTAACAATGATCACCTAAAAATGATATTAGAAAACGTCAACATAATGTTTTTGAGCTCGTAGGTCTAAAAGTTAAACCACGAAGTTGTGAATAATATAATGTAGGACAATAGCGAGCATGATATGAACATGTACACACTTAATGAAACCACAAGCTTGCAACAACTAAACCTCTTTTTTAAATCACACAAAAAGATCTACGTACGTTGGGTGCTACTTCCCAAAAGTTATACTGGGTGCCACTTCCCAAAACTTGCGCGGAGAGTATTCACCCTTTCACGGGGGTGTGAGTGTCAACCCAAAAGGTATCGGGTGCTACTTCCCAAATGGTGCTACCAATACAATCCTATAACCTCGTGCAACCTCACAGTAACGATCACACAAATTGAATCCACACAATATAAATCGCACAACAAGAATCCACTTCCTAATGATATAGTTTCCATCATCAAAACATTAAGCTAGGCAACAACTTGGATCTAACTTAATTTTACAACTCTTCAAACAAAAACTATCATGAAATTAAGTTAGGAGTTGTTAAATGACTTAATGTTTTAAGGGATAAAAAACAAAATAAATCCACACAATGATAACCACACACATAATGTCCACACAATATAGTCACACAACAAGGATCCACCTCCTAGTAATATAATATCAATCATCCAAACATTAACCTATGTAAAAACTTAGATCTAACTTAATTTCACAACTCATCAAAAAAGAACTGTCATAAAATTAAGTTAGGAGTTGTTACAAATATTTAATGTTTTTGATGATAAACAAATATCAAATAAAGGTGAAATCAAAACGCACATATTGTTCAAAATTTGAAAGCAGTAAATCACAGCAGAAAAACATTTGAAAAGTATTGAGTACATTTCCACCCCAAAGTAAAACATATTAAAAAGTTGGGCTACGAGAACTCACCTCATAAATGGTTGTCTGAAATATATATAGTGTACGGCACCGACATGCAACCTAACTTAGTGTGGCAAGTCTTAGTTTATAGTTTCAATCACGACTCAAGTGTTTAAATAAGTTTACTTGGGAAACGTGATGGTGGTGTGGATACCTTAGGATCAGATATAAGCATCCCTTAGCCCCTGGCTTCACACCCGATGCCGAAGAAAGGAGGTTCTGTTTTGGAGGTCCTAGATGAAATGATAAAAGTCGGACAAACTATGGGGTACACCATGGAAGGTTGTATGAAAGATATGGAGAATATCATTGGATCACAAGGAGCTCAAGAAGTGATTCAATGAATTGTTTGTCGCTCAATATTCAAGGGCTAGGGTCCAAGGCCAAAAAAGATTGGACTAGGTGTAACACCCCCAAAATTTGATACAGCGGAAGACTCAACAAGCTTTCGGGGTGCTACGGGGATTGGTATCCAACACAAGACAATATAGAACGAGATAAAGTAAACATAATAAAAACACAACCAAAACGGGGTTTTAACGTTTACATTTATCCTAACATCATTCAGAGTCAGGCCCAAAATAACATAACAGTAGGTCCAAAATTAGTTATCAGAGTTTAGAAAAATAGATCCATAAACCATGAGCCTTGGCCGAGCCTTCCATTCCAAGCATCCGTATCACCACTTAATTACCTGAGAAAACGTGCTAAAAGTCAGCTTTCGCTGGTGAGATCATAGGTTTAAATTCATCTAACAATATAGTGGACATATATGCAAAACGCTTGCTAGCTAGACTAAGGATTCGCTAAAAGCCTGCGGATACCCTCTGCTCCATTCTAACACACGGATACCCTCCGTTCTAACATAGATATTCGGGTAACCCCCGCAATACTATTAATACTCGGTTAACTTGCGAAGTATTGCTAACCTATAGGTGCACACTATAGTATCTAAATAAGCCAACCTTGAATAGTACACACGAACTATGTGACTAAAGCTGACAATTCACCAATATCCAAATAAGCCAACCTTGAATAATACACACAAAATATGTGACTAAAGCTGACAATCCACCAATAACCAAATAAGCCAACCTTTAATAGTACACACAAAATATATGTGACTAAAGCTGACAATACATCCTAGTCCATACGCATAGCAAGTTTTAGAAAGAATATAGAAGCGATGAATAGTCCACATAAAATAATTTGCACGTTTCTCACCCCAAGTATTGAAAACATAGTTCAAGATTAAAAGTGGGGCTATGACTCACCTCAAGTCCAGAAAATAGCAAGAAGAAGTCGGTAGAAATAAGATGTATAGTAACTCACGAAACAGCAACTACGGACTCGGCATGACCTAACAATATTAACTCGTTCAGAAATCATTTCCTCAAATTCAAAATATTCCCAAACCCGGACGAGAATCCGTTTTATTTCCGAAAATCTATTACGTATTAGTTTGGTGTTTTTACGTTTGGTATCCGTACGGGTGGCGGGTCGACTCAAAACAAACCAAAAGGTCACACAAAGAATGATAAAATAAACTATGGATCTAATATTAGCCCAATATATCATTTAAATAAATCGCCGAAGTTTATCGAATCCGTCGATTTGATAATCCTCATATTTATTTACGTAACATACCGTTCCAAGATTACACCCAATCCTAAAGCACATAGCACATAAATACTATATGATATATATCGTAGTTTAATAAATTCCTCGTATATATCGTCAAATTGGCCAGATTTCCCGATATATACACTCGCAATTTATTACACTTTACATATACCACAACCTATGGGCGTCGTGGGATACGATGCCCATTAATATACTCATTTCGTATAACCAAATAACCCGGTTCAACCCTACGGTTAAGTAGTTATTTAGTTATAGAAAACGTTTATATTAATCGTCATATATCCGTGACAACACGAAAGTCACAAATAAAACTTACCTGGAATCGAGTGACAACGATTCCGCATAACTCGATAAGTCCATTTAATATATATAAAATAACATTTTGATTTAATATTTGGTAATTGTCGAGAGTTCCTCGTTTATAACAATTTCTTTATAATAATACGTTCAATAATATTACGCCACTTTCGTAGCCTAATATATCTAATTGTATTATTTATAATATGACTCGTGATTATTATTATTATTAATATACGCGCTTATATAATTATATATCCGTTATTCACGTCTATATATTCATATAAACGTTTATATTATCAATAATTATTATTACGAGTTTTATTATTTACGTTTTTATTTGTAAATAGTTATCGAGTCATACGAAATGGTCACATGTCCGAGTCATGACCCTCGGATCATTGTCCAAGTCCAAAGTAATATAAAAGTCATAACAATCAATAGATCTCCGTCCAATCAATCCCAATCCACGTGCTACAACAATAGGGTCCGACTACGGCACCCGACTAACCTGTCTCCATCAATCTAAGTGACCGTCTCACAATCGGTCCCCAAAACCACTTTATCGTCAACACAACTTCAAATAATACCACGAGTCCACAATACTCGTCAACCGCTTCAAAAATCAATTAGCCACAATAATAATAATAGTTAACAATATGTAATAACCATGGAAATGAGTTTAGCCGAAATATATATATCTCGACATCACCAACGGTTCTCAAAAATAACCGCATTCGGGTCAAAAATCAAGTCAACTCAAGTCAAAACTTCACCACAACTCGTGTGGGTCCCACCCGAGACCTTTATGGTCTCGGCTAGCTCTTGAGAGCTCGAACCAAAAACCAACCGACCCAAATGGGTCGTCGGCCTCAAACCCAAATCGAACAACAAGAACAACAATCAAGAATCCAAATAATCAATCAACCACTATGACCAAAAGAGGTCAAACCACAAGAAAATCGGGTCAAAGGTCGACTATAACTCGGAATCACCACAAAGTCAAGGGTGAGACCCTCGGCTACGGTTCGACCACGCCAAGAAACACGACCCAAACATCAATACCCGGATACCAAACCAAGATTTAACCAAGTTTCAATAAAACCCATTAATATTTCATCCTTTTCTTTTCAAATCCGACCCAAAACAATAATAATTTCGTTGGTTTGGCACGTTTTTCAACACCCCGTGCATACTTACCCGTGGATCTACAAAACTCGACCAAGAAGAGTGATGGTGATGAGGTGTACGGCGTCGGTGAGGCACGAACGAGGTGAAAATGGTTGTTTTTGGGCGCGTGAATCGCAAGATAATAACAAGGGAGGTGTGGGGGATGTTTTGGAAGTGGTGGTGTGTGGTGGTGCGCGGCGGTGGTGGCCGGAGGTGGGTGACCGGCGGCTAGGAGAGGAGAGGGAGGTGAGATGAAGTGATGAAGATGAAAATGTGTTATTAGTTTTAGGGTTAGGGTTTAAATATGGATATTTTACACTTTAGGTCCCTCAACTAAGTTTCCTTATATTTTGCACACAAAACCTTTTTATCACCAACTTTAATTTATAAAAACGCCCCCTTACGTAAGTAAAACTTACTAAGAAAATATTAAACGTCCCCTAAACTCGTTATATCACCATTTGTCGGGCTAAATATATTATTCCACCGAAACTCATAATAAATACGTTACTAAAAGTCCAACGTATTAAAACTCATAAGTTTTTAAACTTTTCAGTTTCCTAGTGCCGGAGTCAACGTAGTACCAAGTGAGAATTTAAGAATACATCACCGAGCATAATATCAAGAATGAATTATGAAAATAATTCATGAATTCCATAACATCATTAATTATAAATATCCATAAAATAGGTCGTACAAGTTCGTTGTGAAATAAAATTTCCAAATAAAAATTATAAACGAACTTTAACGTAATGCGGGTTTTCAAAATAACTCCCTAAATTGCCGGTTGTCACATCCTCCCAGTCTCAGAAGAAACCCGTCCCGGGTTTCACTCGGAAAAATTCATCTACGAAGTGAAAAGCTTCGGATATCTCTTCCGGAACTCGTCCTCACGTTCCCACGTAAATTCTGGTCCATGTCGGGAATTCCAACGAACCTTGACGAGCGGAATGCGACTCCGCTTGAGTCGTTTAACTTCACGATCTAAAATCTCCATTGGCTCTTCCACGAAGTTCAATTTCTCATCAACACGAATATCCCTTATTGGAATGACAGGCATCTCATCGGAAAGACATTTCTTCAAATTACTAACGTGAAACACGTCGTGAACTTTACTCAGTTCATGTGGTAATTCCAACCTATAAGCCACGGGCCCAATTCTTTCTAAAATCAGAAATGGTCCAATGTAGCGTGGGTTGAGTTTACCACGTTTCCCGAAACGTATCACACCCTTCCAAGGCGAGACTTTCAGCATCACTTTGTCTCCAACCTGGAACTCTAAAGGTTTACATCTCTGATCGGCGTAACTTTTCTGCCTATCTCTGGCTGCTTGCAACCGATCACGAATCCGAGCTACTTTCTCAGTAGTTTCTAAGATAAGTTCAGGGCCTGTGAGTTGGCTATCTCCAACTTCTGCCCAACCAATAGGCGAACAACACTTTCTGTCATACAAAGCTTCGAATGGTGCAGCTTTAAGACTTGTGTGGTAGCTATTATTATAGGAGAATTCCGCAAGGGGTAAATACTTCTCCCAGCCCTTACCAAAGTCTATGATGCATGCACGAAGCATATCCTCTAACGTCTGAATGGTCCTCTCACTTTGGTCATCGGTTTGGGGATGATACGCAGTACTCATATCAAGTCTCGTCCCCAAAGCCGTTTGAAGTGATCGCCACAAAGCTGACGTAAAACGACTATCGCGATCCGAAATGATAGATATCGGGACTCCATGACGCGAAATAATTTCCTTCACATATAACCTCGCAAGCTTATCCACACTATCATCTTCACTTATTGCTAGGGAAATGAGCAGACTTTGTCAGACGATCCACTATTACCCAGATAGCGTCACAACCGCTAGCTGTTCTCGGTAATTTGGTAATGAAGTCCATAGTAATCCGCTCCCATTTCCAGACTAGAAGTTCTGGTTGCGTTAGTAATCCTGACGGTCTCTGGTGTTCGGCTTTAACCTTAGCACATGTCAAGCATTTACTAACGTACGATGCTATATCTGCCTTCATATTTGGCCACCAATAGAACTTCTTAAGATCCTGGTACATCTTGTCGGACCCAGGATGAATAGAGTACCTTGACTTATGCGACTCATGCATAATCAACTCCCGAATTCCTCCATACAAAGGTACCCAAATCCGATCTCCAAAACATAATAATCCATCAGAACGCTTAACAAATCCTTTCTCATTATCAGCCATCCCAAATATATTCTCGGCAGATCTGTTTTCTGCTTTCAACGCTTCCGTTTGAACTTCAAATATTTGAGACGGTAATGGCGATACGATGGTCATTCCCAATGACCTAACTCGTAATGGTGGTATTCTTTCCTTTCGACTAAGAGCATCAGCAACAACGTTTGCTTTACCAGGATGGTAGTGAATTTCACAATCATAATCGCTTAGCAACTCAATCCAACGTCGCTGCTCATATTGAGCTCTTTTTGATTCAAGATGTGTTGTAGACTTTTATGGTCAGTAAATACAACACACTTGGTTCCGTACAAGTAATGTCTCCATATTCTTAAGGCGAAAACCACAGCACCTAACTCCAAATCATGGGTAGTGTAGTTTTTCTCATGCTTTTTGAGCTGTCGGGAAGCATAAGCTATCACCTTCTCTCGTTGCATTAACACGGCTCCCAATCCTTTATGTGAGGCGTCACAATAGACGACGAAATCCTCGTTACCCTCCGGTAACGCTAAGATAGGAGCACTACACAACATCTTCTTAAGCAATTGAAACGCTTCCTCTTCTTTATCTCCCCATTCATACGTAACACTCTTTTGAGTCAATTTGGTCAATGGTTTAGCTATCTTCGAAAATCCCTCAATGAATCTTTGGTAATAACCAGCTAAACCCAAAAATTGACGAACTTCGGTTGGGGTTGTAGGTGCAACCCAATCTTTTATCGCCTCAATCTTAGCAGGATCCACATGGACTCCTTGTCTATCAATCACATGACCCAAAAATTGTACCGTCGGAATCCAGAATTCGCATTTTGAAAACTTGGCATAGAGTTTCTCCTTCTTGAGCAATTCTAAGATGAGTCTTAGATGCTCCTCATGCTCCTTCTCACTCTTTGAATAAATCAGGATGTCATCGATGAACACAATCACGAACTTATCCAAGTAAGGCTTACACACCCGATTCATGAGATCCATGAATACCGCCGGTGCGTTAGTTAACCCAAACGGCATCACCTGAAACTCGTAATGCCCGTAACGGGTTCTGAAAGCCGTTTTCAGAATATCTTCCTCGCGAACTCGAAGTTGATGATATCCCGATCTCAAATCGATCTTCGAATACACACTCGATCCTTGAAGTTGATCGAACAAATCGTCGATCCTAGGTAACGGGTATCTATTCTTCACCGTTAACTTGTTCAACTCTCGGTAATCAATGCACATACGGAACGATCCATCCTTCTTCTTCATAAATAAGACTGGGGCTCCCCAAGGTGAAGAACTTGGTCTTATGAATCCTTTTTCGGCTAACTCCGCCAATTGTTTTGACAACTCTTCTAGCTCGGTAGGTGCAAGACGATAAGGCGCTCGTGCTACAGGTGCAGCACCAGGTATCAACTCAATCTGAAACTCCACTTGTCTAGCCGGCGGGATTCCCGGCAAGTCATCGGGAAACACATCAGGAAAATCACGAACTATAGGCACATCTCCAATGCACCTTTCCTTTTTCTTCGTCCCTCCTTTCTCAGAAATTTAAGCTAAGAAAAGGTAACATCCCTTCTCCATTAGCTTTGGCAGCTTAGTGCAAGAAATGACTGCTAATCGGGATGGGCTCCTAGAATCCTTTCGGTCTCCTAATATATTTAGGATTTCCTTTCCGTATGGTACACGCACGATCTTCTCGTCGCAAAGTATGTGAGCACGATACTTCGACAGCCAATCCATACCAATGATAACATCGAAACTTCCTAACGTGACGGGTAGAAGATCTATGTTGAAAGGGTGATTCAAGAAATTTAACATACAACCGCGAATGATGGTATTAATCCTTTCTATATTCCCATTAGCTAACTCAATATCATATCCAATTCCTAAGGCCATCGGGGGTTTCTCTAGTAAGGGTGCAAACGTAGTGGACACAAAACTCCTATCGGCACCAGTATCAAATAGTATGGAAGCATAACGATTATTGAGAAGGAACGTACCAGTAACAACGTTCGGATCTTCTCCTCTCTCATTCCCGAGTGCATACACTCTTCCCTGAGCAGCTCCAGCTTCCACACGTTGGTCCCCATTATCTTGTCGTCCACGGTTTCCTCCAGCTCCGCAATTTCCATGATTGTACCCATTACCACCCGAGCCTTGATTTCTACGGTTCCACGATTCTCTACACTCATTCCGATAGTGTCCCTTCTTTCCACACCCATAACAAGTAACATCTGCCTTATTTCTCATCTCAGGAGCAGCCTGAACCATAGCAAGAGGTCGGGCTCTACAATCCCTAGCTGTGTGTCCTTTCTTTGAGCAGTTCTGGCATTTCACACTACACCATCCAGTATGATGTTGGTGGCAACGATCACACTTGAGTGCATCACCGTTCTGATTCTTCTTATCTCCATTCCCAATAGCATAAGCCTTAGCTTGTCTCTTGCTTCGGTGATCATTACCCTTTGAGTGACGGTCTCTCTTTCTCTTTCCATTCTTCTCCTTATCAGCTTCTTCTAATTCCAACGAATCCATAAGTTATTGAGCAATTGTGATTGCCTCATGGATGTTTGCAGGCCTAGCAGAAATCACATCATTTCTCGTAGCTACAGGCAACCCATCAGTATACCTCTCGATCTTTTGAGTCTCGGTTTTCACCATATCTGGGCAAAGCAAGGCCAATTCCTGGTAACGACGATTGTAGGTCGTCATATCATTACCTTTCACCTTGTGGTTCCAAAACTCAATCTCTAGCTTCTTGACCTCATTCCTTGGGCAATAAGTCTGGATCAGCAAAGACTTAAATTGCTCCCAAGTCATGGCATAAGCTACATCACTCCCAACTGAATTTCGGTAATTGTTCCACCAAGTTAAAGCTTCATCCTTGAAAGTAAAAGAAGCAAACTTTACCTTCGCATTCTCCGCACAACCACTGACATTGAACACTGACTCAGTCTTCTCAATCCATCTGACTAAGTAAACCACTCCTTCAGTTCCACCAAACTCGATAGGTCCACAAATCTTAAACTCCTTGTAGTGACATCCGTTAGCACGAACAGGTGGAAATGTTCCAGCAGAATTGTTGGAATGATTTGACCCAGCTAGTAGCTCAGCAACTCTTTGCTCCACAAGTTGATTGATCATTGCTTGATCCACAGTAGGTGCATTAAGTGGAACATGATCATTGTCTCCCTGAACATCAATATTTTGATTCCTGTTGTCGCGGTTGGTAGTGTCCAGGTTGTCAGGAGTAGGGGTCTCAACATTTCGAGTAGGACGACGTCCTCGGCGACCAGGGATAGTCGCTGCCGTACCAGTTCGGGTAGCTCTGACAGGGTTTCGTCATACAGCCATTAATATAATTCTAAGACAATATCAACTACGCAAATAAGACACAATTCTCCATGTACGCCAAAAACCATAAAATATCATACGAGCTCACCATTGTCCATAAGTAGCGATCAATACATCGTTCCATACTACCAACAGGCATAATAGATACTAATCGTTCCATACGAGACGAATGTACACTCCTAATATCATGACATAAGAGATATAATAACTAGCTCTCCTAACCAAATACTCCTTGGCTTATGTAGCAACACAACAACCTGATTCCAAATCGATCTAGCCACAATGCTGGCGTAGACTCCTCAACTCCGCAGCAAACTCAACAATAAACTCAACAATGACCATCTCAAGTCAGTCAGACATCCGCGAGATCCTCTCGCCCTGTGTAGTAATCTGAGCCCACATCCTACCAGTCTCACCTAACTCTGCATGCTCAGCAGAAACCTCAGAAGGCGCATCCGATGCCACAGGACTACTAGGTGGTGAATCAAACAAAAACGGATGATCAGGTGAAACCGGCTCTAACGGATGTATCGGGGAATCGGGCTTCGCAGAATGAACTGAATGTGCTAGCGACCCATCATCATCAGGCATATCCTCCTCCTGAGGATCATCCTCTTCCCAATCCTGAGGGTCATCATTCTCTTCCTCATCTTGAGGGTTATCATTCTGCTCACCCGCGTACTCCCTTCGAAGGGGTACTCCATCACTCGTCATCTCCGAGCAGGCGAACCACGAGGCGATAAAGTCGGTGACGCGTACTAACAATAACAATTCTTAATAACGACACGTGCAAAGGAGGCTATGATTTGTGACAATGGCATAGGGTAGGTCTAAGTGTTTCAAAACAACTAAATCACAACTCATAATACCATACTAAAAATCCTCATCAAATAGTTCAAACATATAATCTCAATAAAAAGAATTTCAAACACCGCATTACTAAAATATTTATAAAACATATAGACCATATAATTCCTCGAAACGCCATCTTATTACTAAAATCCATAAACCTCAAATCATCTCAATAAATCCCAAATCTAACAATCATCTCAAATATCTCATAATACCTCAAATAATAGAAGATGCTTCGGCTTGGCGGGCTGGCGGGCGGTGGTCAAGGATCATTTTCTATAAAAATACGGTTATAGTTTAGGCGTTTATTTACCAAGTTCTCTATAACCTTGGCTCTGATACCAATCTGTAACACCCCCAAAATTTGATACAGCAGAAGACTCAACAAGCTTTCGGGGTGCTACGGGGATTGGTATCCAACACAAGACAATATAGAACGAGATAAAGTAAACATAATAAAAACACAACAAAAACGGGGTTTTAACGTTTACATTTATCCCAACATCATTCAGAGTCAGGCCCAAAATAACATAACAGTAGGTCCAAAATTAGTTATCAGAGTTTAGAAAAATAGATCCATAAACCATGAGCCTTGGCCGAGCCTTCCATTCCAAGCATCCGTATCACCACTTAATTACCTGAGAAAACGTGCTAAAAGTCAGCTTTCGCTGGTGAGATCATAGGTTTAAATTCATCTAATAATATAGTGGACATATACGCAAAACGCTTGCTAGCTAGACTAAGGATTCGCTAAAAGCCTGCGGATACCCTCCGCTCCAACCTAACACACGGATACCCTCCGTTCTAACATAGATATTCGGGTAACCCCCGCAATACCATTAATACTCGGTTAACTTCCGAAGTATTGCTAACCTATAGGTGCACACTATAGTATCTAAATAAGCCAACCTTGAATAGTACACACGAACTATGTGACTAAAGCTGACAATTCACCAATATCCAAATAAGCCAACCTTGAATAGTACACACAAAATATGTGACTAAAGCTGACAATCCACCAATAACCAAATAAGCCAACCTTGAATAGTACATACAAAATATATGTGACTAAAGCTGACAATACATCCTAGTCCATACGCATAGCAAGTTTTAGAAAGAATATAGAAGCGATGAATAGTCCACATAAAATAATTTGCACGTTTCTCACCCCAAGTATTGAAAACATAGTTCAAGATTAGAAGTGGGGCTATGACTCACCTCAAGTCCAGAAAATAGCAAGAAGAAGTCGGTAGAAATAAGATGTATAGTAACTCATGAAACAGCAACTACGGACTCGGCACGACCTAACAATATTAACTCGTTCAGAAATCATTTCCTCAAATTCAAAATATTCCCAAACCCGGACGAGAATCCGTTTTATTTTCGAAAATCCATTTCGTATTAGTTTGGTGTTTTTACGTTTGGTATCCGTACGGGTGGCGGGTCGACTCAAAACAAACCAAAAGGTCACACAAAGAATGATAAAATAAACTATGGATCTAATATTAGCCCAATATATCATTTAAATAAATCGCCGAAGTTTATCGAATCCGTCGATTTGATAATCCTCATATTTATTTACGTAACATACCGTTCCAAGATTACACCCAATCCTAAAGCACATAGCACATAAATACTATATGATATATATCGTAGTTTAATAAATTCCTCGTATATATCGTCAAATTGGCCAGATTTCCCGATATATACACTCGCAATTTATTAAACTTTACATATACCACAACCTATGGGCGTCGTGGGATACGATGCCCATTAATATACTCATTTCGTATAACCAAATAACCCGGTTCAATCCTACGGTTAAGTAGTTATTTAGTTATAGAAAACGTTTATATTAATCGTCATATATCCGTGACAACACGAAAGTCACAAATAAAACTTACCTGGACTCGAGTGACAACGATTCCGCATAACTCGATAAGTCCATTTAATATATATAAAATAACATTTTGATTTAATATTTGGTAATTGTCGAGAGTTCCTCGTTTATAACAATTTCTTTATAATAATACGTTCAATAATATTACGCCACTTTCGTAGCCTAATATATCTAATTGTATTATTTATAATATGACTCGTGATTATTATTATTATTAATATACGCGCTTATATAATTATATATCCGTTATTCACGTCTATATATTCATATAAACGTTTATATTATCAATAATTATTATTACGAGTTTTATTATTTACGTTTTTATTTGTAAATAGTTATCGAGTCATACGAAATGGTCACATGTCCGAGTCATGACCCTCGGATCATTGTCCAAGTCCAAAGTAATATAAAAGTCATAACAATCAATAGATCTCCGTCCAATCAATCCCAATCCACGTGCTACAACAATAGGGTCCGACTACGGCACCCGACTAACCTGTCTCCGTCAATCTAAGTGACCGTCTCACAATCGGTCCCCAAAACCACTTTATCGTCAACACAACTTCAAATAATACCACGAGTCCACAATACTCGTCAACCGCTTCAAAAATCAATTAGCCACAATAATAATAATAGTTAACAATATGTAATAACCATGGAAATGAGTTTAGCCGAAATATATATATCTCGACATCACCAACGGTTCTCAAAAATAACCGCATTCGGGTCAAAAATCAAGTCAAAACTTCACCACAACTCGTGTGGGTCCCACCCGAGACCTTTATGGTCTCGGCTAGCTCTTGAGAGCTCGAACCAAAAACCAACCGACCCAAATGGGTCGTCGGCCTCAAACCCAAATCGAACAACAAGAACAACAATCAAGAATCCAAATAATCAATCAACCACTATGACCAAAAGAGGTCAAACCACAAGAAAATCGGGTCAAAGGTCGACTATAACTCGGAATCACCACAAAGTCAAGGGTGAGACCCTCGGCTACGGTTCGACCACGCCAAGAAACACGACCCAAACATCAATAGCCGGATACCAAACCAAGATTTAACCAAGTTTCAATAAAACCCATTAATATTTCATCCTTTTCTTTTCAAATCCGACCCAAAACAATAATAATTTCTTTGGTTTGGCACGTTTTTCAACACCCCGTGCATACTTACCCGTGGATCTACAAAACTCGACCAAGAAGAGTGATGGTGATGAGGTGTACGGCGTCGGTGAGGCACGAACGAGGTGAAAATGGTTGTTTTTGGGCGCGTGAATCGCAAGATAATAACAAGGGAGGTGTGGGGGATGTTTTGGAAGTGGTGGTGTGTGGTGGTGCGCGGCGGTGGTGGCCGGAGGTGGGTGACCGGCGGCTAGGAGAGGAGAGGGAGGTGAGATGAAGTGATGAAGATGAAAATGTGTTATTAGTTTTAGGGTTAGGGTTTAAATATGGATATTTTACACTTTAGGTCCCTCAACTAAGTTTCCTTATATTTTGCACACAAAACCTTTTTATCACCAACTTTAATTTATAAAAACGCCCCCTTACGTAAGTAAAACTTACTAAGAAAATATTAAACGTCCCCTAAACTCGTTATATCACCATTTGTCGGGCTAAATATATTATTCCACCGAAACTCATAATAAATACGTTACTAAAAGTCCAACGTATTAAAACTCATAAGTTTTTAAACTTTTCAGTTTCCTAGTGCCGGAGTCAACGTAGTACCAAGTGAGAATTTAAGAATACATCACCGAGCATAATATCAAGAATGAATTATGAAAATAATTCACGAATTCCATAACATCATTAATTATAAATATCCATAAAATAGGTCGTACAAGTTCGTTGTGAAATAAAATTTCCAAATAAAAATTATAAACGAACTTTAACGTAATGCGGGTTTTCAAAATAACTCCCTAAATTGCCGGTTGTCACACTAGGGAGCTTATTGGCTAACATAAGGTGAATTTCTTATCTCTTCAAGAAACTAAGATGGAGAGCATTTCTGAAATGGATGTTAAAATTTTATGGGGTAATTCCAATTTTGAGTATCTTTTTAGTCAGGCTATTGGTAATTCTGGTGGGATTCTCTGTACATGGGATCCAAACATCTTTCTTAAAGAGCAACGCATTTTATCGGATAACTTTGTCGCTTTATTTGGTACTTGGATTCCTACTAAGACCAAGTTGCTGATGATCTCCATGTATGCACCTCAACCTCGTACGGAGAAACGATTGTTGTGGAATTACATCATGTCTCTAGTTAATCGATGGCAAGGCGATAGCATTGTTATGGGGGATTTTAATGAGGTTAGAAGTGCGGATGAGCGTATGGGTTCGGTTTTTAACATACAAGGGGCAACGGAGTTTAATGATTTTATTTCTAATCCGGGGTTAGTAGACATTCAGCTAGAAGGTTATTCATTTACTTGGTCCCATCCTTCGGCTAGTAAAATGAGCAAGTTGGATCGTTTTCTTGTGACAGAAGGTGTTATTTCGCTTTTTCCTCATATTTCTGCTATTTGTTTAGATAGGCATTTGTCGGATCATCGGCCTATTTTATTACGTGATGTGATTGCTGATTGTGGTGCTACTCCCTTTCGATTGTACCACTCTTGGCTTACTCTCAGTGGTTTTGAGCAGTTGGTGATTCATACTTGTAATTCTACTCTTTTAGAGGATAGTGATGAGGAGTGTGTGTCGAGTGAGTATAGAAACAAGGAGCCAAGATTTATAACCCAAGAACCAAACTATGACCCAAGCCTCCAAAGTTTACCCAAAGTCTCTAAATCTTAAGTACACACCCTTGATTATGCTTGCAACTTGTAAATGTTTAAGAGAAAATAAATGTGAAGAAGATAGGTGTGCGTGTATGTGTCGTGGGTTTTAAAGACAAGGGGGAAAGAATTTCTTGGTCATTAGCTAGTAATGTTAGATTTGGTTAATAGATTTGGATATTAGATTTGTTTAACACTTTTATCCAACATGTATCCGAGCTTAACTCTAAATCCTTGTTTATGTTTTGTCTTTGTAAGAAAATTGTAAAACATGAATGTGTTTTGTTATTGCCTAATGGTTAATGCTCACTCTAAATCCTTAAAGCATAAAGTAAGTTAATCAAATTTTTGAAACTTTAACCAAGTCCATGTTAAAGCAAGGTTAACATACCGCTCCCTGGTTAAAGTTGTGTTAAAGCATTTGGTTAACTGGTTAACGCGATGTTAAGATGCATTTGAAATAAATAAATAAATAAATAAATTCACCCCCTAAATGAAGGGGTGTTTTTATAAATTGTTGTTTGGTTAAAGTTTGGTTATTATTATTATTATTATTATTATTATTATTATTATTATTATTATTAAGATAAAATGGTAAAAACTGATGTGGCGCTGACGTGGCACTGGGTGAAAGCTTAACCAAGGTTATGAATTTATGATACCCCATGCGCTTACAGTGTTTGTGTTCGTTGGTATTAAAAGAGAAAAAGAAATATGTGTTTTGTTATTGCCTAATGGTTAATGCTCACTCATATAAATGCATTTAGTACTTATTTTACCAACTTATAGGAAGAAGCAAAAGTTGGTAAATGTTGGTAAGTGGTATACGGTTGAAACAAGGTAGGAAGGTACATGGTCCTTTTCTTGTCACATGGGTAACGGGTTTACTACACAAGGGATAAGAGGGTTATTTAGGTGTTACTTATGTCAAAGTCAAGATCATTTGAACCAAAGCTAGTTTAGAGGTTTTGAATCAATATTGTCTGCTATAATCCTAGTGAAAGGGGCGGCTCATTATGTAAATAGAGGAGGGAAATGAGTTTTGAAATTCCGCAACGTATTTTGTGTCCCGTTTGAGCTTATACGTGAGGCGTGGTATCCTGGTTCGAAGTTTTTAGGCAAGGATGCTTAAAACACATTTTTGTGAGTGTTTTCATAAAAGTAATACTCCCTCCGTCCCTAAATAAATGTCCAGTTTGACTTTTCAAAGTCAAATTGGTTTAACTTTGACCTTAAATATGTTTTTTTGTGTTATATAATACATGATAAAAAATTATACCATTGAAAAATATACTTAAAACTAAATCTATTCGTATATTTTGCATCAAATATTATATAACACCGAAAAAAATAATCAAGGTCAATGTTGAACCAGTTTGACTCTGAAAAGCCAAACTGGACATTTATTTAGGGACGGAGGTAGTGTGGAAAACTAGAAGGGGGGGGGGGGTTGAATAGTTTTATGTCTTTTAAATTTATTTCCAAAATATTTTGTTGGCTACAAAAACTTTCGATTCGATCTTAAGTGAATTCAAGCAACAACCAATATGAGCAAGTCTAAACTAATATTGAAAGTATTGAAATATAATGAAGAAAAGATAGAGTTAGAAAGATCAAACCACAACACGCGAATTTATAGTGGTTCGGCTACAAGGACACCTTCCTTGCCCTACTCCACTCCCCGAGTACCACACTCGAGAGTTTTCTTCACTATGTCAACAAACTCCTTATGGTGGAGAAACCTTACACACCTTGGCTTACACAAGTTAACGACACTAAGCTAAATGTCGAGTTCTAATCATAACTAGAACCAATCTCACACCAAATATCACACCACGTGATCTTCACACCTTAATCACACCTTCACACCTTCTTCAAGACTTCACACCGTCTTCACACCTTATCAATCTTCACACCTTCTTCTATGCACAACTAAGTCACTACTACTAAACTAGTTTACAACACACCAAGATTCTACAATCAACAAGTATTCACAACACCTTAACAAATAGCTATCACTAGTACTATATGAAACTAGCTATACACAACACCACTACAATAAGATGGATGTAGAGAAGTGTTCTTCTTCTTGCACTTGAATGGATGAAGCTTTGGATCAGTTGGAAATAAAGACTTATGAAATATATGATCAAAGGATTTTAGATCTAGAGAAGAGGATTGGATCAGAAAGTTTATAGTGCAAAAAGGTGAGAAAAATATGTGAAATGATCCAATATTTATAGGGCCAGAAAATACTGTTCGGGAGCGTGCCGGTCCCGTTAATTGTTGGCCGGTCCCCTTAATGATTAAGGGGGCCGCCTAGTAAAATTAAGGGGGCCGCCCTCCTGAACGTTTGAAAAGATTCTCTGGATAAAATTTGCCCTTTTTGGTAGGAAATTTGAAATCATATTTTTGTGGTTTAATAAAGCTTTACCAAAAATGATTTACAAATATATATAAAATGTTAAAATCATTTTATATAATGTTATGTATTAATATAAAATTTCCTTTGATCATGTAATGCATAAGTTACTAAGTTTATGCATACCTTAAGTGATATAAGATGTAGAGGTAAATATTTGTCACCAAATACTTGTTTATGTCTTATTCTTGACTTAATTTGATTTAAGTTTTGTGATTATCAAAACATAGGTTTATTGAAAAATATTAATAACATTCACAAACATTATTTATATCAACAATCTCCCCCTTTTTGATGATTACAAAACTTAAACTCATTAACTCAAAAATTAGTTTTTAAACAAGTATTTTAGTGAGTTTATATGTACTTCTCCCCCTTTTTGTAACATCAAAAAGGTTTAGCCGACAAGTTTTCATTAGTGAAAATTTTGACGGGTAGAAACTCCCCCTTGATGTGTACTCCCCCTCGTTTGGGGGCACCAAGAGAACGAGCTATGGAATGCTTGCAAAACAAAAATATTAGAAGCACAAGTATAGACATGCACACTAATATAATGTAATAAAGAAAGAAGGAAGCATTCATATTAAGGAAATAGTTGTGTCAACACATAACAATACAAGTACATAAGCTAACAACATAGAAGCAAGTACATAAGCCAATTAAACAAGAAAAATACATCATCATGCAAAGGGTACATGAACTTCATAGAGCTTGCATGAAAAAGGGAGGGTAAGGGCTTTATTAATTAAGCATATCATATGCTTAATTTGGAGAGCATGATGGAGATGGTGGAGTAATAGGTGAGAATTGTGGTGGAGGGATTGTTGGAGAGGATGGTGGGTGTGTAAGCAAATGTTCAATATATGAAAACATATATTGAATTTCATCTCTAAGGCCAAAGATGACCGTGCGGTTATGGATGCAACAAAGACAAGTATCCCCATGGGATTCAAGTAGCCTCCAAGGTACGGGATTGGCAAAGAATGGTGGTGAAATTTGCGGTGATGAGAGATGAGCATCAAGTGGTGTTGTTGGTGAAAGTGAGATGGTAAGATGAGTAGACATGGGGTCTTGTGTAGGAGGTGGTGATAATACTTGTGGTGACAAGTGTAAGTTGATGTAGTCATTGATTGATGAGGTTGAGGGTATGGATGATGATGAAGTTCCATGAGTGGAAGGTGTTTTAGATGGTGCATTGGGTGCACTTGGGGATGAGCATTTGGGTGGAGGTGATGGTGTTTTATTGTCTTCATTTGTTAAGTCAATGAAGAGTTGTTTTGGGGGGATGACCACAAGTTTTTGTTTCTTTGAGGTTTTGGAGTTTGAGGTGCTTGGAGTAGTCATGATTATATGATGAATGATGAGATGAAGAATGATGATAATGGAGGGAATTTATAGTATGGAAGTGGATGATTTAGGTAAATGTTTGAAATGGTTGAAGGAGATTCTAAAATCAGTTGGGTCAAAATGGGAAATGGTAGCTGAAACTAGAAAAAGGATTCACAAGATGCAAAAGAATACAGTAAACCCAGTTCCATATGGCCGGTCCCCTTAATTGTATGCCGGCCCCCTTAATCATTAAGGGGACCGCCTAGGGAATTAAGGGGGCCTCCCATCTGGTGTTTTCCCAGATGACCAGAAACCCAAAATTTGCAGAATTTGGCCATTTTTCAAGTTTGTTTTTCCAGCAAGCTCTAGTAGAAGTATATACACTAGGAATGATGATATATATATATATATATATATATATATATATATATATATATATATATATATATATATATATATATATATATATATATATATATATATATATATATATATATAACCAAATTTGCATACAAATTAACATATTATAATCCATATTAGAAAAGAAGCATAGCATAGCATGATAATTGTTCAAAGACTAAAAATTATTCAAGAGATGAACAAGAGCTAACACAAGTATTTCCGAGTAAGTCGGACAAGTAGCAAACCATACAAATGTCAAAGAGAAGCAAGTAGTAACTAATAGCAATACATCAAAGTCTTCTACTTCTTCTTCTTTCCAAGCATCTTCCTAAACATCTTCCCAACGGATTTGAATCCTCCTCGCATCTCTTCATGCATTTGTTGTTGTTGATTGATGATGGAGGTTTGGCGAGTGAAGAGAATTTCATCGGTACGTTCGTGAGGAAGAGGAATTGAATATTCGGAGTAATGAAGGTCAGGAAGATCATCAACAAAGGTCGTGGGGGATGGAGTACTAACACGTGAGGTGTCTTCCTCCTCATCATCATCGTCATCACGATGAGATGTAGAACCACGACCCCTAGAGTACAAAGGAACACGAGATTTTCCTTTGTCACTACGAGGACAACGAGTACGAACATGAGTAAGTTGGTTCAAAGTAGGAAGGATATGAACGTAGTAGTCTCTTTGAAGATGTGGGTAATGTTCCATCACATAACGGTAAAGTCGTGTGAGAAACATACCGTAGGGAAGATTGGCATTTGTGGTGTTTTTGGCGGACATGATTCGATGAATAAAAAGATAAGCCAAGTTGTATTGCTCTTCAGCAATAACACAATAAAGCATGTGGGCAATGCTCGCCGTGACATGATCACGGTGACCACCAGTACCAAAAGCATTCTCTCGAATGATTTCTTCCCACTTCTTCATATCTTGGCTTAGCTCTTTGAGGAGGATTTGATTGGCATGAATATCGACATTCTTCGACTTGATTACTCGACTAGTCGTACGACGTTCTAGTTCAAGCATTCGACGAATGTCTTCAGGACTAGGAATCTCAGAATAGTAGGGTCCATCCTGAGGACGATTTATTTCAAGAGTGGAAAGATCCCATTCATTTGAGAAAACGGCTTGGCCGTTGAATGGAATTCTAAGAATTTGCCCAAATTGAGCAAGAGAAAGAGTGATGAATTGATTTTGAATCATGAAGGAAATGAGGAGATGACCATAGGGATCGGTTTGCACCGTCACTTGGCTATAGAAGTCGAGGATAAAACGGGGGATGATAGGTTCGTTGATTTGGAGAAGACATTCAAAACGAATATTGGTGAACATTCGTTCGGTTTGATCATTTTCATAGAAGGATGGATCGACAATTCGTCCTTCGTGAATGTTTCTATTTTCAATGGGACGATAGAAACATGCAACTGAAGGGGACATGCCGGGAGTAGAAGAGACATTTGGAATGTATTGTTTGGTTTTGGATACATCACCAACCGTGGTCTTAGGCATTTTCACCTAAACAAAATAACAACAAGAATAAAATTAATATAAAAACAACCATCATGCATATATATATATATATATATATATATATATATATATATATATATATATATATATATATATATATATATATATATATATATATATGTATATGTATATATATATATATATATATATATATATAATTATATGCAATATGTGTGGAACGAAATTCTACTTCGACACAAAAAAAATATTTAATGAAGTAGTTTCATGATGTTCCTTTTATTTTGATTTTAAACTTGTTTAGAATGTACAATATCAAAAGAGTATGATATCATAATTCATTTCGAAATAAGGCTAGATATATATTAGATTATATATCTTCCATTTCGTAAAAGTTTGACGCAACATAAGCTTGTTTAAAAGATTGAAATGCGAATTTTAGTTTTCAAAATTATCATTTTAAAGATAAACCAAACGCTCCCTTAACTAGACAACAATATCCTAAAAATATCAATATATATATTGATTATATATCTTGATGACCTCTATTGATTTTAGTATTATTAACAAAACTTATAAGCTAGTTATAGGTTTCAAATAACTTCATATAGTTATGGTTTGTTCATGAACCAAACGCCCATGTTGACTTCATGAACCATTTAACAACAACTTGAAAAGTATGCTTTGATTGTTTAGATTGTTAAAACAACGTAATGTAGTAAGTTTTAAATGGTTTTTAAGAGTTATATCAACAATGTGACTTATGAAAAATAAAATTCGACTAGGGTTTATGGGCGATTAATGATTTTGACAAGCTGATATGTTATACTAATTTTGAGTTGCAAAACATCATCCTAATCCTATGGGGAGCATTTGGTAGTTCAATTTCTAGCTTCAATTACACTTAAAATTGAATTAAAATGAATTTTAATAAAATGCATAATTATTGATTAGATACTAAATTGAATGAAATGTGATGAAATGCATGTTGGAAAACTTACAAAAGATGTTGTTATATGTTTGGTTGATGCTTGCCCCTTGCGAAACAACCCCGGATTGGTGATATGATGGAGGATTTTGAAGTTTTTGGTGGTTTTGGTTCGTACTCAGTAGCAGTGGGGAAGAACAAATGAGTGAATGGAGTGTTTGGGAATGGAATTAAGAAGGAAAAACGGATTTGGATACTCTCAGATGGCCGGCCCCCTTAAACATTAAGGGGACCGCCCTCGATAACAAGCCGGTCCCCTTAATCATTAAGGGGGCCGCCTTTGAAATTTTTCAAATTTCGCGGAATTCGTTTCTGGAACAAAAATATTTATACGTATATACTTAGATTTATAATATATCAAAAATACGTAAATGTCTATTGGCACGATGATAAGATACTTAACAACTTTTAATTACCGTTTCGATAATTAAAATATACCTTTGACAATTTTTGGATAAAATGATCAAAGTGTTAAGTTGATGAAGGGTTTGAGGTGTGTTTGGGAATATGTGAATAAGTGTATATATATATGTAAGTATAAGTGTGTTTGAAAGATGGGTTGATGAGTGAGATTTGAAGGATAGTAACGGAGATAGGATATACTTGGCGAGAGGAGTTTGTTTCATCCATAGTGTTCATGTGCGAAGGCGTTCTTGCATTATAAAAGTCCACTTGACTCATATCCCTTCATCATCATGAGTCTCCTAAAAGAGGACTTACTAGAATATCGAGAGAGGGGGAAAGAAAGGGTTCGATAAAGAACGATTTCTTGGAGTTCTAGAAAGTCAACAAATGACGTATCTAGGTTATGTGCAAGTGAATATATATGTATATATATATATATATATATATATATATATATATATATATATATATATATATATATATATATATATATATATAGTATATTACGTATAATAGTATATATATGTATATATAAGTATATATGTGATTCTAACACATAGAAGACAATGACAAATTGTATCTAAAAAATTGACGAAATCAAACAATACATATTTATCTAAGCATGGCAATGAGTTGTGAAAGAATGGCGTACCCGGTGGTCTTCAAAAGAAATCTTCAACATCATCAAGATGAAAAATAGACTTTGAAAAAGTCCATGTTGAGAGAAAAACCAAGATTGCCTCAAGGAATGTTTGTCTAGCCATTTGATCTCCATTGTCCTTTTGGTCCAAAGTTATTTGGTCCAAACATGTTTAACATTTGACTCGGGTGCATGAAAGGTGGTAGAATGCCCCAAGGATTGTAGCTTTGTTGGTAGTTCCACATTTGATTACTATTGTTATTATAGTTTTGTCTATTTTGATTTCTTCTTGGTTGAGGTGTTTTAGACCTAGGATGAGAATTATTTGGTTTTCTAGGTGGTGGAGTTTTAGATCTTATTTTGGGTTTAGACAATCCTACTTCGGTCTTTAAAGACGGTTTATAAAAATCTTTAACTTCTTCATCATTGGCAAGAGGTATTTTCTTATCATTAATAAGTATATACTTAGGATTAGATTCTAAAGGTTTTTGTTTGTTGAGTTCACTTTCAAATTTTACATTTTTAGTCTTGCTTGTTGAAGCCTCATTTGAATTAAATCCTAAGCCGGTTTTGTCTCCGGACGTTCTTTGAATACTTATTATTTTACTAAGTGATTGACTACTATTTTCAAATTTGTTAAGTTTGCGAATTTCTTTCCTAAGCATTTCGTTTTCACCTTTAAGCTCTTGACATGATTTACATTCTTCAAAAATTTCTTTACCTTTTTTCTAGTTGATGTATTTTAATTTTTAATTCAAGTACTTCATTTTCTAATTGATTGTTAATGTATTTTAGTGATTTGTTTTTGGTCATTACTAGTTGTCCTAGTTTGCATAGTTTAATATATTCATTATCTAGATCTTTTTCATCTAATGATATACTTTCATCACTAAAATATTCGGTTTCGGAACGTACCTCATTTGGTGTATTCGCCATGAGACATTTTTCTTCCTTTGTCGTTTCATTCTCATCATCATCACTATCACTCCAAGCACCTCCAACAAATGCTCTTTGATTTTGATCTCTTGTCATCATTGGACATTTTCCAATAAGGTGATTTGGATCTCCGCACTTGAAACACTTTCTTTCAATCTTGTTGTTCTTGTCATCTTTACTCTTTTGAAATGTTTTCTTTTCGTCGTACGGTTGTCTTACGAATCTTCCTCGCCTTTTGAAGAATTTCTTGAAATCTCTTACGGCCATGGCGTATTCTTCGTCATCACTTTCGGAAGATGAGCTATCTTCGATACTAGATTCCTTTCTAGCTTTTAAGGCGATCGACTTGCTTTGCTCTCGTTTTTCCTTGACCATTTCGGAGTCCTTTTTAATGATGACTTCGTAGACTTTTAGATTTCCAATTAATTCGTCAAGTTGCAAAGTTGACAAATTCTTCGATTCTTCAATAGCCATCACTTTAGCTCGCCATTTTGGATGAAGAGCCCTAAGAAACTTCCTAACAAAATTCTTACTAGAAAAATTCTCATCAAGTGCTTTTAAACTTGTGATGATAGTGTTAAATCTAGCAAAAGCATTGTCAATTGATTCCTCTTCCGGAATCGTGAATTGCTCGTATTGTTGAACAAGTAGATCTATCTTATTATCTTTGACTTGATTATTACCTTGGTGAGTTATTAGTAAAGAGTTCCAAATTTCTTTTGCGGTTTCACACATAAAGATCCTTTCGTACTCTTTACGTGGTAGCGCATTATAAATAACCATTTTTGCTTCATTATTTTTAGCAAGTTTTCTTTTTAAATCATCATTTTGTTTTTCAAAAGGTACGATTTCATCTTTCTTAGTTTCCGGGTTATTTTGAATAGGTAAAAAATCACCATTAGTAATAACATGCTAAAGATCTAGATCTTTTGACTTCACATAAGTTTCGAATCGATTTTTCCAATATAAAAATCCATCACTTTCAAATAGTGGTGGTCTTTGCATAGATTGCCCTTCTAAATATTTTTCAGATTCCATAGATCGTTACAAGTTTTAAAATACAATATATTTTAAAGATCTTGCTCGACGTGGCTCCTGATACCAATTGTGGAAAACTAGAAGGGGGGGTTGAATAGTTTTATGTCTTTTAAATTTATTTCCAAAATATTTTGTTGGTTATAAAAACTTTCGATTCGATCTTAAGTGAATTCAAGCAACAACCAATATGAGCAAGTCTAAACTAATATTGAAAGTATTGAAATATAATGAAGAAAAGATAGAGTTAGAAAGATCAAACCACAACACGCGAATTTATAGTGGTTCGGCTACAAGGACACCTTCCTTGCCCTACTCCACTCCCCGAGTACCACACTCGAGAGTTTTCTTCACTATGTCAACAAACTCCTTATGGTGGAGAAACCTTACACACCTTGGCTTACACAAGTTAACGACACTAAGCTAAATGTCGAGTTCTAATCGTAACTAGAACCAATCTCACACCAAATATCACACCACGTGATCTTCACACCTTAATCACACCTTCACACCTTCTTCAAGACTTCACACCGTCTTCACACCTTATCAATCTTCACACCTTCTTCTATGCACAACTAAGTCACTACTACTAAACTAGTTTACAACACACCAAGATTCTACAATCAACAAGTATTCACAACACCTTAACAAATAGCTATCACTAGTACTATATGAAACTAGCTATACACAACACCACTACAATAAGATGGATGTAGAGAAGTGTTCTTCTTCTTGCACTTGAATGGATGAAGCTTTGGATCACTTGGAAACAAAGACTTATGAAATATATGATCAAAGGATTTTAGATCTAGAGAAGAGGATTGGATCAGAAAGTTTATAGTGCAAAAAGGTGAGAAAAATATGTGAAATGATCCAATATTTATAGGGTTAGAAAATACTGTTCGGGAGCGTGCCGGTCCCCTTAATGATTAAGGGGGCCGCCTAGTAAAATTAAGGGGGCCGCCTTCCTGAACGTTTGAAAAGATTCTCTGGATAAAATTTGCCCTTTTTGGTTGAAAATTTGAAATCATATTTTTGTGGTTTAATAAAGCTTTACCCAAAAATGATTTACAAATATATATAAAATGTTAAAATCATTTTATATAATGTTATGTATTAATATAAAATTTCCTTTGATCATGTAATGCATAAGTTACTAAGTTTATGCATACCTTAAGTGATATAAGATGTAGAGGTAAATATTTGTCACCAAATACTTGTTTATGTCTTATTCTTGACTTAATTTGATTTAAGTTTTGTGATTATCAAAACATAGGTTTATTGAGAAATATTAATAACATTCACAAACATTATTTATATCAACAGGTAGTATAAAAACATTGTTATGCACACGAACATAAATTTATTTTTATTTTACCAAGGTGAAGCCCTTTTACAAAAAAAAAAACATGAGTTTATTTGACTTTTGCTATAACTAACTGAGTATTGGTTTACGTGTGGGGTCGTTGTTCAGGAAAAAAGAGATAACCTCTTGTTTTTAAATTTTAATCATCAGTAAATGTCAGAAAATATACAATTTGCATTTTCTGATAAAAATAAATACTTTCACTATTAAAATAATAGTACGGAAAATTACTGTTTTGTCACATATAGTTTGAGTTTTTATGAACAAATGTTGCCCTAAAAATGCCAGTTGCTACATTTACCTTAAGCATTTGCTATACAATTCTTAATGGACAATGGTTAAGATAAATATAAAAGAAAACTTGGTCTTTATTAAATAAAAAATCACACATATTCAAGATAATTTGTATGTTTATTTATTTTATATTAAATGCATAATTATTTTAAATATGAAAAAATATATGTTATTTAATGTGACTTAACCCTTGCCCAATGGATGTTATATAGCAAATCCCTTTAGTTTAATATAGAATCAGATCAGTCAAAAGTTCAAATTCAAATATGTTAATTAGATTTACACTCAAAGCGTGTTAATAAACAAACAGAACATTACTACAAATAAGATGTTATATATTTGAATATGTAAATATGAAACGATTACCCTCGCATAGTTGCAATAATGCATAGTAGCAACAATTTTTGTATGCAATTTTTAATAGATTTTATTTTCTTTTATAAGCAAAGATATTTTAGTCTAAAAGATTACTCAATTTTTAAGCTAATGTGTTTTCTTTTAATATTTAACTAACAGGGTACCATCGCGTTGTGTCGTCGGGTACCTTGAAATTTAAAAAATAAAAAAAAAATAAAAAAAGATCGATAAACCATGTCTTTTAATTTATTACCTTTTTGAGATAATAAATTTATGGTTTTCAAGAATTTCATGTCGCATATTTAAACTATTTAACTAATGACAATGTTTTTCATTATATAATTGTGATAAAATATATTTTAGTAAGCTTTATGACAGGGGCTTGTTCTAAAAATATGTATAAACGACAAACTGATCTAACTCGCTTAATCCGAAATCGCATAAACCAATAACCGAGAAATCAAAAATGAAAAAACCCTCTTATCACAGCTAGATTTCGGTTTTTATTTTCAAATATCTGCGGTTAAGGGTGTTAGTCGAATTGAGCCGATCGGGTTCGGGTCAATTTGGGTTAAGGCTAAAAAAAAAAACCCCCCGAAGCCGACCCTATTTAGAACTCGAGTTAGTCTGGTTTGGGTAAAATCAGACCGGGTCAATTCGAGTTCAGGTCAACCCTAAAATAAGTAAAATGATTAAAAAAAATGCTTACTACAATACGTTTACATCGTAAAAGTGTTAGTCGAGTCGGGTTGGTCAGGTTCGGGTCAATTCGGTTTACATGTCATTCATAAACCTTGAATGCGCAAGTATTTAATTTGAGAAAATTCTCTCACTATATGAGTGTATCGTTGCACCACAAAGCATTAGGTTCATTTGAATTACTCATTTATATAGAGATATATGTACTCTTTAAGAATATAAGTGGCTAAGATACTCTTAACAATTTTAAAATATAAGAGTATGACGAAAGGGAGTGTGAATTCAATGTTACTTGAACGTGAACTATTTGGTCAGTGTAACTTTTTTCTGTTGGATAACTAGACTTTTTAATATTGCCAATTAAGTTTGTCGTACCACAATGTCTTTAGGGTGTCTTTATCTCCTAAAAATACCCTTAAAACCAGGTTACAAGCTTATGATACAACATAAGCGAATTGAAACACTAGATTTTTTTTTTATTATTATTATTAACGAAGTGCGTTTAAAACAACAAGTTAAATTGAGGTAATAAGAGGTTTTGAAAGGTTAGATAGATGTAACGTAGATAGTAATATATATGTTAAAAAAAAAAAAAAAAAAAAAAAAAAAAAAAAAAAAAAAAAAAAAGGATTCTTGAGAAGCTCTATATGTAAAAAAAATAAATAAATAAAATCTTGAGAAGCTCATTTCTTTATACCAGAAGGAAGATGGTCGAGGAGATAAGTAGCTAGAAAGTTCCTTTTGGGTAGCAAAAATCATATTACAAAGTATGTCACTATTGTAGTCTCATAAGCATGTAACTACATGGCACAAAAGAAGAATACTCTGTAGTAGCAGTAGCAATGGCCAAAAATCAATCATCAAGTGAATCAATGGATGCCCGCGGACGTGAGCAGCAATCACTTGCAAGACAAAAGTAGCACGTCACATGGTAGATCATATCTAAGTAGAGGTGCACAAGAATGAGCATAACTTGACTCAGAACTTGTGACAAATACTTGGTGTGCATCAAAGCACGACTAAAAGCCTTGTTGATTTCTTCATACCGGGTGAAGTTATCATTATTCAGTAAGTTGGTTAGAGGCTTGCTGATAACCTCATACCTCTTTTCAAAATTTCAAATAATAGCTTGTTAAACCCAGAAAGCCTTTCAACTCCTCGATAGTTGTGGCGAGTTCAACGACATGCTTTTAGTCTTGCACCTAACAGGCTCTTCAGAAGCAGTCAGATGTTTGGCCCAAAAAAAGTGTTTGTTTTTTCTGATCATTCAGAGGCAATCAGTATTATAAGCATTTTTGTTCTGATCCTTGGTCTTTGTTTGATTGTAGTAATTTGTGAAATTCAATTAACAACAAAACTTTTTTTAGGTTTAATCCCAAACAAAATTTGGGGCTTAGCTAATTAAAAACGTAAAAGAAAAATAATCAAAGTTATATATTTCGTCTCTCATGGTGTGTCAATCAATGTGTACATCAGTACATGTGTTTCCTTGGTAATTTATAAACCTTGGGGTCATAATCCACTCGTACATGTACATGTTATGTTCAGCACGAATGACACAAAACTCGTCTCCCTATGAACCATACAACCGGAAGCGGAACCGTACTAGGCGGGTAACCGTAGGAGGAAGGCACCCGAAGTGAGCGGTTACCTGTGGTTCGGGTCGACGTATAGTCGAGTTTAACCGAAATGTTGAGCTCGGATAGTCGGTTTCTCGGAACACCCCTAGGAAGGAATTGGTTTGGGGATTGGTTTGTTGCCATGAATCACAATCAAGGTATGAGATGAAATGACTAAGGAATACATTAAATGTATCATTTCGATTGTTGTTGTTGTGTTGGGTTTGATGAATCTCATAAAGCATGTGATAGGCACCTCTCTTGAGTGGTATGATAGATTCCTAATATTAGGATATCAATGTAGGGCGCGTTAGGTGTGCACCTATTGGGGCTTTTGGAATGGATTCACATAAAAGATAGATGTTTGGTACCAAAAATGAGTTTGGAAATTAGTTATCACGTACACCTTCAAACAATTTTTTTTTTAAATGAAAGTACGTGGTGAGATAGGTGGGTTTAGTGACAAAGGTTTGCATGTTTAGTGGGCCACTTTCCATAAAATATAGTAGTAAGAAATTCTTTTAATTTTAAAGTAATACTAAATTTCAATTTTTATTAAAAAAAAAAATACCAATACTTTATCTTTCCTTATCATCTTTGAAACCAAACCGATACCAAATCCTATTCCAAACTTACTTACAAACCAAACAACACAAGCTCATCACATGTGGTGCAAAACAAACAAACATTGTAATTAGTAAATAAGTTTGGTTGTGATACCGAACATGCCCTTGTTGGCAAAACTGGGAAGGTTCTAGTAGGTGGGGGTAAAGAAGGAAATGGAAATTGTGGCGTGGGGAGCAAGCCATAAAAGGGAAATAACACCATCTTCATTTTCACACACCTCCTTAGTCTCCTGAAACTTGTTACTGTACTCCTTCCCGCCAAAAACAAAAAAAAAAAAAATTCAAATTCAAATTCAATGGCAGATCAAGCTGGAGCCGTCGTCAATCAGCCACCAGAAAACCGCACGAAAACGAGCTAGTACCACCACCTCTACAACAACAACAAAACAACCAGCTAATTCCACACTATAGAACATATGTAAAAACAAGTCACATTTTTGTGTAATAAACCCACATTTTAATCATACTATCACTAAATAAACCAAAAGAAAAAATCAAAGCTTCAACAAAAAATTAATTCTCATATTTCTTGCAAATACGCGTCATTTTTAAAATTTTGCTATTTTAAAAAAAACTCACACGTGATCTCGATATAATAGAGATTTCCAAAAAGTATTAAAAAAATGTTGGAACAGTTGAAATTGTATTTTTGAAATTCTATCTTACTGGTAAATAACAAGTTAAAATTGAGACCATCTAGTCAAATTTATCTATATTTCATGCATATTAAAAAAAAAAAAAAAAAAAATTATAGAACACACATATTAGTGTACCGATGCATGGTGGTAATTTGAAAGGGATTGCACACTCCCAAAAATGATTGGCATACTCAAAATGTGAGTGTGTTGACATTTATACCCTTACAGGATAAGAATAAGTCTAAATAATGTGAGGGTATAAATGTCAACACACTCAAAATTTAAGTGTGCCAATCATTTTTGAGAGTGTGCAAATTACCTCCCAATTTGAAATCATCTACCAAGTGTATAGACAGTAAACAATTTTCAATTGAATTACTCATAACTCATTTATATATGTAGAGATATGTGTACTCTCAAACATTTAGTGGCCAAGATGCTCTAAACGATTTTTACGAGAGCTTTGACGAAAAGGAGTATAAATCCAATATTACTAAAGCGTGGCACGTTATTACATTACGGAGTACTATTTAGTCGGTCTAACCTTTTTAACTTTGGGGGACTAGAGTTTTTGAAATTTTAGCTAGCCAATTAATCCAAACCGTCTAAGTATGCCGTAACACAAACTTAAACGGGTAAAATTCCCTTTCTTAAGAAGTTATAATCCACCATTTTTAATTTTGATCGAATATTATTATTAAAATTTTAGCTAGCTAATTTTGATATGTTATTACTATCCGGTCAATCTAACTTTTTTCTTTGGGTAACTAGACTTTTTGATATTTTAACGGCTAATTAAGCTAAACCATTTAAGTTTGTTGTACCACAATGTTGTCTTTGTCCCTGTTAGAAAGTGACTTAAACTTAAGGGTTTGTTTCATAAATTTGGTTTATTTCCTAGTTTGAGTTGGTTTAGGATTTGGTAATACTTTTAGGTCGACGTACAAGGCGGGTAACCGTAGCAGGAAGGCACCCGAAGTGAGCGGTTACCTGTGGTTCGGGTCGACGTATAGTCGAGTTTAACCGAAATGTTGAGCCCGGATAGTCGGTTTCTCGAAACACCCGTAGGAAGGAATTTGTTTGGGGTTTGGTTTGTTGACATGAATCACAATCGTTAAGCAATAAGAGGCAATCAGTATTATAAGCATTTTTTTTATGATCCTTGGTCTTTGTTTAATTTTAGTAATTTGTGAAATTCAATTAACAACAAAATTGTTTTTAGGTTTAATCCCAAACAAAATTTAAGGCTTAGCTAATTAAAAACGTACATGTGTTTCCTTGGTAATTTATAAACCTTGGGGTCATAATCCACTCGTACATATACATGTTAAGTTTAGCACGAATGACACAAAACACGTCTTCCTTTGAACCATACGTGGTGTTCTTGTGTAGTAACTTTACATGAAAATTAACTACTCCGTAATTTCTAATCTTTTATATAATACAACAAAACCCTTATTGGGAATTTTCCATTTTAAAAAAATGCATTCATACCTTATTTAGTAAAAATTTTATTTAAAAAAAAATGTTATTTTCTTATTAGGTAATATTTTATATTTATGCATAACACAAGTAGAAGATAAATACAAAATATATAGATAAGATGCAATTAATAATAGGATTAAAATTTTTCAATAATTATCTTTAATAATAAAAAAAGTATAATCAAACATTATAAATCAAACAAAACAAAGATTAAATTATTTGTTTTTTGATAAATAAAAATATATGATTCAAAAATTTTATAAAAAACCCGCGCATGCGCGGGTATTATAACTAGTATCATTAAAAAAAAAAAAAAAAAAAAAAAAAAAAAAAAAAAATCTAACATCATTAATGAGCTTATTTTATTTTTTTAATTACTATTATTTTTTTTTGGTGATAAAAGATTTCTCCAGTAAAATAATTAATGAGGTCATTTTCAATGTTTCACCCTAACGAATAAAAAGGCATGCATATAATTAATTATACAACCGGAAGCGGAACCGTACTAGGCGGGTAACCGTAACAGGAAGGCACCTGAAGTGAGCGGTTACCTGTGGTTCGGGTCGACGTGTAGTCGAGTTTAACTGAAATGTTGAGCTCGGATAGTCGGTTTCACGGAACACCCCTAGGAAGGAATTGGTTTGTTGCCATGAATCACAATTAAGGTATGAGATGAAATGACTAAGGATTACATTAAATTTTAAGTTTTCTTGTTGTTGTTGTACGTAGTTGATTTTGGATGAGGATATATGATGTTATACGGTTACGAATCGCTTCGATTATTGATGATGAGTTTAATATAAACCTAGTTGTTCTTCTTATCGATTGTTGTATTTATTTTACGCTAGTTTTGGCATTAGAGTTTTCGTATTACGAGGCCGACTCTATATATGTCACTTACTTAGGCAAGTTTTGCCGAAAATCCTAAAATAATCGGTTTGGTCAAAACTTTGATGCAGCCCTTGCTTATGTATCTTCACACTTCTTGGGCTGTCGACTGTTATAGTGTTATCATTTGTGTAATACACTAGTGAGTTTAGCTATTATGGTTTAAGTTTGATTTACTTTATACATATATCTATTGATAGGTGTGGCTATTAGATACAATATTTTTATATACATTCAAGCTTTTCAAGCCGGGCTCAAGCTTTTATCGAATTTATCAAGCCAAGCTCAAGCATTGATGATTAAAGCTCGTCAAGCTATCAAGCCAAGCTCAAGCCTAACTTATAAATTTCAAGCCAAGCTCAAGCCTTGTTAAGCTCGAGCTCGGCTTGACTCGATTACACCCCTAGCAGGAAGGCACCCGAAGTGAGCGGTTACCTGTGGCTCGGGTTGACGTATAGTCGAGTTTAACTGAAATGTTGAGCTCGGATAGTCGGTTTCACGGAACACCCCTAGGAAGGAATTGGTTTGTTGTCATGAATCACAATCAAGGTATGAGATGAAATGACTAAGGATTACATTAAATGTATCATTTCGATTGTTGTTGTGGTTTGGGTTTGATGAATCTCATTTGGCGGGGTAAAAATAAAAATGAATAAAGCATGTGATAGGCACCTCTCTTGAGTGGTATGATAGATTCCTAATATTAGGATATCAATGTAGTGCAAAACAAACATTTTTTTTTAAATGAAAGTACGTGGTGAGATAGGTGGGTTTACTGACCGAGGTTTGCATATTTAGTGGGTCACTTTCCATAAAATATAGTAATCTAGTAAGTAATTCTTTTAATTTTAAAGTAATACTAAATTTCAGTTTTTATTAAAAAAAAAAAAATACAAATACTTTATCTTTCCTCATTTTCTTTGAAACCAAACCAATACCAAATCCTATTCCAAACACACTTACAAACCAAACAATACAAACATTGTAATTAGTATATAAGTTTGGTTGTGATACCAAATCCTATT
This sequence comes from Artemisia argyi, assembly GCA_030686995.1. NCBI lineage: Eukaryota > Viridiplantae > Streptophyta > Magnoliopsida > Asterales > Asteraceae > Artemisia > Artemisia argyi. The sequence continues at coordinate 13,821,785 of CM060693.1, forward strand.
CCAAAGTCACTTACAAACCAAACAACCCATGCTCATCACATGTGGTGCAAAACAAACAATACAAACATTGTAATTAGTAGTAAATAAGTTTGGTTGTGATACCAAACATGCCCTTGTTGGCAAAAGTGGGAAGGTTCTAGTAGGTGGGGGTAAAGAAGGAAATGGAAATTGTGGCGTGGGGAGCAAGCCATAAAAGGGAAATAACACCATCTTCATTTTCACACACCTCCTTAGTCTCCTGAAACTTGTTACTGTACTCCTTCCCGCCAAAAACAAAAAAAAATTCAAATTCGAATTCAATGGCAGATCAAGCTGGAGCCGTCGTCAATCAGCCACCAGAAAACGGACACGAAAACGAGCTAGTACCACCACCTCTACCACATCAAAACAACCAGCTAATTCCACCACAACACCAACAAATGGTGGCACCACCACCGGCTGAAGGAGGAGCAAGGAGGATGCCGAAGAGGGAGTGCAGCTGCATATCCGACCTGATCTCGTGCGCGTGCAACTGCGGCGATGGATTTGCGGGGTTGAAAGAGTCAGAAATCACAGTCCTGGAGTTTAGTGAAAACAACTCCAATCAGAGCTTACGACTCAGAGAATCGCTTGACCGCTTCAAGGAAGCCAAAATCGAACGTGCAATTCGAAGAGGAGAGGCTAGGGAAGTTGCTGCTAATGATGCTCCTGCTCCTGCTATTGCTGCTATTGATGCTCCTGCTGCTGCTATTGATGATCCTGCTCCTAACAATTACCTCCCTCCACCTGGTTATGTCCTTGTTCCTGCCGGTGCCGGTGGCGGCGTATGTGAGGTTTTCAATGATGAAAATGCAAACGGATGCGTTATCATGTGAATTCTCTTCTCCTTAATTAGTTCATTTTCCCACAAATTTTAAGTTTTCTTGTTGTTGTTGTTGTACGTAGTTGATTTTGGATGAGGATATATGATGTTATACGGTTACGAATCGCTCCGATTATTGATGATGAGTTTAATATAAACCTAGTTGTTCTTCTTATCGATTGTTGTATTTATTTTATGCTAGTTTTGGCATTAGACTTTTCGTATTACGAGGCCGACTCTATATATGCCACTTACTTAGGCAAGTTTTGCCGAAACTCCTAAAATAATAGGTTTGGTCAAAACTTTGATGCAGCCCTTGCTTATCTTTACTATTGGAATCTCGAACTTTTTGTGTCCTGTGAACCACAATCTGAATACTATAACAGAGCATTTCAGGTTTGTGAGTGTTTGGGCTGTAATATCGTTAGGTAACTGCTTGTTGTATGAGAGTACATCTAGGCTTGTTGTTTTGCGCTTCTCATGTGTAGGCAGCTTAATTGTTACGAACGAATGTCCTAGTTAGTAATTACTAATCCATTTGAAATAACTGATGTACAGACTCTGCAGTGCTTTGTTTATGTTATCCTAGCGAATTTGGAAATTTGCGGACTACCTTTTGGTGTTGGGATACGTGATGGTATGAACCACACGCTCGTAGTGCTAAAATTCGACTAGTTTGCTGCATTTAAGGGGATTTTACGGTTACACACCCACACGCTGTTTGTAGTCAATTTTCTACTGCACGTTATGTGAATACAACTAACAAACTAGGAGCTTCTTCAAAATTATCTGACATTTGCCTCGAGACTATATCTGACGCTTATTGTATAGTAGTTTTTGATAACTTAGAATCAACATATACTGTATAATACATGATCTTGTTTGAATGCTGCCATATGCTACTCAGTATTATACGGCTCTCTTTGTTTGAATGCTAACATGCTTGAAGATGTCTCTCGAAAAGCTCAGTATTAGAAGTTAAGGTGGCTATATTCCCGTTTTTACTTGCTCAAGTCATGTCTGCTTTGTATTGGTTCCATTCTTTCATAAGCCATTAGGTAGCCGTATAAGTTTTCTGATCCAATTACTTAACAGGTTGATAGGGAAGATTAAACTAGTTAGCCTCATAAGATAAAAAGCGCTTGGAAGTCGCCCAAAGTGCACTTATAATGCATAAACCTTATTCTGTTCCAAAGTTGGTTTACTATTGAAATGATTTTGCTTTGGTTATATGATCATATAATTTGTTTAATATTTCTGACAGTCTTTGGGTCAACCAAACCGTGCTCTTGTGATCTCATTGCTAGCCTTTATTTCACATGTAGGACTAACAAAATGTCAATGAAGGCCCAAATTTTGATTAATGATTCCTGTAGAACCCAAGAGTATGCATACCATATACTTGAACAGAACTTCTTATAGAAACAACAAATTAAGCTTCAAATGCTGTCTTTTGGTGTTGTGCTTTCGTAAGGGTCTGTGTTGTTTATCTCTTGTCTGCCTCTGCTGTAGTTTTGGTGTGTTCCTCCCTTTTTGGGAAGTGTTAATGAATCTCAGCTTTCCATACGGATAGCGTCGAAGGTCGACTGTAAGTTACAAATTCAGCTCCTAAAAGTCAACAACCTATACAGGTTATGAGGATTTTTAAAAGATCAGAAAAGTTTAGTAGAGTGCTGGTGAGTTTTGTTGTGTGTAGGGATTATGGGATCGGATTGGGCAAAGCACAAGTTATGTGCTTTATATTCATTTTCAGTGACGAGGCAGATAAAATAGGTACTTTGAGGTGGAAGAGACAAATGGAATATTTAGATTTTTTTATTAGTACTGGTCAGTTTTCAAAATGGGCGAGTCAAATGAGAATGGGTCAAAATGGGTAACTAAGGTACTTAACTGGAATACCATTTCTCTGTGTATTCTGCATTAACGACTATTCTAATTACTAGACATGTTGTTTTATCGTGCTTTCAACTTTTCCAGGCTAGTCATGGTGTAGAATTTGATGAAAGACGGCCCCTCCTTACAACTTGAATTCACCAGAGAGTAAGATTCTCAAACTTGTATATGACGTCTCTTAATGCATACGTATAATATCATATACTTGTTTCTAGCATTTGAAATAATTCATATGAATACATATGATGTATGAAGGGTGTATGTTGGTTTATTTTTGCATGTCTTTCTTTTACTGCCATCTTCGGAATGTTTGCACAACTTAAATTTAGTGCTTCTAGATGGGCAGGTTGGGTTATGGGCCAAAGTGGGAATTTTTTGAATAAACTGAAACTGGTCGGCTCAGATTGGGCTAACCCGCATACACTTCATTTTCGTTTGTTTGTTTAATTTTACGTACAACTACTGATTTAGGAGATATATGCATTTTGATATTAGTTGACAAAATTTATAAGCCCGTATCCAATCTAACCCATTCGTATAACTTTACCATACAACACATTATAAACAAAGTGCTTTTCACTCTGAAAGTTTATAGTGCTAGCACTAAATGATTGAGACTAGCATATATGTTAGTCCCTTAGGAGCTCAATAGAGCCTCATGTGTTCTAACCTGCTTGTAGAAGAAACTAGCAATACGTACAGCTGGAAGAATAATGATTTAGTGTTGACAATGTCAACCCATTTACATGTGTATAGGTTGATTGGATTATCTTCTATTTCTAGCTTGTCATATATGACATAAGTTGTGTGGTTTCAAATAAGAGACTTAGAATCGAGCTAGACCTGTTAGTCATAACATGTGTTTGCCGTAAACAATAACAAAACTGAGAAAATATAGATAGAATTTACTCAGAAAAATTCTCAGTTGCTATAAAGATCTTAATTAAGAATCAATTTTAAGTTCAATGGTTAAAACTATTATCACTCATATATTATTAGGGAATATATGTGGATTGCGCTTATAAAGATGATCCAAAATTACGTTCAACAATAATGCTAAGCCTTGTCCAGTGATCAATAAAATTCCGAAAATACTTCAACATCTCTTTGAAGTCATCAGCCTAGGTGGGGAGAAAGTTAAGGTGGGAATGTGGGACCCTTTATCGAAGGTTAATATCTAAGAATGAGAAACAAACAGACATCTGAGCACAAAAAGGAGGATTTAAGCTGAATTGTTCTTCTTGTTGATTGTTATGTTATTATCGATTGTTTAGTACTCTATTAGACTGTTTTAGTTAGATCTTATGCTTTAGGATTGCCATCATATAGTTTTGGCATTAGACTTATGCAGTGTTGTAAAACTCGGATTACAAGGCCAAGTAATCTCACTACAATGTCACTGATGGAGGAGAATTGATCCAAATCTGCTAAATAATATTGGTTTGGTGAAAATTCGGTCAAAATCTCTTTTGCTTTGTTTAGGCCTTAGAATGGATTGTCGTAGCCAGTGGAATGTGGGAGAGTTTGGTGTTGTAAATGAGACTTTTGTTTAAGAGTACTATAGGTACCTAGGTTTGTGCATTTTTGAGATGTAATTTTGTTAGCTAAACGGTATTATGAGCGTATTTTAGGTAATCTAGGCTTGTTATTTCCTAGGTATTATGAGTAAAGTTTAATGTAATGAATGAATGTGCAAGTTAGTAATTACTAATTCCTTTGAAGAAGTGATGTAAACTCTGCAGAGCTTTGTTTAGGTTAAACTAGTGGAACATGGAAATTTATGGAGGGCGTTTTGGTGTTAGGACACGTGATGGTAAGATATAAGAATCACATGGTTGTAATGCTAAAATTGGGCTAATGACACCGGACAGTAACATGATTAGCTTGTTGGTTCGTTTCGGTTATCATGCTCAGCATGTTATGTATTAATTTTCAATCGAGCTAATTTGGTGATTTTGGGGTGTCACGACTAGTGGCTTGTATATGTGGTCTTTCAACTGAGCAACTAGTTATACGCATATGGTGCAATATACAACTTCTAGATGATTGGTAATTAGCTTACACAGGTGACTAGTAATTTTATCCCTTTCTAAAGCTTTTTCTTTTACCTTACGCAGAAACTTATTGAAAGCATAGATCCTTTTATGGCTGAAAATGGGCGAGTCAATATGAGATCAGGTCAAAACGGGTAACTTAGGTACATGTTTTATTATTGGGTTGAACAAAACGTTATCTGTGCAAGCAAGAAGGACACACGACCATGTACATTTAAAAACTGTCACACAAGTCTTTATTGTGCTAGTTAAGTCTCTGAACTGTCACACAAGTCTTTATTGGGTTGAAACAAAACGCTATCTTATAGAAACGATCCATGTATACCTTTTCAAAAAATTTCAAGCATATGTATAACAAGACTTGACCTGACCCGATCACCTAAGACTGTGCCTTTTTGACCGGCATGCAAAATTACCCATTTTGACTCACCATTGTCTTGACATGTTACTATTTTACTCGTTTATATAGAAAGGTAAAATTTAAAGATGAGTGACAAAATACTCTTTTAGTATGTATGTTTATCTATGTTATTACAATTTGATTACTCTAACTTTAGTAAAGGATGGACGTGACTAACAACACATAATATTTCAGTTGATTATCAATTTATCATAGGGATTTTTATGGGTATCGAATATTAGATTATACATGCGTACATGAACTCCCGGCCGGCCATTCGTACTTGCATTAGGGTTTCAATGGCAAATCTTTCTCACGATGTTCTTGAGATGATACTCATTGGACTGGATGTGAATGATCTCATTCAATGCAAGTACGCGTGCAAGTCTTGGCATTCGTTTATCTCGAGTTTTCGGTTTGCCAAAGCTCATCTGAATCATAGTTACAACAGTGACCGCTATTCAAATGGCCTCGTATGCTTCGTTGGTTATGACAGTGAATTTCGTTGGTTATTTCAAACTTAAAAAGTGTTCTTTTTTATATACTAGGATTAATGGTCTTTTTATTTATATAAATAAATAAAAAAGATGTATATATTTATGGGAATTCGGTTTAGATTGCTAAAGCCATATTCAAACCGAAAACCAAATATTTAATTCGGTTTGGTTTAGTTTTGACAAAATTTGGTTCGGTGACAAATTTAGTTCGGTTTTTTTCGATTCGATTCAATTTTGGTTTTCGATTCATGTTTGTTTTAGGCGAATTACTGAACACCCTCTAATATCTGTCACTGGATGATTTTGAGCTGAGTCTTACCGGGCTGCACAACAGGCCAGAATGGGCTAAGAAATAGAAAATTACGTTCTTCCTAGTTCCTTTATTATCATCAATAATATGGTAAAGATATACGAATTCTTAATATCTTGCAAAAAAATATATAGTAGAGTTAATTATATGTCTAGAAAGGAAGGTTTGTGATAAAAATTGTTATCTTGAAACCTGATTAAGAAAGTTTCTCATATATGAAATACATTTTAGATTTTGTCAGGATCTTTTAAGATAATCGAATCTTATGAAAAGTGCATATAAAGTCTCGTACAGACGCCAAAAGCTTAATGAATACACATTACATTGAATTAACATTGCTTTTCAAAATAAACCTTGTTAACTAATGGACAGCACTGCAGCAATCGGAATTGACCTAGGAACAACGTACTCGTGTGTTGCTGTTTGGAAGAATGACCGGATTGAGATAGTACCGAACGATCAAGGCAACAGAACAACACCATCTTGTGTTGCTTACACTCCTACAGATCGTCTCATCGGCGATGCTGCCAAGAACCAACAAGCAATGAATCCTACCAACACCATATTTGGTTAGTTTTTTTTTTTTTTTTTTTTTTTTTTTTTTTTTTTTTTTTTAAATTCAAATGTTGATAGAAAGTTATGTGTTACTATAACAAGTTATATTATTAATACGATTTCATTATTACGTTTTAAGTATATGAATTTCACCAATATTAATAGTTTGATTCCTTATATTATTTGGCAAACTACTACGAGTATGATTTTTCTGTGAGATCATATGCATTACAATTGTTCTTGTGATTATCTTATGATTTTGTTTATAAATATGATAAGTTTAATAATAATTGTCGAGATTTAAGTTGTGAAAATTTGTGTTTATACTTATTGTTATTTTTATGGTATTGTAATAATTAAGGATTAATTGTTTTATCCCTTCTAACTATCTAGGGGTACACCTCTACTTTTTTAGATCACATCAGCTTTAATACAACATAAGTCACACATCACATTAGCTTCTAACATAAGTCACATCAGCTTTATGTCATAACAACCCTTTTTGAGAGCCAACACTTTATTTTCTTTTTCAATTTTTTAAACCTACTAATTTTATTATCTTCAAAACACAATGAATACAATAACATAATATATTTATATAAAATCAATGATTGTATCTAGTTAAACCGAAATAAAAACCAAAATTGCAAATATAAGAGATCTAAAGACTTGTTCAAAAGAAAAAAAAAAGAAAAAAAGTAAACCATGTGTGGGGCGTGCGTTATAACGCACTGGGCGGTGGCGCCACCATAGCCTAAACAGTAAAATCTAGCAGTTCGTTTTTTTTTTTCATCTAAATACTCGGTTGCACATGCGACCGATTCTCTCTTTTCCCTAATGCGACACGTCTCAAGGTGGTCGGTGTAATGGTGGCCGACGCGTCAAGAGTGGTCAAGTGGTATAGTGTACGTAAGAGTGAGACTTTTGTAGGATAATTTAGAAGTTTAGCCAAACAATATAACTAAACAACAAATGATTTAAGTATTAGTTTAATAAAATTTAAAATATAAAAACCGACAAGTTCATAAAAAAAACCACACGTCAGCAGTAGCAATGAACAGTAAGCATTAGCATTGAGTAGTAGTTGTAAGCAATAGTTGTGAGTAGTAACTAGTTTTTTATAATAACATATGATAATGTTAATGTAGGTGTAATTATAATGTGAAAAACATATCTTAAATGTTCAACGTTATTAAATGCTACTTCATTTGAGGGTTAAAACAAGCATTCCAAAAACATAGAAAATGTTGTTTAGTGCTTGCCAAACGAGCATTAATAATCACAACGCTCAACGCACCTAATACTCCGCGCCAAACACACCCTAATTATTTGACCCCCATTTATTTTGTAAACGTTTTTTAAGGCGTTGTTTTAAAAATTGTTCAAATTCATTTTAATCTTGGCATATACTTCTACAATTAGTATTACAGTAGTTCTTATACGTCTTAAAACTTTCACGACTTTTATAAAAGCACAAGAAATTGATTGTCGGTGACAGAGGTTATAGTGATACAAAATATTGTCATTAAATCTAGTTTTCTTAGTGACATTTTCAAAAAGTGTTTCTCAAAATTTTGGGATCTAATGATACATTTTATAAAGTGTGTGTCATAAAAAAGGTAAAAATGATCCCTACACTTTTGTTGTGTCATTTATATGCCTTAACATAGAAAAACATCCAAAAAATTTGGTGACATTTTTTTCTAGCTTTTGTTGACATTTATATGTCTTAACATGTTTTTTTCCTTAGTGATTGGCTTAAACATGAGATTAAAGTTACTACAATAAAAGAAAAAAGAACAAGTTTACTAACAAAGTGAGCAAATATTAAATCCATTAAGATAGCTAATTTTCTACTAAAGTTATAGCCAAGTCGACAACACCAAGAGTAGTTCATTTGATACAACAAAATTAAGCAATAATATCATAATGAAATATGAATTAAAGTAGTCATGTTTGATAACTTAATTAAGTTGTAAATGGCGGGGATAACTGATTTGTTTTAATTAGTACATAGTTTTTAAGCGAGGAAAATCATCATGCATGGCCGGGTGGTTATAACTTTGTAGATAGGTAAAAAGAAAGAAAGTGGAACACTGCCTGCATGATGCAAGAGCCCGAGAAATGACAAAAAGTATAACGTACATGCCGCCTACTTGATGCTTACATGCATATTCCATATTATTGGCTTTCTATCACATTGGGGATATTTATATTCTCAGATGTTAAGAGGTTAATTGGAAGGAAGTACAGTGATTCTAAAGTGCAAGACGACATGAAACTGTGGCCTTTTAAGGTGATACAAGGGCTTTCTGATGCACCAAAGATTGCTGTCACCTGCAAAGGTCAAGTGAAGGAATTTGCAGCCGAGGAAATTTCATCCATGATTCTTGGCAAGATGAAAGAAACCGCCGAGGCATACCTTGGAGAAGTTGTGAATAATGCTGTCATAACGGTTCCTGCTTATTTTAATGATTCACAACGTCAAGCTACAAAGGATGCAGGCACTATAGCTGGCTTAAACGTCATCCACATGATCAACGAGCCTACTGCAGCTGCAATAACTTATGGTCTAGACAATAAAAAGTATGGTAAGCTGAATGTTGTCGTCTTTGATTTGGGTGGTGGTACTTTCGATGTTTCTCTGATGGCCATTGAGGGAGGGGGTCATGACAAGTTTCAGGTGATTGCTGTTTCTGGTGATACTCATTTAGGAGGTGAGGATTTTAATAACCAAATGGTGGATCACTGTGTTCAAGACTTTAAGAGGAAGTTTCACAAGAACTTGTTGGGGAACCAAAGAGCATTGGGAAGGTTGAGAGCAGCTTGTGAGAAAGCAAAAAGGGTTCTCTCATCCACTACCGAGACATCAATCGAATTGGATTGCTTGCATGACGGTATTGATTATTCTATGAAATTTACTCGAGCTAAATTTCAAGATCTCAATATGTGCATGTTCAAAACATGCATGAAGACTCTAGACAAGTGTTTAAAGGATAAAAAGATGAAAAAATCACACATAGATGAGATTGTTCTAGTCGGTGGCTCGACTAGGATACCAATGATCCAGAGTATGTTGCAGGAATATTTTAACGGCAAGGAGCTTTGCAAGAGTGTCAATGCTGATGAGGCTGTTGCATATGGTGCAGCCATTATGGCTACGAAGTTGAGTGGTAGTGGTAACAGTAATGTACGTGA